>OV815981.1:11063296-12313296 GCA_929112965.1 Mythimna albipuncta
TTCGCGCAGGCAATCCCGCTGTCAGAAACTAGTAGTTTTATAAATATATTTTATTATTTCGAGTTAGAGTTTCACGAACACTAATACCCTGGTAATACGAAAAGCTTGCAAAATTGATGTAATAATGCTAATGACTTCTAAAATGGCATTCAGTCATTAATATTGCCATTCAGTACAATCTGTTAGGATTTTATTAGTCATAGAAAAAACCCATTTAAATTAGTCTACAATATGACTCAACATTTATATAAAAAGTCTTATTTACATATGTTACCATAGCAACTAATGTTACTATGCTAAACGATGCGTATGAACAAAAAATAATAACAAATGTAGTTGAATAATGAATTATTAATAAGGCTCTTACTATTATAGGAGTAGATTCAGATATGAATGAGTCCAATGAGATTATAACTCTCAACTGTTTTAATATTAAATTAGAAGCAAAGCAAGCGGTGTCTCTTATGAATAATATGATCCAATTTAAGATGAACCTGAGATCGTTCAGTGACCTGTGTGGGAAGAGTCCATTATACAGATTAATTAAAAATTAAGTCAGTATAGTAGATTAGCTTAGAGAAATAAAAACTTTCCATCTCAATATCCTTTGACGTTATGATTTGGAATTAAGCAGCCATTTGGTTGGAATTCATGGATAAGTCTTAAGAATTTGGAAACTTATAAGAGACTTATAAGCATGTTAGGAATGGAAAATCATCATATATAATTTCTCCTGCTCCCAAAAGTGGGAGCTCTATCCGTAGAGCGAGAACCAAGACGAAGTATCAGACTTTTATTGATCAAAACCCAGTTGTGTTCCTTCAGTTGATATATTTTGCGTTCAAGGTCAGAGCGGCCTAAAAATTAATGTACTAAGGTTTTGTGCTAAAGCATTATTATAATGTTTCTAAAAATTCTAAGACTTATTATTCATAAAACCACAAATCTATTAGAATAGGCGCTATTTATATATCATCTTACGTTACGTTTTTGAAGCCCTTTCTGCACATATAACGAACTGTCGGTTACCATGTTTTTCCTAAGAAGTCTCAACATATGCTTAAAAATCGTTAATATGGCATCAAATAATATTCTTTATATATTATTGAAGCATTATTTTTTTTTCTTTTTCAATGAAAATTGTAAAATGTAATATAAAACCTTCTCACGGTCTTTGACCCTATCCATCCACCCCATTTGTAACATGTTTAAAAAAAAACTGTTTGGACTCGTTCATTAAACACATACAAACTAAAATATTTCATCTGCCAATACAATAATTTGTTCAAAAACTCTTGCACCGTTTATTTCAAAGAATATACACATGTCTTCAAATAAATCTTCAAGAATATTAATATCAGGTGTTCCGTTCATATAATTTAGAACAAATTAATGTGGATCTCATACGTCAGGACTGGGGATTTCATATTGTAAAAAGAGATTTCCTTATTCATTTACATATTCTAATTTATGGCAGCGGCAAAAGTGGGGTCAATTTCGGTGGATCGTTAGTTAGAATCGGAGGTAATTTTAATGGTTGAGGAGATGGTGTACCTTATCTACTGGGCATATACTTATTCTTAAATTTTAAAAGCAGGAAGTGGCAAGATTCCTGCATAATGATATAAAAGCGGTTTATTTTCAGCTAGATTATATGCTTCAACGACTCTTGTTCCAAAGGTTGACTGGTTGACGCTTTTAGCGATAAGAATGCCCATTGTGGCACCCTATTAATATTTTGGTTCCTATTGTAATTTTTAATATTGGTATACAATAAAAAATACATTTATCTATATTGTGCATTTGATCATACAGATTCTTGTAATCAGTTTTCATTTTTAACTCCGATGCAATGCTCTTAATTTTCTGCCTGTATTGAGCCTCTCATTTGGTAATTATTGCTCAATCCTTGTGAATCTGAATTATCTTCTTTATGTGTATATCTTCTGGTGTATATATCATTTAATCAAACATTCGTGTTACGGTACAGGTATGTTTAGATACAGGGTTTGGATTCGCTTCTACAGCTTTAAAACCACCTCTGACCTTTTTAGTACCATCAAATTTCTGCAACTGTCCACCTTTAGTTTGGTTTTCCTACATATATAATTAAATGGACCGTTTGCTTTAGTCACAAATCATCGTTGGATTATGTTTAGTGATCGAGCCGTTAATATCAGCTAAAATATTAGTGCGTTGACATATGAACCCGATGTATATATTTATACTTATACTATATGACCCATCATAATAATATAGTTTTTATGTGATTTTTATTTCCTATAATAAATCGGCAAAATGCCGTTAACTTTAATCTGTCATTAATAGGTATCGTGTGTCAAGCACGGTTTTGCTTTGAAGTTAACGATTAGATTTAAAAGTTATAATATCGTAAAATGTATTTAAAAAATTAAATATTTGAATAAATCTTTCTGAATTCAAATTGTCAGTCATCTCATCAGGCAGTTTTTTGTGGTATTGTACTTACACTATGAATGGAGATTACTAATAAAAAGAAATACAGAGTCATATAAAGATTGAATACTATAGAAAATATAATACTTGAAAAAGGTTCAATGGAACAGCTATGATTCAAGTTGCTTATTTTCGCCTGCCCACTATGACGCATTCATGTTTGTAAAACTTCGCACCATAGATCATAGACTTACCACAACAATAAATTATAGAGTTTTGTCTAGTATATTGACCGCGTCCAAGAGGCAAAACTTAAGATACCGTTATTGTGGTTTAAAAAATCATCAATCACAGAAATACTATTTGTTTGGTACTTGTGATTATAATGCAATGCAACTAGGTCTGTGATGCTTGTACAGGATGTTGACCTGTGCCTTTTGGTGACTGATTTTTGGTTTTTTATGCAGGACTCACAGTTATTATGTAAAGTTCTTTGTCTATGGTCATTGGTCATTTCCCATTAACCGTTAGTTACTGTTACCATTTGTCAATGTTTGATTATGGAGGGTTTACCATATATTATATGATCATCATTTTCGTATCCGAGTGTGGATTAATAATTGTGATTTATTCTTAACACATGTTTTTTTTTTCTGTGAATATTAGCTTAGTCATTAGTCCAAATTAGGCAAAATTTTTCATATAGACATTAAAAAGAGGAAGGAAGAATAATCTTAATTGAAGTGACGAGATTAGTGAAAAAAATGTAGTTATAGATGAAACCAATTCCAAAGATAAGACTGGAAAACCAATTGATTTACGAAAATTCCATTTTAACAATGACAACAATAGAGAATACACAAAAATAATTACAAAACTCTTTTATAATAATATAAACTTAAACCAAAAATCGAATTATTACACTTATTCATCTAATATGATTAGCACGTAGAATTACAAAATGTGATTGTATATTTGACCGTTTTTACTATATAATTTGAGCTCCGCATTAAGTGTTTATTCGAATTATTTTCTATATTTTATTTATTTATTTTACTATAATTCTGCGTTTATTCTAGTGACAACATATAGTTTTAGTTGATCACCATATTTAAAATACCCTGCAGTTGACACCGACATAGGAAACAGGAAAAACACTCAGAAACTATACAGAGGAACAGAAAAAAATTAACATAAAAGTTAATGAGTTCAAAAAAAAATATGATTTTACGACTCACATCGTAAATCGCCCTCAAAGAGGTAACGACACATTGGGTAATAAAGATTCGAATCAATCAAATCTTGCATCGTAAACGCTGCGCTGGTACTTCAAGGAGCTTATTAAGGTGTTGGTTGAGTGTTCAAGTTGTGAAATGTTAGCAAAATTGAGTTGATATTTTGTAGCAGATGTGCAATGTCAAGCTTGAGTTGATTTTTTGTAGCTTTTGTGCAATGTTTCGTATATAAAACAAAGGGAGTTGATAGATGTTGAGAAAGGCATGATACAAGATGAAGAAGATTGACACTGTGCTGCTAGTTGCAGTTTTAAGGAAAATTTTAGTTGCCAATAAAGCGAAAATAATAAAATATTTAAATAGGTCAACTAAAATATTTCTTCATAGGAAATCGTGGTCAGTAGTCAGAACACTGAAAAAGTGGAAAAACATTGAGGATAGCTTTGTTCTATAATGGAACCTATGATAAGTTGAGACTAAAAAATGTAACAGATAAATACAGGTAAATTCACATAAAACTACAAGCTGCAATTCTCTATAACATTAGCAATTAATGTTCAGTGTATTGTAGAAAATAAGAAAATGGTATATATAGGAGTGTTAAAAGGTTACTGAGTACCGCCCCCTCCCCCATAGTCCTTCAGTCAGCAATAGATCCCAGGGGTTTGGTGATCTTTATAAATAATCCTTGAACCCTACTAGATGTAGAAATACAAGTTGATAAAGCATGTGAGGGTCACTAAGATCCAACCAGACCAACATGACAGTGTTTGAACTGTTTGTAATAGTGAAATGCATGCCACATCTAGTTAAACCAGTACCAATCGTGTAGTTCGGAAAAGACAAGGCACAGATAGATGGGTGCCATTGAAGCCGCATTAACTATACCATGTTAAAGTGTTACTGACCCGCCAGTGAACTAGCTACTCCATTAATAAATGAGTTAATTTCTCACAAGTGTTATTTGAACTAGTCTAATTAATATCACCTTTAGAAGCCAGTTTCGCACTTTTGAATTCCGAGAATCTGTAATTTATATCTTTGCGACATCCTTTGAACTACAAATGAATATAAATGTTGAAATATTGAACGCAATGACGATATATTAACCGCAGAAGATCCGTTACGGAGCTGAGGTGTTTAAAATAATAAGTGGTCAATAAAAGTGTTTCGGAGAACTGATTTGTTTACACCAAAAATGTGGACACAATTTTAGTAAGGGCGGTTGTATACATCCGGGTGAGAAACCGAATTTTACGATGTAGGTATCTGACGTGTGCGTATTAGTGCATTCCTTATTATTGTTATTGACATGTACAAGGTCACATGTTTTTTATCTTTTTTTTTGACTAATTTTACCTTGAGGTTTTTGTATACTTCATATGCACTTCTGATTGCAAAGGATTTATCATTACCCTTATTGTTTGCGAGTAGCGAGTTAAATACAAACGATTGTAGATCTGCAACAGTTTACAGTAAACTACCAACTTTTTAGATTCGTTTGGCTTTTTGACCGCTTCAGTCATGTGTGTCACAGTAAAATTGCAAATACCGTTAGATTATGATCTATCTAGTGAGATTGTAAACTGTCCAAAGATTGTGAACCATACATCGCACGCTTTATGATAAATAGACCTAACTCAAAATTTTTTTTTGAAAATTTATTCACAAAACATATATCACCTTATGACTCAATTTTCAATTACTTCTAATTAAGTTAGATCTCTTTATAATTAGGCACGCGGGCGACATGACAAAGCAAAAATGTGTGCAGCGCGCCACGGTCACGACTACATGACAGATAAAAGGACGAAATCGTAGCTTGATGCCAAGAGTAGGCTTTTGTTTTTTTTGACGTGGTGGTCAAAAAGGTTAAGGCCTGTTTCATATCTCGTTGAGTGTATCACCGCCCTAAGCGTATTCTTTTTCCGGGAGTGTTAAAGAGATTTATTGTTTCGTTATAATTATCTTTAGATGACTTTATTTTAATAGCAATTTTATTAATCTGTTTCGCGATCTGAGACATGATTTACTTTTAATAAATAAACTTTGTTGGTTCGCAATGAGGATAAAGTTTAAGACAAACTGAGCCCACGTATGCCACGCAATTGTGACACTATTTTATTACTATTGCTACTATTACTTGCACTATTATTACTGAATATTGGATTTACTTGAAAAATGGCGAAAGAGTTGAATACCCAGAAATCTGTCGTTCTGTGTCGAAATCTGTATTTCCTGATGGCTATAACCTTTGGATCTTTAAGTCAAGAGTGAATAGGTTAATTCTAGGTAAGTGCGCTCCACCGTCCACCACATCGTCGCTTTCCATGAAATAGTAGTCAAGCACGAGTCTATCAATAATAATAATTAAAAAACAGTTGCCTGAAGGTAGGCTATTCATTCAATGACAAACCCCGCCCTTGGGCATAGCGGGAGATAGTGTCAGACTCTTACTGACTAAAAGCCCACGCTAGGGTATGCCAGACAGGTTTACTTACACAGTTATAGCTGTCAGGTAATCTTGTATGGAAACTGCACAGTTGTGCAAAAAAGTTACATTCACGCTCCGGTTTACCTGCACAACTCACCTGTACAAGCCAACCTGTCAGGTATATCGTAGCGTAGCTCGCTGTCCGGCCGTCCGGTAACTGTCCGGACCAAGCCCAAGTCGTCGACGGCGCGCACTGTTCCCGCGCGCCTCAAGGAGTTGTCAGCAACAGCAGGGACCCAGCCGGGTCGAAGCCTACTGGGGCCAGGGTTATCCGAAAGAGCGCTCGTGCCCCGGTATGAAGGCTAGAAGGAACGGGGTGGGTCTTTTAGTCAGTAAGAGTCTGACACTATCTCCCGCTCCGCCCAAGGGCGGGGGATGTCAATGCATGATTTTTCCCACCATAAAAAAAAGGTATGTTAGCGTGTATGGCAGGCATTAAAACCGTACTAGGCATACGCAACGCTGTCACATGCATGCGCCCCACTTATGTCTTCTATTTTCAAACAAATAAAAATAGTATAGATGTCAATATGTGACATACGTGGACTCAATTTTGACTTCAGCTTGTATCTAATCTACTCTTCTTTGACCATTTTGACTGGCCTGTTGGTCTAGTGGTTAGTGAACCTGACTGCTATGCCGGAGGTCGTGGGTTCGATTCCCACCCAGGACAAATGTTTGTGTGATGAGCATAATCATTTGTTCTGTGTCTGGGTGTAATTTATCTATAATATGTATGTATTTAGAAATATATAAGTATGTTTATCAGTTGTCTAGTACTCATAACACAAGCTCTGCTTAGCTTGGGACTAGACGGCGTTGTGTGATAGTTGTGAGATATTATTATTATTTTTATATTTCGAACGATTGCTCTAAATCCAAATCAAGTTTATTTCGTAATGACAATCTAAAAGTAATGCTCCCAAAATGACGATAGCGTGTGTATCGGCAATGATAGACTTTCGTGTTTCTGCATATTCATAAGTTTGCGCAAACATGCGTGGTTCACGCTTCACTTTGACTTTTATGACTGTCAAACTGACAGTTCTGGTCCAGACAGTGATGTATCACGCATCAATATATATGTATCAATTGAAGTAGGGACATGTTAACATGTTATGTATATATGAAAGTAGGTGAATTGAGTAAATTACTAAGAATATCTACTACTACGTTGGACATAAAACCTCATTGGTTTTTGTTCTCACTTTGACAGATAAGAAGACTGTGTCTTTGCTGATTATACTTTTGTATTATGACTTTTTTATTCATAATTTAAGCTTTTTCTTCGTATCCAAGATTAACTAGGGCAGGTAGAGGAGCGTGTCACTCGTGTCAATCTTTCGACGTAAATTGTCTTTAAATTCATCATTCAGTAGTCCTACTTAAAAAATCATTTTATTCAGTTTTATAGTGTTTGTTGTTATAGTGACATCACGGAGAGACAGACAGACAAACAAACAAAAGGACGGACAGCAAGGTCTTAGTAATAGCACAATATAGATAGGTACAGAAGTCAATCTACATACAAAGCGCGCTCGAGCAACGCACACATAGACACCGCTCACGGACACGATATCTCGAAGAATTTTGTGGTTTCGGCATGTAATAGCTAGTATCTACATGTGTCTAGTTATTAAGATGTCTGCCACGTCTCTCCGTAATGAGGTTTTGTACAAATGTCTACGCGCTGGAATGTGTACCTAGCCATACCTTTGACACGCAAGGTCCGACGCCTAGCTGCTTTGATTAGGAATGTCTTTCGTTGACTAGATAGTCACTTGAATTGTGTGGAATATGTAAAGTGATGTATCTAGGTGTGTCGCAGTCATTAGGCCAGGGTTGCGGAAAAATGGCGTAAAAGAGCGCATAGATCTGTAAGAGCTGTACATAGTCGTAAAAGACTTTGAGTAATAATTTTGGATGGTCACGAAACCATTTGCTGAGTTAGTTGCTTAGTGAATGACGACAATCATCATTTGGGTGGGAAGAGAAATCATTTCTCCCGCTCTAGGTGGAGCGAGAGTGAGACTTTTACTTAATAAAATCTATCCGTGTGTCTTTAGTAGTCTTTGCGTCCTAAGGTTTCGGAGACTTTCGACCAATCCATGTAACTTTTTTTTTAAATTGGTATAAACTAGTGCTTGACTGCGATCCCACCTGATAGTAAGCAGTGATGCAAACGTTGATGGTGAGGCGCACTAGTTTATTAAGAGCCTATTCACTCTTGCCTTAAAGACACCTAAATTATAATCAGACAGGAAGACCGGAACTTGGGCGACATTACACGTTTTCTTCTTTAAATCTATCCTGATGATGCTGACAATATTCAATATTTTAGTGTTGATTATAACCATTACAATTGCCACTGTTCACTAGTTACATTCGCTTGGTAACTTGGGGACTAGATTACAACTCAGACGAATTCTAAAAAGTATATACAAAAAATCCTTTCTCACTCTTTCAACTCTAATCCAAAATTTACTTCGTCATCCATTTCTCAACTCGTGCGCACTCCATTAACAGTACCTTATCAAACACTGTCTAACTATGACAACTAGTTGACAGCTACCTGTTACAGATAGCTAGACTGGTATAATTAGCTGTAGTGAGTGCTCATAGATAAAATAATAATGTATTAGAATAAGATCATAAATATTAGGCTAGGCAGTGTCTTAAAAACGGCCATACATTTCCATACAACCGTTCTTACGTGATTATGACGTTATTACACATCTTTCTCTTGATATTTTGTGGATATTATAGGTATAGTTTTCTATTGAAATCAAAATATAAACTTGTGTAAAACTAATTCAGTATCTCTATAAATATATCTCTGAAAATGCTTTGGCCCTTCATAATGTACTTAGAAATTAAAAAATACAAGGTGTAAGGGACAGCTCTCCACAAACTTTAAGGGCTTGCTCAGTAAACGAAACTGAACAACCTTCGTTGGTGAATGTTACATGTCATCACGAATTTTTGGTTCTAAGACATAATCGGCATGTCCTACCTTAAAAAAAAGGAATTTTTTGGGGATTACTTTTACGTACTCTCTCTTTCGTGCTTTATTTTTTAAAACTATCCTATCCTGTCAAAGAAAACAGGTTTCTTTGCTATTTACCTATCAAAACATATCAACCTGCTCAAGCATCATTCATCACCATCATTGCTAATCAGTAATCTCTCGTCGGCCTCCCGGCCTTATCGCAAGGTCGCACCAGTTGGACCGCGACGAGGAAATGTAAGTAGGGCCCAGCAGGTCATGGTTCGAACGCTGCACCTTTCTAGACTAGATAGATGATTAGGCTGTTATGTGCGCTATTGTACGTGGGTTAAGGGTTAGATTCGTGTGAATTTTTCAGATGATAAGTTTGGGTTGGGTGTGGATTGTGGGACAATTGTCTTTATCTCTACAGGCATTTGTGTTAGTCTTAGGTTAATAGTTTGATTTCTGTGGCAGTGGGAGTAGATATAACCCTAATCAAGTACTTCGTTAAGGGTCTTTGTCTTTCTTACTAGCCAATTTTTTGTCATACTATAAGTACTAAGGACTAAGGCAGACTCCGATACATCAGGAGAAACTGACTGACTGACATAGGTAGATATGTCACAGTCGAAACTACTGAAACTAGGAGCTTGAAATATTGTGCAAGGTTTATTTTTATGACGGAGGGGAGCACTAAGATAGAATTTATCAAAATTAAAATTTTTCTTCTAAAGGGCTGAAACGGGAGTCCAAAAAAAAATGTTTAAATGGAGAAACTTACTATTACGAGCGAAGCCGCTGACAGAAGCTAGTCAGGGGATAAAATGTTAGCCAACATGACTCGCAGCTCTCAAATGGTCCAACAACATGTTCTGCGTCACGCTAACGCGTTGCAATATGTCGGGGGACAAGTTCTAGGATACTGGGCAACTTGCACCGTCACGTAGATTACAGAAATGTTAGGGGGAAAATGTCCCCCAACATGACGCGTAACGCTTTAAATGGTTCAACGTCATGTCCTGCGTCACGTGAACGCGTTGCAATATATTGGATATTTTGTCCACCATATTGCAACGCGTTCACGTGAGTAACATATTCACTGATTAGAATCTAAAAAAAAACAACAAATGCCCCACCACAAGTGAACAACCTTTTCAGGAACTTAATGCCGGATACTCTCGATAATAGCAACTTTTTAATGGTTCATGAATTGTAGCGTTACTAATCTATTAATTTTGTATAGTATGGTAGGTATTATAGGTAAAGGTCACGGGTATTTGGTCAAGTACATTGCAGGATATACACTCATATTTTTTATAGAAGATAAAAAGAAACTCGTAGTCGTCAACTGTCATATGATATATTTATTTTTCTGATCACACTAGTATTATAAATGCTAAAGTTCGCACGTGTGTGTTTGATACTCCTTCACGTTTACGGCTGAATGGGTTTAGTTGAGATTTTACACACGGGTAGATCATGTCTTGGAATAGAACTTGGAATACTTTTTCTGCTGAGAGTAGGTTCTCTTGCTTGGGGTAACTTTCTACTTGCATGCAGACAATACCGCTGTCAAAGCTACTAAGTTGGTTATAAATAACACTTTTAGACATCTTTTTTAAATTTAATCTTAATATTGAGGCTGGTGTTACGTCTTCTTCTTTTCTAATTGATGGTTTCCTTTTTACTCAAAGTATTTGGGCTCGGTAAGAGGTAGCGATATTTACAGCGGCATCAATGGCATTTTAAAAGTCCTCCATAGCGCCAATGTAGAGAAACTTTGGGTGTTTCCTACATGGCTACAATAAAGTATAAGTCTCTTTTTAAACCTTTACAAAAAAAAATTCTGTGTAAATTATATGGGAACCATGTACTTAGATATTTTGAAGAAAGGATCATACAGATTTGAGTGTATTTGACCACACAGTTTTATTAAGAAAGCTGTTAAGCGAGATAGAAGAAGATAGAGCTAGTTATTGAAATCTACAAATAAAAAAATGCTCTCAATTGCTATAAAGTACATTTTAATACTCAGCATAATCGACATTGTACTACTTTCCGCAATACTGCGTAAACCGCGCAATATTGACAGCTATGAAACAAAATGGCGGATAGCACGAACATTGCCGATTGTTGCCGAATAACTGCATGGACTGGATGAGCCAGGTTATTTTTTTATAGGATGATATCAATGTGTTATAATAATTTAAAATGCATGATCAAATATGGAGAAGAAGATGGCGGGATGGCTTTGATGGCTTCATTAGGAATGGTGGGAGGTATTTGTCCAGCAGCGGAACACTTTACTTAAGCTGTGGATATTTTGAAGAACATTTATCCACCTGTTTTGTAAACATATTTCTAAAGATAAAAGGATTGATAAAATTTCATGTTGTTTAAATTTTATTTTATGGCAAAAAGTATTAGGCATACAAAAAAAATCATATGCTAAGAATGTTATTTATAATTATAGGTAAGAATCAATCATTCTTTTTTTTTTCAAATCCATTAACCCAGCCGTTACCGCAAAATCTATTAACCCAGCCGTTACCGTTCAGAAAATCAGTTTTATGGCACTAAATGGAAACAAGGGCCTTAATGTTTTGCCTAATAAATATAAGTAGGTATGAGTATTTTCCTGTTTTCAGGGTTGTATATGATTTATAAAGACCTTGACGCCAACTTATGGTGTCTAGATTCTCATAGTTCTAGACTTACACCTGTATGTTTATATTAATGTAATATTTTGTCATTTCAGGTAAGGCCACACATCAGTTTACGAATACAATGTAGCGGTAAGTTATTTGAGGATAAAGTTCAATAGCTGTAATAAATCGAAGATCAGGTTATTTTGACCTCCGACGTCTGTCTCAATGTATGACTTCTAAGTTCAGAGGACGTACGAGAGAGCTTAGCCAAGTTGATAATCTACAATCGTTAACGCTAGTAGAAAACATCAAATGTATGTGAATGACATCGTTTCAACGTTAAGTCACGTGGTCAGAATAAAGGAATCGGAGGCGTTACCGACTGTAGAAAGACATTCGAAACGAACCGGTCGTAACTTAGCCAGGCCTGCAGGTGCTCTTAACTCGATCTATTTTACGACCTAAACTGACTGTTAAAGGTATGGCGCTATATATGGTGTACATCATAGTATAGCATAGTCGGCTTTATAATGTTCCCACTGCTGGGACTCAGGTCTCCACTCTAAGAGAGGGAATGGGCCATAATCCACCAAGCGGGCCCAGTGCGTTTTATGGAGTTCCATCCAAACTAGCGGCTAGCTAAGGAGAACCGTAACTAGCAGATATTGGTAGCTAAAATAGCCAAGTTCCCAAAAACCTTGACCGACATTTTCTAATTACCTAAATTGACTATCAAGAGCTAGGTCTCTTTACACTTTTAATGAAATTCACATAATAGCAAAAAAAAATCTAGCCAAGTGCGAGTCGGGATCGTGCACAAAGGCTTCCGTACCGTCCATAGCAAAAAAAAAACGGCAAAAAAAACATGTTTCTTGTATAGGAGCCCCCCTTAAATATTCTGGTTTTAGAATTTTTTGTTAAAGTGGCAATAAGAATACGTCATCTGTGAAAATTTCAACTGTCTTGCTATCACGGTTTATGAGATACAGCCTGGTGACAGACAGATGGACAGCGAAGTCCTAGCAATAGGGTCCCGTTATTGTCCTTTGAGTACGGAATTCTAAAACTGAGGATCTTATATCTAAAAATAACAGTAAAATAATAAACACACCTACTGGTCAAAGGTCACTGCCTACACGTGTACTGCAGTATAAATCATCGTATCTAACACTATCATGCCAAAAGAACGCGCAAAAAATACAATATTATCGAAATAGCAACTAGTTGTCAAACAATGGATGTTTTAACGGTCAATCTGAAGGTCGATAAGCGCGGGCTTGCGGACAGTGAGCAATGGGTAGCTCGCTGTCCGGCCGTCCGGTAACTGTCCGGACCAAGCCCAAGTCGTCGACGGCGCGCACTGTTCCCGCGCGCCTCAAGGAGTTGTCAGCAACAGCAGGGACCCCAGCCGGGTCGAAGCCTACTGGGGCCAGGGTTATCCGAAAGGGCGCTCGAGCCCCGGTATGAAGGCTAGAAGGAACGGGGTGGGTCTTTTAGTCAGTAAGAGTCTGACACTATCTCCCGCTCCGCCCAAGGGCGGGGGATGTCAATGCATGATTTTTCCCACCATAAAAAAAAAAAAAAAAAAAAAAAAGGTCGATAAGTGCGACAATCCATTGACCGAATAACAGAGATACACCTACTGAATTAACTAAAGGGCATGTTCACCTAAGTGGAATTTAGAACCTTATTATCTGGTCACTCTTGCCAAAACTGTTGTTTAGGAAGCTTTCTGAAGGTCCTCTAGAAAAAAATGCACTACTACTGGTATTATATTAATACTTTAAATTACTGCTAAAAAACTACTGTGCCAATTTCAAAAATTCATTCACCATTGGAATGCTCCATTCACCTTGAGTAACATAGGTTATATTTATTGCCCTTACGAAGCCGGGACGGGCCGTTAGGTAATATTATTAATTTTCACTGATATAATAAGCAAAAAAGGAGACTTATGTATACCACCTTTAACGTTAAATGCGCGAAACCTGAAAATTGTTTGATCAGAATAACAAGCAGAATTAATTGACTCAGTTTTTAATACATGTGGAGGTCCCATTTTTCAAAAAAAAAATCTCTAGAAATGGTGTCCTGTCTTTTATTAATAGGTCAAGCCATCAGTGCGTAAACCCGCCATATTAGGTAAACAAGCACAAATGTTATCATCCATTTCAATTTTCTCATACGCAGTATAATAAAAGTTCTTATTTCAATTAGATACGAATCTTAAAAAACAGCACATAAATCATTTACATTTTTTTAAAAATGATATTTTCTCTCAGAATTAGATTAATTGAATTAAAAATCATTTAGGGTGTCTGAGGTTTTGCGCATTTAACGTTACACGTTGTATGATTTCAACCCATACAGAGCAGGCTAGGTCGCCATTAGTTGTTGATAACAAAGTATTTCAAACAATAACCAACCCTTGAGCTAGTAACACTATTTCTTGGTCTGTTGGTCACATTAGAGCCCCGCCCCTTTCATTCAGCCAAGCGAAGAAGGTTGTCGTTGTTTTTTTTTATTATTATTGATAGGCTCGCTTTTGACGACTCCTTAATCTATCCTACTTAATGGCAAGCGAGGCTGTGGTCAATGTTGGAGCATGCTTGCCTAAAATTATCCTATTTTCTTTTTTGGGAAAATGGGAAATCATCAAATGACTTCACCCGCTCTTGGGCGGGAGCTGTGTCAGACTTTCGATGACTATAAACTCACTCCTATGATCCTTCATTGATTTGCGTTCCATGACCTTCTGTTTCCCCATGGTTCCAGCAGGCTTCGGCCCTGCTGGGCCCCAAACTATTAACTCTAGGAAACATGAAATGTATTCCTAAAACGTTTGATTCGTTTGGGTAGAATGCCCATCGTAATGGTGGTGAAAAAAAAGAATAGCTTTAGAACTAAAGTGTGATGAACTCAGCTATTCAAGAGCAATCTAGTTTCAGCTGCATTGAATTCGTATTGAAAATCATGATGATAGAAAAAAGACGCCATAACACAACTCTAATGAAACGCAACATATATATTCATAAACAGCGTGTGTCTTTTCATCCCCCCTACAAAGATCATAGAAGCAATTTCAGTGATAAGGAACCCGGAACCCCACGCCTACCTTTCATTGCTCTTAAAGCCTCGGACGCCGTTATCGGATAATGAAACACAACAACTCATACTTATGTAATGGAATCCTGCTAATATTATAAACACGAAAGTTTGTGTGTTTGTATGGATGTTAGTGAAGCTAGAATTACGCTGCGCATACGTGTGCCACACACCCCGATCTGGGCGCGTCGATCTCCATACATTTGATATGGAAACAAGACTTGTAGAGCTACACTTAATCCACGCCACGCGACGTCGTTCTACGTACAAATTAGGTGTGTATCGCGTGTTACAAATGTGCGTCTAATGTAGTTCTAGCTTGACTCTTTCACGCAAAAACTACTGAATGGTTTTGGATGAAACTTGGTATACGGATAGACCATGTCTTGGAATAGCACATAGGATACTTTTTATTTCGGGAGGTAAAGTTTTTCTTTTTGTTTTAAGGTTTTTTTTTTATTTGTAGGAGGTAATCTCTGGAAGTACAATTGCTGTCATGGATCTTGAGCAGTTGCGCAGCAGTTAAATATTCGGTTCCTTTAGTAGTGCGAAGTGAGACGCGGGGGCGGGGAGTGTGTGATTGGTTCGCCGCGCCATCGCGTCCTAGACGTCACTCCCGATTCGTTCTCTGCGTTGCTGCATGTATCTAACAACGAAGACGATTGGCTCGCCAATATATAGAATGCGCAAAGCGATTCCCAATCTGATGTTGAGCGCTCAAGATTCTGCTTTATTCCTCAGTGACATAGGCTATATTTTACTTACGCGAGCGAAGTCGCGGGCAAAATCTAGTACAAAATAAAAATGCACACACATGCTTTGGCAATTAAGTGAGACACTTAAACTCAAGCCTATTGCTAATAGCTAAAGAAAAAACACCTTTATGGCTATTGAAATAGGGTGCTGAGTTTTTTGCAATGAATTATGTATACCAGCAAAATATTACTTAACATCCACGAGGCACGAGAACTACAATGACAAAATGTCTCTAATCCAGTCCAAGATCAAACTCGAAGGTTTTTTAGGCTAAAAAAAATGTTTTCGTAACCAATGTTGGTGCATTGCTGTTACGTGATGTTGGCCTTTGGTAGTTGGTGATTTGTTGCCAATTTCCGCTTTGAAATTGGTCTTATTGCTTATAAATGTAATGTCATGTGGATTACGTATTTGTGGTTATTAGGTTCTCCGGGCTTATTAATTTTGCAACTGCACAGTTTTCGTAAAATGTTGCTGGTTTTTTTTTTTGGGGTGGGAAAATCATTTGACGACTTGTTCCGCTATTTCGGGTCAGACGTTTACTGATTAAAATCACACCTTGTATTCTTTAGATGTCGTTTGCGTTCTAGAACTGCGGGTTTTTTTTTCAGAACTTCCCCGTAGCGCTAGCGAGCATCGGCCTGCTTAAGGGCCAAGCGCCCGAAAAGTGCCATAAAACAGTGTTCTTCTGAGGCCTACTCCTCCGTAACGGCCAGGTCAATTGGTTTGAAAAAAATATATGTTTATTATAGATTCATGAACAATAATATCAACATTTGATTTTATCGTGCAATTATAACTTTTGTCAAAAAAAAAAAAAAATTAGCAATTTCGCAACTTTTCGCAACTTTTCCCTACTCCTTCGAAACGGCTTGGACCTTTAGAAACAATTTTACACATAAAAATTGGTGGTTAAATATTCTTCAAAGTGAACATTGCATATGTAAATCAATCAATATCTCGCAGAGAAAATGGATTTAAAGCGCTTTCCGGGCGCTGCTGGCCGCAAATAAATGCACAGATTTGCGTACTGCCGCCTAGGCGAGTGCGAGAGTCGCGTTCACATAATTTCGGCCAGATGGTTCAAGGAACTATACGCCTTAAGTCTTACTGTTTTACTAGCAACTCTTTGAGACGCACTACGTAGGAAAAACTACGCGCCATCGATGGGCTACCCCTTGATCGTCATCTGCAAGCCCGCGCCTACGGTAGCCTATAGTCATCCTGGGACTCCTGACTCCCGGGGTATCTTCTGTATGAAATCAAATAATATATCCTTCCTTTTTAATTACGGTAAAACTTGGAAATCTGTACTTACACATTCATTAATCGCTCCATCGTCGGCCACATCATCGCTTACCATTAGGTGTGATAGTGGTCAAACGCGAGCCTATCAATAAAAAAAAAATATACAAATTGCAAAACATAGAAATAAAAATTCTTTTTTTTTTCTATAAATGTAATTTGTTAATTAAGACGTAAAAATGACCAGTTCTTAGCTACCGTACAAGGAAGACCTGTGAAGGTCTAACATGTCACATTCATACAAACAGAACAAGCATATCAATAATAAATCGACTATTTAATCCCCTGTCAACATTATTCGATTGTATCGACAATCGGAAATCGAGTGTATCGATATCGTGAATCGATTTGCGTGCCTACACTGTGCGATGGTCAACCGGTCGAGTCCTTACTTCCGAATGCTTTTAGTCATATTTTATATTTACTATTGTTCTATGTAAGTTATGTGAGAATATTGTAAATAAACTGCAAATGAAATAAATAAGATAACTTTGACAGTTGGTAGTTAATTTTTTCATTGTTCAATGCGCAAGGCAATGACTTTGGTGTTATGCCTTGATTAATAATGGCGATTTATTTGTTTACTTTTTTGTTATTTTTTTCCTAAAATAAAATATCCAATGAATAATTATGTTAGCAAAAGGCTAAAATAAAAATAGAAAAGGTTCGTTGTCTTAATATTTATTAAATTTATGATTTATTGATGGTAACATGAGACATTGGTAGAAGTTTTTTTTTCTTTAGTTTTATGTTCTTTCGGTAACTTTAATAATGTCATTTAGAATTTTAGATTTGCACCTGGCAATTCGTACCATTATTACTAAAATGATAAACTTAATGATTTTTTTTTTGTGGTCAACTGTGTTTTAGTTGACTATTTTGGCAATTTAGGCGATTATATAAAATAAAGGAATAGATTTTAAGGGTACGTTACTGATTTTAGACGGTAGCGCGGCTGCGCGAGTGCTGCGCTACACCCGCGCTGCAGTCGCGCTGCACACTACTTTGTTATTTAAGGTAGCGGTTCGTGCCGCGACAGAGACAAGCGACCGAGACAGGAGACCGCGACCGTCACTTGACGTTATGCAATGTATGAGCGACAGTTCTCCTGTCTCTGTCTCGCTCGCGAACTGTCGTTCATACAATGCCTAACGTCAAGTAACGGTCGCGGTCTTCGGTCGCGGTCTCCTGTCTAGGTCGCTGGTCTCTGTCGCGGCGCGAACCGCCACCTTTAGGTACATGGAATAACAAAGCAGCGCGACGGCAGCGCTGCGACCGCACTGCTGTCGCGCGGCCCTTTGCGTCTAATTTGAAGGCGCCCTTAGAGGAACAACTTATACATAAACTATCAAAAGGAAATATGAATAGAGACATCACAGTATCCCCCATAAACTTCATATTATCACGTTTAATCACAATTACCGTCTCGTCATTGGACGTCCTGTGTTTAATGGCGGCGTTGAAAGTCGTCCGGGGAGTTATACAGGATGTTCACGTTTATCCGCTAGTTACTACATGTCGCTGATTCGAGAGAAAATTTACTCATGAATGAAAGATTTTTCTTCTATTTTGGCGATGATATCGACTCTTTCCGCCATGAAAGTCGTAACTCCAAATTTCGAATAATAATTTTGAAAATTACCAAAAAACTAATGAATTTCACCAAGAGAGCTTTAAAAAATCTTTAAAAAAAGATATTTGCTACACTAAAGTAAAATTTCAAACAAACGGCATACTTAGGCAACTTACTTTTCTGCTAGCTTTCCCATTAAACGCTAACTACAAAAGTTATGACAATGATATTAC
The DNA here is from genome assembly GCA_929112965.1 of Mythimna albipuncta. Classification (NCBI taxonomy): domain Eukaryota; kingdom Metazoa; phylum Arthropoda; class Insecta; order Lepidoptera; family Noctuidae; genus Mythimna; species Mythimna albipuncta. The sequence goes on from OV815981.1 coordinate 11,082,050, forward strand.
ACAGGTAACCTGATAGGTAATGTCATTGCCATACATAACTCTTTCAACAATCCTGTAGCTCAAATAAGTATAGCCATAAATGTTCATTTAAAAATATCAAATTTTGTCTATACCTAAATTCAATCAAATCTAATTTTAAACCTCTAAATTTATTTACCTACCTTGATCAAGACCCGAATTGCAAATATAATTTGCAATTATAAATTCAAGAGGTCTATTCGTGATTCATATGATTTTTTTATTCAAGAACTATTTATGGAACTCGTAACCTTATTTGCCTCTGTAATGAATGACGTATTGACTCTACCTCTTGAGATAAATGGACAAACATAAAATAAACATATAAACAAAACCAATACATGTTGGTCTGTCCTTTTTCAATATTTAAAGTAAAAGTGATTCATCTCGACGTATGTAGAGGTCTTTTTACTGTGGGTTTAAAAGTACTTGCGATTTCACAGACTATAGTGTTGAATAAATTTATAGTCTTGTTAGTGTTTAGTAACTATTTTGTTAGCAAAAACTCAATTTATTTTATATTAAAATTGCAACAAAATTGTAATTTACAAAACTAATAATCGTTCTGATATTAATCAATTTTTTCCAGTCAATCTAAAATCAACGAAAATGGTTACAGCACAATTTTAAGGCTAGTTCAGATGCGAAAAAGTTGCATTAGTCGATTATGTGAATCTGGTTTTAAATATGGAATGTTTGAGAAATAGGTGTATGTATGTTTCTGTTAATGTTTTTTGACTTGGATACTTAGGCCTTTAAGCCGTATTTTCGTAATGAATAGATCATTTGTTTACCACTTGAATATGGATGCACATATTCTTAATGTTTTTAAATGTATCAAGCCAACCTTCTCAGCAATCTTACTGCAATAATATTCTCAGCTTCATTTTCCCGAGATAGCGCATATTTCAATGATTCTACATATTGTCCAATTACGTGGAAACTTGAGATAGAAAACTACACCAATTATTTATCAGAATATCTACTAAAAATCAATTTACGAATAGGTATTTGTAATTAAAACAGCCCTTAAAGCTTATTAAAGAAATCCCGCCAAAAACTTACCAACGCGAATGTTTACATTGTTCCTTCGTTTGAAGATGTCTTTCTTCAGTTTATAGTAATGGCCAGTGACACTGCCCGGGTAGGCCAAAGACCCTTTAGGTTATTTTTTGTCCTTGAGGTCTCTGGCTATAAGTGCGAAGTCGTGACATGAATAAAATTAAAAAAGGTAATTATTGTCTCTTGAATTTTTCCTTACTGAATGTGACATGTGATGTGTTTGACATAATGAATCATACTTTTAAGTTTTTATAGATATGAAGGTGTGAACAAAGTTATAGAATATAACCTGTTTTTTTTTTTAAATGGTGTTGAATATTTCTCAAAATATAATTTAGCGTGAAAACGTCAAAGTTTAGTATTAATTTTGGTATAAAGTTGGTTTTCACACGTTTTGAATTCCTCATTATTTTTCACACGTTTTGAATTCCTCATTCTTAACTCAGTAACTGCGGCATAAGATATAATAAACAGAAACTGATCTAAACAAATCATTGCATATTTGATCAATAGCAGGGCCTAGTATGTTATGAAAATTGAATTTTAACATCCAAAGACCTTTTCGAAAACAGAATCATTTGGTCTAAATGAATTTGAAGTTTCGATCGAGTGACTAAGATGAGATGACCTGTCGATGTCCTCTACATTTCGTTAATATCACAAAAAAAAACATATAACCTTAGAATACACAGTCGACCTCACATTAGGTACTGCTAATTTCCTTTTTACACATAACACGTATCACTCTAAATACGATTGAAAACATAGACAAACAAAAGTCAAAGTACGACCTTCATTGTCATTAGCATCATAGAGTTTCACATGCATTTAAAATAAACCATAGACTATTACATCAATGACCTGATTTAGCACTGGCCGAATCTAGATTCGAAATTTGAAAAGTAAATAGCTCTTTGGTGGTTCTTTTATTATGGTCTAGATATCTTTGTATAACAGAGCGTAACGGCGGGCTATTCCTATTTTTTAACATTCCTAAGCTAGAATGTAAACTATTATGGTTTACCGCTTTTTCTTTAATTATTGTAGTGATAAGCGCAAGAAGTAGCTAGTATTTTTAAGCTTGGAATAGGACCCAAAACTTCTATCAATAAGTTAAAAACATTCATATTCACTGAATTTAACAGCAATAGTAATTGTTGCATTATGTTATTTCTCTTGACTTGAAGAATCATTAACGCTTATTCATCCATCCACCAGCCTTTTTATTGTTCCCACTGCTGGGACTCAGGCCTCCTCTCTAGGATAGGGAATGGGCTATAATCTACCACGCGGGCCCAGTGCGGGTTGGTGAAGGTCACATGTCTTCGAATTTTCGGTTCTAGGACATGCCGGTTTCCTCACAATGTTTTCCTTCACCGTTTTGAGAGCAGTGGTGATGAAATAAATTACACAAAGTAATGCACCTGGCTGGGTTCGAACCCGCAACCTACAACTCGTAATTCGGGGCCATTACCACTCGACCACCGCTGCTCACAACGCTTATTAAATATTATTATTTACTTGCAGTAGATACAAAATCCATATTATGTTAGTAGCACACGTAAAATTATGTGAGTAAAATTTTTTTTTAATGCTTAAAATGTTTTTTACAGCGCCAGGAGGTTGGTGAACTAACTACAATGATTACGCAACGTAATTATCCATTATCTGTTCATCATAAACACCATCTTGTTCGTTTTAGATCTCAATGCCATATGCAGAACAGTTTTTTTCTTCTTTTTTAAGGTTCGTAGGTACCTCAAAAGGAAAAAAAACGTAACCCTTATAGGATTCCTTTGTTGTCCGTCAGTCTGTCTGTCTGTCAAGAAGACCTTTTATCTCGGGAACGCGTGGATGTGTCAAGTTGAAATTAAAACCAAATACTCAGAACTGCAGTCCCTTTAGCTGTGAAAAAATCAAACTCTTAGTTTTATGTTGCAAAAAAACGTATAGGTACTTCGACATTCTCGGGGGAATCAAACTTCATAGAGTACTTCCCGTTGACCTAGAATCCTGAAATTTGGCATGAGGGAAGGTTTAATAGCACAAGTAGGTATAGGAAATAATCTGAAAACTGTAAACTAGTAGTTACGTCACAAAAAAAATGTGATTCGGAAAAATCTTTCGAGACTCCATTCCGGAACTGTTTTATAGGTTGGTTTACACGAAACCCTCAATGCGCGAGTCCATTTCGCACTTACCCGATTTTTTTGGTTAACATGATTATTTGGACGGAATTTAGGTTGCACCAAAAAAAAAAACATTCTGACAGCTCCTGTCAACAGATCCGATTCAGCAGATGAGTACCTAACATAATTTATCCCATAAGTTATGGTCTGGCTACCATACTATATTTTATAAGTCATTAAAAACACGTTTCAAGATTTTATTAGAAGCCCTAAGTCCGTTTGATGACTTTTGCGATCTTTTATTGCTCATTAAAATTATAATTGCTTGTTTTCTTATGCATATCCGATAATAAAATAACAGGAATAGAACACATGGTTGAACTCATGGTATATGGTGAAAAGGTCTATAGTAAACTAGCTTCTGACTACGGCTTCGCCCGTATGAAAGTAGTAGTTTGTCTATATAAACTTTGACCCCTTAGGGGGTGAATTTTGAAGAACCCTCCATTACTGGTCGCCTACGTCTTAAAAGGAAGCCATGTGTAAAATTTCATGCCCCTAGGCCCTGTACTGTGTGTTGATATGGCAGTCCTTTTATATATATATAGATAAGTACGTGTCTACATAGTATAAAACAAAGTCATTTTGTACGTCTGTCTGTTCGTCTTAAGCTACGTAACGGATTTTGATACATTTTTCACTCATTTATAGAACACAATAAATTAGGCATTACCATGTGTGCCAAATAGAGATATTTTTTTAAAATGTTATTGGTATGCTCGCGTTTGACCATTATCTCACTTGATGGTAAGAGATATGGTCAACGATGGAGCACACTGGCTTGCTTGCTTCAAGTAACCCTTGGCTGATTTAACTTGACACATATTTCAATGTGTCCTAGAAGATTGTAGGGCCTCTTAAATTCTACCTTTTTTCTGTAGGTCCAGCCAGGTCGGTCGACTACCCTTCTGACCTCCTTTTTGTAATAATAAAATCATAAACAAAACCTTTTTGCGTACGATAACATGGCGGTAAATGAATTAGTTGGGTTTATATTATCAGCCTGTGACTTTATCACATTGAGAATTAATTATATTAGGCGCCAACATTTTTTGGGAAATATTTACTGTTTTTGACCCTGACTCTAGATGGCAAGTCTTGATGCCTTCATTATTTGAATCAAAAGACAACAGATGAACATGTCCTTTCCTTGGTATTGTCCGTCAAGTAGTTCAGCTCCTTAGTATTGAGTTGAACTTTACGAATACTGGCAAATGACAAAATGTTTACACTAACTGGACAGCTCCACTCAAATCGGTATGGTTCTTTCTTCAAAAGACCATCTCAGACTAATCTGCATGGTTCTCATATGATTAGACTATAACATGCTTACTGTATGGACTTTGACCCTGACTTTATTTAGGTGTTTCTTTTGATGGTAGTCAGCTAGGAAACACTGGCCTTATCTAATTTAAACTGACGAACAAAAATTTATGTGTAATATTTTTTTTTTACCTATTTGTAAAATAATTTAGCATTATTTATCATAATCACCTTCAAACATTCGAGTGGTCCTGCTTTCTACATGCATACATAGAACTTTTGCGACCTTCACCTTTACTTTGGTTCGGTTTGTTTGAGCGGCATAATTCCAGATCTTTGCTCAATATCAAATCCAATAGATACCTACTTATACACCGCTAAATTTTAATCGTTTTAATCCCGAGGAGGGTCGATCCGGTACATGAAACACTATCGATTTGTAAAGATAAAATTAAAAAATAAAGTACTCTTTTTCAAAACTCGTATTAATTTACGCATGTACGAAATTAATTTCGTTAAGAAAACGTCAGCTGAGCGAGTTCAATGACCTGTAGGTAATAGTCGGCGTTGCGTAAAAACTACCTACAGGTCATTGAACTCGCTCAGCTGATGTTTTTTTTAAGATACTAATTTCTTACATGCGTGAATGAATGCGATTTTTGAAAAAGAGGTACTTTATTTTTTAATTTTATCTTTACAAATCGACACGGGATTAAAATGATTAAAATTTAACGGTGTATAACGTTTCGGTAATCAGACGAGGATGAAAAAGAAAAGATTCTATGAGAAATGACTCGAAGGACAAGGGAATCAACGAAAAGTTCTAGCGTGGTAGGACGGGCTCCTATCAGGGAGAGAAAAGAAACGAGCAGCTTCGACTTCCAACCTCATCAGATGAAAACAAGGGCATCAAAATGATACTATCATTCATTAAAGTAATCACAAAATGATCTATCTTTAGTCAATCTCTTTATCTCGTCATTACAGCCGAAAGATGTCCACAGTTAGAAATATGCTTCCCCCATGTGTCGCTAAAACACACTGGTCCTTAATGTCTTACATCTTTCGGATGGTCGTGACCGTAGATGCGTAGTCTTTCGGTACGCGGTTCACTCTCTTGCCTCTCCTTTTCCAATTCGTTAATCTATCTAGTAGCACTAAATGTAAAACTACACTGCGCACACGTGTGCCACACACGCCAATCTAGATGCGTCGTCCTCCATACATTTTATATAGAAACTAGACTTGTAGAGCTACACTTGATCCACGCCACGCGACGTCGTTCTACGTACTAATTTTAATCAGGTGTATTACATGTGTGCGTCGGTCTAATGTAGTTCTAGCTTAATTTACTACAAATCCTAGGCTAAATAATCATACAGCTGTGTTTTCTATATTTACGGTCAGTGGTTATGAAAGCTGACCGCCACATGTGGGTCGCGGTTTTGATTTCCAGCTCAAGGAAGTAACCGAAATGAATGAGTTACGAAATTGAACGAGTCTCCCACGAATTGTGTGAGTTGAATTACATTTGTGTGAGGTTTGTCGGATGAAAATTGAGATATTTGAGCTAGTTAGCGCAGATATGTGTGAATAGACTGCCTGGTTTGAGTGGGATTTTGTCAGTGATTGTCAAAAAGTCGAAAATTTATTAAATTAATAAGTGCTATAATTGCGACGAAGGCTAATTGTGACCGGTAAAGTGGACGGGAAAAAGGCCTCACGGGCGCAGCCCAATACGTTGGTCCGACCAGATCCGCACAACTCTTGACTCCTCGATGTACAATGCGCTTCACACCGCCAGAGATAGGAACAGATGGAGGAATATCATAAGGTTTAGAGTGATCAAACAGGGTGGTCACGACCCTTAGCATTGAGGAATACGACGCGAAGAGTGGGAGGATCAATACGACACATGGTCAATACTATACATTTCGAGCTTTTTGCAATAGTTATGAGCAGTAGTACCCCAGTCATGTGCGTTGTTTCATCACCACCACTCACAAAATGGTGAAGTAAAACTTTGTGAGAAAACCGACATGTCCTAGACCAAAAAATTCTAAGACATGTGATGTCCACCAACCCGCAGAGGCCCGCGTCCTTGATTACCGCCCATTTCCATTCCTAGAGAAGAGACCTACCTCCCAGCAGTAGAAACATAGGCTGATTATACTACGTCATTGAAGCCTATATTTTTTTTATTGTAAATTTTCTATCGTTGCAAAAACGCATCTTGACCACTAGCCAATCACTGTAAGTATGAAGGTTAGAAGGAACGGGGTGGGTCTTTTAGTCAGTAAGAGTCTGACACTATCTCCCGCTCCGCCCAAGAGCGGGGGTTGTCATTGGATGATTTTTTCCCACCATAAAAAAGCCAATCACTGTAAAATATTCATTAACATGTGTAGTTCAATATTTCAATAAATACCCTTCGTCCGCATACATAAAATATAGCCCATGCCACTCTAGAATAAAGTACCTTTCTATCGGTGAAAATTTTTTCACAATTATTGGTCTAGTACTTTCAGAGATTACCTCCTACAAACAAAAACTACAAACTCTTTATAATATAAGTGTAGTTATGCTTATATAACTCAGTACTGACAGAAGTTTTATATTTATATAGATTAGTATAACATCCACTTTAAGAACAGATTAGTCAGATTCTCTGTTGTCCTGTAAAACTTCTAAGAAAATTAAATTAATATTTGTTTTGTTAAATCACGCTTAACAACTCATACATCCTGATCAATTTACAGTACTAGTTCAAATACTTCTTAATCGTTTGCAAATAATAAAGTAAAGCACTTCCTAGCTAATTATATTATTTGTAAAACTTTTTATGTTATGTCCGATGATGCGAACGATTTTATTCGTAAGAAAATTCTTTGTTTTCGTGAGTAGACGGACCAAAGCTTTTTTTATAGTGGATAGGCTCACTTTTGACCACTATCTCACCTGATGGTAAAGGATGACGTGACTGACGATGGAACATGCTTGCCTAGAAGTACTATTCACTCTTGACTTAAAGAAACTGTAATCTACACTAGCTTACACTAATATTATAAAGGGGTAAAGTTTGTTTTATTATTATTCTGTTTGTAGGAGGTAATCTCTGAAAGTACTGGTCCCATTGCAATTTTTTTTCACCGATAGAAAGCTGATTTACTTCGGATTGACATAGGTTATATTTTATGCACGCGGGCGAAGCTGCGGGCAAAAGCTAGTGTCAAAATAAACGACATAAAATCTTCGTGAGCCATCAATGTCTGCCAGTTATTCTTTTTTTTTTAAAGTTTGAAATCATCAATTAACTCTTCCTATTCTGGATGGCACGAGGGGAAGTATCAGATTTTTTATCAAATAAAACCCACCTGTGTTCCTTCAGTTGGTGTTTGCGTTCCAGGGCCGCGGTAACTCTTTCAATCTCTCTCAATCCAAGTGCTGTTGCTTATGCTGTTCTTCCAAAATATATAGTTTTTTCATTGCAACAAGGAGATGGCGTGACGACTTAGAGGTCTTCCTTGGGAATTGGCAAGAAATGGCTCATAGCTGGGAACAATGATATACAATGATAAACAAAAAAAAGGACTAGAGGAAAGCCTTTGCCCGGCCGTGGGGCAGTATAGGCTGTCATGTTTTTGATTTAATTTCTCCTTTCGATCGTCATTTGATTCCCATTTAAAACCACAATTCATTGTTCGTCTAATTGTCGAGAAGCTCAGTAGAACAATATGTAATTAAAATGATACGGTTGTGTAATACACCGATGCCATCGTTTCGTGTGAAGATGAGTTATGTAAGACGAGTGAGCACGTCTTCGCATCACGAACGCGCAGTGATGATTGATCTCAATCACACTGACTTGGTTTGAATATCGAATAGTCTGATTTGTGAGTATTTTTTTTTATTTGGCTGAGCATGGTTTATGCATTTAGCCAGTGCCAAGTTTAGAGAGTATTTATAATAATAATAATAATAATAAAAATGCTTTATTTGTATTTTAACAATTTTTTACAATGCTTATACTCCTGCCAAACTGCATAGCAGTTTGTTGGCAGACGTAGCTCCCGCGTTATTACATTATTCATATTACAAACATTGTCATTACACACAAATATCTTAATCAATTCAGTTCAATTCAATTCAATATAATTATATTTCATTCAATGTCATTCATAATAATTCAATTTAATCCAATTTAATTTAATTCAATTTTTGTTACAAAATATGTTGCTATTATTTTTATTTATTTTTTTAGGAATCTATCATGTTTTCACTGAGTACACTTAGGAAATATTTCGTCGTTTTATATTTAAACACCCGTTTGGAAGTTGACACATTTTCAATGTCACAACCAATCTAAGAAGTACTGTTGTACGTTTCACACTTTTGTATAAAACATACTTTGTATAGGCGTAACTCACACTATTTCTGTTTCATTATTCCTTTTCCGTTATACCATTGAATTATGAAGTTATTTTTATTATATCGCAACATCCATTTTTAATAAACAAATTAAAATTATATCCTAAAACAGGGCATCGTCTTATTAGAAAAAAAAAAACATCGTAAGCGACGTTCAGTGTTTTTGATTATTCGCAAATTGATTGTTCTTGACACCATTTTTTTAGGATCGTCAACATTACTGGCTAGCAGCTTTTTAGGATTATCATCTTATGTCTTCTCTCACTCTAGGACGGAGCGGGAAAGCTTATCAGATTTTTACTGACTAAAACCACACTAATTTACCTCCAATTACCCCTTTGCGTTATAGGACCATAGATTTTGTACAAGCTGCTAAAAAACAGTAGAACGATAAACAACGCCACATCAAGATCATAAGTTAGTATTTTTTTCTTCTCCTAACATTGACATTATTACGGTTCTTTTATCTGTAATTTAGATTTAATTATATACCATAGTGTTTCATACAAAAAGTGTTACGGCTAAGTATAATCGTGTCAATGACAAACTAAGAATTCGCTCCGCATAATTTTAACAGATCGTTTGTTTTCAAGATCACTTCGCCTTTTCTTTTATTTGTATCGTTAATTATTCCAAAATTTTTAAATAAATATTTTTTATGACGCGGAAGTTTTGTGGGCTAGTTCTAAAGTGCGAAAATGTTTATGTAATCCTTTTTTTATAGTAGTAGCTTCTGTAACAGTTTTCACCCGTACCAAAATTTAAAGTTATGCGAAGAGATCGTACTACTGGGATAAAAAGTATAGCATGTATAGCATACTATACTTAGCATTATCAGCCTTTTAATGTTCGCACTGCGGGGTCTCAGGCCTCCTTTCTCTAGGAGAGGGAATGGGCCATGATCCACCACGCGGGCCCAGTGCGAGTTGGAGAATGTCACATGTCTTCGAATTTTTGGTTCTAGGACATGTCGGTTTCCTCGCGATGTTTTCCTTCACTGTTTTTGAGAGCAGTGGATAAAAAGTATCCTATATTATATTGCAAGACTCAGTTTATCTCTACACCAATGTTCATCAGAATTGGTTTGGCGATTTTTACGTATTAGTATAAAAACTTGATCTAAAAATATTTCAATAATATTTTAAGTTCTAAACTTGAAAATAACCTGCGTAATAAGTCGCTACTTGGGACAAAACAAGCCAAAAAAACAACAGCATAATTCTTAAGTAGGTACTTATAAAGATTAAGGACCTACTACTAAATTCGCTAGTCTATAAACTTGACCTCCATCTACCATGTCACCGGAAATTAGATAACATAAACAATAAAACTTCCTATTTCCGTTTCTAGTCAACAACTTTCTTTGATACAGCACAATGTATTGTCGTGTCCTTACAACGCGGAAAGACATGACTGCAACCTTGGATACCATAGCCAAAATTAAATTACCAAAAACAAACGATATCCTAATAGATTATGACCGGAACGTCTACGATAATTTGATAAAACCTAGTGTTAATTCCAATTCGAGCCACGCATTGTCTCGACGATCGCGTCCAATGTCATGTTTCTAACACCCATTTTGACATAACCGCCATCTTGGATCCGTACGAAAATGGCGTTTAAATCCACCTGTCAAGTGTCGTCTTTCGTTTGACAGCGCGCCGCACGATTATGAAAGGTTTTTGCGCACGCGCCACTATTTGTGTTACTGGGTAAAGGGCAGACGTGCTGAGTAAACGATCTATTCTGATACCGCGAAAAAAATACTTTTAAGATGCCGTAAAGCTGAAGAACAGAGATGATAGAGTATTTAAAAAAAAAAACGGTTTGTGTCGTAACTCTTAATTTATCGCGGTTCAAAAATCGAACGTAGGTACTTAGATCTCGTTACATTGAAAGATGGTAAATGATTCGATACTGTTCAGACAATAATCGATTTGATTCAAATTGCATTCGATTAAGTTGATGTCGCAATTTGTATTTTTTGTTGTTTACTCAAGATATCGGATGTTTCTAGCTTTCTATAGATTACAAACATCTTAGTAATCGATTCCAAGGGACCTCTGTTTGACCTCGATGTTTCGGACCTTTGCGACTCGATTGCGATGGTGATCTGTTAGTATATTATCCGAGTAACTTAATGCGATTATAATTGATATAGCTGGGTTTTATGGGTAACTTCATTATGAAGAGGCATTTGTTAACAAAGTCACTAACCGGTTAAAATGTGGCGAGACTTTTTGTTTATTTGATTTGAGGAAAAAAAAATATTTTGTTTGAATGTTTCGATTCTCATCAATAATAAATCTATTAATTTGTTTCAAAGCTTATTATTACTTGATTCGATACCTACGTCATAATTTCCATTAAAAATTGCGTAAAATAAAATACAAGTTTACCGAAACAAATCGTCTCAAAAGACCAGTTTCTTGACACTTACGTATATAGTCTATGGACATGTTAAGGTAAAGGTTTGGAAAAACAAAAATATATGGAAAAATATTGAAGTAAACATTGGAAATATTCCGAACATCGAAATAAGTTATAACGAGATCAAATTGACAGAAAACGTTATCTTCATTTCTTCAGTAAAAATGAAGATTATAGGCCTCAACATTTACTCAAATGAAATAAAATAACTTAAGTGAATGCATTTTTAAAGCGAAAACGAGTGTGATGTGTATATTTGACTGTATTTTATGGGAGGGACACCTTAAATGTTTTGTTCTTTGTGCACATTTTAGGGTTTATGTCCTAAAAAAGTATGAAATGGCCTTTTTGGTGAGATTATGAGTCACGCATGGTGTTCGTCTTGGGTCAGAACACAGAAATGGCAACATTTTTCATATTGACGTTTTTTTTCTTATTAAGTTATATTTTTGGTGTCTTGATCATCGTCGTCAGCACCCGAAGTTTCTCTGCAGGACATTGGCCTTTGATGACAGAAGGTCTTGGAATTATTCGCATATCATTGATTTTTTCCATACAAGCCATCGATCGTATAAAAACATTTTTCTTGTGAATTACACACAAATTTCATTTTAAAAGCCGATTTCTTTGTGCAAGGTAGATGAATAAAAAATAAAGAAACTCTCGATTAATAAATCTGTTCAATTATGAAACCTAGAGAGGATGAAAGAGACCCACATAAAATTCAACGCTTGTCTCTCGAATACCAAAACCAACAGTAAATTTGTTAGAAAAGTTACCGCAGTTCAGGAACGCTAAGGACCAACTAAAGAACACGTCTGACACTGTCTCAAGTTTTTTGATGAGTTCCCACTAAGAAAAGGACCAAAACCATGGACATTTTAAACCACAAAAAATTGCATAGCATAAGCATAAATGTTCCCACTGCTGGGACTCAGACCTCCTTACTGTAAGAGGGAATGGACCGTAATCCAGGCCCAGTCCGGGTTGGTGAATGTCATATGCCTTCGAATTTTTAGTTCTAGGAACATTCCGGTTTCCTCACGATGTTTTCCTTCACCAATTGCACACCAAAGAAAAAATCTCTGCCAAGAACCTCACGGCCAGTCTCATTACATCGATTACCACACGATTTCACCCGGCCAGTAGTAAATCATAACAATAACATCTTGAGAAAGGAAAGAATGATTATCATTAAAACTGCAAGCATTAAGTTGCACAGAACATTGAGCTATCACGATTGTTACTTCATCGTGTGCCGGCCATCGCTCTGGATTACATACAACGATGCTACTATAATAAAGGTCATTGGAGCAATATGTGGGAGGTTGATTTATTGGTTTTTTATTGGGCACATCAGGTGATAAGGTTACAGACAGCCCACACTGCAAAGCCTATATGAAGGAGGACGAGACTGCAGCTCATCTGCTTTTAAGCTGCCACGCGGTCGCTGGATACAGGTTAAAGTGCTTGGGAAACCCTGGTACCCTCCGCGAAATGGTCAGTAACCTTCCTTGAGGAGCTGGGATGGATCGAATAACTCGTTTATCCCAATCGTAAGCAAAATACGCGCTTTAGTCTTGGAGTTGCAGACACCAGCTCGAAATACAATGCAATCAGGTGATGAGTTCCATTTCTCCATGGGTAATAAGCGGTAGTAATATCGCTGGATTAGCTGGTGTATCTCTTATAACAATCCTCTTTAGATACTTCTGCATTGTTTCCGCAGTTGCTTGATATCCAGATTTGTTAGTCACCTAGCTTAAGTGTGGAACATACAGCGCATCACCACCGATACACGGTAGAAATCTCACCAATACCCACAAAACGTTTTAGGAACACATTCATTGTACATACAGCGAAAGAGTGGAATTCCCTGTCGGAGTCTGTATGTCCTGATAGCTACAACTTAGTGGTCTTTATGTCAAGAATAAATAAGTTAATTCTAGTCAAGTGTACGCGAAATAGTAATCAAAAAACTCTACCAGCACATAGGACTGTTAAGTTTGTAGCAAGAGTGAATTAGTATCTCCTGTTAACATAGGCGGTCGTATTATGATTACGAAATAGCGTTCAGGTCGTCGGGCGCCATATTGCGCGATCCAGTGCTTACTCACAGGCCCTTAGATGACCATCTGGAGTGTGACGGTGGCCTGCCTACCTGCCGGCCGGGTCGCCAACCTGATTATCATATGTTTCAAGTTTTTTGTGTTCCTTAGTCGAGTTATCGTCACAAAATACCTTGTGTTTGAATTTATTTTCTTGAGCAACGCCTGTCAATGGATTGAAACAACAAACGCACGCTTCAAAGAGATCTCAGTAAAGCCGAAGACGCCCAGTAGGACCAAAATGGCCCAGTAGAGCTAGGAGAACGTCTTTGTGATATGGATGGAAGATTTCTAATATTGTCGCCGCACATGGACCACAAACCACAGCGACAAACGTCGCCACGAGAAGCTAGAAGCGGCCACAATGCACTTGTGGCTGGTAGCTGCTACTTTTTTAACCCTTGCGAGCAGTATCATAATGGACTGTGGTGAAAAAGGCTTAAATGCGCGAATTGCATGCGCTGGCATTTTGTATGGCGTATAGTGGCCAGTTCGAGCCACAAGAAGCGAGTAGCGGCGGTTTGTAGCGTGTGGCGGCCATCCGCGTCAACCGTGAGCGGCGAATCCATTTAAAATTATGAGAACTTTAAGAAGTATGCCGGTGGCGACGTTTTGTGGTTGTCGCCGGTAGCCCATTGTCGGCGACCCTTATTAGTGATATTTTTAAAATTTTTTATACAAAATACAATTATATTTTCTCACCTGCCAGTAACATTCTCATTTATGTCAATACTTATTTTAGACCAAAACCACCAGTAAAAATCGTATTTATTGTACAACTCTTTCCGCGGGTGCTTTTTTGTACTTTGTTGTTGATGTAGGTCATTGTCTCAAAGGGGATCCTAATAACCTGGCTTGGGTTTAAAATTAGCTTCTCAAGTTTTTTTATGCCTTTTGAGTGAATGGACCTTTTTATTTCGGATGGGGTGACTGTGTTAGAATTGTTTTTCTGTTTCAGTCAGTTATGATGAATTCTCCCGCACTAGGATGGAACGGGAGAGCGCGTCAGACTCCTACTGACTGAAATCACACCGGTGTCCTTCAGTTGTCCGTTGTATTCTAGAACCATGGGTTTCTTTTTCAGAAACTACTCGTGATCCTATCAGATGCCGGCCCTGCTGGGCCCCTATGATCTTTCAGCTATCTCTTTTACGCGCCGTTGACAACTCAGGTCCGTTCCGGACGGTTACCGGACGGGCAGTCAACGAGTTATGAAAACCATCAGTTGGATCGCTTATTTTTTTCCAATCAGTCACATGATAAACAAAATTAAAATTAATTCTGATTGCAACTGAACAAAACTGGTCAAATTAAAAATAAACATGAATTATTTGACGTCCGTGTTAATTAAAGAAAAGCCAAAATCAGATTTCTTAAATTAGGAAATACAACAAGATACTTACAACGGAATTACAACAACACATTAACTAAGCTTACAATCTAGTAACATCTAATAACAAAAGTGAAAACTTGTCCGTTTCTCAATCACACTGCTATTACAGATTGGCGACGCCTGACATTAAGGCGCAGGTAGCCGATCCCTGGCTAACTTTAAATTAAGAACCGGTCGAGTGGCGCCGGGTGACATAACTAGTGTGTTATAATGCTTATGTGATTAGTGAAGGTCTGTGAAGTTGGCTGTAGATGACAATGACCCTGATTTTGTGGCTAAGAGACTTAAAGGAAAAAGATAATCCTCTATACAAAATATGTCGATGACCCCTCTTTGATAAAACGTTGATATCTCATGGTTCTTGCATGGTTCTCAGGTATCTGCATGGTTCTCATGTGATTTTACGGAAAAAAAATTCACGTGTAAAAGTGTTTTTAAAACCTATTTGCAAAGGCAAGTATCATAAGGACAATACACGAGCTTATGTTCGATCTAATCCGTCCCTAAAGCTAGAACTACACTGCGCACATATGTATGTGCCACGTACGTCGATCGTCGGTCTCCATGCATTTTATATGGAAACTAGACTTGTAGAGCTGCACTTGATCCACGCCACGCGACGTCGTTCTACGTACAAATCTGGCGTGGTCCACGTGTGTGTTCGGTCTAATGTAGTTCTACCTTTACTGGCCCCCTGCGACGTCCTTAATCAAGGTCCCACCTCCCACCAAACGACTACATACTAAGGGCACCTAAGGGGTAGGCACCTATATGGGACCTTAGGTGTCTTAGGACACCTAAGGTCCCATATACATTAAGGTGCTCAATAATATAATTAAAATTGTTGTTTGTCTTTATATAAATTTAATTTTTCTCTACTTCTGTTTGTCACCTAACTCCTCCTAAGTCAATCGGTCAAGCGCGAACCTATAGACAATAAAAAAAAGTTGCTTCACCAATTTGGGTGAAATTTTGTGTGTTTAGTGGGTCGCTGTATGGTTTTGAATTGGACCCAGTACGTGGCGTTGTAATTGGGTCTTCAACCTTATCTATTGTCAGCTTTCAGGCCGGACAACGTCTGTCGGGAACCGCTATTATTTAAATAAAACTGTACAAGCAGATCGCAGATGGATTGACATAAAAACAAAAATATAACCAGAAAACAGTTTTCCAGCAAGAAAAACGGCCAAACAACTCCTTTCATCATACACATACCACTACACAGGTTGCACAGACCAGCGCTTGCGCAGTCACAGCACACTACCATCCAACCTTACCTAACTGTCACGGTTCATAAGCTACATAATAAAGTATAAGAAATCAAAATTTCTACTCTATGGTACACTTGCACTGAATCCAGCAACCTATTATGACGTAAGAGCGTATTGTTATGTCAAATTGTGCACAGCTGTCAACTGTCAGTGTAGGAAACGGGAAGGAACGTGATTGTGTTTTTTTTTGCATTATTTTCTATGTGATTTGATGATTGGGTGACATAAGAAACTTTAGATCGTGTTCTTTTGTTATGCGTGGCAGAATTGGCTTGATTTGTTGATATGTTTTTGTAAATTGAATCGTTGTTATTTTTCAACGTAGTTTATCTTACCCTCTGTTTATCACACCCTCTCTCAGACAAACCCGTACTTAGCAACCACTTATCTTATAAATTTTATCACAAGATGCAGATCATCTGCGGGTTTGTTTGAGAGAGAGTGTTATTGAGTTGTTCCATCTGGGGCAGCTCAGTAGCAGCTTGGACTCCAAGGTACAAATCCAGACTTGTGCCCAATTAGTGGTAACAGAAAGGTATACCTACAACAGGTATTCGGGATTTATTGCGTTTTGGGAACACTTTCATTATGCTTACAGCTACGGAGTGGAATTCCCTGCCGGAGTCTGTGTTTCCTGATAGCTATAACCTAGGGGCCATTAAGTTGAGAGTGATTAAATTGCTTCTAGGCAACCGTGTTCCATCGTCAGCCACATTATCGCTTACTATCAGATAAGATAGTGGCCAAAAGCGAGCCTATCCATTATAAAAAAAATTGGTTTGAAGAGTAACTGTGACCCTGAATTGCCACTCTCACTTCCTTCCCGCTACCCCCAGAAGGGGAAATATTATTATCGATCAATGATCATTATCATCATTTCCCTCTACTAGAGAGGGGGCCTGAGTCCCAGCAGTGGGAACATTATAAGGCCGACTATGCTGTGCTATGCTTATGCATCATCATTACAGCCGAAATACGTCCACTGCGGGTCTTCCCCAAGCGTCGCAACAACGACCGGTACTGTACGTCTTGCATCCATCGGATTCTCACTACCTAGTCGGCTAGTTAGTCGATAATTCAATCTGAAAGAAAAATCCAACTGTTTCCAATACCTTTACATCCTCTCACTTAATTTGGTTTTGTTCTACTTACTCCATATTACTCAACGCCTCCACACCCTTGTTACGATGTCGCTCGCTGCGTAAGAGTGGATGTTCGGAAGTGGGAACTACCCTTACGTCACAATGTGTTGCGTGAACTGCGCGCACGCACTATCGTCTTACACGTTGTAACAAATTGATTGTGTACGTACTGTTTGTATGTGTGAGTGTACGTGGGTGGAAAATTACGCTGTCTAGTAAGATAGCTTAAATTATTATATCGTGCTCATATCATAGTTATATTCCTAGTAAAACAGTTATTAAACGCTTTAATTTAGTTATATCACGGTATTTAGCTATATCACGGTTTCAACCATCTTATTGAGACATCTCCACAATTCCATTACACCGGCCACCATACGGGCAAAAAAAAAATAATAATTTGACATTGACAGCCCTTCTTTGTCATCTGTCATAAACAGAAGTTGTCAATGTCAAAGTGTAATTTCAGTAGTGCAATGTTACCAATTCGACTACCTCAAATGTACGGTTGACTGATCGAGATACATAGATAGTAAAATATTAAAGCCAGATAAATACCATAATAATAAAAGCATAATTAACCAGATTATAAAGTTCCTACTCTCGCCTCCTCCTCCTCTATGGGCCGTAATCCACCATACGGGCCCAATGTGAGTTGGTGTTAAAGTCAAAGTCAAAATATTTTAATTTGACATAGGCCTACTTATAAAACGTCAGAAGCTAGTGCACGGTTCCAAATTGGTCGTTTCCTATGAGAAGAACCGGCAAGAAACTCTCTTTTAAAAAATGTGTTTGATGTTACAAAATTGATAGTTGTGAATGTCATGTGTCTTCGAATTTTTAATTCTAGGACATGCTGGTTTCCAAACGATATTTTTCTCCACTGTTTTGAGAGCAGCGATGATAAAATTTAATACTAAAAGTAAAACGAATGCCTTTGTTTAAACCCGCGACGTATGAATCGTAAATAGGGGCCATTACCACTGTCCGCATTGCTCACATTGAGTTTGATTTAGGAATGCAAAGGAAATCAAACCATGTAAAATTATACGTACATTGTAAACCTGAGTCCAAAATCGTTAGGTTCATAAATGATGTTCACAATTTGAACACGCTCAATGACCTAAGCGATTTTAAAGATATCATGTGACTCGGAGTTCCCTTTCGATTTTGGTATTTCTTTTTGTGTACGTTCGCGCCAACTATACATACATATTATATATGTTTACTGAAATCACCATCTATATATTATGCATGTTCATACATACGTATATTGTGTTTTGTGTTCATGTGTGTGCAACTGTATGCTTTGTGTAATTTTTTTAGATTGACATTAAATGACATGATTTTTGTTGCTTTTTTGTGAATATTTTCTTTTTGGCAGTGGAAAATAATCAAATAATGTGTCCCGCTTGGTATTGTCAGACTTTTACTGACTAAAGTGCACCCGTGATCCTTCTGTTGCTCTTTGTGTTTGCCGCATCCAGCAGACTACTATTATGCTTAACTTTTAATTCATTAAACCCCAAGCGAACGACGAATATAATGACGAATACGCGTCTTTGAAGCTACGCGTCCGTGGACAGCAGGCCTTTGCTTTCTGGTTTCATCACAAAAAAATAAACTACCACAAAACAATTAACTGTGCATATTTTACTATCAAAATAATTCACACTATCTCAACATTACTTCCTACTTACCTTCCTCAATACTCAAATAATATTTACGAGCTTAAAAACAATATCATTATTTAAATAATTATGGGAACTTTTCGTTTTAAATTCACATGGCGACGGCTTGCAAGAGGTCATTAGTGTTATATATTACGAAACTAGTCACATGTACAAGTAAATAAAAAAAAAGACTTGTTAATATGAGAATATATGACGTATGTTACGATTTCACTTATTGTTCGTTTTCGTAAGGACCTTGCGTAAATGGTAATTGTAAAAGTTGAGTTGTAAAGTGTGAAGAAAAGTTTTTAAGTATAGTTCAATAAATAGTACCTATACTACAACTATCAGTTCTACGCATGCCTCAAAGAGCGTAGGGCACTAGTGCCTGCTAGGATCATAAGAACAAATAAAAAAGGTATAGTCATGGTTCTAGAACGTAAAAGGCAAGTGAGGAAACAGGTCTGATCCTAAAGAAAGAAAGAATATACGTTTATTTGACACACAGGTACACACAATGATATAAAAATTTCCCCTACATAACTATATGGGTATTCCAAGCCTGAAATGTATTATTTATCATTATTATTAAGTCAGTAAAAGTTGTAACGGAGAGGGCCGTTCCGCTCCACCCAGCGAAAGAAATTTATTTTTTGATGATTTCCCATTGAAAAAAAATCAGTCTGCAATTAAAAATCTCTAACATTAAATATCACGCTTGACGCTTACCCTAATAGGTTTCAATCTTGTGCTAAATGTAAAACCAGGATTCCTCGCTAATTTTTTTTTTTTTTTTCTGGTAAACTTAAAAAGTATGCTCTATCACAAACCATGAATCCAGAGCATTTATACCTATTTTTCAGACAGTGAATTCTAAAAGCTCAATAGGACATTGTTACATTTGGTCCTTCGACCCGGATAGTTCTCGTAGCCGGATTTTCCCTACTTGTTTGTTGTTAACAAAAAATGTACCGGATTCCAATCCAACATTCACTGTAGAAAATTCTAAGTAAAACCTTATGTTGGTAGTTAATTTATTTGCAATTCTAATTTCACATAATTGTTATGTTACATATATTACGTCATATAATATATTTGTGAGTTCCTTTTGTTATGGAAATCGTAGTTTTAATAATAACTTGATGTTTTTGTATGTGAACAGTAGGTGAAATAAATTGATTATATATAGTAATTACCCCCTTAAGTCATGTTTTTTTGGGTGGGAAATAATTAAATAACTCTTCCTGTTCTGGGTGTAGGGAGAGGGAGTGTGAGTCTTTTACTAACTAAAAACGCTTCTCCTGTCTTTTTCAGTTGCTTTTTTAGATTACAAGGCGTTAATGACTCTTTGAACAATTCCTTAGGCGTAGAGAGTAGTCTAGCCTGTATTTTTGGATGTTTGTTGGGTTTTGTAAAAATATAAAAATTAAATAAACAACTTTGAAATATAACCTGATAGTTAAAAACTTAATCTTCAAGTTTAGATTAAATAGGTTACTTCTAGGCAAGCGTGCCCCTATCATGAACATACCATCAGGTAAGATAGCGGTAAATCGCAAATCTATCAATCTTAAAATATACGGAGATTTTCCTACCTTTTATGACTCGCAACACTAACAACAGGGACGAAGCTGGCCCAGGTTTTAGAAGCACCGACTCATAGTAGTATCAGCAGGGACCCAGCCGGGTCGAAGCCTACTGGGGCCAGGGTTATCCGAAAGGGCGCTCGAGCCCCGGTATGAAGGCTTGAAGGAACGGGATGGGTTTTTTAGTCAGTAAGAGTCTGACACTATCTCCCGCTCCGCCCAAGAGCGGGGGTTGTCATAAGAAGATTTTTCCCATCGAAAAAAAAAAAAAAAAAACTCATAGTAGTATAAATTCGTAAAATGTTATCCACAAACTATTTTTTTTTATTAAAGCAAGCCTCTCAAAAAGGCTTGCTATTACAATGTGGTTCTAGTTGGCCCAATTTTGTAATAAAAACAACATCTATATGTTTTAAGCTCAGCTTCAGTTGAATAAAAAAGGGGCCCCATTTTTTATTATTATACAGGGCCCCTTTGGGACTGGCTACTCCACTGGCCATCAAAATAAAGTTTGGCTAAATAATGTAATAAAAATACTTAATTCTGAGAATATCACATGTATATTATCGAGCAACATAACATTAGGCATTTATGTCATGCAAGCTTTATTATTTTTCTTACTCATAAGATTTATTTGACATTTTGAAACGTATAACAAATAAATTAAAAGTATTTTATTCGTTTACGGTATTGGAAAAATACACGAAAATTTGAATTTATAACGTATTTAAAGTTTTCTTTTTGTTCACAATCGAACTTCATAGTGGCCAATTTGTTTTCGATGTATTATTAATATTGTCACACATTTTATAATAGCTGGCCGGTTATTATGCACAATACCTTTTGATACAGTGACACATTTTTATTGCTGTGTTAAAAGTGTGATTCTGTGAAGTTTGATTTTATTATAGCTGTCTGATTTTGGTTTGATAATCAGACATAAAAAATGGCCGTCATAAAATTAATACTAGATGTGTTGATTATTTTTCCATCTCAGTTTTGTCTAGGTTTTATTGGATGCTTAATTATTAGCGGTAATTAAATGCTTGCTGAGTAAAGGTCATCGTTGTAATGGGATTTCCCCACTTGTCCGTAACCGGTGTTACGTATTCATATTACTGGGAAAATAATATACCTACGATAATTTTGTTCATAATTTATTGATATCCTTTACTTTAATTGGCTATTTAAAAGTTAGTATTCAAGGAAACTTCCTTTATAGTCTGCCTATCTAGAAATTTATGATATAAAGCCTGTTTGATAGTTTTTTAAATTACAAACCAAAAAAAAACTAGTAAAGTAGGACCAAACAACTCTGCAATTAGAAACACGTTTATGAAATAATAGCTGTTATTCACATTACCCGGTTAATCAACATTACATCACATATTATCCACTCTGACTTAACAAGGCGCCGCACCGGCCATAACTGACAGCATTCAGTTCTTATGAAATTAATTAAAATCCAATCATTAATAAATTAATTATTCAAAATGTAATAATTATGTTAATTTTATTTAAAAATTCGATTTTGATGAATGAGCTTATTCTTGGCATGTTTTGAAAACCAGATAAATAATGTGTAATTATATTTTTTTTGTATCCGTAACATTTTCTTAATTTTGTGCCATATTTCATTTTAAAATTGAATAAATTGACAGTTTATAATGAACCGACATGGTTATAATTGAAACCGAATAATTACTAAACAATATCTAGTTTTAACAAATACTTATTAAAATGGATGACACGATAATTATGATGTATTATAGATTCTAGAATATCCTTAAAATAGATACAAATTTGTACAATTTTGTTTTACAAATTACGTGTTTTACTAAATCTTAATTAGTTTCAAACACACATATTTTAACTTGTAAATAAGTTATATTATTAACAATGATAAAATTCTTGGAAAAGCGAATAATCGTTCAATTTACTTCTTATAATTAAGATGTATTTAAGACCCAAATAGAAGCAAAAAATCTTATTAATTCTGTAGAAACTGATTGAAATACTAATTGATATAATTTTATTCTGGCCATGATGAATAAATATTTACGATCAGAAGTTATCAACATTTACCAGAAAAAGTAAGGAATGTATTTTAAACAACGTGTAATAATGAACAGGTATGGTTGTGGAGCAGGTTTTTTTTTCAATTAACAATATGTGATTACATTGAATAAATTAAGATTTGCTCTCATTTGTACGTCATTAACAGAAACGAGGCTCAACAAAATGAGATAGCCAGTTTGTGACCAATGTTGGTTATTCTCACAAATTGGTTGGTACAAAACCAATAATTTGCTATGTACCTTATATGCTTATGCTTGCCACATGATCGATGTGTGTAAGTTTTAAATTGCTGGGACTTAAGGGAAAATTATATCATTACCAGATCACACTTATATACTCGAAGGTACACAATTACCCCTTTTAGTTATTTCTAGTTTTTTAAGGAAAAAAAAATTAGGCTGTTTAATATTTATGTCGCAGAAAACGTACATTTTTTGAGACTCTCAAGGGAATCAAAATTCATAGGGTTCTTTCCGCTGATCTAGAATTCTGAAATTTGGCATAAAACAAGGTCTTATAGCACAGGTATAGGAATGAATCTGAAAAATTAGTCACAAAAAAAAACTTTTTGCGATTCGTGAAAATTTTCGAAACTCCAATCGGGAATTGAACTATTTACATAGGTAATTTGGTACGGAACCCTCAGTGCGTTAGTTCGACTAGCACTTGCCCAGTTTTTTTTTTCAATACACTAATTAAAACTGATTCTAAAAACAAATGTCCAAAAATCAACTGCCTCCTCTCTTTTCCTGAAAACCTAAGTGCAATTAAAAAAAGTGTCTTTTAAAATAAAACAATAGGTTAAACTAAATCGTATCTCTCACCGACAAGTGACGTCAGGCCACTCAGTGAAAACGAAAGTGCGACGGAGATCGAAAGTGGCCGAGGAGCTCCGAAGTGTGCCGAGCGTTGCGCGCTACATATGGTGTTACGTGGCGGCCTGACCTGGATGTTTGAGCTGGTTAACTTACGTGGATTACTTGGGGCATAGTGGTATTAGAGTCTTTTTTTATAGTGACATTTTTATTAGTGATATCATGGCTTTTAGTCCTGTATAATTGCTTGGGTTGTCAAGTTTCTGGGGTACTTACTTGATGCATTGTGTGAAAGAGAACCCTGGAGCTATAGAAAAAAGGCAGAAAAGGTAAAAGAGTCAGTAAAAGTCTGACACGCCCAAGAACGAGAGAATTCATTGGATTGATTTCCCACAAAAAAAAAACTACGATGACGTGTCAAAATGTCAATCGTGCGAGCGAGAAAGAGAAATAAAGCTGTGAGCTCGTGGTAGCACTGTTGGTATTCAAAATTGAATCTTAATATCACCTTCAACTTCATTATTGGTTGGAACAGTTACGATTTTTTATTAAAGTAGATATTAGTGAACTAAGTTTCGTAAAATTGGTTCTCATTAAGTGAATTAACGCCTCATGATCTTTCGTCTATTATTATATCATTTTTTTTTATATTATGGGAAGGTTTGCGCTTGACCACCATCTTACTTGATGGTAACTATAGTCTACGATGAAGCATGCTTGCCTACAAGTAATCTATTTGCTCTTGACTTAAATCATACATAAGATAACTCCACCATTATCATACCAATTAAAACAATAGCTGGATAAAACGCTATCTCAGTAATTCATTCTGCACTCAAATAAATCACGTGTATTTTTATTTTATTAACGGAAACCAAGTAATCGTGGTTTTAACCGACAATTAAGCAAGTCACACGCGATCTTAAGCGTTCCTTTGTATTTAAAGTTAACACTATCATTAAAAACTCAATTGTTTTCGGAAATGACAACAATTAACCATAAAGAATTTTTATTTATTTCCTTCCGGATTCAAATATGGCGGCATTTTTTTAGGGTTCCTTACCTCAAAAGGAAAAAAAACGGCACCCTTATAGGATCACTTTGTTGACCGTCTCGTGAAGATTCTTTATCTCAGGAACGCGCAGCGTATCGACTTGAAATTAAAACCATATATATAAGGTACTCCGGTCTGCGGTCCCTAGAAGCTGTAAAAAAAACGTATATTTCGACACTCAAGAGAAACAAAATTCATAGGGTACTCCCGTTCACCCAAAATCCTGATACTTAGCATAAAGCAAGGTCTTTAGCCTCACCATCAACGATTGCATCACTGCTTACCATCAGGGGGGATCGCAGTCAAGCACTAGTTTATACTAATTAAAAAAAAAAGGTATAGGGACAAGTCTGGAAACATTAAATCGGTTAATACCAACATCTACTACTTACATAGGTAAGTTTGTACAGAACCCTCACTGCGCGAGTCCAACTCGCACTTGCTCAGTATTTTTTTTTTTAATTCAATAAGGCAGAATGTCGCATCGACCTTGCTGTGATTAAATATATACCAGGAAATGAATTGAACGAATGTATGAATGGGAGATTACTTGATTAGTTCACTGGCCTTTTATTTATAATCTGTGCCCAATTATATTCTGAATGATAAGAAACGGATTTAGGTATTGTTTTGAAGTTATTCTGTTCCGTTACAGTGTCCTAGTCATTAATTTTAAATTAGATTTTTAGGTACTTGTTTTAAAAGTCAATCATTGGAATGGAATGGGTTCCGGCTTTTTCTCAAGCTGTTACACCGATATTATTTCGATTTGCAATTTGATAATCTTAATTTTATATTGAGGTTCTTTGTCCAATTGCTTTTTCAAGTTCAAAATAATGTAATGACATTGCGAAATATAGATTAGGAAGTAATTTTTACTTTATTTCTCCAGCAAAAGGAGTTCGTAGTCAATGAAAAACTAATTTATTGCTTCATTTCAATTCCCTAATTAACTATATCTTACGAATCTACCAGTAAATTACATAAGTAAATCTCCTTTTAAAACTACAAAGAAAGTGCATATTCATGCTAAACTCACCTCTAGTCGTACCAACATACATAAAAGTGACACTTTGACAGCATACCATAGACAAGCGCGAACTTCGCACAGATTATATAAGTACTTTCTATTGTTTACTCTAGTTATTGTTATGTTATATGTAGAGTAGTTTGCTGATGTGTTGTGAAATGTAGCAAGGCTATGGGAGTTCGTTTTGAAGGAGATTTCTTTATGCCAGTTTGTATTGTTGGTTTTGAGAAAGGTTTTACATATGAGTATGATTGATGAGACTGGTTTTCGATTCTTGTCTTGAATAATTAAAGCCTTACTAACAAAAGCTTTTCTAGGCCATAATTACAATGCTTAAAAAAAACTGTGAGTATCATTTTCATCAAGAGTTGTTTTATCATGTACACCTACTTTCATATAGGCGCACTTACGCGGCAAAACGCGCAATTATATAATAATAATAATGCATATGAGGGGTTAATATTTTTAAATGAATCATTCCATCCATCTTCAATTACTCTACCATATCAAATTGAGGTGCAACACTAATATTTCACAAGCCCACTAATGCAGCGTTTCCTCGCGAACACTAAGTACAGCAGTATTTCACACGAACTGACTGTAATTCCGTATGTCCGTTTGTAATGACCTTCTACTGTTGTGAAACAGTTCGCCAAATAATTATAATTATTTGTTTCAACTCTTACTTTTCAGTCGTTGGTCGTTTTGATTTAAACACGGTTCCGTAATTGATTGATTGAGTCATTGATTGTATCTACAGGTTGTTGTGGAAAAAGGTGGCCATATGACATGGTAGATTTAGCCTTGCATAGGTGTTTATTTCATTTTAATGTTTTCTTAAGCTATTGCATAGCCTACCTCTATCTATCGCGGGCCTTGAGCGTGGAGACCGAATCCAGAAATTCTGTAACGAAAATAAACTAACACCCCCCACTCATTTGTTTTCTTATCGGTCACCACGCTCAAAAAGTGGAACTTCAATTAATATCAAAGAAAAAAAAATACTGCATAAATAAAATAAATAAATAATTATAATTGCATAAGTTGATAAAAAATGCTATGCAATAGCTTTACCGCAGCAGTCCCCGAGTGCCACACGTCTTTTTTTTCATGTTTTAATTTTAAATCTATACTAACATTATAAAGCGGTAAAGTTGGTTTTTATGATTTTTTTGTTTGTAGAAGATAATCTCTGAAAGTATTAGTCCGATAGCGAATTTTTTTCACGGATAGAAAGCTGCTTTACTCCTGAGTGACATAGGCTATATTTTAGGTACGCGAGCGAAGCTGCGTGCAAAAGCTGGTTATTTACGTTTAACATTTTTTTTTCATGTGCGAGTCATAAATAAATGGTCTTTCTTTCTTTTTTATATTTCAAAGCAACTGCAGCCAGCGGCTTCGTCCACTTGATAATAGATAATTATTATCCCAAGGAAACAACTATAAAAGGTATCCTATGTGCTATTCCACCACACGGTCTACCTGTACTCCAAGTTTCATAGAAATCCGTTCAGCCGTTCGAACGTCAGTTACACACACTCACAAACTTAGTAGCTTTTTTGTTATTAGTGTAATAATGCTTCTTATCTATGGGAAATAATTTCAATTCATTTTTCATTTCTTTCAGGCTTGTAAAAATACAAATCTTTTCTCTTTATAATATTTATACCTACCTTTAGATATGACTACCCTTTTTGTTACACCCCGTAGGTATATTTTAAAATTCTAAACCTTTGAAGAGGCAAAGACAAAACGGCATTTTATCAGCGATTGTCAGAAAGTTCAAAATGTCAATGTCATAACATTTTGAACTTTGTCAAGTGCGTGATATCGAAGTGTCACATGGTCAATAGCAAACATTTGAAAATGGAATATCGTGGCATAATCAATAGCTTTGAGAAATTCCGGACGGAAAAATCCCGGGTTTTTGTAGGCATGGGTTTTTTCTGTAATAAAATATATTTTATTTTAAAACGCAAGTTGTTACTTACGATGTTATTCCTAACAAGTTTTTAATGAAAAACATTTTTTTCATAGCAAGCTTTTTAGCGCAGTTTAAACCTGTACATTAACTGATCAAGACCGTTCCAAAAAGCTCAAACACTATAGGATTATCTGAGTTCCTAAGACCACATTCCAGTTCCATCATCAGATTAGCTTCTTGTCAAAATAATTTTATATTATCTGATTGACACATGCATGCAAAATTTCAGCTCAATCGGTAACCGGGAAGTGGATCAAGTTTAATTTGCAAGATTTGATTACAGACATGCAAACTTAGGGACAGGTGAAACTAAATAAAAGTATTTAAAAAGTATATTTTGAATGAAGATTAAGTTATGAGACATTGTCTTTAATTAGTACAATCAGAATTCGTATTCATCATCATTATCATTTCAGCTGAAAGACGTCCACACATGGCGACCCCCAAGCGTATTGTCTGAATTCATATTGTCCCTAACAAATTCCAATTCTACTAGGTAAAGAAATTCTATGGACTTTGTATGGGATAACTTTGTTGGAACTCAAATTGTGTTATTAATATTAACAGTCTCGCAAATACTGATACTGAACCAAAAGAATCACTTCCAAAGCTGTAAAATGACTCAGTTATGCTAAACGGTTCGTGTCCTTCATTAAAAAAGCTTTGTGAATTATTCTCATCGATGTCTGTCCAAATCTAACCTTAAAAACATTAATTAGAGCCTACAAACCTCAAACTCACAATCTAATTAAATTTTCGAATCATTTATATTATTAAGTTTAACTTTTACACACAATGAAGTTTAAAATAAAATAATACATTAACATCTTAATTTAGATTTAATATTTTAAAGAGGTGAAGTTTGTTTTTTTTTTGTTTGCAGGAGGTAATTTCTATTTTCTTTTAAATTTTTTCTTTTTTTATTGGTCTGATTGCTAAAATTATTTTACCGATAGAAAGCAGCTTTATTTCTGAGTGACATTCTTCGGGTGAAGCCGTGGGCAAAAGCTAGTTCACAATAAATGTCTAAAATCAAAAATTCAATTCAGTAAAGTTCATTAGAAATGTCCAAAAAAATTACAAATACAAAAAGTTAATACAAATATTCACTGTCCAATCTTTGTCCTAAACCCATAGCTTGCGGTACTTTATGAAGCATATTTTCCCAGCGAATTGCGAAACACAAGAGTTACTAGAGCAAGGTCGGCTCCGGGGCCACAACGCTATCATGTCGGACTCGAATGTCAGCCGGCTTTCCACTCGCATCGGAACGCTTGACGATTATCGATAATCGGATACTTTAATCGATTTTAGCGAAAATTGGAGAGGTAATCGGTTTTGTTTAATCTGTGTGTTTCAAGGTTTGAGAAGCGTCGTTAGCTTTGGATTGATGATCTGTGTTGGTGTTTAGAGGTTTTTTTGTTGATGAGAGCTGTGCTGGCCGAGTGGCAACAGCCCCGACTTACGAGTTGTAGGTCGTGGATTCAAACCCAGCCAGGCCCATTGCTTTGTGTTATTTATTTCATCACCACTGCTGTCAAAAGGGTAAAGGAAAACATCGTGAGGAAACCAGCATCTCCGAGAACCAAAAATTCGAAGACATGTGACATTCACATACTCGCACTGATCCTGGGTGGATTACGGTCCATTTCCTCCCTTATAGAGGAGGATCAGCAGTGGAAGCATTAAAAGACTGATTATGCTGTGCCTTTCTTTAAGTTGAAACTTGTGTTACGTTAATATGTTAACGGAAGAATTATATTTTCCTAGTTGCTACCAGTGCCATCGCCCTCGCAGAAGTAGTAAATCTATCTAAGGGAACATTTTCGGAATATAAAGTATTCTACGTAATGTAATAATAACATTATTCAGTTCATTATGTCCGGTACAATGAGATAACTAGATTATCTTGCATTTCATAAGCGCCTAAGTGTTTTTAGGGTTCCGCACCTAAAAAAGAAAAATGGGATATATAGGATCACTTTGTTGTCCGTCCGTCTGTCTGTCAAGACCCTTTATCTCGAAAACGCGTGGAAGTATCGAGTTGAAATTAAAACCACATATCTACTCAGGTCTGCGGTCCCTTCAAGCTGTGAAAGTTCTTCTTCTAAGTTAAGGAATAAAGAAGATACGGCTGTTTATGTCGCAAAAAAACGTATATTTTGATACTCTCAAAGATCGAAATTCATAGGGTACTTCCCGTTGACCCAGAATCTTGCAATGCAGCACAAAGCAAGGTCTTATAGCACAAGTGTAGGAATTAATCCGAAAACAGTAAATATATTGTTATACCTACGTCACAAAAAAAAATACCTTTTTTGCAATTCGGAAAAATCTTCGAGACTCCATTCGGGAATTGTAGTTTGCACGTAACCCTCAGTGCGCGAGTCCGACTTGTCTAGGACTCCCTGTCGTTTGTGTTATGTCAACCCTAAAAAACAAAAGACAGAACCAAACTAAGTGATCTTAATGACTGTTTAATAAGACATTTGTATTCTTTGTTATCAACGAATCTAGATCATGGTTTCTATTTCAATGCATAGCACGTACACAAACATCCGGTACGGTAACGCTAATCGGTAGGCCATCGGCCGTAAACAGATTGACTGTTATATAAGCCCGAAGATTCGAAAAACTTTTGTGGCAATTAGTTAACCACATTGCTTGTAGAACAGACGGTCGATGGGGCTGAAAGGTTCTGGAGAGGCGTCTGTGTACCGGAAGATAGTGCTTTGAAAGGTCTCCTATAAAATGGACTGAAAAATGCGAGACGCAAAGGATCGTTCATTGTAGCGACTCTTGGTGGAGGCCTATGTCCAACAGTGGACGTTTTTCAGCTGAAAGCTTGATAATGATAATTTGAATACAAGCAGCTCAAGTTCGTTCACATTCAATTTCACGTTCACGTGAAAGACGGAAATTACCAAAACGCAAAAAAAAAATCTTTTGGGGAAGGTGGTGGTTTAGGCGTGAAAACATAACAAACAAACAGACAGACATAGTTACTTTCGCATATGAACATTATATCCACATATGCGGTATTGTTCGAAATAGTTACCGTGGCCTTGAAACATAAAAGGCAAGTGACGGAATATGACTAAAACTTAATCTGTAAAAATCTGACACTCCCTCTCTATCCACCCAGAGCGGGAGAAGTTGTTTGATGAACGTCCTTCTCAAAAAAAAAAAAATATTATAATTTTCTAAGTATGGATATCAGTCACTGCAGTCAATACCTAATTATAATTTATTGTTCTCGAATATCGATTGCCGAAATCGAATGAGTGATGCATTAAGCATCGATTACAAATCGATTATATATCGGTATGAGTAATAACGTGGAACGGACACACGAATTTACAATAAATCTGATTCTGTACATTAATTAATTGAATGAAGAACCGTCTACTTCATTCAGACAATTAAACAGAATCAGATTAACTACGATTCGTGATTTTGAAATCGAAAATTTTTTTACCCTATCGTATGAGCCCAGCAGGAACGATGCCCGCCAGGGACGTGAGGTACGCAAAGGGCAACTGAAGGACACAGACACCCTAGAGCGGGAGAAGTAATTGGATGATTTACCTTAAATAAAAAACACTTAGAAAAAATGTAAAGTCACATAAACAAAAACCCAGACCGCCAGTCAGCATTTTGTGACTGCAAATTTTTTCTCTATTATATGGAGCATAAATCTCTACTCAACATTTTGGGGAATATAATCGAGAATTTTTTTTAATGAAACTACACTGTTTAACAAGTTAGTGAAACCCTGACTCCTGAGCTAGGTTAGGTTGCCTACTGGGGCCAGGGTTATCCGAAAGGGCGCTCGAGCCCCGGTATAAAAGCTAGAAGGAACGGGGTGGGTCTTTTAGTCAGTAAGAGTCTGACACTATCTCCCGCTCCGCCCAAGGGCGGGGGATGTCAAAGCATGATTTTTTCCCACCATAAAAAAAGCTAGGTTAGGTTAGCTCCTGTATTTCAGAAGCGTTCGTATTTATGTGTATGTTTATTCCCCTTAAACTTTACAATGAAACAGTTTTGACATCAGAATAATATGTAGGCTTAATTTATATTTAGGTTATTACACCTACCACAATTTTGTCTCTGCGCCATACAAAGGTTGACTGGTAAAAAATGTTTAAGGCATTAATTCCGCCTCTGTACTTTAATGTGCATAAAGAATAAAATAAATGAGCACTAAAATTACGGGGGCGAAGCCGCTTGTAGAAGTTAGTGTTATGATAATAGCTAGTGTACTATCTACATTAACAATATAATAGAGAAGTTTTGTTTTTATGTTTCTATGTTTGTAGGAGGTAATCTCTGGAAGTACTGGTCCGATTGCTAAAATTTTTTCACCGATAGAAAGCTACTTTATTCTTAACTGACATAGGCTATATTTTATGTACGGGCGAAGCTACGGGCAAAAACTAGTTAATAGTATAGTGACCAAAATAATAACAATAAATAAATTTCGTGGATATATTAGTTCTGACAGCAAATCAAACGAAGTAGGCTTAGGACCTTATATGACGCAGGTTTTAATCAATTAATTTTTACATAAAAATGGAAATAGGCAGGCGGGTCGGTGTGTGATTTATAACTTGTTTTTGTATTGACGTGAATATAATAGATGTGTTTACGCTATGATCCTCGTTCTATATTCAACTTTGTATATTTTTTTCTGTTTTTTTTCGACCAGTTCATTTTGATTGATAAAGTCATCAAGTTTAATGTCTTGTCAAAGCTGGAAACTAAAATAGATTACTCGATTAAGCTAATTACTCACCAGATGGCTTGTTAAAGGAACACTTCGAAGTTAATTTAATGAAGTGAACATATTTTATTGAAATTCAACAACTACACTAATAAAAAAATGCCAGATCAATGTGACCAATTGACAAGGACTACAAATACCACAGAACAAATGTGAAAATTAAGATGGTTCTAATTTTGGCATTTGTTGGGTTCAAAATATTACAAGAAGGAAATATCAAATTACATTATGGTAGAAAATGTCTTATGGCATTATGTCCGCCTTTGTACTCTTTTGTGCATAAAGAATTAAATAAATAAATAAATTATGTTATTATTATAGGCTATCATTAAATTACCTTCGAAGTGCTCCTTATATATTTACGTGTATACGTAGTGCCACGAATAGAGAGAGATGGAAGAATTTCACAAGAACCGAAACAATAATACCAGATGATCCATGACTACGACCACACAGGAGTCGAGAAGAAGTCTCTTTTTTTCGCCTGCACTTATAAGGATGGTGCTCACAATTTAAATGACTCTTAATAATAACAGCGCAATACAAACTACTACTCTTTTCACAATTATTTTAACATAAACTTCCACTTTTCTGAATGCTGCTGAATACCAGTATTTTACAATAATTGACTATCTATCTGACCTCTATAGCCCAGATGGAACACTTACCTATTGTCAAAACATTGAGCTTCTGATTATCCATAGCGACTGTCACAGAAGTACGAGCGACCGCCTGAAAATATTGGTTAACGTTCTTTCCGAGTCCGAGAACATTAAACAGCCCTGAATCCTTTTTTCCTTATCATCATCATCATCATTTCTGCTGAAAGACGTCCACAGCTGGACATAGGCCTCCCCGAAGTGTCGCCACCATAACCGGTCTTGTACTTCTTGTATCTATCGGATTCCTGCGACCCTCCAGAACCTTTCGGTCCCATCGACCATATATTCTGCGAGTTTTATTCGAGTCTGTTCATCAAATCACGTCTCTTCAAAGGAATGCAGCAAACCTATTCCCTTAATATTCCATCAGTAGGAGCAACAGGCGTTTTCCTTTCATTGTGAACAGTATCATTGTTCTGAGGTCATTGTTCTTATGTTTTTGCATGCAATTCATACATCTACATACAAATGAAGTTCTCAGCGGCTGTGTGATACTTTATGTAAAGTTTGTTAGATGGTGCGATGTCCCATTTGATTGGTCCGTCGGTGGTAGCTTTGTCGGAATTTTATTGAAGTTATTTGGTAGGTTTTTTTAAAATTATTATTGATATGCTTTAGTTTGACCACCATCTCACCTGATGGTGAGCGATGATGCGCTCGAAGATGGAACACGCCTGCCTAGAAGTAACCTATTCACTCGTGACTTAAAGACCCCTAAGCTGTAGCTATCAGGTAGTTATATTAAAAGTGGCAGTCTTCCGCTGTTTCACCCTTGTTTTTAATTATTGCTCCGCTGGGCCTTAGTGTGATGTATAACTCATAGCTTTTCTTAATAAATGAGCTATCTAACACTTAACGATTTTTTAAAATTCGAACATGTAGTTCCTGGGATTAGCGCATTCAACTAGAGATATAAATTCTTCAGTTTTATAAATATTAGTAGAGATAGGTTGTTTTAGAAGTGTTTTTCTTTACATTTTGTAAACGTATATTTTATCCATTTTCTCACTTTGTAAACGAGGTACGTACTTGAAAAACAAAATACGTCATCTTTTAGAAAACCAGAAAGAAGAGTAGCCATCACTTCATAAAAAAAAAACATGTGTTTCGCTTTTGAATTATCAAGCTTTTTGGCTGGTCTGCTAATATCGTTGAGAAGTAGGTTTTAATCTGTTGAGCCTATAATAACTTATCAATACATCGCTAAAAAAATACTCACGAGTCTTTAGACCCTTCATTTAAATCATTATCAACAAAGGACATTGTGTCTTGTCATGATGATTTGATGATAATAATTTAACAAGGCATTGTATTGTTCTTTCTATGAGTGCCATTGAAAGTACCATCATCACTTAGTGCAATGTATTGTCTGATGTGTCATATGGGCTTGTGCATAATACTAGAAGGGGTTTAAATGCTAATATATATAATATACTATAGGATCAGTGTTTATACGAGCTTTCTGAGCCACGGAGCTGTCACGCCATCAACTTTTAGACTCTGGGCAGCTGCAGAAGTGCAGAGTAATTCTTAATGGAAAAACTCAATTGAGCTTTTTATTCCACCCAAGAATCAAACTGAGGACTCTAATTTCGCTTGAGAAAATGAGACAAACAACACAGTTAAATCTCTTAACCCGTAAGGCCTGTCTTATAAATGAAAAGTCATAATTAAAATTAATAAAAAAATTAAATTAAAATAACAGGAATAATAATAATAATAAACCTTTATTTCATACCTTAACGATCTAAAATAAAATGACAAAATAATAAGATCAGGATAATTACAGTGACTGAGTTAATAAATATGCCTAGGCTGATAAGCATAATTCTATAGGTTCACATCTTTTCATCAGGTGTTTCGTAAATGCTTATCAGGCCTATTCATTGATCTATTTATGGGTCCACATACATTGAAATTAGGACGTTGACATAGTCCTTATTGTTCAACTGAATGTGTGTATTGATAATAATCTTCATACATTAGTTGCAAGAACTTTAGAACAGTCTATCAGCAATCAGTATCTAAATGCAGATTTTTGTGCCTTATTTGGATTTTCCGGTCCAGCGACGACGCTTGTTCTATCATGTGTCTTTAAAATCGACTTTTTAAGACTGATTAGTAGGGAAAGAGCCCTTCTCTGGATGTCTTCAACAGGAAACTTAAAGAGCACTTTCTTTTATTATTGGCATAATATTAGTATGTATCTCTATGTATATTAAAATTATATATTAGATTTAGTTATGTAAGTTTTATATTGTGCACTGGATCCTACCCTCAAATATGTTCTCTCTCTGTAACTCAAAGGTTTGCTGGGAAAAACTCATTGTCGAGTTAATCTCGCCTTTGTACATAAACTGTATGTATCACCGTATACTATGTATGTTTTCGTGTATAATAAAGAATTTAAAAAAAAGTAAAAAAGAAAACATATATTTGATACATAGACACACAATGAACAAACAAATATGTAGCCCCTTGTACTTTCATGTTGTACTGATTCATATCTTGTCCGACCAATATTTAGCCACCTGCACAACTCTGTTGTTGGCCACGCATAAGTTGTGGAAAGTGTAGGTAGTTGTGCATGCTGGGCAGGAAAGGAGGTGACGCATATCCTATGAAGGATACGTAGACATGATATGTCTACATACCCTTCATAGGATATGCGCATACACATGCGTACACATATTATGTAAACACATAAATTATAAATGACCGTAGCCCTAAAACGCAAAAGGTATCTGAAGGATGCGCGGGTTTTACTCAGTAAAAATGTGACACTCATTTCCGTTTCATCATAGAGCGGGAGAAGTCATTGGATAATTTCCCAACGTTGAGGACGTTATCTTAAGAGAAAGCTGGGTTTTCGGCAGAAAATTGAAAACCTGATTGCAGCGCCACTTACCAAGGTCTAATTTTATGTTTGTGGGCCACACAAAATTTCATTCAAATCGTTCAAGCCGTTTAGGAGGAGTTAGGTGACAAACACACGTTGTATTGTTATTTATACTTATGTTACTACATTACTTCATATTCATTTTTATCTCTGTTCACATATCTTTCCCTCTCACTCCGTATACTCCCATAGCATCTTTTAACGTTCTTAAACGTTACAATGTACAGAAGAATTATATAGATAAATATACATTTATATAGCATGTTCATAAATATATAAGAAGTCTAACAACTTACATCGACACAACACTATTATGTATTCAAACACTATAACAAATCTCACTTCTCATTTAAATATCCGACATTACTATAACATTATTATTTACTATTATTCACTCGTCAATCAAGAAATTTATTATATAATGATGTTGAAAAGATAGTATATCTTTTCAACATCATTATATAATAAATTTCTTATCATTAACACGATCATAACAAACCAAAATGAACTCTAACTTTGGAAACACAAAGTTCAAAATGACTTGTAGCGACGGTCTATTGTTCCCTGCTTTCTAAAAGACCCGACAGCGGAATCGATTCAATGATGTTTTAATTAATCGAATGATTTCGAATCGCTTTGCTATTGTGTATCGATTATGAACAAATTGTCTTCCTTTGTTGTGCATGGCAACTGTCTGTATCATTAATGTAACATTTAACTCATTAGCGGTTATCTGTTATGTTACTCAAGGGAAACATTCTTGGTAAAGGTCAGGGTTTTAGATTCTTCGTTTTTGTGGAATGTCTTTATATAGAACCGGTGTTCTAAAGATATTTAAATAGTGTAACGCAGCTCAGCTCGTCGGTAGGCTCGTATATTCTTCTATGAAAACAAACACTTCGGGCGGCGCACTCTTATATTTTTTCTTACTTATTTAAACGAATTCAATCTTTCCTTACAAAAATCACTTTAAAACTGAGAAAACAACACACATTCTTTTTTTCTACCAACTTTTAAACCTATTCTAGAACAGTATAATCCTTCAAATTATATTTTACAAGCCAGTTCGTTGGTTAAATATAAAAAAAGCAACTCATGCGATCTCCTTTTGATATCACAATACCGGAACAACAGGAATATCAATCTTCGAACATATCCCACTTTTTTTTAGATGGGTAGTCATCCAATGACATCTCTCTGTTGATGATGATCTCTTTTATCTCTTCTTTCTTTCTGCGGCTTACCCATATTTTCCTTGGTATTGTTCGTCACGTCATTAAACTCCTAATTAGTCCTGAGTTGAGCTTTGCGAATACTGACAAATGCTTGCACGAACTGGATAGGTCCACCCAAATCTGTGTGGTTCTTTCTTGTAAGGACCATCTCAAACAAATCTGCATGGTTCTCATGTCATTTGACAATTAGATATAAATACTGTATGGACTTTAAAAGAGAATGCCCCTGAGTTTGTTTCGATGTTTCTTCCCAAAGTAGTCAGCTAGGAAACATCAGCTCTACTAGTTTAAAATGACAAAAAAAATGTGTTTAAGTGCTATCATTTGACATCTCTCCTACCAAACCATACCTATGTTCATTCTTTGCCTTGCGTTCCAATGTTCCTTTTCAGAAGTCAAACTTTGGAGAATTATTATAGCAAGGTAATTATAAAATTACCACCATTACTTCGTGAGTCTACACCATAACTTGAAATGAGATGGTTATTTAATATTTAACTGAGAATTAGAACTGCGGCGGTTCGTGATCAACGTGACGGAGCGCGCTTCCTAACGCAGTTAATTATGACTTGAGTTATGTAATTAATGTAAATGGTAATAAAGGATCGGCTTCCTCAGTTATTCTGCCTTTTACTTTATCTAGTAATCTAGGTTATACACATGCATGAGGAAATAGTACTTATTATACACATAATAATCACAGTAATTTTAATTAAATTCATCATCATCATATTCTACCCTTGTCCCGATTCACGGCGTCATTTCAACACGTTTTTTTTTTGTAGTGAAAACTTCTTTAGCGGCGTTGAGCACTTTTTCTGTAATGGGTATAAAATCTGAAACTCGCGTCAGGACACGTGACCTGATCGAAAAAGCGTAAGACGGATGGAGAGTATTTAATGTAAAATAATTGTAATAGTTTTAAAGTGTTAAATTTTTAATGTAATATAAATTGTCATGTTTGTGTACGATAGCGCAATAAATGAATATTGTATTCTACCACATAAATGATAGTACTTTTATACTGATAAAGCAATTGGTGCAAAATTATTCCCTAACCATTCCAAAATATCAAACATGCTCAACGTTAATAATCAAGTTTTCACTTCTGCCGGCACTCCCGGAGTGCAACCCGTCTTTTTTTTCTTCTATTCTGCCCTGCCAACCATCACGCTATCACTCACTCCCTTTTCTTTTATCATTTAACTCATCACACAATCCTTCCATATTTTCTTTGACTATCTCGACCCGACCTTGCGCTTCATCCTAGAGTGGTAGAAGTCGTTGGATGATTCCCAAGTCAAAAAAAAACCACACCCCCTATAACATTGTTATTATTAAATAATA
This sequence comes from Mythimna albipuncta, assembly GCA_929112965.1. NCBI lineage: Eukaryota > Metazoa > Arthropoda > Insecta > Lepidoptera > Noctuidae > Mythimna > Mythimna albipuncta. The sequence continues at coordinate 11,120,504 of OV815981.1, forward strand.
CTTAAGTCATTACTATAAGAGATTTTAATATACATTATCTTTTGGTATAAAATATGAAAAGATTGTGGTAAATGTATTGAGGAAAAATTGGAAAAGTAATAATTTCAGAAGTTTGGTATTATAGTCAACGCCTTAGAATGATTTAGCATACCCTTGTATAGTTGCTCATAGGGTTTTTTTTAATGAAAACACTCTATAAGAAACTATACGTCGAAATTAATTGAAGTTTTCTATTCATTTTGATTGCGAACAAGAATGTTGTGCCTCGGAAAAATAATGAGCGCGTTGATGTCTTTTACTCTACAAAACAGAATAATTTTTGAACCATTTTCTAACCATCTAAATATGACCTAAATATACAATTCCAAGTACAAATTCAGTCATAAATCCTAGTTTAGTATACTTACAGTAATTCTAGAGCAGTTCTAAGAAATTCAATGCCTACAAACTTGTAATATTATGTATCTACAGCGAAATCTATGCGAGCGTCCTTCGCTATGCCTATACCACAGACCACGGTACACCGGTAGGGACCAGAGATGCGTATTGTGTATAGCTCTTATAACCTTTCCCCTCTACAACCCACCCTCTCCTCCCTTCCTTCCCCTCTACCTTACCTTTTTTACTTTGTTTTTCTTTTTTTTATGCTTTGGGCGAGTCTCAGCTGTCACACTCATATTATTGTCTCAGATCGTCATTTTACATGAGTGAACGGAGACACACTTACACACTTAGTTTAGTCTTGGGCAAAATACATCGATTTTTTCTTTTTAATGGTATAAAGTAGTGCTTGACTGTGATCCCACCTGATGGTACGAAGTAAATGCAACCCTTGATGGAGAAGCGCACTAGTATATTAAAAGCCTATTCATTCTAGCTTATAAACGATGCATATCAAACTGATATGTCAAAATATCGATACATTTTCATAAATTAATTCGATTTTTACCGTCGGTATTTTAAATCTCTTTTCTTGCTGGCACCGATTTAAGTAGTAAACTTTGATTTTTATTTAAATGGAAGAAATAATCTATGAATGTGTAATTTTTAAGTTAAATTATTATCATCGATGTATAATCATTTTTGACTGATTTATATCGATACTATCTACAAATATCGATTTGAAATACGGTTACGAATTGACATCTTCCTTTTGAAAAGTCTTCACATTGCGAACTCCGTGGCTCTGTGGCAAATGCTATGCAAACGCACTGCGACCTTGGTGCACGCGTTGTGGCGTACCGTCAGCAAATACAACGCAGTTATGTACTTGTAGCGTCGGCAAATAAATTAGTAATAATTTTTGTTAGTAATCTATACTAATGTTATAAAGAGGTCTTTGTAAGTTTGTATGTAGGGGGTATTCTCTGGAAGTACCGGTCCGATTGGTAAAACTTTTTCACCGATAGAAAAAAACAATGTTATTTTTGTTTGTAGAAAGTTTTGATAAATTCCAAAGCATATATTATCACGACCTTTGTTAACTTAACAAGCTTCTGCCAGCGACTTTGCCCGCGCGAAAGTTAATTTCTCTATACAAACTTTGGTCCCCGTTTCATCCCCTTAGTGTCCCCGCACACGGGCCACAAAAAAAAAGCCACTTCTAGCTTAATTTCGTGACGGTGTTTTTATAATAATGATGAATGGCATGCCATTCGCGCATTTAATCCTTCTTCGTCAGAGTCCATTATGATACTGCACATATGGATTGAAAAATGTAGCAGCCTCCGGCTATAAGCTGTCGTGCGCTTCAGCTTTTTTTTGTGGCCACTTCTAGCTTTTTTTGTGGTGGCTATTTTTTTGTGGTGGCTATTTTTTGTGGTGGCAATTTTTTTTGTGGTGGCTATTTTTTGTGGTGACTATTTTTTGTAGTGGCTATTTTTTTGTGGTGGCTATTTTTTTGTGGTGGCTATTTTTTTGTGGTGGCTATTTTTTTGTGGTGGCTATTTTTTTGTGGTGACTATTTTTTGAGGTGGCTATTTTTTTGTGGTGGCTATTTTTTTGTGGTGGCTTTTTTTGTGGCCCTTGAGCGGGAACACTAAGGAGGTGAATTTTGGAAAATCCTTTCTTAATGCTCGCTTTTGTCATAAAAGGAAGCCTTGTGCAAAATGTCACGTTCCCAGTCCCAGTAGTTTCGGCTGTGTGTCGATATGTCAGTCAGTCAGTTTCTCCTTTTATATATAATGTAGATATAATATATAGATAACAAACCGGTTATGTTAAAATAAACAAAGTTACGTAAAGTTAACCATGACAAGATAATACATTAGTTTAGTTTGACGAAAACAAATAGCGACTTTTGACCTCAACTAACATAATCTTAGCCCATATTAGTCGTGACTTTTAACCCATTAGATTAGGGTTCTTTTGTACGAATAATAAAACGCTTATTCCAAAATATAAATTCTTTCGAATTCTTTCTTGTGTCAGCTGTCATTGAATGTATTTTTTTTCTTATCTTAATTTCAAGAAAGACATTTAATTTTACTTATCTTAATGTCTTTAATTATTGTATTTGAAATTATTTCACGCTTTTTAAATGTATTTAGTAATTGTAATTTTGTTATGATAGTTATTATATTTATACACATAGAAAAAAAGTAATAGATACGAAGTATCCAACATTCCCACAGTGCAGTCCAATTAAATAAACCTACAATTGTAAATTAGATAAAATAAATACTTATGGAGTACGGAACTCTAATACCTGATAAGATGACTGAAAATTGCCTTCGTTAGTATGGACACGTCCAAAAACTTAGAAAAAGGTCCAGTTGTCAAAATCAACTCAAGATAGAGCCTCCACGAGGAGATCCAACCCCAAATAATGGGACCAGGGAAGGAAGAAAAATAATAAAATGAAGTACGGAACTCCACGCATGTCCCAGCGAACGCACTTACCAGTTTTTTCTAAACGCGTTGACTAATGAAAGCTCACGCGCGTTTACGTAACAACACAAAAGCTTTCTAACGTAACCTTGCGCGTTAAGTTAAGTGTTACCATTCCGTGACGCATTACCCACCAACATCGACTGCGTTTCGCAACACCCTAGACTTGCCCTTAGATACAAACAATGAATCTCGGCCTTGTGCTTTAACCATTAGATCTCAATATCAATTGTTTCAATTACAGAATTCTGCTTCAAAGGAATTTGAACTTTAAATTTACATAAAATATAGTTGGTATTTGATTGAATGATATTTCCATTTGCATAAATTAATCCTCAAAGGAATTTCTACCTTGTTTGTGGAAACTAAAGGTTGGTTATTCGTTAAAGGTTGTCATGTAAGTGAACGTAAACAGAAGTAAAAACGGTTCATTTTTCGTATTGCTGTACAAATCTAATTAAATATGGAACAGAAATCTGTGGCTTATAATAACATCGTAAAGTGCTGAGTTGTGTTTTTGGTTGTTTCTTAGTTGTGAATTCTATTAAATAACTTGCTTCTGAAATTATCACAAGGAAACTACTCCTATGTTTATTCATTGTTCAGCTGTATATAATGAAATTTCATCGACATCCATTGAGCCGTTAATCAATCAATCATTTTATCATCATTATCAGCCTTTTAAATGTTCCCACTGCTGGAACTCAGGGCTCCTCTACAGAACAGGGAATGGGCCGTAACCGTAATCCACCACGCGGATCTAGTGCGGGTTGGTGAATGTCACATGTCTTCGAATTAATCATTTATTTGCTATAAATATTGGACATGTGTAATTATAGTGACAGTTATAGACCAAAACATATTTTACCTAAGTTTAAAGTGTACAAATATTAAAACGAAAATGTGTAAATAAAAGAATTAATAAAAATTTACTGAACACATTTGTAGTTTACATTTTTGATTATATTACAACACCAAAATAGACAAAAATAAAAACACGAAATAAATTTCTAAAGATAACAATACCGACTTCTTTAATATTTTTTAGTATGAAAGAGTAAGAAACACACATTTACACATATAATACACATACATACCAAACGCTAGCATTATGTGATACATATCAAAGAGTTTATGCTTTGGAATATTCATCTAGATACATTGTTCTGACCGACCAACACCTTGTTAGTAAAAATATGCACCTACCTAAATATTCTAAGTTCGCCACAGCTAAATACTTCACGCCTACGCCACATGTACATAATTATAATTATAATTGTCATTAATTAAAGACATGCTTCTAAAAGCCTAATGTCCACCTTCAATCCAGCCAGCAACATTCCACCAAATCGGAAGCGGTCGGAAGTATTCGTGCGTGGGACTTAACTTCGGCTATCTTCGGCAATGTCCGCCCATTGTTCGGCCAGTCAACCTCGACTTAGTGATCCAGTTATGACATAAGTCGAACTAGATTTATTTTAGTTGACACACTGTCTTATCTTGTGACGTAATCAAAATGAGAGTGAAATTAAGTAATGTTTCATTTTATGTTAATTATAACGTTGAGAAATTATAATCTTTGGGTTAATTTATGATTGTGGGGCATTGGGTTAGATTAGTTAGTTTAGTGCGTGAAAAGTACTAAACAAGAATATGTTGTCCATTGTCAATCGTCATCTTGTCAAATCGGCTATACAAATAATACATAATAATACGGTGTTTCCTGCCATTCTGTACCTACTGTCAATCATGTAGAAAAAAATTAAAACCATAAAGTAAAAGTATATAGTAGTAGCCTATTTATTGAAATAGAAAAAAAAAAAAATAAACAAACTCTGTTGATGCGACCAAAAAAAATGAAAAATCATGAGTTTTGGTTATATAGATATAAATATAAAAAATATATCAAAAGATAGGTAGATAGGCGATAGTGTTGTTATAAATATATACATATACACTCGCGTGAATCTAGAAGAAAATATTCCCGGAATATAAAATAGCCTATGGTGGCTAGCACATGATCTACCCCTTTGCATCATCCAAATCTGTTAAGTCGTTTAAGCGTGAAGGAGTAAACACACAATCACACATACATAGATACAAGCTTTCGCAAAGAAAGGTGAGACAATATGAAAAGGCTATTTATTAACCTTGCAATCGTGGAAATTACAGACACAATAGAAAGACAATAGGTGCGCGAACGCCGGCGTTCACTTGGGGTTTAATAAATTAAAGCCCAATAACTAGACTATAAAAATCATAGAATCCAAAAGAATTATACAAAATGCATCACCTTACTACTCCTACTCAATCCATCCACACAATGGCCGCCGACATGGCTGCCATCATCGTTTACTTCGACGTATAAATCTGAAAATATTATCGAGAAAGGACTGCGCTAAGTACTATTGACCTCTACCAAGGTTTTCGAGTTTCGCACCGGTGACATTCAAACGTACAGCCATACGGATGTGGTGTACTGACGGTACAGTTATTGTTCCGTAGGTCCTACCACGAGCTCTTAAAGCTATCCATTTAATGACCTAAACCGAACTAATTAGGGTGCTTTTCCAACAGAGATGTGCTATGCTACGTTGCTATGGATGCGTTTGATATCCACCAATCATATTCATTGGTGCACACATCTTAGCATTGGTGGAAACGGATACAAAGATATTTTTTTTATATGGAAAGATAAATGCTATACTGCTATGCATGCGTACTATGGATCCCTACTATCGATACATCGCATAGCTAGAGCTGCGCATCTTCCTCGCGCAGCTATTTTGCGGCGGCGCATCTTCATAGCACATCTTACTCGCTCCGCTACATAGCTTAGTAACAGTGGAAACGGTCACATAGTTACACAGCTTAGCTCTTACATGCTCGCAACATAGCTGCATAGCACATCTCTGGTGGGAAAGCAGCCTTAAAAAGTATGGAACTATATAGGGAGTATGGCCACATACCTCTTTCTCGCTCGCACAAGTGACATTTTATCGCGTCATGGTAAAGCCCCAGGATATTAAACATACTGTCTACAGTAGTGGGTGGTAGGACTATGTCAATATTCTTGTTAATGCTATACAATATGTCAAATAGACTGGGTATTATGTGATGATTGATCAATAGGACTCATGTACTTCCTCATTGGGTGTGGCCTAAATAATATAACATTTCAGTTGTAACTAGTGATATTACACCACTTCCTGGCTCTCCAAGGAATTCGGTATTTGCCTATGCTTACTTTTGTACAATCTTGACTACTACAATATTACTATTTTTAGTTTTCAATTTTATAAATATTTGTACTGCGATACATATGGCATAAACATGACAGAACTCAAAAAATAAATCTATATCTTGCATGCTACTGTATATATACAATGTTTAAACAAATAAAGAACGTCTAATCTTATCTACATTAATATAATAAAGCGGTAAAGTTTTTTTTTGGAGGTAATCTCTGGAAGTACTGGTCCGATTGCTAAATTTTTTTCACCGATAGAAAGCTGCTTTATTCCTGAGTGACATAGGCTATATTTTATGTACGGGGGCGAAGCTGCGGGCAAAAGCTAGAACTTCATACACAATAACACTAACAAGTTTTCAATGATAATCATTTTTTTCATCGCAAGATTATATCGCGCGGTTTAAACCTATTTAGTCAATACTCATCAAGACCTTTTCTTAAAAGCTTAAACAGGATAGGGGTAGCTAAGTTCCCATGGTCACCTTCCCGTTCCGTCATCAGGTCAGCTCCATGTCATAATGATTTCGCATTGTCATCTGATTTACACATGCATGCGAAATTTCAGCAGTGGGTACATTCTATGGTTGATTATGATATTACGAGTACATAATCTATTCACTTGATTAGATAGATAGATAGATTTACATTCTTTATTGTACACCAAAAATAATAATTACACATTTGAAACCCTATAGTATGTTTCCTAAAACATATGAACACTTACATTTAAACTCATTTAATGCAAGGTTACCATTTTGATTTACCCAAATGTTTGATGGAGATTTTCGATTTGCAGAAACTAAATTATCCTTGATTGGGTTCTTTTGAAAACAAGTTTAATTTCAACGTAAGATTAAGAATAATCCCATGCTGTAATTATCGAATCCCTTTGATTATGGAATAACAATATTGAATTTAAACTTAAACCAATTAATTTGTTTTTTATTATTGATAGACTCGCGTTTGACCACTATCTCGCCGTGTGGTCGATGTCAAAGCACACCTCAAAAGTAACCTATTCAATCTTGACATAAATACCCCCAAGTATAGTCTGTCTAAAAAGTCAAACGACTTGGGAATTTTATATAATATTTAATCATTTAAAAAATACTTATATTCGATACTTTTTATAAGGTGAACCATGATGAAGATCCCTTCATCATCATCATCATTTCAGCCGATACACGGCCACTGTTGGACATAGGCCTCCCCCAAGCGTCGCCACATCGAACGTTCCTGTGCGTCCCGCATCCATGGGTTTCCTGCTACCTTCACTAGATTATCGGTCAAGATCCCTTAATCAACCTTAATTATTGAACCAGTATTGACTACATCAGATTTCATTTTACCTTAACAATTACCAAAGTCGTTTGACTATTTAGACAGACTAATAGCTGTCAGAGAACACAGGCTCCGGCGGGGAATTACACTAATTAGCTGTACGCACAATGAATGTGCTCTCAAAACCTTTCGAGCGTATGGTAATGTGATGGAGCAAAAGAATAAGATTTCAAATCTCTCTCAGATCGTCGGGTATAACGTCAGAAAAACTTTCAAAGCTATTTATTTTGTGTAACCTACAAAGGATACACAATAGTACAGAAAATTACAATGACGCAGAGGGCTGTGACCTTTCAGCTATATTCAGAAGACCACATCACTGTTGACTGATTGACGATAATCCTTTTTCATTATTTAAAGAAATACTAATAACCAGCTCCTTCGGCTTTGATTTGATGCTGATCACAACAAATTTGGGAAAAAATTAAGCCTATGTTTTTTTTTAATGATATAAAACAGTGCTTGACTGCGATACCAGCTGATGGTAAACAGTGATGCAATCGTTGATGGTGAGGCGCACTAGTTTATTAAGAGCCTATTCACTCTAGCTTTGAAGACATACATATTATATTCGGACGGGAAGACCGCAGCTGACATATTTTTACAATCCTAATTTTAGAACCTCAAGATTATTTTGTAACAAAAACACTAATAGAACCTTCTCAATCTTTCCAGATCCACGAGCACATGACTCCTGAAGAGCTACAGCACCTGTTCCATGTGGAACACCAGCACCAAGTGCCACCGTACCACCTCGTGCAACTAACCCACCACCTAGCTAGACGGCATATCTCAGGGACTCATCACAACACTCTAACCCAGGGCAAGACTAAGATCCCTCATGAGAAACCCTCAAAGAACCAGTGGAAGACAGAGACCAGTCCACCATCTTTGCTTAACGATGAGATGTTCGTCAAAGCTAAAGAGAATATCAAAGACGTTGACATAATAGGAGATCTGAACAACACAGTGAGTGTCAATTTTGATGTGACGAAGTCTAGTGAAAGTGACAGTGCAGTGTTGAGTGATCTTGAGAGGCTAGTGGATGGCCAGCAGTTAGATGTGCACAAGATAGACCTGGAGGCCTTCGGGAAGCAGCTCAAGTTGGTGCTGAAGAAACAGGAAGGTCTGCTCAAGAAGGATGGCTTGAGGATGTGGAAGGCTCATCAGAATGAGTCGCAGCCTCATGGGGTGGATTATGAGGAACTGATTTCGGTAAGTGATTTGGTTTTTGTTTTGGTTATTAAGATGGCCCAATCCGAGACACATTTTACAAACGCTCTTACGTGATTATGACTTTATATCTCTAGATATTTGGAACCATAGATGTCTTGTGGATATTATCAAGTTCTATATTAAAACCAAAACATTTTGTTTAACCTATCAATCGTGGAAATTACAGACACAATAGAAAGACAATAGGTGCGCGAACGCCCGGTTCGCTTGGGGTTTAATGAATTAAAACGAATTCCGCAAACACCTCTGTGAAAATCTGCTATTTTGCGTGAACTTTTGGTTTTTAAACCAAAGAAGAAACTAAGGGTGAGTTGCACCATTTAACTATAACAATAACCAAACCTTAACCGGCCGTGAAACGGCCGCCTATTCGTCAATTCGACGATTTGACAACTGTTAACGGCTTTGTTATCGTTATAGTTAAATGGTGCAACTGACCCTTAAGGTTTTTAATTCAACTTTACTAAATTCAGATTCATTACTAGATTCCATTCAATAAAATCTCTTTGTAATCGTTTACATACTTTAAAAAATAAACACATAATTAATTTGCATAATCGATTCACACTCCCATGAGTGAACAATCGTTCACCCATATACGGTGATTACCGAGTGAAAAGCGAAAACCGAATCGATACCGTTCGGAAATGGAAACAATGTGGAGAAGTGACAGCACTAATTATAACGTACAACGCTTATAAGAGGTCGGGTTCGTTAGGGCTGATTCTTGATAATAATATAATAGTAATTTCATATATATTTTTTTTTTAATCATATAAATTTAGGGACTTTTGGTCACAGTACGACCATGCCAGCCCCATCGTAACCTAATCATCATCAAGCTTTATCAACTATGAGGGCTCACAACCTCACTCACTATTTTATAAACTTCATATATTTAACTTCATTAATTTGTAGTACACCGCAAACCACCCCTTTTTATTTTAAATTCTTACAGTCCATCTTATGGTTTTTTTCTATGGTGGGAACATCATCTAATGGCAACCCCCGCTCTTGGGAGTGTCAGACTCTTACTGAATAAAAACCCACCCCATTCCTTTGTGCCTTCATACCGGGGTTGAGCTATCTCTCGAAACTAACCCTGGACCCAGTAGGCTTCTACCCAGCTGGACTAGTCTTCCTCTCCTATAATCACACTTAGTTATTAAAAAGTCTTAAATACAAGGCTTAACTAATAAAACCCTACGCTAATTACAACTAACTAAAATCAAACTAAAATATAGCGTCAAAAAACTCTTCCACATCGCTGTCGACTGGTAATGTGCCCAAAAAGCTGGCGGCATTGCCACGCTGTATGGCAATGCTTTATCTCTGTCTGAGGTAAAAGCCAGCCCTTGGGTCACGCGAAGTGTCAACTTAATTACTTCACACCTATTCGTTTTATTTAACTTTGCCCCACATTAGGAATAGCCCCTGTTCCATGGGTGCGATCACAAACACAAGAAGCTCCGGAACATTTATCTGAAAGCCATACAAATATTTGTCCCATGCGGGAATGGAACTCGCGACACGCAGCACAGCAGTCAATCGCTCAATTACTGCGCCAATCGTGCTATCAGCCTATTAAGTAACAACCCTATTCCATCTGATTGTTCAATAGCGGATGATACAAAAACTCGAGCACCTGCTCGTCGGTGAAAGCCGCTTCTCACGATCTTATCTAACAGAGAAGCTGCGTCTTCTGAACAAAGAACTGGCTTAGGGGATGAAAAAACTAGTTTGCATTTTCTTTGGCTTATAGCTAAGAACAATGTGGAAGGAAATTTTATAAGCAATGCCACATAGAAACATAAATGAGGGGCCTTACCATGGCTTGTTAAAATGTCAAGCGAGAAAGAAGCGTTTCGGACTCAGCGTCACAAATTAAACGGCCGTTGGGGCCGAAAGGTTCTGGAGTGGCGACCGCGTACCGGAAGACGCAGCGTTGGAAGGCCTCCTACAAGGTGGACCGATGACCTGGTGAAGGTTGCGGGAAACCGATGGATGCGGGACGCACCGGAACGTTCGTTGTGGCGACGCTTGCGAGAGGCCTATGTCCAACAGTAGACGTATATCAGCTGAAATGATGATATGATTATGATGATGACATCGAAGAACTGAAACAATTTGCCTGCTGCGATCTTACCTTACAATTATAATTTAAGTCTCAAGGCTAGAGTGAATAGGAACTCTTAATAAACTAGTGCGCCTCACCATCAAAGATCGCATCACTGCCTACTATCAGGTGGCATCGCAGTCAAGCACTAATATCAAACCGTAGGGGCCCAGTAGGGTGGAAACCTACTGGAGCCATGCGTTATACGAAAGAGGACCCCGGGGCCCTGGAACGTAGTCAAAGAAGGAATAGAAGTGGGTTTTAGTCAGTAACAGCCTGATACGCCCTCCCACCCCTCCCAAAGGCGGGAGGGGAGACCACTTTACATGATTTCCTGCCTAAAAAAAAGTTGAGCACTAGTTTATGTACACCATAATCTATCTATAAATATAACAAATCAACCGGCTTCTCAAACTATAATGAATACATAACTTGTGCCGATTACATAAGTTAATGGTGGACTGTAAAAGTTAGACAATAAATTGGCTTTAAAATTGTATACAATAACGTCTAGGTTTACGTATACAGGGCATATCTGAAGTGATCTAAAGAGCCTTGTCGTGTTATGTTTGACGCCTTAAATTGTGACGAGTGCTTTATGGCATAAGATAAGATGGGGCGCACAGTCAACCTTTAAAGGAAAAAATATTGTTTATAAAACCCATCCACCAAATATTTTTGTAAAAAACACCGAAGATGTTTTTTAGCTTAATCAGCCTTATAATAATCCCACTGCTGGGACTCAGGTCTCTTCTCTAAGGGAATGTGCTGTAATCCACAACGCGGGCCCAGTGCGGGTTGGTGGATGTCACATGTCCAATTTTTATTTATAAAACATGCCAGTTTCCTCGCGATGTTTTTGTTTACCTTTAAGAGTACTGGAGATGAAATAACTTATGGCCCATGACTAGGTTTGGGCCTTCAATGTACGTACTTACGAGATGTAAGTACTTACATATGAAATGTAAATACTTACATCTCGTAAGTCGGGGTTGTTACCACTGGGCCGTCTACACTCTTCGCCGGTTATTAGCGTGTAACATAAAATTAGAAAGGAAGTAATTATTAGATTAACATTATCTATTACTAAAGAAATAAACAACACATTTGAATGACTTCTGACAATTGCTTACAATTAATAACTACATATATCAAGGAAGGATTATTTACCAACCGGAGACGTGATATCCCGAGTATTTCGCAAACGATAATGAGGAAATGAAAAAAGCTGAATAAACAGCTGAAAGAGGATGTTCTTTAAAACTGTTTAGTTTTTTAAATGAAAGAAATATTTTCCAAGAAATGTAAGTATAGGGACTTGTAAGAATCCAATCCAATAAAATATTGTGACTAAGTTCGTATAACCAACGGTAACACGATCGACGATTTATGTACACACAATAAGAAAAGAAAAGATAAAGGACAAAGAAGAATAGTACAAAAGTTATGCTTATTTTTAGAGAAATCTCTTCCAGCATACCTGCAAAAGGAGAGTTGGAAAAAATAGAGATGTAGACACTGTGTGTAAAAGTAAAAGAAAAATTATTACACACAGAATACATAGTTAACAATGAAATAATAGAACATGCAAAAAAGATGTATTATTAAAATTATATACATACACAATAAATATCACAAAAATAAATACTAAAAGATATACTAAAATAATACATACTAATATTCATCTATGACGAAATAGAAACATAGTGTTGGGGTTGTGTGACATCTGCTATGAATACTAAAGTATTCATAGCAGATGTAACTAAGTACATTTTTGTACCCTCCATCAATCTGTACCCGATTAGAATATTTTTTTGTCTACCTGTGGCATAGTTTATAAATCACTTCTACAAAAAATTTGTCGCTTCTATGTCACATTGTCGCATTACAAGAGCCTTTCAGTTGAAGATAAAAATCTCCTGACCAATATAACTTTACACCAGTATGCGCCCTATCTTACAGTGTAAACAAAATGCTACTGTTTTGTATTCTATAACGCTATTTAATTTGTGAACTAGAGCAGTTTTGTTATTATAATACACAGTTAATTTAGTTTATTTGACTTTCAAGGCTTGTTTGTCCTCGAAAATGAACCCTAATCACTATCGAGTGTTTTATAACACCATTTTGGTAATAATATTAAATATTAACGGACAATTCATATGCTAAACATACCTATTAGTGAGTAAGTAGTTTTATTTGTAAATACAGGATAAATCATCATCATCTTCATCATCATTTCAGTTAACAGATGTCCACTATTGGATATAGGCATCCCCCAAGTGTCACCACAACGACTGGTCTGATGCGTTATCCGCACAAGAACCAAGGTTACTGATATAGCCCGAAAAATGTGCAAACTTAACTGGCAGTCTACACAAGCATGATGAGCAATTCACAAAACAAATTGTCGATGGAGCCGAAAGTGAAAAAAACCGGTCAAGCGCGAGATGGACGCGCACGAAGGGTTCTGTACCGTCCGTAGCATAAAAGCGGCAAAAAATTACGTTCGTCATATGGGAGCCCCACTTTAATAATTATTTTATCCTATTTTTAGCGGCAACAGAAATTTTTTAATTGAAATTTTCACAAATGATGTATTTGTGAAACTTTCAACTGTTTAGCTATCACGGTTCATGAGATACAGCCTGGTATGAAGGCTTGAAGGAACGGGGTGGGTTTTTTTAGTCAGTAAGAGTCTGACACTAACTCCCGCTCCGACCAAGAGCGGGGGTTGTCATTGGATGATTTTGCCCACCATAAAAAATAAAAAATAAGATACAGCCTGGTGACAAACAGACTGACAGCGGAGTTATAGAAATAGGGTGCAGTATTTACCTTTTGAGCACAGAGCCTTAAAAATATCCATAAAAAAATACGATTTCATAAGTCTAGAAATCCTAAAAGCAGTCTTCATTCAGCAAACTAACAGTTAATACTAAAATTACCTTGCTATCTAGATTTTGACGTTTGCGATGACTTGTCTAGGTCTAGTTCTAGTTCTAACTAAAGTAAATTATGTACATATTTATGCTAATATAGACTTTATTACCATAAATACATAATGCATATTGCAGAACCCGAAATCGGTATCAAAAGTACTCGAGCAAGTTAGTACACACCTACATTAGGTTGTCCGTTTATATTTTTGTTTACCTTGATCGCAAATGCACTAAGATCTACTCAAATACCTAGATCGAGGTTAGGATTCGTGTTTGGAATCTGGATTCTAGGTTCTCAAGTTGGCTTTGACACTAGGTGCGTAATTATAACACTGTTTGAGTGGTAAAGTCTATTTCTGTCAGTTGACATTATTATTGTTTGTTTACTATTTTTTTCTGTGACCTGTTCCATTCGAACCGTATTTTTTTTTGAGAAATAATTTGACTTCGTCGGGGTCACCAGTTTAGAGATATGCAGAACAAAGTGTAAAGTCCCGCAAACGTCCGTTAAAAAGGGAAGGATTCTCCAACCAGACAGATGTTACGTCTAGTTTGGGCAACTGCTCGATAGATGATTTCGGGCTGTTGTATATATTCAAATTGCATCGAGAACTCTAATTGCGCGATGCAAGATTAGATATTTTTTAGTTCTTATGGGACGCTATAGATGTCACTACATGTCTATAAAAAGAGCATTGGGATTTCTTGAAAGAGTTACTGTGGCTCTTTAACGCAACTTGCTACTGGAGGCGACCGCTGCCCATACCCCTTCAGTCTGTACCATGGCCTGCATACATACATGGCATGGCATTGTCGACCCCAGGAGAACACCGCGGTGCTCCGCCCAAGCGGAGCTTACCTCCACAGTATGCTTCGCAGTGTCCAGCGGCCCCCACAATAATGACACCAGGGCGTTTGTTCCGCTTGAATCAGGCGTGGGAATCATCCGAACGTACCTGGTGAGAACATGAAGAGAGAGTTTCTAAAACACGCCTTTTGAAATTCGGAAAACGTTACTTCGAATTTTTTTTTTACCTTAGTTAATCCAAACTTTAGAGACCGTGATTTAGGCATACAATCCTTTCATCTTATTATATATAATTTAGATATATTTTAATACGAAACTCCTCCTAATCAACATTTAAATAGAAATTACCATGTCCTTTAAAATTTACAGCAGGTTATCAAATTTTGATTAAAGGACGTCGAATAAAAATAATAAAACTTTTTTTTATAAATCATAAAAAGTCCTAAAATAAAACTGATCAAAAATATTGATTATGCAAATGAATGTCTTTCCAATTCTTTGCGAATTGAGGATTTTTTTGGTTTATGATGTTATTTTGAATGTATAATTATGATAGCGTAGTTATATTTAGCTCCTGCATAAATAAAATATGATGAGATTTTAACGACTACTTTGACGAAACATTGATACCAAAAACTCGAAATCCTGTATCGCAATATTCGAGTTCGCGATTAAAATTCTTTTTTAATTATTACAAAAAAAAAATGGAGCTCTATCCGTACCCGTTACTGATCATATTTCTATAGTTAAAATCAAAAAAAAAAAAGACGTGTGGCACTCGAGGACTGCCGCGGTAAAGCTATTGCATAGCATTTTTATCAACTACTAGACAAAACACGCGTCTGGTCGGAGGATCTTCCTTTTTCAAAGGAGGTTTATGAGACTTTATAAGTACTCTGTTCCGCATACTTAAAAAATATCAAAAATCTTCAATGACGTGGCAAGCTAGTTAAACAATATATATATATATATATATATAGCAGCACTATCTGGATAGTAATTATAATAATAAAAATGTACGCAAACATTAATCAGTATATAGCTAACCAAACATATTTTTAGGGTTCCGTAGTCAACTAGGAACCCTAATAGTTTCGCCATGTCTGTCTGTCTGTCCGTCCGTCTGTCCGTCCTCGCTTAATCTCTGGAACCGTTAGCACTAGAAAGCTGAAATTTGGTACCAATATGTATATCAATCACGCCGACAAAGTGGTCAAATAAAAATTGGAAAAAAATGTTTTAATAATATAAACTAGTGTTTGACTGCGATCCCAGTAGATAACAGCAGGGACCCAGCCGAGTCGAAGCCTACTAAGGCCAGAGTTATCCGAAAGGGCGCTCGAGCCCCGGTATGAAGGCTAGAAGGAACGGGGTGGGTCTTTTAGTCAGTAAGAGTCTGACACTATCTCCCGCTCCGCCCAAGAGCGGGGGATGCCATTGGATGATTTTTTCCCACCATAAAAAAAACCCAGTAGATGGTAAGAACAATCGTTGATGGTGAGGCTCACTAGTTGATTAAGATCCTATTCACTCTAGCCTTGAAGATACCTAAATTATACTTAAATCTTAACTTACCTAATTATAACAACGCTAACTGTATTATATAATCTAAGCCTCGCAAAGTCTATCAACAAGATATGTAGTTGTTTTCATTTAACCACGCCCAGATTATATTACTGTTTTATTATTTATGAAACGCATATTTGAATATACGATTGTATAATATGCAAATCAGTATGATTGCTTTGCCATTTACCTATTATTTTGATATGGGTTTTGTTGAAAGGAATCGTTCAGAAACGCTGGATTATGATAATCATTATCTTTCTGCCCTTGTCACATAATATTTCACCAAATTTCGTGATAAAATATTTCTTTTTGAAAGAGATAAAAATAAAAAACCAAAAACATGGTTTTTTGAATTTTTCACATAAATTTTGAGGTTATGTAAAAAAAGTGTTAATACAAAAGTTTTAGATCTTTTTATTACCTACAATTTTGCCATTTGACTTTTTTCCATAGGACTTTTAGTTTTGCCGAAAATCGAGAAAAACCGTTTTTTCCCCTTAAAAAGTCACCCCCACCCCCTTCCCGACCTCAGATCGCCCATAAATTATTTTTCCTTTCATTTTTATAATATTCTCCTCCTTTTCTCGGTCGGCGCAACACGTTTCAGTTTTTCATTCTATTCTGCCCCTCTAGCCAAGTCACAACCGTGTCTATTCTATTCTCTTGTGTCTAACGCCTCGAGTTGGCCACGCCTCCGATTCTTTGGTTCTGACCACGTGACAGCGTTGAAATAAAGTCAAAACAAAAGAATCGGAGTCGTGGCCAACTCAAGGCTTTCGACACAAGAGAACAGAATAGACACGGTTGTAACTTGGCTAGGAGGGGTTGTCAACAATGACGTTCTGATCAGTAAGGAGTGACATACTTTCAGAGATTATACAACACTATTTTAAGTATATATAAGAAACCTGAATATTATTTGTTCAAAATCAGTAACTGAATCCATTTCAATAAATATTTTTTACACCATGTTAATTTTTTCCACCGGCATTAAGAACAAAACAGGTCACGGCAGGATATAGCGGGCTTTACTATACCATAATGGGCTTATAACTTGGTGATTTTTCATAATACAGTTTTGAAATTTTATACATATATACTAAAAATAAGGTTGTATTTAAAACTAAGATCATTAATTTACTTCATCATTAAGTTACTAAATTAAGTACCTTTTTTTCATTAGCCTGTGCTGTCCCTCTCTTGGGTAAAGGCCTCGCCCGCGCTCCCTCTTGCCGTTCTGGTGAAATCTGTCTAGTTCGTTGCGCCATCTCCTTCGCAGTCTGCCGCGATTTCGTCTCACTGTTTTAGGGCACCAACTTTATGTTACTTTGGCTCACAGTTTGTCGGGCATGCGGCAGATATGTCCAACCCAGTCCAATTCAACACCTTAATCAAACAAAATTAATTAGAATATGATGAGATCAATTAGAGTGTTATTTAATTAGAACCTATCTAGATTGTATTCGGTATAGATGACATAATGATAATTATCATCGATTTCGTTACAAAGACATTTGTTTTTTTTTTTCTTTTAAGATTGAAAATGATATTCCAGGTGATCTGTTTAATCAAAAATAAAAATACTGTATCAAGTAAAAATAATTAATGAAACACAATTTTATACTTTTTATTCATCAGTGCTAAACGTTTTGTTCTATTTCTATATTATTAGATTAGAGTATTATACTTAGCTTGTAAATAAGAAAATTCAAGTTCGCAAATTAATTTATGTTAATTAGTAAACATTATTATTAATGCTGGTTTTCAAATCCATATTTTATTGCAAAAAGTTTATGGTATCAATATTTATTTTTAAACTTTATTTCTGTCAACTCATGTACAAAATCATAGAGAAGTTAGTTAGTTAGTTAGCCCATTTATGTCCCACTGCTGGGCGAAGGCCTCCCTCTCTCTTTTCCACACACGTCTGTCTTTGGCCATTGCGGGACAGTCCCTCCGGTATTTATCACGCTCATCTCTGTGTTTTCTCAGAGAAGAGAGATTCTATTTTTAAAACTTTATGGTCCAATTTAACGAGTTATTAGTTTATTACTCTTAGATTATTTAATTATTCCAAACCCATTCAATATTCTAATATGTTAATAAAACCTTATCAGATTCATAATTTTACTAATAAGTTCTTTTAATATTGGCTGATAATTAAATTTTATGTCGAAGATGAATATTCATATGAATAATGTTATAATAATAAAAATTACCAACAAAATCTGTTCTAGATAAATAATAAATGTATTATTTGTAATCACACTTACATTGCAATTACGAAATGTACGTACATATGTGTTTCATATGTTTGTCAGTTGTTCACACTAAAACAGCTGAAGAGATTCTGATAAAATTTGACACACGAGTAGACCATTTGCTGGACTAGAATACAGGATACTTTTTATCTTGGGAGTATGTTCCCATGAAGGTGTTAATTTAATGGTCTTAGAATTTGTCAAAAAGTTGGTCAGTTCTGCATATGTCTGATAAAAACGCTGGTTCGTTTGTTCAGTTGACAGTACTTGTGACTATGTTTTGGTTTCTTCTCATTCTATCATTATATTTTTAACCCGCTCTTAAACCAAAGACAAAAGTGGCATTCTAGCCATTCAAGACGATTGCAACAAGATATTAACCACGTAACGCTTCGGTAGCACAAACCATTTGTATACGTTTTGGAATATTTGAATACCATTGTCTCTGATAACCTCAAGAATAAACGCACTAATGGTATGGCGGTTTAAAACTTTTTCCATTATTTTTTTTTAATTTGGTGTCCTATTTAATAGTGCACAAAATTATTGCAACGTACTCCTGTGTCTAATCGCAAATAAATATGTAAAAGAAAGAAAAATATTTTATTTGGCGTACACACTCGTAGATACACACAGTGTAGTAACAACATGTAGACACTAATAAATTATTATATATAAAAAAGAAACAACTAATATAATAATAAAAAAAATATTATAAGTTCTTTATGTACACCATCACCAGCATTTCAGTCAAAAGTCGTCCACTGCTAGACATAGCCCTCCCCCAAGTGTCGCCATAACGACCAGTCCTATGCGTCTCGCATCCATCGGACACCCACGACTCTCATCAAGTAATTAGTTCACTTAGTAGAAGGCCATCCAACACTACGTCTTACAATACGCCATCGCCATTCCAAAACCTCTGAGCCCCATCGAACATCTGTTCTGCGATCAATGTGCCCTGCCCGCTACCACAAAAAGTTTATAGGTACATAGGAAAATTAATAATTTTGTAATCCAGTCACAATTCGCGAACGATCATAGAGCTAATTTGTTATTCAAATTCAGCTAGTTATTATAATATGGTCGCTTTTATTCAACCATCGCCGCGCACACGTGTTTCGCACTGTCGAATTTGTACATTTATACGAATTTACATAAATATTTAGCTGAATAGATATGAGGTGAATATGAAATTGTTAGCTTTGATTTTGCTCGATGCAATGTCAGTAATTATTTCTGTAAGTCTTGTTTATAGGGTTCCGTATCTCAGTCGAAACAACGGTACCCTTATAGAATCATTTTTTTATCTACACTAATATAATAAAAAGGTAAAGTTTGTTTTTTTGTTTGTAGGAGGTAATCTCTGGAAATACTGGTCCGATTGCTAAAGTTCTTTTACCAATAGAAAGCTGCTTTATTCCTGAGTGACATAGGCTATATTTTATGTATGCGGGTGAAGCTGCGGGGAAAAGCTAATCTGATATAAAGTAGTGCTTGACTGCGATTCCATCTGATGGATCATAATAATTTGGTTGTCCGTTTGACGGGATCCTTTTTTCAGGAATACATTGAGCTATTAAGCGAAAATTAACAGTATACTCAAATCTACTACTCTAACATATAATTCTCGAGTTTGATTCAAAACTTTTGGGTAAAAAATATTCAATCCGTCATATAACTTCTCCCGCTCAGTGCGGCGCAAGAGGGACTGTCAAACTTTACTAACTAAGGGCCTGTGCTTATTATTAACGCGGTTCAATGACGCGTTTGAAACACATGGTGTACACAGGCCCTAAAAACCCACCGGTGTGCCTTCTGTTACCTTTTGCGTTCCAGGACGGCGGTAACTTTTTCGCACAATCCCGCATCCCACTCAATCAAGTATAAAGCACAAAATTATGAGTCAATTGATTTCACAACAACAATGCTTGTATGTCCCACTTTTCAGACGTTTATCGAGCACTTACGAGCTCTTTTTTGTGCACTTTCCAGCGCTTTTGTGCAATTTAGAGCTAAATCCAAACTTTATGTGCGCTGATCCCATAATAAGTATTCGTTCTTGTTATTCTGATCCAGAATTTATAGAGGTTTCTCTTGCACAAATGTGTAATTTGTGCATGAATTTGTAACTTGAGTTACATTGTAAATTACTTATTCATGTAGGCAGCTAGTAGGTACTTGAGTACGTTGTCATATCGCTTTTTTTTTAAAGCAACCCGCTACGAATTCGTACGGATATTTTTTTTTATTCTCAGCTTCTCTCTACTATGTGCGTTTATTATATGTACCGATAAGCAGCATTGGAAGGTATTCCACAAGGTGGACCGATGACCTAGTGAGATACGCGGAAAACCCGAAGGACGCGAGACGCACAGGACCGGTCGTTGTGGCGACACTTGGTGGAGGCCTATGTCTAGCAGTGGGAAACTAAATCTTTTAAATAATGCGTTCAGTAGTATTTGAGTTTATCGCAGACAGAAGCGGTGAGGGACTTTTATGTATATAAAGATTAAGCTAAATAATTTTAATTAATACTTTTCTGTTTATTTCTTCAAGTACCTTTCGCCCAGCCCATCCATTATATTTCACTGCTTTAATACTGTTAAATCTTTCAATCAAACCATTTGATTCAGGATGAAAAGCTGTGTTGAAGTGACTTTTGTAATGAAATGTTGTATTGCGAGCATAGAAAAATATAGAAGTGTGCCGTCCCGTATCTTTTCCTTTTAAATAGATAGATCCGAAAACGCAACCTACCGTAAGATGAGCAACGCTACAATACATAGAAAAAGAATTGTTTATTTTCCTTAATTTGTGCCAAATATCAGGCCTAACAATTATTCAAAACAAATATAACTCAATTTTATTTATGTAGATATTACCATAGATTTTTATGTTCCATAATGTGTCCGATTATCCTTCATTATGTATATTTTACAATTTATATAGGCTATTACTTTATTTTAGCATATATTTTCGTTCGGCCCTATCGGCACCTGGCAGAGTTGTTTATGGTATTTTTATTTTTACTGTAGTCTACATGTCTATGGTAAGACCGGGACTGATTTGCGGTGCCTTTAAATCATGGTTTTTATTATTAATACCTCTTTTTTGCCATGGTAGACATCCCACCCACACGCCTAAAGCGTTTTGGGAACACATTTATTGTGCGTACAGCCAAGGAGTGGCATTCCCTGCCGGAGTCTGTATTTCCTGGTAGCTACAACTTAGGGGTCAACTTAGGCAAGCGTGCTCCATCGTCGACCACATCATCGCTTACCATCAGGTGAGATGGTGGTCAACCGCGAACCCATCAATAATAAAAAAAATACTTTTCAGTTCAACATTTTAATATTTTACCTATACTTTAAATATAAATAAATAAGAAAAAGAGTTCACAAGTCACACGTTCGCAGTTCAGAGGTCAAATAAAATGTGTTCAAAGAAATAAAAATATTTATCTTCGAATTAGCATAAAAGTGTAATGATTAGAAATTCATTTATATTTTATTTACATTAATTCATGCTTATTAGTGGTCACGTGTGTCTGCACACCGGGTGGGTGATGACGTCATCCACGTGCTTTTTACGTGTCTGCTTGTTTATGTTCATTAGCGAGAGTGTTTAATTAAGTGCTTTACGTTATTAACAACATAATTTGTTTAATTTTATTGCCTACGGTACAAATTATTCTCACGCGTGAGGGAAAGGTCCTCACGCCCCAGCCACTGGGATCCCGCCCCGATCTCCAACCACTGTTGGTCTAGGTTTGTGGACGGCGAGCAATGAGTAGCTTTCCGTCCGGTCATCCGGTAACCGTCCGGACCGAGCTCGAGTCGTCGATGGTAGTGTTCCACGAGCGTCTTAAAGAGATGTCAGCAAATCGTAGGGGCCCAGCAGGGTCGAATCCTACTAGGGCCATGAGTTGTGCGAAAGAAAAACCCGAGACCCTGGAATGAAAGCAAAGAAGGAACAGGAGTGGGTTTTAGTCAGTAAAAGTTTGAATTCCCTACTAAAAAAAAAAATCTTAATTAATCTAAAAAGGTACCAGAACAATCAAATTGTACTTTTATTAAACCATTGCATAGTATTAAAGGTGAGCCTAGAAATTTAAAATGGCGTCGTTCAAGCGTTGTTTACGCGCGAAAAAACGACAATATGGTGGTTACCGTGTTACGCGAATATGGATGTAATGCGAGAGCTATTACACAGCTCTATGACCCACAGAAATTGATTATTGTTTTCAAAAAGCTATTACAGTTTTAAAGCCCGTAATGGGCCAATGCTTTAGGATTGAAGCGTGAACGAGCCATGAGTGAAAAATAAATAATCGATTTTCATACACTATGGCTAACCTGTTTTTTTTTTTTAAAACTACTGCTATGCTTATATGTTTCTCTTTTAAGTTTACAATGCTCATATTTTTCAGTAAACTACAATAAAGTTTGTCTCGAATTAATGAAATCCAGCAGAGCGAACAAAATATTTCCGATATATTCGCTACACCATAGTGCAAAAATGGCGTATGCATCTGTCAAACAAATGTCAAATATTTTTATTGCATACACATCCATAACCGTATTAAAGCATTTTCTTTGTCTAAATTGACAATAAAAAACAGAACAAAGAACCATAGAGTAGTAATTCATCTCGATATTTTTCCTTCATTACAAAAAGGCGCTGCACCAAAGGTAATAGAGGTAATATTGACGTCATATTATTAATAATAATAAATTGCATATAGCAATAAACAAGTTGCAGTAAACAATTAGCATATGAACGAGGAACATCCTCTTAGTTAATTGTTTGTTTTTCAAGTTCTTCTCACGGTTTCTTCGGAGGATACTTGATTTATTGGTGTTTTTGAGATCATTGTCCTGTCATTTGCCATCAGCAAACACTGTATGACGTCAAGTGACAGATGCCAGCGATATGCAAAATATGTCTTTGTGTGCATATTACTGATTAATGTAATTATTCACCTTTGTCTAGAAAGATGTTCATATTGTTAATATTGGATGATTTACTACACTTAACAGTGAATTGTTTTTGAAAATTCAAGAACCTATTAAAATGCTTACAGAACAAGTTAACAATGATCGTATATTACTGTAAGATATTGAATAATGAAACTCCAAACCATTTTTGCATATGGGAAAGTATTCAATGACTTCTCGGATCGGTCAGTGTGCTACTTTAGATCGTATCAA
Source organism: Mythimna albipuncta (assembly GCA_929112965.1). Lineage (NCBI taxonomy): Eukaryota > Metazoa > Arthropoda > Insecta > Lepidoptera > Noctuidae > Mythimna > Mythimna albipuncta. The sequence goes on from OV815981.1 coordinate 11,144,132, forward strand.
ACTTTTACTGACTTTCCGTCTGCCTTCGTTCCAGGGCCCAGAGGTTCTCTTTCGCACAACTCTGGGGCCATGAGGTGCTGGCTTCGACCCTGCTGGGCCCCTACGGTTTTGCTACTCTTAATTTCTTTTTGGTAGCTATTAATAGGCACCGGGTAAAATGGGGTGAATAGAGACAAAACTTTGGTTTGTTTTTTCACTTGGATACCATAATATCGGCCTCTAACAAAGCATCGTTTTTTAAAAATAACAATTCATTAATAAATTGATATCCTTAAATGCTGCAAAAAATATTTAAATATCTTGAAAATACCCTTTTAAGTTTTGTCTCTATTCACCCCTAATTCTCAATTCACCCCGTTTTAAGTTGCATGGAATGAACCTTATAACTTGAACAACATGTTAGTAGCCGAGGTCACAAGTAATAAAACAATTGACAGTCGATTAAATACGAATAAATGTTATTGCCAACCAAAGGTGTCACTTGAGTTATGAACTGACAGAATTGGGTTTAGAACCACAGATAACATTAGAAAACATTATTCTTTGAATACTGAGGCCCTACCACGAGCTTTTAGCGCAATCCATTTAACGACCTATACTGAACTGTTAAATAATGAAACGATATAGGATGTACCACAAAAAAGATGAAAGAGTTTAGAAAGGAAATACTTTCCGATTTGCCAACCAAACCAATACGAACGCGCATTACGCAACAAACAGACCGCGCACATTTAGATCGCAAGTTTGCTATTGGTAGTTGAACTATGAGCATTGCCCTACATTGTGGCACGCCTGCCCCGCCCACAAGGTCATTCTAATATATTGTATTCTTTCATCTGTTCTGTTGGATGTATAGCTTTGTCCCTCTTTCTCGATCACACGCCTAACATTCTAACACGTCATGGTACGCGGACCCTAATCTAGAAAACTTTAATTAATGTCCTATATTCAGAATTTCAGATGTTTTATTCAAGAGATTTGGTTATACTTTACAACCCACGTTAACCAGACAATGGATTTGGTTAAATTAAGTATGTATTTGTAACAATTTTAACAATTCAATAGTTTTAATTCAAATCATTATGCCGGGCGTGACTTCACACACTATTTATTAAAGATTGGTTTGCTGAACTGAATTTTGCAAAATAATTTTAGGTTATTTGACTTTTAAGCTAAAACTACATTAGACCGACGCACTCGTGTAACATGCGGCGCGCCTCATTTGTACGTATAATGACGTCGCGTGGCGAGGATTAAGTGTAGCTCTACAAGTCTAGTTGCCATGTAACATGTATGGAGACCGACGCGCTCAGATCGGCGTGTGTGGCACACGTGTGCATAGTGTAGTTCTAGCTTTTTAATCATGCAGCTTCGTACTGTAGGGATCGGAATATATATATATATAATAATAAAAAGGCATTCATGTATTAGTGTAGGACTTATTCCTATAAAATTACTCTTTCACATTAATTTAAGTACCTACATAAAAGTCACTCGTCTCTTATCCTGAGAGCCGCCTCTCATCTCTCTCTTTTCTCTCAGTTTAAAAAAAAGAAAAAGATTGACAATCTTTTTCTTTTTAAAACTCAAATTATTTTTGAGTTATGTCTTATTTATATTGTGCCATTAGTTCCAAATCCTCTAAAAAGTACTACAGTACCTTCTATATCAACCCTCGTATTGTGGTCCAACAGTCTTGTTTTGCTTAAGACAATAACTTATTTTTTGAATTCTGTAAAAAATAAAATGAGTCCTTTGTAAATATTATTGGAGTCTTAAGTTTTTCTTAAAAGCTGGGGTCATCAGTTTAAGTAAAGTTCATTTAATGCTCTTAGGTTTTCAAGGTAAACTGATAATGAAAACAGAATCGTGTAATATATACGAGTATAAAGGACTTCGGAACTTATACTGCAAAAGAAAGAAATGCGCAAAGACGCAATGCTTGCAAAGCATAAAGCATTTTCACGATTTACTATAATATAAAATCTACCGATTTGATTATAAAACTAAAACAACATAACGGTAAATGGTTGCTTATAGTATAATCTAATAAACAATCAGTATGTATATTAGTCTGGTTTTTAAACGATAAAAGGAATTTTTAGAGGCGTCTTCTTGATTTTTTTAGCTTTATTATGTTTTGAATAAACTATCATATTTTATACTACAGACAACAAAATTTTTGTTAATCTTCTTACTACAGTGGATCGTATACTTTTGTTCTTTGTAACGGCGCTTTCAATATATGCGTTTTTGACGACCTGCTGCGATGCAAATGCGGTACGTTAGTCGTACTGCGTACGGATACGGACGATCATTTTTTTCTTATAAAGCGCGCGGTGCGGAACCGTGTGGCGAACGGTCGACAACAGGACGGCAACTTTTATAAGCACCACGTGTTAAATTCGGCGTTGAATAGTGCGGTGTTAAATAGCGCATCACTAGCACGCGCGGCAGCCAGATACGTTTTCAATTTATACGCTTATTGTCGGACTGCTAACGTTCTGTAACCGGCCGGCTGCAACACGGTACACATGATGCGGCAGCCGGCCGGTTGCAGAACGCATAAATTGAAAGCGCCCTGTAACTTATGATTAGCTTCTGTATGTCTCTTAAATGGACAGGGTTAATATTCTTTTTCATGATCTTTGACTTGAAATAAATAAACCAAGACACTGAACAAATATACTTAGATTATTTTAAAGTAGTTTCATATTTAGCTTAGCCGGTTTTCAAGGTTGTAACTGCGATAAAAGGGCTGAAGATCTACGAACTTCGCATAAATTATAATATTCGTAGTATACATCAAAACTGTTGTATCCCATTGAAGAAACACAGTGATTATCGAGCTCACACTATTGTGCGATAATAGTTTATGTTATAAATAGTCTTCAAACAATAAAATGAATATGAAGTAATTCAAGAATAAATTACTTCATATTCATTTTATGTATAATTTCCAACCTCAAAAAAGCGTACACATGATGACGACAGAATCATCGTGTACAACTGCAATTATAAACTAATATAATAAACATAGGAGGAAGCGTCTACCACATTCCTTTTATTACCGTATCAGCATATAAAATGGTTAATTGTCTAGAGGTTATAATGGCAAACAACCCATACATACTGATATCGTGAAACAAACAGTAACTTATTGTTACTTCCTTATTTAAATATAACATAAATCGAGGCTCATCTTTTTCAACTTATTCGAAAAGCTTTATCATTTGTATTCGTAAAACTATTTTAGAGAAAAAGCCGTCATTTCTCGCTCTCACCAAATTAATTACAGGACTATTTGACAAACCCAGTGGACTTTGTTGCATCTTATAATTATATTGAAAAAACTCTAAATGCGAAGACTATGCGATAATATACGAAAACATGGCTTAAAGGACTTAGTATCCAGGCCAAAATCATTACAAAAAAAAAGTTCCTTTAATAACGTTCGTACAAAGATACAATTTCAAATAGAAGCCGCCATCTTAAATTCTCCTCATATTGGTTTTCCTTTAATTTTCCCGCGCTGTTTTCTGTCATCGTAAGGAAGTCATGAAAGGATAACGGTACGACACATTTATCGCTATAAAATGCAATAAATGTATCATAGACAATATTATTATTTCCTTCCTACCACTTCCTTTTGTGCTAAGGTCGTGAAAATAACTCAAAAATATCTCCGTGACTTCATGATACGTGGTCTTGTACCATAAAATTCTTCGTATGTGAATAATCGTGAGATGATATTCATCATGAGATGGACCACGGAAGTATATTCTTATTTATGTCTTCATAAATTATTTTATTTATATTACTTTGCATATTACCTACCGCGACGTCGTTGCAAAATGTAATTATTAATTGATGTTTATTGAAAAAACCAATCGTTAAACTCGCATTACTACTGCATAAGAAAAAAATATGCAAATATATTGTATTAAATAAAATATTTGAGTTAATGGCTGCGACTTACGAGTTGTAGGTCGCGGGTTCAAACCCTGCCAAGCCCAGTACTTTGCGTAATTTATTTCTTTACCACTGCTCTCAAAACGATGAAGGAAAACATCGTGAGGAAACCGGCATGTCCTAGAACCAAAAATTTGAAGATATGTGTCATTCACCAAACCACACTGTGCACATGTGGTGGATTACAGCTATTATTCCCTCTCTGTGGGAACATTAAAAAGGCTGATGAAATAAAATATTTGCACCATAAAAGACATTGAAAAATGCATTACATACGTATTTCAATGGGTTAACGAGCTCTTGCTCCTAGACTCTACTAGAGTCCTGTAAGCTAGGCCTATGTAATACTCTTGCCTGGAGGTCCAAAGTCTTGTAAAGATGTGAGCTTTTTTAAAGACTAGTCTAAGAACAGTAGGTCAGTATCGTTTAGCCTTTTGAAGTGGCTATTAAGGCTATGAAGCTCTTAGTCGGTCGGAGGATCCTCCCCTTTCAACTGAGTTTTGCGGTACTTTAAACCATATTCCTCATAACTTTAGTGGCTTAAGTTCTCGGGGATACCAATTAGCAGTGAGATTGGAATTTTCTCAGGTATTAAAAAATTGACTATACCTTCAATTTAAGGACCGTGACTCACTAGGACGCCATGATCGCTTAGCCAGATCATGGCACCAAAAAAATATATGGATTGGCTACGTGGCCTACAGTTAACAGATGAGGTACACACCATAGAACTGTATGCATTTTGTTGATAGCACATAATGGCAGCACCGCCATGGCATCAGTAAGATGGATTGTCTACAACAGGATTTTTTACTACCTACTACTTTTTCTATATATTTGAGGAAGAGGATCATAAATAACTTCTTGACAGAGGACTATGCAAAAAACATGAAGGTTTCATTTCTTGGAATCGAGTTATTAATCTTGTGGGAATTTCCTTATTTCACGATATTTACTCTGTGGCTCAAGACTGTTGGTCGGGCAATCATAAATTAGCATGTATGACTAGCCCGAAGGTAAAAGGATGATGCAAACTGCGAACGCACATCTTGAGATAAAGTCGTACCTAGATACCTATTTGGTAGCATTGCATAGTCGGCCTTAGAATGTTTCCACTGTTGGGACTCAGGCCTTCTCTCTAGGAGAGGAGGGCCGTAATCCACCACGCGGGCCCAATGCGGGTTGGTGGATGTTAAATGTCTTCGAATTTTTTGGTTCTAGGACATGGCGGTTTCTTCACAATAAATTACACAAAGTAATGTGCCTGGCTGGGTTTGACCCCGCGACCTACAATTCGTAAGTCGGAGCCGTTACCACTCGGCCACCACTGCTCTTACCTATATGGTGAAATGAGATTTTTGTTTTAAATTTCTTCGCCTCTAAGTGACACAAAGCTATATAATAATATATAATATTCCACAACTACCACACAACGCCGTCTAGTCCCAAGCTAAGCAGAGCTTGTGTTATGAGTACTAGACAACTGATAAACATACTTATAAATTACACCCAGACACAGAACAAATGATTATGCTCATCACACAAACATTTGTCCTGGGTGGGAATCGAACCCACGACCTCCGGCATAGCAGTCAGGGTCACTAACCACTAGACCAACAGACCAGTCAAACATATAGACTGTATGGCTCCAACTCTCCTTCTCTCTTACACGCTTAACATTTTAACACGTCATGATAAGGCCCCAGAGCGCCTGGGATTGTCTTTGATCAACAAATCACCATTGCTGTTCAACGTGGCAATACTCTCATAGACAACTAGCTCTGCCAGAGATTAAAAAAAATAAATACCCAAGTTCTATTTTCAATTCAGAAGTGAGCTGAAAATGAACAAACCATTTAAAACCAATTCAATGTCATGGTCTCAAAAAGGACCTTGCTCGCAAAATTCGCCAAGGCTTCCAGCATGACAGAACAATTAAAACACAACAAACAATGAAAGTAAAAGTGTTACGAAATCCTTTGTTTTAAATAACCACGAAGTTTAAGACGCATGTTTTTGAGCACCATAGAGTATCTACAGACAGTATGGCGGCTACTGCTATAGACGACACTTACAAAATATTCAATGGAACCCAATGTTCATATTTGGAATACTTAAAAAAAGAAGAAAATATTTGATTTGGAACAGGTGATATTGTGAGTCGTGGGGCACTTTGCACCCAGACGCCGACGAACTCAAATGGCAACTGAAAGAACACGGTTGGGTTTTAATCAGCAAAAGTCCGACTCTCTTTCCCGCTCCAAACAGAACGGGAAAAATTATTTAATGATTTCTCTCTATAAAAAAGACACCAGCCGGCCCTAAAACTGTTTAAAAATAAAGATGGCGGCGGCTAGTCTCTGTCTCAGTAATCCTGTGCTCTATGGTAGGTAGACGTATGTGGAGTTAGATAAGTAAATAAATATGACCCGCCCAGCCTCCGCCGGGCATTCAAATCACGATTTGTGAGTTCCCACGCTATTTCACGTTGTAGTCAGACTGCTTTGAATTTAGAATTTTGTCACTGTTTTGGAGGCTTTTCTTTTTAATGTTAATTTTAGAGATGTGGCCTTTTCGGCTGGTTCAGGTTAAACAGGTGATCATCATCATCAATATTTTGGCTTAGGTCTCCCCAAAGTGTCGACGATCGGTCTGGTGGAAACAGGGGATAATGCTGACGTAAATATTGCAGATCGCAAAATAATAATGCATACCTTCACCAACCGCCTAAACTTTTTCTAACTTTAAGAAGATTATGACCATCGGCTACTAGATAATAATTATTAATCTCTAAGAAAAGGCACTAGTGCTTAATCCGTCGATTCTGATAGATAAAACTATGTCTGCCCACATTGTGTGTTTACTAAGTTGTGGAGCGTTGCTCAGATTTTTTTTTTTATTTATAAAAAGCGTATCATTTGTTTTCTTTTTTATTATGAAAAAAGCTCTAATTGTCATTTTCTTTTGTCTTCAGGAAGATGAAGAAGATGTTGGCGAGTTATATCAGGACGAGGAGAACGGAGCCGCGCTTCTTATCAGAAGACACCCTAAACATGGAAAACTGGTTGTGGTAAGTCAACTTTCTTTTCATACTAATTCTTTAACAGAAGTAGGTTGAACAATTTTTAAAAAATCGACTATAGCAATAGTCTATTTTTTAATCGATTCCAATGACACCATAGACTAGGTATTATTACATGATACTGGCCACCAATTATTTAAAAAAATCAAAATTCGAACGCGTTATTTGCAGTTTATTGCACCGCCATATTTGCAGTTTTAAATGTCTCTATTATTTGCAAATTGCCAACCAAAGTATAATGTTACCGAGTTACTCCACTGCACAAAATTAAAGCAGCGAGACGGGCAACTTAATTAAAGGGCCTTAACACAATTGTTTAACGATCCGTGTCAAGAATGAATTTATTAATAAATATAACAGCTGTTGTAATATTTGGCGCCATTTGCATAAAACTTCATAGTAACTGCTGCTGTTTAAAAAAGTCAAAGTTCATATTTAATTCGTTGTTCAGCTATTTATCTTTGTCGTTTTAATTGAAAGATAAATAACTACTGAACTATTGAAACTGATTAATATTGTTATTGATATTCCGTGCGTGACCTTGTCCTAGGTTAAATTAAATCACAGATGTCTCTGCCTTCAAAGACAATGTCAAAATTTGACAGTTGTCAAAATTCTAACTGACACTTTAATCTATCCTTGGACCGTGTAGAAAACCCAACGTGAGGCAAGATTCTAAATATTTGACGAGATTAACATAAAACGACACACGTTCAACAGGATGCGGTAATCTCTGGATTTCGGACACGTTCCAATGTCAATGCTAACCGTAAACTAAGAAACTAGAGACGTGACTAGTAAATATTATAAGTAAACTTTGTTACTATGGGCTCGATTATAATATAATTTAGTAGCACGATTGTATTCCTCGAAATGGTAAACAGACAAGACGTGTAATACATATTTCACCAACTATATTGAAATCCCATTCAAAATGGGGCCAGTCTTGCGAACCAGGCACAAATGTAATATCAGTGTAATTGGAGCGACTATCTTAATAATGGCGGAGACCTATATCTAGCAACTGCTGTAGGCTGATCACCAAATCTAGATTTAGTCACTTACTACATTAACCTTTCGAATACCTTAATTAGAGACACAATAGAAAGACAATTAGAGAATGAATTTAGAATTTTTTTTTTCGGTGAAAAAATCATCCAGATGACATCCCCCGCCCTTGGACGGAGCGGGAGATAGTGTCAGACTTTTACTGACTAAAAAAACCACTCCGTTCCTTCGTTGCCGGGGCCGAGCCTTCCTTTCAGAAGCCGACCCTTAGCCCCAGTAGGCTTCGACCCTGCTGAGCCCCTACGGTTTGCTGACAACTCCTTGAGGCTTGAGTGGAACAATACGTGTCGTCGACGTCTTGGGCTCGGTCCAGACGGTTACCGGACGGTCGGACAGCGCGCTAACCATTGCTCGCCGTACGCAAGCGCGCGCCTACGGTGGCAGAATCGGGGTCAGAATCTCGGCGGTGGCTGGGGCGTAAGCGCCGTTGCCTCACGCGTGCGGCGTCCTCCTTCGCAGAAGGAGACGAATTCCTTCTGCGAAGGAGGACGCCTGTAGGCTGATCATCGAATCAAAATTCAGTCGCTGAGATATTAAACAACAATCTATGATCAACAGATGCTAGGCCAACGAAGCAGTCCCAATCAGACATGGTAGTTATCGACTAGATTTATACACAGGAAAATATCTATATAAGAGAGGAAGTGCCTCTAATAGCTCTATTCACGTGTTCAAGTATATTTGCATACTAATAAACTAAACATGAATGGCGTAGCAGACAGGCTGCGAAAATTGTTTGACGAATGGTTTATCTTTTTCGAGTCAAGGACGCAAAACGATTGTGTTGGCAGAAAAAGCTTTGTAAAAAGTTTAGACGTTCGTCGTTGGTCTCATAATGACTTGGTTGAATGCTACGGCTACGATGTGATTTCCTAAAACTAGGTGCAATTAATAAATTCAATAGGATGGTGACGTCACTATGTCTTTTAGATCTTCAATGCTGCCAACATTACCAAAAATCGTTTCCTTTAGCATAGCATAATCAGCCTTTTAATGTCCCCACTGCTGGGACTCTGGCATCCTCTCTAGGAGAGGGAATGGGCCATAATCCATCCACCACGCGCGGTGCGAGTTGTTGAATGTAACATGTCTTCGAATTTTTGGTGCTAGGAAATGCGGGTTGCCTCACGATGTTTTCTTTCACCGTTTTGAGAGCAGTGGCGATGAAATAAATTACACTAAGTAATGCGCCTGGATCGGTTTGTGTCCGCAACCTAAAACTCTTAAGTTCGGGCCGTCACCTCTCGACCACATCCGCCTCTTTCCTCCAAAGACAAAAACTCCTTTAGCGCGTGTTTTTTAATTCATCAAACCCCAAACGAACAGGCGTTCGCGCTGTCATGTCAATAATTCTTACTAATATCCCTTATTACTACGTCAAACCTATCACAATATTTAAATCCAAGCCGTACTCTTACGGCTATCAAACGTGTACATCAACCGCTGTGAGACCATAGACACAATGGCGTTTCAAACAAGACTAAGGTCGATTGCTCAACAGCCAGCCGAGCTCAAAGTACGTAGGTAGTGTGAATGAGAATATCAGCCGTGAGGTTTTTGGATAACCTTCAAAATTTTAAAAATTATAATTTAGGGGACCAAAGAAGATAGGTACTGTTTTTTTGGATTTCTTATTGTTAGATAGGCTCCGAATTTTTAAAAGCCGAAAACGTACAGCCTAACATTCCATGAATGTAGTTAGTTGTGTGATGATGTTAGTTTTTCGATATAGTTAACTTATTGCGATAAAACAAAGCCTAATGTGTCAAGTTAAATAATAGATCAAGTTCCACACAATTTTAATTTAGAAAAGTTACCTTCGTCGGTTTCGTACGTTTTACATGTTGCGCGCACTGAAAACTTCTACAGATTTAGTATATAGGTATGATCGACATTGTTGTCATTATGGCTAACCTTTTTTTTATATAAGTTTAATTTATTGTGCCAAGTATCAATATCAGATGTGACAGTCGATTACTGAATATAAAATTTTTGTATTAACCCAGTTTTTTCATAAGAAAAACCGGCGCTAACTGTTCAAACTGCTGTAGATATGTACTAGAAAATGCTCTTCTTTTATTTCGCTATTGAGAAGATGCTAATTTTTTCTTGACTTTAAATAAATATGGAATTTTTCAATTAGGATGGTCAGTTTTTAAAAAATTCGTTAAATGTAACTTTCGTCTCTCTACGTCATCATCATCATTTCAGCCGAAAGACGTCTACTGTTGGACATAGGCCTCCCCCAGGGGGGAAAGAAACAATAAAAAAATAATGAGGGGTACGGTGTAGTAGTAGCTATTTTAGTAGTAGCTACACTACACCGGACAAGCCGCTAGGTCGTCAAAATACAAATGTGTCAAAAAGACATTTTATTTTTTGACAACTTTAAATAAAGAAATCTGTTTTTCTGACTTAAATTGAAAAAACGAGTTTATCAATGATGATAAATTCAAACAAAAAAAAATACATAACCATAGATAATTTATAAATTCACCAAAGTTGCTCTTACATCTGTTTAAACGAGAAGAACGAACGAGTTTACTAATTAGTATAATTATCAAGTTTTTTGCATTTCATTGACGACTTCATTAACACTTAGGGAGCTACCGTTGCGCTGTCAAGTACTTGTAAAGGATCGATTTGTGAGACGAGATGGACACGATTATAATCTCATCGATTAATCACTTTTTTTATTACAGCAGGTATGTTATAACTTACATACCTATCATTCCTAGAAATCATTGATTTAATGGTTGCGAGTATAACTGCTAAACAAAAGTATGATACATGTATTATTTTAAGGTCTTTTTTATTTAGCAATGGAAAGGATGACAGCAGGACGAAAATATGCATTCTTAAGATGAGTGAAAAGGATAGATAGCTACATTGTATGAATCTGACAGCTGTCACCCGCACCATCCTATCATGAAAATAGTATAAGTTTTTACGATCAGCGATAAGTCCGCCGTTGTACGCATAGATTTAAGTTCATGAATAAAATGTGTTACAGTTATGGTATGAAATAAAGTAACGTAAAATGTTCGATTCCCAAGTGAGACAATGCATTATTGCGTGTTTTTCCATCAAAAATTTATCAGGGGAGTTGTGGCGATATTTCCATATAGCTTTATCAAATTCGTTCAGCTATTTGAGCGTAAAAGAATAACAAACATACAAATATACACAGGTATGTATGAGACTTTATCTTTAGATTGGATTGGCTTAGAAGTTTGATTTTTTCACTGCTCACCTGCACGCGTTCTTGAGAAATAGAGAAAGATTGTCAGACGGAAAATGAAGTGAGGTCTTATAAGGGTTTCGTTTTTGCCGACTTAGGAAAGTAACCCTAAAAATTATCAACCTGTTCTACAATAACCGATTTATCATTAAAAAGAACATAAAAGATGTGTAGCTATGAAAAGTAATGCATTTTAATTAACATTTACATCTGATTAAAGACATTCTTCTTATAGTTTTACCATTATAATCTTTTGAAATATGAATCTTATACCAATCATTTCGAAGCAACAATGTTACAACCGTAAACTTTTTGATTGCACGTCAGAATGTACCTTACATAAGGCTATTTTCCTTATAGACAGCTCATAAAATTACCATCTCATTTTACGATACACTTTTTGACGTGACAACGTCTTAAATTAGGTTGCGGCTGGGAGTCACTTATGAAAAAGTGTAACGCTCGGTAACGTTACGATGAGTCACCGAACGAGAGAGAGGCCCGCCGAATGCCTTGCGTCTCTCTCCCACTCAACTATGATCGGTCTGCCGCGCGCGCAGCACTAGAGACGTTGTCACGTAAAATCTTCGCCCGTAAAACCGACTTTACAGGCAACCATTTTTTTTTCTTATGAAGTGTTAGTTTTTACAATTCTTATGTTAAGTCTTATCTCATTGCCGTAATTGGTTTTAAAGACTGTTTTTAAAAATGGTGTTCTATCACTCGTCATCATTACGCCATGATGCTAGTTTTTGCTAGAAGTGACAAGCGTAGAACTTAATAATACCTCGCTCTTGCAAAAAAATATCATTATCATTTCAGCCGAAGACTGTTGGACATAGGCTTCCCCTAAATATTGTTACTCGGATCGGTTTTGTGCGTCTCGTAAAGTAGGTACCTATATACAAGATGGACCGCTGGCGAGAGTCGCGGAAATCATGGATGCCATTTGGTTAAGAAAAATATAATCAGATAATATACAGCTAGCGAGTTCAATGACCTGTAGGTATTTTGTACGCAACGCCGACTATTAACTACAGGTCATTGCACTCGTTCAGCTGACTTTTTCTTAAAGAAATTAATTTTGTACATGCGTAATACGAGTTTTCAAAAAAAGTTACTTTATTTTTTAATTTTCTCTTTACAAATCGATAGTGTTTCATTTACCGGATCGACTCTCCACGGGATTAAAACGATTAAAATTTAACGGTGTATTAGAGGAAGTTTGAAAGTGGCACCAGTGACTGAAAAGTTGAAGGAAATCGTTTGTCTTGGCATGGTCATTATTGGTCATGTAAAGAGGAGGGATGAAACGCATGTTACAAAAAGAGTTATGAGTATACATGTAGTTGGATGGGGAGGGAGAGGGAGGCCAAAGAAAAGATGGATGGAGTGTGTGAGGAGTGATATGAAAGAAAAGGACAAGGTCCAAGAAGATGATGATGATAAAGCTTGATGATAATACTTCTTCGTTCTAATTTCAGTCAAAATACACATTATTGACTTGCGCATTGTTAAAGCTTAACTAACGTTATGCATTTATATCAATAGGTAACATTTTCTTATCGAAGTCGTGACCGACCAAGTAAAACCAGCCAAACTAGAAACAAAGCAATTTAATTGAACTTTATTTGGAAGTTCAAAGTGATATCCGACACTGATAAACTGGCAATTTAACGAAACGTAGATGTGAAATGTTGTACTGTTATTATGTGACTCGTATTCAAGATCCTAAAATCTTTAAATAAATAAATAACGTAACACCCCCTAAATCATTTTATAGGGTAAGGGGATATGAGGCTTGCTTCCAACTTCCACAAGAATTCTTAAACAGAAACGAAAAAAAAAATCTGCCTCCCCATACCAAATTTTAAACTTGATTGGACAGTTTGTATGGAGAGGTCGATTTTATTTTTTTCGTTTGTGGATAAAAGTCTTGTGGAAGGTGAAAACGAGCTTTAATAGATTGCGGGAGACCTGTCCCTTACACCCTGTATGATGAACCATGAACTCTCTTCAACGATGAAATTTTCAGCATTTCATTTTTTTGTACAGTGTAACAGCACTTTTTAACCCTGATGCCTTGATGACACGTAGCGAGTAAACGGGCGAGACAGTGCTCTCGGCCGAGTAATCGGTACGTATAAACACAGCTCCGAGTGTTCAGCCGACCGCTTATCTCTACAACTCCCTTAAATCACTGTCTCGGCCGAGCACCATTTTACTGTCTCGCCCTTTTTTACTCGGAACGTGTGATCAAGGCATGAGTGTAGGTACATAAGCAATCTTAACGCAAGGCATTCTCAATCAGTCAACCATTTTCCAGTCTACCTTCTTTTCTGTTCTTTCCAAAATGAATAATGTTTGTATTCTCTGTTGCACAGGAGGGCTCAATCGGTCACGACCTGGTGATCCGGCCCATCCCGGACTCCATGACGTCGGCGGCTCAGGACGACGAGATGTTCATGGACCCTGCCAGCATGGCCGATATGGTCTCCATCGACACTGGACTGCCTTTAGGTGAGTTACACTGTACTAATACTTGCCATAGCCTTAGTAAGATGGTCAAGAGATGAAGTAACACATGATTATAAATAGTACGTTTTGATAAGAAAGTTTGTCATTGCTTAGCTTAGGCGAGGGTGCCCGAGGGCGAAAGACAAACCACTTGTATAAAACAATGTTTTTCAATACACTCGAGTCCATATCAAGTGATACTCCATGCCATTATTATGTAACATGGCAGTTAACTTTTATATACGAGTATATAGAATTAATACAGCCTGTTGATTGTATAATCTATTAACATTTTTCAGTAAAAAGAAAAAGGGAAGATCAACAGAGGTTAACACAAGCGCTAAACGGCGCCCAACACGTAATCATCAAAAGAGACCCCGCAGAAGCAGAACACGACCATTTAGGAGATTACGGTAAGTTTTCATTGCTTTCAAACTAAATAAAAAAAGAAGTAAAAATAAAATTGGCTATGGTAAAAACACTGACGTATAAAAATGTTTTTTTTTTTTAATTGAGATGTTTTTTCAAAACGATAATCGACTAAAACGTGATCCGAATAGCTTTTTAAATATTCATTATCACGTAAAGACAAGAAGCCATTTATTTTTGCATTTAAAAAGAGAACATAAATCAAGATGAGCCATTTCATTACTTGTCATGTGCATGTCATCTAGAACACGAGTTTATGAACTCGTAAATATATTTATTCCTCATTAAATTATTTACATAGTAAATCATTCCCACCATAATAAAACAGTAGCGATAATGGCAAACAATATTTCTCCATTATTATTTATCTGTGAACACGTGCAGTAGCCATAGAGATGTCACGTGCATTGCGCATCCATCGATTACATATACTTTACAATCGAGATAATCGATTATGTTAATAGTACCGGTTTCGAATGCCACCACGTATCTCTATGTTTCTTGAATGATTATGCTCATAAGTTTTATCGCGTAGTGATAATAAAATCGTGAATAAGTTCGGAAAATTGCTTGTATGGTAATTTGAAGAAAATGTTACTGGGTGAATATTACGAGTATTATAATATTTTGTAGTATATATGTAGTATCCAATTTAAGACTTGATCAACATATAGACACGTTTTTCAGCATGAGTATAACACAAAATTCAACTTTCTGACTAACTATCCATATCCATACTTAATGTTATAAATACAAAAGTAACTTTGTTACCTGCGTCTTTTACCTCTTCACATCTAAACGGTTTTGATGCAAAAGCTAATATCTTAATATATAATATATCTCAGTAATACTGCGACTGACTGCATAAACCTTCACCGTCACCTACTTTTAAAACAAATTGGCCAACAAAATGATATAACAACCACCACTGAGACTGCATTTTAGAACGTTATACATCGGAATTTGATATCTTGATCGACTCGACTAAATTACAGAGTACGTAACCTGATTACGTTCGTTTTAGTCGATTAGGTCAGGGGTCATGTCAAGCTCTTGTAGCTCTGACTTATAGTTTAAAAAAATTGTCTATTAATAATTAAAATACGTCTAACATTTAATTCTTCATGAATGAAGACACATTGATGAGTATGAATGACGCAAAGTAATAGGTTATTATGCCTTTGTAAAATTATTTTTTGCGCTTCAATAACAACAGTCATCAGTTCAGTAAAGCTTTTTTTTAGGTATTCTTACGGAAATATTAAAAAAAAAAATAGTCAAATGACAGTGAATCTCAGGATAGTCAAACATATTATTTTCAAGCTCACTAATATCTAGGTATCTGAAATGCGTTAATTCTTTAAATTTCCAGATAAATTATGGCACCACCGTAACTTATACAATTTTTATAACTTTTTATTGCACATTATTGTGATTATAAAATTGGTATAGATGCTTGTTCTAAGTCTGACGACATATTTGTCATCACTATTTTTAAATTTATTAGTTTTATTATTATTGATTCATTAATTTATTCCATCATTATATTATTCTATCTACCTATTGTTAATTTGTATTGCTGTTCTTCCGTATTATTAATTTTATCAGTTTCCAATCACAGTGACAAATTAATTTTAACTTTGTCAAAACATCTGCTTCCATATACAAGTTTTAATAATACATTAGTCATTAATTTCATCACCAAAAATAATGCTATTTACATTGCCAGAATTCAAATTTAGAATTTTCAAGCTACTTTATCTAAAATCGAAACAAATATTGATTTTTTTCAAAACCAGAGGCGCAGTATAAGTATTGCTCCAAAAATAAAATAAATTATTGATAAATTGTATCTATTACAAAAACAGGTGAAGCTCGGTCATGTCCTAAATGACACAAAATTAAAATGCAACTTATTAAATAAAAGAAGTCGGATAAATATACTTTTCAAAGACCTGCAACTTGAGTGTTTGAGTGAGTGTGTATGTCTAGTACATAACTAATTTATCTTCAAAACAAATTATTATTTCACTTAGAGAACAATTCCATCCTTAATAATACTAAAATACGAAAGTCAACTCTATCCCTCCGTTTCATATGCTGAGGTAACTAATTTTTTTTTTTTTAATAAATTTGAAGTTTTTTAAACGGAGTTACTGGCAGAAAATAGTAGGTATATAAACAAGAAGATACTGCCTCAACTCCTTTAGGAAAAAAGGTAAAAATAGCCTCCTCTAATTAACAAAATACGTAAAATAAATCGGACTATTAGGTAGTGGCGCAGGTGTAAAGGCAAATAGAATTAATAGACTAATACAGTTAGACCAATTAACATTTAAATATCTTTTGGATCTTATCGCAGATATTACTATGTTGCGAACATTATCATATTTATACCATTTTACGTATTAATTTGTGGACACAAGTGTCAACGCTAAAATCTTAATGAACTCCTCGTTGGCTTGCTATAACTAGTTAGTGAACTTTTGACACGTGACCTCTTATATTATCAAACGGTAGCCTACTTATATCTAAACAAATCTTGTTAGAAAACGATATGGCGGTACCGACCAGACATGCAGATACTCAGCACCCGATATCTTTAGCGTTACCCGCTACGAGCTGGTGCTCTATAAAAAATCTGCCTCCTTCTACTTTCTATATTTTTTTCGAACTGAACTTTAGCAAACAGAAGCTTTTACTACGATTAATTAGCACTAAAACTTATGCACCGCAAGTTGGATAAGTTACATTTTCGGACGCAATGAAAAGGGCTACCAATTCTGAAAGGTAAAATCGATAAACAAAATCTAAGAGGGAATCTTTAGTAGCTGCCAAAAAATGCCTTCAATTATGCCGCTCATTTTTGTCGGACTTTGGCATTTGCGCGGGTCAGCCCGTGTCTAGATCAGGCCCCTAAAGTGCAAATACCCATCTGTACATATAGCAACTTAGCCTATATTTTAGTCCACTACTGAATTTAAATAGACATGTACCACAAATTTTGAGTCCCTACCTTCCAAATCCGGACTGTCCTATATCATCATCGTATCGTCCATTTTTATCCGACTTTACGTTACGCACGTGCTGATTATCTTCTTCAACGATCATTGATCCATGCTCTATAAATATGTATTATAATTAGAAACAGTCCAGTCTAACTATCTGTACTAAACCCTAGTAGAATCCTCTGGCTCTGTTTTTAATCTATAGACATCATCTGAGTCTTATAACGGTTCTCTATCCTTTTACGATAAATGATCGTGCTTTCATTTGTAACCATTAACCAGTTCATTGATTGTAACATTGTCTTAATAATTTGCTGTAAATTAGTCTTCATAAGCTTATTATTATCGGAAAATTATAGATTCCTTACTAAATAAATACCTATTGGCACAAGAAGCAACCATGTATCCAAGATGGAAACCGAACTGGTTTGAAACAAAATATCACCTTTAGACTGTATCAATACGATCGAGCTATTTACACCAAGCTATCAATTAAAAATTAATAGCGCTAACATTTGCTCAGTGATTCTCTGAACTGTGATCTGTCAAAGATCAGTGGAAACCCGTGACGATTGTCTTTTGTTTAACTTACTTATTTCCCAACATTCAATGATTTGCGGATTCGTTTTACTTGTTTAATAGCTGAAGAATTTTGATGATCCGGACGCAGTCCGTGCCAATCACGCTACTCTTCGTGACTGTCTATTATAGTTCCTGCTCTTGAACGCTTTTGATAGTAGGTAATTAGGTAATGGTAGAATCCCTGCTACATGACGGATTGAGCGGATAGGCAAAAACGGAATCTGTCTGATTTTTTTTTTACTTTTTGCTGCATAGCATTGGAGTGGGTTAGCGACTCAAGATATTGACATTTTGGAAGTTAGAACCTAATAAAATTAATTTTATTGGTATTTAAACAATACAACGAATTCTAGTTCTTCCAGGCTAATTTTCACATATGTAACTTAGCATAACCATGCAAAAACAAATTGTTCAGATTAATATTTATACCTTTTATTATAAAATCGTTCGTATAATGTCATGTTATCATAGATTTCCGAGACAAATCTCGTTTTGCTAATAAGTTCGCTCGTTATTCCGTCTTGGACGGGGTCATAAGGTCAGACTCTAACGTCACCTATTATTTTAAATACACGTTCGAAAAAAGCTTCTAATAATTCTGTGGTTCATGAATAATCCACTATTTTGGAAATACCGATATAACGATAGCCCATTCAAGCATTATTGCTGGGCAAAGGCCTCACAGGTTCAGGTTTGGACTTGTTTGTGACCAACTGCCTAATAATATCGACTAAATTTGATATCGAGTCTAGATTAGAGCGCTCAAAACTCGACTACACTCATTAATTACACCGTTTGGTGTTTATGTCTATGGTTTTTGTTTTTAAATAAAAAGTAATTTACTATGGGTTGACTTTCAAAATAAGAACATTAAGAAAAAGTTTTGTTAAGACAAAAAAAAACAATTTAGTTTCTTTTTTACTCCCAAGACGAGACACAGACAATAAAATAAACAGATTAAAACTCGACTAGGAAAATATCCACACAATTGTTTCTTGTCGTAGGTATTGTAAAACAGCACAGTCATTTTATCTTAAAACCCAATTATTATGACTGTAGTACCTATCTATATAATGACATTTGTTTTTATTCACAATACCTAGATACTTGCCTTACCTAAGTATATTTACATATATATATATTCTTAGTTAGAATAAAATCAGTTCACTAGGTAACGAAAAAATATATCTTTTCCGTCATTAACGGAACACTTAATTACTTTAGGAGTGACTAATACCGTCGTAGACTATTATATTTATTATTACCTACTCTGATTTATAGAGACAAGACTTCTTTAGTTTATGGTCTCTGTCTTTTTGGCAGGCAGGTACCTATGTATAACAGAGATAAATCAAATTTAAAATTATCATATCGTTTGGATCACCCAACGATATGATAATTTTAAATCCCACAGACCATCAGGTCTTGCGCCAAAGTATCTGTTGCGATCGGTAGCAATTGCTTATAAGGCCCACTGGTAATGCGACCTGGGGTCTACCATGACGTATTAAAAAGTCGACGTGTGAACGAGAAAGAGGGATGGAGCTATACACACCTTATAGGTACAGCCTGTTATGTCAGCAAAAATACATAGTCACCGGGCCATCCAGGCGACTGATGTCTTGTTTTGCATTTGCACCCAGCTGTTTGCTGGCGCCTAATGCCTGCTATGAGTTACCGTGACCTGTGTTGTACTTGGGTAGTGTCGGTGGTGTCTAACTTGTGACCTTTTTAAATATTTTTGGAAAAAGATATAACATCGATTAAGGTGATTGCTACGGGTTGTTCGTGGCCATTTTCCCGTTAGATGGCGCTGAAGTCAACATTTTCAGTTTTATTTAGTTTTGAGCGTAATTGGAACAATATTATGTCACAGAAATAGTAGTGCACCAATCGGACATTCCACTTTAATGAAATTTGTCAAAATAAAGCCTCTTACTTTACTGCTTCTGAACAAACTAGGTATATTTCTAATAAACTGAAAATAATGTTGTATAGTTATCAAGAGGCCCTCATGGTAATGAGTCGGGGCCTCTTGATATAGAAGCCACTAGGTACCCCTAGTGTTAGAAAACGTGACGTTTTAATGGGTAGGACATAAAAATAGGTCCGACATAAAAAATGAGTTAGGGAGAAGAGGTGACTTTATAAAATACCCCTCATTCATCCTAGACAAAACTATCTAAATATTGTTGAAGTTGAAATGGACACTAAAATACCAAGCATATTATAATAGCCGATTAGCAAAAATAATATTAGATAATAAGGCAAAAAAAAAACTTTCCGTCCTGATTTATTACCCATCTTTCATGCTTTATATTCGTATCTTATTAGGAAAATAAAATATTAACAATCTCTATTCAAATCGATATCATTTGCATTTTAAATTGAATCTCTTGAGAAATAGAGAAAAAAGCTAGGTACCTAAGTTCTAAGGTAGAAACTACACACTGCTCACACGTGTGCCACACACGTCGATATAGGCGCGTCGGTCTCCATACATTTTATATAGACTTTTAACTAGACTTGTAGAGCTACATTTGATACACGCCACGCGACGTCGTTCTACGTACAAATCAGGCGTGTTACATTATGTGCGTCGGTCTAATATAATTCTAGCTTAATTCTATTTTCATGTGTACCTAGTTAGTGTATGAAAAAAAAATAAGTAAAAGAATGTTGGCAATGTATTACAATGTAACAGAAATACTTAATAAATACCTACTGTTACTATTCGCAATAGAAAAGAAACAAAATAGAAAAAATACTTAGACTTTATTTATTAAAATGTTAAAAAAAAACACAGTAGGTACCTACAGAGGTGGACCTAGACCACCTCTGAAGGCAGTTGTAGGGTATTCTTTTCTTAGACATTTTCTTCTAGTAGGTACTAACTCGTTTTATCTCTTTTGTAATAATATTTCTCGTATAAGGTTTCGAATAACATTCCGATGTGTATGGTTTCGCGTTAAAACTTGTTCTAAATAGGACCCAAAGTCCTCAACAGATGGCGCTGTTTCCAGTTTTGTTTTAGGAAGATACAATAAATAAACTTTGCCAAAAATTTATAATTATCTCAAACCACTCGGTATTAATCTTATTGTTTTATTTTAACATTTACAGCATTCATGGAGCCAGATCATCTGGGCAAGCGTTTCAGGCGGAAACGTTCAACGGAAACACATTCCAGGCGGAAAAGAGAAGCGCCGTACGTCATCTACCCGGAGATTCTGGTCATCGTAGACTATGATGGTTATAGGTAAGGTTTTATACAAAGTTTGACCCATAAATACTACCTAACAAGCCAAGTTGAATAAAAGCTTGTAATTTACAAAGACTTGAGATGTCGTGGAAAGCGGTGAGATTACTTGCAGCCCAGGATTCTTCGAAAGAATTACCACAGTCCTGCTACGCAAAAGTCAACTGAAGGAACAAAGGTGGGTTTTAGTCAGTTATAATCAGATACGATCTCGTTCCACCCAGAGTGGAAGAAGTTATTTGATAATTTCCCACCTCAAAATGGTGCAATAACTTGGGACATCCGATTCTAGCGAAGCTCTTTATATTTAACTAGTGACCTGCCCTGACTTCGTTCATGTGCAAATTATATAAGTAAACCTCCCTCGTTTATTGCTCTTTATATTAGTGAAAATCGCATCAAAATCAGTAGCGTGGTTTAGGAGTTAGCGGATAAACAGACATACGAGATCTGCATTGTTTTTTAATAAAATCCATCTAATCCGACTCGTAACTTTAACTATAGTCACAGATTACTACTAGAGTGCTAGAGTATGTCAGTCGGATGTTACTTTAGGACCGAAGCTCTCGCAGGTCGACATAGCCAGTTTGGGAGCTTCCTGCTTCGGATTCAGTTCAGGCGGAAGAAACGCCCGGGAGTCACCATTGTGCGGACCCCCGGAAGACACGGTGGAGAACTGCCGTGTCCTCACGGCGTTCGGTCCTGATACTGACCATGATCTGGGGCGAGAGGTAATAGGAAGTGGTCACCTTCTCCTATGATGAAGCTGTAATGCGAGAGTGAAGGAGATGGCCGCAACCGTGACGGAACGGTCATCCAGACGCCCCAGCCGCCGCCACACACAGCAGAGTATGATCCTGGCGCCGGGAGTGCTAAGGCGATTCCCGGCAACTAGACACAGGCTTTGCGGGCGAAGAGCGATGGGTAACTCGCCGCTACGGCCGTCCGGTAAGGATGACTGGCCTGTTGGTCTAGTGGTTAGTGACCCTGACTGCTATACCGGTGGTCGTGGGTTCGATTCCCACACAGGACAGGTTTGTGTGATGAACATAATCATTTGTTCTGTGTCTGGGTGTAATTTATCTATAAAATGTATGTATTTAGAAATATATAAGTAAGTTTATCAGTTGTCTAGTACCCATAACACAAGCCTTGCTTAGCTTGGGACTAGACGGCGTTGTGGAATATTATTATTATTACATTATTATATCAAGCCCGAGTCGTCGAGAAAGCGTAGAGTTCCACACGACTCAAAGAGATGTCAACAAATCGGTAAGATTAGAACCGCGAGAATATCAAAATAATTACCGTGATTTGGTTGTGTTTTACTCCGTACAGCGAATCGCCTCAGTTCAGAGGAAAAATTACGTTTAAATCTACCTGCGTGCGTGTATATGTACCTATCTGCGTGTTTTCTTTGTTATACCTACTTTATGTTCTAATTTTCTTGTTTCCAGATTACACGGAGGCGACAACGTTCAGATCAAACGTTACTTCGTGTCGTTTTGGAACGGCGTCGACCTCCGATACAAACTGCTAAAAGGACCCAGAATACGGATATCCATTGCTGGTATCATTATTTCTAGGGTGAGTTTATTGTTGAACGAAATTAAACTTTATTTTAATTTTATTAGATTAGTAATTTGTTGGCAAGTGGTTCTTAAAGCCGCGTACAGAAATCGCGTATCGTGCGTCGCGAATAGTTCGTCACGCATGCCTCAACCTGAGGCATACGACGGTACATTTATGCGTGCGTCCCGAATGACTCATGCTTTAGCTGAGCACGCAAGCCACCACGCACGGTGTTCGTCAGTAGAAAACGCAAACAACACCGTCCGTCCACACGGAGCGCACGGCTCGTACTGAGGAGACGTTCACAACGATCGTATGACGCGATTGCTCACTGTGAGCAAACAGGTCCACACACCCCGAGGCACGCGAGACGAACCATTCGCGACGCATGCCTCGCGATGTCTGTACGCGGCTCAAAGCTATTTATTTCAAGTACAGAATGTAAACACTGTATCAAGACAAAAAGGTTCTATACAAAATAGGCTGTATAAATTCTACATTGAATTTCCTTGCTTGAATTAAAATGTATAAAATTTATTAACATTAACATACAATCAACATATTAATTAGAAGTCAATTAACAACTGGTCATCAACTTGAAATCAACCATCTCATCTGTCTCTATACAAAGTTCTTCCAGTAATGTCTTCTTAGATTTAGGATAGCCTTCTAGTATGGCATCTAGCATGTCACTGCAGACTCTCTTGCGTTTTCTAAAAAAAATAATACCAAGTTTCCTTTTATTTGTGGAATTATGCTATATTTAAATATAGAATGTCCGAATAGAACATCAACGTGTATTAAAAAAAAAAAATTCTACTTTAAATGAATAATTGTTTGAATTTTATAAAACACTAGCGGCCCGTCCCGGCTTCGCACGGGCAATAAATATAGCCTATGTTAGTCAGGGTGAATGTAGCTGTCCAATGGTGTAAGAATTTTTTAAATCGGCACAGTAATTTTTGAGTTTATTCGTTACATACAAAAATACAAATCTTTCCTCTAAGTATAATATTAGTATAGATATATATCTATCTAAGGATGGAGAAGAGTGGATAAATGGATACAAGGTCTTTGCCCAGCAGTGGGGCATAATAAGCTCATAATAATTTTATCTACCTATACTCTTTCAACAATTTGTCATGCTCAGTTACAAGTATTTTCTTTTCCTCCGCACTCATGACCTCTGTGGAGGTTTTCAACACTTCCAATTTTTTCTCTATGGATTCTATTCTTGCTTTAATTTCATCAATTTTTGTTTTAGCTGTATCAGTGGTTGGTGTAGAGATTAGGTTCTTTAGATTAATTTCAACTGTTTTTAAGGCGTTTGTTTTATCCGCTAATTCTTGTGTGAGCGTTTTGGTCAAAGCATCATAATCTAGAAAATAAAGTAGGTAAATGTCAATAAAAATATGTTCGTATCGTAAAGTTTCATAAAAATATGTAGAACTGTACTGAACCTGTTGTATCCCCGTCTTCTGCTACAGTTTCTGTTTGTATAGCAGCGAAAACTTTTTGTTTTCCATACAGTTTGCACTTTATTTTCCCTGCTTCACTCAAAGCATCTAACGCTTTCTGTATGGCTGACTTAGGAAAAGCTCCGCGCAAATTAACGGTTACGTCCGCGCATGAATACGGTCGATTGGTATCCACTAAATATTTAAGCACTGCTTCACTGGCCATTTCAATAAAAAATTCACAAAACTCAATCGGAATAGTTTTTACATGAAATATTTGAATTTCCGCCACTAAACTGCTATAAAGTACGATTTTGACAGTTTTATTTTTAAACACATCAAAAGCATACTAGTGATGCCCGTAATGTCGATTTAGTAACATGTAAATTCAATAAAGATTTAATTATACATTTTAAGTCTCAAATTTTGGTGAGTGATGACATAAAGCAATAAATTATTTATGAATAACAAAAAGTTACCTTTATATTGGAAATATTTTGGGTCAAGATTATGCAAATTTAATGTTTCTTGTTTTAAATAAATATCAACTTTAGGGATTCTTTTGTGTTACGCAGCAAAGCTAGCAAAATGCCTTATAATCATTATCTAATTATCTAAACATAAACTTTTACTGGATTATTAATATAATTACCATATGCACCTACCTACTTATTCTTCTAGCCACGTGACATTTCCTTAATTTTAATATTTTTGTAGACATCAATAATTATTTGGATGGCCAATAAACATATAAAAATACTACTTAATGGTATCATTTACATACATACAAACTATATTTAGCTTAAAGGAGAAAAGTACATTACTATGTTCCAAAGCAATAAAACTTGAACTGGCCAACTGGTCGGCAAGAAACATTGAATCAATTTGTTTAAATTAAAAACACCTGCAATATTAATGAGACGAATGTGGTGGTTATTTAATTGTTAAGGCATAAAATCATGTTAATGAATACCTAATATTTAACGAAAACAAAACATAAAGCGGCGAGTGGAACAAGTTTTGTTACCAACTTGCGAAATTACAAAAAATCTGATTATTCAAGGTTAGGAAAGTTACCTGGACACAAGATTTTGACCTTTAAACCTTTAAGCATGTTGTGACTAATAAGTTATCTTGAGTATTTCAAGTAGCGTCGTTTTCTTGATTGTTATATTTATTATCTTTATGGTTCTTGATTACTTTTATACTAAATATGGAAATTACTCCTGCAATCGATGATTTGTCTTCTTTTTCAGCTACTTTAGCATCACAACATCGGAAAATTGTGAAACCATCAAATCAAATCAAATCATTTTTTTCAAATAGACCATTTGCAGGCACTTTTGAATAGTCAAAAGTCGGTCAGTCCAAGAAAAGTGAAGCTAAATTGCAATCCTTAGTTATTTAAAACAGTATCCAGACTACAATCCGTCTATGTGTTAACTGACGCATAAATCTACAACTTGAAATGTATACTGACTCGTATATTTTCTATATTCCAGGGTCGAGATGCTACACCTTATCTTGAAAGAAATCGTGTTGGTCGAGACGCAATAGACTCGGCAGCAGCGCTCACTGATATGGGCAAGTATCTGTTCAGAGAGCGACGGTTGCCAGTCTACGACATAGCTGTTGCCATCACCAAGTAAGTTCAGAACAATTTTGTCATAAACAAATTCAAATTCAAATTCAAATTCAAAGCATTTATTTCAAATAGACCATTTACAGGCACTTTTGAATAGTCAAATGTCGGTCAGTCCATGAAAAGTGAAGCTAAAAACTTAAAACAACATTGGTGATAATACATAGCTTTTTAATTGTCTTCAAAGGTGGCCATGAAGATGTACTTTCTTTCGTCATGACTACTTTTGTTATAGGATTGGTGTTCGCAGTGTATGTTATTGCCAGAGTGATTGATGATAACTCTTTGCTATACAATGGTTCTTTTCATGGAAAGATAAACTCTACAAAAATAATATGCGACGCTTTGAATGATGTATATTATGACCAGTTTTTTAATATTTTATTGCGATAATCTGTACATTACTTATACAAGGAATTGTGTTTTATTTCAATGTTTTTAATTTAAATACATTATGGAGATTACAATACCTACATAGTCTTCTAAATTGTCAGAGACATTATAAATTATGAAACAATCAGGTATGGAGAACATATTTCACAACTATGTCTGTGACCAATATCGCGTGAGAAGATTAAAGCTATTCAAATTTTATTGCAATTAAACACATGCGATTATGCAAACCTGATAATGATATTACTACACAAACTTTGCTTTCAATTTGAATATAACAAATCTGTATAATTTTCTAGTTTCGAAATAAAAACCATTAGCTATATTGCAATCATAGATTTGCTGAGGTTTTATTGGTTTGTTTTTATAATGTCACTGTCATTTTATGAGCTTGTGTTCTGTGTACACTCAACAGCATTTTATAATTTTATTTTATTGTCCACGCAACGCTTGCAGGACAGAAGGTAAGATGGTAAGTATATCAACGCATTCATATCACAATTTAGCGCCATTATTCAAAGTAATTAGGTGATTACTGTATAAAGTATGGACTACGGTCTTGATGTAGTTTTAAGTCAAGATAAGGTGAAGGTCAAGGATTTATTATGAAGACGAAGAAACTAATTTGACCAACAGGTATGACATGTGCCGACGTCGCAAGGGTGGTCGCTGTACAAAAGGCACCGCTGGTAAATTAAATTTTAAAACCAACGTTCATTAGGATGGTGTTGTCAAACGGCGCGGCATTAACCGAGGCTTAAGAGTGAAACATTAATTTTTTGCTTCATTATTTTTATTTATGAGGTAAAGGATTTGGTAATGGCGCTGAATATTAAAAAGTTACACTATACAATAGTTGCTTGCACAAGAAGACGTTCTTGTATGAGAACATATTTATTTCATTCGTACATGGAATGAGGTGAATCAAACATTTTCACGACGAGCCATCGTAGGTTACTGTAGAACAACAGGAAAATATAGCATCTTATTGAGTTTTATTCTTTCCATACAATTTCAGACTAGACATGTGCAGAAGACAATTTCCCAACGATGCGTGCAATAGAGGGACAGCAGGTAGGCGTGTTACAAAGATCTTACATTTTTCCAAAAGCACGCCTTTTTCATCAAAGTCCCTCACCTATTTGTTCACGATTATACACTTTGGATCCATATTCCACTTGAATACCTTTACCCAATTCCGTGATGTCATATTCGCACCTTGTGAATAATATTCTGTCTTTTCTGCAATTATTTTCTTCTAGATACATTGTAAATCTTTGTGAATGCATCATTTTAGATTCTTAGATGACGTTGTAAATATTAATCTTCTTCCATTTTATGTAGTTTGATCATAAAATGTTTATTATATTTTATTATGTCTACGTTGTCTCTATCTACTTATTCTTAATAATGTTGACTAAAATATTCTAGCGTTTATTTTCATCATCATGTATTATTTTCTAGATACTATCTGACTTCATCGTCATATAAATTGACGCCCGAGTACGTAAAATAACAAAGTTATAATTTAGGCATGATCTGCTTTCTAAAAACAATTACTAGCATAGCATGTATGTATTTTAGTTACAGTAGTCAGTGATTTTTTTTCTTCAATTCTGGTAATTAACTATATCTTGGACGAAAAAAAACTTCCTAATCATATTTTGGAGATAACCGATCTATATCGATTTAGTCATTTCTATAATCGACTTACTAATACATGTATGTGTAAAAAGTTTGTTTCCATCACTGACTTGATGTCAATTGTCAATCATGACTTAGGTAATAGAGAAAATAAGGCGCGGGAAAATTAAATTTATTATTTTGCTTTTACTTATTAAATTTTCAAAAATTGATTAAAAATTGCATGTTGTTATTATAACCTCTAATAATATGCACTATTTCTAATGTTATTTGCATGCTTTTGAAAATGGTTTTACTAAAAATGACGAATTTCGCAGAAATAATTTTTGATGGTAATTTTAACGCTTCCGCATGATAACTTAATAAGTTTGCTATGCATGTTTTGTGTCTCCTTTTTATCCTCAACACTTCACTGTGAGTATTTTAAGCATTATATTTAAGTATTTTTTGTGTTCTCATCTTTTTTACATAGATCATCGAACTGTAAGTAGCCTTAGCTTTATGAATATTTATTACTTTTTCACCTGATATTCCTTAGTCCTATGATCACGCATTCATTTAAAAAGTTCTATTCTTACTTATGTACCTTTAATGTTTACCTTATTTACTTCTTTTCTTTTGAAATAACATCGTCAGTAAACCTATCGTGACTGATGTCTTAATAAATAAAATCTACATTTGATTTCCGGTTATGTGTCAAATGTGACACTGGATCCAATGAAATCATTTCCCTCCTTATTTTTTTGTTCTTAACATTCTAAATTCAAAAATCTCACACTTTGTTCCTCAATGTAAAGGTTTTGCGTACGTCGGCGGCGCTTGCGTGGTGAACAAGAGACTCGAGAAAGTGAACTCTGTAGCCATCATTGAGGATACTGGTGGCTTCTCCGGTATCATTGTCGCTGCTCACGAAGTTGGACATTTGTAAGTATTTTACCCTAACCAACATCTACCAAGACACTATAAGTAGTTATAATCAATTGTACTTACTTGCAAAGTGTGTAGGCGATCATTAATGTTTCAAGAGCCAACCATCCAAATAGCACCACATCCCGATTGTTTTTATCTTTATCATAATTTCCTATATATTATTTTAGCTTCTGTGAGTATTTTACCGCAATAACTTTAAGTAATAGATAAAAATTAAAACAGTAACTCACAGTAGGAATTGCTATTCATATTTTTTACTAGGAAATTTTCAGGTGACATCGCAGTCAAGCACTGCACTTATATCATGAAAAAAAAACCTTGGTTGCTGGAATGAGAATTAATAGCATTCAAACAATTGTTATACTACAATAAAATTAAGGTGGTACGGGTGACAGCTATCCTTCTCTTCATAAACATGCTTATTTTCGTCCTGTTGTCATCCTACCCAACTTATGTAAAAAAGACCTTGATGCTTGATAATTTTTCTCATTAATTTTTGTTTCCTTTGTAATGTTTTATTCATTAGTCACCAAAAATATGTTTGTTAATCTTCCAGACTAGGGGCCGTCCACGACGGCAGCCCGCCCCCCTCGTACCTCGGGGGCCCGGGCGCCGAGAAGTGCCGTTGGGAAGACGGCTACATCATGTCCGACTTACGACACACTGAGAAGGGATTCCGGTGGTCTCCCTGCAGTGTGCAGAGCTTCCATCATTTTTTGAAGTGAGTAAAATTCAGGTTTTACACATATTTACTACTAGCTTTTACCTGTGGTTTCGCTCGCATACATAAATATGGCTTATGTCACTCAAGAATAAAGCAGCTTTCCATGGGTGGAAAAAAAATCGGAACCAGTCCAGTACTGTCAGAGATTACCTCTTAAACAGACAATAAACAGAAAAAAAGTGCCTCTTTATAATAATAGGTTGTAGATGTATTTTGTTTTTTATTAGTCCGCTAGTGTTGGAAACAGGGACCATGTTACCGGTGGTTAGGGCTCTAGAGATAGGACTCGCATCACAATGAGGATCTTTATAGAGGAGTACTGCTATCTGTATTATGTTCTTGATCTAACCGCGCAACGACAACGGCCGTCGAGGCTTTTGGCCATTAAGCCATTGACATTAGGTAAATAATTACCACATCGACAGCCGAGTTTACATTCCACATGTCGACCAAATGTGTATTTTAATTTGTTTCTCATGGAGAACAATTACAATGATTGTCTTCATTTGTTTCGAGAAACTATAAAAAAAAAAAACTAAAGTTAATATCGAATTGATAGTTGCTAAAATGGTCAGTATTTATTAACTATCACATCGATAATATTGATTATCATAATGATAGTCGAGTTTTTGAGCCGTCTTCCTGGCCGTATACAACTTCACACCTAATCAGTATAGGTACCTACTAAAATATATATTTTTTTAATTTCAGCGGTGACACAGCAACGTGTCTATACAACTCGCCTCACGAAGACGACTCTCTACCGCGAGTACTACCCGGCCGTCTGCTGACGTTAGACGCGCAGTGTCGGAAGGATAGAGGGACGAGGTAAGTCCATCTTCTGAACGATTATTTTAGCAGTGAGGTAGCAGTAGAAGTAGAATTTATTGACACGTAAAGAAGAAATAAACAATAACCCTTTAGCTAATAGCCTGTGTTCTAAGATTGATAATGAATTTGTTAACTTTGATGGTAAAAAAAAAAAAAAAAAAAAAAGGTGGTTGTCTTATTTCATTGAATCCCAGCAGATAAAAAGCTAGGCCTTCAAGTATCACCAAAGTTCCTTCAACTGCACCATACCTACAGTATATTTTACCAATCTAGCAAGATGACGGAGCTTAAAAATAACTTCTTTTTGAGTAACTATTAATTTATCCATTATGTTTCAATCACACTATCTGAGATGTCCTCCGGTAGGTAGATGTTGCCAAATACTTCCCATGAGGAGAAACATCTGATTTTTAACCACCGCATAACATAATTATGAATTTGTTTATTTACAGCGCATGTTTCAAAGACGAGCGAGTATGCGCTCAGCTGTTCTGTTTCGACGCGGCGAGCGGGTACTGCGTCGCATACAGACCAGCCGCGGAGGGATCGCCTTGTGGCGATGGACAGGTAAAATACTACATTGAGACTAGAGGAATAATCTTCGAAATAACGAAATGAAGACAGAAAATAGTTCAAAAAAACTGTAATGCTAATACAAAACATAGCCTGATTTCATAATTGGAGTATCCTAAAAAGAAAATAAAATAACTTTAAATTATGTTACTTTTCTCTACTAATGATATTTAATATGTAATACCTTTCAGTACTGTATAAACGGACGGTGTATAACCGAACACGAGAACATAATCCCCGATTATTCGCAACATACGCCGAGCTACGTGCGTCCTGAAACGAGCCCGTTCTTCGGAAACATTACCAGGTGTGTATCATTCTGACACTGATTGTTAACATTACGTTATTCTGATATTGTTATTACCGCTGTGATTGTTGTTAATATCATCGTGATTGTTGATATTTTAGGAGTGATTGTTGTTAATATCATCGTGATTGTTGATTATCATATCCTGAAATTATTATAATTATGATAATTGATATTGTCATTGTGATACTTGATATTATTAGTGTGATACTTGATATTTTCAGCTTGATTCTGGACTTTTTCACTGTGGTGATATTTTACATGTTTTTTTTTTTTTTGTTATAGCGTTGATTATGTGATTTTGATTACCTACCAATTTTTGTATACTATTCAAAATATGTTGTTTTAGTATAATAAGCAATTAATGAAGGCAATTCTTTAACTATATGGCTACATAAATAATAAATATTTATACATCCATACCACAACACAAACGAATTCAAAATAGTCACAGCACTGGCACAGCCAATGAGAACACAATACATTCTTATTGCAACCAGCCTGTGTACATACAGTGGCACACATAACTAATACTGTATTTTTTAACACGTAGTTACGATGGAACGACTCAGCCATACGTAGCTAGTACCACGGCGCCACCCGCACAAACCCCAAAATACTACCAAAAGAGCACAGCATACACCACAAAACCTACAACAAGAACAACAACAAAAATTACCACAACAACAACAACTACAACAACAACAACAGAGAAACCATATTTCCAGTTTACAACAAGAAAACCTTATCAATTCTTCACTGAAAAGACTACAAAGGCGACTGTACCACCAAGTTCGAGCGTGACCTATCCTTCTTCAATAAACAAATACTCAATCACATCAACAAGATCTCCTTACGATTTCAAAGACTTTACCACAAAACCGCCAACACCTGCTTCGAGTACGGAGAAAAGAGGGTTCTATAACAAGGCAGATTTTGATGGCTTCTTTAGACGTTCAACGACTAAAAGTCCTTACCAAGATAAAGGCGTTAAACCCGTCTTTAAGATCGGGACGTACTACTCTCAAGCAAAGTCGAGTGACAATTCCATTCGGCCAGATGCGAACTCCCAGCAAGTACAAATAGAACCTGCGCGGTACATGTATTCTTTGCGAAGGAACTTGACAACAGGCGAGCTAGTCCGACAATAGGTTGCCAATTTTTGGTAAGGATGGACGAAGGATGATCACTCTCTATCATGCGTCGACATCGATATCTTATTTCATGTCATGACTTAAGACAAATTGTTGTTATGAGTCTCTAAGGGAAGCTTTAGAGATCCATGTATGGCCTGTTTCACTATATTAGAGAAAGTTTCGGATAACTAACCAGGTATAACATACATTTCTTTCATCTGATAGACAGTCTATAGTTGAAGTCTATGAAACGAGGCCCGTAGAAATATAGTTTTTTAAGAAAAACGATCATCGAATCTTATCGAAAAAATCTTAAGTCTTGACTCTAAAACATGATCTGGAATGACATCATATTATGTACATAAATATACTTCTACATACATATCAAATATCTTCCACAACCAACTTCAAACATTATGGAAACATTACCTACATACATGTACATATACTTACTCTTCTAAGTTTTTGTGCCATACTTTATGTTAATAATATTACTTACTCTTGTATTATTATTGTTATTTTACGTCTTCTCGAATGTACTTATCATAAGCATGTTTGTTTCAGTCTTTATTTAGGATTTGTCGCAATATCTTAATTAAGAATTTGAAGTTGAGTTTTTAAAAATTCTATTTTAGTATAATACTTTGGCATTAAAACAGGGTTTAACACATTCTCGACTCCAAATTCTCAATTTAGAAACTTGCCCTTAATCCTAACCATCATACCTATAATTTTTATTACCAACAAATTCTATTGTATACAATTTCCAATATCATTTTCTTCTTACATCACTGTTTGAAAAATCGGCAGTCATATTTAATCAATTATTTTTTCTAGCAGCCGCCATTAACGATAAGAGCGGGCCGAGCCTTGAAGACTGTCACACTGGAGCGACGCGACTTCTCCCCACGACCCTCGCACGGCGACTAACGCTGGGTACAGGGCAGTCCCCCTCCAGTCTCAAACACATTACAGATTGTGAAACGCACACTACCCGTCAACGAATATCACACCGGTAATTCGTGATAATTTTAAATATCGAACGCGTAATACTCGTAATAAAAATAATCGTAATCGTAGTAATAGCAATAAAAGCAAGCAGACTGTTATTTGCTTGTTTTTATTCTGGATATCAAACTCGTAATAATAGAAGCGGGAGTGTGCGAATTGTGTGTGAAATAAATTGTGTTCGAAGACAATGCTTTATGAAAGTGTCGGACACAGTTCCGTGAGTGATATTACAATGTGATTGTGTTAATAATGAACTTATAAGTACACTAGAATATTAGAAATGTTAGGAACAGAATAGTCCAAGTGTCCTGCGGTCTTGGACAATGAGAAATACTCTTAGGTTTGAGTTAAAAAAGGTTGTAAAATATTCATCAATGTTACATAAAAGAAACTGCCACGAAGTGCCTTTTATACAGTAATTATTAAGAAATGTTAAAAATAAGATTTATTTTTTTATTTTATTTTTTTTTGTTTTTAAAAACTGACTTCAAGAGCGACTGGTTCGCGGTCTTCTGAAATTAGGTTTATTTTCTTATTTTTTAAGTAAATTTTACATTTTACAAAACTTCAATTGGTTTTTTTGTTCTTATGAAAAATTCAATTTTGTTATAATTTAAGCTGTTTTTAATGTCTAAAATTATTTATGAAGAGATATTAAATCTATAATAAAGTTACCAATAGTGTAAAAAATCTTTACAATATGTTTCGGTTGTATGGACCATGCCTTAGGAGATCAGTGATATTGTAACTTTGACATCACTTGCCGTTGATATAACTATTTATTGTATTCAAACTATTTATGTATAAAATCACTATTTTTTCCTCCAAAACTGTCTAAATTTTAAGGAAAAAGTGTAGAAAATAACGAATACGAAATATTTGTTGTTTTATTGTTCCTCATTTGAATTTCTATTACCCACTTGAAACATAACTATCAAACTACCGATCATAGTAAATTAGCTTACTCAGAAATGGCAACACTTATGAAAGTTATCATGGTGCTTGTAAATAAAACTAAGACTTTCCCAACACCTTTTATTTTTCCATCATTTATAAAAAAAAAAGAAATATGCTTAAGATGATCTAAGTATTACTTAGTCATAAATTAAATAGTTTACGCAAACATAAATGAACACAGTTATTGCACCAAGACTTGTGTGGGCACATAAGCTACAAAATATACAAAAAAAATATCAGACTTTTAAAGTAAACGCTTTTCAATGCACTGTAAACTTCACATCATTGTTCAATAACTTCTTCACTGTAAAATTAAATATAATATCAGTAGAAGTCATGATTTGAAAATAGAAAAAAAAAAAAATACAATCTTTCAAATTAAAACTAATAAAATTTTATAATTTGTCATTTTCACTTAAAATTAAGAACCAATTTATTTTCGCTCAGGGAACTTTAACTTCATTACTAGAATTTGCGTAGAGTCAGTCTAAAAAGTCAAACGACTAGCGTAATTATTAGGGTTTAAAAATGAAATCTGATGTAGTGAACACTGGTTCAATAATCTAGGTTGATTAAGACATCTTGATCATAGTTCACTAATAGAAGAACCTTATAAATAGAAAATATCGAATATAAATATTTTTAAATGATTTAATTTACACTAATATAATAAAGAGGTAGTTTGTATTTTTTTTTTGTTTGTAGGAGGTAATCTCTGGAAGTACTGGTCTGATTGGTAAAAATTTTTCACCGATAGATAGCTTGTTTATTCCTGAGTGACATAGGCAGGATATATTTTATGTACGCGGGTGAAACCGCGAGTAAAAGCTAGTATTCAATAATTACCAAGTCATTTTGAATTTTTAGACAGACTATACAATTCTGCCCAAAGAGTTTTTAAATAAAAAGGTTCTTTCCATAATTACCCTTTGATGGCCACGGGGGACTTGGCCCCAACATTTTTTAATACAATCCTGGCTACCATACCGACAGACAGACAGAATACTAAACCTGCTGGCATGAACTTCCTGCCGTTGTAATACCTGTAATTAAATAATTAAAAATATAATATAGATCTTACAAAATCTTTATTTTTTTTATACTGTTTGTGCAGACAAATCTTCTATATGACTTCTATAAGGGTGTTTTAATATCATACGGATTTCATTACGCAAGCGGGATTGCCACCGCCCCGCACGCGTCCTACGTCCCTATTCCCTGCATTACAATAAATACTTGTATGAGAAGGGACTTCGCGGAGGTAAAGCTTGCGGAGCAAATCCGCATGAGTGATGAAAACAAAAATTAAAACACCCTAACTTATTGGACCTTGTCGCTAAATATTGACTGCTGCGCTGCATGTCGCGGGTTCGATTCCCGCACGAGACAAATATTTGTATAGCCTACAGTTAGTGTTCCGGGTCTGGGTGTCCTGTTTATGTGAGTTTACATGTTTTAGAATGCACCCTGGATACAGGAGATATTCCTAGTGGAGGTAAGTTAGATAGCTATTACAGGCCTATCACTTAAAAATAAACTAATTTTTTGATGACTGGCCCCACCACCCCTCTGCGCCCCACTGCTTAGGTAGGCATAAAGGTGAACGCACACTTACCCGAGCCGAACGCGTCGACCGAATCGAAAGAAACTAATTTTAGAATTCTTTATAAAGCCGGGTAACTACTCGTAACTCACCTACGAGCCGTAACTGTTACCATTGCAGTTACAGTAACATACATAGTTCACGTGTAGACGTTTCCTCGTTGTGGTTACAGAGCTCACTGCGAGCTCTTTTATTTTCGCGGAAAAAACTGGCAAGTTTCGGCTCGCTGCGACTGGGTCACGTCGAACCACAATGGGCTCGCGAACTACGTACTCACTTATAACATTTGGTTACTGTATCTGCAACGGTTACAGTTACGGCGCGTAGTTGAGTACCCGGCTTAAAAAATTCTATGAAACCCTACACACTAACTGCGTCGAATCTGGAAGGACTCCAGTATGAAGAATTCTAAAAACTTTTTCTTTGGATTTTTTCGGTTTGGATAAATGTGCGTGTCAAATATATTGTAAGCACTGTAATAGGCAGTGATTAGAGAACGAATATTATGATTACCTATATCCCATGAGACCTCCAAGAGCTGATGTAGTTCCTAACATTAGTGTGTAGTTTGAAGGATCCTGACTAAGCTGATAAGCTCCAACTCCTGAAAATAATGGACAAACATAATGTCAATAAGTTTTACTTTCTCTCAATTAAACCACATTTTAGATTACAATTTGCTTTTTATTCAGTTTAACTCCGAACATAGGGGCAGCGGCAGACCATGCAGGAATGGGTAGCTCACTGTCCGGCCGTCCGGTAACTGTCCGGACCAAGCCCAAGTCGTCGACGGCGCGCACTGTTCCCGCGCGCCTCAAGGAGTTGTCAGCAACAGCAGGGACCCAGCCGGGTCGAAGCCTACTGGGGCCAGGGTTATCCAAAAGGGCGCTCGAGCCCCGGTATAAAGGCTAGAAGGAACGGGGTGGGTCTTTTAAAGAGTCTGACACTTTTTCCCGCTCCGCCCAAGAGCGGGGGATGTCAATGCATGATTTTTTCCCACCATAAAAAAACACCGCCATCTCCTGCATGGTCATGCAGGAGATGGCGGGTCGACCTGGATGTCTTCCTTAAGAATTGGAATGAGAAAGCAAGGAACCATCGGATCGGATCGTTGGAAAGAAAGAAAAGTCTTTGCCCAGCAGTGGGACAGGCTAGCTATAATAATATAACTTCAAACTAATAAGTAAGTTTAGATAGAAGCATGATGTGTTGAATCTAAAATGTAATAGGTATTTTTCATACTGTACAGCGCGCGAGGCTGATCAATTGCTATCTTATAATGAATATGCGTGACGTCTTACCTAGAATTGAACCGAATATGAGACCAGCTCCCAAAGAAGGTATGGATCCTGGAAAACAAGAGGAATATATTTAAGATCAGATACAAAGGCAATTTTTATCTTCATACTAGCTGACCCGGCAATCGTTGTTTTGCTATATAAATAATTTTTAAGAGAAAAATGTTAATGGTGTCCACCATTAACATTTTTCCCACCCAACAACCAACACCAACCCTTATCACTAAGGAGTATGAAAAATAGATGTTGGCTGATTCTCAGACCTACTCAATATGCTCACAAAATTTCATGAGAATCGGTCAAGCCGTTTCGGAGGAGTACGGGAACGAACACTGTGACACGAGAATTTTATATATAAGATCACATCTATAGATATGGTGATGTGTGTGCGACTGATGTGCGCAGTCTCCCTACTATCATTGTCATCATTTCAGCTGAAATGAAAATGAAAGACATCCACTCTATCTACTCTATCGTCAACCACATCATCACTTACTATCAGGTGAGATGGTAGTAAAACGCAAGCCTATCAAAAATTTAAAAAAAATAGGCCTCTCCAAGTGCTCGCTCACTACCAGCCTGATATAATAAAATGAGGTGTGGTTTGGCTGCTACACATTTCTTGGTTTTCAGTAATTATGTTGAAAAAATATATAAACATTATGTGTAAGTATTTCAACTCTCAATAATTAATGCTACCTAGGGTGCAAGTAATAATAAATAATGGCAATTTATTATGATCAAACAATACTTGTCGGATGATTGTAAACTTCATGTACATGCACATGTTGGATATAATGTAAACAATGTCATTCAATTTAAATACAATAGTGTTTTCAAAGTTAAAACCTACACATTGGACATTATTGAGTGCCTGTAATGTTTTATCATGTGGTAAATTTAAATTTACTATCTTCCGACCTTGTGACTTAATGAGATCTTTTACAGAAAAATGCAACAGTATTTTAAATATATTTTGGGTTACATGACATCACAATATTTTATAAAAAAAAACTTGGAAACTTCCAAAATAATAAAGAAAAATATAATAATAATGTAGATCTTTTAGTGTCTGTATTCTGGCTGCGCTTTGGTGATCTCTTTGGAGAAACTGAAAGTTTTGTCTTTGCAATTATGGATGAAGTTATGATAATGAACATCTACCGGAAATATATTGTGAAGGATGGTATGGTTGACATCTGTCGGGCATGCCACCGGCCCAGAGAATCAATCCGACACATTATTTCTGGGTGTTCTCATTCAGCTAACGGAGACTATTTGCACAGACACAACCTTGTAGCCAGAATTATCCATTAGCAACTTGCTCTTAAATACAATCTTGTTGAATCAGAAGTACCTTACTATAGGTATGTGCCCAACCCAGTTCTCGAGAATGGCAGTGTCACATTGTATTGGGATCGATCTATCATCACTGACAGGACTATTGTTGCCAATAAACCTGACATAGTGGTGATAGATCGACTAGAGCATCGCACAATGATTGTTTATATAGCGGTGTATTTTTAAATGTTTTTTTTTTATATTCTTTTTTATAAGAAATATTTTAAAATATAATTATAATAATTTAAAATATGTATGAAAATGAAATAAATGAAGTAAAAATACTGTTTTATTTTTTTTTAAGAAATGTTTAAAAATGTGATAAATATGTATGTAAAACAAATGAATGGAATAATAATAATATTCCACAATTATCACACAACACCGTCTAGTCCCAAGCTAAGCAGAGCTTGTGTTATGGGTACTAGACAACTGATATTTTTAAATATATACATATTATTGATAATTAAATATGTACTGATACTTAGTCTTACAACAGAAGCTACTTTCTATTGTACTTTGTTATACTTACAGGCAGAATCTACATTTCGCCTGTAAGTATACAACTCCAGTATAACAGATACACATACATACAGTAACCTATAGGTACCTATATTGATGTGATTATATATCAAAAGCAAGCATGGTTCATATCTGGGGTACATGCAATTCTTTGCTGAAAAGATCATGAATCAAATCATCCACTACAATCCGATCACCTAGATATTATTATTATTTATCTTTTAATACAAATTCTTGATAACAATATCTTAAGTAGGAGTGCGATCGATAGGAGCTATTAACTTCAAAAATGGAACACTAAAACATGTGTAACAAATGTTTTGGAAATACATAACAACAAATTACCTACTGGCACAAAAAATTACAAAAGCAGCATGAGTTGCCATTTATGATTCGGTTAACATAATCATTAGATTCCGCCAATGGAACATAAAGAGATAGATACTTTTATCAAATTGATTTTGAACTGATTACATAAAAGTTACATTTTGTATCCCGCATGTTACAGCTACACTACCCTATATCTAATCTTTTCAAATTATTGGTAAAATCTATATTTTATTTACGTTTTATTAAGCAATAGAATTGTTAATATGTAAATTAAAAAAAATACTAACCTGCTTTAGCATAACCCATAATGCCACCAGCAGCAACGGTGGCGGCGTAAGCAAAACTCAAAATATCGACGCCCATTTTGCTGTTTTAAAGCTTAACTGAAAATACTTTTAGGTTAATTAATTTTCGAGTAAATAAATCTGAATTTTAATCAACACAATACGTGCCAAGAAGTGCCATCAATCCACTATCGGTCAGCTGAGTTGAAGTTTATCTTTCGGTTTGCGTCAGTTTCCGTTCAATTCAATTTGTCATTGAAGACTGTCATTGTGACAACTGACAACTGACTTTTTCTTTGTTTTAACGTCGCACAGTTTGAGTTTGTACTGTAAATGTCGTCTTTACAGTCTCTTTGAGTTAAATTAGACTAAGGATGTAAAACGTTCTAATAATTTTGCGGGGTTTGGTCGGAAATATATCGAATCAGTCTGTTTTGCTGAGAAAGGCAAAACTCCAATAAACATCCATACTT
The DNA here is from genome assembly GCA_929112965.1 of Mythimna albipuncta. Lineage (NCBI taxonomy): Eukaryota > Metazoa > Arthropoda > Insecta > Lepidoptera > Noctuidae > Mythimna > Mythimna albipuncta. Next base: position 11,184,318 of record OV815981.1, read on the forward strand.
GTCGGTCCATTTTGCCGTGATGGCGCAAGTTTTAATGATTAAAAAGTCAACGCATTATCCTGTTGTGTAGATAATTATTTGAGTTACAAAACTACACCATTTTTACATTGAAACTATTTGCGAATAAGTAAATAAATCAATCACTGAACTTCATTCAAAACAAAATCCCATCAAAAACTCCCAACTTAATTTTTAATAACAAAAGCACTTTCTAATCGGATTTTTTTTAAAGGTGATTAAAGGTGGTCATTAATAAACTTTTAATTTTTACAGAGAACACATTTCAGAAGAGGCTGAGAGGCTGTGCTAGCCTATTGCGCACTGAGGGTTCCGTGCAAACAACAATTCCCGGATGGAGTTTCAAAGATTTTTACCAATAGCAATTTTTTTTGTGATGTAGCACATAGGTAACCACAAAATATACATACTTACTGTTTTCAGATTTTTTCCTATACCTGTGATGTTCTCGGGCCCCGGGGATCTCTTTCGTATTACCCATGGCTCGGTCGGCGAGCTTTCCATATCTCACCGTCTGCAAGCTCACGCTTACGGTGGACGGAAATCGGGGTCGAAATCTTAGCGGCTGGGGCACGAGAGCTAAATATTATTGCCTTGCGCGTGCTTTTTGCTTTTTTTTAGTTGTTAGCATTTGCCGGTTTGCTTACATATTTTGCCTACCAATATTACCAATTTAAATGCTACAGACAGAGAATGCATTATCTGTCTAAGTTAAAAATGCTTAATAGTGTTACGGGTAATAAGTAATAATTTGGATGGAAGCAGTCGAAAGCATTAGTTTCCAAATAAAGCTATAACTTGTAGTATCACACATACCGACACACCTGTAGCCTGATTCACGTAAAATCAAACAAGCCAAATATCGTTGAAGTTTTACAGTTCAATCGAAGTCCAATCCAAAAGCGGTATTCACGATCTGTCGACTTATTTCCAGTTACATTAATAAGTATTCTACCAGGATAATTTAATTATAAAATCTTTGAAATTAATACAGATTTTTTTTTAAACGACTTTAAAATCGGTGTCGTTCAAACTCGGTTGATGGATGTGAATACCGAAATGGTCTAAACGACTAGGCATAGGCTAACCATATCCGTTAAAAGATTGGATATGTAGTATATCAGTCCAAGTAAAGATAAATATCCGATTAATATATCCATATCCGCTTAATATGTCTGGGAGTGAAGTAACATTACGGAGCGAGAATATTTTATGGTCTAGGAAGATAATTCCGACTTATAAATAGATCCACGGAATGAGGTATTCTAAATAATTCCAATGTAGCTCAAAATTGATATATCCGTGAAATGGTAAACCGTAATAATTGATTTCCCTTCATACTTAGCAGGCTTAGGATTAACTATAAAATTAAAACATTTCTTAAACATATTTAAAAATCAGCAACATTTTAGCTTTTTTGGCCCTAAAGCTCCTCTATCAGATGCAAACTCCGATGTTTATTAGGTGCGTCTAATAGGTTTATTTTCTTAAAGCGCTTTTTTTGCTTATCCTTTATAGTCAAAACACACCCAAGTGTCAGTGTCGTTCATCGCTGCGTTCGGTTCGGATAGACTTGCATTCATTCAGTTCGGTCTCGGTCGGAACTCGGAGTGGGTCGGAATTACTTGGGGATATAGGATTTAGAGAAATGTAAGAAAGAGAAAGAATTGATATACGTATCCGCTTATGGATATATATCCGAAGGTATAGATGTGTCCGGAGTTACCAACCCTATAAACGACTAAATCGCTACGATATCGTTACGGTTTTCTGATCACTTGACTTGACTATTTCAGCTTCTGTTTCAGCATGTTGGCGAAACTGAAACATACCCTCCAACTGTCAAATGTGACAATGTCAAAAAGCATTCATAAAAAGTTTTGACATTTCTCTCGTGATAGAATATTTATCGAGAAAAATGAAAATTTCTTGAAATTCTAGTTTTGCCGACTCATCATTCGAATGCCATATCTTCGGCAGCCTACAAAACAACCTTACAAATATGTTGTCTCAACCGTACTAAGCGATTTCGTCATAATTTGCAATACGTCACAGATATAACTTCTCCAGCTGATTGTGTATAAAATTATGAGTTTCCGCGTGCAAGGCCAGTGCTCAGACGTTCACAGTTGCCGATAGCGGTCGGCTGCGCGTTCACATTTAAAATATTGCGCTATAAGTATTTTTTGTGTGTGATATTGGCCGGTAACCTTGGCGGTTTGCGAGGCGAAGTACATACTTTGAACAATTAAAAAAGTTAATCTACTTGGTCACGATGTTGAAGAGTGCGTCTAAAGTGACAATTAATACTGGGAATGTGCTGAACTTGATCGATATCAAGAAGAAGGCAGGTCAAAATGTGACAGAAGAGGTTAGTCTTGTCTTCAATTCTAAGGGAAATGAATCATAGGTTGTATAGCTAGTCTGTTGTCATCACATTTATAACTTACATCATCACACAAGTCCCATGTACTTTTTTTTTTTAATATATTATTATTCATATATTTAATCAAGATTGAGATAACACCTTACAAAATCTGATTGTGTTGACAACACTCATATCCTCATTTTATTCAGTAGTTTTGCTTACAAATAACTACACTATGTTCTTCAAACTTGCTCTTGAATAAATTACCTGTAAATTAATTTATGGCTATTAAAAAATCAGTAAGTATAATTAATTTTTATTAATCATACAGATTATTACAATCATAAGCATATTTACCAATGAGTTTTTTTTGTGTAAATAATCTTAGTTAATAATTATATAATTTTGGTTTCTTATTGTTTTTAAAAGCTTCAAAATAAACTATTAAATAGAATTTAGTTGGTAACATAGAAGTTAAAGACTTGTGAATGAAGAATAAGAGTCAACTTATTTAGATGACTTTAGTAAGTTTTATTATTAAACCTTTCAATAGTGGAAATTACAGACACAATAGAAAGACAATAGGTGCGCAAACGCCGGTGTTCGCTTGGGGTTTAATGAATTAAATGCACCAAATAACAAAATTTCTTTTTCAAGTGGTCCATACAAAAATCTTATTGGGGTACAGATAAAATATCTGTAATGATTGAAAATTTCATTTATAAATCCCACAGAAATCTCTGTATAAATAGTAGGTATTTCGTTATTATGATCATCATCCATACATAGCCCAACATGACCTACTATATCAGGATTTAAAATATGACCACTCATTTCAGCTACACCCTGTATATTAATTATACAAATAATTTCACCACATCTATGAGCGAGCATCACCCAGACACAAGAAAGTCTGACTTGTACTAAAAAATAGAATATAATAAATATTTAAGAGGCTATACAACAATGCACGTGAATTTTTGCCGTTTTTTGCCAAAGGGTTCAATTGATTTGGTAGTTTTATTTGTTGTTATCATAATTGCTAGGGCAAGAATTGGGTGATGCCTGCTAGGGCTGCAGAAGTGTTTGAGAGACTGACCTAGAAAGCAAAGAGCAACTGATGAACACAAGTGGATTTTAGTCAGTAAAAGTTTCACTCCACTCTAGAGTGGGAGAAGTTATTGGATAATTTGCTATCTCAAAAAAACATGTTTGCTCAAAAATAATTTTTTATTTCTACCAGAAATTAACTGCACCGTCTGCACCCATGCAGAACCAGGATTGGTCGCCAGTGTTGAATAAATTAGATTGCAGTGACACTCTAATGAATTAGAATTAAACTGTTAATTAATTTTGCAGTCTACCCAAATACCCTTTTTTAGGGTTCCGGGATGGGTCTTTTAGTCAGTAAGTGTCTGACACTATCTCCCGCTCTGCCCAAGAGCGATTTTTTACCACCATAAAAAAAAAATACCCAAAGGGTAAAACAAAACCCTATTAGTAAGACTGCGCTGTCCATCCATCTTTCTGTCTCCAGACTGAACGTTAACTAATAGTTAGACAGTTGAAAATTTCTATCATGTATTTCTGTTGCCGCTTTAACAGCAAATACTAAAAAAAACAGAATAAAATAAATATATTTAAGAGGGCTCCCATAAAACGAACATGATTTCTTTGCTCGTTTTTATAGATTTAAACTTTCGTGCGTAAGTCTTGACTCCACTTGGCTGGTTTTTGTTTGGTATTATACCTCTAGTCATTGAGCTCCATAATAGTCCTGAGTTGTGCTACATGAATACTGAAAAATGCTTGTACTGACTGGACAGGTCCACTCAAATCTGTGTGGTGCTTTCCTCAAAAGACCATCTCAAATATTAATCTATATGGTTCTCGTATGATTTGACCATTACATTTTTATTGTATGGACTTTAAAAAAGACTGACATTTCTTCTCAGAGTAGTCAGCTCGGAAACACTGGCTTAATTTAAATTGCCATGTGAAAGTGTTTTTAAAATTTATTTGCTAAATAATTATCATTAAATCATTGTTGTAAAGTATTTAATCAATGATCTTCCTTTATTATTTATTACTTTGATAACAAACCTCATGTGGTATATTCTATTGTGTACTGTCATAGATAAGTTGTTATCATGATGACTGGCTACTTTTTGATGATTTCCTTATTTTATGTCATGTTATCTATAAAAACTATGGTAGTGGCTGTTTTCTACGATTTCAGTGTTAAATGATTAGAGTATGTGCAATTTTTTTTTTTTTGTAATCAATGATGTAGGTACATGTAGTGAGTGGCTATGCTAGAAATTGATATTTTTCTGTAATCATAATAAATAAAGAAGAAAGTGCTAGCAATCGTTTAGAAGTTTCACTTACAATATTGTTAAAAAATCTAATTAAAATAAAAGAAAAATATAAAAATAAATCATTCACATAAAAATACAACAATTTCATAAATAAAAATCATTACATTAGTTATTACAAATATCCAATAAATCAAGATTGAAGTAGAATAATAAAAAAATAATTACCTATAGTATAAGAGTTGATGAGCGCTGTGGTGGCTGAGTGGGAACGGCCCCGACTTACGAGTTGTAGGTCGCGGGTTCAAACTCAGTCAGGCACAACTTTGTGTAATTTATTTCATCACCATTCACCACTGCTCTCAAAACGGTGAAGGAAAACATCGAGAGGAAACCGGCATGTCCTAGAACCAACAATTCGAAGACATTCAACAACCCGCACTGGGTTCGCGAGTCCCAATAGTGGAAATATTATAAGGCCGACTATGCTATGCTGTGCTATAATTTAATATTGTACATCCTGTTAAAATTTAAAAAGGCTAAACATGAATCCATTCATGAATTTTCCAAACTAGTCAGAAAAAATAAAAATAAGCGAGAAGGTATTTTTCCTTGAACAGGGTTTTACTCATACTTTGTTTGAAAGAATGAATGTTAAACAATAGCAAGTTGTAATAATAACTATTCATTACATTTACGTACCTAATACATCACACTTTTACGTGCTTTTACTAGGTAGTATGTAGTATATTAGTATACTTAATAAGAGGGATTTTTTATGCGATATTTTTAATTGTGTATTGAAGATAAAACACCACTAAAAGCTAACTTTACCTTTTGAATACCGTCAACTAAAGACACAATAGAAAGACAATGACAGAGCGAACGCCGACGTGCGCTTGTGGGGTACTTGGAGTTTAAAGAATTACAGTTGCCAAAACGGATCTTGAGCGCTTGGCGTCAGAGTGGGAATCGCTTTGTGCATTCCATACATTGGCGAGCCAATCGTCTTCGTTGTTAGATACGTGCAGCAACGCAGGGAACTAATCAGGAGTGACGTCTATGACGCGATGGCGCGGCAAGCCAATCACTAACACTCCCCGCCCCCGCGTCTTACTTCGCACGACTAAAGAGACCGAATATTTGACTTCTGCGCAACCGCTCAAGATTCGTGACGGTAAATGTAAAGTACTAATTGTTCAGTAAATATCAATAAACTTGTTACAATTATTAAGGGACTTGGGACACCCCGGTTTTTCGCTTTCACTCGGGTTTTTCTTTTAAACCACCCAGAAGAACATATTTTAATTTTTCGAATACCGTAATTAGAAAGACAACTAGAAAAAAACACCAAGGTGCTACTGGCCTTCCTTGAAGAGCTTTTTTTTATGGTGGGAAAAAATCATCCAATGACAACCCCAGCTCTTGGGCGGAGCGGAAGATAGTGTCAGACTCTTACTGACTAAAAGACCCTAGCCTTCTAGCCTTCATACCGGGGCTCGAGCGCCTTTTCGGATAACCCTGGCCCTAGTAGGAAATTTTACAACCTGGATAGCTCGAAAGCATGTAGGTAATTGGTATTAGGAATCCTGGTTATAACTCCCCAAGATTTAAACTGAAAAATCATGAAGATATTTCAAATGGCACAGCCAAAGCCAAAGAATTTATTATTATGAAATCTTGTTATTTCTGTGTCGGTTTTACCTTGTGCTAGTTTTAATGAATAACTAGGCTTTTCGATGATTTTTATTAAGAAGTACTCGTAAAGAAACAGTAGCTGATATAACAATACCAACCACAGATATTTTTAAGAGCGCAGTAGATTAAAAATCTGATTTGGCCAGATTTTTAATCTACTGCGCTCTTGAAGATATCTATGCAATTCGGAATCGCACAAATATATTAAAATCAAGTAAAAATGCCGACAAAATAATGTTTCTTATAGTTTCCTATATTTTTTTTACTTTATTTTAATTTTAGTTTTGTTATTGTAGCAGCAATATAGCAATACAAATACACATTCTGTGAAAATTTCAACTCTCTACCTCATACGGTTTAAGAGTTAGTTTGACATCAGGCGGACTGCATCGCAGCGATCGCGCACGGTCGATATATTTAACTGCATGCAGTTGTAAGTTCGACTTCGTGCAGTCATGATATCAACTGCACGCGGTCAGCTGCAGTCGAGTGAAGTCAATATCAACTGCATGCAGTCGTGCCTTCAACTTTACGCGGTCGGCTACAGTCGTGTAGTGTCGACGCACGCTGTCCATCGCTAACCGCATACAGTCAGTGTGTAGTTAATTACAAAGAGCAAACGCACATTGAAATTGTCAACTTTATTTTGAGATCAAATCATACACTAAGCTCCTGGGCTAGATGCGTGGCGCCAACTGCGCAAAGCCAGATCAAATTGCATGCAGTTGAATATATGGACTGCGTGCGGTTGCTGCAATGCAGTCCGTCTGATGGTAGCCATAAACCCTAAGTTCCTAGTCATTTTTTACTCCTATATTCCAAGTTCAAAACCTACCTTTGGTCTTAAACCTAGTAATATTCGAGGAACTACACGACATTTAGATCGCGTTTTGAAATATGACGGTTTTAGGTTTCCAGTCATGCCCGTATCTAGTAAAATACCTACTTGTTTTATTTCTAAGATTTATTTAACACGCATACAAATCCCTTTTTTACAAACTTAAATAAATGATCGACTGTCAACGGTGACTATACGTTTTTTATTCGGACTCAGTATTACGTAGTACCTACTACCAGTTAGTATTCAAATACAACGAATGACTTTGTTAATTACTGTTCGCGATATACCTAATGATGCGTCATTTCATATCTATGTAGAACTTATAAAGTGAACAAGCATCTTTCATTATTTATTTATAAACATCTGACAGATGCTTCGCTCGTTTGAAAGTAAGGAAACGTTAAAAAAAAATACAACCGACTTCAAAGTAAAAAAAATAATACTAAAAAGTGCAAAATAACTTTAATTCATTAAATCCCAAGCGAACGCGCATATATTGTCTTACTATTGTCTCAAATTGACGGTATCTGAAAGGTAAATTACGGACGTTGGTGTTCCTATAATAGTTTTATTTCTTCGTTACATAACACCGACTTCCGAAATTAAAGTTATTATGCACTTTTTAGTATTTTTTTTTTAAAGTCAGTTTAATTTTGTTTTGTAAAAAGCTTTTATTTTTCACTTTTTAGATAAGGTACCACCACTAAAAAGTACCCCTCACCCAAACTTAAATACCTTACAGCCAGAGTACATTTAATAATAATTCTAATAATCCCAACTTGTGCTAGGAGACGTTGCTTCAGCAAGTCTCGAAGCACGAGTACATATTAAAGCATAGGAAAAAATCTAAAAACTGTAAATTTGTGTTTACATCTACGTCTTTTATAAAACTTTTATGCGATTCGGAAAAAAATCAATTTGGGAATTGAACTGTTTTCATAGGTAAGTTTGTACTGAACCTTTAGTGCGCGAGTCCGATTCGCACTTCCCCGGTTTTTTAGCCTCAAAATTGAAAGAAAGACATGAATACGAGTCTTGTTGTTTTTCGCAGTGAAGGACAGTCGATAACACGGCAACATCTGAACAGCGTAGATACCTGTAGGTACCTGGCCTAGTGCTAAACAATACCGCATCGCTATCTAATCAATTTATCAAGTGATCTAATACGGAATTATAATAACTAGCATTTGCCCGTGGCTCTTCGCCCGCGTACATTAAATATGGCCTATGTCACGCAGGAATAAAGCAGCTTTCTATCGGTGCAAAAATTTTAGCAATCAGACCAGTACTTATGAGATTAATTACCACCTACAAACAAAAAAAAAACTTGGGCACGCTACAATTGTGGTGGTAAGTCCCCCCTTTGAGGAGTGGCAAGAGGCCCAACGGCGTCCTCACCTTCCGCATGACGTAAGTTCTCACAGTTCATAGCAAGTTCAGGAGGTTTGTTTTCGGATTCAGGCAGTAACGCCAACGCCCGCAGAATTTCTGAAAGAGTAACAGAAGGACATAGCTACGGCGAAGTGCCAATAACTCTTAACTGTCGAAGACGAAAATTTCCGAAGACTGAAATAATGTTTTTATTTCGTAAGAAGTAAAAAAAAAAAAAACTAAATTAAGTAATTAATTTATTGAGGATAATAATAACTTCTGTTTTAATTATTATGCAGCATTCATTATACATATAATTTTATGATAGTATACTAAGTTGTGTCCCAAAAAAGGAAGGAGGTAACACCATAACTTGACACATTAGTTTAGTAAGAGGTATTTACACAATTTAGTTTGATCCAATTGCAACTAAATGTCCGCTTCGGATATTTAATTAAATATGCGGAAAGACACATTTGAATTATAAGCGCTAAAAAGTAATTTACTCGAAAAATGTCTGGTATTAGCACTTCACAAACGATAGTTGGGTTTTAGTCAGTCTTCTTCTTCTTCTCAACCCTAGGTTTTCTTCTTCAAAGTTTTTAGGCCCAGTATGTTGCCACGGTTATAGCGGCGTCACTGTCATCTTTTAGGTCTAAGAAACGGACACGCCCCGCAAGTCGCAAGTCGTGGAGTGACAACTCTACAATTCAGTCAATTTGAGACACAATAGTAAGACAATAGATGCGCGAACGCGTTCGCTTGGGGTTTGATGAATTGATGATTATCCACCTCGAAAAACGGTAAAGAAGTATAGACGAAGTACATAGATTGATGATCATTGTTGCAACAAGCACGTACCTATAAGTAACACTAATGAACTACGAACCATACATTTTACATTGCAAATGCCTATATTGAAAGCTAATTGCATTGTGACACACATACAAGCAATTGACTCACACCAGTACATTTTTCACGGTAACTCATTGCTGAAAGGTAACGCTACATCGGATACCTTCCTTCAGTGAATGAGTAAACACTATACATATAAAGACAATGTATGTGCGTAGGCTTGGGTTACTGTATGATTTCAGTGACGTAATTAGGCGCCGTTTTATTTCCTTCCTTACAATGACTCTTCGATCTTACTATACCTACCGTGATTTAGTTGCAAAAGGATTGGCTATTTATTCATAAGTTTATCTGCCATTATTGCAATTAAAAGTTTTTCTTCAGGGACTTAATTTTGCCGTTTTATTTCCTTTCTTACAATGACTCTTCGATCTTACTATACCTACCGTGATTTAGTTGCAGAAGGATTGGCTGTTAATTCATAAGTTTATCTGCCATTATTGCAATTAAAAGTCTTTCTTCAGGGACTTAATTTTGCCGTTTTATTTCCTTTCTTACAATGACTCTTCGATCTTACTATACCTACCGTGATTTAGTTGCAGAAGAATTGGCTGTTTATCCATAAGTTTATCTGCCATTATTGCAATTAAAAGCCTTTCTTCAGTGACTTAATTTTGCCGTTTTATTTCCTTTCTTACAATGACTCTTCGATCTTACTATACCTACCGTGATTTAGTTGCAGAAGAATTGGCTGTTTATCCATAAGTTTATCTGCTATTATTGCAATTAAAAGCCTTTCTTCAGTGACTTAATTTTGCCGTTTTATTTCCTTCCTTACAATGATTCTTCAATCTTGCTATATCGCGATGTAGTTGCGGAAGGATTGGCTGTTCAACCATAAGTTTATATATGCCATTATTGTAATTGAAAAATTTTCTTCGATGAAATAATTTAGTGCTGTTTTATTTCTTTCCTTACAATTACTCTTCTGTCTTACTGAATCGTGATGTTGTTGCGGAAGGATTAACTGTTTATATCCATTAGTTTACCTGCCATTATTGTAATTCAAAGTCCTTCTGAGTCTACTCATGCTAGACGGAGGTTTTTCCAACATAACACACGCAAAGTGAAAGATTTGTCACTCCAAGGAGAAAATATTCTGGGCAGATCACAGTCTCTTCTTAGAGTGACTGGAGAGGCGCCTTTGCGTCATCACTATGACGCAGGACTAGACATGGCAAGTGCGGGAGGTTCCAGTTTCAGATTCAGGTGGAAGCTTTCTTCCGCCTGAATCTGAAACATTAAGATTAGATTAGTTTTTTGGTGTTGTCGTTCTGCTTGTCGAAGCAAATTAAGTACGATCGTAGTTTCTAGGATGAGTATTTTCACAAAAATGCCCTTTATCATTATTCCCTTCTTAAATTGTGCTTGATACTGCATAGGTTCATGCGAGAAACGTCAGCCAAACTTTTGAGGGGGAGGGGGGGGGGGTGTGAGGGGCTCTTTCAGAACATTATGCTATACTATTTTTAATGAATTGATATTGCATATAATTTTTTTTTTTTCATGAACTGATAAAATATAATACTAGGTGTAATCACTAACATAGACATATTTCTCCAGCTTTCAGAAAGCATCAAGCTAACGCTAACGGAATGGGGGACCCAGAACGGTATTCCAGCTCCTGTCCCGATTCAGAACGGAGTAGGGCCCCCAGGGGGTCACCCCCAGACGTCGCAGCATCATTCTGACTACATGGTCGTCTCAGCATCTGCAGCCCCCACTCCCGAAGCCGTGATTAATATAACCAGGCCACACGATGACGTACAAAACAAAATGGCGGAAGAAGAAAGGAAGAATTTGAAAATAGGTGTCAAGATTTTTATAAATGAAGACAGTACGCAGGCGTTAACAGAGTGTTTGGAAAATGGTGAGTACATATTATTCTTTGTAAACATCGATATTTAAATGTAGGTACTACGCACTAGATTAGGCGAGCCAAACACTTACTTCAGTCGTCCCATGTATAATGTCGACTGTACACCTTGAACATTACACTATGTTGAACGAAACGTGTAAATGCTATGAAATTCATGGCGCTAAAAATATTTTGGTCCCGAAAAAAGTATCCTCTAAAAGCTATCTTAGCGCTACATGTTGTAATAGTTTTGTTAGACGACATAATGCCAATGTAGCGCTGCAGCGAACTTTAGTTTTAACTTTTCAGTTTTTCTATCACTAGAATTTATGTCAATGTTGTGTTAACTTTGATCCACAAATCCACAAAAGACTTACGTACTTCTCACAATAGGCGTTAGAAACAATACTTGTCTTAGACCTAATACCCGCCATACACGCTAACCCTAGCATGTATCTACAGAAAACATGAAAAAGTTTAGAAAGGAAATACTTTCCGATTTGTACTACAACGAGTGTCGCTTCTTGTCTCCCACCCTTTAAATCCACTACAGGCAATAAACCAATACGAACGCGCATTCCGCAACAAACAGACCACGCACACTTAGATCGCAAGTTTGCTATTGGTAGTTGAACTATGAGCATTGCCCTACTTTGTGCCACGGCTGCCACGCCCACAGGGTCATTCTAACCTCTTTCATCTGTTCTGTGCGTGTACCAATTCCTGACAGGTTTGCTTGTACAGTTGAGTTGTACAGGTAAACTGGAGCTTGTATGTTGCACAACTGTGCCGGTTTCCACACAAGCTTACCTAACAGGTATAACTGCAGGCAAACCTGTCAGGAACCTAGCGTGAATGGCTACCCTAAGTGAGCAGCTCCATTTTTAAGATCGCCTATGTTCTTAAAGTGTTGTAAAATACTTTTCAGTTAGCGTGGTTATGTTTATTGCTGGACCACAGAAACATTTAGGTACTAACGGAATCTGCTAATATGTAAATAAATACACGACGAACGAATATTTGCTGTAATGCGGAAATCAGCGAAAAAATTATAAACGCGCGCTTTTCGGTACAACTGGTATAGTAAATGTGTCTCAAAAGAATTAGAAACAGAATGATTTATTTGTAAACATAGGTGTGTGAGGTGTTACAGGTAGGTAGATCCTCCATGTTTTGTCCAGAGGCGTACAACCGATATTTGATGGTCTTTATGGAAGGCGATAAATAGACTATGCAAGCAAGTATGCCGTTGCAAACACAACCTGGCAAAGTGGGGGATTAAAGACCCCTCCGACACTCAGTGCGAGTGCGGTGCTTCAGACCACACGATGGCCCACTTATTAGAGTGTCAAAAGTGTCCCAACAGTTTGACGCCTCTATAAACGTGGCAACTTACTGAGCTCAAAAACTTTAAGACAAAACCATTGGTTCGAGAAGAAGGAGAAAATTAATAGGGTGTATTCCTGGGCTTATCAGAAGCATAATCTAAAGACGAGTCTCTTTACGGTCTAGAGGTATGCGGAACAGAAGTTAATGTTCTGCAAAACTCCGTTGAAAGAGAGGATCCACCCACCAGATGTGTATTGTGTCCGGTCCGGGCAACAAATAGTCCTGTAGACTTGTATCAGAAACGTTTATTTCAAATAAACAATTACAGGCACTTTAGAATTGTCAAAATGTCGGTCAGTCAAAAAAAAAAGTGAAACTGTTCCAAAGCGTAGCTCTCTATGGAGAAGAACATGTAAGAAACTCCATGAATACCCTTTTAAATCAAATTATGAGTTACCTACATATTTCTGTATGTAGTCAGTTCTTGAGACCATATTTAGCTAGCAAAGAACTACGTTTTGTTACAACATCTTATAATTTATTTTGTCAGTGTATTCAGGATTGCCTTCGATGAAGTTTATTGTACAAATGACCTATAACCTTGTCTCGTCTTTGACCGCCACACTTTACGTACAGGTGACTGAAAAGTACTGTTCAATTGACTAATCGATATAGTTTTTCATCGATTTCGATATAATAAAGAGTAATTTTTCAAAAAGTGGTTTGAATCGACATATATCGTGATCCTTTACCTGATACAGTAATGAAAAGCAGTTCATAGTTTGTTTTTCGGGTACCTATGCAGAGATATTAGGAAAAGTTCAATATACTTTATTCTATGGTTGTGACCTGACACCTTCTATTAGTACTTACGATGTCGATAACTTATGCTTCTTCGTGATAGGAACAATAGTATTTTTTCCGGCCATGACATCATCAGTTTATACTTGACAGTTACGGTCATAGTCAAGGTTTTGTCTTCGAGCTCGTATTTTCCGGAGCTCGAATTTTCCGGTCTTTTATTTTTATTAGGACGTTTTCTGTTAAACATGTAAGTAACAGAGATATCTATACTTCTACACTATATATTAGTGTAGAAGTATAGATAAAGAGCAAAAGTTTGTTTTTCTTTATTTGTAGGAGGTACTCTCTGGAAGTACTGGTCCGATTACTAAAAATTTTTCACTGATATAAAAGCAGCTTTATCCTGAGTGACATAAGCTATATTTTATGTAAGCGGGCGAAGCTGCAGGCAAAAGCTAGTCTGTAATACATAACATGATTAAAGTGTGTCGTGGAGTTTCTTGCAAATTCTTCTCTATAGAGATCTACGCTTTGGAATGTGTAATTTGCAACAATTTTTTTTATTATTATTGATAGGCTCGCGTTTGACCACCATCTGACCTGATGGTAAGCGATGATGTGGTCGACGATGGAGCACGCTTGCCTAGAAGTAACCTATACTATACTCTTGACTTAAAAATACCCCTAAGTTGTAGCTATTTAATATTTTCTGACTGACTGACTTTTTGACATTTAAAAAGTGTCTGTAAATGGTTTGTTTAAAAGAAAGTGCTTTGAATCTTTGAATTTTTGGACAGGTACTAGTTTTCTATTGATATTATTGTTTTTTTTTTTGTTAGGTGTCAGGTGAAAGTTGATCCGAGTATACTCAGGCACTATGGTTAGAGTCGGATGTTAGTTTAATTATTTTTGGCGAATTAGGTGGATTTTGAGGTAACGGAAAGAACACAGGCGGGTAAAAAGCGACACTTTCTCGCTCCATTTATAGAAGCTATTTGACGGTTTCCTACTAGTGTTGTAAAAACGCTCGAGTCGGCGCTAAAACGCTCGAGTCCGGACTCGAGCAGTTTAAAAACGCTCGAGTCGGGACTCGAGCCGGTTTGAAAACGCTCGAGCGCTGGCTTGAGCGTTTAGAAAAAAAGCTCGATAAATAGCGCCGACTCGACGCTCGACTCGAGCTTGAGCACGAGTCTTTTTATAATAGGTAAAGAACAAATCAGTTTAATACTAACTACTCATTGTATATGTTATTCCCGCGGTTTTATCAGCGTGGTTTTATGTGTTATAGAAAGTTTTATCACTTCCTTCGGGACTAGCATTGAAAAAAGCAGGCAAAATTCCCGTTTCTTTCCAATACTGTTGTTTTATTCATTATAACATTCGAAACTTTCAAGAAATTTATAAAGTATAAATTTCATGTATTTTTCCAATATACCCGAAAAAAACGGAAAAATATCAAAAGAACTGAAAATTTCATGTTTGATTTTTTCAAATGCGTACTTTTTATTTTTTAATTAGTAATTAAAATAAAATATATATATATATATTTTTTTAATATTTCTAGCGCTTGACTGCGATCCTACCTGATGGTAAGCAGTGATGCAATCTGATGGTGAGGCGCACTAGGTGTCCAAGTTGGACATAGGCTCATAAACTAGTGCGCCTGGACAGTCCAATAGAGGACACCGGTCACTATAGCGAGGGGGAGGCCTATGTCCAACAGTGGGCATCAATCATTATAGCGCCTAAATGGCAATACTTGGGGGAGGCTTATGTCCATCAGTGGGCATCAGTCATAGCGCCTAAATGGCGACACTTGGAGAAGGCTTATGTCCAACAGTAGGCATAGGTCATTAGTGAGGGGAGATGTACAACAGTGTGCATCAATCATTATAGCGCCTAGGTGGCGACACTTGGGGGAGGGTTAAGTCCAGCAGTGGGCATAGATCATTATAGTGAGGGGGAAACTTATACCCAACAGTGGGCATCAGTCATTATAGCGCCTAAATGGCGACACATGGAGGCTTATGTCTAACAGTGGGCATATGTCATTATAGCGAGGTGAGACTTATGCCCAACAGTGGGAATCAGTCATTATAGCGCCTAATGGCAACCCTTGGGGGAGACTTATGTCCAACAGTGGGCACTGATCATTATGGCGACACTTAGGGGAGGCTTGAGGGAGCTCGAGTCTGATCAAGCTGACGATTTGTCAGACAGTGAAATCGAGATTTTGGCTGAGGAAAGTACCTTTTTTTCAAAAAAAAAGATACTTTATTTTTGTTATTTTATCTTTACAAATCGATAGTGTTTCATGTACCGGATCGACCATCCACGGGATTAAAACAATTAAAATTTAACGATGTATTATAAAATAATGATAAATTATAGAAATCTTTTGTGTTTCGAAAATATTATAAACACAAAAGATTTGAGTCGAAGTGCATCTAAAGCACGTCATGCATCACAACGATTAAAGATTTCCCTATAGTCAAATAAAACTATCAATATACCCCCAGTAAAAATGTTAACGCTTCGACGCTCGAGCGCGCGACTCGAGCGTCGAGCGCCCGAGTTTTCAACGCTCACGAGTCCTAAACGCTCGAGCGTTTAACGCTCGAGTCTTGAACGCTCAATAGCGTCGACTCAGCGCTCAACGCTCGACTCTCAGCGCTTATTTTTACAACACTATTTCCTACCAAATAATAAAATAAAATAAAAAAACTTATCTTTGGATTTCTGTACTCTTTTGTTATTACGAGTATTATTATTTTATGCTTGTGTTGCCAGCGCCGAATAAATGCTATTCTATTCTAAAGTACTTATTCGTGCAACTATTTAATGATTTGATAAACTTTTGACCACTACCGGATTACACCAAAATTTACTAGTTTCTTATGATAAAGCTGGTACAGACCTGTAGAGAAACTATTCATTGCCGTCCTTATTGAAGTACAAATTATTGTTATCAGGTAGTTAGGTATAAACACTAACGATAATGATTGCTTTGAGATGGCTTATCTTAATTATTACTTACGTTTTACTACCTAGTATAAAGGGGTTCTGATTAAGACAGTTGTGAGTACGATTCTTATAGGCCTACCACACGCACAAGTAGCACCACAGTCACAAATAGATAGGCACAGAAGTCAATCTCATGTATGCACTTCACTTTTTCCGTAGCCAAATGGCAAAAAACGGAACCCTTATAGATTCGTCTGTCTGTCTGTCTGTCCGTCCGTATGTCACAGCCACTTTTTTCCGAAACTATAAGAGCTATACTGTTGAAACTTTGTAAGTAGAAGTATGCTGTGAACCGCATTAAGATTATCACATAAAAATAGAAAAAAAGCAATATATTTTGGGGGTCCCCATACTTAAAACTGAAACTAGATTTTTTTTTTTCATCAAACCCGTACGTGTGGGGTATCTATGGATAGGTCTTTAAAAATGATACTGAGGTTTCTAATATAATTTTTTTCTAAACTGAATAGTTTGCGTGAGAGACACTTCCAAAGTGGTAAAATGTGTGTCACCCCCCCTCTAACTTCTAAAATAAGAGAATGATAAAACTAAAAAAAATATATGATGTAAATTACTATAAAAACTACCAACGAAAATTGGTTTGAACGAAATCTAGTAAGTAGTTTTTTTTTAATGCGTCATAAATCGAAAAAAATACACTATTATTAAAACATCGATCAAAGTTACAACACATTACAAGAACTATAATATTATGTTACTTGCTGCTACGGAACCCTTCATGGGCGAGTCCGACTCGCACTTGGCCGGTTTTATACCTACGCTAGGCGATCGCGCTAGGGTCAGCGCGTTGCGCCGAACTGTACGAGTGCGACTGAGCGGTTAAGCCGAGATATCGTGTTCGTGAGCGGTGTTTATGTGTGCGATGCTCGAGCATGCTTTGTATGTAGATTGACTTCTGTACCTATATATTTGGTGCCACAGTTTTGCCTGCGCAAGTTGATTTTTACGCGGAACACCGTGCGTGTGGTTGGTCAAACTCATCATTTTGACACAATTTTACACGGTTTTCCGTGTACAAATCGGCCTGAGGTAAGGTGAAGCTTGTTTGTGTGTTAGTAGGTCCATAACTTCGAAAGGGATCTTTTTTACCTCTAGGTATATGTATGGACTATCAATCAGCTAAGTGGGCAAAATCTGTAAGATCTTTCTCACCCACATTTCGCTAGTTTAATTGAGATGATGCGAGAAATCGCCGGGGCCCTGGAACAATGGCAAAGAAAGGAAAGGAGTGGGTTTTCAGTCAGTACAATTGCCGTCACGGATCTTGAGCGCTGGCTTCAAGTTGCGCAGAAGTCAAAAATTCGGTCTCTTTAGTGGTGCGAAGTGAGACGCGGGGGCGGAGAGTGTCAGTGATTGGCCCGCCGCGCCACCGCGTCATAGACGTCACGCCTAATTCGTTTTCTGCGTAGCTGCATGTATGTAATGTGCAAAGCGATCCCCACTCTTATGCCGAGCGCTCAAGATCCGTTTCGGCAATTATAAAAGTCCGAGTCATTAGATGATTTTCCCACCTAAAAAAAAAAGATAAAAATGGGTGTGTTGCACCGAACCGCAAACTGCGATAGCGAACCATAAAATCATGAACTATGACGTCACACATATATCTAATCTTTTATTTATGTAACATGTAAAATACGTGTATCGTACCCGGCTCATAATATAGTAAACATGATTGGCTGTGAGAACTTGACGTGTTATTACCTAGCGCGATTATGCAGGTGGAAATTATCCGGTGCCGTGTGTTAATCGCCTTATAGGATCACTTTGTTGTCCGTCCGTCTGTTTGTTTGTAGGTCTGTTTAGATCCTTTATCTCGAGAACCCGTGGAGGTATCGAGTTGATATTAAAACCATATAGTCGGGTCTCTTCAAGCCGCGAAAAAACTTCTAAGTTAACGAATAAAAAAGATACGGTCGTTTATGTCGCAAAAAAACGTATGTTTTGATACTCTCAAAGACCGAAATTCATAGGGTACATCCCGTTGACCCAGAATCCTGAAATTTGGCACAAAGCAATGTCTTATAGTACAGGTATAGGAATAAATCTGTAAACAGTAAATTTGTTGTTACTTATGTCACAAAAAAAAATTGCAATTCGGAAAAATCTTCAAAACTCCATTCGGGAATTGTAGTTTGCACGGAACCCTCTACGAGTTCGACTCGCACTTGCCCAGTTTTCAATAATCAGATAACTCTTACCTTTTTTATCATGGAAAGGCTCGCGTTTGCCACTATCTCATGTGATGGTAAACAATGATGTGGCCGACGATGGAGCACGCTTGCCTATTCATTCTTGACTTAAAGCCCATAGGTTATATCTATCAGATAACACGAGACTCCGACAGGGAATTCCACTCCACCTACTTGAAGAATAAAAATTGTTTGATATAGAAAAATGTTAAACAGCCATATTTATTCTACAGTCAAAAATGAGCGGACTACTAGATTCTACTTGCGTTGAATTAGTAGTTCCTCAGATTATAATTTATAGCCTATTTTAATTCAGGATTCCCTGTTCTGGGAAGAGTGAGTTTTTAGGGTTTACCCAAAGGGTAAAAATGGGACCCTATTACTTAGACTCCATTGTATGTCTGTCTTTCACCAGGCTGTACCTACCTCATGAACCGTGATAGCCAGACAGTTAATTAGTTTCAAAGATGATGCAAAAATAGAAACATGCTTTGCAAATTGGACTTCCTTATTTTAAATCTTCAAAGAATTACAAATACACAGTTGTCTTTTATTTTCCTGTTAGGTATTTGGAAAGTCCTTTATGCAAAAAGGCAAATTACTTCCATGTCTATTGGTTTTCCTTTTACGTTTATACTATACGAAATAGTGTGTATTTTTGTTTGTAAAGAATAAACCCATAAACAACTGGACCTATTTCAAATGGTTTTACCAGTAGAATGCTAATTTATTGCTGGATGACAAAGCTATATGTTTTATATTTTCAAGCGGGCGAAGACACCGGCAGAGGCTAGTATTAAATTATAAAGACCAATAATAATTCTATTTAAACTTAAGGATAAATTACTTCTAAACCTTTGGACATTTTACGGTCGAGTAGCTGTTTTTTTTTTTTGCTTTCTGAATAGCGAATAGCGAGCTGAATAAATAAACATAAGTCTAAATATTTTTTCCTCTTTTTTTGCGTGTGTGGCCTCTCGCAGATCGACCTATGAGGTTGTCGTCTGTTAACTGAACTTATCTGTGGCGATATCAATAAATCAAGAAAGTCAAACCCGAGATACGTTTCCATACAACCGTTTTAACGTGATTATGGCGTTAATACACATCTTTTTTCCAGATATTTTAGAAACTTAGATACTTTGTGATTCCTACGACACAGGGAATCCTAGTGTGTGGGTCTAGGGTTTAAAAACATGGTGTAAGGGGCAGGTCTCTGCATACTTTGAGGGCTTACTCAGTAAAACAAACAGTTCAACTTTCCATAAGATTTTTTTCCGGAAACCTGCCTTAACAGGGTAGCTTTAAGAGCTCGTGGTATAGCCTCAAAATTCGCCTTATAAACGTTTAGGTCCGTCAGTTGGGTGCACCCTAAAGTACTGCGACGACGCGCACTATTCCCGCGCGCCTCAAGGTGCTGTCAGCAACAGCAGGGGCCCAGCTGGGTCGAAGCATACTGGGGCCAGGATTAGTTTCGAAAGATAGCTCAGCCCCGGTATGAAGGCACAAAGGAAAGGGGTTGGGTTTTTAGTCAGTAAGAGTCTGACACTATCTCTCGCTCCGCCCAAGAGTGGGGCATATCATTGGATGATTTTCCACCGAAAAAAAAAATCCTTAAATACTGCTAAAGAAACAGACCTAAGAAACGACTATTCTGTTTCCTTCTACGATTTCGTCCTTCCTGATTCGTCTAACGTTACAATGTATGCTTCCAGTATTCACAGCCCTGCACACAACGTACATCGACAACGTGATCCTCGCTTACAACCCCGACACGCACCGCGAGGAGACCACTGATGACTCCAACGTTAAGACCACCTACACTACCAAGGCGTCGCCCATCTCGCTGGGCAGCAATGGTGAGTTCTCATTCACTGAAATTATTTATTTATTTTTATTTATTTTACAATTTATGTACACACAAAAATAACAGAAACAGATAATACATAAGAGACGTTAGTACAAAGGTACTGCTTATTTCCAAAGAAATTTCTTCCAGCAGACCTGCGAAAGGAGAAATCAAAAAGAAATGTAGACCATAGTGTGTAGGAAGCAAAAGAAGAATGTGTGAAGTCTTAATCCAAAGTCATTTAGAAATAATTGTATATACCTAAAAATAGTATGTACCTACAGCTATAAATATATACCATACATAATACATATAATATATAAATAAATATCACAATTGATATTATCTGTTTTCTAAGCCTCCCCACGACGGCGAGCAATGAGTAGCTCGCCGTCCGATCATCCGGTAACCGTTCTAACCAAGCCTAAATCGTCAATGGCGCGTACTGTTCCACGCGTGCATCAAGATGTCAGCAAATCGTAGGGGCCCAGCATGGTCGAAGCTTACTGGGGCCAAGGGTTTGCTTTTGTAAGGAAGACTCAGTCCTAGTATGAAAGGCAACGAAGAAACAGGAGTGAGTTTTTAGTCTGTAAAAGTCTGACACATCCTCCTGCTCCGCCCAAGAGAGGTGGGATCCCGGTGGATGATTTTTCCACCGAAAAAAAAACTGGACGCAAATGGGTCATTGACCAAAACCACAAAACGTTTCCACTGATATAATTCCTTTAGATTTCATACATGTTATACGAACTCGCAGCACACGGTGACACTAGTGATCGCGACTAGCTACAAATCATCGTTGGAACAAAACTGAAAGAAACAATAAAATAATAATAAATTACATAAAGTGATTTACAAAAAACATACATTTTGGAATAATTTGCGAGTATTCTTTTTGCGTATTTAAGTATTCGTTTATTTTTTGACAACTTACACTACTTACTTACTATTTTTTTTTTATTGTATGTATGTATTTGTGTTAATGTATCTTGTTAGTGTCATATCTGATGTTTGTACACTGACAATCCTTAATATATCTCCTTTCTCTCAGTCTATCCAAAAGTTGTCTGTTAGAGATCGCCCTGTGCGATAAGACCGCCCATTGTGCACTTATTCTTTTAAATGTTTGTCCTGTATTTTTGTTTATTTGGTGTACAATAAAGATTATAATAAATAAATAAACTTATAGAGCCGATGTGCGCGCTATACCCCGCCCCCTCTCTCTTTCTGGTCCATTGTAACGTTGATTGAAACAATAGTACTTACTTATATTCTTTATTGTACATAACTTAAAAAATATAACATAATGAATATGGCTATGAGTACATGGCATTACGGGTACATAAATAATAACCATGTAAGTACTAAAATGATAAAATCAAGTATTTATTTTTAAATTTCTCGTAAAAAACGCGAATTATTGTATGATATAGAATTATTTATATCAGCACGCTTAGCCAAGTTGTTATTTTGCAATCGTTAACGCTATCGAAAAGTGATGAAACGTATGGGAATGACGTCATCTCAACGTAAAGTCGCGTGGTAAGAACAAACGAATAGACAATTCGTAGCCAAGTTCACATCGTTTAAAATCGTTTCTACAATATTTAACGCTACATCCTTTGTTATACAAACGCTAGGTACATCGTAGAACACGCGGGCGACTCAGGCGCGTCAACGTGGCTACCAACTTATCGTTTTCTACAATTGCTGTCACCGAGGCGTTACCGATTAGAGAACGGAATTCGATTGTAACTTGGCTAGGGGGGCAGAAATCATAACGCGTAAAGGTTGGTTTAAAAATATCTGCTACCGACCACAAGCGTCTAACACCGGCCACAAGTAGCTGTCGCACGCATCCGCATCCATTGCAGCTTAAGGTAGGTATTTCAGGTAGTGTTTGTGAGGCTGTCAGATGCCAAGTAATTTGATGAACTACAACCTGACTGAATCTATTTCTGACTGGACCTATCTCTGACTCTGCCAGGGCTGCAGCATAGTTGAAAGATATCTCTCTTAAAAAATTCTCCACCCTAGATGAGAGACTAATGATGATAAGGGTGATCTATTAATACTAATACGGAAATATTGTAAGAACAACCATTTTTTTAAAAGAGTAACCATGGAGTTTCTTGCCGGTTCTTCTCCATAGGAAACGTCCAGTTTGGAACCGTGCACTAGCTTCTGACGTTTTATAAGTGCCTATGTAGGCCTATGTGGAAAAAAATACTAGAATATTGAAAAAAAGTTTTTTTTTTTTGCAGTTTTATGAGATGATATCCTAAGAATTATCTAAAATATATTCATAGTAGGCACCTTGACTTCTTCTTCAGTGCGCATGTCCAGCACCGAGGTGGAGGCCGACAACGAGGCCGACGCGCGCAAGTGCGAGGCCATCCTACCAGGGATCAAGACGCTGTGGGGGGTACTCGAGGACTTCGTTAAAGAAGGTAACATTCTTATCTCCTTATCATCACTTCAGCTGAAAGACGTTCACAGTGAGACATAGGGCTCCCGCGGCCTTCGTTAGGTCATCGGTCCACCACGTGTGAGGTCTTCCAACGCTGTGTCTTTCAGTAAGTGATCGCCAATCCAGAACCTTTCAGCCCCATCGACATCTGTTCTACGAGCAATGTGTCCTGGCCACTGCCACTTAAATTTGGCGATGTTTTCTATTTATCACTGGGGATCAAGACGCTGTGGGCAGCTCTATTTTCATGCAATTCCGTCAAGTGCAATGGCATTCTATCCCACATCAAGGCCAGTAAAATTAAGTAAATTGGATGCCAGTAAAATTAAAAAAAACCGCGATGCGTGACTGTCGAAGATTGACGCACTGGAAATGTGGTGCTGGAGACGCATGCTTAGAATCCCATGGACCGCGTACCGAACCAGTATATCGATCCTGAACTTAATATCATGTATGTTGTTTGTATGTCCAGGGCGGGTGCAGCAGCTGGGCGTGGCGGACGTGGGCGGCGGCTGCCTGCGCAAGCTGCACGCGTGGGCGCGCGTGCGGCCCGCCATCGCGCAGATCAACCTGGCGTCGTGCTGCGTCGTGCCGCCCTCGCTGCACGCCTTCTGTCGCGCCAACGACGTGCAGCTACTCACCCACGCTGATCCCCCCGGTAACTATCTTGCTAAGACCTTTGTTTAAAACATAGGCATTTTGACCTTGATTTTGGCGCTATAATTTCTCGTCTACTTATACTCATTGGCCTTCTTGCATTTCAAATCCATGAATGTGATATATCAATGTCTGTTAGGCACTGATCTCTACTATTTACCTCACTGGACTGGCGGCGTCAAAGTGATGTTGTCTCCGTTTCATATTCGCCATTTTGGCGCTACCTTCGCTTTGAGTATTTACGGTACTAATACTAGTGATATCGCGCCGCTTACAAAATACACCTGACTTCATTTTTCATAGGTTTAATTAATATAATTCGTGAAGAAAGAATAACACGAAACTCAAACGAAATTAATTCAAAATTCAATAAATACTTCACACATGCATTATACGTCAAAATTAGTTCTCTGAACGCTCGCAAGTGGCGCTTCAAATAGACACAAAAAATTAGCTGTCAAACATGGAATAACTGGTTCAGTGCTGCTAGGGCTTCGGGAACATTTGAAAACGTGACCGTGGCTCTAAAGCGTAAAGGGCAAGTACAGGACACAGGTGGGTTTAGTCAGTAAAAGTCTAACACGATCTCACCCTACAGCAGAAAAAATCATTTGATGATTATACCCCCTAAAAAATTAAGTAATACACTCATATTAAAAAAAAATGTATTTCAATTTAGACTGATTTTCAGCATTAGCGACCTTGTAAACTATGACTGAAGAATACGTTATAAAAAATAGCGTTTTTGATGACCGCTTCTACCTTGGATGTTGATAAACCTAATTCTGGCAATTCTTTGTAAATTTCACCCACTCTGAGTGGAGCAAAAGGGAGTGTTAAGACTTACTGACGAAATCTTACCCGTGTTCCCTTTGGTAAGTCTCCTCTTTAAGGAGCTGAAGCGGCAACAAGGCGTCCTCACCTTCCGCATGACGCAGGTCCTTACCGGACATGGCAAGTTCGGGAGGTTCCTGCATCGGATTCAGGCGAAAGAAACGCCCGGGTGTTACCATTTTGGATCGTCCGGAGGACACGGTGGTGGTGTGCCCCGCTTGGGCAGCAACGCCGTGTCCTCGTGGAGGCAATCGGTGGCAGCGACCTTTCGCGCCGTGTCCTGCTACAGGCTATGGCACGTCACGAGCCCTCTACTTTAGCTTCGAAGTCTTTCATTTGACATTTAAGTAGGATTTGAGCCGTTCTCAACTGAAAATATTCAATTCAGAATTCCGCCCTAATTCGAATTTTATCCTCTTCCTCAGATCTACTTTCAATAGCCGCAGTAAAGACCCTCTCAGACGCCGGCGTCGGCTGCAACAACCTAGACTGGTGCGCTCGCTACCAGGTACACATAAAATGTAGAGGGGTGCTCGCTCTTAAAGGATACGTCTGTAAGGCCACGCTGGGGAACAAATCAGACAAAATTGAGAACATGAAGAGCGCTTGAAGAACTTGTTAATAGTAAGGTATTTATTTAAGCATTTTACTTAGGTTTTGTGCATTCAACCGTTCGATTAAGTGACATTTTACTATAGGTAATGGTTTTCAAACGTTTGGTATTGACCACGGGATATTTCGACAAGCTTTTGAATGCCAGTCATGTATATTATTATGTCTTAGCCATATCGTAGAATTGGCCATTTCATGAAATTTTTATGAAGGTCGATTTAGATTGCGCACATGTACATTATATACATTTTATACGGCAACTAGACTTCTACAGTTGATCCACGCCACGCGATGTCGTTCTACGTACTAATGGCGTGGTCCAGGTGTGCGTTGCCCTGATGTAGTTCTATCTTTATAGTTGAGGTTGGGTTAGTTTTGAGGTGGTTATGTCATGAAGTGGTCGGCTATTATGTGACATGGCCGACTAAATCATGAAATGGTCAATTCTACGATATGTCTACGAAATGTACAAAACGAAAGACGAAGAAACAAAATGTGTCCAGTACGCCATGGTAACATTTACATGACAAATAGGATGAAATTGTACCTTCGTGCTTAGAGGACGCCTTTAACCGCCAAGTCAAAAGGTTAATGCAAGCAAGGTTACTATTAGTCTATCAAAGAAACGTCTCTTGGATAGACTAACATCTAACCTATGCTACTTGATCATTATGTACCACTTCTGAGCCAAGGCTTGCCTCTCTCTATTTCACATACGTCTGTCTTCGGCCATTGCGGGAGGTTCCGAGAGTCAAGTTCATCTCTTCACCTTCGTTTTTATCTGCCGCGATAATAGCGCCTAGCATTTAATGGCTCCCAATAAGTGACTCTTAGCTCACAGCGTATCTGAAATGCGGTAGTCATCTCCGTCATAATTCCTAGTATCTTCCATAAAGCACACTACACACACACACATGCATATTCAATTGTACAGCTAAGAAGTGGAATTCCCTGATGAAGGTGTTTCCTAGAACCTTGGTTCTTTAAGTCAAGAGTGAACAGGTTACTTCTAGGCAAGCGCGCTCCATCGTCGGCCACATTATCGTTTACCATCAGGTGAGGTAGTGGTCAAACGCGAACCTATCTATAGTAAAAAAAGAGTATAAAGTTCGACGCCCTTTTTGCCATTTCTGCCGTTCCAACGTGACATTGGCAGAAAAGTCGAAACCGAATCTATGGCCAAGAAAAAAGAATCCCTTATCTCTGGCAGAATGTCACTTTGTCTACGCCTGGGTTACCTAAGCTATTTCATTCTATACAATCTATTGATTTTGACAATCTTTTTTTACTGCAATTTTATTCTAACTAATAATATTAACCTTATGACGGATATAGGTACCATTTTAGATTTCAATAGTCAGTATTGTGACTTGCATTCGTTCTTAGTAAATTTAATATGCAGTCGACAAAATATGTTTTTAAAATAATAAGCATTCAGTTTAGTTTTATGGTAGGCGTTAGATAAACTTGCAATAAGGGTTATTGACCCTCCCACATTAAAGATATAAAATTGTCTTGAATCGACATCTATCGCGATCCTTTATATTTTAATGAAAAGCGATTTAGTTTTAACTGGGGCCTCACCATAGCGTGTTAAAATGACAGCCGTGAGAGCGAGAAAGGGATGGAGCTATATAGGGTGTACTTAAAGGGCTATATTTTGACGCCATGCCCAAAGCTACCAAACTAAACACCATACCAGAGTCGCCACACGTCCGAGCTGGTCGCGTCACCAAATTGGTTGCGCAACCAGACACCAGGTGAGTAACTCTCTATCGAGCTGTATACATTTTATTGGTAGCCACGACTGGTCGCGCCGCCATGGTGTCTCGATGAAATATAGCCCTTACAGTTTTATAGCACTTCAGACCTTGTCCTTCCATGAAATACAAGCGAAATTCAACCTTATGGTGTTAAGCAATCTTCCTGCCATGCACTAATACATCCGAAGCTTGTTTATTATTTTAGAAATGTAGGTTACCGGTAGATTTCAGAAATATAGACTCATGTGTATAGCAATTGTGATATAGTTCTATACACCGCTAAATTTTAATCGTTTTAACCCCGTGGAGGGTCACTATCGATTTGTAAAGATAAAATTAAAAAATAAAGTACCTCTTTTTCAAAACTCGTATTAATTTACGTAATAAATTAATTTCTTTATGATAACTTCAGCTGATAGTAATCGGCGTTGCGTACTAACTACCTATAGGTCATTGAACTCGCTTAGCTGACGTTTTCTTCAAGAAATTAATTTCGTACATGCGTAAATTAATACGAGTTTTAAAAAAAGGTACTTTATTTTTTAATTTTATCTTTACAAATCGATAGTGTTTCATGTACTGGATCGACCCTCCACGGTATAAAAACGATCAAAATTTAGGGGTGTGTACTGTGTGTACTTATATTGATACTTAATTTTTTTTAGACACTGATGATACAGTGCTCTATAATACTGATATACACCATTAATATTTAATTAGTACAAATACTTAAAGGGCTTATTAGAAAAAGTCTTGTTATTATTTAAGTAAAGTCTCAATAAATAATATTCATTAACAGCGAAGTCTCAAAATGTCACTCAATTTATGGAAATATGAACAATATTTCCATAAATTATGGACGAATAAATGACGAGCATTATGGAAAAACACTGTGCGTAGTGTTTTCTAGTAGCAATTGTTATGAAAGATTGATTGTATTATGAATTTACCAATAATGACAAATCTCGTGGACAATTTTGGGAATTCGTTTTTTTTTTTTAGTTTTGAATACAAAAATATGATCAGTAATGGGTACGGATAGGGCCCTATATTTTTTTGTATTCATTAAAACATAGGGTCGTATAAACAATGATATACTTAATTAATGGGTTCTTATTGCTTATTCATTTTTATTCTGTACTAACATTTTGCCAGCGGCTTTGTTCGCGAAAATGTTTTCTTAAAAACTTGAACTGGAAATAGTTATGATATGTTTAGTAATTTCCAAATTTTTACTTTGCATTTGTCGATTTTTAATCAAACTTATTGATTATATTTTGAAAGATAACACTGGAATTCTCATACCGGTTAAACATATTATTATTCGAGAATCCATAAGGATATTATCAGTGTCTAAGAAATATTTATAAATATAGTTGGTGCAGAAACTGGGTGTGATGGTTAATTTAATATAAACCTAATATGATACGATTAGTTTTTACGATTTATTGTTGTCAACCTGTCAAAATAATTTAACAAAATAAAGGAAAGAACTAATATTTAATTCAAAGAAAGTATTCATATAATTATCGAGATAAACAGAAAGAAAGGCTGTGACAAAAGAAATTGCAAATTGTTGTGTAATTTTTGACAAGTTGACAACTTTTAAAATTAAAATAGTTACCTTATTAAATTGTTGTTTTATTACAATTAAACGGTACTTGGCAATTTTGTGATAAGTTATAGATACTAAACTGGTTAAAAAATGTAAGGTCCGTTTTTATATTTGAGAAAGACCCTAGAATGTAACTTGGTACGAAACTGAAAGCAATAAAATAATAAAATAATAATGAGGGCTCCGGTGTAGTAGGAGCTATTTTAGTAGTAGCTATACTACACCGGACAAGCCTCTAGGTAGTCAAAATACAAATGTTAAAACGGGCCTTTTACTTTTTGACAACTTTAGGCGCGATTTTGTATGCACGAAAAGTTTTGAGCTAAGCGCCTGTCGATTTTATTTGAGCAATTTTGACCGAAGACTGCAACTGATAAACAACAACCTAGCTAGGGGTTCTTTAAGTTAAGAGCGACCATTTTCAGCCAGGCGTGACATCGTCGTTTACCATCAAAATGAAATAGTGATCAAACTTTCAAAGCGGCGTAACGACGATGCGTCGTTTTGTGTGTAGGCTGCACGTTACTAAGCCGCGTACTTTATTTCAGCCGTATTGCAATCCGACTAAACGTGAGGTAGCCAATATGTAAAACAGCGCGTTATACGATACGGCTGCGATATGTATTTGTGTAATCTGTGCTTTAACTTTTCTTGCATATAAAAACAGTCTGATTATAATATAATAGTATTTTCGTGCAGTTAACCATAGTTTAAATATAAAGCTTAAATATAAAGACAAGAGCAAAATGAATGTGTGTGCAGTCACAAAATTATTATGCTGACTGTACTTCGGATATGAAATCTCAATTATTTATTGGATATTTAATTTGAAAGTTTTAAAATTGAGGCGTGGTCTTAAATATTTTAAGTTTGTTCGTCTTAAAGCATTATTAGTTTTAATTCTTTAAGCCACCGTGGTTGGTAATAATGTTGAAATTATTAATTGTTAAGCAGGGTTTGTGTATCTATAGAAAAAATCTTCTCGATGCCCAATTATACTGCTAGGTAATGAAATATTAATAAAAACACTTTAAACCAGTGAATAGTATGAAATAACCATAGTTTAAAAATATATTTTTTTTGCTTGTAGCAACATTCCTAAATAAAATGCGCAAATGTCCCAAAAAAGGTTTTTAAAAATTGACGTAATGGCGGGGTATACGCACACTCTTTTAAGTACTTAAATTATTATCAATTATTATGTCAATGTTACACACAAAAAATGCCCTTTCTATAAAACTGTTATCTTTATATGTCTAATTGATTCATAGGTGCCTCATAATTAAATTAAGATGTTTCATGTGACTTAATAAAAAAAAAATGCTTAGTAAAAAAAGTGTAAAAATGTTTATAATGCATTCTAAAATGTATAATGTAAGATGAAACCCGAATTGTTTTAAAATTAAAGTATTTATTGAATATTTTCTGTGTTTGATTTTTGTTGTTACCATAGCCCTCATATTCTATACTAGCTTTTACCAGCGGCTTCACCTGCGTGAAAATAGAAAAATTATAACCTTTACGGCCCGTTTACGACCTTGCCACTGGAAGCGATAGTTAAGGGCCAAGCGCCCGAAAAGTGCCATAAAACAGTGATTTTCTGAGGCCTACTCCTCCGTAACGGCTCGGTCAATTGGTTTGAAAAAAATATATGTTTATTATAGATTCATGAACAATAATATCAACATTTGATTTTTTCGTGCAATTAATACTTTGGCAAAAAACAAAATTAGCAATTTCGCAACGTTTCGCAACTTTTCCCTACTCCTTCGAAACGGCTTGGACCTTTAGAAACATTTTTACACATAAAAATTGGTTGTTAAATATTCTTCAAAGTGAACATTGCATATGAAAATCAATCAATATCTCGCAGAGAAAATGGATTTAAAACGCTTTCCGGGCGCTGCTGGCCGCAAATAAATGCACAGATTTGCGGACTGCCGCCTAGGCGAGTGCGAGAGTTGCATTCACATAATTTCGGCCAGATGGTTCAAGGGACTATACGCCTTAAGCGCGGGGCGGCGAGCGGTAAGAACAAAAGTATGAAAATGTTTGAAGTACGCCACGAAACGCCGCTCATAGCGCCGCGTATCCGCTTACCGATGCCCCACCGCTCGCCGCTTAGACCAAAGTCGTGAACAAGTGGCGGGAAGTCATCAAATGACTTCTCCCGCTCTAGAATAGGAGCATTCTAGATCTACACACTTTACCTATCAGAAATTCACCGTGTCCCAGCGCGTGTCGGTTCTACTGGACCTCTACGGTTTTGCTGACATCTCTGAGGCGTGCGTGGCGTATTGCGCCGTCGACGTCATGGGCCCGGTTCGGACAGTTATCAGACGCCCGTGACTGCATGCAATGTTTATTTAGAGCAAGCAATAGCAATGGGAAGCTACCTACCCATTGCTCGTCGCTTACGGTGGTCGGATATCGCCCTGCGGCTGTTAAGGGCCAAACGCTGCGTTGAGCGGTGCTCGCGTGCACCCGTTGCGTGACTCCGCGCGTGTGTCGTATGCGGCGGTCCCCGTAGCGAAAATCGGATTATTTCCTGCGCAGAGGCTTCATGATGACGCTGCCAGTTCGTGCAGCCATGAACGTGCATTTTATAGCCCTCACCATGCAACCGCGTGGTCAGTCAACCATACTTACATTTTTTGGGCGTCATGTTCTGGCTACGTGGCTATGGCATCTCAATGAGGTACAAGTATCGGCACGGATATTGACCGTTCGGCGATAGAGTGGGGATCGCTTTGCGCATTTTCATACGTTGGCGAGCCAATCGTCGTCGTTGAGATACACGCAGCAAGTGCAGGGAACGAATCGATGGCGCGGCGAGCTAATCACTGACACTCCGCTTCCGCGTCTCACTTCGTACCGCTAAAGAGACCGAATATTTGACTTCT
Organism: Mythimna albipuncta; assembly: GCA_929112965.1. NCBI lineage: Eukaryota > Metazoa > Arthropoda > Insecta > Lepidoptera > Noctuidae > Mythimna > Mythimna albipuncta. Next base: position 11,215,775 of record OV815981.1, read on the forward strand.
GCCCAACTTGAAGCCAGCGCTCAAGATCCGTGCCGGTATCTGTATTTCTCTTAATGTTCTTTATATAAACGACTAATTTCTATGACTACAATAAAACATGTAAAGAAAATTGCCCACCACACTTTGTACGCAAAGCAACTGCCAAGCAAGAACAAAATAGTAGGCGCTTATGATTAGTTTCTTTTTGGACCTGTGCAGATGCGATAAGGATCTTGACACTGCGTCTCAGTCCAATAAGATTATATTAAGTATTAACTGATGCCCGCGACTTCGTCCACGACAGACATAAAACAGCACAATGACATTTGGTCACAATATCAAGAAGTCTTTTTGTTTTGTACGGAACTGTAATTCTTTTTCTAGAATAAAAATAGTTTAAGTGGCTCCTTTTAACATCAGATATCTATCAGTGGAAGTTCCGTTAAAATCAGTCCAGCCGTTTCGGAGATTAGCAGGCCTAAGCAGACAAACGGACAAAAATAAAATAAAAATACATTTTGGTCATAGGTATCGAATATACTGCATTTAGGAACCAGAAGGGTCGAAGCCTGCTGTGGTTATGGGTTGTACGAAATAGAACCTAGGGGCTCTTTTTTAGTCTGTAAAAGTCTGCCACGCTCTCGCGCTCCGCCCAAAAGCGGGAGATGCCATGAATGATTTCCCATCTAAAAAAAATGTATTTATAAAACCCTAAGTATATATTTGTGTTACCATCATCTACATACTGTCTAACTACAGTTATTATAATGATTTGGTGCTCACTTATGCATTGGGTACCTATTATAGAGGATTACTTATAAATATATTGTGTATTAGAGGGTAGGAGACGATATAAAGGTTATAGCGGGGATAACATGACTAAGAAAGTGCTGAGGCACACAATAGATGGGTACAGAAGACAATCTCATGCATGTACCTACTTCAATTTTTATACGCTCGGCGGACGCACACTAATGAGCTTTTGAGCCGGAACTATTCGACGAGTGGGCCGAGGCGCTTCGAGATATCGTGTCCGTGAGCGGTGCCTATGTGTGCGTTGCTCGAGCGCGCTTTGTATGTAGATTGAAGACAGTGGAAAGAAATGGAGGAGGCCTTTACAAACGTTAGGCAACAGACGAAGTTGAAGGTGTTTCGGTAAAGTCGTTAATTAAAGTTTATTTATTTAATGTTAACGAATTATTTGTTTATTCTGGAGTGGTGATTACTTACCGTAAGACGCAGCGTTGGAATAAGTCCTCGCACAAGGTGGACCGATGACCTGGTCAGCGTCGCGGGAATCCGATGGATGCGAGACGCACGGGACAAGCCCTTATGGCGACGCTTGGGGGAGGCCTATGTCCAACAGTGAACGTCTGTCGGTTGCAATGATGATGAAGACGATTTTTAATAGCTTTTACCCGCAGCTGCACCCGCATACGTACATAAAATACTTATAGCCTATGTCACTCAGGAATAAAGCAGATCTCTATCGGTGAAAAAATTTCGCAATTGGAAGCAGTACTTTTAGAGATTACGTCTTACAAACAAAAAACAAACTACCTATTATTTTATTATATTATTGTAGATTATTATTTATGAATTGGGTTGTCATATTAAAAGTAGATATAGGTAATCATGAATGATTACAACACCAGCCAAAAATTTTAAAACCCAACTCACTTCAGAAATTCTTTTGCGCCCTCAACATAGGCAAGCTAAAGATTTTATCTCCAGTCATTTTATATAGATTAGGTTCTATGATACTTCTCCATCATCAAAACTTTCCATTTCAAAGACAAACCTACTTGTGTATTCTACTGAATCTCAACATTACGACATGCTACCAAGTTGGCAACTTTACAAAAAAACACAGTCGCCGGTAGCGTGGGGTCGCCACGGAAGGCAATATCCTGTTTCCTGCTAACCCCTTTTTTATTTTAATGCACAATTATAAAGTTATTCGCTTGATTTCGTCAGCACCACTCCGATGCATATAAATGGACTTTTAAAGATAAAAGCAGGGGTGGTCCGATATGTTTTACGTCTAGTAATGCAGTTTTGTTTAAGTTATTGATAGCGGTTGAGGAATAGAGGATAGAGTTAAGTTATTAGGTATTTAAATTAAATTTTTTGAAGAAAACCTATGAACATTGCACACATAATACTTGAAAAGAAACCAAAAAAACTTTCCTACTAAATTTCTGAAGCGCGTTTTCATGAATGCTAGAGATCACTTTTGGAAAGCGCTAAAGCAAAGAATCCAAATGTCAGGATAATGTTATTTTAAAAAGTAATTTTCCCACGTCGGTTCCTGATTGTGTTATTAATGCGTAAATATATAAATGTATCTATTTGTTATTTTTTTATACATCTATAAAAACGTTTCAATTATTTCTGAGGTGTCTCAGTATACTTTTTTTTTCCGATGGGAAAAATCATCCTATGACAACCCCCGCTCTTGGGCGGAGCTGGGAGATAGTGTCAGACTCTTACTGACTAAAAAACCCATCCCGTTCCTTCAAGCTTTCATACCGGGGCTCGAGCACCCTTTCGGATAACCCTGGCCCCAGTAGGCTTCGACCCGGCTGGGCCCCTGCTGTTGCTGACAACTCCTTGAGGCGCGCGGGAACAGTGTGCGCCGTCGACGACTTGGGCTTGGTCCGGACAGTTACCGGACGGCCGGACAGCGAGCTACCCATTGCCTACTGTCCACAAGCCCACGCCTACGGTGGCCAGAAATCGGGATCAGTATCCCGGCGACGGTGGCGGCGGCGATAATGCCGTTACCTGATGCGTTCGGCCTCCTCCTTTGCGAGCATTACTGCTTCGCAGAAGTTGGCGACCGCCTGCCACTCCTCCTCGCTCCAGACCATGGCCTCAACCAAGGCCCGGAGCGAGAGTTATCTATTGAACTCGCTTAGCTGACGTTTTCTTAAAGAAATTAATTTCGTACATGCGTAAACTAATACGAGTTTTGAAAAAAAGGTACTTTATTTTTTAATTGTATCTTTACAAATCGATAGTGTTTCATGTACCGAATCAACCCTCCACGGGATTAAAACGATTAAAATTTAGCGGTGTATTATTAATTACAAATATGAATACAGTACCTATAATAATTCAGGAATAAGTTATTACTGTAATCAATAAATATATCAAATAATTTCCAACTTGTCAACATAATAATTCAGTTTTTGTAAATTCTTTATCTCGACATTTAGGAGTTATTGGCACTTCAACATCGATATCATGATCATGTAAAAGTTCAATTATAGATAGTATCTTATGAATTTATTCCAAAAGTATTTGATATTAATATTATTATGGATAATATAAGTGTTAACGAGATTCCTAATGACAAATGTGGAATTCTTTTAATTACGTTTTTTGCTATCGGCTGACTTTTGTGTTTCGAGGAACCATAAGCAGCTGTCCGATCAAAATACAGGAACATCATACTTGCAAAAAGTTTGTTCGTACGTGAACTTTTTGTTCAAAACAATTCGAAGCATGGGCGTCGGGAGGGGGCACAACACTTGCACCTCACAGGCGTTTAATACAACGTACAAAACTTTCGAAAATTATATACATAAAAGAATATCTCTACCATATTTTAATTAAAGCTGATTGTCGATTCGAACACAGTCTAGAAGAGTCCAGTCAGGAATTGGCATATTTACAACTTTTTTTACTTAACTGTATTAAATAGCAGTCTCCTAATATATTGTTTCCAAATTGTCAGCAACTCTTAATTAATAGACAATCTAGCATTTATTTATTTCTTAATCTAATATCTGCCTTAACAGTTTTTTTTTTTTTATAACCCAATGCGATAAATGCGCTTATCCTTACTTATTATACTAATATCTATAACTAAAAATAAGTAACTAAATAATGCATATCCGAGACGAGGTGCTAAATTTTTAGGGTTAGCTTTTACGCCCTTCTTCGGTTTCGTATAAATCGCCAACGTTAATTCTGCTAAATCTGAAAAGAAAATCTAAAGCTAGAACTACATTAAACCCATGCACACGTGTAACACGCCTGATTTGGACGTAGAACGACGTCGCGTGGCGTCGCGTGAAGTGTGTAAAATGTAGCTCTACAAGTCTAGTTTCCACAATAATGTATGACAGACGACGCGCTCAGTAGCGTAGTTAACGTAAAATCAAACAAGCCAAATATCGTTGAAGTTTTATAGTCGTTCGATCGAAGTCATAACCAAAATCGGTGTTCACGATCTATCGACTTATTTCCAGTTACATTAATAAGTATTCTACCAGGATAATGTAACACTGATTGTTTTTTTAATCGATGAATTTCAAACGACTTTAACCTTTCAATTGTGATAATTACAGACACAATTGAAAGACAATAGGTGCGCGAACGCCGGCGTTCGCTTGGGGTTTAATGAATTAAAATCGGTGTCGCTCAAAATCGACTGATGGATGTGAATACGGAAATGGTCTAAACTACTAAATCGCTACGATATCGTTACAGTTTTCATTACGTGAATCGGGCTACAGATCGGTGTGTGTGGCACACGTGTAAGCAATGTAGTTCTACTTGCGGAAAATTCATATGTTAACAATCATAGAAATATGTTAATATTAAAAAAACTCTTTTCTCTTATCTGTGTTGACAATGTTGTAGATACTTGCATCTATATTAAACGCATATTTTTTTCAAACCTATTGACTTAGCCGTTACCGAGAAGCAGGTTTCAAAAAGTCATTGTTTTAAAGCACTGCTCGAGAGTTAAGGCCTTAATAACTTATGTGCTCATGGCAACACTGAAATCGCGTCAGGTGTTAACAGTGGCGTCAGCCATTAGATATGGCCCAAAGATTTGTACAGTAGCCGAAACAATGGTTTTAGGGTCAATTCCACAAGTTGGTACTGCATCCGCTCTCCGTTTCGTCAGCATTGCGGTAAGCCTCTTGTTTAAATTAAGAATAGATATAATAAAATTGCATGAAGTAACACGATTAAAAAGTAATAATAATAACGGTAATGTGTATTATTGCATTTATATTTAATTTAATTATATCTATAACATTTTGTATTTAATTTTAATTGTGTCTATGACATTGCGTATTTAATTTAACTGTATGTAATTTAAATGTCTATTTTTGTAATATTTCATTTGGCTTGATTTTAATTTTGTGTACAATCTGGTCGTCGATGTCTGAAATAATATTCCACAACTTTCACATAAAGCCATTTAATTTCAAATTTAGCAGAGCTAGTACGTACTAGACAAATGGTAAACATACTTACCTATATATTATTTCTAAATACATACATATTGATACAAGAAATGATCGTACTCTCTCTCATTACACAAACATTTTTCCTGGTTGGGAGTTGAACCCACGGCCTCCAGCTTAGCAGTCAGAGAGCCACTTATCACTAGACGAACACACTAGTCTCATTTATCCAGACAGAATGTCCATTGAGTTTATCGAATGTGCAATAAGTATCATTTTTTTTTACCAACTTCTTAATAATTTAAATACTTTCGTTGAAAGAAATATTTGAATTTCAAAGGCGTATTCAAAAGAAAACTATTATAATTTATTAAAAGGAATGAAATGAAAAACTCAATGCCTAAATTATTCGTATATTTATCTATTCGCGTATTCTTCTAATGATTGACCGAACGATGGAATGGTTGAGACGAATGTATTTGACAGTTGCTATCATTTTTCTATGCATTTGGATATTTTTCTAGATATTTTTTTTTTAGTGTTTCTGATATTTTTGTAGTTATTATGAGATTTGTAGCTATTCAGGGTAAAGACAAAAAACAAAGCAAAGATCATTAAAGGCGTAACTAAAACGTCTTTATATATAATACTAGCTTCTGCCAGCGGCTTCGCTCGCATGAAAATTGTGAATCTAAACCATTCCCAGATCCCCTTGAACACACATAAAAAATTTCATCAAAATCGGTCCAGTCGTTTGAGAGAAGTTCAGTGACATACACACTCACAGAAGAATTATATATATAAAGATTAGCATTTTCTAGCAACCTATACAGATTACACACATGCTAGACTGTCAGCAACAGTCAGGCCAGACTGGCATCATTCAACAAACTGCTCTAAAATCATTGCTAAAACCGTCGACAAGCGTACCTCTATAATGATACCGCATATTGTCCAGCCACTTGGAGTTTGGACAGACGGTTTTCCAGCAAGCGATAGTTTCAAACGATGTGTGGCCAATCATACGGCTTGTGTTACACATGGGATTACGACAAACAGCTGATTGACACTCTGTCTCGTTGAAATCTGAGGCAACGTTGAGAAATTCATACTAATAATGATAAATGAGAAAGTGTGTGTAGTTGTCTGTCTGTTACGAGTAGTGTTGCCAGGTATCCCGATTTGCGCGGGATGTCCCGATTTTGAGGGGTCTCTGGGGACACGTCCCGATTTGCGCCTGATCGGGACGCTAAATGTCACGATTTACCAATAAATTAAAAGCCATTATAATTACATATTACAAAGTAACATATATCAGTAGCATTCGCCATATTGTCACCCATGTTAAGTGCGTTAAAAACCCTAGAGCGAGAGAAGTCATTGAATGATTTTTCACCCCAAACAAAAACTTTTTTTTATTTGTCCTGATTTAAAACCCTAAATCCCGATTTGTTGTACCATCAGTCCCGATTTTACTCCAATCGGTCCTGGCAACACTAGTTACGAGGCCAAACTTAGATTGGACAAACCATAGAAAGAAACGAAGGTAGGTGAAGGTTGCGGGGAACCGATGGATGCGAGATGCAATGGATCGTTAATTGTCGCGGCACTTGGGGTGGCCTATGTCCAACAGTGGACGTATATCGGCTGAAATGATGATGATGATGATTGAAAGAAACCCTACCACAAGCTCTTAACGAGATCCATTTTACGACTTAAGAGCCGGTTGTAGTCACAGAGTATTTTGTATGAAGTCCGCCCGGATTCATGTCGACTTCGCGGTTCCATAACGGTGTTTTTGGATATTTTTATTACAAAAACACCCCATAACTACTCACGATATTTGCTTTTGTCGGTCCTTTTAGAAAAACAAGCTTTATTATTTTATGTAACTTTCAAATGTTGCCACATCTTTGAAATCGTAAGTTAGGGTCGGATTTGCGATTTTTTTTATCGATCCGACTAAATTATCATCATATCATGTTTTGATATGATGATAATATTATGATAATATATATATATTATGATGATAAGCCCAGCGGCTTGTCATATGTGCAATTTTAATAGAATAATTTTTCATGGCGTTCTCTTTTATATTTATGGATTTATTTATTTATTCCAGAGGTTCACAAAAGTTCAAAATGAGTAGAACCTGGCCTTAACGTGAACTGTTAAAGGGAGATGGAGCTATGTAGGGTGTATGGCTCTATCCTTTTTTCTCGCTCGCACGACTGACATTTTAAAACGTCATGATAAAGCACCTTGGGCTGTGGGAACGCAAAGGGCAACTGAAGGACACAGGTAAGTTTTTTTTCGGTGGGTAAAATCACCCAGATGACATCCCTCGCCCTTGTGGGTTATAATTATTTGTAAAAATCTAAAACTGTCTCGCTCCACCCTCAATCTCAATGGTCGTCCAGTTGTCGTCAAGGCGACTCCCGACCACCATAGGCCCTGTTTGTGGACGGCGAGCAATGGGTAGCTCATCGTCCGATAAGACTCAGGCCCGATTCGACGGTCTTCAAAGAGATGCTAGCGTGAATGACGAAGCTCGCTTGGGCCGACGCTAACCTGGGCTGCAGATTGTTGGGAGAAGTTACCGTAGCCCTTTGCAAAAAGTACTACTGAAGGAACACTGTGGGTTTTAGACAGTAAAAGTCTCTCTCTCACTTTACCCAGAGCGTAACAAGTTATTTGATGATTTTCCTCTCAAAAAATGTGCTTTGGTACTAAAAAGTTTTTAAATCACCTCAAATACACGCAGACGAAGCCGCGGAAAAAATGCTAGTTTAATTTTATTATAACAAGCTCGTTCTTTGCTCACAAACTTTGGTTGTTAGGTAATCGAATTACCGAACATGTGTGCGTTACACAACCATAGACAATATGGAAAGTGGCGGGAAATTGCGCAGAGACAATTTCGGCGAGATCTGCGCAAGCATCGACTCGAGTCGGGTAGTGGCTGCAGAAAAAGCAGTAGACAATAATTTGGAACATTTTTTGTTTTTTAGTTAATGTTTTTGGCTTGGATAGGTCCTTTTGGATACTAAGTCCTTTAAGTCATATTATTATTCGTAGGAATAGTATTTTTTTACTATTAGAATATAGATAATAATTATATGCATGCATATTCTAATGCTTTTGTAGTACCTATTTGGCAGCTGGGGTAGTCAACACTACAATAAATAAATTCTCAGCTCCATTTGTACCGAGATCGCGCCTTTCAATGATTTCACATAGTTATTGTCTAGTTGCGCAGCCACTTGAAATATATTAACTACACCAAATTTACACCATAATATCCACTAGAAACCAATTCGAGAATAATTAAAACAGCTGTTGGACTTCACTCGAAGAAAGCCCGCCAAAAACTTTTTGGAAAATTAAAGATTTAAAGGCCACAGATAAAATATTTGTCATTAGGGCTTTCGGTCCTAGCAGGGTCGAAATCTACTTAAGCCATTGGTAGTGCAAAAGAGTCCCTCGGGGCCGTGGAACGATGGCAAAGAAGAGACATTGGAGTAGAATTTAGTCAGTAAAAGTCTGACACACCCTCTCGCTCCATTTTAGGGCGTTTTAAAAAACTAAATATCTCTTTAACCTCGTTTCTATTACCACAAATCTTAATTCATGGAAGATCTCTGAAAATGAATTCGTAATTATACTTCATTTGGGTACTTAAGTAAACGTAAACAGTCTTATTTATTTATTTAATCTTGATGTCTTTTTATAGAAAAAAAATCGTATAAAAGACATACAGAGATAATTTAAACTTAGTTATTTAAATAACATCAGTTTAGGTAAATAACTAATTGTAAACATTTTTAGATACAATTTTGAGATAAAAGACATGTCAAAGTTGTTTACAATTAGTTAAGTAGGTACCTAAACAAATGGAGGTTCAATGCAACTGTTTTACGAGTTTAATTTTAGTACTAAACATTTGCATTTTTTAAAACGCACTTCAAAAAGTAAACTGCAGTGAACGAATCAAATCGAGTCGTGGGGCTTTTTGCACTGGGACCACGGTCCTAATTTCTACCTATAATAATAATAATATTTTTAGAAGTATTTAGGGACCACAAGTAAAAAGGCTTCAAAGTACAGTTACCAAAAAATCGGATCCCTAAATACTACTAAAAAAAAATCAGTCTAAAAAGCGCCAAGACCCTTCAAATTATCCTCAAACTCTTGCAGGTGTTAACAATTCAATAGTTATTATTCAGAAAAATGTTTTAAGTATATAAATGACTCTATTACAAACATATTTCTACGAAGAGGACGTGCAGAATGTTGTACACATACTATACCTACGTAAAGATGCGGAATATGACCACGTCTGACTCTTTTGACCTGCGCCAAATTATCAATACACATTTCAAACAAATCGTTAACACATGCACATACATTATCTTGTTGTGACTGGTGTCAGATTTTTATATTACTTATAATAGAACAATATAAAAAAATCCAGGTTGCCTGGAAGAAATCGCCGAGTGCTTTAAGCCCGCCAATTGTAGGTTTTTATTATGTAGTTTTGTTTTTTATTTGTTATCTTTGTGTGCAGTAAAGTATATAAGTCGTGACCAGACATTATAAATTGGTCATTTCATGATAGGCCACGAAAACTCGCAAGATCGTTTTAAACTTTAAAGTTTGATGATATGTCAATCTTCCTTTTCCTTGAGGATTCTAGTCCAATTACTGTTCAGGTATATGATCGGAATCCCTCCTAAGCGTGTGGCCAATCTTGTGATTGATGGAGCTTTCGTGGTATTTTTCTAACAGCTCTACTTTAGGACCCTCGCCCACGGCGACTTTTTGTAGCTGTTGATGCCACCATCACTAATAACACGCGAAAAGATGCCAATGCGCTACAGCATCGCTACTGTGTCGATGCGAACGCGCTACAGCATCGCTACAAAAAGGCGCCGTGGCCAGCACGCTTAGCCAAGTTGTTATTCGGCAATCGTTAACGCTGTCGAAAAGTGATGAAACGTATGGGAATGACGTCATCTCAACGTAAAATCGCGTGGTCAGAACAAACGAATAGACAATTCGTAGCCAAATTCATATCGTTTAAAATCGTTTCTACAATATTTAACGCTACATCCTTTGTTATACAAACGCTACATTGTAGAACGAGCGGCCGACTCAGGCTCGTCAATATGGCTACCAACTTATCGTTTTCTACAATTAATAATAATATATAATAATATTGCACAACTATCACACAACGCCGTCTAGTCCCAAGCTAAGCAGAGCTTGTGTTATGGGTACTAGGCAACTGATAAACATACATATATATTTCTAAATACATACATATTATAGATAAATTACACCCAGACACAGAACAAATGATCGTGCTCATCACAAAAACATTTGTCCTGGGTGGGAATCGAACCCACGACCTCCGGCATAGCAGTCAAGGTCACTAACCACTAGACCAACAGGCCTGTCGAATTGCTGTCACCGAGGCGTTACCGATTAGAGAACGGAATTCGATTGTAACTTGGCTAGGGGGGCAGGGGCTTTAGAGATGGTCTCGGGCCAGTAAATCCCGAAGATGCGACGAGATTTCCCACCTTCTTTTTCTTTTCGTGTCGATGCTCTCAAACTATACTTTTTCTGACCAATATTTGGCAACCTGCACAGCTATTGTTTACCTCATATAGATCCTGAAAACTGCAGGTCGTTACGCAGGATGGGCAGCATAGCAGGTGGCGCATATCTTGTGGAGAGGCGATTTCCCACCTTTAAAAGAATGATTTGCTAACTTAAAAAAGTATAATATAGTATGGATATAAATAAAAGCTACCGCGGAAAGTAGTCGTCTGCTGTCGCTACTCGATCTCGCATTAGACGTCAAGTTCAGCGTGCGCGCGTCGCGAGCGTGAAATTGTCACACTCTTACTTTCTGATGGCGCGATAGCACAGCCGTCCTTCCTTTCGCTTTAATTACCACAAATCATCATTACTACGAGGTCCCTGAACTGTCACGTTGGGTAATGGAGCTAGAGTCATGGTATAGCTTTTTTTTTCGTTGGATAAAATTCGTCTAATGACATCCCCCGCCCTTGGGTGGGGCTGGAGATAGTGTCAGACTTTTACTGACTAAAAATCCCATCCTTCGTTGCCCAGCCTTCCTTTCAGAAGCAGACCTTTGGCCCTATTAGTCTTCGAACCTGCTGGGTGTGCAGGAACAGTACGCGCCATATCATGGTACTTATAGCTTAGAATTTCAAAGCTATACATATTTGTGCCTAAGTAACAGCTGCCAGAGGCTTTGCCTGCCTGATAGTAAAAATTATCCCAAGGGAACATTCTCCTGGGATAATAAGTATCATCATCATCATATCAGCCGATAGACGTCCACTGTTGGACATAGGCCTCCCCTAAGTGTCGCCGCAATGCAAGAACCTGTGCGTAATGCAGTTGGGTAGATCTAATTTCGAGAAAGAGGTCAACCGTTGAATCCGACTCGGCTGGGCAGCCTTCCAGAAGCTACGCGGTATCTTCTCATCCAATGTACCACAGTGTCTCAAGACGAATATCTTTGACAAGTGCGTATTGCCAGTGATGACATATGGTGCCGAAACGTGGTCGCTCACAATGGGCCTCATCAGAAGGCTTAAAGTCAACCAATGGGCAATGGAAAGGGCTATTCTCAGAGTTTCATTGCGTGATCGAATCAGAAATGAAGATATCCGCAGGAGAACCAGGGTTCCTGACATAGCACGAAGAATCGCCAAACTTAAGTGGCAATGCGCAGGGCACATTGCTCGCAGAACAGATGGCGGTTGGGGCCGAAAGGTTCTGGAGTGGCGACCGCGTATCGGAAGACGCAGCGGCGCAAGGTCTCCTACAAGGTGGACCGATGACCTAGTGAAGGTTGCGGGAATCCTATGGATGCGAGACGCATAGGCCCGGTCGTTATGGCGACACTTGGGGGTATATGTCCAACAAGGGACGTGTTTCGGGTGAGATGATGATGACTGCTGTTCGAGCGATTTTTTTTTTGGTGGGAAAATCATCTAATGACATCCCCCGCTCTTGGGCGGAGCGAGAAAGCGTGTCAGAGTTGTACTCTTTCAAACTATCCCACAGCTGTGCCAGGCATCGGTTCAATTGGGTGAACAATACAGGTACATTGTGGTACCTATATTGTTTAATTTTTTGGTGGAGAATCATCAAGTAACCCCTTTCGTTCTATGTGGAGCGAGTGGGAGTGTTTTTTTTTTTACCTTTTGGTTTACAATTAAGTTTATTATATTATATTCTATACTATGAGCGAGCTTTCTACCTCCACCTTGTCACGTAAACCTTAGAAAGGTTTCAAGTGTTTTTGTTCCAATAACTTTAAACTAATGTATTGAGCAATAACCGATAAAAAAAAATGTTCTTAATTGGACGACGAGTAACCCGTTGCTTGCCTCTCAAAACATAATTATTATAATCGATAATAAAGATAAGATTTTTATAATATTTTTTTCCTTGTTTTTAATATTTTCATGTACGCAGGATGTAGTTTATTTAATAATTGTTACAAAATATTCACATACTAATAAAATCCTTAAATAATTAAAAAAATTATAAAAAAAATACATGCCCTTACCTAATTAAAACTAACTAAGAGCAATTATGTTACATTATTCATGTAAGTGAACAATGTAATTCTTATGTGAATAGAGTTGTCTCAAACCTATGTCATGTGTCCATGTTTAACTGTGGACGGCTTTATGACAGATGATGGTGATTATGTATTTTTTTAATTTTTAGGGTTCTGCACCTAAAGGGTAAAACTAACTAAATAGGGTCCCCTATTATTGAGACTCCGCTGTCCGTCCGTCTGTCACCAGGCTGTATCTTATGAACCGTGATAGTTAGATAGTTGAAATTATTCCAAATAATGTATTTCTGTATTACAATAACAAAAAAAAAAAAAACAAAAAAAAATTTAAGGCGGGCTTCATACAAAATATGTGATTAACGTGGACGGTAAGGGACATGTCGTGCGCGAGTCCAACTCACACTTGACAAACGTTCTGACCGCTTTCTTTATATATTCTTTATTGTACATAACTTTACACATTGTTCATAGTAAGAAAGCCGATGTACACAGGCGAGCTTAACCCAAAATTGCGTTTTCTTACAGCAAACCTTAATATCTTTTCAAGAAATTTTATAAAAGAGGATTACTTAAGAAATGCACAACAAAAACCAAAATAATTGACATAGATATTCACGATCTATCGACTTATTTCCCGTTACATTAACAAGTATTCTACCAGGATAATGTAATACAGATTTTGTTTTTTAAATCAAAGAAATTTCAAACGACTTTAAAATCGGTGTCATCCAAACTCGATTGATGGATGTGAATATGGAAATGGTCTAAACGACTAAATCGCTACGATATCGTTACGGTTTTCATTACGTGAATCGGGCTACAGTACTTCCAGAGATTACCTCGTACAAACAAAAAAAAACGAACTTTATCTCTTTATAATATTGGTGTGCTACGAAAACGCTATGCGACTACGAAGTTCTACGATCCTAGGTTATGGATATTTTACCAGCTTTAACTGTCGCCGCACACGGGCTTCAAAAAAACACCGCTTCAAGCTTCATTTTGAGGCGGCCTTTTTTTGCGGCTCGTGTGCGGCGGTGCCGCCACAAAAAAACGCTTGAAGCGGCTTCAAGCTTCACTGGACACAAGAGGTGTCGCGCGCTCCAGCTGTTTTTTGCGGCCGCTTCTAGCTTTCTTTTGTGGTCGCCTCTAGCGTTTTTTGTGGCGGCGTTTTTTGAGGCCCGGTGTAGGACAGTTAATAAGAAAATATTTTATCTTAACACTATTACTCCTGTTCCAAAGTGCCTTTTTTGTGGTCTAATTGCAATGAGGATGTTCACGACAATTCATACATCAGTTGGCGCCACTTAACTGAAAGGTCTACTACTTTTGAAAACGTATATGACGTTGACGTCTATTTAATCAATGTCATTAAAATAAGCGTTTTGACAGATACCTGGACCTGACGACACAGTATTACCACTTAGTGAACGTCATTTCAGTAAACCAACATTAATAATTTAGACTTAAACTACAATTCACGAATGATGGCGGCCGTGAAGTATTCACCTTTTTTCCCTTTTCTGAAAAATCATCAAATATCTTCTCCCACTCTGAACTTTAAAATAGGTAGGATTTTAAAGTTCATTATGGGACAGAATATCTAATTAGATACTTATCTAAATACATAACGTACATAAATAAAATATAAAAACACAAAGTACATTTTTATTACTTATCACAATAATTTCAGGCGGACAAAGCTTGGCTAGATTTTTTCAAAAAATTTAATTGTGCTAATTTTTGACGTAATATATTTAATTTAAAAACCTGGGTCTACATATACTACATAAAAAAATTAGTTTCTTGTAATGTTAAATATAATGAGTGCCTAGGCCTAGTCAACAAACAATAATTCTTAATGATATATTATGTTGAAGACGAGGTGATTTAGCATATAATATATTTGACATTGTTTTGATAATCCTAGTATACATTTAGAATAAGATCTTTTTGTCTACTTATTTAGATTTATATATTACAACTAGTTTTTGTCTGCAGCTTCGCCCGCATAAAATATAGCCAATGTCACTCAGCAATAAAGCAGCTTTCTGTCGGTGAAAAAAAATTTTGTAATTGGACCAGTTCTTTCAGAGATAACCTCCTTTAAACAAAAAACAAACTTTACCTCTTTATGCAAGTAATAGGTATTATATAGATATAAAATAATTATAATAAGTGTAAAAATCAATCAGTGAATAATTTTATTAAGGTTCTGTTCATAATATCCACAATAGGAAACGTATTCTTGGCTAGAGATATTCTGTTGCCGGCAATTCATACTTCGGGCAATATTCCCACCAATACTTCCACTTCACGGCAATTTTGCCGGCAACGGCACATCTCTATTCTGGGCTGCAGAATCGTTCAACAGTGTTACCATAGCCCAGGAACACGAAGGGCAAATGGAGGAATACAGGTGGATTTTTGTTTCACTATATCAGACAGTCCCTCTCGCTTCACCCAGAGCTGGAGAACTTATGAATATGATTTACAACCTAAAAAAGAAAAGTTTTTAATGATATAAAACAGTGCTTGACTGTGATCCCGCCTGATGGTAAGCCGTGATGCAATCTTTGATGGTGAGGCGCACTAGTCTATTAAGAGCCTGTTCACTCTAGCCTTGAAGACGCCCAATAATCGGATAGGAAGACCGCAGCAGGTAAATTGTTGCAGTCTTTCGATGTAGGTACTAGGAAACGACGAGGCAAAATCGCTTAGTCCAGACTGTAGAAGTGTTAACAATGTAAGGGCGGATACTCGCTTGCTGTACGTCGCGTCGGGTTGTCCGATGGTAGAAAGGTAATGTCGGTATCAAGTCATATAATTTCTGCGTACACTCTCCAAAATGTTCCCACTGTTGGGACTTAGGCCTCCTCTCTAGGAGAGGAAATGGGCCGTAATCCACCACGCGGGCCCAGTGCGGGTTGGTGGATGTCACATGTCTTTACAATTTTTTGGTTCTAGGACATGCTAGTTTCCTCACGAGGTTTTCCTTCACCGTTTTGAGAGCAGTGGTGATGAAATAAATTACACAAAGTAATGCACCTGGCTGAGTTTGAACCCGCGACCTACAACTCGTAAGTCGGGGCTGTTACCACTCGGTCACCACTGCTCTACTCTCTCCAAAAATGCATACTATACTGTAAAATACCGAAAGACTACCCTACGCCTATGTTTTGTAAATTGGACTTAACCAAAAAAGTATTTTAATGTTTCCGTAATTTAAAATATAATACAGCATTTGAAATAAACAATTATTTGGGCTATAAATCTTACACGTGGCATTTCAAAATCAATACCTAATGCTATCTGATTCAGTTAAGAATTTAGACAATAATTTACGACCGTAGGTACACTCAAGCAGCTGGCTATAACAAAGTCCGGTTATAGGCGGCAACAAATTTATTTAGCACATAGACAACTAGCGACATAGCCGATAGATGAAGTCTATATCTCTCTGGTTATTTAGCTAAAGGGTCTATTGAGATAGTTGTCAAACTGCTTTAGTACATAGCCTATGTCATCGAGTACTTAAAATCGATACATAAGTATACTCATCAATGTGTAATCTAACTTCTATACTTATTACATAAAATATTAATATATAAATAATATTAAAAAGAGGTAGAGTTTGCTTCTTTTGTTTGTAGGAGGTAATCTCTGGAAGTACTGGTACGATTGGTAAAATTTTTTCACTGATAGAAAGCTGCTTTATTCCTGAGTGACATAGGCTATATTTTATGTACGGGGCGACGCCGTGGTTAAAAGCTAGTTAATAATAAATGAGAAATTTAGGTGTCTGTCTGTGGCAATGTCACTTTCGTGGAAAATTATCGCAGCAGGGGTTGTATTTTACAAACTGGTTTTGGTAAACCCTCTCTTAGTGCTCGCCTACGTCATAAGAGCAAAATTTTACGTTCCTTGTCCAAGCAGTATCGGATATGCGCTGATATGCCAGTCAGTCAGTTTCTCCTTTGATAAGATAATAATTATATAAACATTCCCTTTCAGATGTAATTTCACTTTATCCTGTAAAATAAACATGGAAACGTGGAATCTCAATGCATTCAATTTTTAATTAACAAA
This sequence comes from Mythimna albipuncta, assembly GCA_929112965.1. Lineage (NCBI taxonomy): Eukaryota > Metazoa > Arthropoda > Insecta > Lepidoptera > Noctuidae > Mythimna > Mythimna albipuncta. The sequence continues at coordinate 11,232,683 of OV815981.1, forward strand.
AGCAGAAATGCATACCATGTATGCATTTCATAAGTTCGCTATAATAATTTTAATATTTATTTATTTACATGAATATTTCATTATTTTTTTGGCAGATTTTCCTGAATCAAATTAGAAAAATAAAAACATAGAGAAACCTCAGACAACAACCAGTAACTCAATAAGAATAGAATAGAATAGAATAAACTTTATTGTAAACCAAACAGCTTATACAAAAACTTAAATTAACTGGCACAATAAGCGACTACTGTCTTGAAATAATTTATTGATTTGAAATCGGAATGTGATTTATTGAATTTCGAACACGGGCATTTATATTCTCCTTTTAAAAATTAAGCACACGGTTAACGTTATTTGACTTTGTTATTGACAGCTTTAAAGATTAATGTCTATTATATTATTATTTTGTTCTGGTTTGTAACAGGCAGTAAACAATCCTAATACTGCCCTAGGAAGTCAAAAAATACCATCCCAAATAAAAAAAAGCTTAAAACAGGCGATCGAAAGGCTTTGATTATAGACAAGTATATAATCAAAGACGAAAGGTCTAGATTCGAAAATCGCATAACTTTTTTGGAACATACAAAAAAGGTTGTATCCATACGTAAGTATATTAAGTTATTTTACGGAAATTTAATATACTTATTACAAATATATGAAGCGGACGAAGACGCGGTCAGAAGCTTTTCTTTAGTATATGGCACTAGAGTTTGCCCGCGGCATCATCCGCATACATAAAATATAGTCACTCAGGAATAAAGCAGCATATTTTTTCACCGACAAAAAGTCGGTGAAAAAATATAAGCAATCGGACCAGTACTTTCAGAAATCCTACAAACAGAAAAACAAACGTATAATCTTTACCTCTCTATAAATATTAGTGTAGATAAAGAGATAAAGGTGATGGTAATCATTCTTTGCAATCATCATCATATCAGGTGATAGACGTCCACTGTTGGACATAGGTCTCCCTTAATTGTCGCCACAATGAACGGTCCTGTGCGTCTCGCACCCATCGGATTCCCGCAACATTCACCACCTTGTAGGAGGCCTTCCAACGCTGCGTCCTCCGGTACACGGTCGCCACTCCAGAACCTTTCGGCCCCAACGGCTATCTGTTCTGCGAGCAATATGCCCATTGCCACTTAAGCTTGGCGATTATTCGGCAACCTTAGTTCTCCTGCGCATATCTTCATTTCTGATTCGATCAAGCAAAGAAACTCCGAGCATAGCCCTTTCCATTGCCCTTTGGTTGACTTAAAGCCTTCTGATGAGATTTAATTTTTATTTTATAATAAACAAACTTTAGAAAATTCATTTTTAAAGAAGCTTTTAGCAAGCTTCGAGCCTAGTTTACCTGTTAGCTTAATTTTAACGAAACGGTGCTGTAACTGACTCTTACTCTGAAAAACTTTGAATCTTACGTTCTCTTCTATTCTTACCAACTATATCTTAAAAGGTTTAAGTACTTGGGTTTATTTACTTTCTCTCATATAATATTTAGGAGTGAATTAATATGTAACAGAGTTAACTAACATGATTTAAAATTGGATGTCCATTGGGTTTTTTTTTTGGTTGGTATATCTAAATCATCCCTATGACTTCTCCTGCCCTTGGGCGGAGCGGGAGATAGTGTCAGACTCTTACTGACTAAAAAACCTACCCCGTTCCTTCTTGCCTTTCATACCGGGGCTCAGGGCTGAGCTACCTTATGGAAGCTAACCCTGGCCCCAGTAGGCTTCGACTCAGCTAGGCCCCTGCTGATGCTGACAACTCCTTGAGGCGCGTGGAAACAGTGCGCGCCGTCGATGACTTGGGCTAGAATCCATAGAAGCCACGCTTTGGAATGTGCAATTAGCTTGATTTTTTTTACTGATTCACTTCTTGACAATGACAATTCAAAAGTGCCTGTTAATGATTTATTTGAAATACATGCTTTGATTGATGGCGGCCCGTTTGGGCTGGTGCCTGCTAGGACTGCGGGATTGGTCGAAAGAGTCACCACGGTCAGGAACGCAAAGGCAAAGGGTAACTAAAGGAACACTGGTGGTTTTAGTTAGTAAAAGTCTGACATATCTCTCTTGCTCTACACAGAGAGGGAGGAGTTATATGATGATAATCTAAGGAAAAGTTTTTCAATACACCTACTCAAAAACCGCTCCTACCCCTACCGTTCTTAAGCACGCAACTTACTGTTTTCTGGTCTAGTGCGAAAAAGTGCGCGAGCTCACTCCCACCACAATTGATTGTATTGAGCGCATCAGGCTTGATGCAAAGCGACCCCTACGACTCGCACATCAACCTCCATTTATGTATTTCTTCGTAGGTAAATCTATTGAACAAGGTCGTTTGATACTCGTAGAAAATTATCACTGCAGCACTCGACTATATAAAACCCTCGCCTGCGGCTCGGGGAAATACCAACTCGGTCGCATTGACAAACTTTTTCCATGTGTATCCACGTGTGTACTATTAATTAAGTATTTAGTAGCCGTTTTCTCGCTTCACAAACGCATATCTTCGTCTTCAAGAGAAGCTTTCCTGTAATTTCGGAGACAATATGTATATATTCGTCGTTTTTTTCTCTCCGACATAGCCACATGTGTATTATGTAGGTATGTTGACGTTCACCGAGAACTGCGCGGCCATTATGGGTGATTTTCCACTTTCATGATCTCCGAAACATGCGCGCGCATTTTTGTGTACACCTCAAGGGAAAGCTTGCGTTATTGTGACTACAGAAAACTTTTGTGGGTTTCTATTTTCCAGTGAATGAAGCTTGATCGAAACTAGAGTTTTTAATATCTAAAGAAATCATCCAAATGACTTCTGCTGCTCTGGATGGAGCGCGAGAGTGTCAGACGTTGACTGACTAAAACGCACCTTTGGTTCTTCGGTAGTCCTTTGTGAGGGCTTGAGTTACTCCTTCAAACAACCCCTCATCCCTGGCAGGACTTTGATTTATTTGAGTAAGTACAGTTTTTGCGCCTATAGCAGCATATGCTGAGATATGAGAATTTTTATCCTCATTCAGGGCTTTTTTTATGGTAGACATTATCTTTATTTTTATTTAAAGTTATAGATTAGTTAACATTTATTATACTTATTGTTGGTTGTCCTGTTTTAGTCGCAAATAAATGTTTTTCTTTCTTTCTTTTGCAGGCAGCGCTTAGAAGCTGGCAACTTTTTTTTTCTAGTGATATCGCCTATCGCTATAAATAGTAACGTTTACATGCTCTTTTAAATATTACACGTGAATCGGCGGCGTTTTGTAATACGCTGCATGTGGACAATACTTTACAAAAGTCGAGATAAAACAACTTTTGTAAAAAAACAGATTTTTAATTAAAATAATTCAGAAGTGTTGAGATGTTACTGGTTTATAATAATAAGAAGTAATACATTTCTTGTTTCCCATTGAGCATCTGCTCTATGCCTGCGACATCTAAACACTTATTAAATATTTTATTTAAAAACCAGCTTTTCCTAGTCCCGCCAGTATGCCGTGCGCCTGTACCCAACAAGGCAGTTGACACAATCAAGATGTTATCTGGGGCGTACACCTCGGGCCCACAGGTTTCACACTCGTCGTCACTCGCCTGATCATCGTTACGGTATCATACGCTATCATATTAAAGTGACAGAGGCGACTAACTGGGGAGAATAAACGTAGAACTACATTGGCCACATGTGTGCCACGTACGTCGATCTGGGCGCGTCGGCACAAAATATATAGGTACAGAAGTCAATCTACATACAAAGCGCGCTCGAGCAACGCACACAAAGACACCGCTCACAGACTGCATCACTGCTTACCATCAGGCGGGATCGCAGTCAAGTACTAGTTTATAACAGATAAAAAAAAAAGACACGATTTCTCGGTCGCGTCTCGGATCACTCGTCGAACAATTCCGGCTCAAACGCTCATTAGTGTGCGTCCGCCGAGCGTAGGTATAAAAAGTGAAGTACATACATGAGATTGTGTTCTGTACCTATTTATTTTGTGGCGTCGGTCTCCATACATTTTATATGGCAAGAAGACTTGTAGTTCTACATTAGATCCACGCCACGCGACGTGACTCTACGTACAAATCAGAAGTGCCCTACGTGTGCGTCAGTCTAATGTAGTTCCCGCTTCAATGGGATGATTAGCTGAAAATATATATGGGTTTTTTTTTGGTGGGAAATCGTCTGACTTCGTCCGCTCTAGGGCAGACTTTTAATGACTAAATCCCATTCCTATGTTCCTGCTTTGCTTTGCGTTCTAGGACTTGGTTTCCCTTTCGAAAGCTAACACATGGCCCCAGTAGGCTTCGGCCCTGCTGGGCTCGTAAAGTTTTATTGACATCTCTTTGAGCCACGCGTGGAACACTAAGTGCTGTCGATGAATCGCGCTCGGTCCGGACGCTTGCTAGACGCCGGAAGACATTATATGAATCTGAATCTGAGCTACCGATAGCTCGTCATCCTCATCCGCCCACGAAAATGTGTATTGAGTTGGGTTTCTGAAATATATATTTTAGGTTAACATGTAAAACCCTCATTTGATGAGTTTTAAAAATACTTATTTATTTATATTTATACTATTGATAGGTTTGTGTTTGTCCACTATATCATTGGATGGTAAGCGATGATGTGGCCGACGATGGAGCACACTTAGGGTCTAAACAGACGGACTGAATTACAACTGCAATCCAACTGCAAATTGCAGTTTAAGTGCAGTTTGACACGACTGCAATAGAACTGCAAACCAAACGTGCGATCCGATTGCAGTCGTGTGAACTGCACACCGACTGCATCTGGACTGCATCATACCCACCCACGGATACCCACCCGCTCGTATGCCTCGGCTTCCCGCGCATGGTGCAGTTCGGATGCAGTCGGTGTGCAATTCACACAACTGCAATCCGACCGCACGTTTGGTTTGCAATTCTATTGCAGTCGTGTTTGCAGTTCTATTGCAGTCATGTCAACTGCATTCAAACTGCACTTAAACTGCAATTTGCAGTTGGATTGCAGTTGAAATGCATTCCGTCTGTTTTTTTTTTTTTTTTTTTCGGCAGGAGTGGGAAATCCTCATGGACGGCCAGGCTGCCTCACAAACGAGCCAGTCTGGGCAGTGTCAGACTCCTACTGACTAAAACCACACTCCTGCCTTACATTTAAACCACAGACATGACGTCCGTGCCCTTGTTTAATAGTTCTACATTGTTTGCTGCTGGGCAACTCCACGTGCAAGTGGCGTCACTCCAGAGCACTTAAGCTATTACAGTAAATCCCGTCTAAATTTAATGGCTGAGAGGCAATCAGCCCGAAGCGATACCCAAGCAACAACGAGTCATAAGCGCATCAAAGATCAGGGTTCTCCCAACCTTCAACACACATACAACCCCCCGCCGCCCAAAATGCCACACCAAGTAGACGGCCCCCCAGCTCCAGATACATAACTATAATTAATATTATACAATACAAATACACACATCAATAACCATAAATATATAATATCTATAATAACTATATATATATATAGTTATAGTTATAGTTATAGCCTTACCTAGAAGTAAAAACAACAAAACACAAACTGGCAGGGAATTCTGTTCTTTGGCTGTACCACAAAATAGATAGGTTCAGAAAACAATAATATAATAATATATAATATAATAATATTCCACAACTATCACACAACGCAGTTTAGTCCCAAGCTAAGCAGAGCTTGTGTTATGGGTACTAGACAACTGATAAACATACTTATATATTTCTAAATACATACATATTACAGATAAATTATACAGATACATATATACAGAAAATGCAAGAAACCATAATAATAATTAGGGGTCCGGTGTAGTAGTAGCTAATTAGACAAGCAAGATTGTCAAAATACAAATGTCAAAACGGGCCTTTTTTTTGATAACTATAAATGGTCTTGAAATAGGATAATTTGACTAGATATTTAGCTGATCTCGGTATCCATAATTTTATATCCAAATAAAAAAATGTTCCAAAAAAAAACCCGGTTATCATCCTGTTAACGTGATATTTACACAAAAGGTTTTTTGCCTGGGTTTTTTTAGTTTGCATAGGTATAACAATAAAAAAAAAAACATGGTTTGTAATATATACCTAGCGTTTTCCTAATGATTTTCCATGGTAACAGACCTACCTGGGTTCATAAATCCATATTTTTCCTTGCCATTTCCGTGCCAGGCATTTGTTAGAACATTTTTTTTTTTGATATGCTCGCGTTTGACCATTTTCTCACCTGATGATAAGTGATGAGGACATAAGCTACATGTGGTTTACTAATTAATCACACTAGAAACATAAAAGCGAAAGTTTCTAAGTATTTTGATTTATTTATAAGTGAGCCTAATAAATAAATACAAATACTTACAAACTTTGATAACGCTTTTAACTATTACAAAAACTTTACTTAAATCGCCTAGTGTCACAATTTTTTACACGTAGGTACCACACATGTACAAAATGATTATGTGTCTAAGTATATCTAAATACACTAATATTATAAAAAGTTAAGGTTAGTTTTTAAATATGTTTTTGTTTGTAGGAGGTAATTTCTGAAAGTACTGGTCCGATTGCTAAATTTTTTTCACCGAAAGAAAGCTGCTTTTTTCCTGAGTGACATAGGTTATATTTTATTTACACGGGCAAAGCTGCAGGCAAAAGCTAGTTATATTATATGATAATATTGTATGTGTGTATCTTCGTTACATAGAGACACTTTCGCTTTTATAATATTAGTTTGAAAAGTCATATTTTTGGTTCCTTTCAGGCTTTCAAGGTAGAAAAGACAGTACCTACTGATGAAAGTCTAGTTTCGATATTTATTTGATGATGGTATAAGTATGTGTTTTTAATTGATAATTGTAGTTTGCAAATATTTTGTTTTGACTTAGTTTTTTTAAATTTTAGGTAGAACATACGATAAACAAACCCTTAGGAGATTATCCCAAAGGAATGTATATAGGGTGATGTTTTGAAACCCAAAGAATGTCTCTCATTCATCTGGAAAAGTTTTTTCTTTACAATTTGATATTTTTAATTGCTTATTAGTTTTCCCAGTAGTAGTTGCGCCAAGTGGCTTACGGCACAAAATAGATAGGTACGAAAACTAAGTCAGATGAATGGGACATTTACTCGGTTTTAAAGAACCCTCAACGTTTCTGCTTTCGTGCGGAAGATACCGCTGGCTGAAGAAAATCAATGATAAACAATTTTAGTCTCTCAAACATTACATCATAATTCATCCCTTAGTTCCGAATTACGTCAAAAGCGATTATATCGCGAATCCGACTGAATTTAATAGTCACAAAATATAAAGATTATTGAGTACTATTTGTGACGTTGCGCGTTGGTCGGATTCGCAATAGAATCGCTTTTGACGCAATTCGGAACGCGGAGCATATCACGTCTATATTTCCTAAAGAGTTGGGCAGAAGTGTACGTTCCATAGCATACCTACATTTCAACGGCTACGTTGTAGTCATGGGCTCATTTTTTTTTAGTTGCGGCGTATCCCTGGAAACAAAGGACACGGTTGAGTTATAGTCCGTAAAAGTCTGACAATCTCTCTCACTACATCCAGAGCGGGAAAAGATATTTGATGGTTTCCCACCGCAAAAAAAAAGTGTATGGCCTTACCTTGGCATAATTCAGACCCTGGCCTACTGTTATAATGGAAAAACTCAATGACACTGCCCGACTTACGAATCGAAGCGCTTGCTCCTACTAGACAATTTCATTCCACATCATCTATGTATAATAAAAAGGCCACAAGAATTGAATAAAAAAACAACGACTTAATTCTTTTAAAATTACTTTAAAACAATTAACTAAAACATCAGAAAAGTTTACATAACAAACAACCGGCTAATCACGTAACATTAGACGAACAGAAAAAAAAAAGTACAGTTCGCAACAAAATCAATTACAGACACAAAAAGCGTAATAAATAAAGATATATAAATTAAAATACTCCACATGTAACCCGATGACTATTAAAATGCAGTCGTCTTTAACGCTTAATAAATAACATAAAAAACTGGCCGCTATGTAAAACTGTTTGTAACTGACGATTTCCTCCTACCTACTAAAATTAACCGATCACTACATCTGGGAAGATCCCATTAAAGCCACGTCTCTTCGGTCCATAAAGATGTAAACATTATGTTGTCCCCCTCTAACGTATTGGTGGACGCACCGAGCGAGAGAGACATCACGAAAGATGTATTCTCGCAACTAATCAAACGTGTCCACTGTCTGGCCGCGCATACGCATCCCACGCCGAAATTATCATTCAAAGTTCCCAGCTAAACTTTTCACATTTTATATTTATTAAACAATTTCACATATAACCTTAGTTTTAATTTGAACCGTTAAACGCATTAAGTTGCCAAAATTAACATATTTAGAGCTCAATGTTTTCCAAAATTATGAAATTGGAGATAAATGCTAATGAAAATATATCTTATTACAACTAAGGCAAAGCTTGAACTTAAATAACTCGTACCAACTTTACTTACAACTTATTGAAACGATATCAATTAAGCTAGGTCTATGCGAGGTTACTCATAGTAATAGCGACGTCCCTTTCTAATAAGAGCTCATTTGTTCCATGAAGAAAAGAGACGGATGTGTTTCCCTATTGCAACTTCAAGGCTCTTTGCGTTCTCAGTCGCTGACTTAACAGGTTTCAGAGGAGTAACCAACAGTTTGTTAACTAATACAAATATCATATAAATATTAAAAAAAAATGTTCTATTAAGTCAAACCAAATCATAATGGTCAGGTGAACTTGAAAACAAGAGAAAAATTAAGATTTTTTTTTAAAGATTTTTACTTAGTTACGAATAGTTAGATATCTAACTAGAATTTAAGTAAGTAACTTTTGTGATGTTGATAAGCAACCTAATTTATAAGGTTTTCATTGTGGCCGAGACAATAGTAAATTCTGGCAGTTTTCGGCTGAAGTATCGCAATATGATGGAGTGACAGCTAGTTAGTAATTAGAATAAGAAAAACAGATTTATAATATGAAACCTAAATCGTAGTGTATTCAAACCTTTTTTTTACTCATGGATGATAGTCTTAATCTGAAACTTAGGAAAAAATTTACAAGCACATGTACTGTAGCACAAATCGTAAAGGAAATGTTGCTTACCCCTGCATTCAGCGCCGGTCCGTGCTGAGGTGCGCTTGCGCCTCCAGTCGATCGAGCGCCGCCGCCTGCGCAGTGCCTCGCCGCGTCACCTACCAACATTACGAACTTTTTACACAACACCGAACGAGTATACCTTTGCAGACATTAAAATTTATAAAAAAAAACCCGTGAAAGTGTCAGTGCATAAGTTCTTTTGTTATTTTTTTTTTTTGCAAATGTGATAAAGGTATTGTGCCAAGTTGCGGTAAAAGTTCGAATCTTTGGATGTACTGAATTTTCAAGTTTATTGTGCTTTTTATTTGTTTTTTTTGGGCAGTGATGTACTGAAAACTTTATACATTGACGTTATTAAACGATACGTTTGTTATACAAGTTTGTTAATGGTGCGTATTTATTAGTACTATTTGCTGAAGTCTAGATAAATATTTGATGGAAATACTGGAGTATGTCTTACTTATCTAAGTTTATTGTGTGTTTTGTTTTCTTACGTATCATATTGTATAATATGACAGATATTGAATGCATATACTCTCGATCATTTTATTACGTATTAATAAAACAAAAAGTTTTCCAAAACTTTGTAAAAAATTGTTATGCATAAGCGTGTCTCATTTTAAAGTACTTACGTATGGTTAAAAATATGGCAAATAATAAACAATAACCTAATAATGGTTTTTACTGAGTAGTCTCTACCATTTTAAAATGTACATTATATGTAAGCAAGAATACGGAATTTTAATGTATACAACCCGTCTTGCTTAATTTGAATATGCATCGGTAAAGATTATAATTATTTACGTATGTGTCGGACAAACTGACGAAGAAAATAAATATTTAAAAGTAATCAATCTCAAATGTAAATGTATTAATTTTTAGTCACATGTATTATGAACAAAATAAAAATAAAAAATCTTAAAAAAAGACTAAATTGGCAAAAGAATTGCAACAAATATTAGAGACGGTACCTATACTCAGAGACCTTAGTTTTAACATAGGTTTCACGAGATGCCTTGTAAAATCTTTGTAATCATTTAGATGACACTAGTTTTGGAGGTTTTTAGTCCTCTTTAGAGTCTGGAGTCAGACCTGCTGTGCATACTAATCTCATAAGCTTAACTTACTGAAATTATTTGAAAAGTTGGGTTTAATACTCACAAAAAGTTTAAAAAAGTACCTAATATGAATACGGTTTTTCCGCTTCATGAAATTAAATCACGGAAAATGACCAGAAATCATAAAGGACAGATAGAAGTATGCAAAATATGTCATTTTCTAGGCTTTAAATGTGTTTAAAGAACTCTGCCTACTCCTGTAATGCGATGTAATGGTTTTTGCAATCAACATAAAGATATTATACTAATAAATATAGATTACGCTGTGCACTAGATATTATAGGTTGACAATCTCTGCGACTTGTGGTTTCAAGCGCACTTAGCGACGCATCGAAAAAAAATAATAGATCATATTTTTTTCACTTTTTCTCGAATTAACCTTTTGACTGCAACATAAAACTTACAAAAAAAGACGGAATAATAAATAATTTTAATAAATCGTTTATTTATAAAATAAATTTATAATAAAGTATAGTATTAAATGAATAAAAGTACATAAAAATAAAATAATAAATTAACATTAAAATATGACTATTATAAAAGTTTAACTAAATTAGCTTTTAAAAAACATAAAAAAGGAAAGCCTATGAGACTGAAAAATAAAAGGAAAACTGAAACGGGTTTAAAAAAAAAAATTAAAAAAATATACTACAGTAAATATAACAAAATAAATTACCAATATGAACAGCCTGGAACTGTCCCACTGCCAGCGAAACAGCTTTATGAAAAAAATAAAAATAAGTATTTTTTGATAAAAAAATTGCAATTTTTTTTTATAAAAAAGAACAAAAAAAATGGCTGATATTACAACACCCTGCCTTGACATTGGCTTCTGTCAAATACAGAATTGTCGGCCATTGACGTCCATACATAATTATGTCAGTAGAGGTGAAAAGGTGACAATTACTATGAAGAATTTCTTCACGTATAAACTATAAAGTGTTCTCATTATCTTTTAATTTTGCTGGTAAAAAAGTTAAAATGATTAAATATCGTTATATTAAGTTATATTTGTGGTTCAAAACAGTTTCAATTACTTTTGACAATTCCTTTTCTAATCGCTTATACTGAAGATTTTGGATAACTAATACAACGATTACTAGACTTATAACATGAATTAATTGTTCATAAGAGTTTCCAACCTTCGGTGCAGTGGTTGAGCGATGGGCTGCTGCGCTGCGTGACTCGGGTTCGATTCCCACACAGAACTTATAATTGTATGGCATACAGATAGGTGTTCCGGATCTAGGTTTTTTGTGTAGGTGTGTTTACATGTTTTTGAACGCACCCACGATACAGGAATTATTGGGTGTAGTGCAATTTTTTTTATAAAAGAGTTATCATTTGACAATACGACAATGATATTCTTATTGTTGAAAAAATATGACAATTACGGCATTTCAGTTACATTCAATAGGGTCTTAGATGTTTATAATTGAGATATGCAAACTGAAAATGTTACTCAACACCATTATGTCAAAGGATTTGACACTAATCGATATCAAAATGATATCAATTCAGTAGTTCACGAAGGCCTACATAAAACAAGCCGCCTCGCCATACACCTTGCGATTACAAGATATTATTATGATTTACGAACAATATGCGTGGGACCTCTATCTAATGCCACAATTACTGGCATCGAATATTCTACATCCAAGATATCGGCATTACACGTTGTTGCCAATTAGGTTCAGCTCACAGAGAGATGCTATGCGACGCGACAATTTACGCACTTTTTAAGATAACGCGAAAATTATCATCATCATCCATTCGACGTCCACTGTTGAAATAGGCTTCCCCAAGTGTCGCCATAGTGACCGGTCCTGTACGTCTCCCATCCATCGGATTCCGGCGACCCTCACCAGGTCATCGTCCCACCTTGTAGGAGGCCTTCCAAAACTGTGTCTTCTGATACGTGGTTGCCACTCCAGAACTTTTTGTCCCCGTCGACCATCTGTTCTGCGAGCAATGTGCCTTGCTCACTGCCACTTAAGTTTGGCGATTCTATGGACTATGTCTGTTACCTTGGTAGCGCTAAAATATTAAACTTTTCTTTTTATTATTATATTTGCCTTGCCTTGCCTCAGCCTTTTCTGTCCCACTGCTGAGCAAAAGCCTCTCTCCATTCTCTATATTGTTTCCGGTTCTGAGGCACTTTTTGTCGATTCATATGGAAGACATCTAAGTCATCCCACCATCCCCTTCTTGGTCTGCCGCGACCCCGTCGTGTGATTTTAGTTCATTTACTACCGACAAAAAAAGATTTTACCATCATAATAAATAGTTTACATTTGATTAAATTCGTTGCTTAAAAGAAAAATCATTACTTGATTGATGAAAACGATGAGGCGGATTTAATTGATTTTTTTTGGCTGTGTTCTAATTTATTTAGGGTGATTTGTTGCAAAATCCAACAGAAATTAATATAATATAATATAATATAATATAATATAATATAATATAAAGAATGTACTCCCGGGATAAAAGCTATGCTATTTGCTATTCCGGTATATTGTCTACTTAAGCTCTTCTAACTTTCACCTTTATAATATTTATCACCATCATCATCATCATCTCTCTCAAGATCTCCCCCAAGTGTCGCCACAATGACCGGTCCTGGGCGTCTCACATCCATCGGATTCCCGGGACCCTCACCAAGTCAACGGTCCACCTTGTAAAATTAATATTAGTTTGATTAAATTCTACGGGGTTTATTACAAGTTCCCTTTCTGAAATGTATAGGAACCTATAGTTCTATATTGTCTCACTATCTTAGAAGCAGCACGCAGTTTAGCGTTCCTGTGTAAGATGACCCTTACAATGATAATTTGATATTAAGTAGCGCAAGATCGGAATTAACGAGACTATTAGAATTGCAGAAACATTAAGTTAAAGGCATCGGTGTACTGTGATCTTTGGTTATTAAGATATTAGAACTAGGTACTGTTTAATTAGTAAACAGTGAAGTTATTGATTTTGAGCAAAAAGGTTCTTTCGGCGCAGATTATAACATTAAAGACAGACTTGTTCTATGGACCAGTCCATACCATGACATGTTAAAATGTCAAGTAAGGAAGACGGATGGCACTCTTCACCCTGTATAGCTCCATCTCTTTAACACTTCAGTTTAGGTCGTCAAATGAATGGATCGCGTTAGGAGTCCTGGTAGCGCCTATGTTATGAGTCTTATGAGCTTAATTTCACACAGAAAATTATGAGGAAGATTAAATTGAATCGAAATGGTGGAAAATTATAGCGGTTACTAAAAAGCAAAGAATTATTACCCTTGATTCTAAGAAAATTATATATTCTTATATAAACGTTACATCTCAAAATCCAATTTACTTCAATTTTGGAGCCGGATGGCCATCTGTAGCTTTGTTAGAGTCGAATGTCCCTCTGTAGCTCCGTAGCTCAACAGGTTGTAGCATTACTGCTTGATTAATTGCTATTTCAATGTCAAATTGAGTTTCGTTTTAATCATCATCTTCCAAGCTAAAAGTTCTAGCCACTAATTAAGTTTTTATATCGATGTCACTATTTTTTTTCATCACCGAGTTGTAAACGGTAACTGACCATTCAGTCTCTTGGTATGTCTATAAAAATATCTCGCTCTACTATATGTAACTCGGGTATTTCTTTAATAGTTTTCTACACACCTTACGCTTTGGCAAATGACATTTCAAGTCTATAATTAAGAGTTGAGCTCGCAAGTGACTTTTATTGTGCGACATTTTTGTTTTTCAAATTGAAAACTGAAAATAATTGAAGTTATAGTCGGCGCGTGCGAAAATACAGATAGTGATGGAATTTTACATTTAGCTGGGTGGCTTTTAGAATATTTGTTGCACCATACGATATATATTCTGGCTAATAAAGAGTTTGATTGATTGTTTGATGGAATCATTGACTTCTATTGTGCGTAGTACATATATGTCGATGGATAAGTAATTGGGCAGGTATAATAATTTATCTTAGAATATCATAAGTTTGGTGAAGAAGAATGGACATGTATAACGCACAAAAAATAACTGAGTCGCTAAAACTACCTCTGAACTGAATATGCTGTAACTGTAAGATCTGCAGAATTTAGAGATATTATTGTTTTACGAACTAATTTTATAAAAAGGAAAAAGGGAACACAAAACCATAATATAAATTAGTCGAATTTAAACCTAAAATCAATTTAAAAAATATATTTATAAAACTTGTGTTTTGCATTTGATAAAACTAGTTACACTGTATTTTAAACTGTTTAAAACTAGTAATAATCAGTATATTTATTAGCGTATATTAATAACATGTTTAACAAAAGGAGACAATCATTTTTTAACATATAGTTTTTAGGAATAGCTTCAATTTAACTTAAAATTAATGCTAATTTTTTTAGTATATGTCCCCACTGAAATAGTAATTTTTAAAATCTTCTTTATCACAGGCATATCCGCATGACGATATACAGTACAATCGCTACACGTTCATTGATATCTTACTCGCCGGATGTTATTTTTTATGCGGACTGTACTTAACCAAAACATGGCGACTGTTTTACTTAACAGCTGTTTCGTTACCATTTTAGTCATATGATATGTTCATGGTACCTTTCAAGGTGGAAAGGACGACATCGAAGACTATCCAAGTCTGTATCTTTCAGCACCCTGGGGTCCAGTAGCTTTGGACGGTATACGAGGGGCCGAAGGCAGGTCACAGAGGCCTCTTATAGTACACTAGCTGTGCCCCGCGGTTTCACCCGCGTTTTTCTCGTTTCCGTGGTACCAACTCTTAACATCTTACACACGTGATAACTTTTAAACGAAATATCCGATTGAGATGAATCAAAAAGTATTTTACTTCTACATAAATACTCTGGATAACATAATGCTTAATTTTGATAAAGATTAATATTACGATACATATTTAACGTAGTTTTTTTTTCTTCAGACGATTTAATAATTATTTTGAACACAAAATCGATTATTGTGATTAAACCATGATAGCTAGATATATGTTCTCGCGGACTTTTTTGTAGGTCTTAATGGGATCTACAAACCCGTAGTACATCATTTTGTTCTATTGTCAATAGTTTTTGCAGCGCACGCAAAAATAGGTTTTCGATTTTACACCTTGTGTTACAAAATAGCAATTTTATTACGGATCCCTAATTTTGAAAAAAAAAACACAGCCTATAGCCTTCCTCGATAAATGGACTACCCAAAACTGAAAGAATCATTCAAATCGGACCAGTAGTTCCAGAGATTAGCGCGTTCAAACAAACAAACAAACAAACAAACTCTTCAGCTTTATAATATTAGTATAGAATAGTATAGATTATGATACAAGTGAAAAATATTTGTCGACCAAGGCGGTATTCGGTGTTATGGAGCCGAGGGCTGCAATGATTTTGCAGGTGTATCAAGCGACTTTTTTAATACACTTTCGAAGAAATGAATTAACAGGGGTTTACCGCCGACTTGTGGGGGTCGACGAATTAAATTATGGCAGGGGAGAGCTTGCACACTTTTTTGATCTAGTGAGGAAAACAGTATATTGCGTAACTTAAAAAGGTGGGATAAGAGTGGGTTTTCGAGTAAGTGTATTGAAAAACATTTTTCATGGAGCGTGGCACCAACCGAAAAACAAGACAAAGATAAGACTACTTAGTGTCTCAACACTAGAAACAATCTTCCCTTATTTTTTTATACTAGTGCTTTGCAAAATTGCTCCTGGCTAATGTTATACCTACTGCCAAAAAAAAAATGGCAAAGTATTATTATGGCAAAACAAATTATACCAAAATTGTTATGCCAAAGTCTATTAGAAAAAAGATTATTATGCGAAAAGAAGGGATTCCGTTATACTTTCCATTTTTTTTTTCGTATAAAAGTAGTGTTGTTTCATAATGAATGAGCTGAAATTGCCGTGCCTAAACAATGATCCTTATTAGAAACTAGTTTTAAGTTTTATCGTACATAATCACAAGATACTTTTAGGGCTATCTGATATCATTAAGAGCAAAAATAGGAAATATTATTCTACCATCTGCCTTCAAGCAAAATGAAAACTAATTATTTTGCAGCCATCTTCTTTTTTACTTCGCCTCAGTATTTTTTTATCCCTTAGAGGTTCCAAGGTAGGAACTCCTTTTTGTTCGCCTTTTTCTAGCTATTATTTTCAACGTGTAGTCTGCTATTTTTTTATCATCGGCTTACACAGTGTTGTGTCAAGCCGTCCACTTAGATTACCATCTACGTCTAGAGCGGTGACACTCGGTGATTATCGATAAGTTCGGTAGCGAGATTTTTATCGATACATTGATCCGAACTGGAACGACACTGTCTTGGTAAATGTCAAAACAAGATTTTTTGAGCGGGGATTTGGAATTAGAAAGTGAGTAAGTATGATTGCTTTCAAATTGGGATAGATTAAAGTAACTTTCAGAAAAGGTTTATTTAATTACGTCGAAGAAAATATCGAGGATTAGTTCCAAAAAATGAACCTGTACCTAGAGTGTAGGGTAAAAATCAATATTTAAAATAAAGCACGGAGTAGAGCTTTAAACTTAGCTAGTTTTTTATTGTATTCTTAAACTTATAAAAGTAATGCTACAAGAAGAAAAAAATAAGAAAAAATAATACCAAAGACAATAACAAAAATACTAAAAATCCCTTGAAAAAATACGCTGGTTTTATGATTTTGAAACAAAATGTCAAAGGGTTTTAGGACTTTTTTTTTAATTATAGGTACCAAAGTGAAATAAAAGTCCGTCCAAGAGGATTTTTTCACTTAATCTAATAAAATTTTAACAAATACTCAACTTAAATTGTTCATTCAGAATTAATTAATTCAGAATTAGTTAATTAGGTGTATTGAATTAGTATAAATAAAATAAAACGCAGCATTTTGTTAAAGATAACAACGTCTTACCTATAATAATTTGGCAACATCAGTTTTCTTCTCTTGCGAGTGCAGGTTTTTAATAAGTTTGCTTTCCGGCTGAGCCAGACAGCATTCCTGTATATTTTCCGACACGCTCCGACGCACGGCGGAAATAAATTGTTACTGCCAACATCACAAAATAAATAAAAAATAAAATTAGGTTTATTTTGCCTTCTGAAATTTTTGTTCCTTTCTTAACTATTAACTAAATGTTAATCAACTAAAGTGATGTTTTTATAACTTGATTTTTAATATTTGTATATGTATTTCGTTTGTGCAAGCACCGCTAGGTAAAAGTTTTCTCCAGTCGTTTCCACGTTAATCTTTCTCGGGTTACTCTGTTTTATGTTTTTCCTGATGCTACCAAGATTACCAACGTATAAATATCAAAAGTGACTTGAGGTCTTTGGTGAAACTGTAAGTCAAACTTTTTGGCAGTTGAAGATTTTGTTTATGGCCTGCCTTGCTAGAACAAAAAAAAATATAGTAACGTTATTTCTTGTAAATAAAATTCAAGACTTATGGCATTAATTTATTAGGGATAATTTTTAATTTTGAGAAGGTAAATTATCTGTGTTTACGAATTATGTTCATATTTTTTTTAGGAAGATAA
Organism: Mythimna albipuncta; assembly: GCA_929112965.1. Classification (NCBI taxonomy): domain Eukaryota; kingdom Metazoa; phylum Arthropoda; class Insecta; order Lepidoptera; family Noctuidae; genus Mythimna; species Mythimna albipuncta. Next base: position 11,250,528 of record OV815981.1, read on the forward strand.
CCTAAAATAAATAGTAAAAAAAAAAATAGTAACCAAAGATATCATGTGATTTTTATGTTTCGTGTCAAATAATGATTCGTCTCTTAACTATTTACTTAAATAAGTACTAAATCTAAATTAGTTACACCGAGAACAAGTTACAAGAGATTAATATAAGAATGCAACGGGTTTCAACAATTATTATCTACATCTCTGCTTAATGTTGCCAGTTTACGACAAGTCGATGACGTCATTACACTATAAAATAAGATTTATTGTACAATGTCTTTTTAATGATTTATCTCGTGGTTTGCCTCGTGTTTCCATGCACATAAGTTTGTTAAACTATTTATTAAATTTTCTATCAAAGGTAATCTAATCAAAGAAAAAAAAGAAAAAAACCCTTTCAAATGAATGAAATCCCCACAGACGAAAAAAGAAACCGAAAGAGAGACCAAGAGAGGGACCAAGGAGGAATCGAAAGGATTTACTTTATTTAAAAAAAAAAGTTAAGGTAACCTGGGTACTTTAGAGAATTATTTCAGAAAAGTCACTCATTTCCCTAATTTCGGAATTTAGTTTTTTTTTTTAAACTAATTTGTGTGCATACTTTTTTCACAATAATATTGTATGTTTTTAAATATTTTATCATACTTTTAACAAGGAGGACGAAATAATTGTTTTTTTTTTACGTATCTAAGTAAATTGTGAGAAAAAACTTAAACTTAAAAATTATCAAAAAAAAATCAAACCCTATAATTTGCCATTGCAACAAACCTATTATCCGAACAAAAGTAACTGATTTTCTCTTCTTCATAAATTAAACTGCATAGAAAGATGTCATATTTACATCTTCCAATAATTCAAAATAAATTATTAGTTCTTTGAAAATCATAATATAAGGAACTGGGAAATTAAATGCAGGAGGTATAAGTTTCCATAAATTGCAGTCATTATAAAGGCTTTGAGAATTTCTACGACTTTCCAGCCAGTTGAATAATTAGCTGCACAGGCCTACGCAATGTGGAAGTATTTACCAGGCAGCTTTATTATTGACTACCATTATAATAATAGTTTAAAAATACATATAAAGAATAGAAGGAATTTGTATGACAACCATTTGAATAATCCATTATAATTCTGATACCTACACCTAAATACGAAAGAAGCATGGTAAACTACCATCTTAGCAAAAATCTAGCCAAAACAATTGAACAGAAAAAAAATAATTAAAAAAAAGAAACATTATTTTCAAAACGAATTAGTGACGCGCAGTATACCGTAGTGCGCAGGCGCGGCGACGCGTCGCAGTGCCGCCAACATTGACAGCTGTCAATCAGGGCCAAGATGGCGGCCGGCCGGTTCTGTCGGTACAACCGCGGGTCGCTATCTCCGTCAAATCTGACGCAGGGCTCTCATGTGATTAGAAATGTTTTTATTCAACAAACTGTTGGGTGACCTCTTTAATCAGTTCAAATCTGCAGCTGAAATGTCACGCGATGGCAATTGCTTTCATTAACACAAGTTAATTCACTTTCTGTTGGAATACTCGCTGATTTTGATGATAAATCTAACGAAGTCGATTAAACTATCACGACTTACCGAAATTAGTTGTAAACTTTGTTGTATTTTAAAGACAGTTGGACGCTAATTGGCCATGTTATTTCTAAGTCTAGTGTAACTAACCGTAAATAATTAAAATCTTGGTTTTATTCCAAACATTATGATTACGATGATTACAAGAATACACTTTTGAATTTAGACATACTTCCCCGTATCCATCACTTCTTGTTTTGACATGCATTTCTTTTTATCTCACTTTGAAGTTTAACCGTCGTTTTGCTAATGTTAGTACCCTTTCATTTCCAGATTATACCACAAACACAAGTGATGTGACGTACATAATGTGCGAACGCGTCACAGTGACGCACAAGCGGACTTTGAAGAACCAGTAGTGAAGTGCGTGTACCGATACATTTGCATATCGATAGAGCATTCGATACTTGTGAAAATTGAACACGAATGAACACCCTGATGCTCACAACCGGCGGAGCTGTGGACGACCAACCCTGTGTAGACAACAATATGGCGTTTTCTTCTTATAAGTGAGTATAGAATACAAATATATTCTCTTCTAAGTGAACTGAATTATTGAGGAATGCTGTTTCTCTAAATAAGTAAACAAAAGATGATGAACGATGTCATTTGTTTGGCAAAAGTATATCAGCAAAATTACTAAGTATTAATCTTTTTTAAAAAACTTGACAATGATGACAACAAAAGTCACTAGTGTCAATTAATTAACTGTAAATTGTTTGCAAAAAAGGAATAAAATGATCGTTGACTTTTGACACACGATTGATATCTAGTAAAACAACTAAACACAGCTATATTTTTACTGATATTTTGTTGTGTTATTTAAAATCATCGTGATGTCCATCGTTATACTTCTACGTATTTCATACAAAAAAACGAGTAGAAACCGAGTTTTCTCCCACAATGCACAATGACATCGATCCAGTCTCACAAATGACGTTAGCTACATTCGAGACAGGCAAATTACCGCATACTTTTTGTAACGATATAATGAAATTATCTTCATGAAACACGTAAAAAGCTGTCATAACCATAACTTGAAGAAGTCTTGACAGCATCCCGGAGTGCGGGATGAAGCCATTTATCCAAAAACTGCACCGGGGATCTCTCGACCATTCGCAGCCAGAATTCAGATGACAAGATTACTTATACTTGGAAATCAACACAAGTTTTCGATGCATCATTAACAGCATTACTCGAATTAATTATACATTTTTTGCTTGGATGACAACCAATTTCTAGACTTACGAACCAGCAGACGTGTAAAATTTTAAATGTATTCCGATGAAGCCGTTGTGTAACACTTTGTGAGGTACCCTATGACATTTATTTTTTTACGTGCGCCAAGGCGAAGCTTTATTTGCGGTTTGACTATAAATTCATATTTTATTGTCAGTTGTATAAACTGTTGCTGTTCTCCAAATGGATTCATAATATAAGTATAGTAAAAACTCTGCTATCAGCATTTGAACAACGGAACGAGATCGTTCGCTTGCATTAATTTCATTTCATAACCTATAAAGTAAATACAGCAATTACCCAAAGCAAAAAGCCGTTGACCAATGAATTCGTCAGGCGGTTACAGTCCTCAATCGGGCACCTTTCATTTAAAAAAAGAACCATACGCCATTTCATGTCAATTTTTGAATTATTCATCGTGCGAATGCGCGAGCGCATCGATTGATGCAAACAAAAAGCGCGCGCTCGCTAATCTTCGCCCTTTTTCGCCGAGCTTCGGGCTTCCTCGGGCCCAGTGTTGCCAACCAACGCATTTATTATTCAACTAGTTTTTACAGTCACGCTGCGCAAAGACATAACAGAGAATGCATTTATTTGATAAATGATATTTTTTTCCTAAAACCCCAAATCTGGAGATTTTTTAAACTAATTTTTCGGTGTCAATACTGGAGGACATATTCTTTTGTTAATAAATGTGTGCTCCATTCATGTCCATTCAATCAAAAGAGAAAACATAATGCTGTGTCATATAATCCGATACGTTCTCATAACAATGTTCTGAGAATCCGATCAGAAGTTTTAATTTTATACTTCTCATATTGATTTGACAAGATTAACTGAGCTGAGATTTTTTGTATCGACACATTCTAACTAGTGGGCATAGTGAATACTTTAGACAGATAACATCTGGCGTTCGCAAATATTTCTTAATGACTAATAATAACTAGTTTTACATTTTTCTTATAAACTACTAATTTCTTGTTTGCCTAAGTAATAACTCATAAATAATTGATTGCATTCTAAATTCGTTATCATTGGCCGTCAAGCCAATTACAAGTAACATTGCGATGCTTTGAGTGCAGAAAAAATATAGTATTCGAATTTCCGAGCGTTCATCCCCCGCGCCCGCACGTCCGCCGCGCCTCGACGCCGCGTCTCGACTGTACGTGATTGGTTTATTAATTAGGCGAATCATCGTCGGGTTCCATTTTTAAAAATAGGCGGGATTCTTTCTGTGCGACTTTTCTTTTTAATTTTGGCCGGCGTTGAACGCAATTAGAGCTGGCAGTATAGCTTTTTGTCTCATAATCACCGCGCGGCGATAATGTTAGTTTTAAATACTGTTTATGATAATTTAATAAGCAATCTGGATGCTATCTTAATTCTATGAACCTAATTAAAATTTTATTGATGTCTCCATCCGGTATTTTTCCTATGATTTATTGCTGTTCTTCTGGCTAACGTATCTGTACTGTAGATTTTACTAGCTTAAAGGAAGTGACGTCATTAAATATGAATTAAATTTACAACAGCAACCACATCTTAGTGAAACATTAAAACAAAATTCAAGAAACCGGCATTTCAGTTATAACTCAGGCGGAAAGCAAAACAAAAATGGAACTTTCATATTTATTTTTAAGTAGGACCGATTAAAAAGATTCGAAATCGATCGCAAACGACTAAGGTCAGTAGAAAATAACATAAAAAGCCTTGTCGCGTCCGTCCCGATGCTATGTCTCCCGAATACCGTTAGGATGCCTTCGAAACTTAAAACGAAGAAAAAAAAAACCGAAAACTATTCCAATTGCCAGTATTTGGAATCCGTTTTGTCTGCTATCGCGTTTTAAGGCTATTTCGGTTACGGAATATTTGTAATTTTTGCTTTTTGCACATCATATGTCCCTTTTCACTTCTTACGCATGTGATCCGAATTTTTGACATTGATCCGAGGTTCTTTCGATAATCTTAAGTCCTGAAACCAAATCTTATGGAATTTGTCTCTTTACTTCAAATTTCTGACTTTATGTAATTTGTGTTTATCTCTATCTGCTAACAGCACATAACATATTATATGAAAGAGGTTAGAATGGCCTTGTGGGCGGGGTAGGCGTGCCACAAAGTAGGGCAATGCTCATAGTTCAATTACCAATAGCAAACTTGCGATCTAAGTGTGCGTGGTCTATAAGTTGCGTAATGCGCGTTCGTATTGGTTTATTGCCTGTAGTGGAGTTAAAGGTTGTGAGACAAGCGGCGACACTTGTAGTACAAATCGGAAAGTATTTCCTTTCTAACCTCTTTAATCTTTTCTGTTACTAACCAATGAGCTCTATAGAATGAACTTTAACAAATTGGCTTCTAAGTCTACTACATCATTTGCATCTTGCGATACTTCAGTAGAAACTTTCTTATTCTCCTGTCTTGCTATTAATGTTGTGATAATATTGCTGTGTATATGACAGGCAAATAACAACATTGGCTGAGGAAAACCGATTCATATGTTTTAAAATGCTATTTACAAGACTGGTGCTTAGAAATCAATGCATATTCTGTTCCTAACGAATATAAAGTGCATGTATAATATGGGTTGTTCGGAAGAATTACCAAGGCTCTAGAACGCCAAGAAAAACAGAAAGAACACATGTTGTTTTATTCAGTAAAAGTCTAACATTCTAATCTTGCTCTACCAAGGTTTAAAGAGTTATTGGATGATGATGATAATTGGACATCACCAAATAAAAATGTATAATAAAGGAAAGACTATGCTCATGTCTGTGTTTCCTGATAGCTAAAACCTTGGAGTCTTTAAGTCAAGAGTGACTAGGTTACTTCTAGGCAAGCGTGCTCAATCATCGCCCACATCAACATTTACCATCAGGTGAGATAGTAGTCAAATGCGAATGCAAATCGATAATAATAATTAAAAAAATATACTTCAAACATTTAGTTAAACAGAAGTATTAATAACCGAGTAGCTAAATAAATCTCCAAAAATGTTTTCGCCAAACCAAAAATACAAACTAAAAAATACGATATCCTCCATCAATTACTGCCCTCCCATTCACAGTAATATGAGAGCTGCACAGACACAAGTGAGTCTGTCCGTCACGACTTGGAGACACGTGTCTGCTTCCGAAGTCCATTGTTCACTCCGCGTCATCACACCTTGCGTAATGTTGTGTTGAGGTTGCCATCTTCATAGACTGATAGGTGCTATAGCACTAGAGGACATTGGGGATCAAAGCACTGCTTTGAAGGATAAAGGACCAAATGAGACTATATGAAAACCTGTATAATGATAGGTGGTATAGAATTAGAGGGGATTGGGGAACAAAGGACTATCTTCGAGTTTAAAGGACCAAACGAGACTGTATGAGGACCTGTGTACTGATAGGTGGTATAGAATTAAAGGGCATTGGGGATTAAAGGACTACTTTGAAGGATAAAGGACCAAAAAGGACCAAACGAGACTATATGAGGACCTGTGTACAGTGTTATCATAGTAATATTAGAGCTGAACAATTGCAAATAACTCCGTTCGTCACGACTTGGTGACACGAACCTGCTTCCGATGTCTATTGTTCATTCAGCGTCATCTTACGTTGTATTGTATTGAAGTATCTTAGCGTTGATAGAGTGGAAGAAAGATTACTGAAAAGGATTAAGGATCTAATGAGACTACCGGACGACTGGTGTTAGAGATAGATACAGTTGTGCATGGCGTTTAAAGAGAAGATGAAAACTTTTTGTTAGGTCCTGGCGGCTTTCCTAAACTCATAGTCATTAAGGTGTTTCAACTCCAAACTTGAAGCAGACTTCACTAAAATAAAATAACCCGAAAGCCGTATCACAAGCTCACAAACAAAACTGCAAGTACAAAATACTTATAGCGTCGCGTATCGAAAGGCCCGAACATTTCTCGGAGCCGGTCAGCGAGTTGCCGAGTTGACCGCCGCTACTAAGTAAGACGGGGACATAAATTCTTCAAAGGGCTAAACAAAAATAAAAAAATACTCAAAAACCCCTTTAACAGAGCTACCGAACTATAATTTATGGGAGTGGGCCCGCGACTGGCATCGTATGAAAAAAGTAAAAAACGCCACAGCCAGAGAGGCAAAACGGTGAAATTTGGAATAATTTCGCGATAGCATCGCGCACGCCGCCGGTACCTTTCAATTTCTTTATACGTTTGCAAATTTGTGTTTTTGTTTTGTCGCAATGTGGAGTTATGGTCCTCTGGAGTCGCGGTGCATTAGTTGAGTTTATTTTGTGCTAGGCTTGTAGATCCACCTGCCACTGCGGCAGCGAATTGTGCTTTAACTTTTTGCCTTTCAATGTATCTGCGTTTCGCTCTGAATTAATACTCATTGAAATAGTCCCTTGTAATTTAAGCAGATCAATGGCGCTACTTGTCACTCAAGGTCCTTTGAGCCGTACGTACTTGCGTCTCTAGAGATTAAATTATACAATACTACAATGAAGCGACATTATGACGTAGATTTTAATAATTACGTACATGATTATATTATGTAATATGTTTTTATTACTATTCTTTACGCAAATTACTTCAGAATTATGGATATAAATCATTTAGGACATGAGAATTAAACCACAATATCATCTCAACATTGATGTCTATTTGGATAGAGTCAAAATTTGATTTCTTTCAGCTGAACGATAATGACGAAAAAGATTTAAGATAGGACCAAAATAAGTATAATAATTCTGGTCCTAGATTTTACGACCAAAATAAGTATAATAATTCTGGTCCTAGATTTCACTGGTCCTTTCGGCACACTGTGGGCGATTAGCAAATACATTATCTCAGTAACATTTAGAAGTTTATCAAATCCTACTAACCTCTTGTGTTACTTACTCATTAGTTAGCTCTGTTTTCTCTTGCTAAATAGTTAAGTACTAAGCCGCCTCAAGCTGTTACGTAACATGATCAAACCTTCTGAGTCAATGACTAATGCAGCTCCATATCTGTCGGTTCTATGGTGTACACGTGTTTATGTGTTTAGTTAAAAATATGACTTTAAAAAGGACGACTTGGTGTAAGATTTTGATAATTGATTTTGTCATGATTATGTTTTTCATTTAAGTAAATCATGTTGGCTATTTTTTTAATGTTTTCCTCATCATCGTCTTTCTGTCTTTATTCCAATTTGTTCGTGATTAGTGCAGCATTTAGGAAGATATCTAAATTGCTATTATCACCGTATTTTCTTTCACTTACCGTCATCTCAAGTGTCGTTTCTAGCCATATTAGTTCCTACAGTCAGTTTCCATGACTCTAGTCTACATTCTTGTTTCGATGAGAAATCATCAGATACTTATTTCGATCTGGAAGGAGCGAGATGGAGTGTCAGAGTTTTACTGACAAAACCCACCTGTGTTCCTTCAGTTGCGTTCTTAGGACGTGGTAACACTTTCGAACAAATCTGCAGTTCAAACTCTATACAACGTTAGTTTTAGTATATGCGAAACCTGAATGAAAAATCACCAGTTATAAGCTGGTTATTTCAGCAAAAATACATAGTCACCGGGCCATCCAGGCAACTGATTGGTTGTTTTGCATTTGCACCCAGCTGTTTGCTGGCACCTAATGCTCGCTATGATCTGCCGTGACCTGTGTTTGTACTTAGTGGGTGGTGTCCAACTTGTGACATTTTTTTTTAATTGGGAATAAATATAACATGGTGTTAGAACTATTGGAATCTAGTCACTGATACTGAACAAACAGAAATAATGTTGTAGAATCGTGAATATATTATCACCAGTCCTTAAACTCATTGGGTTCAACAGCCCAAAATGATAGGATCACATCAATATGTTTTGATAGGTCGTTTTAATTTGATTAATCTACTGTCAGAACCGCAGTAATCCGATTATTGTTTTTGTGTACCTTGCTAGTTTGAAATAAGGTTCGATTGGTAAGTTAGTTCATAAAAGTATCGTCATAAGTGCGTCATCGTAGTAACCGTATCGTCAATAGTCCGACTAATTATAATTAATAAAAATACAACTATCCCTTTTTTAGTTTAAGTTCTTATAGTCCATTCTAAGGTTGTCTGGTAGATATCTCTGTCAGCGATAAGACCGCCATTGTGCCCATAGATTTAAGTTTCTGCGAAATTGTTACTATTACTACTATTTACAATAAAGTTGATTCTATTCTATTCTATATTGTTATTAAAAAATTATAATATAATTAGTTGGACTATTGAAGACATGGTGTGTGCGGTGTCGTGACTTCGATTACTGCATGAAATAAATATTTGTATGGCCTGCATATAGTTATTCCGGGTCTGAATGTCTTGTGTAAGTAAGTTTACATGTCTGTGAACTCACCCACAATACAAAAGTTTCCTAGAATTACTAGTGTGGATCAACGTTTGTTTTGAAAAATAAAATAAGTAACTCTGTTGTAAAATTAGTATCTATCTACCTAACAAGATTGAGTCTGAAAGTAGATTTCAGAAATAGATCCCGGTTTAAAAGAAACTAAAAAAAATTTTTGGTCCTTTGGTACTTAGTTAGTCCACTTATGTCCCACTGCTGGGCAAAGGCCTCCATGTCCCTTTTCCACACATGTCTTTCATCTTCATTGCAGGCCAGTCCCTCCGTTAGTTATCAAGCTCATCTCTCCACCTTCGCCGTGGTCTGCCGCGATGTCGCCTTGCGTTTCATGGGACCCAATAAGTGGCTCTTTTAGCTCACAGCTCATCCGACATGCGTACTTGATAGTTTAAAAATGTTTTTTACACTAACATCCGGTTATATGATCCTCTAGTAATTGGTAACACCGTAGCTAGTTTAAATAATATAATTGGTGGCATAATGTCAGAATAGATCACGAAGCATCAATAACGATTTGTCAAAATCGCCAGCCTGGCTCTGTGGCCTCGTTTGCAGACGTTGTGCTTTGGTTTTAGGGTACCGTAAGCAGTAATGAAAAGCCTAATTGTTTCTACAAAAGATTGAATGAGATTTTTAGGATCGTTGACCACATAGTTGATTTTCAGGTGAGATAGTGGTCAACTCCAAGCCGATCAACAACTTCGCTTTTATACATAAAATAGCATATGTCAGTCAAGAATGAAGCAGCTTTCGAAAAATTTTACCTCCTACAAATAAAAAAACAGACTTTACCCCTATATTATATTAGTGTAGATATTAGCGACGTTGAGTATTATAAATATATATTGTATTAATATTACTTTAGTATAAGATATATAAATATTTTTGGGTTTTTCAAAAGGATAGTCTGTACCTAGGTCACGAAAAAACCCAGCATCGCCGTATAAATGATAAACCTGTATAAACGTATATAAAATTGTATTAGTAGACAATGTTATTATTTTCAATATATACTGGTGTCGACAGGTTGTGCAATAGAACTACTTCAGTTCTTCATTGAACATTTTCCCTGTGGTAGGTAAGTTTTGTTTAATATTTTATTATATTTTCCCAATTTGCATAGTGCGTTGTTCGTTCTAAATATTAGTCGACATCGTTCGTTCCCTAATAATAATAATTTATTTATTTGTCAGGAATTTTCTCCCATATTAAAAACACTAAGTACAATTAAATATAATTTACACAAATACTCACATAAACAATTATATAGATTAGGTATATTAAAATTTAATTCACTTTCCCTTCCATGACAAAATAAAATTATAAAAATTAATTAAATTATTCAAATATAATCCAGTTAAATTTTTATTTACTTTTTTTGCGCCCAGCGAGTGTGATAACATAAATTATATAAAAAAACTTATTATTTATAAAACAAATAACGGGATATAAATTACTGCAAGTAACAAAACAATTTTAAAAAATAGTAAAAAATAATCAAAACAATTAACATCACAATTTATAATATACGGCCGTATAATGAATGATGCATTTAAAAAAGTCCGTCTAAGAAGGATGGACTTATCTAGGTTTAATATATATATATTTATATATAAATATATTTTTATTTTATTTTTATTGTTCACGTCCTTCAATGTACGCGGTATAAAAGTAAAAACTTAAATATAAGGTAAAAATGAGATCAGAGACGATGCAAAAATAACCAGAGTATTTTTGAGATTTGTAACCCAGGGTCGTTCTTTTGTAACTCGAGTAGCTACCCTAGAGTTAACCCAGCTAACTCTAACTCTAAGTAGGGTAGGTTGGAGTAAGCGGCTTTAAGCTTGACATTGACAGTTGAACTCGTTCGCGTTCAAAAATGCCAGGGGCAGAGTAGTTACCCTATGACGTCATAGTTAACTATAAACTTAAATTTCAACGCAGGGCAGGTGGTCAATAACATTTAGTTTTTGAGCTTATAAACACAGAAGGCAATAAAATCAATGATAGTCTATATCTCTTTATAATTAATATCCTCTTACCACTGTATATAACTCTTGAACTAGGTAGTGACACTCGAAGACTTCTGCTAAAGTCGATATTATGCATATTCAAGATTAAGTGACGATCACATAATATTCATAAGTGGCTTTCATGAGCGTGTGCTACAAGTCTTCTCTTATCTTTATCTTTAAGTCTATGGTTGGTATTTCCCGTGATATGTAATATTTATTAGTTTAGCATATACTAGCTCTCTGCAAACGGTTTTGCCTGCGTAAAAGTAGAAAATATATGCCTAAGAAACTTAGTGAAACAAAATTTATAAATCTTTCCTCTTCATCATATTAATAGGTATATCATCATATAGATATGTAGTTTAGGTACATACTTTTTTATTTCATAAGTACACTAGCTTTTGCCCGCGGCTTCGCTCCCGCTCTTCCCTACTTCAGCCTACTATACCCTACTCTACCCTACTATACCCTACTCTACCCTACTCTACCCTACCCTACTCTACTCTACTCTACCCTACTCTATCCTACTCTACCCTACTCTACCCTACTCTACCCTACTCTACCCTACTCTACCCTACTCTACCCTACTCTACCCTACTCTACCCTACTCTACCCAACCACACTCTACTCTTCTCTACCCTACTCTACCTACTCTACCCTACTATACCCTACTCTACCCTACCCTACTCTACCCTACTCTACCCTACTCTACCCAACCACACTCTACTCTACTCTACCTTACTCTACCCTACTCTACCTACTCTACCCTACTCTACCCTACTCTACCCTACTCTACCCTACCCTACTCTACCCTACTCTACCCTACCCTACTCTACTCTACTCTACCCTACCCTACTCTACCCTACTATACCCTACTCTACCCTACCCTACTCTACCCTACCCTACCCTACTCTACTCTACTCTACCCTAAAAAAAAAAAAAATTAAAAAAAAAGTATCCTATGTCCGTCTCCTGGTTTTAAGCTACCTCCCCACCAATTTTCAGCCAAATCGGTTCAGCCGTTCTTGAGTTATAAGTGGTGTAACTAACACGACTTTCTTTTATATATATAGATAAAATAGTTTTTTTTTAATTGTCGTTTTAACACGAAAGTTGACTGGTAGAGAATGCCCCTTTGCATTAAATCCACCTATTTGTGGTTTATATCTACAATTCTATAATAATAATAATAATCTTTATTGGCATAAAAAATAGGTACAATAAAATTAAGTCCCTGTCTCCCATGCTAGCTGAAATACCTGTATTACAGGACTCCCGTATTTTAGAAAACTAATTATTATATCTACAATTCTACACTAATATTATAAAGATGTAAAGTTTGTTTTTTTTCTTTGTAAAAGATAATCTCTGAAATTACAGATCTGATTGCTAAAATTTTTTCACCGATAAAAAACTGTTTTTTTCCTGAATGACATAGGTTATATTATTTTTATGTTTACGGCTGAAGCTGCAGGCGAAAATTAGTTCTACATAAAGTTTCATTATATAAAAAATAATCCTTTTGAAGTCTACTGAACTACTGAACTTCTACGTTCTATAAAGAACACTAGTTTTCAGATAGCATGGAATTGACCACGTAGCAATTTTCAGTCAGATATTGACATTTCGGTCCAAAAGTTATCGACACTAAAATGTTATATCTTACGCCCCAGGCATTTAGATTTATATTTCAAGCAGCCATTTTCCATCAGATGCAAAAATAAGTTTACAGCACTCGATGCTTCCAAATATTTGTGTACGGAACCATCTTAACAGCATAAGATTCGGCAACTCAGTTATCGCGACATTTAAAACCGGTTCGGATCGTGAGCCACACTCATAGAAAGTTAAACAGTAGTTTAATTAACTATAGTTAACGCGTGCGGGCCGTCGCCCCGGGCTGATGAAACATATTGATCGCTTGCTTATTTATAAATATTGTCCGTTACGGTCAACAGTAATGGTCTAACCAACCTGTTATAGCGATGTTGTGTTCTAGCAAAATGTTTCTAACGTCTAGCGTTATTAATAATGTATACTAATATTTTATCGTGAGGAAACCGGCATGTCATAGAACCAAAAAATTCAAAGACATGTGACATTCACTAACACGCACTGGGCCCGCGTGGTTGATTACGGCCCATTCCCTCTCCTAGAGAGGAGGCTTGAGTCCCAACAGTGGGAACATTAAAAAGGCTGGTGATGATGATGATGACTAATATTTTAAACGAAATTTTCATTTTTTGCCATGGTTGGTGCAGTGGTTGAGTGATTGTCTGCTGCGCTGCGACTTGCGGGTTTGGTTTCCACATGGAACAAATATTAAAATTTGTATCATGGCCTATGTACAGATAGGTGTTCTGGGTCTGGGTGTCTAGTGCATGTTTACATGTTTGTAAACGCACCCAACAGAAGTCATTCCTTATGTGCGGTAACGTTTCTTTTTTAACAAAGCTGAATTTAAAAAAAAAAGATAAATGTATACTAATATTTTAAACGGCAGTTTTTGTTAGATGACACGCTTGGCGAAGTGATAGAGCGATTGACTGCTGTGCTGCGTGTCGCGGGTTCGTTTTCCTCATGGAACCGATATTTGTAGACTCGTGGTATGGCATAAAGTTGGCTTATCTGATTAAAGCAGAAACATCTAAACCCATAGGTCACGACCTCTTTATATGTCCAGACGTTATCACTGTTGGACAGGACGATCTACATTATGCAGATTAGTTTCAGTGATGGTCTTTTGAACCATAAATCCATAATAATAATCCAAATATATAATAATCCATTTTTTTATTATCTAGTAAATTAAATGACGCACTATATATGATGGTGATATGATTTAACTTAATTGATTTTAATTTTAAAACTGTAATTTTAATTGTGACTGTTTTGATTATTATTTTTTATATTTGTATATGAGTCAACGTTACTTGCAATAAATAAATTTAAATAATTTTAAACCCCTATTTCTTGCACATTGCTATTTTTATTTTCCAACCTCATCATTTGACCAGTTCATGGATAAATCTAAATTGGACTTTTTGGCATGCGGCAGAGGTGTCCGGCCCAGTCCCATTTCAATTGGGAAATCTTTTGAGCTTCTGTGAATTTCTAGTTGCTATATTCATATACAATACCACCATTATGTACAAACGAATTTAACTATTTCCTCCAGTGCTGCTTACATATTTTATTATTAGGAGCATTGTTCATTAAAGAATAGGACTAGATGCGAATCCAAACTCCAGACATGATATTTTTTTGTACAAAAAAAAACTAATTAAAAAATAAACAATTTATTTTGTACTTAAGTTCTTTTAATATAATTATATTTGAAAATGTAACTAATATGGCGAAAACGATCAATAAACAGAATAATAATATTAATAACCTTAATTTCAGACCGTATGATCCATAAAAGCACATAAAAAAATAAATATATTGTTATAATTAGGTATATTGTTAACACGGATAAAATATATGTTTTATCCTTGTTATTATTCCTCAAATCTACTCCAACATTGTTAAAATCCCTCAAGAAGATCAGGTCTTCCATTGCCCAGTTATTTCAAACTTGACATAAGATATGTGCATACATATACCGGTACATAAATCTTCAGAACTTGCTGAACTAGTACCACGTTAGTACTGTTGTACTATTAACCTCTCTAGACGTTAGCACTGGGCTCGCACGTGCATCCTTATCATTCTTATCAATATCTAGTATATTGTCCTGATGACGTTTGTTTGTTTAGTTCAAGTTGTTTCTGAGGTTTCCATGTTACAAGTGGCTGGGATTTGGAACAGTTGTAGTTTTTCTGTTGCTAGTGCTGTTCTATGGAATGGTTCTGACTTCTTTCTTTTTAGTATCCTTGCAATCGTCTGGTTCTATTATCTCGTTTTTATCTTCTTACAGACTTTGGTCAGCTTTGGGAGCGCATTCATTATATTCTTTCCCAAATGGCAAGGAAACTATTTCTATGTCTGTGTTTCCTGATAACTACAATCTAAGGGTCTTTAAGTCAAAAATGAATAGGTTACTTTTAGGCAAGTGTGCTCCATCTTCGGCCACATCATCGCTTACCATCAGGTGAGATAGTGGTCAAAGGTGAGCCTATCAATAATAAAAAAAAGTTTCGGCTAGCTTTTCAGTTCTACTTCATTACTAGCTTCAGTTCCTCTAATACATAAAGTTATCTCTTCTTTTACGTCATCCCCTTTATCATTATTTTTACCATCCATCAGCAAAGATACCAGATTACCAGATCAGCCAAGATCTTCTTTTACTCTCTAAAACAGATGCCTGTCTTTCCCTCCCTCCTCAACTCTAGGTAGCTATGAACTAGCTTCGTCCGCCGGCTTTCCCCGAAGTGTTTGTTGTACTCCCACCTCCGAGTACTGTATGTTTACGAAGTGTGTTGTGCTATGCGGACGATCACAATGCCGTATGTTTCTCCTACACGATCGGCTCTGTAAACTAAAACGGTATTTTTCATTTTGATCCGCGAGAATTTCTTATGACGATGTCTATAACAGGTAAATATATGTGAGTGTTAGAAATTGTGTCATGTATGTTGATTGTGACTACCGTCGTTGACTGTCTTGCCATTGGAAATGTTTACTCTTTCATCTCTGTGTTCTCAAGTTGGTTTGGAAAGATTTGTGTCTAAATCTTAATCTCTTTCACTGTAGGTCATATAGGTAATCCAGTTGATATCCAAATCAAGATTTTCTTGAAATTTTTACTCTTTCATCTCTGTGTTCTCAAGTTGGTTTGGAAAGATTTGTGTCTAAATCTTAATCTCTTTCACTATCGGTCATATAGATAATCCAGTTGATATCCAAATCAAGATATTCTTGAAATTTTTACTCTTTCATCTCTGTGTTCTCAAGTTGGTTTGGAAACATTTGTGTCTAAATCTTAATCTCTTTCACTATAGGTCATATAGATAATCCAGTTGATATTCAAATCAAGATATTCTTGAAATTTTTACTCTTTCATCTCTGTGTTCTCAAGTTGGTTTGGAAAGATTTGTGTCTAAATCTTAATCTCTTTCACTATAGGTCATATAGATAATCCAGTTGATATCCAAATCAATATATTCTGCAATGCAATAAAGATATTCTGCAATATTATGTTATTATTCTTAACTCTGCTGTACGCGACACTAGTGTCGTTGATAGTAAGAAGCCTTTACTTTTTCATGTTGTATATTATGTGTTCATTAGTTGGTTTGGAAGAATTTTTGTCTAAATCCTAATCTCTTTCACTATACCTATCTATCCATTTGATCATGATCTTCTACGATATTATGTCATCATGTTCAAGTCCACTTTACGCGACCATTGTTTTAATGTCACTGAGCTTTGGTTTACATCTGAAGAGTAGGAAAAGTTTCCTTATCTATACTAATATTGTAAAGAGGTAAAGTTTTTTATTTTTTTGTTTTTAGGAGGTATTGGTCCGGGGTAATCCCTGAAAGTACTGGTCCGATTATAATATCTTAAATCTGTATCATGAAAAATCACAAAGTTATAAGTTTATGATTTTCCGCACAAATACACGATTATCGGGCCATCTGGACAATTGAGGGGATTTTTGCACTTGTACCCAGCTGTTTGTTTGCTCCTAATACCCACTATGACCTGCCGTGACCTGTGTTGTGCTTAATGTCGGTGGTGTCCAACTTGTGATCTTTTTAAACATTTATGAGAAAAAATATATAACATAGTATAAAAACTATTCCCCTGATGAAACTAAAATAAACGAATTTTGTTCCGAATATTTTTTCCTTAGTTCCGTTAGGCACCGTGTTCAGTTTGGCAACTGAAGTTATTCCAAGTTTCAAGATCTCGTCAAAACGTACACCCTCGCACACAGGCCTGCATATCAGCCGTACTGCAATGTGCATTACTGATAGCTTATCATGATATGCGATCTCTGTTATCTTAGACGCAACAGACCACGACGGCTCCACAATCAAATTGTTTCAGTAAGCAACTAACATTTACTTATAGTATGATATTACGAGTATACGACTAATCATGAATCTGATGTTATTAAATATGGCACGTGCATCGGTTATTAAGTTTGTTTTCGTCTTATTTTTAGGGTTCCGTAACTTAAAAGGAAAAATTGGAACCCATATAGGATCACTATGTTTTTCGTCTTTCTGTCTGTTTGTCTGTTAAGAGACCCTTTATCTTAGGAACGCGTGGAGGTATCGAGTTGAAATTAAAACCATATAATGAAGTCTGCAGCTCTTTGAAGCTGTAAAAAAATCAAACTTCAAAGTTAGCGAAAAAATAAGATACGGCCGTTTATGTCGCAAAAAAACGTATATTTCGACACTCTCAAGTGAATAAAAAATTGATAGGATCCTTTCCGTTGACCCAAAATCCCGATCTTATAGCAATAGGTATAGGAATAAATCTAAAAACAGTTTTGTTGTTACGTCACAAAAACAAACTTTTTTGTGTCGGAAAAATCTTTGGGACTCTATTCGGGAATTGAATTATTTACATATGTAAGTTTGTACGGAATCTTCAGTGAGCGAGTCCGACTCACACTTGCCCAGCTTTTTTTGTAATGCTTTTGGATTAGGGGTCTTTTAAGAAAATATCATCATGATATCTATAGTAATATTGGAGACACGCTAATCTCAGGAACTACTGGGTACTTACCATGACGTGTTAATATATCTGTCGTGCAAGCGAGAAAGTGGGGTGGAGACAACCTATAAAGCTCCATTCCCTTAACAGTTCAGTTTAGGTCGTGAAATGGATTGCGTTAAGAGCTCATGGTAGCACTGCTGGAACGTAAAGGGCAACTAAAGGCACACAGGTGAGTTTTAGTAAAAGTACTGGAACAATTGCCTGCTGCGGTCTTCCCTTCCAATTATAATTCAAGAGTCTTCAAAGCTAGGCGTACCTAATAAACTAGTACGCCTCGTTATCCACAATTGCGTCACTGCTTACCGTCAGGTGGGATCGCAGACAAGCACTACTATGTAATATTAAAAAAAAAGTTGACAGTCGATCTCGCTTCACGTAGATCGGGAGATGTCATTAGATGACTTCCAATTTAAAAAAAAACCGGCCAAGAGTGTGTCGGGCCACGCTTAGTGTAGGGTTCCGTAGTTTCTCGTCCGTCAAAATAAGTGTTCCAAAAACGAGTTTAAAAAATGCTTGCATATACGATTATACTACAAACTTAGCCCAGAAATTATTTTGTGCAACCTTTTTGTCTTTTTTGTACAAAAACTGTTCTTTCCATCAAGTTCAAAATAATTTTCCTAGAAAGTCCTTATAAAGTTCTACTTTTCAGATTTTTTTCATATTTTCTAAATTTATGGTTCAAAAGTTAGAGGGGGGGGACACATTGTCTTTTGTTTTTTTTTTGCGATTATTTTCGAAATTATTGACATTATCAAAAAATGATTTTAGTAAACCCCTATTCATTTTTAAATACCTACCCAACAATATATCACACGTTAGGGTTGAAATTAAAAAAAAAACACTTCCCACTATAGGGGAGCTACCCTAATAAACCATTTTTTTCCAATTTTAATTTTACCACTTTTTGATATACATATTGGTACCAAATTTCAGCTTTCTAGTGCTAACGGTCACCGTGATTAAGCGAGGACGGACAGACGAACAGACAGACAGACATGGCGAAACTATAAGGGTTCCTAGTTGACTACGGAACCCTAAAAAAAGGACTTAGCTCTATAGGATGACTGAGCACGATTCCAACATGATAGCTTCGGGTTTTTTCGATACCTAACTTTATATATACAGAAGTCCTAATATGACAATGAATCATACATACTTACCAACGACATGTCATGTTATGAACCAACAATACCAAAGTATGAGTCACAAAGTTCTTGAAGTCTTAACCGAAATTCTCTTTAAGTGAAACCTGAATGAAGTTAAAGCATTTTGCTTCGTCCAATGTAATTGAGTTGCATGGGAATATTTAATTGGATTAGTCATAATTTCATAAGTTTGGAGTATTTAATGCACATTTGAATGTTATTCTGGTGAATAGAACTTAAGCCTTATTTATTTGGCTTAGTGATTTGCAACAGTTTGCTCGAGACTGGTGGTATTCAAGTCCATAAGGTTTCGTTTACTGCAGTATGGATGGTACGATAGGCCACATAGCTCGCTGAACAGATGGCAGCAGATGGCAATTGGGTTCGAAAGGTTCTGGAATGGCAATCACGTACCGGAAGACGTAGCGTTGGAAGGCTTCCTACAAGGTGAACCGATGGCTTGATAAGGGATGCGGGAATCCGATGGATGTGAGACGCACAGTAGGTCTGTTCATTATGACGACACTTGGGGACGCCTATGTCCAACAGTGGATGGCTTTCGGCTGAAATGATGATCTCTCATTAAGCTTTCCAAAGTACAAGGGTATGGGCACTTGGAGCACCCTGACGTGTAGTTCATGTTCGAAACAGGGGGCATCACAGACATATTGGGCAACCCAATTTTGCCGAGTTGTGTTTGCAGCGGCCTGGGTGCACAAACCATTTACTCATTGGACATAGTCTACTACATTGGACTTGTAAACCTTTAACCTGTACCTAATTACTTAAATCTAGCCAAAACAACAAGGAACTATCACTTGAGACACCATGAAATTTCGAAAATACGTTTTTTGCAAACCATCAAACAAAGTCGCTTTCCGCATGTCTTTCATCCGCTAACTCCAAAACCGCGCAACGGTTTTCGGTAATAGAGAGAGCAATAAAAGAGCAACGTTTGTGCGTATAAATAAATAAATAAATAAATATCTTTATTTCCCAAAACTTACAGAAACTTATATCTATGTGACAGGTTTTCCTACAAGAAATATACAATATTACAAAACCTTTAGATGTTTCAGAAATCTGTATACAGTAAATTAAACTCTGTCCCTTAAACTAGGTTATCCTGTGTCTTAAGGGACAGTATTTTCGCGATTTCATTCTAAAAGGTATGTATAATTTGAATACGCGCAAATCCGGGCACTTTTGTATTAATTAATTTAAAATAGGTACCGTAATTAGAGAGAGCGGACACCGGCGTTCGCTTGGGGTTTAAAATGAATTAAAGCAAAAATAAATTAACATCAAAATGTCATTATCAAACATTCTACTCCATTTTCAGTTGTGCAATTTCGCAAATTTTCTCAATAACCAATTCCGAAAACCCTAAACCACGAAAACTGAAAACCGTTCATATCTGACGCGGACGAGAAAAATGCTCTCGCTCATCAAAACCAATTGAATCGAGAGAAGAATCGCTGCTACCGTGTGCAGTTCTCGTCAGTATCTCGGTGCGGGTCCTCTGAACGCTGACGGACCGTTTTGTCAACAATAGCTATTGTCTCGGACGATGTTTGAAAATAATATATGGACATCACCCTTCCGAAGTGCAGGAAATTTTAACAGCGACGCGTCAGGGCGTCGATGAGGCTTGCGACACGTTTTGGGAGATGTGGGGCGTTCTGATTTTTTTGTTCGAAGCACTTAATTGAAATGATTTTAAGGGCCTTAAGCTGGCCACTTTTTAAAGCGATAGGGATGCTCATCACACAATTTGAATCTCTAGTCAGGTCTTTGCCTTTTATATAATACTCGTACCTATATGGTAAACCAGGTATAAGGTGGATATACACTACCTCATTTTCGCGAGCATTCTATGTAATGTAACGTTCTGACGAATGGTACAATTCAGGTGCGCAGGAATTACATGACTTGATTCCGCCATCTCATTTCTACCATCGGATAACCCGTTGTACGGCGAATATCCACCATTACGTTGTTGAAACCTCTACAGTCTAGACTAAGCGTTTCGCCTCGTCATTTATACCGCGTACATCGAGGGACTGGAACAGTTTGCCTGCTGCGGTCTTCCCGTCCGATTATAATTTGGATGTCTTCAAGGCTAGAGTGAATAGGCTCTTAATAAACCAGTGCGCCTCACCATCAATGATTGCATCACTGCTTACCATCAGGTGGGATAGCAGTCAAGCACTAGTTTATATCAGATAAAAAAAGGTAAATGCTCAGTTTCAAAAGTACTTCCTGGTTCGTAAGAGTGATACACTTGAACATATCATAGAGCGGCTCGTTGTTCTGTTACGAAAACAGGAGAGGTCATTGGAAGGTAAAATATTTAGGGACAAGAAGCGGGACACAGCAACGTTGCAGCGTCATGTAGATTAAGCGTTGCGCGTCATGTTGGAGGACATTTTGTCCCCAAATGTAATGTGTATGTGTGTGTTTAGTTTTTCCTGTTCTAAACATAGAAACGCATTTGGTTTTTGTTTAATTTTCGAGTTTCCTTCTTAATAAAACTGTAAAGGATAAGCAAGACAAATAAACCTAAGTATAACCTTTACGTACCGTACCTATTTATAAATAGTTAGCAAAATATACTTAAGTACGTAGTTAAATCGAAGGGAGAAACCAGTCATATTTTTGTTCTGAATTTATTTATAAATTAATTTAATTATGAGTGAACATAAATTATTATTTCAAGGAAAAGTAACCATTTTAAATAGTAATAATATTTATATATTATACTTTGCACTTTTAAAAGGAAATGAAATTGAAAATATGATAAACTAAAAGGAAAGGCACGTAAATGTTGTATTTATAGAATTAACCTACGTTATCCTTTAGATAACTTTATTGTTGCTAACCTAATTCCATCATCGTTGTAATGAATCAAATTTATTTATACCTGCGAAATCTATCAAGCTTTGTAAAGGATTTTTTACACCACCTGCTCGATAATGTCGTTTTACACGTCATACAAACCTCACTTAAAACAAGTCATTATATGCCTAGGGAGATAATGCAGTATGGCCGATCCCTAGGGAATAATGAGATTTGAATTTGGAGCATCAAGAATCGTCAACATTGTGAATTAAAATGTAGGCGCATCGAACAAGTTGACTCGAAATTCAACATGCCGCCCGCGACTTAAAGACACTGCTTTATCCCCTAGTCACATAAACGACTATTTTCTTTCAATTCAAATATGGTTTTAGGTAATACACTCTTCAGATAACCCTGACTAAAAATCCGAAGATGTGTCTGGGCGGTAAGAGGAAATAGGGAAAACATGAAAAACTTTTCTACTCAAATTCTGGGGCGCGTTCTTATGACTGTTAGGCTGACGCTACACTAGACCGCGATGCGACATACATAAACGATTAAAACAGAGAGAGAGATCGCTTTGAAGAGTACCAGAGCCGCAAAGGATTACATTTGAATAATGTTACTTTTAAAAAGTAATTTTCTTTTGACAACAGTTTCTGATTTTCTAAATTAATATGTAAATTTTTATGCATCTACAAAAGTAAATTATTTCTGAGCCATCCTTTATAAATTTGTGCCTAATACGATTGGTTTTTTTTTTGGCTACGTGGATACAAAATTGAAACAACCTCGACTTTTATTTTTTTCTGACCAAACTTGTTTGCATTAAAATTAGGCAATAACAATTATTAAAAAATATATATTTCAATATATATGACAGAATAACTAAAATTTTGACGCAGAGATTAACAATGTACATTTTTTATTTATAAAAAATATATAAATTGATGCAATTAATATTCTCGTTGTAGACATTAATTTCTATTAAAGACTTCACTGAAATAAGAAGTGCTTGAATTACTATAACTAGTTTTAATTTTTTGCTGTCCTTACATAATAAATGTATTTTTATGTAATTATCTCCATGATAACTAAGGTTAATTATTTTCTCGTTGCTCTTGGAAAATCTTTGAATATATTAGTTATCTCGCAAAACAGGAAGTCTGAAGATGGCATCAGTGACTGAAAATTTATGATGAAATCAGATGCCAAGATACCTGGCATGTCGGTTGCCCTGCATCTCGTTTACAGTGCGGCTAAGACAAGTATAGACTTCCTTGTCGTGCGGAAGGCATAACTTCAATTTGGTTTGGTTTAGGAAAGAGATATATTTTTACATGAAGCCAAAAATAGATCAAGATTTCTTAAAACTTACAGGGTCTATAAAGCCTTGTGCCGTCACAATGGAAGTTTTATTACCAGGTATATATACCTTGTACCACAGGAATGAAAAGTATAGAAAAATCACTGCCGCACCGAACATGTTAAGGTCTTAGTGCATGATATTGTATGAGTTGCGAAACTGATAGACAGAGCTACCGTAGTCCCGAAATACAAAGTAAGTACAACTGAAGGAATACGAGTGGGTTTTAGTCAGTGAAAATATGACACTCTCGCTGCACCCAAAAAAAAAAGAAGAAAAAAGAAGTTCATAATAATAATCATCATCATCATCATTACAGCCGATATACGTCCACTGTTGGACATAGGCCTCCCCCAAGCGTCGCCACAACGAACTTTTCTGTGCGCCTCGCATCCATCGGTTTCCCGCAACCTTCACCAGGTCATCGGTCCACGTTGTAGGAGGCCTTCCAACGCTGCGTCTTCCGGTACGCGGTCGCCACTTCAGAACCTTTCGGCCCCAACGGCCATCTGGTCTGCGATCAATGTGCCCTGCCCATTGCCACTTAAGTTTGGTAATTCTCCGTGCTGTCAGCAACCTTAGTTTTCATAACAATATGTGTTTCAAATCTTCATCACAATGAGTCAAAGTACAACCTAACCCCAGTTTTAGATTCCTAAACGCGTTACGAATCAAGAATCCATATGACAATGGTTACAATAAAAACATTATTATGATATTTCTCATTCTTAAGCATTTGTTTAGATCGTTTGGAATGCGAGATTTCTAACGGAGACGCGAACGATTGTATCAATCAGTTTTTATTTATATTTACACAATAAAACTGAGAAAAACAATAGAAATGCGTACAAGCGTATTATATTTACGTTTTCGCTAGAAATAATACGGTGATGGAATGGAAACAGTTGTATTGCAAGGTGTTTTGAGTAAACAAATGTGATTGGATCATCGGCGACCGAGGTTTTGTATTCCGTCATTATTTTTATGTAAATTCTAGAATATATTTACGTGACGCCGACACTGTTACTAATATGAAAGCTATTATGAAAGATAAATTATATATACACTGCTAGTTCAGTACTATTTCTGCTAATGATAGGTAGAATTCTCTGCCGAAGCCTGTGTTTCTTGGTACCTACCTAGCTTTTACTTGGGGGTCTTAAACTCATGACTTTATGGAAGAGAGTAGACTTCTTTTAGGGAAGAGTGCTTCATCGTCGACTACATCATTGTTTAACATCAGGTAAAAATAGTGGTTAAAGTCAAGCATGTTTTTTTATGCTGGGGAAATCATCCAATGACAAACCCCGCCCTTGGGCGGAGCGGAATATAGTGTCAGACTCTTACTGACTAAAAACCCACCTCGCTCCTTCAAGTCTTCATACCGGGGCTCGAGCTTATCTTTTGAAAATAACCCTGGCCCCGGTAGCCTTCGACCCAGCTGGGCCCCTGCTGTTGACAACTTCTTGAGGCGCGAGGGAACAGTGCGCCCCGTCGACAACCTGGGCTTGGTCCAGACAGATACCGGATGGTCAGACAGCGAACTACCCTTAGCTCGCCGTTCGCAAGCCCGCGTCTACGGTGGCTGGAAATCGGGATGGGAATTCCGGCGGCGGCGAGAGCGCCGTTGCCTGATGCGGTCGGCTTCCTCCTTTGCTAGCATTACTGCTTCGCAGAAGTCGGCGACCTCCTGCCAGTCAACGGTCATGCTCTGGAGTAGTTCGTCATGAAACTTCATCTGTTGTGACCTTAATTTTAAACATTTTACTAACAAAACATTTATAATATCTAGTCTTTTCTAATATCTAGCTAATGAAACGTTCCTTTACTCATTATTATAATTTTACCCACCGTGCAAACGTGCGCAAGATCATGAATTACTGACAGACATCCAAGGTGACATTTCGTTTTGACAGCTGTCATATAACACGCGCGAAATATTTGACATTTACATATTACGATTTTGCGTTGACAATTAAATATTTATTTTATCGTCTACTTAAGTAAATTGGTTAGTTAAATATTCGCAATATATGATTTCCGTTACTTAGTAACTGTGTCAGTTATTATCAAAGTTGCGGGACTTTGAAATGTTGAGTGAAGTTTGTACCGTTGGGTTGTGTTTAGGAAGGGCATCTAGATACTTTTCAGGCTAGAAATGTTCTGTAAAATAGTTTGTATGACTGTACCTACATGAGTATTCTGTACAGTTGTTTTCAACTGAATCATTATTGACATAGAAGAAACGACTATTACTCGATCATATTTTATGTGACTTATTTTATGTCATGTTTGTTGTGCAAGAATTTCTCAGCTAACGGAGTTGACATGAGCAGTATGATGAGTGGTGATTGCTTACGTTTTAATTATATCCAGACATTATTGTGAGACTGTCTATAATGTATTGTAAGTCAGAACACTTTAGCACATAGACTATACCATATATGGGTCGTTATTTTGAGGTTATAGCATCATCTGATAGTTTTCCTAATTTGGTAGGATGAGAAAATAAGGTTTGCTGTTGAGAATCTAACACTAAGTTCTGAAGCCCTACTCAAAGTCATATTCTGCGATTATAGTCAAAATCTAGAAATTTTAATCAATTCACGTGTTCAATTTTAGTTATTTAACTTTTGCCAATGTCACTTTGTCGTGACATTGGTCGAGACTTGTTGGAAAGTCTAGCAATAATATTTCTTGGTTTATTCAAGACTTGCAAATTATTGAAGCAGCTTGTTTGACTAGCACTTTGCTGTTTCAGCAATCAATCTGAAATCAGTATTAACCTTTCAATCGTGGAAATCACAGACACAACAGAAAGACAATAGGTGTGCGAACGCCGGCGTTCGCTTGGGGTTTTTAATGAATTAAAGGTCCGGTGAGGACCATAGTAGGTATTCCAAGCTCACCTCAGAGAAATATCAGCAAAATGTTACTGGCCAAGTACAGCCAATATCTACTAGAGTAGCGGGAACGTATGAAAAAGTTGCTGTGGCCCTGGATGCAAAGGACAACTGAGAAACGCAGGTGGGTTTTAGTCAGTAAAAGTCTGACACGCCCCCTTATAGCATAGCATAGTCAGCTTTATAATGTGCCCCCTGCCGGGTCTCAGGCCTCCTCTCTATTAGAAGGAATGGGCCGTAATCCACCACGCGGCCCCAGTGCGGGTCGGTGAATGTTACATGTCTTCGAATTTTTGTTTCTAGGACATGCCGGTTTCCTCACGATGTTATCCTTCACCGTTTTGAGAGTAGTGGTAATGAAATAAATTACACAAAGTAATGCGCCTAGCAGGGTTTGAACCCGCGACTTACAACTTGTAAGTCGGAGCCATTACCACTCGGCCACACCACTGCTTTTGCTTGATACTAAAGCTGGAAATTCGATATTAAGAACATTATTAAGACTTTTGATGATTTCTCTCTTCAGAAAAAAGGCCTCAGTAAACTTGCGTGTAACATTGTAACTACAAATTAACCTATCGTCAACTGTTAATCAGAGATATCAAGGTCTGATAAATTGGATTTTAATCATTATTGCTATTAAAGCAGTCACTATTTTCATGGTTATTCCTAATAACTAGAATTATCTTTATTATTGCTTCTGTATATTTGACTAGCTTTTGCCCGCAGCTTTACCCGCGTACATAAAATATGCCTATGTCACTCAGGAATAAAGCAGCTTTCTATTGGTGAAAAAATTGTAGCAATCGGACCAGTACTTCCAGAGATTACCACCTACAAACAAAAAAAAACAACCTTTACCTCTTTATTATATTAGTGTAGATTAACCTGCAACTTTTCAGGGTTTTTTTTTTGAGATTACGACCTCTTTGTAGTCTAGTTTCCGCACTTAGTCCTTATCGGACCATTGAACGTGGGCCATGGCGAAGTTTACTCCAACCAGCCCACCTCATTCCAGAAACAGATGAGCCTCTTCAGTTTGCTCAGGGCGTCCATCAGTAAATTCGGTGCTCTCAAGGTTCGTGTTCTTATCTTGCTGACGGCTGCACTCGACACAGCGCGACAGTTTCTTTTGACTCCATGCATCCTCTACACAGAGGGCTATATGTGATATTCATTGTGAAGAAGTGTTTGTTCAGGGAGTGTCTGGTGATGGTCCCTGCCACCAGACGCTGGCTGCCTCTGTCCAGTAGTAGAAGGTTGCTGATTAGGGTTTTTTTGATTACAACCTTTTTCATTCTTCGATAAAATTTTGCAAGTATGTTATGTCTGTGTCTATAGTACCTAATCTATTATTCTTACTTACAGAAACTATATTGTGATGTAAGAAGTCAACGTCGAATTGTCAAAAGTCTCACAACACAGAAAAGTTAGCATAGTATGATTCTGCTATGCTAACTTCCCACAGCTGGGTCTCTAAGAGAGGGAATGGACTGTAATCCACATGTCTTCGAATGTTAGGTTCTTGGTCATGCCGGTTTCTTCACGATGTCGTTTTAGTGTGATGTAATGTAATGAGCTTGGTTTGAGCCTGCGATGTACCATCAAAGACACTTCCGCTTGACCACCGCTAAGTTAATTTTTGCTTGCACTTGAAACGGAAACTTCAAAGGGTTTGGTTTGGCGCCACGTCCCAGGATTCAAACGAAATTTTTTTTAACTGATCAGTCAGAAATACCGCGATGTTACAACTCATAAGTCCGGGCCGTTCTACAGTGGGCGGTTCGAGCAAAGACATTTATTACATTAGCAATCCAAAAAACAAAAACCAGTTCAAAATTAGATTAAAACCTTCCTAAATCACAGTCTCAAAAAACAGTATCTCATTACCAAACGAGCGAGACTTCATCAGTATTGCCACCACACTTTATTGCCTTATTGGGTAAACGCGCCACAATTAAAAACTGTCCCATATATGGGCCACTGTTCCGAACCTGTCCAATTTCGTTGACTTTACATGAGTTGTAAGAACTCGTGAGTTTTGTTGAAATTCTTTCGGTGTGCGTGGATTATATAAAGAGTTTTGTTATTTGTGATTGAGAGCAGTGGTGGCTGAGTGATAACAGTCACGACTTACGAGTTATAGGCCCCGGGTTCAAACCTAGCCAGGCGCATTACTTTGTGTAATTTATTTCATCAACACTGCTCTCAAAACGGTGAAGGAAAACATCGTAAGGAAACGGCATGTCCTAGAACCAAAAAATCGAAGACATGTGACATCCACCAACCCGCACTGCGCTCGCAGGGTGGATTACGGCCCATTCCCTCTCCTAGAGAGGAGGCCTGGGTCTGAACAGTACGAACATTATAAGGCCGACTATGCTACTCTATTTGTAATTAGACTACTTTCGGTTGAAGCAACTCTGCTTGACTTTACCCTCAAGGTACGAGTAATTTATATTTTTTGCATGTTTTATACACCTGAACCTTCCTCAAAAATAAGTCGGTCTATTGACGAAAACTGTATCAAAATCCATTTAGCAGTTTTTAGGGTTCCGTAGCCAAATGGCAAAAAACGGAACCCTTATAGATTCGTCATGTCTGTCTGTCTGTCTGTCTGTCTGTCTGTCTGTCTGTCTGTCTGTCCGTCCGTCCGTATGTCACAGCCACTTTTTTCCGAAACTATAAGAGCTATACTGTTGAAACTTTGTAAATAGATGTATTCTGTGAACCGCATTAAGATTTTCACACAAAAATAGAAAAAAAGCAATAAATTTTGGGGGTCCCCATACATAGAACTGAAACTCAAAATTTTTTTTTTCATCAAACCCATGCGTGTGTGGTATCTATGGATAGGTCTTCAAAAATGATACTGAGGTTTCTAATATCATTTTTTTCTAAACTGAATAGTTTGCGCGAGAGAAACTTCCAAAGTGGTAAAATGTGTGTCCCCCCCCCTCTAACTTCCAAGATAAGAGAATGATAAAACTAAAAAAAATATATGATGTACATTACTATAAAAACTACCAACGAAAATTGGTTTGAACGAAATCCAGTGAGTAGTTTTTTTTTAATGCGTCATAAACCGAAAAAAATACACTATTATTAAAACATCGATCAAAGTTACAACACATTACAAGAACTTTTATATTATGTTACTTGCTGCTACGGAACCCTTCATGGGCGAGTCCGACTCGCACTTGGCCGGTTTTTTATTTAATTGCGTAGGCAAAGAGATGAAGTGGCGAGTTTGACAATCTATGTATGTTTATTTGTTCGTTGATGCGGCCTATACTACTACTACTCTTTCACCCATTCTTGGTCCCTCAGTTGCCCTTTGCATTTTAAGGCTACGGTACCGACACGGATCTTGAGCGCTTTCTTCAAGTTGCGCAGAAGTCAAATATTCGGTCTCTTTAGTGGTACGAAGTGAGACGCGGGGGCAGGGAGTGTCAGTGATTGGCTCGCCCCGCCATCGCGTCATAGACGTCACTCGTGATTCGTTCCCTGCGCTTAACAAGGAAGACGATTGGCTCGCCAATGTATGGAATGCGCAAAGCGACCCCTACTCTGACGCCGAGCGCTCAATATTCGTGCCGGTATCTATAACTCTTTCGAATAATCCAGCACCCTTTTAGTGTTGGACTAGTTATGTGTCATCAGATTACGACTGCTCCGTCTATTTTTTTTTTTTGGCAACCGGTTCATGACATTTCTATAACATCTGGTACACCACTTCAACGTGACAATTTTCCGCACACTCTTAATGAACTGTTACCGAAGTACCTACCCATGTCGGATGAGTCTCAAGTGAAATCAGAGGAACAATGCTACTCGGTTCCCACACGGTGGCGCCTCTGGCGGGTGTTCCGAGAAACTGGCGGTGTCAGGTGATCGGCGCCCGCGCTTTCCTTTAATTTTGGAATTACTCATTATTTGTATCGCGTTACCGTTGTGTTGACAAATAGTGTCTTTATCGCACTTGTGGGTATTGCGTGCGGTTACGTCCTTTAGGTACTGGCGTAGCTACTGAAAGGCTAGGTGAGACAGTGCCCCAGGGCCCCCAAGCACGGGGTCCCTCAAACTCAGGGGCCCCCCTTAGCAAACTTCTTATTAAACTACTGAAAAATTCTAGCACCTTCGAATAAAAAAGAGACCCCAATTTTTTTAGTCCCAGGTCCGTTGGTTACCCATCTACGCCACTGCTTGTAAGGAGTAAGTCAGCTAGGGAATACCGACCTATAATTTAAAAAATGACGAAAACATTGATGTGTTAAAGTGTCATAAAAACTTATTTGCAAAATAAATATCATTTATTTTATCATTTTTAAGCCATTACTAGTTTCTGCCAGCTACTGAAAGTAGAATGTTATCCCAAGGCAGCATACTTCCAGATCCAAAAGTATCTTTTATAGTATAGACATTCTTTCAGGAAACGAAAAAAAAAATCAGTCTCACCATACAAATTGATAAACTTGATTGGACAATTTGTATGGCGAGGCCGATTTTTTTTTACGTTTCCTGAAAAAAAGTCTCGTGGAAGGTTGTTCAGTATCGTCTACTGAGCAAGACCTTAAAGTTAGTGGAGGGCTGTCCCTTACACCTTGTATAACATGGTGTAAAAATGATTGGAATCGATTCAGTTGCTAATTCTGAACAAACTATATTCAGGTCCTGCATATACTAATAATAATGTTGTATTTTAGTCGCTCTTTGCTAAGCGTCGCGTCGCGTCGCGTCGCGTCGCGTCGCATCCCGGTGTGAACTAACCCTAAGCTGCCAATGATCATGACGTCTAATTAAATAGGGTACAAAGCCTTGATTGAGTGTCGACAACATGATAATTTGCAGCGAGCGAGCCAACACGCAATTTGAATGATTCTAATAACACCTTAGAACGAATGATATTGATTACTTGAATAAACGTGTAATAAACTGTCTGACTGGTTATTCTGTAAAGCCTACTTATAACCAACTAGCTTTTGTCCGCAACTTCGCCTGCGTACATAATATAGGACTATGTCAACAGGAATAGAGCAGCCTTCTATCGGTGAAAAAAATTTTGCAATCGGATTAGTACTTCCAGTGATTACCTACAAACAAAATAACAGAAAAATAAAAAAAGTTATACTTTATCTCTTTGTTATATGAGTGTAGAGTCAATTTCTATACAAGCTAATAACATTTTTAGTGCACTAAAAAAGATCTTGATTATGTTAAAATAATAACTTCTGCTCGCGATATCATCTGCAATTATTCCAAGGCAACAAATCTGTTTTCGGATTAAATCTCTTATGTAAGTACTATTTCAGGATATGATTTATCCGTGTGCCAAATTTCATCGAATCCCATTCAGCCGATCGAGCGTGAAGAAGTGACAAACACATACACTAACAAACTATACACCTTTATAATATGAGTATGATTTGTGGAATGATTTTTCTGATAAAATATTTGAACAAACTCATTCTTGTTTCAAACTACTATTTTTTAAAACGAATTATAGAGTTGTCATTTCTATTCGAAATTTGTCATTCTCTATTCAAAATTTTGAATTTATTACTTTTAAATCGAACCATCGACTAACCCCTTCTCTCCAGCCAGCCATAGACTTAGCAACAGTCTACCGCTAGACCAGACGCGTCACATTACGGTGTCGATTGATTAGTGCGGTCGCTATCACTTGCCGGCTCTTCTTACCTTGTTTCCTGCAATACCGGTATGTTAACGGTAAGTGATATCGAAGCACACGACACCATCGTATCGGGCAAATTTTTCAAATTCCAGTCAGTTTGACACTTTACCTGAAACCTTTGAACGATGTGGGAGGCCTAGTGGGGAGGGGGGGGCTGGGCAGACGAGACATGTCTGACGTAAACCAAATGGTCTAAGTTTTCATTTACAGCTGCCACCACGGATATTGAACGCTCGGCGTCAGAGTGGGGATCGCTTTGCGCATTCCATACATTGACGAGCCAATCGTCTTCATTATTAGATACATGCAGCAACGTAGTGAACGAATGAGGAGTGACGTCTATGACGCGATGGCGCGGCCAGCCAATCACTGACACTCCCCGCCCCCGCGTCGCACTTCGCACCACTAAAGAGACCGTCCATATTTGACTTCTGCGCAAGTGTTTAAGATCCGTGATGGCAACTGTACCTATCCATTCTATTACAGCTAGATTAACCGATCTCTATTATACAAGCTTGTTTTTATAATATGTGAAACCTGAAACACCTGTCTACTATTTTATGTATCTGGTTGGCGACATAAATACATAGTCACCAGATAATCCGGGCGACTGAGGGGTTGTATTGATTCTACACAAAGCTGTGCACTGGCACCTATATTATATTCGAGTACCTAAATCACAAAATTACCAGAGAACACAGAGTTTTCAGGCGATATCTCTCTTTTTTTTTGTGTTGTCTCTTCATCAAACATCGCATTATATTGCGTTGATGAAGCAACAAGCTTTTAAACTATGCTCGATGTTGACAATAGGCTAGTGGAGAGGGGCCTTGTTTTATCCTTCCAAATACTATAATTAGAGACACAATAGAAAGACAACGAGAGAGCGAACGTCGGCGTTCGCTTGGGGTTTAATGAATTAGAATCTATTTTCAGGGTTGAGATCTTTACAGAAAAGCATAGCTAAATAATAATAATATTCCACAACTATCACACAACGCCGTCTAGTCTCAAGCTAAGCAGAGCTTGTGTTATGAGTACTAGACAACTGATAAACATACTCATATATTTCTAAATACATACATATTATAAATAAATTACACCCAGACACAGAACAAATGATTATGCTCATCACATAAACATTTGTCCTAGGTGGGAATCGAACCCACGACCTTCAGCATAGCAGTCAGGGTCGCTAACCATTAGATTAACAGGTCAGTCCATAAGTCAAAAAGCTAGACTGGATATACCCCAATAAAACATCGTGTCAAACAAATCAATGCACCGTCCTCCTGAAAGCAACAACAAATGGTGTCAGAAATGTGATGGTCATAATAATTTTCCACCTATTTTCCCAACGTGTCATTGGGAGGCCCGTGTTTACCGAATAATATTATTATAATATACCAAATAATAATATTATTAATATAATTATAGGAGATACTATTAGGATAACCTGAAAAATAGTGTGTAAATCGGTGGTTTATTTTCCTCATTACATTAAGGAAAATGCCGTAAGAAAAGTATTGAGAATAAATTTGATTGGTTAATCTTACATGATTTTTTTTTTAATTTTTGTTATTTTTATTTTTTGTGTTGTAATTTTTTTAATTCATTCTGATATTCTTTGCTATTTTATTTGTAAATAATGTTTTATTATAATTTCTTCAGACATCTCCCGCTCTGGGCTGGAGTGGGAGGGCGTGTCAGGCTTTAATTTACTAAAGGCACACCGATTTTCCTTTAGTTGCCTGAGGAAACTAAATGAGTGAATACGATGTAGAAGGATATTTTCAGAACGAACAACACAATGATAAACATATCGCTGGTTTTTAATACATTAATGAGGACATCTTTTGTATTATGTGTATTTTTGTACTATTATGTATTTGTATTTACATAGTGGTTATTTTATTTTAGTATTAGCAAGTAGCTACCTGTTTGTAATGATTGGTAATTTAAAAATAATGTTTTAATTTTTAATTCGTTCTATAGAATAAACAAAAATAATGTTCCGGTCCTTGGAAGGGGCATTCAAAGTTTTTCAACTGATCTGATAATGTTGCTGAAAGTTGTCTTGAACAGATACCCTACCACGAGCTCTTAACGCGGTCCAATTGACAACCTAAACTGAATTGTTAAAGGGATGTAGCAGTATAGAGTGTGTAGCTCCAATCTTTTTCTTTTTTTTTTCTTTCTTTCATTTTTTTTTTCGCTCACACGCTTGACATAAGGTGTCAGGGTTTTACTAAGGATGGTACCAAAAAAATGGTAATATAAATAATTACCACAAATATAGATAAAACATAAATAAAATTACATTGGCAGGCCTTAGTCAGCTATAGTGTATATTCCATCCTGACCTAAAAATTTTCTGATGTAGCGACATCTATGGCGCCACATAAGAACTAATCTTGCATCGCGCGCAGTTCTCGTCGTTATTTGAACATAGAACAGCCCGAAGTCATCTATCTGTCAGTTGCCCACCAGTGTTAGTGAACATAATAAGGCTTTATGGCTGTTATCAAATTAATTTTCTTTTTCTTTCCAGTATGATGGATTCCGGAGGAGCAGGCATAGCAGAATCCCCCCCTACCTACCACCGGACCTACGAACAATACGTGCAAGGTGCCGTGGAGAACAGTACTGACTCAGTACAGGAACAGACCAGCCCCGAACTCGTAGTATGGTCAACTCTACCTTATGGCCTAGACTATAGAGCACAATATGACTATAGAAGTCCTTACGATACTGGCAGGGACTATTCCACCCAGCAGTATGCAAGAGCCCCATTCACGACTAAGATGGGCCAGGCTAAGGCATTAAAGGAAGCCAGGATAAGGAGGCCTATGAACGCTTTCATGGTTTGGGCGAAGGTCGAAAGGAAGAAGCTGGCTGATGAGAATCCGGATCTGCATAATGCTGATTTAAGTAAAATGCTAGGTAAGTGATTTTGAATTTTATAAATAGAACGGTTTTTTTTCTTTTTTATATTTGTTTTTTTTTTTTATGTATAATTTGCATACAGTGCTTAGAGTAAACAAAGTTTTACAGCCGATCTTTTTTTTATTTGGTACCCACGATAATTTAATTTGATAGCAGTTGAGGTCAACAATGCATTAAAAAAATTAAGATTTGGATTATTTTTCTGGTTGATAATTTACCTTGGTCAAAATAATTTATTACTAAGGCCTACCTATCACAAAACTAAAATAATCATAATTATCATTACTTAACAATGAAAATATATAAGATATACAAATAAAACGGTAATTTGTACAAGTATGCAAAGCGTATGAAGGTTTAAGTATATGTTTTTAAATAAAATTGTATGCCTATTTATAAATTAAATGGCGTATTGTAACTGTTTCCTTAAATGAATCTAAACGTCGCCATGTTTTATCTTAAAGGAAATAATCTTATAGAATGTAAATCATTCATAATTTGTATAGAGGTAGAATTTATATTAATATATTTTTATACAAATAAATTAAATGTCAACAAAAAATATTATAGGTATTATTTAAAACTAAAGCATT
Organism: Mythimna albipuncta; assembly: GCA_929112965.1. Classification (NCBI taxonomy): domain Eukaryota; kingdom Metazoa; phylum Arthropoda; class Insecta; order Lepidoptera; family Noctuidae; genus Mythimna; species Mythimna albipuncta. The sequence goes on from OV815981.1 coordinate 11,285,887, forward strand.
GAAAACATCAAAACCCAAATGAGTCAGCAAAAATCTTCCAATCCTGAACGCAGTTCGAAATTTAAATATTTTGAAATGTTATTAGTGACCTGCGCTATTCGTCGAGAAAGTCGCATAATTTATTTCAAATAATAAATAATTAATAGATTTCTTGACGTCGTCATGACTTGGCACGCGGTTTGTTATTATTTAAGAAATTGTGTTTTAGATTTTAATAATTTTTTTAGGAGTATTTACGTAACAGTCATCAAAAGTTTTTTTAAACGTTCGCTACGCATCTAAAAATATGGAGATTATTGGATTATTTAAAAAAAAAAAATTGTAAATATAGTATTTCGTAACAAAAACAAAATGTCCTATATGAACACATTGCTAATGTTTGTTCTTACTATTTTTCCGATTATTTCACAAACTCCACAAAGTATTTGCAAAAACATTACTCTCGACCGACCTGCTAGATCTATCTCATACCTATATAATAACTCTATTACTTCTAAAAGCGATCTCGACAACACGTCACCACTCACTTAGCTATATTAGTATAATGTCTTCACTAACACATAAAAAGAATCTAATTAATACGACAAAGATTCATTACTAAAACAAATAAAAACCTTGTAATGCATAAATGTGAGTGGAAACATAAAAACTATGTCGCTCAGAACTTGCAATATTGTTCCTTATTAGTAATGTTACATTCCTGCTTCTAAAAGGCGATACTTAGTAAGTAAAGCAAGTTAATTAAGCTATCACGATGATTACTTGAACTTACTTAAGTGTACCGTCAGCAAAAACTTTGAAGACGTATTAACAAGGAGCTATTAAAAAAAACATTTATTTCAGATATCCTTGCTCCTTAATATAACTAAAATATAAAACTTATGAAAATGTAAATTATAAACAAAAATAACATCAAAATTAAAAAACTATTAAAATAAAATTCAAAACATAATTAAAATTAGAATCAATATTAAAATTAAAATCAGAATTAAAATCAATATTAACGTGCTATATCAGTTGTTAAATGTGTAAAAATGTTTGGGATTGACCACAAATCATTTCATTTGCGCTTGTCAAAGCCATTACAATTTTTATCTTGTGAATTTAATAGACTTCTCTAGATCCCAAAGTTCATATGAAAGTAACACGGAAAAAAAAAATTGGTATAAATAGTTATATTCAATTAAGGGGCGTCCATTAATTACGTGAGGCATTTAGGGGGAGGTTGGGGGGGCGAGGGTCGTACCGAATATTACTAGCCGAAAACTGGGTTGAAATAGTAAAACGTGTTTTTCAACTAAAATATGGTAAAAACCTGTGCAACAACATTTTTAAGTTATTTTTTTATAAATTCAACGTAATGAAACACAGACATGTATTTCAAACCTCACAACATTTTATTATCGAGAGGGAGCTCCTTATTTTTAAGTTATTTCTTTTTTAACATTATGTTACCTACATAATGTTAAAAAAGAAATAACTTTTTTTTCAAAAACATTAACTGTCGATCTTATGTTACTGACTGTACAAAGGAGTTTTTAACATTTCAGTGCAAGTAGCCTTGATTACCATGTCTTATGTGGACTTTTCAGTTTTAATGATATTCGTACATGGTGAAGCTATTCGTATTAAACTCATTAAAGGCCCAAATAAAATAAGAATAAAAGAAAAATTCACTTCCACTCTGCCATAATGTTATCATTTCCTGTTCATTCATAATCGTTCATTCAAATGGAATATCTATTAAGTAAACTAAATTGACCGAACTTAATTAAAATATATTGTTTTAAAACAAATAAAAATTTGATTTTTTAAATTAAATTGATTAAAATGAAGTAAAAAAAATCGAATTAAGTAAATTGAACTAAGTTAAATCGAAATCGATTATTTCATAATACATAAAACTATCATAGAAGGCTCTAACTCAATACAGTCCTTCACTTCTGTTATTCTTTTGAATCTTAATAATGGAGTGTATAAGCACAAACATGTATCGCATGTTTGTGCTGTACTTTCTCTAACATGTAACTATTTTTGTCCCCAATGAATAAAATATAATAAAAAATAAAATCCCTCACAACCATTTAAAATATTTTTAATGCCTTTTTCCTTTTTGAACAAAAATAGGAATAAATAAAAAGATCATTTACCTTGTGTCAATAGTACTGTATTACAGTTGATAGATATTATATATTGTGTAGTCACTGCGATGCACCGAAAACATGAAGCCATATTTAGGTTTAGGAAAAATGTATATCAGCAATACATGAAGTGCCTACTTACCAGACAATTGTCAGTAATGAACCTCGAAGCCATAATAACAATATAAACCAAATATGTCAACCTTACATGTTACAGGTCAAACGCGAATCTATTCATATATATATATATAATAATAATAAAATAAAACACCAATGCCATGCTTATATGCCAGGATAGTTTTAACTAAAAAAAGTTCGTTTAAGCATTTTTTTATTATTATTCATAGGCTCGCTTTTGACCATTATCTCACTTGATGGTAAACAATGATGTAGTCGACGATACAGCACGCTTGCCTTAAAGTAACCTGTTCACTTTTTACTTAAAGACTCCTATGTTGTAGCTATCAGGAAACACAGACTCTGGCAGAGAATTCAGTTTTTTTCATACAAGCTTCTCAGTAGCTTAATGGAAGTAGTATTTAAATGAATTCTGGCGCTAGTCAATTGTTATATCCGACTAATAACCGCGGTGACCTCGCGTAACTTTCTCTGAGGTATAAAACACAGGAGGCGAGGACGTGAACTCCGCGCCACGACGCATAGACCCAAGTATACGAGATGAGTATCGTCGGGGAAAAAAGTGGATTGTTTTTTTAATTACATTTGGCGAACGACATTTTGTACATGAAAATGACAAATTATACCTAAGGAAAGAATAACAAGGATGAATAGATTTGTGTGCCAAGTTTAGTTTAAATTCGTGTAGTTCACTTCGATCTACACATGGGTACTTATATATTTTTGTTTTTTTTTTTTTCAAATATATCTTGCTCATACAATGTCTGCTTGGCTACTGAAATATGCTTCTAGTTTTATACACAACTAAATTATAGGGCATCGAAAAATCAGTTAGAAAAAAAATGGTTTGAATATTATGTTAAAAAAAAACAATACAAAACAGTGAAGTGAAAAGAGCTGGTATGGACATTATGAAGCAAAGCAAGAAAGAGAGGGATAGACTAGAAAAAGACTAAACATAATTAGGTGACTTGAGTAGATAGGTACTGTGCTTTATCAAATTGGAATATCTTTTTCACTTTTTGTTAATAATATTATTCCATTTATTTTGCGGTTGTATAAATTAATTATATTTTAAAATATAAAATATTATCTATTACCTTACCTTTAACCTTACTTTTTTTAGCTAAATTGGTATGTTCATAACCATAATTCTTTAAAAATGTTAAATATTATTCCTTATTTCTATTGTGATTTTCCGTGTGTTTAAAACTTACACAATATTTGTCAATTTACTGAAATAACATCATTGGCCATGTTTCAGTGAATATATAAATGTTTCATAATAAATTGAAATACATTTTAAATACATCTATGTCCAGTTCTATCAAATAGAATGAATTGTATCAACATACAAAAACTAGACTGTAGTAAAAGTTTTTTTTTGTAGATAATATTTACTGTAATCACTGGACAAATCGTCGACCTACGTGTATTTTTCACCAAAAAATAAAATAAAATACAGAAATAAATAAGAAAACTACTTAACTATAAATACTAACACAATAAAAATAAATTAATAATTAATCAAAGAAATAAATATCTATCTGTAAATCTTTAAGTGTCAAATTCTCAATTCCTGATGTTCCATGTCTGAGAAATAGATAGATATAAATTAAAAAAATTATAGCACTGTACAGTAGGATTTCTAACAGGAAAACACTATGTTATCCTAGCTATGTTTTTCATTCTTATCACTGGATTGACGTTAGTTGATAACGTTTATTGCTTGACTCCTGCCAAGATAGGCCTTAGTGATAGTGAGCAAAGACAATATAGGAAAGACAAGAGTACATTAACTATTGGCGTATGATCTTTTTCATAGATCAAAAAAAAAAACTGAAAATGTATTCAATCGTTTAGAAAAAGAGTATTTATGTTTTTTTTTTTAATAGATTGATTAATGCTTTATAGTTAACCATAACCAAGCTAAAGCAAGCAAATAACTCAACATAAATTGCTTATTAAAAACATTTAACTAGACTAGATAACATAACTATAACAATTATACAATTTATATCCTTAGCTATTGCTATTAATCATAGTTTAATAAACTGTAATGACTTTGTTATAAATTTTTAACATAAACAATTAACTTATAATTATAATAACTTCCGCTAGTTACGACCACATGTGACTAAGACTTGAAAATAGGTCAAAATTAACGGTACGCCTTGTGTTCTCCACTGTACCGTCGTACTAGGCGAGGTAGATATGGCAAGTCATTATACCAAAGCGTGGGTGGCGAGATGGTATCAACCTTAATGAAATAAAGCCCGAATAAAAAAAATAATGCCAGCCAGCATGTACTTGTAAATAGTAAGCACTTTAACAACTCTAAGTCTTTAAACCCCCAAAACAAATTAGCGAGCGTATCACAATGTGACAGAGCCTAATTTCCAACGAAATTTCTTTTCCCAAACGCAAAAGTAACTCTGTCCATCTTAAAGCTATTATTCACTGGTTTGATGAGTAATGGTATGTATTTTTATCGGTCAAATATGGGATTACCACTTCAGAGGAATCCCCAGTAGTTACAGCGATAAAAATTAACGTAAATTCGTTAATTTTGGACTGTTTCTGTGCATATTTGCGGATGTTTTTGCGAACAAGGAATTATCGGTTAGGTATTAAGGAATATACGTGTGTTGTGGTAGGCGGTAGCCGTCCGCGTTCCTATGTTAATATTAAAATAATAAGCCATTATCAGCATGACGTCCCAGGTGTGAAATCCCGTCTCATACAGAAATGAAAACATCGTTAATTGGCATTTTAAGCGTTGTCGAAACAAATACAAATTAATTAGTTATTGTGTTCTACAATCAATATATGACTAAGACTTGAATGAAATACCGGACAGGTATAAAATTTGGTTAAAATTAACTGCAAGATTTATTATTTTTTGTTTATTAAATGATATTTACTTCGCAACCAGGTCTTTAACACCTGATGGTAAGCGATGATGTGGTCGACGATAGAGCATGCCTGCATAGAAGTAATGTATTCACTCTTGACTTAAAGACCCCTAGGTTGTAGCTATCAGGAAACAGACTCCTGACTGTAAAGAAGGTTGGAGATCACAGCTAATGTGGATGTTTAGAAGAAAAAACAAATGCTGGAACTGCATCGATGCAATTTAGTAAATTCAAATAACTCCTCCAGCATTGGGTGGTGAGATAAAATCAGATACTCCCTGTACCTGATTTTTACTTACGAAACCTCACCTGCGATCCTTCAAAGGTCCTTTCAGGAATCAGGCGTTCAGTTATGCTGTTCATCATCATTATTTTATCTAAATAAAGACGTCAACTGCTGGACGCAGGCCTCCCCCAATCCGGTCCTGTGACCAGGTCATCGGTCCACCTTATGGGAGGCCTCCCAACGCTACATCTTCCGGTATATGCTGATATCCCTTAATAAATGTCGAAATTAGGTAGTCACTAGAACTGAAGATAATGCTTCAGCTTATTTTTAGAGCAAATTGATTAACAAGCATTGTTGCAGTTTCTTTGTGGTGTAAACTTGATCCTCCAGGAATACGGGGACACCACTATCGAGGAACTGGTGGATCAAAATATGGACTGAATCTGAGTCATAACCCTAACTGGAAGGTTACCGCGAACAAATTTGGTAAAGAGGAAAACGCTGCCAAGGAAGCAAAACAATTATGAAATTGGTTATCCCTATTAAAAAAAATATATTTTTTTTTAATAGCCAATACTGTCCCACTGCTGGGCAAAGGCCTCCCCCAAGTTCTTCCAGACGTTCTTCTCTCGCGCCGTCTCTAACCAGTTCTCGTGATACGCGTCTAGATCATCGCGCCACCTCTTTCTAGGACGACCTCGATGGCGCTTACCGTTTCCAGGAACCCACCGGGTGGCGATACTTGCCCAGCGGTCACTGCTCATGCGGCTGACGTGACCCGCCCAATCCCATTTATTTAAAAAAAAAATAATAATTAAAGAAAATATTAAAAACGTTTGTTTAAAAACCGCACCACTCAAAAGGTAAATTGACATACCATTTACGAACTACTCCTACTATTTTCTTTTTTAAACAATCGATTGAATTGAACGAGTGCGTTCGGTTTCGTTTTTGAATACCATGTGTTTTGTTGTTATACCTACTGATAGTAAACTCTATGGACCTCCGGTTTCCTCAATGTCGTATGTTATTCCCAATATTGTGTCCCTAAACTAGAACATAATATGTTCTATGTCCGTTTATTTAAATGCACTTGTGGCTTTGTGAAACTTTTAACCTCTAGGTTTGTTTAATCAATATTGGTTCAGTGTTTGGCAATTACAGTATCAAGAATTCGATTTCTGAGCAGAATCTTGACTATTGATTCTTTTCTTTGCAATCCAAACAAAACAACGCATCCAGAGTCTCCAGCTTAATCATCTCCAAGCCAATATTCAGTCTTAGGCCACTGACATGTTCTGCCGCAGTATCATCACTCTCTTTACCAGACCTTGCAATCCGTGGTGGCAATGCAATTCATCATCGACAAATTATGAGTTTCCTCGTTTTGCCTCTGCATTTATTTGCGGTTACCATTCCAGGAACAGTCAGATTTCCCATCTAAAACTACCACGTGTCTAGAAGGATTTAAATAAAGCCAATGACAGAGTTCAAAATGAAGTGAGATTCATGAACAAAATCAGCGAGAATGATGAACAAATGCACCAAATGTTTGGGATTGACATGCGCTAACGCAATGTTACATCACAAATCTTTTAAATTTCAGACTGCTATCTAAACTTAAACTAGGTCCTCATAGCATTCAGAAAAAACAGCAATCGACACAAAGAAGAAGGGTAGCTCATCTGTTGAAGCAAAGATTTTATGTAATCAGCAACTAGCATTGCTGATTGCATAGGGTGCCTACATTTTGATAATGATGATAATGTTACCATCTAAGCGATTTCAGCCACAACGACTACCTTATGGTCGTTGTGAGCTCAAGTATGCTGCTCTGTTGTGTGACTTGTATTTTCCCTTTTGAACGAAAATTTGCGAGATCGGAACGACGTTTACGATGTGTTAAATTATAGCTGTTGGTGGTCTAGCTTTGCAGTTGTCGCCTAATTCCGATCTTCTTTTGTCTTAAAAGGTTTATATCTGCCGTTAAATATGACATCTCCACTCGGGTAGAATGTGAACCTTTTTCTCCCAAGTGGGGTCAAAATCGCACCTCTTAGTGTGTCTGTTCTACTCACGCTTTACTTAAATATCGTCACTTGAGTCGATAATAAGCTTAATACACTTGGCCCATTTGATAGTGAACGTTTAAGTTGTAATAGATACAACTTAAACGTTACATAAATGATGTAATTGGTCAAGATCTTTTCTAATATCTCTAGGTTTTCATATTTTGATGCAACAGGCGTCATAATTTCGTAAATGTTTCTGACGTCCTCTTGTACCTTATCTCTTAGTCGACGTCATTGTAAATGGTACAGATTTCTATATACGTACAATATCACCATTCTTTGACGTCATTTCATTAATTAGTATAACGACTATTGTAAACAAACCATGGGTTTCCCCGGTCATATCTCCTGCTGTACCTAATAGGTTATAGGTTAGCGTTGTGCCTTCATTGAGATGTGAGCAACATGTTTCTTGTGCGGTTGTATTACAGGGTATTTTTAGTTGATAGTTATTATTAGTATTGAAGTTAAATAAAATATATATTTTATTGCGGTCTACTAAAAGTCACCAGTGGTTGGGTTTTCCAAAAAATATTAATTACTGTTAGTTAGTAGCCTAGGTGTAGGCTCCATGACTTCTAGATTTCTCGATTCTTAACTAATTTCGACTACAGATCGTTTGTTCTGTCCAGCACCCCTAGCCAAGTTGATAATCTGCAATCGTTAACGCTAGTCAAAAAGTAATCAAATGTATGGGAATGACATCATCTCAACGTTAAGTTACGCAGTCGGAAGAAACGAATAGAAAATTCGTAGCCAAGTTCACATCGTTCGAAAGTATTTTTTATCTGCTTAATAAAAATAATTTAAAAAATGAACGATGGGCAACACACATGGAGCGTAGAAACGAGGAACTAACAGTAATAAAAATAACAGTAAAAACAAAAATTCCTTAACAAAAAGTCCGTTAATGCTGCTTACCTCGTTAGACGGAAAGAAGCATCTGATCCTCAAAGCTTAAGTATCTGTGATTGCGTGCACAGACGATCACCAAAAACTGCCGCTCCGTATATGGCAGCTTTCTCAGTTAAACTATTCCGAACAGGGATCGATTTCTCAAAAACGGATTAGGTATTAAAATTTTGATCACGTGCTATTTCTAATTACAAATTAGCCTCGGTTTTTCAAAAAGCGAATAGAGCAACAGTAGATTTTAGTGCAAAGCCGAGGCTAGTTGACATTTTATCTGGGATAAGCTTTTGCAAGCAGCTGCAGCCGTGAAATTAGAAAATAATATTATGTATATGTCACTCAGTAATTAAGTAGCATTCTGTTGGTAAGGGGTTTTTTAAATTGGTCCAGTACATTTTGAGTTTATTCTTTCTCGTTCCTCTTTATAATACTTGTATGGAGTAAACCATCAATCCTGCGTCTCATCTCTCTTCGGCCGACTCGGATTGCCGACCCATCGGACTGCGGGAGTAAAAGAACAGATAGAATACCTTCTGCGTACTTAGGCCTAAGCTTTTTGGAAATGGCCACTATGATCGAAATTCGATCCGGAGTATTTTTTTTAATAGTTTTATTACACATATAGATTGTGGATACCAAATTTAAGTGATTAACCAAGTGGCTCTTTGGCAGTGCATTGTACTTTTGACTTTATCTTAAAGCTCAACCACCTCTAAAAGTCATCAAATCCTTTCCAATCAAACTCTTGAGTCCTCTAGAGCAGACAGCCTCAGCATTAAGGCTATGTTACACCACGTTTTCTCAATAACCGCTCCGACCTTGAAGCTGCCATCGTTAATTGGCTAAATTGCATGCCTTTTAAGGTGGCTCCACACTGCGATAATGACATCCTTGTATCAGTACGCGTCGCCGTACATACTTAGTGGACTTAATTAAATGAAGACCTTAAGGGGACGCTGGACTTGAGTCAGGGAGTGAGTAATGTTGTTATGATTTGAATGTGCAGGAAGCTTTATGATATTGAAATTGTTTTTTTTATTGGCGAGCTCATGCTAAGGGCCGCCATTTTTCGACTTGCCAATAAGGTCAGGCTGTTGATGAGATTGGCCTTTTGTTTGGCATGCATTAGTATCGAGGCAAAGTGTGAAAAAGAGTGAATGTAATTTTGTTTATTGATAGACTTGCGTTTGACCACTATCTTATTTGATGGAAATTATAATATCGTTGAAGGTAGAGCACGCTTACATAGAAGTTACCTATTCTCTCTTGACTTAAATTAGAAAAAAAAAAACAATTCGGACAACAATGATCCATATTTTGTTAGTATTACAAACTGCTTGTATTCTAGAATTCGTCACAGTGATATAAAATATTATTTTTAAAACAAAAGATGACCAGGCAGGATAATGTGTTTCCTACCCACCGTACATATTAGTAAATATTTGGAGTATAGCTGCCCGTCATCACTTTCAGGACACAGATTCTGGTGGTGAATCAGGATATTTTTGAGGTATTAAGTTAAGCAGATGAATGATTTCAATAATAAGTGCAATATGAAAGAGCAGCAAGAAATATATGTAACCGAAATATTTGTAATATGTATATGATTGACACATTCTTCTCCATAGAGATGAATGTTCAATTAGCATTTTTTTTTGACCAACTGACTTCTTGACATTTCAAAAGTTGGTGTGACAAATTGGACGAAATACGCTTCCGTAATACTTTTGTGTAATGATCAATTATTATCAGTAAAAAATAAGAATCTCCCCCCTCACTTAAGTTTTTTTGCAATGCTGTTAAGTTGTCTACGTAATATTTTAGCAACGTATTTTGCGCTGCACGCAAACCATACGTCATATAAGACATTTTTCTACACATTGGTGAGACATTTGATGTCTCTATTATGTATCACAGTTATTATGTAGAATACTTCCTCCATACATAACAAGAATTATGGATATCCTTATAGAGATTGCGTTTTTATTAATGCCCTCTTATTGCATTCTTTGTGTAATTGCATTTAATTTTTTATTACTACATTTACAGGTCGGTAGGTTATCAGCTTGTCGTATTCCAGAAAATGGAATACGACAAAATCCGCTCAATCTTTATGAATTTTGCCTTTATAATTTTAGTGTGATAAAGATTGCGAGTCAATCAAGATCGTACGAATTAGATATAGGGTTTCATTATCATTGTCATCTTCTTCATGACCTTATCCTATGTGTTGTTTGAGATCGACGCAATACATTCTCGTCCGGTAACTGTCCGGACCAAGCCCAAGTCGTCGACGGCGCGCACTGTTCCCGCGCGCCTCAAGGAGTTGGCAACAGCAGGCCCAGCCGGGTCGAAGCTTACTGGGGCCAGGGTTATCTGAAAGGGCGCTCGAGCCCCAGTAAGAAGGCTTGATGGAACGGGATGGGTTACATTCCATAAAAAAAAAAAACGCAATACATTCTCTCTTTCTATTCACTCATAGCAACCACCATGCTTTCTTTGCTTTCATGAAAAGTCTATTTTGGCAATTCAACAAAAATCACTTTGTATTTCTTGACTTTGAGAAGACGAAAGGTTGAACGTTGTACCAATTTGGTACTATCGATTTGTCAAATAAACAAATGACAGAGCTATGCTAGCTAACTATTGAGCTACATTTACGTCTAGTTACTCAGAGTTGACTTGCCTTTCAAACATCGAAATGAACCGATAACCTATAAATTGGCCTAAAATATCGATGCTTAGAATGTAGGAGTGATTGGTTACCTACCGGTTGCCAAGGCTACTGGTGTGGTCACTTCAACTTTTACTATTTATGGGGAAAACAAATCCGAACAGTATTTGTATTTGAGCGTATAGTTGTATCTGAAAGTACTGTTCTATCTTGTAATGGATGTAATAATAATAATATTCTACAACTATCACACAACGCCGCTAAGCAGAGCTTGTATATATGTATTATATATGATTAGGTATACACAACTAATAAACATACTTCGTCATCATCATCATCATTTCAGCCGATATACAGTCAACTGTTGGACATAGGCTTCCCCCAAGCGTCGCCACAACGACGTTCCTGCGCCTCTCGCATAAACATACTTATATATTTCTAAATACATACATATTATATGTGTCCTGGGTGAGGGAATCGAACCCACTACCTCCGGCACAGTAAGCAAGGCCACTAACCAATAGGCCAGTCAATCAAAAAGTCAGGATGATCTTGGCACAAGCAAGGCTATTTTCAAAAATTGCTCCATCTTTTATCAGTTGCGGTTGTCGATTATATTTTACCGTGAACATGAGTATCTGGTAAAAACAAGTCATTTCAAGTAAAACCCACTATATTTGCATGAGTTTCAGGAATTCTTGTCTAATTTTGCGGTTTTCCTATTTTGGTATAACGTACAATGCATCACGAATAATTTAGTTACTCAAGTTTTTTGAGTATGATAACAGTCTTAGAGTTGCCGCATGACTTTAGATCCAATAATACTAAGCAGTAATGCTCGCTAAGGAGGAGGCCGACCGCATCAGGCAACGGCGCTCTCGCTGCCGCCAGGATTCCGATCCCGATTTCCAGCCACCGTAGGCGCGGGCTTGCGGACAGTGAGCAATGGGTAGTTCGTTGTCCGGCCGTCCGGTAACTGTCCGGACCAAGCCCAAATCGTCGACGGCGCACGCTGTTCCCGCGCGCCTCAAAGAGTTGTCAGCAACAGCAGGGGCTCAGCCGGGTCGAAGGCTACTAAGGCCAGGGTTATCCGAAAGGGCGCTCGAGCCCCGGTATGAAGGCTTGAAGGAACGGGATGGGTTTTTTAGTCAGTAAGAGTCTGACACTATCTCCCGCTCCGCCCAAGAGCGGGGGTTGTCTTAAGATGATTTTTCCCATCGAAAAAAAAAATCCAATAACACTGGATTACATATCATTTAGCATTTGCAGTAATGGCCTACGCACTTTACTTACCTCCTAAGGAAATAAAGATAAATAACTTTTGGGTCCACACCTTTCACTCCTAATCCAAGTCTTTGTATAATAATATAATGTTCACAATTAAAACTCTTGAAGAGTCCCTCAAAAGGCATATCTTGGATATTTCCAACTAATGCTACTGTTTTTGGTGTTATCTCGCTCAGCCGCCATTTTGGGACCAGAGACAAGTTTTTACACTCTTCTAAATAAGGTTAGGTCTTGCTAATGGTAATATTAATCTTGATGTATAAATATATTTTTGTGGACGCCATTAAATATGAATTTAATGAAGGGTTTGGAGGGTTTATTGCTTTGTTTTGTATGGTTGATGATCTGTTGTGGTGATAATTCGTTTATATGAGTAAGTGGTTCATTTCTTATGTGACTTAATTTGGTGCTATCATAGTATATCGAAAGATGTCTTACCCATTTTTTATGTTTCATTAACTATAATGTAGCATATATTTTGTTCGATATCAGATAAATCAATAAATACTTCAAATGTGATATTGCTGTATCATTCAGCTCATCGTTCTCGACTCGGCTGCACCTAGCCCTAAGCGAAAATGAGGACAGTTACCTTAAAACAGCGGGTGGTTGATAGTGCAACGAATATTAATGATTAACAATAGATCAAACTGTTGCTAGTTGAATTTCGAATGTATTACGTAAACAAACTGTTGTTCTAAACTTTATCGGCCTCTTCAATGAAGACGTGACAACCGAAAATTCAAAGCTCGAATAGTCACACTAGTAACAGATATAGTTGGATAGCATTTCGCGTTAAACCAAAGCCTAGACATATTCATGCCGTGCCGAATTCTCCGAACGATGGCCGAACACTGACGGAATAACACGAAACTATTCCAGGAAACACGAACAAAAAGCGAACCGACTAACAATTATTAGCATTCTACACACGTCAACTATAATAATACAATTAATTCCGTTTGTCACATCTGATAACAAACTTACCAAGTTCTATTTGCTGTTATACTGGTCCTTATACGTTGTCGATAAGGGTGATTTTTATGTAGTCGAGGTGTGTGTTGTTAAATTGATACGGCTATAAAGAAAATCTTAAAAGGGTCTCCACGTTATGGGAGGTAGCCCATTGGGAAAATTGGTTCTGTGCATATATGATTTCCTACTTGTAAATAAGTTTAATTATTGTTTATTTTATCTTGTTATCGCGTGGGCTGTATGTAACACAAAGAATTGCAGTAATCAGAACTCATCTACGTTATTTTAAATTTCGAAAATTGTCAATTGTCAGTTTTAAAAACACAGTAGGTAGACCAATATTTTTCAAACTGGCAAAGGTATGGAAAAAATCCGTAAAATTTAAAATATATTTTTTTTTCCTTTCTGGAGTAATCCTGCATTTTTTCAAGTTTATACAAGTGAAAGTATAGTTCTCAGGTTACAATGTTTTCAAAAGTGAACTGTCGTCTATGTGTGAATCGATTTTATTTATTTTTTTACGAATGAGTAATTGCTAAAGTACCTATTTGGTTCTTAAAAACATACATTTTTAGACAGAGCATCACAGCCTGCTATTGGAAAATAACTTAAACGGGCTTTCCTTAAAAAAAATTCATTAGCTGATCACTTTATTAGTATGAGAAGGCTCTTGAAGAAAATTGTAATTTCGATGGGCAAAAGCAATAAGACCACGCATTTTCGCAGGACATAGATCTGCCTCAAGGAATCAACAACAAGTCCTATCCATACCACGTGTTTTCTTTTACGCCCTGGACATAGGTCTCCCTCAAGTGTCGCTATAATGACTAGTTCTGTCCATCTTGCATCCATCTTGATTCTCGCTACTCTTACCAGCCCTGGAAGGTCTTCCACCGTTATGTGGACCACGTACGCACATACAAAGTACTTGGCCGCTACTCTAGAACCTTTTAACCCCAGCGATATCTGTTATGCGAGCAATGTGCCTTGAGAAGCCTAATCTCGCTTATACTGTGCTAATTTTCAGCTTAGATAGTGTGAAAAAAAAATACAAAACTAGTATGTTTTATGTTCAGACAATCTCTTTCTATACCAGGTTGAGCCTGGAAGAGATCACAGAATGCGATAAGGTCGCCAATTGTAATGTTTTTAAATATAATACTCAAATGTATCATTTCATATCGATGGACTGGAACAATTTGCCTGCTGTGGTCTTCCCGTCCAATTATAATTTGGGTGTCTTCAAGGCTAGAGTGAATAGGCTTTTAATAAACTAGTGTGCCTCATCTTACGATTGCATCACTGCTTACCTTCATGTGGGATCGCAGTCAAGCACTAGTTTATATTCGATAAAAAAAATATTATTTTGGTGTACAATAAATTATATATAAATAAATAAATACTTTAAATATTTGTTTTAAAACACCTACAAAAACTCCAACTTGAAATACGACGATGTTACTCGTATCTATCAGGTTGAACCCACGTTATAACAATTAAAATTATATGTTGTTAAGATAGACAATTTTGACGCTTCCCAGCTTTGAGACTCGCTATAAAGGTTTGATTTACTGAGGTTAAGCAACGCTCGTCGCGGTCAAAAAAGGCGCGGTGACCCTGAGTTTAGTTTGAGGTAATTAGAATTCGCGAATGCGTGTGCCGTATGTTAAGTGTAGTTAAGTTGCTGTATGTGGTTCTGTTAATGTTACAAAGTAAACAAGGTAGGCAAGGCATGGACATAGCAATGGGAGCATTGGTAAAAATATATTTATGTACATGTCTATATTATTTTTGGCGCCACGGTTGGCGCCGTGGTTATGCTATTGGTTGTTGCCCTGAGGTTTGCGGGTTCGGTATCCGAAAAGAACAACTATTTGTAAGACTTACAGATACATAATTGTAAACCAGACCTGAAATCTGGATATCTTGTGTATGTTAGTTTGCATTTCTGTGAAAGAACTCATAATACAAGAGCTCTTCTGAGAATGTGAAGTAATGTATTGCAGAAAAAAACTTTTTCTGGTGAAAAATGCAACCGTTGACAATAAAACAAAGTAATAGGCTGAAAAACATTTTAATTAAGTAAAGGCTGTTTATCATTCCAGTTAGTAAAAAGCCTTAAATATTTATGCCAAAATAGTTCTTGTGGACTTTTTAGTTGTCAGTAATATTCGTAATATTAAAGTCCTCGCTTTTTGCAACTTAGGTTTACTCTTAGGAAGTAGGCATTTCTTCACTTCGAACGCCTATTGCTAAGATATCAGTGAAATCACAAAATATCCTTGAACCGTCAAAAATATAAATAAGACTGTCAAATTATTCAAATGTATTCCCTAACCGGTATAAGTAGACTTCAATTAGTACTATGTAATTACTAAGACAACTAGCTTCGAACACTTATAGAGCCCACGCAGCGTATAATAGACTCGTTACTCTGTACCACCTCTGTTTTATCTATGAAATATTATAGGTATAGGTAATATAATTTGTAAGGTTCATCATCTTTAATGTGAACGATAACCTTGTTAAACGTAGCCCTTCTAAATGAAGCGAACAAAAAATCATCCATGTATAAGTAGACTAGTGGTCTCTATTGGAAACAGTTTTGCATTCCAATCCTTTCAATGAAGACGATTATTTTATAATCGAATCCCATTTTTTATCCTAGCTGTTGTTTAAGTCTAATAATTTTTAAAAACTTTTATTTAAATAATTATAATTAATAAAATGAAATTTGAATGTATCCAACACTGAACTCCAATTTCGACTGTATTTGACAAACGTTTAAAAGAAGTGGGCCACTGTTAAAATAAAAAAGTAATGAATCAAACTTTCCAAAGAGGTCAAAAATAAAAGCACATGCTTTAAAAGCATATGCAACGACCACGTTTACCTTATGTAAACTTAGCTTCTGATTCACGATACCCGTTTTTTTTTCTTCATGAACTTACCTACCAACAGTACATATTTTATAATCTAATACAATCACTGCGTGCCTTATCGTTCCAACTTAATGCAAATTCGAATATTCGAAATTTAAAACCTCAAAGTCTTGCGCACGCGCCGCTAACATGACTCACACACGCAATAGGGTCACGACACTCGTTCCTACTATAGTTAACTATAGTATGTACATAGTTTGTATGAAACTATATAAATGCCGCTTACCAAGTTTTGATTGCGTTTCGTTGTTTGTGGATCTAAAGTTTTGATCGTTTTGTTGAAAAAAGGTAATCTTTTTTTGGAAATGCTCTTATCAAATAACGATAACATTTTTTCTAATAAGAATATTTGTTTGAAATAATATATTTGGCAATAGAGTAAGTTATTGGACTAAAGAACTAGTACAGTTCTTTAGTCCAATAATAAATATAGAAGTTTCTATAAAAAAATATTTAGCTTTAATACAGTTTTAGTATCACTTATTGTAATAGTACATCGCAAACATAAATCAATTCAATCTGGTCTGACTTTAACACAAGCTAATATAAGAACCAAGACCTTCCAATCTCTTCTTACACGTGCAAATAACATCAACAATTTAATCAACAGAACCACTTTTTACCATAACCGAATCCTGTACTCGTCACTGTCAAAAACACATGTTAAATTCGACAGTTCAAGTATCAAGACGTGTCAATCACAGCAAGCGCCTACGCATCGCCGCTACGTAGGATCGAGCGACGAATACATTATTTTATTGTATGTAAGTAGGCGAGCGCTCGATAGATATGACTTGCGACGACAAATTGTTATTACGAATTAATCGATTCCCCGCAATCGAGAGATCGAGTAATCGTTTGATATTAATTTAGTTTTGTGATTTATGGTCAGTAGGTATGTGGTTCGTTGTATGCTAATTTTGAAACAGATGCAATATACATTGTACTATAGGCGCTCATAGTAACAGGCGAACTACTTATCGGTAAATCAATCGAAGATGACTGCATTGGCGTGGCTTAAAAGAGATTTATATTTTTTTACACTAACTTTTGTAAGTAGAAAAAAATCCCAAGAAAAAGTTAGTCATACCAGAGATTATCATCTCTCGGAGGTTCGATTCGAATTACGAAATTTCGAAACTCCCGATTGATTTTCATCCTTCGATTCCTTTTTATGTGTGATAAATTTTAATTAGAGCTAATATCGGATTTGCAAACAAGTATGTGTCACGCGGGAAACCTCTCTCCCCCATGCTTTCTGTCGGTTTAAGCGCGATTTGGAATTATGTGAATTTGCTCATTTATACTTATCCGAATTTCAATTAGTTTTAGTAGTGTTTCACTTGACGCTTCTGCCTACAACTCCGCCTCAGATCCGTTCAGCTCAGTTAAATAAATATAACAAATTTTAAAATTTCGGTTCCAAATTCGGTTCCGATATAATCACTACTGTTACTACTAATCTCTACTAACTACTACACACTATTAGTATAAAACTAAGGCCTACTGTCCCCGGATGCGTAGCTTCAGAGTCGCGTATTCGACATTATACGTTGTTGTACGCCTGCTCACAGCTTATATATAAAACTATGAAACTCTGTAGACAAAGCAACAATGTCGTGCCGTCGTATCGTAGCTGCGTAGTCGATAGCTTCATAGCTATCTGTTTATCTGCTTATCTGCTTCTTCTTTTATTATTGCTTCTTCTTTATTTATCTTCAATATATAATAGCTTTTGTCCGCGCGGCTTCACTCTACTCTATCCTACTCTACCCTACTATACCCTACTATACCCTACTCTACCCTTCTCTACCCTACCCTATCCTACTCTACCCTACTCTACCGTACTCGACCCTACTATACCCTACTCTACCCTTCCCCACCCTACCCTATCCTACTCTACCCTACTCTACCGTACTCGACCCTACTATACCCTACTCTACCCTTCCCCACCCTACCCTATCCTACTCTACCCTACTCTACCGTACTCGACCCTACTATACCCTACTCTACCCTTCCCCACCCTACTCTATCCTACTCTACCCTACTCTACCGTACTCGACCCTACTATACCCTACTCTACCCTACCAAACTTCACATAAACCATCTACTAAATAGTCCGAACAAAGCCTCAACATTAGGTTTGGATAGGTGAGTTGTAAAACCGTTCTTGAGTTATTAATTACAACGAAAAGTGACATTGATTTTTATAGTATATATATAGATATCTGAGTAGTGGTGGCCGAGTGGTAATGGCCCCGAGTTACGAGTCGTAGGTCACGGGTGCAAACCATCACTACTTCTCTCAAAAAGTTAGAGGAAAACATCGTTAGGAATCCTAGAACGAAAAATTCGAAGACATGTGACATTCACTAACCCGCACGGGGCCCGCGTGGTTGATTACGGCCCATTCCCTCTCCTAGAGAGGAGGCCTGAGTCCCAGCAATGAGAAAATTTAAAAGCTGATTATTCTAATATGCTAGGTAAATATCTATTTTCAACATATATTGCTTCTTCTTCGTTTATCTGCTAACTCTTCTTAAACCAAGCATTGGTTTTGGATACAGTTTCCACAAATAGAGAGAACAATAAAAAAAGGTTGTGTGTAGCATTTGCACCAGCCAGTGTTAAGTCGAGGCAGGTATAGTCTGTCTAATAAGTCAACCGACTTGGGAATTTTGTATAGTATTTAATCATTAAAAAAATACTTATATTCGAAACTTTTCATAAGGTTCTTCTGTTAGTAAACAATGATCTCTATCACTTAATCAACTTTGATTATGGAACCCGTGTTGGTCACAACAGATATCATTAAATCCTAATGATTACCCAAGTCGTTTAACTTATTAGACAGACTCTAGCTAGTAATCATTTGAACATCAGACTTTCTAAATAGGAAAATATTTTAACCTAACTTTACAAATCAAACGTAATCTATGTCATCGGCATTTTGTACAATGTATGTAAATAGTAAACTAGCTGTCAAACTTCATGTTACCTGTTGCGATTGGAAATAACAATAGCCAATCATACTTATTAGTCGACATGAGATTAGGCTATGAATCGAATTAAATGGAAGTACTAATAGTATGAGTGGGAAAGTATCTGTGTTCATCTCTCTCTATTTGCTACAAAGCCACTAATAGAAGTATAACAAGTTGTCAATAATAGAAGTTGTCGATAATATTAAATAATAAAAAAAAAAAATTAAAAACCTACAAAGCGGCACCACATCGAATAAAAAGATAAAAAATTGAAAGAAAATCTATGGGAAGGAACCGAATGATTCCAATTTCAAAAAATGAACAGCACTATCATTGTTAAATTATCTCTGCTTCGGAACACTATCGCTTCTAATTTCTTGACGGCCAGTGTCATCGGGGTTATCGGCAAAACTTTCAAGTTAGAAACCGCCATCGCGATCATGTCCCACAAATTGATGTTTTTCACACCGAAAAGATTTATCTTGTTAGGGAACTATAGGGTTTGAAGTAACATTATTAATGTTATTTTCTCTTTAACCATCTTTTTATTTTTAGCATTACTTGAATCCTGTGTTTTCTCTTGTAAAAGTGACAGCCTCCGTATTTCAATCTCGCGCGGCTTATTTAAAAGTCTTTTCAAGTATATTCGAAACTCGATATATCCAAAGGTGAGTTTCCGCATTCCCGCCAATATTCCATGTTAAAATTGCAATTGACAGCTGTCATTGCAGTCTGAATGCGAAACGGCTGTTTGACTTTTTTGTTGTTGTTTTTAAAAAGATAGCTTGTGTGGTCTCTGGCGATGTTGTTTTTGACAAATTCGGATATGATTGGTGCCGGTGGATGATGAGTTGTCTGTATTTTAATTAGTATATCCTGCATATCTTGTTTTTACTATTAGTAATATTTGCAAATTATTACTTCGATTGGGAGCAACGTCTTCAGTTTTGTCCTTTACATTTTTATTGTCCTCATTCTTTTTGTTTTAATGTACAACTAAATAAACACTAAACGATATAATTTATTCTCATAAGTCATAAGTCATTAATCTAATTTATTATTTTCTCTTCGTTAGACTGTTAGGTTACCTTTTTAGAAAAGTCTTTACACTTCCACAACTTTTACACAGGAATACAGTGAAGAATGAACTCATCTTCACTGTATTCCACATCCCTAACTTGATTAAGATATACCTACAAGAAAATTCCCATTTAACATTTATTCTTAAGTGTTGACGTACCGTGGGTGTTTACTAAGGATTCAGTCTTTAGATAAGTCGCCCAGATCAAGTGTTCTTGACCTAGCTACTGGCTGCTACTCAAGTGGTGACAAGTAGGTTGTGCTAACCGTAACACTTGTTATAACAAGTATCTGTTAGTGATCATGTTTATTGAATTTATTTAAAATCTGATCATTTTGTAGATCCGGCTCGAAGGACCATGTATGATTTAGTACCGAACTTTATTTCACTTGAACATAAATTAAGGCAATAATCATATCGTAGAAATAGTATAAGCTGGTTTTCTGTAATGTTTACCATACACGCTAGGGTATATCTGACAGGTTTGCCTGTACAGGTAAACCGGAGTGTGTATTCAAGTAAATGGCTTTGACTTAGACTTTGACTTTGTATGTTGCGCAACTGTGCAGGTTTCCATACAAGCTTACTTGACAGGTATAACTATGCAGACAAACTTGTCAGGTATACTCTAGCGTGTATACCTTAAGGAAAATAATATATCGTAAATGAAGATTAACTTTAAAAGTTTAAATAAGGGAATATTGCAGTTTTAGATTTGGAACTCATTACAAGGTATTGTAAAACAGTTGTTCGGGAGATATTGAAAAACTTGTAAACAAACAGAAAGATTGGATACTGGTGATGAAATATAACTAGATTTTCTGGACATGGGATTGCGGTCTCTCCAAATGCTGAAAAATAACGGAGGTGCTATGTATTACTGATTTGAGCTCAGATAACTTTTGTTTGACCTTCCTAACTTGGTTTCTTTTGTTACGATTATTTTGACGACCGTTTCGAATGTTCGTAGACGCTTTATTGTGCTCCTCTGCCCTAGTACCAATATGGAGACCTTGGTGGTTATCGAGTAAAGGCAAACCGATCATGAAAAGAACTTTTTCGCAAGAACGGGCCGTGTGTGGTCCGCGCGCATGTAATGTAGCTAAGTAGACAATTGTAAGCTATTTGCTTAGTTTGTTAACAATGAAAATTACATAGATGTTAACGGCCGGACTCACGTACGCTACATGAGTCAAACGATATAAACTCAGTAATAACCAGACGGGCCATAGCCACACAATCGCGAACTTATCGATTCATCGTTTGTCCCGCGTCGCGTGCCAAACCAATGCTATTCGCGAAGCCATACGATTAATTTATTTATTGAAATCAATACTAATATCTGCCAAGACAATGGCCCCAAATGAAAATGCGTACACACATATGGCATGTCGGAATGCTAAACGGAGCGGCGTCATTTATTCAATACGCCATTTTGCATTCGATTTTGAGGTTATTAGATGCAATCGGAATGCGTGCGGCCATACTTGAATACGTTCGTCTATATTCGGACGTCTTCGGCTCCCGTCGGCAGTTTATGGCGACAATTGACGTATGTAATGGCGGTGTCATAGATTTCTGGGAAGATAAAAAGTTAATTAAATTCATAGGGAAATTGATATTGAAAGAATGCCGAAATGTATCGCCGTATAAGGGTTGTTTTATGGTTGTTTTAATGTGTTTCGGTGGTGTCATTCGCTCATCGTTTATTTATAAATACAGTTTGTTGGAATAATAAATGCGTCATATATTTTTTTAAACACACTGTTTTTAATTGTTTATGGGAATGTTGTTTTCTAACTTCGTGTTGTTCGATACACGTGGTTATATTTAATAAATATCTATATTCATTAGGCGAGCGAACACAGGAACTATTGATGAGGTAACTGCTGCCGACAGTCACGATCTACTTATAATTTTCTTGAATGGCTATTAACAGGTCCTATGACACAATAGGGGGCACGCGACCACAAACGATTGTCATGAAAGGATCTAAAGGAAAACTTATACCAGTAAAGTTAGTCATACTTCTGCAAAAACGGCTTGTGTCAGCGAAGGAAAACTCGTTTTTGCATTGGGGCCTTTGAAGTGACTATTAAATTCGTAAACGATAAGCCACAATTGAATTAAGGCCCTGGAAATCCACAAATATTAAAGTGAAAACCATGAAAAATTATTTAATTAAAATCGACTACATGACCAACCGCCGGGTTAAAATTAAAACATGATATAAATTACTTAGATCGATAAAAAAAATCGCGAATCTGACCCTATATTACGATTTCAAACGTGTGTGTGTCTATGAGATCATGTATGTAACAGAAATACTTAAAAGTAACAAAAAATAATACAGCTGGGTTTTTAAAAGGGCCTCAGAAAACAAAAATCTTGAGTTGTTATGGGGCCGTGTAATCGACATTAACCGGGCGGAATTCATACAGAATACTCAGTGACTGCAACCGGCTCTTAAGTAAATCTTATTTTGATAATTATGATATCATTTATCATGCATTCATCTAGCATGGAACCTAGGAAAACTCTTTGCTTTTTTATAGATGGTTTCACGTTTGACCCTTATCATAAGCGCGATGATGTTGTCGACGACAATGGTGCACGCTTGCCTAGAAGTTAGCTATTTACTCTTGACTTAAACATTTCTAGGTCGTAACTAGCATCGCCAATCTTTTTTAGAGACAATTCCTTTTGATGAACAAATCTATATATACATGCACTTAACCGTATGATTGCAAACGGCGTGAGATTATAATAAATCTTGTATATAAACTCTGAGCGCGCTTAGAATTTATAGGTATGCTGCCCTAAGATAATGCTTAAGGCCCAAGCGCCTGATAGTGCCATAAAACAGTGACATAGTGAGGCCTACTTCTCGGTAACGGCCAGGTTAGTAGGTTTGAAAAAAAAAAATTATAGATTCTTGAACAACGTTATCAACAATTGATTTTTTAGTGCTTCTATCAAAAAAAAAATTAACAATTTCCCAATTTTTCTCTACTACTTCGAAACGGCTTCGATCTTTAGAAACATTTTTACACATAAAAAATGATGGTTAAATATTCTTCAAAGTGAAATGTTCAATTTTTTATGTCACCATCATTTTTTATGTGTAATATGTAAATCAATCAATATTTCGCAAAGAAAGTGGATTTAAAGGTCAACGGGGCTCTATCTGAGCAGCTGGCCGCAATTAAATGCACAGGTACGCGTTCTGCGTCTAGGCGGATACGAATGTTGTGTCCATTTACTTTCGGCCAGATGTTCATACGACTATAAGCCTTATCTGCTGTCAGAATAGTTTGAATTAGGCTATTCCTTTTCTGTAAATGAGTGTTAGGGAAAACACCAAAACACTGTCATTGGCTACCTAATACAAATAGCTTCTATTTTAGCATATTCTGATTGGAAGTAACACTTTTTTACCTCGTTTAACAGGTAAACATCTGTAAGTACGCATTTTGTATTTATTTAGTTAAAATTGTCATTTTCTTTTTCCTGTACCTATATACAGGAAAAAGAAAATAACAAAATAAACTTGAACACATTTCAGTACCTAAACTAATATTTATTCTGATATATCTAAATAACCTATCTATCTTCGTAGGTAATAAAGTTTTTGTTTGCGAATTATGTTTACTTAGAAACTTATTTTGTGGTCACTCGACTTCCACGTGGTGACATATAATAATATTGAAAATATATCTATACTTATAATAAATCTGTAGAAGTGAAAATTCTGTACATTGTTTTGTTTATTTAAAATTCGGACATGGTAGAAAAATAAGAAAAAAGAAGTCTCATGCAATAAACGGAAACGTGTTAAAAAAAATCTATTCTTTCAATTTTTTTTTTTTGTAGTTAGTCTTTTCTGTCCCAGTCTTGTACAAAGGCCTCCCTCTACCTTTCACGTACGCGCCCGGGCTTCCTCTCGCCAGGTCTGGTGGAATCTGTCTAGTTCATCGCGCTATCGTGGTCTGCCGAGACTTTCTATTATGGCGTAATAATTCAATAGTATTTCTGTGGGTTCATCATCATCATCATCATCAGCCTTTTTTAATTTTCCCACTGCTGGGACACAAGCGTCCTCTCTAGGAGAGGGAATGGGCTTGTAATCCACCACCAAATAAATTAACTTCAAGTGTTTTCTCCCATACAAAAAAAAAAAATGGTTGCCTGTAAAGTCGGTTTTACGGGCGAAGATTTTACGTGACAACGTCCATGCGCCGATTCAATGCGCCTAATTCTCTAG
This sequence comes from Mythimna albipuncta, assembly GCA_929112965.1. NCBI lineage: Eukaryota > Metazoa > Arthropoda > Insecta > Lepidoptera > Noctuidae > Mythimna > Mythimna albipuncta. The sequence continues at coordinate 11,310,501 of OV815981.1, forward strand.
TGCTGCGCGCGCGGCAGACCGATCATAGTTGAGTGGGAGAGAGACGCAAGGCATTCGGCGGGCCTCTCTCTCGTTCGGTGACTCATCGTAACGTTACCGAGCGTTACACTTTTTCATAAGTGACTCCCAGCCGCAACCTAATTTAAGACGTTGTCACGTCAAAAACAACCTTAAACTTTTTTTTCTCACGCGTGGAGTTACCAATACTTTCCATACGTTAATATTACATAAAGGTATTGCATAAAACCAAACAAATTGCATTTTTTTTTTTATTCCTGGCTTTGAGTTTCTATGAGTATGGAGTTTGATTTACCGACCACACCTGTGCTGCGACGCAGATTCAAGCGAAATTAGGATACTTTTAATTTCGAGAGGGACAATTATCTACTTTCACGCGACAAAAATCACTGGCTTAGTATAAAATAAATGTATAAAATTGTAAGTACAAACTGAAAGTAATTTCATTAAAGAAATATTCTAAGGATCATTCAAAGTATAGGTACTTTGCCTTACGTAATTACACACGTATCTACATAGTTTTGTTTCAAAATATGAAACTGTTTTATTTCAAAATAGATTCCTTTACGCAGCTGTCCATAAGTTTGTGTATACTGACAAGGATTATTCACGTATCCATTCACTGCTACCAATGGTGGTATTGCTGGCAGTGGTTAAGTATAGGTACTTTTACCTTTTACCTAGTGCCGTAACTAGCCTTTTAAACGCCCGGTGCGAGCTTCTATATAGCTATATAACTACGCCCCTACGGTCTTTTTTATATAGCATGGATAGGATGACAGCAGGGCCCAGTTCAATAAAGCTGACAATTCGACATATTATATGTCAAAAACTAGGCCTTGGTGAGTCTCCCGAATAAACCTGTTACTACTTATATACAACCAGTGATGGTAATAGTTTCTTCCTCTATTTTACAAAATGTTCTAACGTAAGTAGAGAAATGTCAGGATTAACTCTACCATGATAGGCAAAGTTAATCCTGACATGTTAGCCAGCTACAGGATCGTTCGAGAGTAGAGATGTACTGCTGCCGGCAGTATACGAATATTGCTGGCAATATCGCCACCAATATTCATACTTCGGCCAATATACCTGGCAAAATTCCCACCAATATTCACCACTATTCGAGAGTCAAGACTCACCGCGGTCTTCGAACGCATAAAACAACTAACACGGATACGTTTTCGTGAGTAAAACTTTGGCACTCCCTCTCGCCCTGCCCAGAGCGGGCAAAAAAGGTTATTCGATGACTTCCCAACTCAAAAATCACAGTCTTATAAATAATGTTATTTTATTGAAACCAGCCGTTGTTCACACGACTTTCCGCGACTCAATTTAGACATTCAATCAGCTCTCAAACGTAGCTGATGTCGCACCGATAACCTGTATTCATCTATCTAACAGTCAGTTCCACACTTTTGATATCATAGACATTTCAATCAGCTCAAAACTGGATATTATTGTAAAAGCAATTTCGTAGAGCATGTTAGAACATATCTTGGTAACTTTATTTCTTGTATATTGAACTCCAATGAACAACAAATACTACTATTAAATGCTATTCTATTCTATTCTAATCTACTACAACTAGTAGTGACGGCAATGAAGAAATACAGGTGGGTTTTAGCCAGTAAAAGTCTGACAAACAGTTTTATGACATCCAGAGTGGGAGAAGTTCTTGTTTGTTAAGCATCACGAAAAAAAAAAAATGCAGTGTTCGTACTTGTAGTCAATACCACAACACGGTATTGTTTATTGATTTTAGTAGAGGAAAGTAACCAAATATGGAATAGTACCTCAATATGGAATACTGCCATTACTCGTAAATTAAAACTTCAAGCCGCACAAAACAGTGTTCTTCTGTCTCTTTAATACATAATACTCGCGTACCGGGTTCAAGTTGGCAGTTGAGCAAATGGTGAGCCCAGGGTGAGAGTCGGTAGTTTTTTCACTGCCAGAATAGTTTTTTGAGGTAGTTTTTAAGATGTTCGGATAAGACATGGATCAATTGACTTTTGTGTGTGCTTTAAGTACATGGTAATTGCGCTGATGCAAAGTTCGATACCTTGAGTTGTGATTTTCGCAAAAAGAGTGAAGGTCCTATTTAGATTTGGCCTATTTCTATATTATAGATTTGTTGTATTCCATTTTTGGTATCTATTCCATAATTAGATCCCTTTTTGCTGATTTTGTTTTTGAGTAAATTTTAAACTTTAAATTAATTTAAACATAACCAAAGTGTTACTAAATTAAGTGCAAACGTGCGGCAAATTGTAAATACTAATAAATGATTTTATTTACAGAACCTTTATGTTATTATATCACAAAAATAAAATGGTATTCCATATTTGGTTACTTTCCTCTATGGTTTAAATCAGAAGTCAAAATCTGTCCCTTCATAGAGCTGAGACATAGTAGGTATCAATTCTGTAGTATTAGCATTATAGAATAGGCTAGTTGCCGTAAAAATGTAATTAGTCCGTCTTTAGTTTATTTTTTATTTAAGAATCGAAAAAATAAAAAATACGTTTCCAATATTTTGTTATAATCTAAACTACGGACTAAATAAAATGTAATTATTTTAACCCTGGAAACTACCCTATTCCTACAGAATCTTGTCACTGTAGCATTACCTTAATGGTCCCATAATTGCAGTTCGCATGCTTTTAAAAGACTTCTTCCGTACTAGTTCCGTTTTAGGGTGAAGTGAGTGACTTTTACTGAATTAAATCCTCTTGTTATCCTTTAGTTGGCCATTTGCATAGTGAATCTTCCAAACGTTACTGCAGGTAACGCTAACTAACCTGAAAAATTAATTATGCTTGCCTAATCGTTACTGTGTATGCACGTATATGTCCACAAATGAGTACAAATTCCATTATCTATTATATTACAGCGAACCTGGCACATTTGGCAAGCGGTTTGGCATACCACGCCAATACGTGGGTGGTTGTTGGTTGCTCATTCCTCAATATAGACCCTTAGTCACCTCTTACGGTACTTCTTTGCTTAGACGGTATTGTCATCGATAAAGATTGCCGATCAGTCCGAGATGATAAGAACTTAGTCCATCTCATGATAGCGTAGAATAATCAGCCTTATGATATACCCTCTGTTGGGACTCACGCTTCCTCTTTAAGAGAGAGAATGGGAGGTAATCCACCACGCGGGCCCAGTGCAGGTTGGTGTTGTTCACATGCTTTCGAATTTTCGGTTTTAGGACATACCAGTTTTCTCACGATGTTTTCCTTCTCAGTTTTGAGAGCATCCATCTCAAATGCTAGTAAAACAACGGTGGAGCATCATCATCATTACCTGAGTCGATAGACGTCCACTGTTGGACATACGGGAAGTATGTCCAACAGTGGACGTCTATCATAACGTCAAGCGTCAAAATAACGCCTGATCCTGCGCGTCTCGCATCCATCGGATACCCGTGATTCTCATCAGGTCATCGGTCCACCTTGGAGCACATACTGCCCATTTATTATTTTCAGTTAAAATGTTACGAGTAATACTTTCATGACCTTCAGACAAACCGTATTCTGGAAACTCAGTGTTTGGGTTCTTGTTACTGGAATAAATGAAGGTCGATGGTCAACTGTTTCTCGAATGACAACTGAAGGCTTCTCGAATGACCGTCGACCGTCGTCTCGAATTCTTTATGGTCGATAATGAGAAATATCTTTCATTATTTGACCACTGAGGCTTTAAGGCATGCGAACGAGAAAGAGGGCCGCAATGATACATCCTAAATAGCTCCAGCCCTATCACAGTTCAGTTTAGGTCTTCAAATGGATCGCGTTAAGAGCTCGTGGTTGGGTCTCTGAACTATTAACAACAAAATTTCAAATTAGTCTTTTATCGAAACCTAATGTAATTTATACTGGAAGACAGCGTCGGAAATCCTCCCAGAGGGTAGACCGTTAACCTGGTGAGGGTCACGGGAATCACTGATCATTGTCATCTCCTGGAGTGCTTCAAACTTTTTCATACTTTTATTCTTACCGCTCGCCGCCTCGCGCTTAGCTACCGCTTACAGCGGCAAGATCGTGCACGAATCGTAAGTCTAGCAGTGGAAGTCTTTCGGTTAAATTGATGATGATGATGAAGTAAATTAAAAATTGTTTCTAAGTAAATAATTTCAAATTAGATATTTTTTCAACATCAACTTCAATCAGGGAGGTACCAGGAAATCATAAAGTCAGAAGGAAAATCCTGTGGCACCGGCAGCAGGACGTGAGTCACGCGGCCGCCGCTGTAGCAAACCGACGTGCAATGTTAATACAACGGTCAGAATTCGTGTTTAATTGTACAACTGACAAGAGTAACTTATCTTAATCAAATAACTATCAAATAACATCAAAAAATTACCTCAAATCTAAAAGATGGTAAGAACTATGTGTACATCGGATTTGACCACCTATTTTTGGTACGTGTTTAATCAAACATTTTGGCATTACAACAATTGCTTTTGTCGATACAATGCTATTATGTATAGATCCCAAAAAAAGTTTTCAATCGAACATGATAAAAATGTAAATCGCGATTTTCACTTAATAGGTCAGTGTCAAGTTGAATATTAATTAAAATATGATTTGCGACTATAACACGTACTTATTTTTGGAATTGTAATCATTAATACAACTCTCTCAGTCCAGCTATCACTAATGAACTACTTTTTTATGAAATACAATTTGAATTACGGTCTTACGTCCATATTATCTTGGGTTTTCCATTCATCAGTCAACTTCATCTTTAAATATACGAATTTGAGTAGGATTCCATCTGCTCAAATAGGTCAAGCAGAGATCACATTTGATTACCAATTTCTAAAATTGCACTTGGGATCTATTAATATGAATAGGTCCCGAGTGCAATAAATTCTTCTTTCAAAATCTTTGCAACAGACTAAAATGAATTACCAAACGGTCTAATTGCAATACTCATCATGCGAACCTTATCGCAATCCAATATTTGCCAAGATCATGCAGGCAAAATATATAGATATCTTAGTTTAATAGGTAGAAAATGGTCTATTAATAAAATAATTGCAAACAAACATCAAAGAGCATTACCTGCACCTATTCAACAAATATGTATAATTCATTGATCAATCCGTAATTAATCGTCCCGGCGCCATAATTACAGGGTACAGCAAAATGCACTCGGCTAGATCATGTTTGTAGATCACTTTTATCTGCTCGTAGATAATTAATTACTAATTGACTAGAAACTAGGAAATTATAGCGAAGAGCTTCCTGTAGCGTTGCGTCAGTATCTGCGCTGGGTGTGACATGAGTTAACTTTAGGTATGAAATGATGGCTAGAGCAGTAGAGCATAATTTCAACAGCCCTGACTCTTGAGACGTAAACCCTTTGGTTTTTGCGAAAACAGCTGAGCCATATACTTGATCAGACGTGATCCTATCAAAAAATTCCTAACTTCTCCTTTACGATTCAAAGGAAGTGCTTCTCAACTTCTGAAGGGTAATATTTCAAAACTGCTACAATCCAAATTTTTGCATCGCGAACCTTAAGGTTTACAAATTGCAAATTAGAAACAGTATGCAAAGATATTAATGAGATTATCAATATTAATCAGGGAACAGATGATTAATATGGATCTAGAACTCGCAAAGCAGCTACAGAGAAATGTTTTGATGGGCCAGATGCTTTCAATAATTTTGTCATCTTTTTTAATGATTAGCTTGCAACGGCAGAAGATGTGACGAAAAGGGAGTTGGCCTTCGCCCAACTTGAGACATAATGGGCTAATTAGAATTAGAACGAATTAGCACATGAGTCAAATTGATGATAATAGCATTATTTAGCAGTAAACGTAATTATTAGGTACAATCATGTTATTTCTGTAAACCGTGTGAAGTTAAAATACGTTTTTATAATATTTTTACTACTTACGGTGTAGGTACCTAAGTATTCATATTTTTCACGATATAAGTTCGTGACATTGTGTTATTTTCTTGAGTTTTTCACTTAACCTCAATCAGATACAATGAAACGAATGACAAATCATTTTTTTTTTTTGGGACAACCATGTCATAATGACCAATGATTTGAAGTGTAAATGTATCTAGGATTTTTTGATACTTATTTACCACCAACAGTCAGTGTGTCTACTTTTGAAAGTTTTCTAATAGTAGCCATAAACTTATAGTCATAATAAACCACTGCTGAATCACGCCAAAAACCCAACACCACGCGCTTAACAGCAATTCATTTGCGGCCCTGCACACAATTTTCCACATCTACTATCAACCACATAAATACTCTCGATCCATATTCATAGCCGCTCGGACAGCCGACAGCCCAGCCGCTGTACCCTGATACCGTGGACAGCCCGCCTCTCCCGACCTTTGTAGTCGCCGCCGGCCGCGCAGCCAATGGCGACGCGCGCCGCCGACCAATGGCCGAGATGCGTGCGCGCAAGAATTAAACCATTTAAACTGTTTATTGATAGGGTTGAGAGGTGTACGGTACTGTTCTTCGAAGTTTCATACTAAAAACCGTATTTTTTTGGTCATTTTTGAATGGGTTATAGAAGATTTTACGACGATATGCTTTAAAATATATATTGTTAAAAAAGTGATATTTTGTTGATAATGATTATGTCACTGCTCTCGATGGGCGTGTCAATAAATGGGTGTGTAATACAACAAATACAACAGTCGGTGTTAAAATTTTAATTAATCAATACTGGTATAGTTGATCCGGAAGGAAAACATTGACGTTTAATAAAACAAACGCTATATATTTTTTTTGCAATATGGAAATTCCGATTTTTACATATGTCGTACGATCGTTCCGGATATATGTCACGTTGTCAAACACCATACCATACCTATTTAGTATGCAAGTGTCAATCACTTGTATGGTTAACGAGAAATAGCATGAAGATTTTAAAAGCGATTGTTAAGTTTCACTGTTCGAATAAGATACTCTTAGCATCAATCTGCTACATATCGTTTTGTATAAAGTAGGAACATAACATGAAATCAGACAACAGTCTCACTAAGGGATAACTGTTGCACAATTGTTGAGTGGTGAATGTCAAATAGGTAACTGGTAACTGCATGTAAAGACATATCCAGGGACAATCGGTTAGATTGGAAGCCGATCCTAACACGATTGAAAATAAGAACTTAAGATGAGCTTCTGGATCATTTTTATTAACGCGCAATTTGGTAATAGGTAAGTAATATGAGGGAGCAATGCCTAATCAAATACAAGAACTAAATGTAAAAGAACCATAGTGCACATAGGAAAGATCAACATGAAACACATTAGGAAACATCTAGTCTAACTCCAGCTAAACAAACTCTTCAGTCAGGTTACCAACAGTTACCCAAAACCGCATTTACAGCACTTCAAAACCAACACTACAATTCATTCCCCTCCCCAATCAATACGATTCTCTCTCAACATTTCACAGTCTCCCTAAAAAAGCAGCCCTACATGTATCACCCATCGCGATACGATCGCGTTTTGTCTTCGAATGTCGTTCTCTTATCGAGATCGGCGACTTTGACTCGTCCGACACTAATTGTGTGCTATCGACAGTCTAAAACGAAAAAGTGCCACTCGAATCATGCAAATTAGGTACTTTTTGTGTAAGGTGATCGTGTTTTGTTTCCTCTTGATCCTGTTTTGTCTTTTTGTTAAAATAGTTGCGGTTTGGAATGTGTTTCAAAGGTATGCTGTGTAAGCCTTTCAATGCTTCGTTGCCCGTGTTAGGAAGTTGCTACTGTAAAGGAAATGACCCGATCTATTGGAAAATTCTGAGGTTTTCAATGTTAGCGTTAAGCTGTATAAAATATGGTTTAAAAATAAGAAGCGTTCTTCTAAATATCTGGGATAATTTGCTCTCAGCTGGTCGCTTCTGGTCTGGGTTTAGTTCGTAATAGAGATTTTGTGCCATTCCATCATTATCATCGTCACCTTTTCCAAACATGTTAGAGTCAGCTTTAAAGCTATCTGAATATGTTATGGAATACTAGTGCTGTCATTATTAACAATAGCTTTACATCATTTTATCATTTTGATTGTCTTTTAAAACCCATTCATAACAACAATTTTATTCGTTGCATATTCCTGATGCACACGCATACTTGTATCTACAACCAACATTATTAAAATAAATATAGAAACAGTGTTAACTTCCTACGACATTTAATATATTCTTCCTTACATGGTAATATTTAGGTAGGTCCCCGCTTCCTGCAACGTCATCCCATCTGCTTTGACTTGCAAATGTACTCGGATTTAACACGAAACGCGGCGTGGGCGTACTGTGGAGCTTGTAGTCACAGTTCACGGTGAGATCGCCTGGTTTCTAATTAGTTTTTTTTTTTTGGTGGTTGCTGGTTTAAATACCACTGACTGTGGCGTACGAGAGACCTATGTTGATTATCAGTTATTTTCAGAAGAAATTGACAAAATTTAAAGCTTAATACTAGTAATCTAACTCATATACCTAAGTATAAGTAATATCGATGGTCATACAATGGTGTTTTTGCATATCAATCTCCTTTACAGTCCTATTGATAAAATCAGTGTTAATACTTTCATAAGCAGCTATATTAAAATCATAAATAAAATTCTTGTCATAGTTTTCTTTGATTACAATATCATACTTGACTAAAAAAATGAATGCAAGCAATATGTTGTCATTAAACCTCACTGCAATTACTAAAATTATTCTCGCCTCTCGGCATCATTTGCAACTTTTCCTCTTCTACTTTTTATTCCCAGACCGATTTCTTATTATCTTATGCACAAACAGTAATTAATATGGAGTCTTCATTAGTATAGTCATCTTACTAGTCAATCTAGTAACCTTTTTATTACTCGTCTGAACATAAGGACCAGGTTCTTGTGCTACGTCTCGAAGGACCAACAATTATGTTCGTATGGTTACATCACCATGTTTAAGTAGTTTAATTGCTTTTTTAGACACATTGCGAAAGGGTCTTTGCCTTTGAAAGGATCCTAGAGTAAGTCTTTAAGATTCTATGGTGTAGCAGTGCCTTGAAAAACTGCATTCATCACCAAAGATGTCTTATATCTCTCAATTTAGATGAGTGTTAAATGCAGCTTGTGTGAACTCATTTTCGAAATTCTCTATGTAACTTTTATTCGGGCGTCAGAATAACTGTAAAATTTTCAAATTGGTCTTTAGACTATATAGAACTTTTTAGTTTTCGAGTCACAATAATGGCCACAAATTTTTCCAGCCAAATCTAGTCTTGCGTCGTAATAGATACAACAACATTCTTTAAACACACAGGCATACATAATTCATCAAATATTTATACCTAGACCATACATAGACAGCAATCAGTCAGGATCATAAATTATATATTCGTTTAAAAAAAATTAAAAGACGCCATCTTGGGGCATAGACATTTTCGTAATGCCAATGACACATCGTCCTAATTTGATAGGGTTGTTAGTGATATTTGAAATGATTTTGTAGTGCTTTGTGTACTTCGTAGATTTAGTGGGTGTATGTGAAACTTCTGGGCTATGGTTTGATCTCAAGGATGGACAATATTTGGCATAACCTAATAAGAGTTTTCCATTAGGTTTAATATCTTGTTATATATCCTATATATCATGTGTATATTGGAAATATCTTCGCTATAAACTTATACAGGTGTAATGATTGATTTTAATATGTCATCATTGTATTATCGTAAATTGTTTGGGATCAGTCCAATATGTCTTCGCCTTCTGCACCTTTTTGATGATTATTCGCCATCTCAATAGTCATCTCCTTCTAGACGTACCATCATTCACACAGTCTATCTTTCGATTTGTCTTCCCCGACTTTTATATTCACATTAATACTTAACACTTTCCCCAAGACATTTTCCTCATAATTTTTTTAATTATCATGAACGACAGGAATAAGTATTTACACTAGTAAAAAAGGTAGGTTCTACATTTTCACACGTCGGAATTCTAAAACATTCTTCAATATTTTAAAAACATACGCTACCAACCTTATTTGACCTAACACTAACCAAGCCAACCGAATACATCAAATCGAAAAAGTTTTTACAAAATACAATATGCTAATCGATGTTATAAGTGAATTACTTATGTGCGTTGGTGTATAGGTATGTCACGATGAAAAAAATCACCGTTATGAGTGGGAGGCATGAATGAATGGCGTACGATACTTTGATCGACTTTTTGTTGCTTGTGATCTATTGTCGCTTTAATATTTTGCTGGCTTATAAAGGTTAGTGAAGATAGGCAATTTTTGGAGCGGAATTAATGAAGTAGGATAGAAACTGGTATGTTGGTACTGTGGTTGAAATTACTGAAATTAGTGTTTACATTGTTCTTTATATGTTTTCTATGAATATTTCTAGCGAGGATGTTGAGCTCTATTTAAACTAAAAAGTACCTTTGTACCGTTGGTTTTGAAACTTACTTTCAGGAAAGTTAATAGATAATTCCTGGCTACCCCCTCGGAACCCCCCATTCTTACTTCAAAGCACTTAAGTGTCAAGGTATTTTGAACCTACTGCTTATGGACCTATCTGATATTTTGAGCGTTTTGTTTTATGAATCTGTGTTGTTATGTGTTACTTTAGAAGTGTTATTTTAAAGTGTTTTAAAGTATTAATTTTGTGTCTTTCCTTTTACAGGTAAGATACTGCAAACAGCTTTGGTGTGTAGTGGTATGTTTTAAACAATTTTTTTTTTTTCTTCTAAAATTTATTAAATTATTGTAAGGTAAGTACAATTACTACAAAAACTATATGCGCAAGAGATTATAAGCGAATACGTCAACAATTTTAATGTCTTAATCATTATCGAAACAATCAACGGAACTTTGACTTGAAGCACGTGTTTTATCTAATTATATACAATTTTGATAATTTGTTACATTATCACATTGTACAATAAAGGTCTCAAAATTATGTATAATTATCATAAAATAAGAACTGAAATAAAAACCTATAAATTCAGCGATAAATTTATCAGATTACGGATAAGAAAATAGCGTAAAAGTCCTTGTAATTTTTCATCCATTTTGTTGCGTGCAAGGGTCGAAAAGTAAGTTGTTGCAAGGTCAGAACGATCTGCTAATAAATTACGGATATTAAACCTCTTGGTCTGACAGGTTCTGACGTCAGAACTGTTATTACAGATGCCTTCTATGTTCTAACTGGTTATTTCTATTAAGGCGTATAGAGTCCTTTGCAAATCTGGCTGGAGTTAAATGCATACATACCCGTACTGACGCATGCACCCGCATAGATCTTTAAAACAATTTTGCACGCGAAATATTGATTGATTTATATATGCTATGTACATTCTCAAGAACACTTATTTTCTTGTGTAAACATATTTCTTAAAATCAAAACCGTTTGAAAGGAGTAGGAAAGAGGCTTCCGGCGACTGGGACCGCAATTAACTAGGACCGCGGTCCCAGTCGCCGGATCCATAAAAATTAAATAATTTTCTTCCGGCGACTGGGACCACTCATCAACAACTTAAAAAAATCTATTATAGAAGCCAAAATTGGTACAGTCAAACGAAAAAATTTCTAAATTATTTATATGAATATCATTGACTCGTTCTAGACATGATTTTATCCTATGCGCTTAGTAATAGATTAAGCTAGCCCGTTTTTACATAATTCACACATGCAGGTAAAACACTCGCAAAGGCAATAGCATTGAATGATTGTATATTACTATCCCTTTCTAACTCGAGTCCGTTTTGCCTATCGAATTCAAGGTCAGGTAGCCCTTTTGTTATAAACGGGAAATTTTGCATCGCCCGATGACTGGCTCGGCCAATCACTAACAAGAAGCTTATCAGTTTAAGAAAGTCAAGTTTTGCATCATCATTTCATTTCATCATTTCATTTCAAAGAGGACGTGAACTTTTGCGATGAGCTGGCTATGAATATAACTCTGGCGATGTGCAAGAAAAAGTGTTTGCAACGCGACAATAAAAATCAGAGTCGATGCGATGACTATTTTGAATGAAACTGCTGATTGTCATGAACCTATTGATTTCGCGAAGGTTAAAGTGAACCGCCAAATGCAAAAATGTGTAGAAGAAGTTCAAAAGGACTGAAATATCCCTGTTGCGCAAATGTTTGAAAATAATGTGGAAGTTTCAGAACTACAGGGAGAACAGACGAGGGATTACAGTTTACTACAGAATTATCATATTTTCACAACATAGAAAAGCGACTCTACAAAAAAAGAAACGATGCTATTGGAGCAAAAAAGTCACTTTTCACAAAGCCGCTGACGTCGAAATACCCTAAACCTACCTACCCTTCTTTTTAAATCAAAAAGGATTTTTATTCAATTATTACATCGTCGTTTGACTGTACATTATTTGATTTAAGTTATCATTTATTAGTGGTCCCAGTCGCCGGAAGAATATTATTTAATTTTAAGGATCCGGCGACTGGGACCGCGGTCCTAGTTGATTGCGGTCCCAGTCGCCGGATACCTCGGAAAAAGAAGCAAAAAAATATCGTGTCGTAATTTATTTTATAACATAATTAGTCAAACGAAAAAATCATATGATTAAAATGAAACAAAATAACAACTATATTTTTTTTTTCAAATCTATTGAGCTAGCCGTTACCGAGTAGGCTTCGTAGAACGGGAGGTCGATGGTGCTGAAAGGGTCTACAGTGGCGACCGCGCACTGGAAAACGCAGCGTGGAAGTTCTCCTACAAGGTGGACCGACGACCTTGTGAGAGTCGCAGGAATGCGGTGGATGTGAGACACATCCACCGTTGATCGTTGTGGCGACGCTTGGGGGAAGCCTACGTCCAACAGTAGACGTTTTTCAGCCGAAATGATGAGGCTTCAGAAAGTCACTGTTTTATTGCACTGCTCGGGAACTAGGGCCTTAAGACTTCTTCAGTTAATTGATAAGTAACTGTAAACGTGTAGTTATGTTGTTATTGGCTCGTGGCCAGCTATTAGCGAACGTTTACGCCCTTTTAGTTGGTTCAGACTTCAAGAATAGGTAAATATGGACTATGGGTTCTGTACTTGTCTGGGTACAATTGTGTTACTTTATTACTACGTTCGTTAGATTGCCAAGAATTCTCATCATCTTCATCATTAGCCTTTTTAATGTTTCCACTGCTGGGACTCAGGCCTTCTCTCTAGGAGAGGGAACAGGCCATACAGATCCACCACGCGGGCCCAATGCGGGTTGGTGAATGTCACGTCTTCGAATGAGACCTTTGTGTTGGTAATTCTACTTGGTAACGTTTTTTCAAGTGGATAATCATCAAATTACTTCTCATACTCTACTCTGGGTGTAGTAAGATAGAGTGACATATCTTTACTGACTGAAACTAACCGTGTTTCTTCAGTTGTCTCTCCTTTTGCGAGGGCAACAGTAACTCCTTTGGACAATCTGCAGACCTGACGGGCATCGCCCAGAGAATCGTCGAACTTAAAAGAACATGGAGACGAAAAGTACCAGAAGACGCAGCATTGGAAGGCCTCCCACAAGGTGGACGATGACCTGGTGAGCGTCGCAGGAATCCGATGGATGCGGGACGCACAGGACCGGTCATTGTGGCGACACTTGGGGAGGCCTATGTCCAACAGTGGACATCTTTCGGCTGATGTGACAGGAATCGGTCTTAACTGGCCCCGTAAATCTTATTGACATGTCTTTGAGGAGCCAAGTGTCTAAACTTGGTTCTTACAAGTCCACGAATCTTGCAACCCTGGCAGATTCTATTTAGTATTCTAGGACCTGTAGCTGCCGCAGCCAACTTTTATCTTTATTCACCATTCAATTATCTTCTCTAGATTTCTACTCCATCTAAATTTGCATTTGCAATTACTCTTTGCTTTTTAAGGGCAAATGAAGGAAATGTTTTCCTTCAGAGAGTGGGTAAACTTTCATTATACGTACAGCTGAGAAGTATAATTCCCTGCCGGAGTCAGTGTTTCTAAGCTACAATCTAGGGGCCTTTAAGTCAAAAGTAAAGAGGTTTCTTCTAGGCAAGCGTGGCACTTTCCAACAGGTGAGAGGTCAAGCGCGAGCCAATCATCAGGAAAAATAAACTATGAGCTTTGCACTGTCGCTACAGGTGTGTTATTACATTCATGAATCCTTGCGGTAAGGTGACCAGTCGAAGGCATAAACTAAGTATACATGACTAAACATAAACGAATCATCATCTCCATATCCTTCCGAGAGGGAACTTGAGCCCCGGTATGAAGACTAGAAGGAACGAGGTGGGCTTTTAGTCAGTAAGAGTCTGACACAATCTCCCGCTCCGCCCAAGAGTGGGGGTTGTCATTGGATGATTTTTCCCAGCATAAAAAAAAATCCTTTTACCAACTTGCTCAGGGTCGGCTTCCAAACTAATTAGATGCGGATGTATGCGTGTATTTTACATGAATCGGCTGCCTATCAGACCTCCTTGGTAAATTGATGGTCAGACTTCCGTCCTGCGTCTGACTATCTGTAAAAATGAGACGCAAGAAAAATCTACGAATGAACGGCTTTACATGCTTCCCGAGGCACGGGGAGTCAGTAATGTCCAAGATAAATATTAATGAATAATTTTATATTAAAACCAGTGGTCTCAACAGACGTTATCCTGTCTGTAAACTAGCTCTTAGAATAAAAAATTAAGAAACGATTGCAATGCTACCTTCCGGGTTAAATTGTGTTTTCAAACTATTCAGGGACCCAATCAAAAACACACAAAATTACTGCGGTTAAGCCGTTTAATAGTAGTTAGGTGACAAACACACGTACAGAAAAAAATATGTATGTTGTGTCAATGATAATAAAAGATTTAAAGAAAATAGGCCAAACGAAGATTGAAATATCATCAAACTTTAACATTTAAAACAATCTGTACCCCTAGCCAAGTGGCTAATCTGCAATCGGGAACGCTAGTAGAAAGCTTGAAATGTAAGGGAATGACGTCATCTCAGTCACATGTACAGAACAAAAGAATTGGCGGCGCGGCCAACTCGAAGCGTTCGGCGCAAGCGAAACGGTTGTAACTTGGCTAGGGAGGCTGGCTAGGTTTACTTGGTCATATCAAGAAGTGATCAGCTTCTAAGGTCTGGCCACGACTTATATATAAATATCAAGATAAGTTAACCCTTGTTTTAATATAAAATTATCTCCTTTTCCCTTTGAAGTCATGTGTCACGTGTTATTGTTACGGTAACTTAGTTCAAACAGTCGGCTTTGTTGACATAATACTGTTGCGTATGAAAATAACATGCTTCAATTAAGCCTTAAGGGTTTGATAACTTGAAAATAAATGTAGGGTTTAGTCGGATGTATGGAAATAGACTAATAGATTAAATATATATATATGTATGTATATTTATATGCTATGTACATTCTGAAAAACACTTAACCAGCAATTCTTATGGATAAACATATTTCTAAAGATCATTTCAGTTTGAAAAGAGTAGGAAAAACCAGCGAAAAAATATGAAGTTGTTAAATTTTTTTTGCACATAATATTAGTCTTACGAAAAAAAATCATATGTTGATAATGTACATGGATTTAACAATAAATATTTTTTTTTTCATATCTGATGATTTAGCCGTTACCAAGGAGTAGGCTTCAGAAAGTCACTGTTTCACTACGAGCGAAATAAATATCATTAATGTAAAGTTTTTGGAATACTTCCATTGTGCATGCACAATGTACGGTTAAGACTTCTAAGCTTGCTTTTTTATGGGGGGAGGGGAAGGTATCATCAAATAACTTCTTCCGCTCTGGATGTTGCGAGATCCCGAGTATTCCCACGTGTGTTCCTCTAGTTGTACTTTGTATTCCAGGGCTGCGGTAACTCATCCGAAAGAGAAATAAAATAAGTTTCTCAGAAAATTACCAAAACAATTTCAAATTATAAAACTTAAAAAGAGAAAATCAAAAACAAACGACGTACGAAAATTTTTGAACTCTGAACTTGCATAGTAACGCTACAAACGTGTTTCTACCGAGTGTCATTCAACCGCTTATATTAAGATTTTTTCATGGAATTTTACCGTTACAAAATATAACTCAAGTACTTCATAATCAACTAATTACATTAGATATACATACAATATATAATTTCGCTATGCTGTTTTAGGTCTGCACATAAAACATTTGGTCCTACTCTAGTCCATATAAGCGTGGTACGAAAACCACAGATCATTAAAATGTTATTATGACATGAGGTCAATGTACCGAGTAACACTGAAGATACGACATTCAACAGAAATAAAATAATTTCAAATGAACGTAAAAACATAAAAGTGAACTTAGAATTTTATTTTGTAAATGTTTGGTATTTTTGTTAAAACCAACCTTTAATTTCTGACAAGGTGAGTCCTCTTAATTTAGGAATGATTAGATACTTTTTTTGTTTGTTAGGGGAAACCTTCAAGTAGCACCGGGGCTTTTGGGAAAAAACCAGAGAGTATGGGATTCTTACCTTATTAAAATGTCCCCAGAGATCACATATCTAAAAAGCCCTTCTGTCCAATGCCTGTTAGCGCACATCTCTGTGAGGAATGATATATCTACTCTTTTAAATATAAAAGTCTGTATTGAACATGGTTAAAAAAAAATAGAAATAATTCAGCTAAGTTCTTTTTTATTTCGATATCGCTATAAGAGTTTCATTTACTCCACTGTCTCTCTAAAAATATACATCTTGACTATTAAATATTATACCTAAATTAATAGGTATATACAAACATAAAATAATAATATGTCCAAATAATAATATGCTCAGTTCTTAACAATCTTTACAGTAAATGATAAATTATATTTATTTTGTAAATAGGTTTTAAAAAACACTTTTATACGTTAATAAGTTGCAGGTTGCAATAGTTGCAGGTTTCTCAATGTTTGATTCAGTTTGATCAAATCATTGAATTCAAATCTTTCGCTTGTGATTGGTTGACCACTAACTAATTTAATAATTGACAAGAAGTTTGACAGGAGATAAAATTGATTCACGCTTTCAGATACAGGTGTTCGATATGTTGAAAATAAAGAGAAAACGTGTGAAGTTATATTGATACAAGCAGAAACTTAGTAATTTTTCAAAGGTTTTAGAAATCGTCACGACTTTATGAGAATTGAAAGGTGTATAGCAGATAGCTGGTTTTGAATTAAAATGAAAAGACCATTTTGATTTCACTGTAGTGGGAAAGTTGAAACTGTAACTCGATGAATAGAATAATTTATAATCAACATATCAAACAAAACTTGCCCCAAAGTCGGCCTAATAGACCAATTCAATAAATTATGAACACCAACGGTGGCTAGCTAGCCTATTAAAGCAACTTACATCACAATAGAGCCACACCCCGAATCGATAAACAATTTTAGTCGATTATTATCGATTATCAGAATGTCTGAGCGATTCGATCGGCACAATTAACACACAAGTCATACTCGATACAAAAGACATGTCACTGAAGTGGGCACACAAAGAGACGCGAATGTCCGCGCGTCAATTTGACGTACAACACGTCATTTTGACGTGTGACAAGACGAGTAAATGGAAAGTTGAATGTTATTGGTTTTTTGGAGGTATAAAAAGGTAGGTATTTTAATATGTTTACTGAGGTTTAATATATGTACTGCACTTAAGAGAAACGCTAAAAAAACAAAAACGTTTCTATACGGTGTCCCACTGAAACGTCACAGTCAAAACAGTTAATTGTTCAAAAACATATTTAACTGCAAGAATAGGTCAAAAGCTTTTTTTAACCAATTCCAAGACAAGATGCCCTTTCAATTTTTCATTCACTGGCGCCACTTTCAAACACCTTTCCTACTTACACATGGCACATTTTTTTTTAGTGATATAAACTAGTGCTTGACTGCAATCCTACCTGATGGTAAGGTTTTGACAGGCCTGTTGGTCTAGTGGTTAGTGACCCTGACTGCTATGCCGGAGGTCGTGGGTTCGATTCCCACCCAGGACAAATCTTTGTGTGATGAGCACGATCATTTGTTCTGTGTCTGGGTGTAATTTATCTATAATATGTATGTATTTAGAAATATATAAGTATGTTTATCAGTTGTCTAGTACCCATAACACAAGCTCTGCTTAGCTTGGGACTAGACGGCGTTGTGTGATAGTTGTGGAATATTATAAAAAAAAAAAAAAAAAAAAAAAAAAGCAGTGATGCAATCTCTGATGGTGAGGTGCACTAATTTATGAGCCTATTCACTCTTGCCTTGAAGACACTCAAATTATAACCGAACGGAAAGACCGCAGCAGGCAGATTGAAAAAACAAAATTTAAAACAATCAACACGTAAGTTTAAGCACTAATTGCTGTTCTATAATTCGGTGCTTAAGCTGTTTTAATCCGATAGCCGAAGTGCACATACGAAAGGTGTGAACCGCATACAAATCACAGAACTATGGACATAGCGTTAATGTTGTTGTTTTAAATTTAAAACGATTCTGTTTAGTCGATTTATGAATTATTCGATTAATGTAGCGGTTGACAGTATCGAGTTTTTAAATCTTTTGTGGTACAAAATTAGATTTTTTTTACTGTCATTATGATTTTCTTGCCCCGATATTATTTGCGGTTGACTCAACATTTATCTTTTTAGACTTGTTAAATGAAAGGCACGTTTTGACATTTGAGAAAAACCCTAGAATGTAACTTGGAAGGAAACTGAAATAAATAATAAAATAGTAATTAGGGGTCCGGTGTAGTAGTAGCTACACTACACAAGACAAGACAAGCCAAGTATTTTTTGACAACTGTAATTTACTTTAAAAATGGTTTTTAAGTCGACTAAATATTTTTTTTTCTACGTTGTTCAACGATATTTTTGCTAATTTTTTACCAGTTTTGATAATTATTTTGCATTTTACATTTTCTCATACCTTTTGTGTAAAAGGATACCTCTTTACCATTTTACCAAATGGTAACAAAAAAATTGTTAATATATTTTTAAAATATAATCCATGGATTTGGTCTTGGTTTACAGAAAACAGACACACTCTAACTGTGTAAAAAATCTGTACCCAATATGGGTGTATAGTTTTTTCCAGAATTCCAATCCATTGACCCTCGGTACAAGCCAATATATTGGAATGCAAATAACAAAAGAATGTCAGTCGTATCGTCATTGGCATAGTAAATATAGCCATTGAACTAAAACCGATCGTGTCGGTTGACGAACACTAAAGAGTTCGGTTACATGTTCATTAACTACTTGGTAGTTAATGAGTGGCTTTCCTCAGTTTAAACATTAACTTGGCGTATGAGACATGAATGTTTTTGAACATGAGACGTGTACTTGTGTAGTATAGGCCTCGTTTTTCGTGTTCCTACACTATCAAATAATCTCCAATAACATGCCACGGAACTACAGATGTGCCGTTGCCGGCAAAATTGCCGTGAAGTGGGAATATTGGTGGGAATATTGCCCGAAGTATGAATATTGGTGGCAATATTGCCAACAATACTCCCATATTGCCGGCAATGGCACATCTCTACACGGAACCCTGAAAAGACTATTCTTTTCAGGGTTCCGTACCTCAAAAGGAAAAACGGATCCCTTATACTTTGCGGTCCGTGTGTCTGTATGTCAAAACCCTTAATCTCGAGAACGCGTGAAGTTATCGATTTGAAATTAAAACCATATGCTGAGGTCTGCAGCTCTTTCAAGCTATGAAGAAATCAAGCTTATAAGTTAACGAAAAAAAAGATACAGCCGTTTATGTCTCGATTCGGTAATCAAACTATTTACACACATACAATACAAGTTAGTTTGTACGGAACCCTCAGTGTGCAAGTCCGACTCGCCTTTGCCCAGTTTTTTTGAGTTAGGGAGGTTATTTGATGATTTATCAAATAACTGTTCCTAAGAAGATTCAACTCGTTCAAAAAGCAATAGAGTGCATGGCCACGAACGGAATTGCGAGCAACAATAGTAACAAAATATATTTTTTTTCTCTTTTTCCATATAATTTCCTGAACGCCCTTCCATGGTATTTATAGCACTAATCTGGTTGTTACGGTCCCTGATTACGTTTCTTATTAGCCTATAATTTAGAATTTCTCGATTAAAGTAAATAATTTAAGTAATTGCGCAAACGCGTGATTAGCAACAGAACCGTTGTTGAAACGATAAAAAGTATAACAGTTTATTGATAAGAAAATCTGTATGTTTATTTATTTATATTTACTTTATAATACAGACAGTTTTATTAGAGCAGTGGTTGCTCTGACTTACGAGTTGTAGGTCGCGGATTCAAACCCTGCCAGGCGCATTAGTTTGTGTAATTTATTTTATTACTGTTCTCAAACGGTGAAGGAAAACATCATGAAAAAAGCGGCATGTTCTAGAACTCAAAATTCGAAGACATCTGATATCCACCAACCCGCACTGGGCCTCCGTAGTGGATTACGGCCCATTCTCTCTCCTAAAGAAGAGGCCTGAGGCCCTACAGTGGGAACATTAAAATGCTCATATTGAATATTTTGATGTAAAAAAAGGCTTCTGTCTTTTCCCACATCTTCGCTCGCTTACATAAAATATAGCCAATGTAATTCAGGAATAAAGCGGCATTTTATCGGTGAAAAAAATCTTATAACACGCGTTGGTTTTATCAACAATACTACATTTTCTTATTGTTATTATTTGGTAGCTTCTCATTCTAGTATGTTCTAGAAAAAAAAGTTACTGAGATAGACAATCTTACTAAGCTGACTTCTTCTGGTTGAAGTTGGTACCTGTGCTTATCAACCATTTTTCAATCCATGTCCAATGAATTATATCTATAATTTACTTTTTGACTGTCAAAGTTAAAACAAGTAACATAAAATACTTAATGATGTGTTATCGAAATAAAACAAGAGAAAATAAATTGAAATAAAATAATACATTTTATATATTATGTTAGCGATTTAAATAAATATCATACAATCTATTGGGAACATATTTTTTGTATAATTTAACAAGCGTTCGAAACACTGATAGAGCTTATTAAAATAATACCTAAACAGGTAAAACGTGTAATCATCACTAATGCGTATGTATAGATTTGTTCACGGTCTGTGAACGTAGAGTCCGTGAACTAAGTCAACTCGCATTTACGAAGTGCAAGTTTGGAAGTAAAAGTTACGAAGTGCAAGGTGCGAAGTGCGAGTTCTTTTTACGCCCTAACGCGATCGAAGCGTTTACTCTCTCGCTCTCTGATTGGTTAAGAGCTTGGAGCGAGCCAATTGGAGCGCCGAACGTCATTAACGTGTCCATCGTGTTAGCATAAAACAAATTGGCACTAATTACTCTGACACTAGAAAATAGCTATATCATTTTGTCACGAATCACTTTGGTGACCAAAGGGTTCACTTTTTTAGACCGAGGATAATAGTTGCCACACAGCATGACAATTCCGCCAGTCGTTTGGATGCATTAGCAGCTGGTAATGTGTCCAAAAGGCAGTCCTATTGGCTGACAGCAATAAGAGGTTTTTTTAATTGCAGTATTGTCTCAGAACAAATCCATCTGCCTAAACTTTTCCCAATTATGTTTAAAACACAGTTAAAAGGAGCCTATCTGACCTCCATAACCTAGTAACTGGGTAACACGGCACCCTTGGCAAGACTGCCGTCAGATTTCCAGGTTCCTGACTACCGATAATATTCCTCCAGACCGGATTTCGACCATGGTGACCAAATGCAACAGAAAGCCAAGTACGCAGGAGAGATTACATTCCTCCTGTGTGTGCTCACGGGACGGCAATCCAACACGACCAGAGAGAGATTAGGCGCAGGACCAACTGCTTTCTGGTGCCTAGGGGTGATGGCCCTAGATTGGTTGCAGCGCATCCGGTGGGGCCATGGGTGATGCGAAAGAGATTCCCGGGGCCCTGGAACAATGCCAAAAAGGAAACAGGAGTGGTTTTCTAGTCGGTAAAAGTCTGACACTAGCTCCCGCTCCGCCCAAGAGTGGAGATGTCATTAGATGATATTCCTACCTCTACCTTTTCGCTGAACTGGACCCTTTTTGGCGCAAACGTGAAACATACAATGTTTATTTTTTTTCGTTTCGTGTTTGTCTTAAGTTTTTGTTGTCTACAATGTTTTGTGCGCCAAAATTAATATTTTTCTTTCTTTCTACCTAAGAAAAAGGACCGACTGCTACGTACTTTCCAAGCCACGGGGGTTTCAAACTCTGTCCTCCAATCGCGCTTTTAGTCCGAATGGAGAATCAAATCCAGGACCCCTCGCTCAAAAGTCCTTGTTGCGACCACAGGCCAATGAGGCAACATACAAAGTCAGTATAAACGACTAGTATGTAATAAAACGGTACATAACACGCAGTCCGAGGCGCGCGTCCAATCGATTGCTCGCTCGAACTCCATGTCTTTATCTTAACGCACTGTATAATTATTGCGGCTGTTGAGTGGATTATATTTATATACCTCTTAACAAGTGCCTTGATTACTGCTTTAGATTTTATTGGAGTTTCATATCCTCGGTCAAAACTCAAACCGGCCAAAATTCCTACTTTTTAAAGGGGTCTGTACCTGAAAAGAAATAAAAACAGAACTATCATAAAGAGTTCTCACTTTGTTGTCCGTCTGTCTGTCTGTTAAGACCCTTTATCACGAAAAAAAAATACAGCGTTTTATGTCGCAAAAAACGTATATTTCGACACTCTCAAGGGAAACAAAATTCATACTTCCCGTTGACCTAAAATCCTGAAATTTGGCATGAAGCAAGGTCTCATAGCACAAGTAAATTAAACAATCTGAAAACTGTAATCTTGTAGTTACGACACAAAAAATAACTTGTTTGCGATTCGAAAAAATCTTCGTAACTCTATTCGGGAATTGAACTGTTTTCATAGGTAAGTTTGTACGGAACCCTCAGTACTCGGTTTTTTACTTCTCTATCATTAGTAAAAAGGTAGGAATATTGGCTTGCGCTTGGTCACCATTTCACCTGATGGTACGCGATGATGTGGTGGACAATGCTTGCTTAGAAGCAACCTTTCCACTCTTAACTTAAAGACCCATAGGTTGTGGTTATTAAGAAACACAGACCGTAACTCTATCGAATTGTGCTTTTGAGTACAAAATAGACCGGTTTACACTGTTCTTAAATAATACCTATTAATACCGTACTATGGAAATATTTTAAGAACAACCATTTTTTTAATAGAGTAACCGTGGAGTTTCTTGTCGGTTCTTCTCCATAGGAAACGACCAATTTGGAACCGTGCACTAGCTTCTGACGTTTTAAAAGTGCCCATGTAGGCCTATGTGAAATAAAAAACTTTTGACTTGACTTGACTTGAACATCCTGCAATCGATGACCACCCATCCACTTCCAACCTCAGCAACAGCTGCTTAACCAATATAACTATACGCTGAAAATTACCACACCACCTTCTATAGAAATTAAAAAAAAGAAACAACCTCGACCAACTCGAACCCATTCAATCGATTCGAACGAAAATCGAATACTTACAATAATCGATCATATTACATTCATTCATTCATCGAAGATCAGTCTAAACATGACTCGGGTTCGTACGTGTTATACTTTAGCGATATAAACAAAACCGTTGATATTTAAATATGACCGTGAGAAGGTAGTAGCTGGCCGTTGATTGGCGCGTTGTTATACAACTTTCAACCCGTGTTTTATTATGCTGAGGAAGTGACAAGTATATATAAATTGACGGCTGATTCAACTAAACGGTCGAATGTGTGCATCCACACACTCGGTCAGATTCATCATGGCTAGGCTGCAATTTTCAGCGCAATATTACTATAGTCTGTCTAATAAGTCAACCGACTTGGGAATTTTGTATAATATTTAATCATTTAAAAAATACTTATATTCGATACTTTTTTTCAAGGTTCTTCTGTTAGTAAACAATGATCTCTATCTCTTAATGAACCTTGATTATTGAATCCGTGTTAACTACATCAGATTTCATTAAATCCTAATAATTACATAAATCGTTTAACTTAATGATATATTAGAATATAATTGGTATAGGAAATACTATACAGTTGCGGCGAGCGTGCCCGAACCGAAAGGGTCGCCAACTCAGCAATTGTCGGGTGTGCGATACCCAGCGCTAGTTTTCAACTGTCATCCCGCACTGACGGGTAACCATGACCCTAGAACGCAAAGGGCTAATGAAGAAACAGGATTATTAGTCAGTCTGATACTTCATATCGCTCCACCCAGAACGGAAAGACTTATTTGATGATTTTCCATCGAAAAAAAAAAGAATTAAAGTTTTCAGTAATATTCTTTTGCTGATGGCATACTTTAGGCTCTTACTGTAAGTTCCTACTGTAATTTTTTGAGTGTGGAATAAAGAGTCATAATTATCGATGTATCTATGTATGTTACGCACTCTTTTCATGTATATTTACGAAAGTTTCGTGTATTCTAATTTACGTCAACGTGGCAACGGCTTTACCGTTTAATATGCGGAGGTCGAAAGGTTAAAGATCGAAGTACAACGCAAATAAGTAAGTCAACGTTTTCCGTACGGCCATCAAAACATTCTCTGTAGGCAATGAATTCCACAGTTTTACGGAATCTTTTAGCATAAGTATAATCACCATATAATGTTCCCACTGGTGGGCTTAGACCTTCTCTCTAAGAAGAAACGGCTCTAAGAAGAAAAGAGAGCCTACCAGGTTTAAGGCTTAATCTTCGACTCGTAATTCGAAGCCGTAATCTCTGAGCCACCATCCTTTAAGTTAGAACTACACTGCGCACACATGTGCTACGTACGACGATCTGAGCCCGTCGGTCTCCATACATTTTATATGGAAACTAGACTTGTAGAGCTGCACTAGATCCACGCGACGCTACGCGACATCGTTCTACGTTTAAATCAGGCGTGGTCCACGTTTGCGTCGGTCTAATGTTGGTCAAGCTTTACTCTTTTGACGAAATTTTAAATGTTGAAAGTCGTTTGACTTAATTCATCAAAATTTTACTACTTTCAAAAACATAAAGCGAGTCCGAGGACCCTAAAACGCGAACACAACATTTACACAGACTCCGGAGCGAATTCTTCAAAAATAAAGAGAATTTCATCGTCAAATCGAGACGAATCGTCGCAAACTGCGAGATGCAAGAAGTAAAAAGAGTGGAATGGCCGGCTGGCCACAAATGACCGGGCTGTGTTAAATTAACGTGCAATATTTTGCTCAAAAACGGCGGCAAGCGTCATGTTTCACGCTGTTTATGACGACCACATACGGCCGCAAGTTCGGACCGGCTAACTGACCAGAATATATTTGAAAAGTTATATTATAATTTGCATTATGTAGGTATACTAATATCATATTTATATTTTTAAACTCTGGAAAGAAATAGCAACTTAAACCGCCTTTAAATTCCAAAATGCGATATAACTAAATGTCGTACAGTTCTTGGAATATTACTAAATTTAAAACCATCCTTGGTTTTAGATTCTGAACTATCTATGGTAGTAAAGTTAGATCGCCGAAACCACTAGTTTAACTAAGATACTAACTTCGATACTAAATGTGTATATTATTATTAAAGGTTAGCTTTGATTTTGTGTGTTATTCCATTTACAAATTGTTAAAATAGATATTAATATGATTGACTTGACGGATCTGGAAAATTTGAATATTTAAATATTTCAAATACTTGAATTTTGTATTACATTGAAATATAATTGAATATTCAAACGCACGGTAACTGGTCTGTCGTATGTGTAGCTCCCGTTTGATTAAATTAATCCAATTCATTTTTTTCATCAGACTTGGTTTCTGCTATTTCCATCCATTCATCAGCCGCTAGAACTAAATCTATAACTTTTTTATTAAAAACTTTGACATAATTATCAAAATTTTAAAAACAAATAGAATTTAATGGACATAAATCATTTGTTCGACACAAACACAATGTAACAGCAAAAAGAGAAGAATGAGGCTTACTGAATGATAAAATAGCGCTGAGCGTAGGTACCTGTACCGAAAGTTTTACCATCTTAATATTATCTAGGCCTCAGACACCCAGCAATGGTTTTGGATTTCTCCATTCACGAACATGGAGTAGAAACCTAATTCCTTGAATAACGAAAAAAGAACGCGAATTATGACGTGATGATAAATAAACATGAAAAAAGGTAGAGTATTTAAAATTCTTGGGAAGAAGTAATGGTGTTGCTTCGACCACAGATAGCATAGAAAAAGCTAGAAAGATGATGATTGAAAAAAACGGATTATTAAACAGGTTTTTTTTCGATCAATTAAATTGATTATGTCAGGTCGCTTTCGAAAATATAAAACAACAACAAATAGATTTATAGACTATTTCTAATAATAATTCCATGGCATATTATTCGCGATGACAGATCAGTGTAAAAATAATGATTACTGGTTTTTCAGCGATAAATCGCTTATTTTTCAACATTCTCAACGATAAATA
Source organism: Mythimna albipuncta (assembly GCA_929112965.1). NCBI lineage: Eukaryota > Metazoa > Arthropoda > Insecta > Lepidoptera > Noctuidae > Mythimna > Mythimna albipuncta. Next base: position 11,337,006 of record OV815981.1, read on the forward strand.
ATAGGGAGGAAAAAATAACCTATTGTCTATAAGTAAACATTATTATTTTCATTGCCTGGAGGAAAAAAACAAGCCGATTTTAGAATACTGCACTTATTAGCTGATTAAATAAAAAATATTCCATTATATAAGTACTAAGTAACATCATCGCTTTGTTCGTTTGTAGTTTGATGCAAAACAAATGGATTTCCTGCTGACATCAAGCTGAAATCAGAAAAATCTGTAACATCTTCTCTCTAAAAATTACGTTAAATAACTTTACAAGTCATTTCTACGAAGGAATTAACGGCTTGTTAAAAGCCGGTTGTAGTTAAATGATTCTGCCCGAGTCTATGTCGATTTCGCGGCTCCGCCCGAAAAAAAAAACTATTCAACATTTTTGTTTTTGCTAGACCCTTTTAAAAGCATACTTTATTATTTTATGTAATTTTCAAATATTTTCGTGACGTCATCTCGTAGCACACGTTTGAAGGATCTGGATAGGACAGGGCTTATTTTTTCAAACCTTTTTTCACTTTAGAACAGAGTACGGGCAAGAAGTGGAATTCTCTGCCGGAGTCTGTATTTCCTTACAGCTACAATATGAGGGGTATTTATGTCTAGAGAGTTGACCACATCATCCCTACATCGCTACCATCAGGCGAGATAGTTTCTAATTTAAAACTGGCAATCATTGCTACCGGTGTCACATTTTCGTAAAGTCATAGTGTCCCTCGAATGCTCTCTCAGCATGCTATCGCGACCGTAGGGGCCTAGCAGGGCCGAACCCTACTGAAAATAACGGGGTCCTGGAACGCAAGGAGAAGAAGGGACATAGGAGTGGGTTGTAGTCAGTGGAAGTCTGAGACGCCCCCCACTCCGCCCTAGTCATTGGAAGCCCAACTAAAATAGTACACTTTGATACTAGTACAGAAAATTTGTCATCGCGACCCAGGCGGAATCCTAAATAAGGTTATGGAACCGAGAGCTGCAATGGCAAACCATGTGTATCAAACAACTTTTTACAATAAACTTACGAAGAAATTTATAAACGAGGGTTGACCTGCGATTCGTGGGGATTACTGCGCGCAGCTGATACGGTAAATGTAATAAAATTGTGACGAAAGAGAGCACACACACTTTTCTACACTAGTGCGGAAAACAGTATCTTCTTCTTCCTGCCCTTGTCCAGTTTTATTTGGGATCGGCGCAACACGTTTTTTCTTCCATTCTGTCCTGTCACTCGTCACGCTATCAAAATTGTGACAAAAGAGAGTACGCACACTTTTTTACACTAGTGCGGAAAACAGTATATTGCGCGGTTTTCGAGTGAGTGTAATGAAAAAAAAATCATGCTTGTGCGAGTGTTGGCCCGTATGTCGCCGGCGACTCAGTGTATGCTCACCTTTCACTCGCCCGCAGATTAGGTACGGACCCCTTAACTGAAGAAATTACTTTGGACCCATGCTCCGGTATACTATTCTGTTTACTTGAGCTTTATGTGAACTTGATTTCCGAGCTCTTTTGTAGAAATTATAGGTTGAAAATAATTTTGCATGTTTTGGAATCAAAAATTTTCTATGTTTTCTTGCAATATTTTGTAACATTTAGTTAGTGTAAATCTTGAAAATGGATTATGAAACGGTTATCCCATACTCAATGAACGGAAATCAGGTATACCTACCTATTTAAGTAACTTGGGTGATAATACACCAATAAATAAATTCTAGAATATGTTATCACAATTGGTTGGCCACAGTAGGCGCAGAATTTTGGACAACGCCCGGTAAAGATCAAGTCCGAGTCGTCCATGGTGCGTAGTGTTAACATATTACCATAACCATTTCAAAGAGATGTCAGTAAAACCGTTGGACCCAGCAGGGCCGATATCCTCCCGGGTGTCGCCACTGTGCAGAACGCCCGGAGGACACGGTGGAGCACACAGTCGAGGTGTGCCCTGCTTGGGCGGAGCATCGCCGTGCCCTCGTGGGGGCGATCGGCGGCGGAGACCTCTCGCGCCGGGCCTTGGTTGAGGCCATGGTCCGGAGCGAGGAGGAGTGGCAGGCGGTCGCCGACTTCTGCGAAGCAGTAATGCTTGCAAAGGAGGAGGCCGAACGCATCAGGCAACGGCGTTATCGCCGCCGCCGCCGTCGCCGGGATTCTGATCCCGATTTCCGGCCAACGTAGACGCGGGCTTGCGGACAGTGAGCAATGGGTAGCTCGCTGTCCGGCCGTCCGGTAACTGTCCGGACCAAGCCCAAGTCGTCGACGGCGCGCACTGTTCCCGCGCGCCTCAAGGAATTGTCAGCAACAGCAGGGACCCAGCCGGGTCGAAGCCTACTGGGGCCAGGGTTATCCGAAAGGGCGCTCGAGCCCCGGTATGAAGGCTAGAAGGAACGGGGTGGGTCTTTTAGTCAGTAAGAGTCTGACACTATCTCCCGCTCCGCCCAAGGGCGGGGGATGTCAATGCATGATTTTTCCCACCATAAAAAAAAAAAAAAAGGGCCGATATCCTGTGTTTCTGGAATTCAAAGGGCAACTGATGGAACATACAGGTTTAACCCACCTGTCAGTAAAAGTCTGACACACCATCTCGATCCAACCTCATTGAAAGATTTCCCACCTCCAAAAAAATACAACATCGTTCCATAAATTGGAACCTTGCTACATCCATAATAAGTAAATATTCAGCGACGAAATACTACATTTACAAAGTTACACAAAAGACTAGTCTCGCTTTTACAATATACTTTGATAATTTACAAAAACTCTTTCATAACATTGTGTTTACGCCACCTACATTCAGAAGCCATAATTTTCCCAATTCTGCCAACATAACCACATAAAAACGCCCGCCCCTTTCACACATTAGACCAACATTAAAAAGTTACATCAATCATTTTAGCAACAATGTCTTTTGGCCTGTTCGAAATTGTTCGAAATGAGTTGCAATTTTTGTAGCGCGTAACCCGTGCGTCTGTACAGGTCCTAATAAATCAGTTGAGGTCCTCTTGCAACAGTGTTGCCATCGTAAACTCGGATGAGACACATAAAATCGTCCCGCAGATAATTCGATCGGTTCCCCGAATGATTTCGTCGACTTTGGTTTGCTGGCGATATGTATTATGCTGGTTGTAGAGAAAAATATCGTCTTTTCTGTGGACTTAATTAAAAAATATATGTCGTCCTTTCTGTGGATAATTTTTCTTGGTCCTTAGGAGGTGACAATTCTTGAGCGAGATACATTTAAAAAAAAACTGTTCTTGAACTCGTTAAAAAATTTATGGCCCGTTTTGACATTTGAAAAAGACCCTAGAATTTAACTAGGAACGAAACTGAAGGAAACAATAAAATAATAAATAATTATATATAGTGTTTTAATGTAATTGCAAAATGGTTACATAATGTAATACAGACGGTTACATAACGTAAATAATAAAAACACCAATGTCAAAACGAGTTTATTTGTAGGAGACCAAATGTAATCAACAATACATCACTAGAAAAAGTAATAAATATAGCTCTCCAATTTCACTCCTAACCATATAACCTGGCACCGTGCATTTTTTTTTTGTTTGATATACTTGTGTCCCTTATTTGCACTAAAACCAAAGAAAAAACTTGTCACCAAAATTCTCTTCTTCCACTTCGGGTGTAGCGAGAGGGAGTATCAGAGTTTTACTGGCTAAAACCCACCTAAGTGCCTTCGCGTTCCACAGTCATGGCAACATTTCCGAACAGTCCCACATGGTACCATACATACACTTTTAACTGAACTACTTACAGACGTCAACGTTACTCATTCAGAATGTTCCCTCACTTTTTCTCGAGCCATAAAATCTGCACGCACCTTCCTTGAACTACACGTCTATACATCATTTTTGATTCTTAAAGCATAATCTCCAATTTGTACGAACACTCGAACAGCTATAACTTTCAAGCCTAAGTTACGTTCTCTCTCTGATCGTAAAAAGAATCCGATGATTTACTTGAACACTTCAAAATGTATGAAAATCGTCTGAGTGTTCGCGTCATTTAGAATCACAAGAGTACCTATTTTTTGATATTTTGTGGCCAGCCTTAACCCGAATTGTTACAGATTAGTGAGTTTGCGCTTTTTCCGGCAAATACAATATTTTTCTTTCTTTTTCCTTTCTTTTCAGATTTATTTATTTATTGCACACAATGTAACTGCACATACATGCACATGCATGTATGCTTTGTCTCATATCTTACCATATTACAAGTTGCCAGCAAGCGATAGCCGTTAGCAATTACTTCCAATGACGTCACTGGGTTCCGGGAAGTCCCGTTTCAAAAATGAAACATATATTTGCCTACATTAATAAGTGGTAGCGATAAGTACCACTTATCGCATTTACTGGGAATTTTTTCAAGAAAAAAAGAAAGAAAAACATTTAATCGTTTTTTTTTTTAAATAAACGTTAATAGTATTTTTCTTTCCTGTTTATTAGTTCAATAGTGTATCATATCTGAAATTTTTCATGTTCAGTATAAGCTGAGCTCGTGTTGTATTAGTTTTCTGTATACTGAGAGTTCAGCTGGCGCTACGCTACGTACGGGCCAAAGTTAAAACCGCAGATTCAAAATGTATGTGATTTTATTACCCTTTAAATCACAGTGACACGCATTATATTTTTATATTCTTTTCCATTTTCCAAATGAAATTAACAATTAAAATTGACTGAAGCTCCTACGAGGTTTTTTTTTTTAAATTAAAACATCTCTTTAAAATTCCATGAAATATTGATACATTAGGTCAAACTTATAACTTTTTTACCATCAGGCAGAAATGCTGTAAAATAGTAGGTCTTAGAAATAAAAAATGTTGTATTACAAAAAAAAGTCACCACACCAGTAACATTTTTGATCGACATTAACTTATGTAGCTAAAAATGAGACAGGCAATAAATACCGCAAAAATAACGAGTCACAGTGAAAAACTGCCACATCTTCCAAAGTTATTTATGTACATAAAACAGTCGTATAACTAAAACTATTTTATAAAAAAACGGTCTCATCTGCAAGTAGCTTAAAAGAGAAATCAAACTTATAATGTACTAACTGATCCAGCGAACTTTGTACCGCCAAACAGTCAATGAATGTAGTATATAATAATAATAATAACGTTCATTTCTCACCACAATCCAAAAACACAGACAATCTTACACTAGAACCATTGCTAACAATTTTATATCGGTTGACTATATCTTTCGATGATGAAACTGAAACAAAGCCTAAGTAATAGGTATATCAAGTTACACATAATTTTAATGTATAAAAGTTATCTACACAATTTCGTACATTTTACGTGATGCGCGCACAACTAAAAACTTCTACAGATTTATTATAATATGTACAGATTTATAAAATTTAATAATGCGCGAAACGTGGTATGTGTTGTATTTTATGTATTAATCTGTTATCTACAGCATACTACTTTTGTAGCTTTACTTTCTTAATCATTTCTTTTTCTATACACCTGCAATGTTTTCTCTTCACGCAAGGGTGGCGTGATTGGTACAGAATGCCTAAGGCATTAAATCCGCCTTCCATATTATATCCTCACAACTTACCTCACGGCATTTTCCTCATTCCTCCGCATCTCATCTTCATGACACCGATTCATAAAAATCTTTTCAGTCACCAGTGCTACTTTTTTTGTTTTCCTATTAGTCACAGTATTGTTAACCGTTTTTGAGGAAGGATTTTTGGGAAAAATATCTGAATTACCCGTGCTATGAAGGTAATAATCAATGGGAATTGCCCATCATTTGATTTTAAGTAAATAACTATTTGTCAGAAACACGGAAATATGTGTACGTGACGGAAAAGTTTGGGTACCAACTGATGCGGACATAGAATACCTAGGTTAGAGGTAAGAGGCAGAAAAAGAGTCATCTACTTAGGAATAAATATATACTAAATACTAGATGACCGTATTTACTAAGATGATTAACTTTAGTTAGATGAAAATGACTTGCGTCACCTGTGATATGCTGCCCATTTTGCATTCTTCAGGCCACAGAGCTATACAGGTGGCCAAATACTGGATAGAAAAAAAAATTGAATACATCGACACGAAAAGAAGAAAAAGATGGACATGACGGCAATTCATTCGAAAGAGTTACCGCGACCCTGGACTCTAGAGGGCATCTGAAGGAACACAGTTTGATTTTAGTCACTGAAAGTGACAGCTGTCTAAATGACAGCTGTCACTCAAAAACACCAAACTAAAGCATCAATATACACTAATCGAAAGTTCAACACGAAAATCGCGACGGAAACTTGTCACCAGATGTAAGAACAATGAAATCTCAAGGACGTACTAGATGGCAGATAACAAATGGTAAACAAAGTTGCGCACGTGGTCGACATAATTGCTTCGACCGGCGAAAACAAACAATGTACCATTGTCTTTTGTCGCGGTACGGATTCCTACGGGCCGTTCACATTGTGCTCTCATAGGAGAAATGATAATTGGCCGCGTCGTTTTTTCGACGAGTGTGGATCGATCTTGATTTTCTAGTTCTTCGGGATTTGGTCGAAGGTCGTTTGGTCGTTCATGTGGAATACTGGAATTTGTTATTTTTAATACCTAACTACCTTTTCTATATTGTCTTTATTGTTTTTATAATTTTATGGTTGTCAGGTACATATAGCGCTAAGACCGCCATTGTACCAATAGATTTCAGTTTTTTCTTAAAATTATGTTATTATTTTGGTGTACCAAAATACATATATTTTATCCTTGTCTATTCTTATATCTACCTATCCTGTATATGGTGTTACGAAAATGGATAAAGTGAGAATTGAGTATAATACCTGTAGGAAGCTTGAAAGTGGCACCAGTGACTGAAAAGTTGGTTGATTTCAAAAAACATGATCACCCATCCTTTGGCTGACCTCAGCAGGTGCAGCTTATCATCGAAGTTGTATCTTTTCGATTTTTAATATTTTAGCTTGTAGCTAATCGAGGCTGCTCCTATGTTGGCTTTTAATAAGTTGGGAAATCATCTAATTACTTCTCTCAACCTAGGACAGTGCGGGAGAGCGATTCAGACTTTTACTGACTAAAACCATAGTTACGTTCCTTCTTTGCCTTACGTTCTAGGACCCGAGTTTCCTTTACGGAATCCTATGTTGGTTTAAAATATTTTTTGAACGCTCAGTTTTCAATGTTACAACTCTAAATAAACTTCCACATTACCTTTATTGTTGCTTTCTGCGTTTCTTACTTTGGTTAATGTCGTAAAAAATCTATTTACAAACGACCCAATTTCATCACTCTTTGATGACGAAGTCTGAACTTTGAAGACCCTTTCGAAATTTAAAGTAACGTCAGAGTCTTCTAAAAGTCTTTGGCAGACAAAAACCAAAAAATAATTGAGTACTGAGTATTGAGTAGTGCAGCCAACATGTACAGCACCTATAGTCACCTTGGCCTCTACCATGACATCGTATAATCATCATGGATTCGGTGTAAGAAAGAGATAGTGCCATATGACCTTTATAGCTTCGTCTCTCTCTCAAGCCGAAATTATGATGATTTTTAACCGTCATGGTAGGGCCACTTGTACCATTCGAAGTTTAGTTTACCTCCCGAGAAGTATTACGAAAGAGAGAGTTCACACCAGCGCATAGGTGGCTTTGAGCGTTCAGCCGTCGGAACCGATTCTGCTCATATTTTCTCCCGACAATTTACAACCTGCGCGCTGATAAAATGCATTGTTCTCCGTTCCCATATCATAGTGGAAACACCGTAAGTTAATGTTACCAAGAAAAAAATGCAACAAAAAACAAAAGTTCACAATTAGGTGTTGCCACAAAAAGATTCTTTTTTTTATAGTACGGGAGTGTTGTTCCATTCAAAGTATCATAGTGGTCGATCGTGGGATCAGCTGTTCGCCACATTTGGACCTCCACTGACCTATATTCCGACCTATGACGTAGCCCGACAACAATAGGGCATTGTTCTTTTATATTTGCGCCAACATCAGGAGTTCCTCAAGGCAGTTCATTCACATCTATGTAGCTTTCATTTAAATAGGTTCATTTGGTTTTCGTCATTGTTCCGATCAGCTGTTTTCACGAGATTATATCTCCGTTGATAGGTGAAAGATGGTAACAATGAACTTAGTTGTACGTACCTATTGTTTTATTATTGTTTGCTATGACGTCGCCTGCTTAAATCTTATTGTTTCTAGCTGTGATGCAATGGATGTCTTTAGTTCAACTGTCGTCCGTCTGACGTTTGTATTTGTAGATTATTTGTTGAACTGTTGTCTTATTGTTGTCAGTTTCAATGTCAAGGTTCGTGTTGTCTGATAGGCGAGCATGTTAACAGGTGTTTAACATTATTTTCAAAATCTTTACAACGTTCTATTCAAGCGGGTCGGTCTGTTAGTGAATGCTGTAACTTAGTCAGAAGATACCACGCATTGATTGCTTCACTTCCTTTCCAAGGAATTAGGTTATGCAAATTACTTAATCAATTACTCCTTTGAGCTTTGTTTAGTTTACTAAAGTTCGTTTGCAATTCAACATAGTAAGAAATACTCGAATACGTATTCATTTCAAAAATAATCCTAACTCCCGATGTAAAAAAAACCAAAACCGCGCGAATTTCAAACTCCGAACACGACCACAGCTTAAAAAAAAACTACCAAAAATAAAAATGAACCTGTCAGTGGCACTCAAACATACAGCCTACTCGCAATCCATGGAGGTCGAACCTCATCCATCCTAGAACGGTAGTGAACAAAAAAGTGGAATGAAATGATAAATAGTTGTAGTTAATCCGCGCTTATCGCCTCGTGGCTTCGTCCCGTGCGGTCCAAAAATGAGAGATGGAGAGACTCGTACAGATAACACTTCTCAGTAATGGCTTTCTAGACAGTAGAGTGGTTTAACATTAGGTATTATAAATAATATGACATTGGTAATATTGGAAGCACGTTTGGCTTCAATTTTTTTGTTTGATATTCTTTGTGAAGTGTGGTGAAGGCATAATAATGAATTGATGTATGTGTTAATTCATAGCAAAGTCTTTGCTGTAGGTATATGATTTTCCTTTACCTTTTCATGTTTCCTTCCTCAATTCAATTTTATTTAAAATATATTAATAAAAAAAACCTGACACCTAATAATTTAGTGGTAATTATGTGACCAATTTAAATGGATCTTACGGTAATCTTAAGTTAAACTTCACACTGTCTTATTTTAAATTAAAAACAAAATGATTTTAAACTTTATTTTTAATTTTAGAACAGTCGGTGCTTGAACTCTTTAGACGAATATTGACATCTTAAAAAATGATTGATACAGGCAGCTCTATGGTTGCGAGTTGGCTATGACAAATGTAGTAAACGTTAAGTTAGCGCGCCCAGCCACCGATGTTCCGATATCGACTAATTGTGTCGGTATGTGTGGTTGCTCGGACACTAGTGTTGTAGTCAGTGTCGATATGATGACTTTACAGGAAGATATTGAACTATAGTGCCCGATCACACTACAATTTATTTTAAGACTTATTCAAACTCCTTAGATATGTTTAATTTGCAGCCTAAAACTACATGATAATCAATTTTAAAAAGCACAGTTAGCTTACAATTCAATGAAACCAAATCACAACAAAAACAAAACTCTTCAGTCTCTCTGGGAGAACTGTTGGAGCGTCTTCTTGTACTTTATATAAAGCGATTTACACAAACTCGGAATAGTAAAACTATCGATATAAAAACAACTGATGCCTACCATCCCCAATCATTATTTGTCGACGGTATCGCTCGCCTCCCGCGTATCCATCACTACCCAGCCTCTCTAGAGACGTTTAATAAGATAAACGTGCTACCTTATTAACTGTGCCGTTCGATCATTTGTAATAGAGGAATGTGATTTGTTATTCGACTATATTGTAATCGATTACAGTGTTGCCAGTGCCATTTTCGTGTTGAGAGGTTGGTACTCCTTGTATTAATTTTGGCTATGGTTTATCATTAGTTTGGTTTGGTCCCGTAGATTTATTGTTAGATAAATAATTGTTAAGCATAAATCATTAATGAGCGTATGACGGAAGTAATTAAAATAATTAGATTCATTATTCTTAGACTTAGACGTAATTAATATCTATAAAAACTAACTCATTAGTCACCTGATGTAGGAGTATAAAGTTTTTGTTCTTTTTAATTAATGAAGTAAATAATTATTTGAAAATTTCTTATTATTACACACACAGACTATATTATTATTTTAAGCTATTACTAAAAAAAACTACTGGGACTAGGAGCATAAAATGTTTTACAGGTTATAATTTTATGGCATAGGCAAGCACTAAGAGAGGATTTTCCGAAATTCACCCTCAAGGGTCCAAAGTTTATAAAGAAACCTACTTTCACGCAAGCGAAGCCGCAGGCTGAAGCTAGTTTATTCATTAACGCACCTCAAGTTACAAAATAGTCAGCTCTATAAAGAATCCGTCTAGCTTGCTTGTGGTTACACTGCCCAAGCCGTCTACACCACAAATGTACGGCCTTAGTAACAAAATTCTCAGTAATCACACCGTATTTCCCCTTAGTCCCACTTTTGCATTTAAAATAGGAACAGTGCTATATTCCCGCGTTGTCTCTGACGTAAACACTCACCCTGCGTTCGCTTTCTCATTGTCATTGATTGTCAATGCTGCATGAATCAACCGTAGCGGTTACTTATCACCCAATGACGACATGGCTCTCGCGCCCCTTTGTACGTCATGCGATAATTGACCAATCAGCGCACGGAAAAGTGCGTCAAGCGACGTTTAGAAATATTTTTTTATGTATTTTCATTATTCATAGTTTTTATGCACAACGTTAATTTTATTTTATATAATATACTTACCGTATTGAACTATTCCTCATCCATTTTCCATTTCTAAAACATATGGAAAAATATCCTTAAATTGTTCGCGTTTTGGTATTACCAACTTATAAATTTAATTTCTCACAATTTTAGTTAGTAATGATGTATCATATTGTCTAATTCAGAGAATACAATATGAATGAATTAGAAATTCCACAGAACAAATTTATTTCTTTCTATATTTAACTAACCTACCTATATCTAATAAACCAAGCGCAAAGTTAAGGCCAGGTTGTACTCATTTTGAACTTTTTATACCTTTGAAAATCCACAAATATTTTAGAAAACACCATGAAAAATTATTTTAAGTATTATAATTGAGTCATATACTCAATTTTAATATTTAAAATAATTTTTCATCAACTCTCGGGCAAAAATAAAAACATGATATAAATTAATTAGTTGGACAATAAAAAAATTGCTAAAATCTTACAATTACAAACTATATCTACGAGATTACGTCGCGGAAATATTTGAAAGTTACAAAAAATAATAAAGCTTGTTTTTTAAAAGGGCCTTGCAAAAACAAACACCTTTAATAGTTACTGTTTCTTCTTTTTAAAATAAAACCGCTGTCATGGACATAGACCCGGGCGGAGTTCATACAAAATACGGCTACAACCGGCTCTTAATTTTAAAAAAACTCGTTCACTTTTTCATACAACCTCATATCTTACTAAAAACATTTAAAAAACGTTCCTTTATAAGCAGATCAACAAACAGCATATCAATAACAGAAGTGAATCTACTTTAAATAAGCGATAACAATCTGACAGTATCCCGCCAATAAATCCATTAGTTCAAGAACACACCTGAGCATGACTCTCGATTTCTTCCGACCCCCGGGACGTTTACATATTCGACCCTGGTTATACAGATTATGGGCCATTGCAATGGTGGAACCATGGATTAATTTAAAAAATAGTTATTGGTTTTTGGTAAAAGGAAGTTCAGGAATACCTAAGGCGGTTATCACACTGCCACGCACCAAGGAGTGTAGCGCGTGAAAACGCTCCTAAGGACGTACTTGCGGGAGTGCAGATCTGCATACTATAAGACTCAGTGTGGCATACCATGCGTGTCGAACCGCACCCACGCGCGTGAGTGCGTGTTTTTCCGCGTGTAGGTGCGTGATCATTCTGCATGAGCGCGCGTGGATGCGGTTTCAGTGTGTTGGACTGTGCATGTTTTCTATACAAACGGAGATCCTTACAAGCAACGTTAAGACACGCATTCACGCACTACGCTGCGGGATGCGTGGCAGTGTGAAAACCGCCTTAAAGTTTTAGTCACATTTATTGTGCGTACAGCTGAATTATATCGGCGAATAGCTGAATTAATTGTGCGTAAAGCTAAAGTCTTTAAGTCAAAGTTACTTTTAGGCAAGCGTACTCCATTGTTGGTGGATTAATGAAAAAACAATTGACAATCGTTTTTAAGACACTCGATGTGATCGAAAAAGAGGCAGATACTAGAAAGAAAGAAAGATACTACAAGTCTTTATAAGATTTAATAGTGGCTACGTGATCGTCACCATGTAACAGAAACGTTTCCTTGTTTCTGGAATCCCCAAAAGTTTATTTATAATTTATTATATACTTACATACCTATAGGTACATAGGTCGGAAACGTGAATGAAAAAAAATCTACCTACGTGATAAGCACTATGTAATAGAATAGTTTCCTTCTTTCTGGAATCCCCAAAAGTTTATTTATAATTTATTTTATACTTACATACCTATTGTTACATAGGTCGGAAACGTGAATGAAAAAAATTTTACCTACGTGATAAGCGCTACGTAATAGAATAGTTTCCTTGTTTCTGGAATCTCAAAAAGTTTAAATAATATACAACACTAGCTTTTTCCCGAGACTTCACTCTGGCTTCACTCGCGTACATAAAATGTAGCCTATGTCACTCAGGAATAAAGCAGCTTTCTAACAGTGAAAAAACTTTAGCAATCAGACCATCGGTAGGTACTTCCAAAGATTACCTTCTACAAACAAAAAAACAAACTTTTCCTCTTTATTATAGTGTTTTAGTGTTATTATAGTGTTTAGTGTAGGTAGATTATTTTTAGTTTATGCGAAACCTGAATATTACTATAGTTTGTTCTGAATCAGTAACTGAATGGATTCCATTAGTTTTTACACCATGTTATATTTTTTCCAAAAAAATATTTAAAAAGGTCACAAGTTGGGACACCACCGACACTAAGTACAACACAGGTCACAGCAGGTGATACCGGGCATTGGTCGCCAGCAAACGACTGGATGCAAGAGCAAAACAACCCCTCAGTCACCTGGATGGCCCTGTGACTATGTATTTTTATTGACATAACAAGCTTTTTACACTGACAGAAAACTGCTTTCTTCCCGAGTGACATAAGCTATATTTTATGTGCGCGGATGAAGCCGCGGGCAAAGCTAGTGTATTATAGTGTGATAAACACGATCCTACCAAACAAAAAGATCCATCACTGTACTTAGTATTCGATCGATAAGCTCAAAACGATGTCTAAACATTGGACCAAACATTGGTTGGTCCCTTGGCTTCAAGCATAGAACACGGACTTTCTTAGACGTTCTTCTCCATAGAAATGTATGCCTTGGAATGTGCAATTTGCTTCAATTTGCTGAATGACGGGTGGCTTGATAATATTCAAAAATGTCTAAGAAGAAAGAAAAGACAGCAAGAATAATAATTTATTTGGTACAACACAAGTCAATAGTTTAGTCAATGATGTCTACATGTATACATATAGGTATAATAAAACAGGAAAAACGTAAAGTGATGTTCCTAATTAGCGCAAAAACTACTGCACCTATTCTATTCAAATTTTGCATAAACAAACTTTATCAGTCTGGTTAATATTTAGGCTATAAATAAAATAAATATACCTATTTATTTTACAATGTGAGGTACAGTAAAATTGAAATGGTTTTTATTACGCATAGGCCTACATGGACACTTATAAAACGTCAGAAGCTAGTGCACGCTCCAAATTGGTCGTTAGCTATGGAGAAGAACCGGCAAGAAACTCCACGGTTACTCTTTTAAAAAAGTGGTTGATGTTACAAGTTTGTTAACCAGTCTAAACAGTCACGTTATTTATTAGTTAAATTATCACGTTATATGCAATGCGGGATGAGCAATTTAAAATAATTAGTTTTTAGTTTATTTTTAAACGGAAAAACGCGGTGGCAACGGCAGTGACTAAAAACGCAATTGCTAATAATATTCGTGTTTGAACGTCATAGCCAAAATTTTATTAGTAAAAGGTAAGCCGCACGCCTTTTTTAGGTAATATACACATATTATATATTCTATACTAATATATTCCTTCAGCAGCCCTTAGCGTTCCATGAAAAATCTCGCAGAGCAGTATTCATGTCATGCGGTTGGTTTCAATTAATAAACTAGTGCGCCTCACCATCAACGATTGCATCACTGCTTACCATCAGGTGGGATCGCAGTCTTCTTGTTCCTGCTCTTATTCTATATTACTTTGGATCGGCGCAACACGTTTTCTTCTTCCATTTTGGTCCTGTCACCTGTCACACTATCACTAACTCCGTTTTCTATCATATCACTCCTCACACAATCCATCCATCTTTTTTTTCGTCCTCCCTCTCTTTCTCCATCACATGTACCTATACTCAGAACTCTTTCAGTAACATGCGTTTTATTCCTCCTTTTCACATGACCATACCAACGTCACTTTCAAACTTCCTCTAATATACTCATTTCTCAATTTATCCTTCGTCGTCACATCCATCTCAACATTTTTATATTAAAAAAAAATAAAGCTTTGACATGTTTGTCTGAAGTAATGACCGCTGAAGCCTCTCATGCTCTGTGGCATATTTGGCTTCAAACTAGATCCTGGTATTGGGCCAACATTTGCCGGCTTGGCCCAACACGTCAACCCACCATTACGAAGCGCTTTTACGCTGACACATCGATAATATGAATTAACTTTTTTTTTCTCTAACCTTTTTGTTATGGTAATCTAGTGAAAATGTTAATGAAATATTATAAAAGAAAGATCGCCCGTCTTCTGAGAAGATCAGAATATCTAATGTTTTTATTAAAATTTTTGTTTGTGTGTTGTCATGGCAACAGGATCACTAAACGATTCAAGTGTGCTGTTTTTGAACTGAAACAGTTATGGGTACAACTTCCTCAGGGATATGCCCTAACAGGCGTAGCACAGAGGAGGCTCCAGCGTGGTATTTTAATAGGTAACGGAGTCCTTTAGATATATATACTGGTGATCAGGTGTAGTTTTTAGTTAGTGGGTAGTTATATTGAGGTAAAAACCACACACTCCCCAGCCTTATCCACAAAGTCCGGGCGCCTTATAAAGGTTTTGTCTCGAAAACCAAAACAAAACAGCATGTTAACCTGCTGTAGGGCTGCGCGAGGGAGTCACCGCGCTCCTGGAACGCAAAAGGTAACTGAAGAAACACACGTGGATATTAGTCAGTATGTCTGACACTTCCTCCCACCCCACCTAAAACGGGAGAAGTTATTTGATGATTTCCCCCCAAAAATGGCTTTACAGTTAGGTATCACTCAATGCATGTAAAAATCTTTAGTATCTTTTAGTATCTACATTTATCTTTAGAAGTAAGAAACATATAAAAAAATAGATTTGCGTGCTATTATTTTTCTATTTTAATTTAAAATTGTTCCATCATACACTCATTTGCATTGCATAATTCTATTTAATATTACAATAAACGAGAAGAATTGCAAATAAACTTTGTTCATATTTTTATAAAACAAATTGAGGAAAACCACTTTTTATGACTCATCCGTCGCTCATCAGTGCAAACAGACATTTAATCAGTATAAATACAAAATGTTTTTAACAGCTTTGTGGCAGCTAGTAGAATTTATACCCCGTTAAATTTTGATCGTTTTAATCCCGTGGAGGGCCGATCCGGTACATGAAACACTATCCATTTGTAAAGATAAAATTAAAAAATAAAGTACCTTTTTAAAAAAAATCGTATTAATTTACTCATGTACGAAATTAATTTCTTTAAGAAAACGTCAGCTAAGCGAGTTCAATGATCTGTAGGTAGTAGTCGGCGTTGCGTACTAATTAGCTTTTATTTTTTAATTTTATCTTTACAAATCTATAGTGTTTCATGTACCGGATCGACACTCCACGGGATTAAAACAATTAAAATTTAACGTTGTATAATAATAAACTATCCGTATACATCTGTAGTCAAATACGTATATTATAATTTTGAAAATCGGTCATGTAGTTTTTGAGTTAAATCGTAACATACAAACAAACAAAACATCAAATCATTGCTCTATAACATATTAGTTTAGATAGAATAGAAGAAGATAGATAGAATAGAAACTAGTTTATCATAGTTCACGAATTTAAAAATAATCAGAATCGTCACAACGTCATTACTTCAAAAATATTTTACTTCGTACGTCGTCGGCCAGCCAACGCGACGAACCGACTTTAAAATTGTAAAAACATTCAATGCACTTTGCATTCTTCGAACAAATATACAACGGAGGACTTAATACAGTACCTACGGCTTTAAAATCAGGTGTAACGTTTTAAGTAGCCACTGTATACGTATATACGGGTAGGTACAAAAAATACAGCATTGGGTATGCATTCAGATCGAACGGAGCTCCAGTTACAGTACTGTTTTACTTACATTTCACTGGCGGGGTACAGTCGGCGACAGACGACGATTTAGTTATGTAATCATGCTTTGGTTTGACCTTTTTGCATGAATTTAAAAATAATACTGTCTTTTAATACCGCGTACATCGAAGGACTGGAACAATTTGCCTGCAGCGGTCTTCACGTTCGATTATAATTCAGGTGTCTTCAAGGTTACAGTTAAAAGGCTTCTTAATAAACTAGTGCGATTCACCATCAACGATTGCATTACTGCTTACTACCAGGTGGGATCGTCTTACCATCAGGTGGGATCGCAATCAAGTACTAGTTTCTAAAAAAAAAAAAATATATCTGCTTGTCTTCTTTGTCGATGGCAATTTTAAATGATTTGACTGGAGACTGGTATCCTACTGCAAATTTGTTGCCATTAGTAGCAGTCACCTATTTCTTATTCATGTTTTGGATTGTAATTATCAAAATTTCTCCCACTCTGGCTGGAACGGAAGGGAGAATCAGACTTTCACTGACTGAAACCCACAGTTTTATTCAGGTGCCGTTTTGCTAGATAATCCGTCAAACTATTCGGATGCGCGTAAAGTAAAAAGTTTCCATCGCTTGAATAATGTTTGAAAGTGTAAAAGTTTGTGTTCGTATGTACCTCATAAGGCTGGCCGGGTGCTATGGTGGTGGAAAAATCGTTAGCCTCGCACGTAACCGCAGGCGAGCGCAAGCGCAGGGCGCGATAGCAGCATCATCTTAACATAATAGTCAAATTATTTTATTAAATTTTTGTCCTGTTTTTAAAGTAAATAAAACGTCAAAAATCTGGAATGAACTGTTAAATTTGTATGTACTAAAATAATTTGAATTTAATGGAATATACGTTTTACTCATCATTATCAATTAAAGTTTAATTTTAATCTAACTTTGTTTTTCTTTCATTAGATAATTTTAAAACCTGTAATATTTTTTTAAATCTGTTTTTCTGTTTAAGTTGTTTTTGGTATTTTGAACTTTACTATTAAATAAGCTTTCATCGCGTTTTTGGAAATATTTCTTCGAATGAAGTTAAGTGTCTGTTTTTTTCCTTTTCATAAGGTAAATTTCATGAATTATAATATTCATAAATTCATAAATCAAAACGAAAATTGTCAATATTTCAACTCCCACATTTCTAACTGTCACATACCATCACATTCATATAAAAAACCCACCACATCAATACAATATACAAAAAACACCAATGCCCTACACAATCTCTTCTGCTGTCGGTACCCAAGCAATAAAGTTGAGTGAAGTCACATAAAACCTTTATATGATTTACTATGTACTTAATACAACCAAACGTTATTGCGTACATGCGACTGCAGATCAAATTTTCAAGAAATACACAATTTTGATTTTCGCTTGAGAACTATTAAATTGACTTGTTGTTGAGACGTAACTTTGCCATCGCAATTGGTTGGAAATTCCATTCATCATCATCGTCAGCCTTTTTTAATGTTCCCACTGCTAGGACTCAGACCCCTCTCTAGGAGAGGGAATGGGCCGTAATCCACCACGCGGGCCCAGTGCGGGTTGGTGAATGTCACATGTCTTCGAATTGTTGGTTCTAGGACATGCCGGTTTCCTCACGATGTTTTCCTTCACCGTTTTGAGAGCAGCGGTGATTAAATAAATTACACAAAGTAATGCGGCTGGCGGGGATCGAACCCGCGACCTACAATTCATAAGTCTGGGCCATTACCATTGGTTCATTATCATGGTTTATGTGAACTTTGGTAGGGTAGAATAGGGTATAGTAGAGTGGGGTAGATTAGTGTAGAGTAGGGTAGAGTAGGATAGGGTAGGGTAGAGTAGGATAGGGTAGGGTAGAGTAGGGGATATAATTAAAATTGATTAACATATATTTGAAGTTTATATTATTGATTATATTATAATGACAAAATAGATAAAAAATATACATGTAATAAATGTTACGTGGAATAGGAACTTCTATAGTACATAAAGCGCCGGCATAATCCGAAAAATCGCCAAACTTAAATGGCAGTGAGCAAGGCACATTGCTCGCAGAACGGATGATCAATGGGGACGAAAGGTTCTGTAGTGGCAACTTTGTACCGGAAGATGCAGCGTTGAAAGGCCTCAAGGTGGATCGATAACCTGATGAGGGTCGCAGGTATCCGATGGATGCGAGTCACACAGGACCGGACGTTATGGCGACGCTTGGAGGAGGCCTATGTCCAACAGTGTATGTCTTCCGGTTAAAATGGTAACGATACTGATTCGTTTGGAAAATGATTGAAAAGAAGCTTTCATTCGTTGCGAACCTCTGTTTATGTTATGTAGATTTTTGAGAATTCCAGAAACAAGGAAACTGTTCCGGTACATTGTAATTGTCACGTAGGCAGCAACTTTTTCATTCGCATTACCAAGCTATGTAGTACCTACCTATAGGTAAGTAAATATCGTATACAATAATATAAATAATAAACACATTTTTGTGGATTCCAGAAACGAGGAAATGTTTTTGCTACATGGTGACGAACACGTAGCAACTGTAAACTGAATGTTTTTCGGCAGAAATGGTGATCATCATCTTCATCATCAGCCTTTTTATTGTTCCCACTGCTGGGACTCTAGCCTCCTCTCTAGGAGAGGGAATGGGCCGTAGTCCACCACGCGAGCCTAGTGCGGGTTGGTGACTGTCACATGTCTTCGAATTTTTGGTTCTATTACTTGGCGGTTTCCTCACGATGTTTTCCTTCAGCGATTTGAGAACAGTGGTGATGGAATAAATTATACAAAGTAATGCGCCTGGCACTTTTTTGTTTTGAACCCGCGATCTTTAACTCGTAAGTCAAAAAAAAATAAAATAAGCTAGAACGACATTAGACCGACGCACACATGTAACAAGCCAGATTCAAGTACGCAGAATGAAGTCGCGTAGCGTCGCGTGACGTGGATCAAGTGTAGCTCTACAAGTCTAGTTTCTATGTATCTAGTATGGTGGTCGACGCGTCCAGATAGGCGCGTGTGGCACACGTGTTAGCAGTGTTGTACCTTCAAATGGCATACTTCAAACAAAAATCTACCAGCTCTAACGTAATCCTAACCTCTGATACATTTCTGTGTCTTGCGCATGCGCGCGCCGTGTCAGTACTGGGCAGGCGGACCCTCGCCGCGCCTCTTCGGAAATTGAATATGTAAAAACGTTTTTTGTTACAACTGTACTGTGTACTGGGAACGACAAAAGTTGATGGGTTGGTTATTAAATTGTTTTTTTTTTTACTAGAATATGAGTCAATACAAAAAAAAAAAATTCTTTAACTTTCACGTAGGTTCCCTAGCTATTGCGGTCCCACTGCTGGGCAAAGCCCTCCCCAAATCCTTCCTGACATTTTTCTCTCAGTCCAAACACCCGGAACCAGTTCTCGTGGTACGTGTTTAGATCATCACGCCAACTATTCCTGAATGTAGTATTGCAATTTACAATATCTTTAATGTAATTATAAAATACATGCTTATTTCAATAGCTTCGCCTAAAAATATCAGTGATAAAGTAGCATTTTGCTAGTGAAAGATTTTTTTAAATCGATCCTGTACGTTTTGTGTTCATTAATTACAAACTCTTCTAAAGCTAGCTCAGACCGATCGCGATAAGTGACTACTGTCAACGCCCTCTGCCCCAGTTAGGGGACATAGGATCTTAAGTAAGTTATGAAAGTAATTACAAACAAGAATACAATTTTTTTTTGTTGAATTCCGGGATATTTTTCGCTTTCCGATCGATATACTTAAAAGCTTCAACAAATCTTCACCCTAACTAAAATTAACGCCACAAAATCTTTATATCAACCTAAACTCTGTAACTGCGACAGTACTCCAAGGTAGGTACATACATACCTACATCCCACCCGCCCACAGTCAGAGATGATTCGTGGTTTCTCTGCATGATAATCGATAGTTGCAGGAAATTGGGGCTACACTCACCAATGTTGCAATCATGAGAGTTAATACCACAGAATTATATCCACAACGATTAAGGAAATACTTATGAGTAAGAGTCAATTTATAGTGCAGATTTTGTGCGTGTCAGACTTTCAGTGACTAAAACCCACTCTTGGTCCTACTTTGCCTTTGTTCCAGGGCCCCAGGGTTCTCTTTCGCACAATCCATGGCCCCAGTAGGCTTCGACCCGGCCTCTACGTATTGCTGACACCTCTTTCAGGCGCGCGTGGAATATTACGCGCCGTTGACAACTCGAGCACTTTGCTCGAATCCAACTATAGATTGTTGGCTTGCTATACACTTTGGTGCATACTGTGGGTATAGCAAACAACATCTTCGTCATTTAGCCTGATAGACATCCACTGTTAGACATAGGCCTCCCTCAAGTGTCTGTCGCGACACTTGCACATGAACGATCATGTGCGTCCCGCATCCATCGGATTCCCGCAACCTTCACCAGGTCAACCCCCCCCCCCAAATATAGCAAGCAATTGATCTATAAATCTATATATATACAAATTAATCAATATTTCTCTAGAGTAGGATAGAGTAGAGTAGGGTAGAGTAGGATAGAGTAGGGTAGAGTAGGGTATAGTAGGATGGAGTAGGGAAGAGCGAGAGCGACGCCGCGCGGGCAAAAGCTAAAAAGTAAATAATAAATCTGAAATATTGCAGAAGCAGCCCAATTATGAATTTATACCCGATTGTAATGTATAATAGTTAGCCTTATAATATTTATGAGAAAGCGAGAAACCGTGATCGTTGGAAGGAGTAGAGGGAGGCCTTTCCCCAGCAGTGGGAAAACAATAGGCTAACTGGATAATAATATAATATTCGTGCTGCTGGGTCTCGGACCTTCAGAGAGTAGGTTGTAATGTAACTAGCGAAATTTGATGCAATATATTTAGGCACACCTCTGCTTGACCGTTCGGATCGTGATATATGTTATGTAATACATATATGTAAGTCACGGCTACAACTTGCTAAGTATAAACTATCTAGAAGAGCCCCAAGTGAAAGAGTAACTCCTTAGAACCACATCCATAAATCAGTCGCTAACCACCATTTAAACTAATAACATAGGAACTGTTTTGCGTCAATGGTACGCAAATACTACACGCACTGACTCTCGGGTTAAATGTATTAGGTCGTACGCTAATTAACAAGAACGGGGCTTGTTCTTACATGTATGATACTACGGGGCATAGTACGATACTACGCACTTGTATGTACACGTAGTGCGCTCACGAGAAACCAATTCTATGAAAGCTCTTCTAGAGAGATCTACATTTTTGTTGAGCTGTGAAATCATTAAATAACTTTCTCGCTCTGGGTGAAGAGGGAGGGAGTGTCAGTGGTAGCGGTACTAACTAAAATCCAACTATGTTCCTTCAGTTGCCCTTTGAGTTCCTTGGTCACGTCTAGAGATGTGCCGTTGCCGGCAATACGGGAATTTTGCTGGCAATATTGCCACCAGTGTTCTTACTTCGGGAAATGTTTCCGGCAATATTCCCACTTCACAGCAATGTTGCCGGCAACGGCACATCTCTAGCCACGCCAACTCTCTCCAATAATTCTACGAGAGATAGATAGTAGATTGCCTACTGTAGCTAGAACTTTTGAGTTCGAATGTATTGTGTGTTTAGCCAGTGACAAATTTAAACAG
The DNA here is from genome assembly GCA_929112965.1 of Mythimna albipuncta. Taxonomy (NCBI): domain Eukaryota; kingdom Metazoa; phylum Arthropoda; class Insecta; order Lepidoptera; family Noctuidae; genus Mythimna; species Mythimna albipuncta. The sequence goes on from OV815981.1 coordinate 11,359,251, forward strand.
TATTTAAGCTGAAACTACAATGCGCACAAGTGTAATACACACATCGATTTAGGCGCGTCGGTCTTCATACATTTTAAATGGAAACTAGACTTCTAGAGCTACACTTGATCCACGCCACGCGACTTCGTTCTACGTACAGATCAGGCCTGTTACACGTGTGTGTCGGTCTAATGTAGTTCTAGCTTTAGTCTTTGATACAGAATACGACCTAAAACTATTGCAGTATTTAGCAGTAAATATATCAAGTAAACCTTCCCGGCAAGCTTCACTGAGGAAGTCAATCTATACTTATTAATATTATAAAGCTGAAGAGTTTGTTTGTTTGTTTGTTTGTTTGAACGCGCTAATCTCTGGAACTACTGGTCCGATTTTTATGATTCTTTCAGTGTTGGGTAGTCCATTTATCGAGGAAGGCTATAGGCTATGTTTTTTTTGTTTCAAAATTAGGGATCCGTAATAAAATTGCTATTTTGTAACACAAGGTGTAAAATCGGAAACCTATTTTTGCGTGCGCTGCAAAAACTATTGACAATGGAACAAAATAATGTACTACGGGTTTGTAGATCCCATTAAGACCTACAAAAAAGTCCGCGAGAACATATATCTAGCTATCATGGTTTAATCACAATAACCGATTTTGTGTTCAAAATAATTATTAAATCGTCTGAAGAAAAAAAACTACGTTAAATATGTATCGTAATATTAATCTTTATCGAAATTAAGCATTATGTTATCAAGAGTATTTATGTAGAAGTAAAATACTTTTTGTTTCATCTCAATCGGATATTTCGTTTAAAAGTTATCACGTGTGTAAGATGTTAAGACTTGGTACCTATTAATGAGTTATGGGCCATAGAGTTTTTTATCAACATAAAATCCTGTAATAATCTTTTTCGAAATATATTTGTTGATGATTGTAAGTATAAGATCTTTGAAGAGTATAATAAATACATTTATGAACGCGGTAATTTTGGGAAATACTGATCTGATATGAAAACTGTTTAAATATTCAATAGTCCATTTATTGAGGGAGGCAATTATAGGCAATATTTTATCTCGGTATTTTCACGGAAACGAGAAAAACGCGGGTGAAACCGCGGGGCACAGCTAGTATTACAATAAAATTCTCAGCTCCATGTTCCCGGTAATCCCGTTTCTTCAACGAATAAGTTCGATTCAAACATATATAGGTCATACAACGGCAACTATTTTATCTAGGTGCATACAAAACCACAACGATTAGTCACGGTACAATCAAGAGATAGCTTAAAATCTCGAAACAGCTGAATGAATCAGATATTGCGCCATCAACAGACCGACATGACCTCTATTGCATAAGTAATAAAGGTCAGAAAGCGGTGCAATCAATCAAAAATTATATCTGAGCACACGCGGAGACAATGTGAATGAAACGAACCGGTACTTCTTAGTACCAACTTAATTTTGCCGTTGATTAAGTTTTGTGCCATAGCGATAGTGCCGTTAGGAATCAAACATAGTCAGTGTCGCCGTAGGTACATGGGTCACGTGCCACAACGAGAAGATAAAAGCGACCATAAGTCACAACGAGAAGATAAAAGCGGCCACATGCCACAACGATAAGACCAGCGGCCACAAGCCAGTTGTGGCCGGCGGCTGTTACTTTTTTTAACCCATACGCGCAGTATCATGGTGGACTCTGACGAAGAAGGTTTAAATGCGCGAGTGTCATGACGGCGTTTTGTATCGGCATTTAGTGGCCAGTAAGGGCCACAAAAAGCGAGCAGTGGCGATTTGTAGCGTGTGACAGCCACTGGCATCATCCATGTGTGGCAAATCCATATAACATGTAAAAGAATTATGGCGGTGGCAGCGTTTTATGGTTGTGGCTGGTGGCCTGAGTGCGACGACCCAAAGAAATGACAGCAAACGGATGGAGCCTACTAAGGCCGATACTTGCCGGGAATGCGGGATTGTTCGAAAGACCGTGGCCTTGGAACGCAAAGGGCAACTGAACTGAAAGAACACAGATGGGTTTTAATTAGTAAAACTCTGTTACTCTCTCTCGCTCCTATGGGCGAGAGAGAGTATATAGATACAGCGGAACAGGTAATTTTTTGATGATTATCTACAGAAAAAAAAGAATCAAGCATACAGGGTACTGTCATAACAATTTTCTTCAACTAGTTTAAAGATTAATGAATACATATCTTTAAATTTCTGTCAATTTTCAGAGAAATTATACGAATAATATTAAAACGCAAATTCTCATTTTAAATTTAGGTAGGTACGTTCTTTTTTTATTTTTTATTTATGACCATAGATACAAGTCATAATAAAAGCCGGGTACATAGTAAAAATAGTGTTGCTCATCTAAAAATTATAATATCTCTTGCTGACTTGGCTAATCTTTATTGAGAAATTCGGTCGAAAGGATTAATTAATTTATTATAACGCAACTCAGCAGTGGTGGCCGAGTAGTAACGGCCCCGACTTAAGAGTTTGTAGGTCGCGGGTTCAAACCCAGCCGGGCGCATTCCTTTGTGTAATTTATTTCATCACCACTGCTCTCATAACGGTCCTAGAACCAAAAAATTGAAGACATTGACATCCACAAACTCGCACTGGGCCCGCGTGGAGTACGGCCCATACTGTCCTAGACAGGAGGCCTCAGTCCCAACAGTGGGAAAATTATAAGGCCAACTATGCTATCTAACAATATTTCTCCTACAATATTCCAGCACAAGTGTAAATATAAAATTGTTAGCAATCGCGCACCAGTCGATCACGCGTCGATATCCATGATAAATGATGTCACGTCACAGCGGTGTCGGTGACCACACCAACGAGTTTCAAAAAGTCAAATGATCGGTTCATTCACCATCAAGAGATAGATTGCTATTGAAATATTGTCCGGTATTATTAGATGGGTAGGTATTATTATTTTTTCGTTAATTGTGTGTGGTAGCTACTTATATAGTTTGACAGATGTACGCCTGTTCTCGTACAGGTTAAGATGACGAGTTTGCTCTTTAGAACAGTCCAATTATAATACATATTTTGTTTATCTTGATAGGAAGTTTGTTCAAATATCTCTTACAACGCGCCAACTTATGCTTGGTGTTAAACTGATGGATCGCGTTCAAAACACTGTAGGTACTGCGCACCAAAACGCAGTTCGTTGACGTGGCTCAGAAGGCTTTCTTGCTTAAGTGGAGCTAAGCTGGATGGTGCAGCATGCTATCGAGCGGTAGGCCTGTAATACACAAGATTGGTGCCCTCAAATCTGGACAAAGGGTCGCGGCAGACTACGAACCAGATGGCGGAGCGACTTAAATGTTGTCTTTAGGATTCGGCAAGAAGTGGCCCGAAGGCGAGAAAGATGGAGACCTCCTTTCTTTTGTTCAGCACTGGGACAGTTCAGGCTAGATATAAAAAATATACTAGTCTTAATAAAGGTGCTGTCTAGTTTGGAGACCACATTTCATATGAAAGGAGAAACTGACTGTTTGACTTCGAAATCGCGTAAAGTGAAGTTCGAGAACTGATTAAAACCCACTCATGTTCTTTAACCATTCGATCGTGATAATTACAGACACAATTGAAAGACAATAGGTGCGCGAACGCCGGCGTTCGCTTGGGGTTTAATGAATTAATTGGTCTTTGCGTTCTTGGACCATGGTTATCATAATTTCAGTCGAAAGACGTAATTAAATGCAGCAAATTAGATCTTCAATAATTATCTATTGAACTCCGTGACTTGCTAATTAGCCCTCTTCCTCTCTCCTGCATTTTGCTGTGCCCGACAGGGTCCATATTGATATATGAAAATTTTCAAAACCATCTATGTATACATATGGATTGCAATAAAGTATTGAGTATTAGCGTCCGCTGTTGGACATAGGCCTCCCCAAGTGTCGCCATAATGAACGGTCCTGTGCGTCTCGCATTCATCGGATTCCCGCAACCCTTACCAGGTCATCGGTCCACCCTGCAGGAGGCCTTCTAACACTACATCTTCCGGTACGTGGTCGCCACTCCAGAACCTTTCGGCCCCAACGGCCATCTGTTCTTCGAGCAATGTGGCCTGCCCATTGCCACTTAACTTTGGTGATTCTTCGTGCTAGTTCTATTGTTCGGGCCCATGGTACTGCTTCAAAAAACTCCCGTGACTAGAAGATGTGATTAGAAGATAATACCGATTACACTCTTTGACTGTACTCAGTAACTGTGAAGAATTAAATAAACTACCTCTATATACATGGATACTACAGTTTAGTGGGAAAGACACGTATTTTTCCCATAAATAACATAATAGCGTCATGTCCTTCGAGTCGCGGTTGATTTCACAAGCCGCGTGGACTGCAGACCATGGCGATATACAGGAAGTTTCCATTACAACCTAATTAAAAGGGGTTTAATTAGCTTTTTATATTAGAAGACATACATATACGAGTAAGCTTGCTTTTTTACGTATTTATCGGTCAATAAACACAGATAAAAATATATTTACGCTTATGCTAATGTGATAAACCGATAATGCTACCTTTCTCCCTGAATGTCATTTAGTATATGCATTAATGTAGTTTCAGAACATCGACACGAAAAGAATAAAATAAAAAAAATAATTTGGGTGCTCGTATGCATCCCCTTGAGGGGTGAATTATGAGGAATCGTCTCTAAGTGCTTGCCTGCAACATAAAAGGAAACCTGCACTACTAGACCCAGTAGTTTCAGGATTGCGGACGGTGAGCAATGGGTAGCTCGCCGTCCGGACCGAGTCCAAGTTGTCGACGACGCGTTTTGTTCCACGCGGGCACGCGCACTTCAAGAAGATGTCGGCAAACCGTAGGGGCCCAGCAGGGTCGAAGCTTTCTGGTCGCTCCGCCCAAGAGTGGGAGATGTCATTGGATGTTTTTCCCACCTAAAAAAAGACACAGTAGTTTCGGCTGTGCGTTGCTATGTCTGTCCGTTTATCATTTATAATAATTGTATAAATAAATTATACGCAGGTAACAGCTAGTGTCAAGGGTTATTTTTTTTTTGTACCTAAATTAAAAATACATTTTAAAATCATCCTGTGCCCGCGTGTGTCACAGGCGGGCGCGGTCGCGGTGACCCGTGTCGAGGTGACCTTCAGATGTGCGTCTGAAGCGGAGACCTCATACGTCAATATCAGATGATGGCCCAACATCGCTCTAATATCTGATATCCATAATGGACGTAAACACATGTAGCTGGCTGATTTTTCGTTTACCATTTGTTTTTTTTTTTAAACTGTCATCAGCCTGCTGTTTTGTCTGTATGAAAAGTGTTTTATTACCTCGAGGGTAGAAGATCCAATGTCTAATCCAGATTTAATACTCCCTTAATATTTTAACCATGGAATAGTGAAGCAAAACATGAGCAAATATAATATAATTATTTGATAATCAATTTTCATTCATGTATTTATAAATTTTATTTTTTAGTATTTGCATACCTGTAACTTGGTGAAATATGTCTCGGTATATAACTGTCACTATTACAACTCTTGTACCATATTGATAGCAAATAAATGACTGATTGATAATGGTTGCTGAATTTATACAAATGTGGACAATGAAGACCAGTGGTGGCCGAGTGGTAATGGCCCCGACTTACGAGTTGTAGGTCGCGGGTTCGAATCCAGCCAGGTGCATTACTTCGTGTAATTTATTTCATCACCACTGCTCTCAAAACGGTGAAGGAAAACATCGTCAGGAAACCGGCATGTCCTAGAACCAAAAGTTCGAAGACATGTGACATTTGCCAACCTGCACTGGGCCCGCGTGGTGGTAGATTAGGGCCATTCCCTATCCTAGAGAGGAGCCCTGAGTCCCAACAATGGGAAAATTAAAAAGGCTGACTATACTATGAAGTAGTATGGCTATTATAACAATGTAATATATGGATGGTAATGGTTCCTACATATTTCTAAAATTTAAAATGGTTTTTACTGCTTCAACATGCATTGTGATTAGCGAATTTCTTCTGAAGAGTTTTTTAATCCAGATAATTGTTTTTCTATTATTATGTGTTTCCTTTATTTATTTTCAGAACATATTTTATACATTTTTAAATATTTCTTAAAACGCATACAAAAATTAGTAGTCCACCGGTGTCGAGAGCAGGATCCATAGGCTACATAATGTGAGCATCAAGGAGTACTGCCTTCTGTATCCGCACAACGACAGCTTTGACAGATGGTCGTTAAATCTTTTGGCCATCAAGCCATTGGTGGTCAGAACAATCGGCACAATGACAGCCGAGTTCACTTTCCACATATCGACCACCTCGTGTGCTAAGTCTAGATAATTCATTCATTTATACATTTGTTTATCTCAGGACCCTGCGAAAAGCCCTTGAAAGGCGTACGAGGAGCCCATACCAACTCGCAGAGGTCCTTTTAGACGCTTTTAATGGAACGTGGTACCGGTGATTATCCTGTACGCGCTATCCTAGTATATCCAAGGACAACCCCCCGTTTGGTGGGAAACTATTGCGATATATTGAAGACTCAGCTAAGATAAAGCCATAGTTCTTGGAGTCTTAAGTTGACTGGTTACCAGGAACTATGTTTAGGCTATGGCCCCAACTATGTCTATTATTATTATTGATACGCTTTATAATTTTAATTTGGTAAACAACACTACTTCACTATCAAAGATTCCCGTAACACTTCAATCCCGCAAGACAACATATCTCAAAAGCTCTACTTCTTAAACAAATCTTTAGCACCAAAACCGAGGTAACCCGAAGTGGCCCGAGCTCGTCCGAAGGCGTCACGGGTGGGCGACTTCGCTAATTGCCTGTGCTGCGACCCGTGACTACAGTTATACGGGGAGTGCCCCCGCCCGTGTGATACCCAACTATTGGTATCGGAGAGGGTACCGTTTTTATGTATGCAGATCGGGTGAGATGATTTATTTGGGAATTATACGGGTATAGAGTAAATGACGCGATCCTCCAGGGCCGATGCTTGCTATGACTGTGATTGTTCGAAAGAATCAAGGCAAGTGAAAGGGTAATTGAAAGAACACAGATGGGTTTCAGTCCAAGTCCGTTCCATCATCGGATCACTAGACGTACGGCGTTGCGCCATCGGTACATGGTGGATATCCCACCCGTACGTACAAAGCGTTTTGGCAACACATTCATTATGCGTACAGCTAACTAGTGGAATTACCTGCCGGAATCTGTGTTTCTGATAGCAACAACCTACATGCAAGAGTGAATAGGTTACTTCTAGGCAAGCGTGCTCCATCGTCGGCCACATCATCGCTTACCATCAGGTGAGATGGTGGTCAAACACGAGCCTACGAATAATTAAAAAAAAACTTAAACTCCTCGCTCTTCTCAGAGCCAAATAAAAACAAAGTTAGAATATAGAGGAAAAGTACACAATGATCTCTAAACGTACACAATTTTCAGTAAACTTTAAGCTTTCCAACGTCGGCTACGTCATCGCTTGGCATCTGGTAAGATAGGGGCCAAACACGAACCTGTCAATAATGTTAAAAAAAAAACTAATCGTCGATTTAACAAAAATTAATAAAAAAATATCAAATATTTAGTGCAAGTTTAGATACAGTATGAAGAAAATCGTAAAACGATTTGCACTCTTTAGCATCACCATTCTTTTGTCTTCATAATCATTTATTCTGGGGTCGACACAGCATGGTTGTGCGTACGGTTCATATTTTAATCAAATGGAATGTTCTTTCATAGCTTAAGAACTGACCATTTGACAAGGGTGAAAGTCGAACCGAATGCTCTATTTTGTCCCCTTAAAGTTAATTTACTTTCTCTGATAGTTAATAGTGGACAAGGATCAGTCGACTGAGCTTCACACAAGTCTACGCCACGCTTGGAGGCGCCGCTAATGCACATTTAATATCTGTCATGCACGCCTCACTTGCTGTGTTAAATGTTGAATGTATGGATACGTGGGCTTTTTAGACAGCTTTGATTTTGTGGCCCAAAGTACGATATGTTGAAAGTGAATATGAAAAATGTTGAAATCTAATAGTTTATTGTGCGCCCATCATCTAAAATGTACGAAATCGATGCAGATAACTTTTATACATTAAAATTGAATGTAACTTGATATATTACTTAGTCTTTTTTTCATTGAAAACGGTTGGCTATATTGAAAGTTATATAAATTTAAAGGGTTCAAGAAGTAAAATATCACAACACACGCCATGACTGTTAGGCGGTACGAAGTTTGCCGGGTCAGCTAGTACATAAATATTAAGAATATAATTTTCGCATGACAACACTAGCACTACTGTCAAATGTCAACTGTCAAATATCTTGCCTCCAGTAAACACGCTCCATCGAAAACGTCTATTAAACTTTCCTTTCTGCTACGTCGTCAATCAGCCTCTAAACCTGCACAAAAAGAAAAAAGTTTCTTCAGTAAACAGTTTTCTTTCTCTTCTGAAAATTGAATTGCAGCGTCAATGAAAACTCCCGACCTGCCAAACACAGCTGTATGGCGTCGTATCGCGAGAGAGGCGGTGGTGCGGGACTCAACCGAGACATGACCACGACCACGCAGTCAAGAGTGTATGACTTAGAAGAAGATAACTTTGTTAATGAGTTTTTCTGTGTTTAACTTTGCTAACCGTAGCCTTGAAAGTTTGAAAGTATTAACCGACCATTAGCTTTTTTAGAAGCTTTTCTTCAACATAACGTAACTTTTATCAAACATGATTTGCTGAACTCATCAAGACGCTATGAAATTTTTGCGCAATCAAGTTAATTAGACATTTAGCGTCTAATCTGTCGAAACAAAATGGCGTCTTAACGCTTCGTCACCTCCCGCCAAACCGTTCGGATACATGTCCAAATAACAAAGAGGTGTAACGAGGCCGGACGGCGGCAGTTAACCGGCAAAATTCAAATTTCTATCAGAATAGCCGTCGAGAGGAACGAGCAATATCCGTTCTAATTTCGCAACACTACACATCCGAAATGGTAGGCGTTGGTGCGTTTCCGAACGCGATTCGAATAGGATACACGGTTCGAAACTTAATCACCCGATAACTGACCTCTTTGCTGTTTTTCACCTTTTTTTCAGCCAGTAATTTTTCTCTAATGACATGGGACTTTCTTTTTTTAGCACAATTTATTAATAATATTCCACAATTTTTTCACGTCACCTAGTTCCAAACTAAGACAACATACAGATAAACATACATTTCTAAATACATAAATATTATAGATAAGGAATACTAAATAAAGACTTAAATAATTAGCTGACTACGAATATTATAATCTAACTACAGAAATATGTTTATACTCAAATTAAATACACTTAGGCGTCGATGTACTCCTTGACTCCTCCACATCGAAAAAGTGTCCAAATGACTGACATCATTGTCATATTAAATGGCAGCTAAAGAATGAGCCTCACACAGCGTCGTTCAGTCAGCGAGAAAAATATCTTTAAAAAGATTACTTGCACCCGGATCCTATGACCCAATTGTTTTGTCCCCAAACGACTCAAAACTGTAACCGGGTAAAATGAGGTGAATAGAAAAATACTTCAAAGGGTATTCTCGTTATTTGAATATTTTTTGCAGCATTTAAGTATATTAATCCATACATATAAATAAAATTGGAGTGTCTGTTTGTAATATTGAAATAACTGCTTTTTACTACATGCATATGAATATATATACGGTACATACACCAAAATTACATTTTTTACAATTTTTGTCTGTCTGTTTGCCCGGGCTAATCTCTGAAATGGCTGGACCGATTTTAAAGGGACTTTTTTTAGCAGGTAGCTGTTTTAATAAGGAGTAACATAGGCTACTTTTATTTTAGACAAAATAAATTCAAAATCCTGTAATCCAAGCGAACGAAGCCGCGGGCACAGCTAGTTTATTAATAAACTCTTATTCTAAAAAGTCGATGCTTTGTTAGTGGCCGATAATAAGGTATCAAAGTGAAAAACCAAACCTAAGTGGTGTTTCAATTCACCCCTGGGTATCTATTCACCCCGTTTTACGGTAGGGTATTTTCGCTGCTTGAAGGTTTTATTTCAGCAGCCGCAGCGGCAGCGCTAACACAGCCGGCCGTACTTGAAACATGAACATATATGTATTTAATTATATACCCGTGGCTGTAAACTCTAATGAAATATTTGCAGATCAATTAGCTAGTAAGTACTATGTTATTTTAGCTTTTCTGTGATGAACGCTTCTTTAATATTGGTTTTGTACATATTTACTTAAAAACATACTTTGTTTTCAAATAAGAAACAGAAAATCTCATCATGAAAACCAATATAATATTGTACTTAGAATTTTATTTATTATTATTCATTTGAAGTTTTTGCTCGCTTGTACTTCAATATCTTATTGAAAGCAGAAATTATTTCCAAGAGAATATTTTGTTTGTAATATTTCGTATTTAATACTTTGCGGCTATTTCTATGTAGCTGTCAAACTGGCCATTATATTGAAAAGACTTTCAGAAACCAGGTTTTGAAATATTTTCAATGGAATATGTTGTCAACTATGTCGCGGGTTCAGAGCCAGCCAGGCTTTTACTTACTTTTTTACTTTGTATAATCTATTTCATCACCACTACTCGCAAAACGATGAAGGAAAACATCGTGAGGAAACCGGCATGTCCTAGAACCATCAACCAACCCGCACTGGGCTCACGTGGTGGATTACGGCCCATTTCCTCTCCTAGGGAGGAGGCCTGAGTCCCAACAGTGGGAACATTATAAGGCCGACTATGCTATGCTATGTTGTCAACTATTGACAGTTATTTTGGTCAACTCACTAAAACGGGCTACCTACCAGAGCTGTCTTGCAAAACTTTGCAAACTTCTGCTAGCGGCTTCTTTTTTATCGAGCCAACTAATTTATATCATGTTTTGATTTTTACCCGGTGGTTCGTCATATGGTTAATTTTAATAAAATAATTTTTCATGGTGTTGTCTCTTATAATTGTGGATTTCCAGAGGTTTAAAAAAGTTCAAAATAAGTAGAACCTGGCCTTAAACCTGATTTTGCCTAGTTATGTTCGCAGCGGTCTACCTGGGCTAATGTCATAATATCCTATATATTTTGCAAAATAGATTATAAATAATATTTTTATACGTTGATTTTTTTTTTTATTCAAACTAGATGAGGCCGGGTACCCAACCAATTCAATGATTTCAATATAGGCTGCTGCAATTCACGTCCTGATAGTAGATTTTCCTTTAGTTTTACTAAGTCTGGTGGTTTCACAGCTTGGTTAGTGCTTTATCTAGCTGGTGTATCCAACCCTGCGCCCTGTGTGCAACCTAGAAAGCTCTTTTGGCTTTTAAACCCACTCGGGGCAGTTGTATCTTTGAAGAGGGTATGTTAGGAATCATTTTCGATTTTTTCAAACGTTCATGCGTCATCCTTACTTTCTATACTGAAAACACGCCAATTATGAATAAAGAAAATTCAAAATGCCTACTTAATTTTTCAAAATTAACTCGTAAAGTTATAGGTATGACTTGAGCGGAGATAATGAGTCAATTTAAAGACGGATGTACCTTCCATATTTAGTTATTGTTAACACAACTACATATTTTTTTATGAATATAGGGCCGTAAAATAAAAAAAATAATAATATTGTCTATTTTAATATTTTTGTCAAGAGTTTCAACAATATTAAATTAATTGTAATCAAGATTGTTTTAATGATTATAATTACAATCTTTTATTTACAAAAGAATATAAATACAATGTACTTATAAATAACTAAACAGTTAAAAAAAAAACTGAACTAATCATAAATGATGATATAATCTTAAAATAAAATAAAAAATCTTAACAAGATATCATAACATTTTAAAATAAACTTTGATTAATATTTTTTTTTGGTATGTATTTAACATAATCTGTTTTTTTTTTTTCAGGTAAGGTGACGTCTGCTATAAGGAACTGCGTTCAATAATTATCACAGTAAGACAGCTTTATCTAATTTATTATGTTAAACGATAACATCATTTTTTTAATTGTCATAATAAAGCTAGTTAAGATTTCATCACATTTTAATTAAGCAATAAACAAATCCGAGATCAAATGTATTCAAGAACAATGCTATACAATGCTTGTTGTGCAGTTCAAAATAACAAATAGTTGTCACGGTCTTTTTTACGTCGCATGGGTAAGATGACAGCAAGGCCCAAGCGCCCGAAAAGTGCCATAAAACAGTGACTTTCTGAAGCTTACTCCTCGGTACGGGCAAGTTAATAGGTTTAAAAAAAAAACGTTTACTATAGATTCATGAACAACATTATCAACATTTGATTTTTTCGTGCTATTAAAACTTTTGCCTAAAAAAAATTTTGTAATCTCGCAACTTTTCGCAACTTTTCCCTACTCCTTCGAAACGGCTTGGATCTTTAGAAACATTTTTACACATTAAAATTGGTGGTTAAATATTCTTCAAAGTGAACATTGCATATGTGAATCAATCAATATTTCGCAAAGAAAATGGATTTAAAAAGGTCAGTCGCGCGCTTTCCGGGCGCTGTTGGAAGCAAATAAATACACAGATTTGCGTACTGCCGCCTAGACGGGTGCGAGAGGTGCGTCCACATAATTTTAGCCCAATGGTTCAAGGGACTATAAGCCTTAAGATGAGAGAAAAGGATAGGTAGCTATATTGTATGAATCTGACAGCTGTCACTCGCACCATCCTATAGCAATTGTAGTGTAGGTACCAAGATAGAATTTAATTGTAAGACTGGGCATTTTCGGCTACCAATAGTTTGTTTAATTACTTTAATGTTGTGAAATCTACATAATTACAAGAGTAATAGATGGCCCGGATCGCTTTAGATTGATAGACATGGGCTACACATTTGCTTAATCCGACGTTTAGGCGTTTGAACTGAACTACATCAGACCGACGCACACGTATAACACGCCTAGAGATATGCCGTTGCCGGCAATATGGGAATATTGCTGGCAATATTGCCACTAACATTCATACCTCAGGCAATATTCTCGGCAATATTCCCACCTATATTCCCACTTCACGGCAATATTGCTGGCAACGGCACATCACTAAACACGCCTGATTTGTACGAAGAACGACGTCGCGTGGCGTGAATGTAGTGTAGCTCTACAAGTCTAGTTTCCATATAAAATATACAAAGACTGATGGCACACGTGTGCGCAGTGTAGTTCTAGCTTAACAAACATACACACAAATATAAAACACACAAATATACAAACACCTATATAGTATTATTATAAAGTGTCATTTTAAGGAAGTGACTATTTTATAAAAAAATGCCAGACAACTACAATAGTCAATTAACTAATTTTTACTCTGTTTTGACAATTATACATATATGTATTTTACTAAATAAACTAGTGTCTAGTTTCGTATAAAACTTAATACCTAAAGAATCTTATATGTGAATAGATATTTAACGAAATTATATTCAAATTAATATGCATAGCAAACAGTTTTTAATTTTAATTTATTCTTGCGTCAAGCATATAAATGTTGGGGTATTACAAAAGTTTGAGATCGACGTCAAGGTAAAGAAGTAAAATGTACAGATTTATGAATTCAGAGAAAAAGCACTTTTAGCTGGCAAATGGAACAGTGTTTTAGACAATATTACAACCTTATTCAGAATATTAATACTTAAAATTATTAAAATCAGCATACCTCCAAACAATAGCTACGCCAAACATAAAAAAATTGACAGTTAAGTCAAGAGTGAATAGGTCACTTCTAGGCAAGCGTGCTCCATCGTCAACCATATCATCGCCTACTATCAGGTGAGATAGTGGTCAAACGCGTGCCTATCAATAATAATAAAAATAAGATAAAAGATGATGACTTATAAAGCTGAAATTTTGTACGATCATTTTTAAGACTATGGATCATACATTAAACCCTAACATTCAATCTTTTAACGCAAAACCTTCAACAACAAAACCATAGAGTGTCCAATCTGCAGCCAACCTAACGCCGCTCACAAGATGCCACGATAGTGGCTCCAATGGCGTACACAATTAATACAGTACTTATCTCACTAATTAACGATTGCAGAACGACCTAGAATCTTTAATGAGGCTGAGGCAAGATCCGTCCGGCTCTCTGTGGAGCTGAGCAAACGTTTGTACGCATGGCTAAGTCGCCGGTCGAGGGGAAATCTTGAAGATTTTCATCTTATACTGCTGTTTTTCGATAGCCATTTCGTATTTTTATGAGCTTAAAGCTAGAAGTACACTGCGCACACGTGTAGCATACATGCCAATCTGGGCGCATCTGTCTCTATACATTTTATATGGAAACAAGACTTGTAGAGCTACACTTGATCCACGCCACGAGATGCCACGCGAAGTCGTTCTATGTACAAATCAGGCATGTTACATGTGTGCGTCGGTCTAATGTAGATAGCTTAATAGTTGAATTCGAGTGTAATAAATTGGTAAACTAGCCTCAGCTGTATTGTAGCTAAAATAAACTAGCCCCAGTTGTATTGTAGCTAAAATTGGTACTTATCGCAATACAGCGCCTGAAAAATTACACACAGCCAGCAAAAGAACATAAAGAAAATCCGTGGTCGCACTTTAATAACGTTTAAAGTGTTTTGGTTGGTGCCTGTAACGTGTGACTAAGGCTTTTCTTTTTGTTCTGTTCTTGTTTTTCAAGTTGCCTTGTTTATTTCAGCATCCTGAAAAACTGGTTTCATACTTTTTCAGTGTCGTTTTTTGTCGTAGTCGGGTTTTAGTTTTTTACTTTTTTTATTTAAACAATTTTGGTGTTACATCACTATGTGCTTCTATACTATTCTCGTGAAGCCCCTTTCAAATGATAGTAAACACGACGTATTTATTTTATTTTTGTCTATGTTCAACGGACAATTAAGACGGTTTTAATGATAGCTCATAATTTTTTCGATTTCCGATAAATAAATTAGGAGCTATGAGGGAACAGATGAACATACTCACTTACATACATAGCCTGTCAAAATCATAACCCTCCTTTGGCTTTGCCGTAATCGGGTAAAAATGATGATAATGATGACTAAGTATGTAAAGCCAGTTCAGAAGCTTTCATAAAACAGAGAATAGCTTCATCCATTCATGAAACAATGACCAACCACAGTCGGTAGGCGTTCCGTTTCAAAATCTTACCGCTCGTTAAGCGCGTCCGTAACTAATTATTTTCCATATATTCGCCTTGAAAAATCGTAGCATCTTCAATTAAACCGAGTCTATGATTAATAGCTTCGTACATACGTACATATTCCTACCGCCCACGAGTATTTCACCATCGTACAACGAGCAGAGACTATAGAGTTTCTTCACAATACTTACTATGCATGTATGCGTGTGTGTTTAGCGATATGAATCTGTGGTACTACATTTACTTACGTAGTTAATCGTCCGTTTTATTAGGTGTAACTTTTTTGTATTCTTGCATACACTTAATATTTAATTTTTTTAATCGATTGGCATATTTTAAGTGTTCCGCAATTTTTTGTTTTGTTTTGTACGCTAATTTTTTAACCGACTTCAAACAGAAAGAGGTTCTATGTTCGGCTGAATGTATATTTTTTTTTCACCGATATCTCAGTCAATTGTGGACCGATTTTGAAAATTATTTTTTTGATTGAAAGGTTATGCTTCCAAGTTGAGTTGAGAAGTATTGTTATAATCTAATTATGAACTTCGAAGATATAGACTAGAACTCATAGGTTCACAAAAAACTGTCGTAACAAATAAAATTGCTTGGTTTATACGCGTAGTAAATGACTGTCTGACTGAAAGAAATGGGAGAGAGGATATACGGAACTGATCTGATGATGAAGCCGAAAGATAAATTATGTATTAGTGAAATTATTATTAATGATTGAATGTTGGAATTGTGATTTCATTTTTTTTTTAATGCAAATTTTAAGATGTAGTGTTTTAACCGATTGAATTTTGTATTCTGTGCAAATATCTTTTTAATATGGGTATTTACATGAAATAAATGATATTTTTACTAATCATTTATTTTGCCCTTATTTTAGGCCACTACAAACATATACAACATGTAACGTAATAAATGCACATGCTGAAAGTAGTACTTACATTCAGAAACGGCAATTTAAACTTTAAAATTAGTAACTCAATTTTTTTTTTGGTACCTATTATTTTTTTAGATGTTTGACTGAAACCTGAAAACTAGATTTGCCTAAGAGTTTTACTGACTGACTGTTTATATATATTTTGTACTATAGATTTTACTATACTAACAAAAATAACACATATTTTTATCTATATATATGTTACAGTCAAAACTCATAACCATTCAAAACCACTTTTGCCTGCAAAAATTAGGCAAAAGTACTTTTGACCGAAGCCCTCAGTTAAAAACATTTTTGACTGATTTTCGTAGTCAAAAGTGGTTTTAATTAAGGGCATCGGTCAAAGATACTTGAACATATACATCTGTATAACGTTAAAACAGTCTATTATTATTATTAAATAAACACGATTCAAAAATTTGATCGCTATAATTTATCTGAAAACATGTTTATCTAAAAATCTTATATGGCAGTGATTAAGCTCATTATAAAACAAAATCAAATCACCAATTTTTCCACACTGAAAAAAAAAACAAAATCCACATAAAATTAACAAGCATAGTTAATGAACATCTTTATTATCATAATAAGAAGATAACTGAATAAAACGACAATTAATGTTATAAGGAAAAATGGAAAATTACTACAGTTGAGATATCTTCGTGGGCAGGTTTTTTCAAACCCAATGCCCTTCGTCGCAGGCGCAATTATACCGCTCAATGTCATGCCAGATTAATTTATGTGATTTTTTTTTATGTTCTTGTCATAAAAAAATAAATTGCGTCTAAGTTTAAAAAAAAACTCGGTAAATAGCAAGGTATAGGTACTGTAGGAAAGCGTTTGGTTGACTGAAATTATGCATTTTTCAATATTTTGTTATTGTAAAATCCTGTTTGTAGTTATTCGGAGTGGGTTTTCATATTCTGTTGCCATTATGCCATTTTTTTTCAGTACTTAGCATTGCTGCGTTTGCATATAACGAGTCAGCCTTGTCGACAAGTTTATCTCTGGTAATCAATTCTACAATAAAATCATAATAAATCTCGGCTTCATTTTACTGAAATTGCGCCTATTTCAATAATTCCATACATTGTCCAAATGTGTAGACACTTGAAATATAAAACTGAACTAATTTGCGAATAATTAAAACAGCTAGCTTCACTCGAAAAATACAGCGCATTTTAATGCCAATATATTTTTTTTTACGGCATCTGTTGGAGATAAAACCTTCTTGCAAGCTTCCTAAATTATATGAAAAAATATGACACTTCTATTTGTCACTTGTCTTCACTTGTTTTCTGTAAAATATATTGTTCACACCGAAAATTATTAAAAAACTAATTTGCATTGAGCATCCAGTCATTGATTTTCATCAGAATACCCATGATTCTCGCACATGGTCCATAACGAGCCGGATGAAATATAATTAAGAAGATCAGCGATTATTTTCAAGAAAAAGAATAGAGACTGACTTCCACGCTGAATGGAGGTTCATGAGTTCACTGCTGGAGAACTGGATTGATTTCAAGCAAGTTAGTTAGTGGTGTACAGTTATAATTACGCTAATATCGTCACCCAACACTCAGGTAGTATATATAAGTAGTCATACTAAAGTCAGTACTATTTTATTAAATTACCAATTATATTGTGTTTGAGTAAAATCATTAGGTACTTTGTTGCATTGTGATTAGTATTTTATTCAACAGCAATGTTAAGTTTAAACTCATACTTTTAACAGTATAGTTAGCTATTTTGCTACATTATTAAACTTACATTATATTAAGCTGTAACTAATTACATAACTACTTAACAGTGGTATTAATTTTTAACAAGTATCTTGACATAATAAAAATATTTGAGTGTTAGATATTAGTACAAGTCATTGTTATAAATTATAGTTAGCAGTCAGAAAGGGCATAGACTACAGCTAGGCGTATAATTATTGAAATTATATTGTTGTTTTAATTTTTATATTCCTGTATCAATGCCAGGTTGACAACACTCGTCTCCCAGAATGTCTGAGGAAAAGGATTTAATTAAGAAGCGAGGCAGCTTCAAAGGTCGCTTGACTAGTTTCCTCAATTTTCTGGACTCATTCAAGGACAAGGAGCTATCTAGCTGTGATGTGTCCGAGTTGCAGTTGCGCATGGGCAAGATAGAGGCGTTGTATGAGCAGTATGATGAGGTACAGTTACGTCTAGAATGCATTGTTGACGACATCAACTTACAATATTCTCAGCGTTCCGAGTTTGAGTCTATTTATTATAAAACCTTATCTAGAGCCCAGAATATTCTGACTGACTACAATAAAGATAATAAATCGATGGAAAGTTGTAAAAGTACTCGTGTTAGCATAAAGCAGCCGGTTAAATTGCCAACGATTCAGTTACCAAAGTTTAGCGGATTATATTGTAATTGGCTTGAATTCCGCGACACCTTTACTAGCCTAATTCATTGTAATGATGACATAGACGCAATCAATAAGTTTCACTACTTGCGAGCATCACTTGAGGGAACAGCTGCTATAGTTATCAAATCCATTGAGTTTTCTTCAAGTAATTACTCTGTGGCATGGTCATTGTTATGTGATCGGTTTGACAACAAAAGATTACTGGTTCAGAATCATATAAGTTCATTATTTACTATTGAATCAATTACAAAAGAATCTTCTGTTGCCATTAAGAATTTGATCGATCAGTTAAATAAAGACTTGCGAGCTTTAGAGTCATTAGGGGAGCCTGTGAAACACTGGGATACACTTTTAATCTACATTGTCACACGAAAACTTGATCAAAAAACCTATCGTGAGTGGGAGGAGTGCAAAGGTAGGATAGACAAGGATGGCTTAATCACGTTTAACGCATTTATGCAATTCTTACGCAATCGAGCCGACCTCATCGAGACCCTGGAACTCCCCCGCAATCATTATTCGCAATCACCAGGTAAATCAGGTCCTAAGATCAAGTCAATGGTAGCACAATCTCCTATCAATTCTAGCACTGACTCAGCTTCTAAACCTTGTCCTAAATGTAATAACAACGATCACACATTAAATAATTGTCCACAGTTTCTCGCATTGAGTAACGATGACCGTCTCAAATCATTACCTAGTTATAAGGTATGTTTTAACTGTTTTCGTTCCGGACACTATGCTAACAAATGTAAAAAACCAGGCTGCAAACTATGCAAACGTAGGCACAACACATTAGTTCACGTACATTCTAATGGCACTGTATCGAATACACCTAGTGGTAATTCGATGAATAACTTGTCTGCTACGACTGAAACGAATAACGTAGCTTTATCCGCAAACATTGCATCTCCGTGTGGTCATACGCAACGAGATGTGTTGTTATCAACCGCTTTGATCAAATTAAGAGACCACAATGGGTGTGTGCATCTCGCTCGCGCGGTGCTCGATAGTGGTAGCACGTCTTCACTCATAACAGATAGGTTGTGCAATAAACTTAACTTAAAAACTAGCCAGGTAGATAGATCAATCCTTGGAATCAATAACGTCACTTCGCACGTAGGTAAAATATGTCGGGTTAAGGGTACGCCATTAGATGATAGCTTTGTATTCGAACTAAATTGTTTTGTTCTTCCGTTCATTACGAGTAGTGTTCCGTGTCGTCAGATAAATATTTCTGATTTCGACTTACCCTCGAATATTACTTTAGCTGATCCTACTTTTTATAACCCTGCCGATGTTGATATTTTAATCGGCGCTGATCTTTTTTGGGATTTGTTAGGATCTCAAAGACTAAAGTTAGGTACCGGGAAACCAATATTATGTGAAACCCGTCTAGGATGGATAGTTTCCGGTCCAATTACTCAGAATACTATCTCACTGCTGACGAATGACGTAAAGTGCAATATGTCTAAAATGGTTGCCGACAGCGATGGTGACTGGGAAAACCTCAAGTCAGAATTGACAAAGTTTTGGCAATTAGAGGAGGTGAATGCGAAGTCTTCCAATTCTTATATGCCTGAAGAGAAATTGTGTGAAGACAATTTCGTTACAAATACGACACGATTGTCTGATGGTCGTTTTTGTGTTCGCATCCCCCTTAAGAAAGATCCTTCAATTTTAGGAAATTCTTTTAATAAAGCCACACATTGTTTACATTCTTTAGAGCGTAAATTAAAGGTTAAGACGAACTTTAGTAGAATGTATCATGACTTTTTGTCAGAATACGAGTTACTTGGTCATATGACAAAAATTAATAAACCTAATTTATGTTTGGGTTATTTTATTCCACATATGGGAGTTTTACGCGAGTCGAGTACCACGACCAAACTTCGTGTTGTTTTCAACGCTAGTGCTTCTACTTCGACGGGAGTGTCCTCTAATGACCTACAGATGGTTGGGCCAACCGTACAGGACGGTCTATTGTCTATACTTCTTCGCTTTAGAGTCCACAAGTATGTTTTATCTGCGGATGTGGAGAAGATGTATAGACAAATAGTCGTCCACCCGTCGGACAGATATTTACAACAGATTGTTTTGCGTGATAATGTTAGTGATCCTATTAATGTTTATCAATTAAACACCGTCACGTACGGTACGGCCAGTGCGCCATTCCTTGCGACACGATGCCTTAAACAAGTAGGACTCGACTGTAGGAACCCTAAGATATCGGAAATCATCCAACATGACTTCTATGTCGACGACTTGCTGACCGGAGGGGATGACTTAGATGAAGTAAAGTTCATTCGCACTGAAGTCACCAAAGCGCTTGCGTCGGCATGTATGCCATTGAGAAAGTGGAAGTCAAATGATTCTCAATTATTGTCGAATGCTGTCCCTGCGTCATACGATTTGAACATTGGACAAAATGAGCCAGAAAAGTTGCTTGGTCTCTGTTGGCATATCGGCACTGATGAGATAGGGTTTCCTATAGGTCTGACTAAATCTTCGACTAGGTACACAAAGCGTGACTTGTTATCCGTTATTGCGCGAATCTTTGATCCCTTAGGTCTGTTAGGTCCTATTGTTATTACTATGAAGATCTTGCTACAGAAAATGTGGTTAGATAAATTATCATGGGATCAACCATTACCTAATGAGATTTGTAAACAATGGGAGATTATTATTAAATCTTTACCTCTTTTAAATCATGTTCGCATTCCGCGACTTGTAGTCTGCAATTCATTTACGGAGTTAGAACTCCATATTTTCACAGACGCGTCTGAGTCCGCGTACGGTGCTTGCGTCTACATTCGCAGTGTTAATGCTAAGGGTGAGTACATGGCTCGCTTGTTAATGGCAAAGAGTCGAGTTGCTCCCATCAAGCCTACGACAATTCCGCGACTGGAGTTATGTGGTGCGGTAGTCGGTTCTCGTCTTCACGAGAAGGTGATGAGCTCACTTCGAGTGAAGATCAGTCGGGTTTATTGTTGGACTGATTCAACCATTGTCTTGGGATGGTTACAGATGATGCCTACCAGACTTCAGCCCTTTGTGCGCAACCGCGTTGCTGAGGTTTTGGATAAGTCGGGTAACTGTACTTGGAGGCACGTCCCAACAGATCAAAATCCAGCAGACCTAATATCTCGTGGCATGGATATTAGTGATCTGCAGGAGTCAGATCTGTGGTGGAAAGGACCAGATTTTTTAAAACTAGATTCGTCTGAATGGCCTTCTCAAATTACGAGCCCAGGACTACAATCGTTACCGGAGACTCGACCTAAAATCATATTACATGTTGTAAACGATTCGAAACCTGAAGTTTTAATTGATTTTAGGCGTTATTCCAATTACACACGGCTCGTACGATCTGTTGCCTACGTATTACGATTTATTAAGTCATGTAGAAAGCATTACCCTAAAACCAAATACTTGTCACATGATGAGGTACAAGATGCACTAACTCTTGTCATTATTAAGAGTCAGATTCAGTCATTTTCTGAATACCAATTATTTTTGAACAAAAAGAGTTTACCTAAAAAGAGCGCCCTTCTAAAGTTTAATGTTTATTTAGACGATAATAATGTAATGCGAGTAGGAGGACGTCTCGATAACTCTAATTTTGCTTATAGTAAGAAACACCCTATTTTATTACAGTCCACTCATGATTTCACTAAACTATTATTTAATTTTGAGCATAAAAGGCTGATGCATGCTGGCCCACAATTATTATTAGCTTCCATTAGGGAAACTTATTGGCCAATAGGAGGTCGCAAGTTGGCGAAAGCCTGTTATCATAAGTGTGTTTTGTGTCACCGTATGAAGGGTAAGGTTGTAGCTCCCTTAATGGGTAACTTACCACGAGAACGCCTTCGTCCAGGTTATCCCTTTGAAAGCACAGGCGTTGATTACGCTGGCCCTATTATGTGTGCTAGTCGCCAGGGCCGTGGATGTAGGTTAGTAAAGGTGTATGTCGCTATTTTTATTTGTTTCACAACCAAGGCCATTCATTTGGAGCTCGTTGGTGATTTAACTAGCAATAGTTATTTACTGGCTTTGTATCGGTTTATTTCTCGGAGAGGTAAACCTGCTGATATTTTTTCCGATAACGGTACCTCATTTGTCGGTGCATACAACGACCTTTCCAAATTTTTAAAATTAAATAGTTTGTCCTTGGGTGAAAGTGCAGCAAACGACGGAATAAGGTTCCATTTTATTCCCGCCTACACCCCACATTTCGGTGGACTCTGGGAGGCGGGTGTCAAGTCAGCAAAGTATCACCTTCAGAGAGTGTTGGGAAATTGTAACTTGACTTTTGAGGAGCTGTACACCACACTAACCAAGATTGAAGCCATCTTGAACTCTCGTCCATTGACGCCGTTGTCTTCAGATCCTGCAGATTATACTCCGCTCACGCCAGGACATTTTCTTGTGGGACGGCCACTTACTTCTTTGCCGCAACCTGATTACCAGGATAGCTCTGCCAATTATCTGTCTCGTTACCAGAGGATCGAGCAGCTTCGCCAGCATTTCTGGAGCAGATGGAGCAAGGAGTATGTTGCAGAATTGCAACAACGCTCCAAATGGCGTTCCTGCAAGGATGGCTTGATGCTGAACTCCTTGGTGGTGATCAAGGAAGACGATTTTCCTCCGTTGAAGTGGAGACTTGGACGGATCGTGGCTGTTCATCCAGGAACGGATGGTATCGCCCGTGTAGCTGACATTCGGACGTCTACTGGAGTCGTTCGACGGGCATTCAACCGAATCTGCCCTTTGCCTGTGTCTTCAGAATCTGGTTGAAACCATTGGTTTCAACGCCCGGGGAAATGTTGGAGATAAAACCTTCTTGCAAGCTTCCTAAATTATATGAAAAAATATGACACTTCTATTTGTCACTTGTCTTCACTTGTTTTGTGTAAAATATATTGTTCACACCGAAAATTATTAAAAACTAATTTGCATTGAGCATCCAGTCATTGATTTTCATTCAGAATACCCATAATTCTCGCACAGCATCCTTTATTCAAAACTACCAGTTCGAATTCCGAACGTGGAACAAAATTGACAATGAGGATTTAGCTTTTTGAGATTGTTATAAGCAAGGATCAAAAACCATACGGCCTGAAACACGTTCCTATTTTAAATAACCCTCATTATTTTTTATAACCACCTTCTGAAATCATAGACAAGCTGGCACTAATATCGACTAAAACCTCAATTAAGCATGTTATTTATCACATTTATTCATATGTCAACGCACTGTGACCTTACAGCATGCCATTCACTGCGCCATAGAACACGCAACGCAGTGTCGCAACTAGTTTCAACACACGTTTTCCTTTTTTCGTGGGAAAATCTTTTCACTATACACAATGAACTTAATGTGTAGAAAACTACCAATTTACATTTTGCACTTGCTATAGACTCTATTTGTGTGTGGTTAAGGGTGGTTTTGGTTTGGTCTGGTGTGAAACAGTTATCGTATATTAACGGTATGTAATATATGATAATCAAGCGTAAATGTTAGGTTATAAGTTAGTTTAAAAGCATTTATGGTTGGAAACTGCTTTTATATGCTTCTAAAATAAAAGACAATTTTTTTTTTTCTAGGACTGATATTATGCAAATACGAAAAAAATGATTTGGTATGACGCACGGCAATCAGTTAATTAACAATTTATAATTTTAAAATTGCAAAAAGTAAAAACAATCTGATATTTTTTTTCACAAGTTCTTCATTAATTCATCTTTTCGGAATTATAATTTCAAGGCATGGATTTCGTATGTGCCTACGCTACAAATTTCAAATAAAAAAAACTACAGATTCCAAATTCGATTTTTAAAACTAAATACGCAAGTTCAAAAGTCCCACTCATCAAACGAACGCAAAAGGAATGCATCAGCTGATACCAGCCGAACGGAAGTCGCCTCACGTGTAGACTCCACCTTACTTGGTATGCACGGCAAGTGTACGTGTGCCTTTATAGCTCGTACTTCGAATTTGGTCTATGGACAACGAAGGATATTAAAAAAAAGATGAAATTCTAGACGTGTAACGGAACTTTTGAACGAATGTTTTTTGCAAAACGATTTTGATGTTTCGTGGAAAACTTTAACTATAACTTGTGAAGTTGTTTTTAAACCAAAGGTAGACCCGTCCTTTTTATTACCCTATTTTGTGTCCCACTGCTGGGCAAAGAAGTTTGGAAACAAACTTCTCTGTTCCAGTATATTAAACAAAAAGTTGACTGGTACAGAATGGCCTATTCCTATTGCATTAAGTCCGCATAAGTACTGCACATGAAGTTTAAATAAATACCGCCAGTCTTTTGGGCACATTACCAATCGACAGCAATTTATAGCAGTCTTTTGACGTCATATTTTATTTTATTGTTTTAATTAGTTTATGATTTTTAATATGATTTTTGGTTTTACTATAATTATAATTAGTTAGAAGTGTTTTATAAATGTAAATTATATGTATATAAAGAAAATTAAATAAATAAACATATTATGATTTTGCATTTTAAAACTGAAGTCGCAATCGCTTTTTACAACTAAAATAACACAGGCTTAGCATTTAATGACATCATTATCAGCTCAACATTGCTGCAGATGAAAAGATTATGTTTTTATGAAAATACTAATACCTACTTCATCTCAGTAAATATTTTCAGTTTTAGCTAGTAAAAATTTGACACTCCCTCCTCAGTAAAAGGAATCAAATAATGATTTCCCTCCCTTAAAAAACAACTGGACACTTGCCTGACCAAAGAACTGAATCTTGAAAAAACTTAGGCTTAATAGTTACTCTTGCAATCAAAAGACCAATAAAGTGGTCACCAGATTAACATTATGTCATAGAAAGAAACTCAAAACTCGTACATTTCATAACACAATGTCACTTAGACAAAATATAAATAAATAGGTGCAAGGTCACTCCATTGGGGGCATATTTCGGGAGTCGCCCGCCTGTCAAGGATGGCTGCGCAACTGTGGCGCAACTGTAGTGGCGCAAAACGTATTAATTACTACACTGAAATGTATACAGGGTGTTTCGGTTGGTAACGGATATGTTGAACGTATTCTTGCTTGCGGTCTTCTTAAAACAATATACAATTTTATTTTATAATTTTTATCTAGGGTTTTTATTATATTTTTAATTAAAATCACAAAAAAAAAATATTATAAATTAAATGGCAAAGTAACAACTGTACACCAAATACACATAAATAGTAATAATAATAAAAAAAGAAACCATTCCAAATCTGGGACAAAACGTCTCTCATTGTCATAATTAAAAAAAAAATAAACCATTGCCACCTCACGTTAAAATTAAACGCCACACTTGACGCTATTTACTTTAAAATAGCAGTTAATTAAGAATAACTAACTACGCAATTCCAGCGATATTTTCGCTATATTACCCGTAAATTTACCGCGTTAGCAGCACTCTGTATATATGAACAGTTAAGTGTCGGACCGTGCGAAAATCTGATAAAAACGATTCTATGTTCGTATAAAGAATATTTTTTCCCGAGACAATAGCCGTTATAGCACGACCATATGTACCGACCGTTTTTTTTCTTAATTACCGCAGTAATTTACCTTTCTAAAGTTGAGGTCAGCACTGTAATCCGATTAGTTAAGATTCGTCTTAAATTTTGGGTTTCAAGAAATCTAATTGGGCAACAACCTGTAGCTAGAAATAAAATATTTTTCTTTGAACTCATTTAGGAAACTATAACAACATAATTTATCACAATTTATTTATTTTACATTTAAGTTAGGGTAAAAGTTTTTTTTTTAAGTTTTGTTAATATTTTGGTGTAGATAAAATTTATTCTATTCTATAATTTCCTAAATGAATTTATCATAAATACAGTTGTAAGTTAAGTTATATACGAAAAATAAGTATTACCTCAACTACAACTGCTTTTCAGGAATTTTCCGAAGTATTTTAGTGGATCCTGGAAATAGCCTAAAGCATGGCAGAGTAAGACGACGTGTCAAACCAAGTTAATTGACAACTTTGATTTCCAGTTTATCGCGTAAAATATCCTTAGCATACTAGCCAGCTATTAAATACCAAGTATTACAATCACGGCACAATGTTTTATAATCAAAAACAGTAAATTACAAAATTATCCAATTTACTGGCAACTGTAAAACAAGATATCGCCTGAAAATAAAAATAACCATTATTAAACGTGAGAATTCAGCGATGACGTCGAACAAGTCGAGTCATCGACCGATCTAGTGGCTAGACCTTACCGAGTTATCACACAAATTAAGCGTTTTGTTGCGAAACGTATTATCCGCCGAATCTCAATTTAGACAAACTCACACACATTCATAAATCGTTGGCACATGACAATGAAACCGGCGAACAAGAAGCATTTTCGCACGATCATTGCAGCGTACGAATTGCGCAAAAAGTGCATATTGCGCCAGAAGGGCGTTATTGTGCACCTAGCCTTATGTTTTGCGCTGTGTGAAGTGCTTTTGTCGGGTGTCATTATGCTAGAATTGGTTTGTTTTTACGTGGTTCGTATTCTAGTAACCCTTGGCCGAATTCGACGAACAATCGGGAGCGGACAATTCTAATGTTGTATTGGTGTATGAACACACGGTTTTGTGTAATGAGTAATGTGTATTAGTTAATGATTTAGCATATTGTAGGTAGTTGCAGTGGACACACGGTTCAATTACACTTACAGCAAACTGGTAATCTGTGCTTTGAATTTGGAAGTTTTTTGGAGAACATCTTCCTTCAAGAAGTATTCTAAGGCATTTTCTGTGTCTTTCGAAAACTGTTCCTTTTTTAAACTTTGCACACATACATGTTAACTCATATACACCAGAATAATCCCCAAAACCTCTACGTCAAACAAATATCTGTTCCATGCGGAAATTGAGCCCGCGACACATAGCGTAGCAGTCAATCGCTCAAATACCTCAGTATTTAAAATAGCATTGGCTGACGTACCGAATGCCTCCATCCATTTTCACGTAAATACTACAAAAGTCCAAATCTAACATTTTTCTTATCAAAAGCCAGAAGGTTAAAAAAAAAATATATTTTCAAGCCTAACCAAAGTCCAATAGAACCCACTTTCACAAACCTTACACGAACATGCACCCAGCCAATAAAAGAAGATGTTCATAAATATGAATCAGCATTCAACAGTGTCGGGGGTCGCTTCAATGAATACGATTATGCTGGTACCGACCGTTGGGCAACGAGTCGCCACCCGACCCGCTGGACTGATTCCAATGGCTGCTTTACATTTTACTAATACATGCTCAGCTGCGTCCATTTAGATGTTGATTTGAGTGAAGAAATAGAGATATTTGGGGAAATGTCACCCCGCAATGCAAAGTCATATCGTACAGTCGTTTTTGCGAGAAACGTCATGAAAACGCATTTAATTGTCACAAGCAATGTTTGAAAATATAGCATGGGGTTTGTAAATTTGATTACTGAATTTTGATTGAAAAAACAAAAAGGAGTGGTCACCCAACCCACTAGACTAATTTCAGGGTTGTTTACGCTTTACTAACACATACTGGCACAAATAAAACCTCCTTAAATTCGTTCACGCCAGAATTTTGGGGAAAAATTCATTCTGCAATGCAGTCACAATTTATAAAGAAAAACGACATGAAAATGTATTTGATATTCAGGTACCTACTGTCGTAATCAATCGTAATTTTATTTGAAAATTCTTTGAATATAAATACATAAAGCTAGCAGGTTTAATTACTGGATATTGGGCAACGAGTCGCTACTTGACCCAATGGACTGATTCCACGATTGCTTTACATTTTACTAGTACATGTTTAAAGCTAAACTATGTTCATTTTGATATTAACTTAAGTGAGTGAGGAAATAAAAATGTTTGAATAAAATGTCATCCCATAGTACAAAGTCACGTCATGCGGTAGTTTTCCAATAAAATGTGGTAACAGTTCAATAAAAATGCATTTCACAATGATTCAGCTTCGATTTGGTGCACTAGTATTTTTTTTGGATTCACGAAGCTTGAAGTTCTAATGGTGTGTGATGTAAGGTAAAAGTGTGCGTAAGGCTACCATGAGCTCTAAACTTCAATCGACTTCGAGGAAAAGGTATTTAAAAATCAAGTACCTGTATTGATAGCTGCATTAATAAGATACCCATCAAGCATAACAATACCATAGAACAGGTGTCCATCGTACATCACTATAAAGTCTTCGTAGCATGCAAAATAATGAAAGCACCCATTGTCCAGACACGGGAATCAATCCTGTACCCGTAGTGGGGAAGTCTCTGGCACCGTGCCAAACAGGTCATCAATGAATGTGCTGGTAGACATTACAAGTTAGAAGTCGATCATAAAGTCCAAGAAAAAGGTATTAGTATTCTATGCTGAAAGTCGGTCTGAAACCATGTATGATGGGCTGCCAAATGACACTGCTATAGTAAGTTGTTTTTATTTATATATTGATACTAGCTTTTGCCCGCATCTTCGCCCACGTACATAAAATATAGCCTATCACTCAGGAATAAAGCAGTTTTCTATCGGCGAAAAAATTTTAGCAATCGGACCAGTACTTTCAAAGATTACTTCCTACAAACCAAAATCAATTTTTACCTCTTTATATATATATATATATATATCTTTCTATTATATTATAGAGTAGATAAACTAGTGCTTGACTGCGATCCCGCTTGATGGTAAGCAGTGATGCAATCGTTGATGGTGAGGCGTACTAGTTTATTAAGAGCCTGTTCATTCTAGCCTTGAAGATACCTAAATTATAATTAGGCGGTAATTTCGTAGCAAGATTTTGTATTGGTCAACGGTGTATATATCTTTTATTTCTCAAAGATAAACAAATATATAATCGTTTAACTAATAACAATCAATTACCTAATCGTTAAAAGTTAGCTTGATAGTCAGTTTGACCTTAGTTCATCCTTCTTTTATAACTTCTTTCACTCTGAGTGGAACTTCAAGGAGTTAAAAAAATTTCAATAGAGATGTCGTAGCAGATCTTAAAATTGATTACTTCTTGATATGACCAACTAAAACTGACCAGATCTATGACATAAAAGGTCTAAAGAAAGTAGGCCAAACGAGGATTGAAATATCATCAAACTTCGACGTTTAAAATGATCCAACTAATTTTACTTAGACATATCAGCAATTCGCCGTTGTTGACACTAACAGCATTGAATAGTTTATACTCTTTTAATTTAATCAAGTTACTTGTCACCTCTCAACTGTGAAGTATAAAATTATATTTCCCCACTAAAAACTAAACTTTCAACATGCAGACCTAGCAATTTCCTGCAATAAATGTAGAGGTAAAAGGAAATCGTACACAAATCATACTCCCACCGCGGTGTAACTCCGCCCACATAAGAAAATCTACGAGCACCGTCTGGTCTATAGTTACTACGCGCCGTTTGCCAGCCAGTTTCACTAAGCTTTTGGTATGGTTTAAACAGTAGATTTTATGTTACTTTATATTCTTCGTCTATCTTTTTTTTTCGTTTTTACAAGACGTTCATTGTTATACTGTTATGTTTGTTCATTTATTTCAGATTTGTACCTCAACACATTTCATATTTGATAAGTTTGCATGCAACTGGCCATTACATATTGCTGTATGGACTTTAAAAGATACTTTGATCTTGTGAGTTTGTTTCGGGATTTCTTCTCAGGCAGCTAGGAGACACTGGTCTCAATCAGTTTAAACTGACGAAAAAGTTTATGTGTAAAAGTGTTTTTTTTTAAACCTTTTTGCAAAAGAAATATTATTTATCATTTACTGTTGGATTCTTGCTGGTTTTCTATATTTTATTCTTCAACTCGTCTCCGTCAATTTCTCCAATACTTGTGCTATCCTTTAAAGGCTTCTAGTTGATTTAATCTCAACAACAGCTGCAAAAAAATATATGTCATAAAAAAAAATATCCGCGTCCAAAAGTTTTCTACACTTAGACATTAGCCTCCCCTAAATATGTATTAAGTATTTAAAATTTGCTTCCATAAATTCTGCCAAAGACTAAACCATTCGGCCGAAATGGTTTTCGTTTCACATTAAAACTTTTTTTTTTTTGACGCCTAATTTTGTTTAGGAGTATTTAGACTTGTAGTTTTAATTAGTTGAATGTTTTTATTGGACGATTTTGATTACGTAATTTGGGGAGCTCTTTTACACATGTCAGTTGACTGTCATCTCAATAGTCTCCTATTTCTTCGCCATATCATCTTAAATACAATCCATCCATCTCACAAAACTCTCTCATCTCCAGATTTTAATTTTCTTTTTCCATACCTATGTATTTCTATTGTTTACGAATGTGCGAGTATCATATTTTTTCTATCATTCTTTTTCTTCCTGTGGTCTTTCTTTACCCTTATAATCAAATGAATATACAAAATATAATTGGTTCCGTGTCAACACGCCCACATCTAGCGAAGCTCGTTACTTAACTCATGAGCTATTGAGCTAGGCTTGGTTGTTCAGGAAATCTAGGGAATATATTCTTCTTGCTTTAAGAAATCTATGGGTATGCTATCCTTGCAGGTATTCCTTAAAGTAAGTACACACTCAATTTTTGAATCAGATTCAAGGAAAGTGGCTATTTTTTTCCAGATTTTGGATATTTTAGGCATATCTGTCTACTTGTCTGTAATTTCTCACGTCTCAATTCACTAGGTGCAACAAAATGTCAAACTTTTATTGGAAAGAAAGAAAGAAAAAAAGTTTATAAAACTTAATATCCGTCCAGGGCCTCAAGTCTGCTATTACAATAGTGTCAGAATGGTCTATCATTGATGTCATAATTGTCGAAAAGACCATTGACCGATCAATGATCGATCATTATGAATTAGCAGATTACAAACTTTTAGCAAAATGACAATGGGATCGTGTTGGAATGACGAATTTATAAAAATAGCAGACTTGGGGCCCAGAGCTGCAGTGACACTTTTTTATGGATCTTATATTTTAAACGATCGCTATTTTTGGTTGGGTTTGATTTGGTGACTGTCAAACAGTGAAACGTTAGGCGAAAATTACATATATTTTGGGATAATGACATTCTGAAGCCTTCTAGTATCCCAAAGCCTTTGGGGATTCTCATCTAGCTTCTTCAATTCAAAGAAAACCACACAAATCATACGAATACCCAGCTACACACGAGACGCGTTTCACCGCCGTTCATTTGTTCTTTCACCTTTGCTCCAGTTGCGCGCGCAGCCACCCGCGACGGGACGCCATGACGCTGTGCCGGAGTGGAGTCAGCAGTGTTTGAGATACTCTGACTGGTTATTATCTACGGCTTCCTTTTGTTGCTTTAATGAACGGGTTAGAGGTGGAGATGGTAGGGAAATTGCGTTCCGCTAGAGGATAGGTTTGCTGGGTGATAATTTAGTGGCATGGCTACTATAAAATAATCTTTACTAGGTAGCTTTTGCCCGCGGCTTCGCCCGCATACATAATGTCTATGTCATGCAGGAATAAAGCAGCTTTCTATTGGTGAAAAAATTTTCGCAATCGGACCAGTACTTTCAGAGATTACTGACTTCCTACAAACAAAAAAAGTAACATTACCTCTTTATAATATTATAGGAATAAGATCTAAGTTATGAGGAGGAATTCAGGTCAAAATTTAACTGCTGAACATGGAACCACAGTATCCATTTTCTGGAATAACACCCTATACCCCTAAAACCGTCGTAAGTCTGGAGTAACTGCAGTTCTATCAACTCTTCATTTCCAATTTCAAATTCTACAACCAAATTCGAATTCTTCACGTCTAAGGCTTTCATCCCGGCTGTCTAAGTCTCTAAAAATTGGAGACTCTTAGCGATTTCGTAGTATTATCGAGACTCAAGATTAAAATGACTCCAATATCGAGAAACACGAGATTTACGAGACCATGTCAAATAATTATCATCATAAAAACATTAATATTAGGTAGATTTTAAAAAGTCTACTAGACAGTCTTGTGTTTCCTGGGAATTTCGAGACTGGGTCAAGACTCGATTTCTTTAGTCCCCACGACTCAAAAATATTAATCTTTCAAATATTGGTAACAATAACAAGTCGTTCTACTAACTGTCATAGCATCTTACAGGAACCCGTAACATTTATACCGACATATACCTAACTACAAGCTGTAACACTAACTGTAAGTTCACACGTTACAGGTCATACACACGGTATTACATACAGACATCTATACATACATACATAAATGTAGATTATGATAAACGACTCGATTTTACGCCGATTTCATTCATATCTCATCGCATAATATATAATATTTATGTAGATTGCAGGAACCGTTAGTTTAGCCATTAACCGTTCTCTCTGCTTACCTCGGAAGGGTCGAGCGTGAGAATATGCTAATATGAGCGCTTAGGGGCTAGACTGATGAGAATTAGTTTCCTTTCTAGACACTTTCTTTAACTAAAGTAATGTTTCTTGTATTTGTTTTGTGTAAAGTTTCAAAATTATAAAGAGAAAATGATTATTTTATTAAATTATTACTAGTGCGCCTCACCATCAACGATTGCATCACTGCTTACCATCA
The DNA here is from genome assembly GCA_929112965.1 of Mythimna albipuncta. Lineage (NCBI taxonomy): Eukaryota > Metazoa > Arthropoda > Insecta > Lepidoptera > Noctuidae > Mythimna > Mythimna albipuncta. The sequence goes on from OV815981.1 coordinate 11,392,365, forward strand.
GGCGGGATCGCAGTCAAGTACTAGTTGACACCAGTGGCCACCAGTACCTACACGGTGGACATCCCACACATATGTAAAAAGCGTTTTGGGAACACACTTATTGTAGCTAAGGAATGGAATTCCCTGCCGGAGTCTATGTTTCTTGATAGCTACAACTTAGGGGGTATTTAAAAGTCAAGAAGGAATAGGTTACTTTTAGGCAAGCGTGCTCCATCACCGACCACCTCATCGCTAAGATAGTGGTTTAACGCAAGTCTGTCTATTATAAAAAAAAAACACACAAACCTCCGTCACCTGTATAAATAGTTATATTGTATAATGCTATTATATTTATCCTATGGTTTATTTATATATTTATTCTTATAATCGCATTTTTCTCACTCTTTTATTGCACCTACCACTACTTTTTCTCTGCGTCACCCAAAGGTTGACTGGAAGAGAATGCCTAAGGCATTATTCTCCTCTGTTCATTTGTGCATGAAGTATTAAATAAATAAATAGTTTTCGTACATTTTATATGGACTCGCCGCACACAGTTGAAGCCGGTGACCGCTACACGCTACCACGGCTGTCACGTGAGCTCCATATGCAGCGACCCTTACTGTATGTCACAGACAAACAAAAACTCATCTAGCAACAACCAGCAACCAAAATTCTAGTCTATAACCATGATCCACATTCTCAGTATGTAGGTGACACGACGAGATGTTCCGTGGGAGACTTCTACCATTGTCTCTGACTTTCACGACCATCTTAATTGTCGTGACGCCAATTTAAATTAAATTAATTGTAATATTACAGTTCGACGATGAAGTTGGTTAATCACATGCTTCTAGGTTGTGTACGCGGAAGATTGAGATACCTTATTTTTTGTTGCAATGACTCCATTTTATTAGTAAACTTTTTGTTAGCTAGATTGCGAACACAGTCCGTTCCTTTATTTTTATTTCATCATCATCATCATTATCAAAAGTCCACCGTAGGCGCGGGCTTGCGGACAGTGAGCAATGGTTAGCTCGCTGTCCGGCCGTCCGGTAACTGTCCGGTCCAAGCCCAAGTCGTCGACGGCGCGCTGTTCCCGCGCGCCTCGAGGAGTTGTCAGCAACAGCAGCGGCCTAGCCGGGTCGAAGCCTACAGGGGCCAGGGTTGTCCGAAAGGGCGCTCGAGCCCCGGTATGAAGGCTTGAAGGAACGGGATGGGTTTTTTAGTCAGTAAGAGTCTGACACTACCTCCCGCTCCGCCCAAGAGCGGGGGTTCTCATAAGATGATTTATCCCATCGAAAAAAAAAACATCAGTCTTTTTAACGTTCTCACTGTAATGTGCCGTAATCCACCACGCGGGCCCTGTGTCACATGTCTTTGAATATATGGTTCTAGGACATGCCGGTTTCCTCATTTTTTATTTATCCTATACTTTTCCACTCTTGGGCAAAAGCCCCAACTTCTTTCATGTATTCTTTTCTTGAACCACTTCGAACCAACCCTTGCAGTAGGCGTCTAGAGAGGTGGGAGATGACCACCTTTTTCCTTCGCTACAACCTAATGAGATGGAGTCTCCAAGCTACACTAATATTGTAAATAGGTAAAGTTTGTTTTTATTTGTTTGTAGCAGGTAATCTCTGAAAGTACTTACTGGTCCGATTGCGATAAAAAACCTTATTCCTAAGTGGACAAAAGCTAGTATTACATAGTGTGACCTAACCAGCTCTTTGCCCAATTACATTTGTTCCATCAAAGACTTGCGAAGCCAACACTGGTGCTGTCAACTTGGGAAAATAGGAATAATTCAGGTGGTAATATCTAAATGTAGTCAACAGAAAGAAGGAAAAAAAATCTTTCGAACGAACTTCTTTTTTTTGTTGCATTACATATGTTTTTTTTTTATGAGTTCTGTGATACAAACTTAAGAATATAATAGAAGTGAAGAAACGAAAGTGTTAACTGAAGTGGAAGAAACTTCAGTAAGATTTTTTTCTAGTAACGTACTTGTATTTTTTTTCCGAAATAAAAATAAATATTATATACATACTTATAAACATTATCCCTCGTTATTATTAGAAAAATATTGACGATACATAAACTATTGCACCTACTAACATAAAATAAACATCTTCGCCCGAAAGTTTACACATCACAAACAAAATATTATGATAATCTAACATGTCTAAACACAGCTATTTACAAAACAACGAACAAACAGCCAGTGATATGATCGTCAAGTATTTTACACTAGTTTTTTTTTTTATTAATTGCATCTATTAATTTCACTGAGCATTACCACCCATCTGATATACAAGCAATCTAAAAACAACCTTAAAACTATCCCCTTTTAAGTTGCAATTCCTTTGAAAGCACACTCATAAATGACCATCCATAAAAATCCATATATCTCCTGTAATTTAAAATGATTGTGGACTATATCTTGCAGTGGATAAGGTTGTTTTTTGAGTGTAGTTTATGATAAAGGGGCGATAGGCAAACAAAATTAGTGTGCTGGCGTTAAACAGTTGATATGAGGCTTATGTTAATGAGACAAGGTATTAATTGTCCGTTAAATTATTACTTTTTGTGTTAATTTAATGCTCTAATGATACTGCTTTCAATGATTTTTGTAAGTGAATATTAGATGAACCCCTTCGAACCAACCATGTTGGTTTGGTTGGCCCAAACCAGGTTGGTTTGGGAAAAGGCCTCCCCCAAGAGAGGGAAAGTATAGGCTATATAAAAAATGAGGAAACCAGCATATTCTAGAACCATAAATTCAAAGACATGTGGCATTCACCAACCCGCACTGGGCCCGCGTGGTGGATTACGGCCCATTCTCTCTCCTAGAGAGGAGGCCTGAGTCCCAGCAGTGGGAACGTAAGGGAGAGGTAAATAGACCTGCCTGGCATGAAAATCTATCTTTAAAATATAAACTCTGTTTGGAAGAAAAACCAGTGTATTAGCTAAGAGAAAATTGTGACGGTGATTTATTCAACATCATTTTTATATTATGCGAAATCTGAATAGTTTGTTCAGAATCAGTAACTGAAAGGATTCCAATAGTTTTTACACCATGTTATATTTTTTACCAAAAATATTTAAACTGCACAACACAGATCACGGATGGTCATACCGGACATTAGGCGCTAGCAAACAGCTGCAAGTGCAAAACAACCCCACAGTCGCCTGGATGGCCCGCTGACTATGTATTTTTGCTGATATACCAAGCTTATAACTTTGTGATTTTTCATGATACAGTTATGAAATTTTGTACATAGATTCTTTACATAAAATTACGTGTTTTGGGTTCCGCATATTTTAAAATCAGTGTTGTACAAATATACTATCAGTTCCAATGTTATCCTGCCTTTTAGGCTATGACTAAGCCATCTCCGAGTAATTTTATCGCCCTGTTTTTGCCACGGAACGGTGCTCCTAAAACTGACATCATTTGTGTTGATGTATCCTACTTTTGCGTCTAAAATTTGCATACCGGTGATAGGGATCGGTTCATCTATTCGAGGGGTCTATGTGACCACTCGTCTATTTGCCTAACATAGTAACTATGATATAGGAAATGGTTCCATTTTCACAGATTAATAATGTCATAGGATAGAATCCAAAAAATAATTTTGTAAGTAATCATCTGCTGCCAGTAGCTTCGCTCGTGTCATAACATAAACGTGGGATTATCCCAAAGGAACACGCTCTTAGGTTTAAAAATATCCTATGTGCTTAATTAATCTAAATCCATTCTTTGCACTATGTCTTGAATCGCCAAACTTAAGTGGCAGTGGGCAGGACAAATTGCTCGCAGAGCAGAGGGTCGATGGGATCGAAAGATTCGTGAGTGGCAACCACGTACTGAAAAACTCAGTGTTGGAAGACCTTCCACAAGGTGGAGTGATAACCTGATAAGGGTCTCGGGCATCCGATGGATGTGAGATGCACAGGATCGGTAAAATTATGGCGACACTTGGGCGAGGCCTATGTATATCCAGCAGTAGATTTCTTTCGGATGAAATGACGATGATGATTCGAGCATGAAGAAGTAACGAACATACACACACACACAGCATCTCACAAACTTTCGCCTTTACAATATTAGGATCAGAATCCCTACCACGACTAACTAACACGGACCATTTTACGACCTAAACTAAACTGTTAAAGGCATGAAGCTATATAGGATGTGTAGCTATATCCCTCTTTCTCGCTCGCACGCTTGACATTTTAACACACCATGCTAAGACTTCATTTCCATATTATTAGTTCTTGGAAATCTGGAAAGCCATCACCATACACAACTTTTCCGCAGTTTCCCAGCCAGCATCTCAAAAAAAAAACAGAAGAAAATCACGCGAACACAGATGTTTAACGCACCACTAACCCTGGCCTCGCTAATTGTAACGTATAATTACTACAGTAAAACATAATTCTTAGCGAACAGCGAACTAGTGCAATATGTATGAGACGCGCCTTCCCATGACGGACTCTAACTGTACCCTGATTGAGTTACATATTTATATGGTTTTTAGTGATTGCTAGGTCAGCGGACTTTGACCTGGCTTCTTCCTATATTCCTCGACTTGGTTTTGGCGAAAGAGTGTGGACCCTGAAGCAAGGTTCCGTAAAGAGATTTTTTGGTACATCTTTATAGAGGCCTCAGTGCACGGCTTATCTTACTCGCCCAGTCTTCTAAGCTAAATTAAAGTAAGAGACTTGAAAAAATTATTACTTAATTTGGAATTTATTTATTTATAACTAGATTTTTTCTGCGGCTTCGCCCGCGTACATAACATAGCCTATGCCACTCAAGAATAAAGCAACTTTTAATCAGTGCTAAAATTTTTGCAAACGAGCCAGTAGTATCAGAGATTACCTACAACAAACAAAAAAAACAAACTTTACCTCTTTATTATATTAGTGTAGAAGATGTAGCCAGGCTTTAAAACAATGACAAAAAATAAAACACAATTACATTATAATTTGTAGTCTTGCTAACTTATGTCTAAGCACCTCATCACTTAGAGAAAAGTACGGCATGCGACATTATGCGCAGACAGTAACATTACTATGATTATAACAAGTAATATATTACTATTCTGGAAAGAAAAGATATTAAAATTGAAATCGTTGTTTGTCGATTTCAACTTCTTACTAAAGTTGACCGGTATTAATCGTGTTAAAAAAAATCCTAGTTTAAATTGTCTCTAACACATTTATATTGAAGCTAAACTATTGATCACTGTTTAAGAATAAACAAAAAATAGACTGAGTGTTGACAGGTCTCACAAGCAATACAATTCAAATCTTCTCACAACAAAATACAAGCACATCCTTACAACCCAGAACTAATTAGACTCAATTAGACAGATTGCACACTACAAGGAAATCTCCTAATAACTGTCAAAGGGTTTGTAATTAGTGCTGTAGGCGGGTCATAGCGGAGTAAACACGAGGTAGGCCTGTGACCCACGCCACGATGGCCCACGGTGGCCCACGGTGGTGTGACCCACGATGCGTGAACTTCCGTATGCCCTGGGTTCACACGCGCGTGGACTGTTGCGGATGGTTCAAGGCTGGGATCGTTTCACTTTTTTTGTATTGTGGAGGAAGAGAGAGGGAGAATATTTTTGGTGATAAATAGATTTGCGAAATTAAGTATGCTGACTTTAAATGTACTGAGAGAGATATTTCATTAAATATTCTGGGGGAAGAGTTTACAGAGCGATAATTGAAATACGGTTTTAAGAAATGTATGTTCTTATATATATATAGTATACATGAAAATGGGACCCCCACAGACACCAATATTAAAACTCGGAACAACGAAATGTAGTTTGTTTATCCAGGAAAAAAAATGTGATAGTTTTCGTCATGGCAGAAAAATAAATACAAAATGTTTATTTATGCATACAGGTACAATATATTTATAGTATATTAGCTTCTGCCGACGGCTTCGTCCGCATACATAAAATATAGCCTATATCACTCAAGAATAAAACATCTTTCTATCGGTGAATAAATTATCACAATCAGACCAGAACTTTCAGAGATTACCTCATACAAACAAAAAACCAAACTTTACCTTTATAGAATGTTAGTGTAGAGGTATCCCTGTATTCTGCCACAGTACAAGAAAACTTAATCATTTCAATTAAATCCTGTAATCGCTGCTGTAAACGTCACATCTTACCATCACGGAATAACAAAGTTTTTCAACAAATGATCTCATTCAGCGCACATGGAACAGAAAACATAAAAAACAAACAGCTGTCAACTAAGAAGTTATTATTGTTTTTGCTCAACACCGCTATAGAAGTATAACACAATTTTATCAATCAAAATACGTCTCCTTCATCTTCATTAAGTGTTCATTCATTTAAAGAGTCCACTTATAGGTACGTGCAGAAAAACCGGCCAAGTGCGAGTCGGACTCGCGCACGAAGGGTACTGTACAGTCCGTGGCAAAAAAAACAGCAAAAAAAAAACCACATTTGTTGTGTGGGAACCCACTTAAATATTTATTTTATTATATTTTTTAGTATTAGTTGTTATAGCGACAACAGAAATACATCACCTGTGATAATTTTAATTGTCTAACTGTATGCCTGGTGACAGACTGACGGAGATCGAGATCTTAGTAATAGAGTCCCATTTTATCTTTTTGGTACGGAATCCTTAAAAGATACTAATGGGATTTCTTTTTTTATTATCGACAAGCTCGCGGCTGACCATTATCTCACCTGATAGTGAGCGATGATGTGGCCGACGATGGAGCACGCTTGCCTAGAAGTAACCTAGTCACTCTTGACTTAAACATCCCTAGGTGTAGTTATCAGGACACAGACTCCGGCAAGGAATTCCACTCCACTTTTCTTTTTTCTTTTCGAATAAATATTTTATAATTTTAATATTGTAATTACTCTTCCTTTTTTCATTATTTATTTAGATTGTGCTTACATAACAGAAGCGATAAGAAATATTTTTAAACAAGATTTATGAACCTCATAACATTATTTAGTAGGGTGTCCATCCAAGTTTATTGGACATTCTTCCCCACAGAGATCTACGCTTTGGAACGTGCAATTTAACTTCACTTTTTGACTGACCAAAATTGTGACAATCCAAAAGTGCTTGTAAATGGTTTATTTGAAATAAATGTTTCTGATTTCTGATTCCACAATACCACGTAGTTTGATAAAAATAATAAGATTCAAGGTATAAAAACTTCTTAACCGTACAGTTACACGAATGACTGGCTATGTGTTATACCTAGAAGAGTATTATTTTTCGTAAGAGGCAAGCGCGCGCGCCGACCCGCGACGCCACTTCCTGTTGGGTGCTATGACCCCGAAGAAATGGTCTATAGACGGCGAACTTTGCCTTTTTATACGTGTTTTTTTTTTCTTTTTGACTTAATGGTCGGCACAGGAAATTGATTGGATGTATTTTTGGGGACAATCGAAGGTTATTTTACGGTTGAGCTGTTTGGGTGATGGTTTAGCTTCAGTTTTGGGGTGAGCTCCTGATTTTTTTGGATAACCTTGCAGTTGAAAAAAAAAATTAGAATTCATATTTTTACTAGTATTGGTTTCTATGAGTCGGTGTCGTTTGTCTTGGTATGATCATGTAAAGAGGAAGAATGGAATGCACGTCACTAAAACAGTTATGAGTATACATGTGGATAGATGGAGATCCCTGTCCATCCATCCACATGTATACTCCTCTCCCGAGAGAGACTAAAGAAAAGGTGGATATGAAAGAAAAGGGAGTTAGGTTAGGAGCTACGAGTAAGATAGAATGGAAGAAAAAAACGTGTTGCGCCGATCTCAAGTAATATGAGACAAGGGCAGGAAAATGATTATTAAGTATTTGTCAGCTCACTGTTCAACCAAACCTCATTTGATATCCAACGAAAAAAAAAATAGAAACTAGGTAAACTAAACTGTAGACGAAAATTCTTCTCTACTTGCCAAATAAACATCATTTTTCTGGTACTTACACATCATCCATTTCCAACAAGGTCCACAGCATAAAACCACACACACAAGAAGTCACGCACACACACAAAAACGCCGACATTACACATTGTGCTCAAGAAAGTTGACCCGTAAGCAATTTTCCCATACCTCCCCTACTTACGTCGAAAGCATGAATCGATTAAACGATCCGTCATAATCGTATCCAATCGATTTTTTTTTGTCTCTCTCGATAATTGGCCGCCAGTGTAGCTGTAGCTTCCGTGTGTCTCGATTTTTTTTTATGGATTATTATGAAATAATTGATTCTAATAACGATAGTTCGTTGAATCGATTAAGTGCGGGTCAGCGGTGATTTAATTATGTTTGTGCAAAGATGCTCTGTTTTATGAATTTTGCATAATTTATCTCAGTCAAGGCTTTTGGGGAAACTTTTAAGGGATAAAGTTGAGCCCAGTAGCATAACTATATCATCTGATATGACAAAAGAGTGTCCATGGAGTTTCTTGCACGTTCTTCTCCATAGAGATCTACGCTTTGAAACATGCAATTTAGCTTTACTTTCTTACTGACCGACATTTTGACAATTCAGAAAAGCTTCTACTTAATTGATCTATTTGAAATAAACGTTTCTGATTCCTGAGGCCCTTGACAAATTCATTAGATGGGGCCCCAGAAAGATTATCACGTTATTTATTTTAAAAAATAGATAAGGCACCCAGCTTCTTCCGAGCTTGCGACCTCTCACGGGGTTTTCAGTCCGGAGGCCTGTAGCATTTTACTAGTCCTGCCACCCAATAGTTCCGCCACTAGTGAGCCTTTCTATCACACCATTATTATGTGGAAAAAGTGTGTCACATGTATGTGTGTGTGTTTGTTACTCCAGTACGCTCAAATAACCGAATGAATTTGAATGAAATTGGACACATGAGTAGACTATGGTAGACCTGGTATAGCGCATAAAATACTTTTTCCGTGGAGTATGTTTCCTCTAAATCCAAAGTATTCTAAGCCCAATTTACGATATATTCTATGCGTGTAGCAAGTTTCCTCAAAATTTGATCAGCCGTTTGAACGTGGAAGACTCAAAGCCTTTTATTATTTTAGTATGATGTGATGCCCCCATCACAAAGTTCATTAGACGGTACATTTTGACGTCATTTCACACACCTTGGCGCGCTATTTAAGCAAGAATTGAACCGTGGATGAAATATACATCCTCTTTCCATTTGTACTAATTTACTTACACTTAGTAAGTCAAATGAAAATTTTTGTAAAGGAACATTGTCATACTTCTTCGTTAAAAAGGTTCTTCGATTTTATTCAATTCTGAATTCGCAATCAACCAAAAATCAGAATTAAAAATACATTATTGCCAGCCTTCAAAATGATTCATATTATTTATATGACAAAATAAATGACTCCGCTTTTTAACACTGTTTGTAAACATGCTCATTATAAAACGATAAATAAAATTATCGTCCTTTCACGACACACCGTTGAATGCGTGACATCTCCTTACTTATTTTAAAACCCATAAATATTCCCCGTTTATCGTTGTGAATTTTATTACAAACAAAAAATGTGACCTCTTTGATGATTATAAAACTTTATAGTTCCTACGTAGGCATATTAGGCATAATAACAGCAATCAATGTCTCCATTTATTATTAAAAAAGAAAACATTGTCACACGTTCGCGCCAACTCGTAATTTCATATTTCGAACACCCACATCGAACCAAAAGTCCCTGCCCTCTTCGCCACACGTATAATTAGGAGAAATGATCACGGACTTTATGCACGACAGGCGTCGAAAGGGCAGGACTGCGACCCGCAAATATATGACCGATTTTTCTTATAGCGCACTAATAAATGTGCACATAAAATCACGGTCCGTATTTAATAATAATGTCCCTTAATAGAATGGTCTTTATTATGAAATATCGCCGTGAAATATTTTCGCATTTGAGCGATGAATGAATCAGATTTCATTCACTCCACGGTAATCATTTTAATAGTATAGAATCATAACTTAATATTGATATTCAATTATTCTTAGAAATGTCGACCACACGCAATCGAACACGAAATCGAACGATTTATCGATTTAAAACAAAACGGTTCCAAATTTGAAACCGGCGTGTTCTCCTCTCTAATTCTCTTTCCCCGCCTATAATTGACACCGACGCGCCATTATTTCTCTCTGTCTCACTTAAGGGGTTGGTGTGTGTCTGTCTCTCTCCGTTGTGGATGTCACGTGCGGCTGTCAGTGCAGTGACTATTTTGACAATTATGTCATTTGGCCGTCACGGGCGTGTCATTTGGGCGACGAACGATTGTGGCCCCTGTAATTTTGTTTGGAATTGTGGAATTTTTAGGGTCGTTGACTTTGCGTTATAATATGATGTATGGGAACATCTGGGCTGTGAGAAATAAGGTGAAGGGATGATTCGACGGCCTGTCGCTTTAATTGATGGAATTAAGTTGGTAATGACGGCCGAACAACAGATTTAGGTATCAGATAAACTTGACCCATTAATATTGTTATTTTTGGGGAAAAACTGCAGATAAAATAAATTGAAGATATGATAAACTGTTCAATGAAAATGTTGCAGCCTCGTGTTGTTTCTGATAGCTATAAACTGAGGGTTTTATGTCATAGTAACTATTGTAGCGTGATCTATCGTCGACCTTGCTTTCTATCACGAGAAGTAGTACTCAAACGCAAGAATACTAACATCGCTCGCTGTTCGGCCGTCTAGTGACTATTTGGACCGAGCCCGAATCGATGATGGCACGTACTGTTCCACGCGCGCCTCAAAGAGATGTCAGCAGGACCTTAGAAGCCTAGTAGGACCAAAGCCTGTTGCGGTCATGAGTTGTCCGAAAGGAAACTCCGAGATCCAGAGACGCAAGGCGTTGAAGATATTTTAGATTCATCATCATCATCATATCAGCCGAAAGACGTCCACTGTTGGACATATGGCGACGCTAGGGGGAGGCCAAGCGTCGCCGCAACGACTGATCCTGTGCGCCACGCATCCATCGGATTCCCGCGACCCTGATCAGGTCACTGGTCCACCTTGTAGGAGGCCTCCCAACACTGCGTCTTTCGGTACGTGGTCGCCACTCCAGAAGCTTTCTTCTCCATCGACCATCTGCTCTGCGTGCAATATGCCCTGCCCATTGCCACTGAGGTTTGGCAATTCGATTGGTTTTTGATTACCCACCTAAAAAAAGCTTACCAATAAAAAATGTAAATGATCAAGTGCTATTTAAAATTCCATAATCTGCTACAAATCAATAATTCATTAAATAAAAATGTAACTCACAAAAACAATCAGAAATCTAAACAAACCTGTGTCCCCATGAATGTTTCAAGTCCGTGCGAGCAATTTCCCGGCTGTAGGAAATTCAGCATCGTTGGCAGAGGTCGTGACTAGTGGCAGCGTGTCGCCACCTGTCGCCATGCATTATATATGAGGCACAGCGCTGTCAAAATGCACTTTTATATGTAGTAGTGACAGGAGGGGGGAGGGGAGTTGTCTATGGTATTATAGATATTAAAGAGCAATTATATGTGATACGGTTGATAGGTTTTTTATTTAGGCTGAATGATATTTTATCTTTTGCTAATTAATAGTACGGACATCTTTGCCGCATGACAGATGAGCTGTAAGCTAAAAGAGCCACTTATTGGGTCCCATTAAATGCAAGGGGACATCCCAGTAGACCAAGGCGAAGGTGGAGAGATGAGCTTGGTAATTACCGGAGGGACTGGCCCGCAATGAAGATGACAGACGAGTCTGGAAAAGGGAGATGGAGGCCTTCACCCAGCAGTGGGACATAAGTGGGCTAACTAACTAATTAATAGTAGTTGCTGACTTAATTTGTCTATCAGAATAATTCACTTTATTTGTCTCGCTCACGAGAACGCCGTTTTCTATTGCTACCAGTGCTGGACTTTGACGTCAGAGTCCATGTCGGACTTCTCTTTTTAAGCTTTGAGGCATAACTTCGTCTTTAATGAAGATACTTAAAAAAAAATCATATTAGATTATCAGATGTTATTTTACTTAGTTCATAAAAAATATTTTTATACTAAAGTAATGGTTCGTCCCGGCTTCGCACGGGCAATAAATATAGCCTGTGTTATGTACTCAAAGTGAATGTAGCTTTCCAATGGTGAAAGAATTTTTGTAATCGGCACCGTAGTTTTTGAGTTTATTCAAACATACACACAAAAATACTAATTTTCCCTCTGTATAATACTCGTATTAGCTTAAATAAAATAATAAAATATTGATAGAAAATCTACTTCTCTCGTTCAAACTTCAACAATGATGGAAAAATGGTTTTCCATCGATGATGATAATGAAAGCTACACAGATTGAAGCTTCTGGTTCCCGAGTCCAGACTTCGCAATGAGTCACTCCGGTGCACTTCGCTGTTAGATATTCGCGAACCGTCTCGTCTTTCTTATAATATTCTAATTTATCTACAACTGCATGGTTCCTAGAATACTTAGTAGTGATCCTGTAATTGTGTTTTGACTGTCTTGATGGTCTAGTGGTTAGTGGCTCTGAGTCCCTGACTGCTAAGACAAAGGTCGTGAGTTCGATTCCCACCCAGAACAATCGTTTGGGTGTATTTTATCTATAATATGTATATATTTAGAAATTTATGTTTATCAGCTGTGTAGTACTCATAACACAAGCTCTACTTAGCTTGGGATTAGACGGCGTAAAAAAATATTGTACACACCGTGACTAACTTTGTCTAACATTGGTTCACATCTAGATATTTTCTGTCATACAATTTGAGTATGCATCTGTATCCTTAAATGCAGATAAAATTATACTAAACTAGCCTCTCTCAGTGGACTCATGCGCAAGATAAAACATATCCTATGTCCTATTTTATTTCACGATCTAACCATGTACAAATGTCACCTAATTCCGATCTGCCGTTTGCAACCACAGGAGTAATATACACCTCTACGGCCCGGACTAAGCGTTTAGCCATGATAGTTGGATGATAATTGATGAAAATATGATAATTGTATTTATATTGTTAAACTATGTCAATAAAATTGTCTGTCCTAACCTTTTCATACTTTATGTATGTGGGCGAAGCCGCGGGCTAAAGCTAGTTTTTCGTATGGCGCACAACTTGTATCAAAATACTTTCCTAATTCGCCCATAAAGCTGTATTAACAGCTCAGTAGCACAGTTTAGCGCGGGCTACCGTTACCGGCGCCCCTCGCATGCTAATGCCGGCTCGTGCACACGTCGTGTGTCGTCGCCGCGCCGCCGGCTTTGTGACGCCGACCACTACGCCGCCGTACCATAGGCTCAAATCAGGGATTGAATATAAATCAGAGATAGGATTATTACAGGGATAGACTCATTGGCCTTAACCTCCATAATGGCACATTTTTTACTTTAAGAAAGATGATTCAAAAGCTTCTGAATATGCTCTAGTTTATGTGTTATGTAGTACATATGTGTAGGATATAAAACCTTTCCGTTATAAAAAACCTTCATTCAGCCGAACATAGAACTTCCTCCTTTTCGAAGTCAGTTTAAAATGCACGAGAGCAACATTCCTAATATAACGTATATCATATTTAAACCTACCTCCCAAATAAAAGACATCAACGCGTGAGATGCAAAAATATACATATTTTTGTGACCAAATATGGAATTTGGATGCATTAGTTTAATGTCCATTTTGGGTTATTTTTATACGTAATTCTGTTTATGGTTACTATTTTAATAACTAGTGTTATCTTAAAATATTTTTTTAGGATAATTGAAATAATGAGAAACCGATTTTATCCCTCTTCAGGCAGAATAAACACGGTTTCTTAAAAAATAATTCGTTGGTGACAAAAACGTGAACTTTATTTTACAGAAACCTGTTATGACAAACAATACTAAAACAATGCAAAAACTGATCGCTAAACCATGTCATTCGTTAACTTACAAAACACTACACATCTACATTTGTAACCAATCTATCATTCAACACATTCCAACACAAAATTCCAAATAGTCAAATCAATAAAAAAAAAAATATCCAAATAGTGTTTATGAGCGATAAGTACCCACGCCACGTGACGCGACTTCCTGCCGCGGAGACGCGCGTTTCGGCGAATCAGTCGCGTCGGGCGGCCGCGACGCGCATGCGCGACGCTCATAGTAATAACAGTAGGAGTTGGCGCAAACCTGTGCAATGCCGCCGAGAGGGAGCGGTGTCCATTGTTGTAGGAGAAAATTGAATTAATCTACACTTAATACATATTACGAAAAGGTAGTTTGGTTTTCTTTTTGTTTTACCTCTGAAAGTACTGATTTGATTGCTAAAATTTTTTCACTTATAGAAAGCTGCTTTATTTCTGAGTGATATAAGGCCATATTTTATGTACGCAGGCAAAGCTAATATGTAATAGTAGTAGAAATGCTAAGGAAACAGGTTCATACACAATAAGACCAAATAAGAGATGACCTGTGAAACATTTCAGCCAAAAGACGTCTACTGTTACACAGAAGCCTCCCCCAAGTGTCACCACAACGGCCTATGCGTCTTGCATCCATCTGTTTTCCGCGACCCTCACCAGGCCATCGGTCCACGCTGGCTGAGGGAGGCATTCCAACACTGGATCTTCCGGTGCGTGGTCTCCTCTCCAATCTTTGGGCCACTGTTCTTCACTGGCTTCCAGTAAAATATTCACCACAAAGAGCCGTTCAATTCATTAAACCCCAACCAAACGCCAGCGTTCGCTCTCTCATTGTCTTTCTATTGTGACATTGTAATTACGGTATTCGAAAGGTTAATTTAATAAAATAACCAACTTAGTGCTACACAACCATCCAATAAACACAACCTACAGAAACCAAGAAATAATGTCGTATCGTCCAACAATGGAGGCGCGCCGCGGCGCGTGCTGGCGACGTGACCGCGCGGCGCACGCGACGCGAATACCGCGCGGCTAATGAGCACGTGCAGTGTGGAGCCGCCCTTACCAACCTTCACGTGGACCTCAAGTGCGACGAATGTGTGGCGTGATGGATTTTTTTATAATTTATATTGACAGAACTTAATATCGAATTCTTATGACTTTGTAACAGTATTAATTCATTAAACTCCAAACGAAAGCCAGCGTTCGCTCTCTCATTGTCTTTATATTGTTTCTATAATTATGGTATTCGAAAGGTTAACGCTAGCTTTCCTGCTCAGGCTGGAGAGGGAGGGAACGTCAGATTTTTACGACTAAAATGCACCCTTCACCGTTTTGGGTGATCGTTTTCAGTGACTGATTTGACTTTAAAAAAGGTGAAGAAACACATCGTGAAGAAATCGTCATGTCCAAGAACTAATACACACTGGGTCCGCGTGGTGGATTACGGCCTATTACCTCTCCTAGAGAGGAGGCTCGAGTCCTAGCAGTGACGACATTATAAGTCTGATTATGCTATGTTATATGCTTATTAAAAGTCCACCCATGATAGTTGTCACGTTTCACGCTTGTCGATTTGAAACAACAAAAAAAAAACTTGATGTTTGTTTGAGGCAATTGATTTGAATTCAAAATGCTTATTTTATTTCATAGGCCTACATGGGCACTTATAAAATGTCAGCCAACTAGTGCAATTGGTCGTTCTCTGTGGAAAAGAACTGGCAAGAAACTCCACAGCGTGTTAATAATTAATTCTATGAGTGTCTATGTCGATAAGTAGGTATTTTGTCACGCATGAGGAGCTGCTGCTCGCGGCTCCACCCCCGTGAAATGAGTACTTCCTACCAATATAAATGATAAAGGAAGAAAGAAAAAACGTTTAAGTTTAAATTGATAAATTGAATTTTCACTGAGGTGAGGTTAACAAATTTTCTCCTATATTTCTGATAGTTTTAAAAAAAATCTACTCTTAAAAATTAATCTCGGGTTTGGAGGCATATCTACTTTATTCTTTCGGTATATAAAATCGGTAGGTACTTAAATAACTCTACCTAATTTATCACCTCTGGTGATAATCTAGGGTCTAAGCCATTTCGGTGCCTTTTATTCAAATCCATTCAGTCGTTTAAGCGTGAAGGAGGAACAAACATACACACATACACACATACCTTTGCCTTTATAATATTTATGTGATGGCTACGATTATTATCACTTAAATAGGTCAAACGATCAAATCAAAAGTACAGTACAGTACACACAAACGTGGTAGTTTGTCGTTTGCATCTTTCAACACGAAATTATTTCTTTCTTACTCCAATCTCTTTACTATACACATTTTTCGATATACGATTCACTGTTTTAATTTTGCACATTTCAATATAATATCCTTACCAGATTTTGACCTCCGTGTCCGATTTTGGAAATTAGCCAAGTCTAAAAGAGATATTCTAGTGCAGAAAACTGCTTAAAACAGGAGCAACCCTATAAGATTTCCTGCAGAATGAGCATTACATTTTTTGAGGGGGAGTATTTTTTCCCTCTCAAAGGCCAATGGGACGGCATCGGCACGATTGGGGCAAGATCAGGCACAGAAACAACGGCGACAAGTACTTTCGGAACCATGGAGTTGTCACACCACGACACCACCAACTTTACGACTTGACAATCGTACAGGACCCCGCGCTCAGCAATCGCGCTTGTGACCATGAGACCTAGAGGGCAGTTTCCATTTTGCAACCATATTGAATGCTATTTTCCTTTATCGGGTTATTTCTCATATTTATGGCGACCAAGTTTCCTCAAAAATGTGAACATTCTTTAATGCCTCCAACACTAATAATTCTAGTTCCTTCTACACCTTCATTGACATAATAAAGTTGTCAAAAAGTAAAAGGCCCGTTTTGAAATTTATATTTTGACGACCTAGCGACTTGTCCGGTGTAGTGTAACTACTACTACACCGGACACCTAATTATTATTATTTTATTTTTTCTTTCAGTTTCGTTCCAAGTTACACTCTATATAAACTCCATCTGTTTAGGTACTTCACTAAACGTAATCTTGATATGTTTTTAATTTAAAATAAATCGTGTAAAAGACATACAAAGATTATTTAAATTTAATAAATTATCTAACATCAGTTTAGGTAAAAACCTTATTGTAAATATTTTTAGATTTTTTTAGATAAAAGACATGTTAAGATTGTTTACATTAGTTAACTACCTAAACAAATGCAGTATAGGATTTATCTCAAATTTCAGAACAGACCGTTTTATTTTTTAACGAGTTTAAACCTTGTTTCCAAGCGTGCCTAACAAACCAACAATTTACTAAAGCCTCGTGCTGATCCTACTAAAAAAAAGCAAACAATTAGTGAGACAGCTCAATTGTCCAGCGCGTCCATCATCCGCACCAGTGCCTCCAAACGGAAACTAATCCAATAGACCAGCCTTTTAACAATCACTTCATTTTATGCTTTTTCTTGTAATCGAAAAAAACAACTGTGCTTCGGCACGCGCGAGCTCGCCGTTTGCGTACGCGCTCCGCATCTTAACGTGATAGAAAGAGACAGCAACACAACAATAACACACGTTAGAGCGAGACAGCCATATGATTAATGAGTACGACCCGTAACCAAGAAATGCAGTCAAATTAGGAGAAATAAATATCAGAGTTGATGCTTTAAAAATATATTTGTATGAAAACGGTTTTAAAGTTGTAATGTTGGTAAACTGTATGTTTTGTTATGCAGTTGTCGACCTGCTATTTATTATGTCAGTCAGGATTCTGATATAAACAGGAAGCTTGAAAAATATATTCCTTATAGGTTTCATAGATGTGCCTGTACTGTGAATTTTATTTCTCGCATAATACTAACGTAATAAAAGGAGTGGGAGAGGAATAGTTTTTGAAATCTTCCTTGGATTATGAAGTATAATTTTGTTCGTCGTTATTTAAAAAAAGAACAACCCGTACTGTGTGATTTTATCCATAGACTAAAACTATTTTTTATTAGCCAAATTAAAAAGGTTTACCTTCAAAATAATAGATTCATCACTAAAAACAAATCAACAAACCGTATCAAAACGTTTATTTGAAAAATCACTATTTTGTGAAAATATACAACAAACACAACAACACACAGACAACACAAAAACAGACAACTGGCAACAACAACAAAAAGACAATACACAGACAACAACAATACAACAACAACAATAGACAGTATTGTAGAACAATAATATTAATATTTTTTCAGAATCGTCCGTTGTGGCGACACTTGGGGGAGGTACATGTCCAACAGTGGACCTATATCGGCTGATATGATGAGATAGTATTGTAGAGCAATAATAATATATTTTTTGCGGAGTTCCAGGTGGCAAAATATTTTTATTTTGCCGCCTGGAACACCGCCCTGAATAGTTTAAAGGATGGAACTATTTAGGATGTATAGTTCCATCCCTCATTCTCACACGCACGACTGACACTTTAACACGTCATGGGACAAGGCCCCAGCTGTTTTCTAGTCTACCTGGAAAAATAAAACTTCCAAAAATTTAATTTTAGAATGCTAGCAACAGCAGTACTGGCCGTAGAAAAAAAATGTTTCTGGTTTTTAAAATCATTCATTCATAATTTCCTCTCTGTTTTTCCATAGAAACAGTCTCTTGAACATTCCTCTTGAGGTATTCGGTAAACTGTTGGTTTTGCGTGCTTTACGTGGCCATCAGAGCTTTGTACATAAAATAGATTACAGCTATATAAAGCTGGTCGGAGAGGCGTTGTCGACGCGTTCACAATGCGTCGCCGACGGCGTGCGTTTACGGCGAGATACTAAAGTTTATTGCGCACTGCGACATGAACATATGCGTTGGTTTGTATAGAATGGTGCAAGGGATTAACGGGTAGCGGGAAACGAGACAGAAGACTTTTTAGTGAAAGGTCCACCCTTTGCTATATCAATAAAATTGTCTGTCCAAAAAGACAGACGGACAAACAACAAAAGACAGACAATTTTACTGACACAGCTTCACAACATAACATTTTGTATTATATTTACATAAATAGTTAATTTATTAGTATAAATTATTTAAGTTTATTTATGAAAGAGAGAAAGCGTCGTCGAAGAAAGAGGTGGCGAGATGCTCGAAACACGTCCCACGAAGACTGTTTCGAGACAGCGCAGGGGAACAATGTCTGAAAGGGATTGGGGGAGGCCTTTGCCCAGCAGTGGGACAGTAATAGCTAGAAAAATTCTTCGGCAATCCCGCTGTCGCTCTTATCTTACACCAGTCTACAGCTTTCGTTTCCGCCAACATAGCTCGGCCGAATAAACCCTCGGTTTATGCATTTCGGCAGCTTTGCTGTTTTATTTCGCGGCGTTTCTCAGAACCCAAGGAAAAAATGCCTTTCGCAGACGCGATGGAGACCCAAAGGATTGTAGGCTTCCGATTGTGGAAGAACATGGGATAGCTTGACGTTTGTACGATGTTAGTCAGCCTTTGAGGTCTGCCGAAATGTTTTGGAGTAGGTTTATGTAACAGATAGGCTACTGTCATCAATATACTTTTCTGTAAAAACCTCATGGAAACTTAGGGACTCAATTTGGACTCCTCCCTCCTTGCGTCGTACTCCTCAGTGCTGAGGGTAGTCACCTCCCTGCTTTATCACTTTCATACGGACGATATTCCTCTGTCTGTGGTGGTATGTAGGGTAGAGTCAAAAGAATTCTACTTTTTGCCCTTGTCCCACATGATGTGCTGTATCTTAAGGTCGCATCAACCTGTTCCCTATATCTATTAAAAAAAATTGGCTTTAAACAATATGGTTCTAGAAATCATATTATTAGCTGTAATAACAACCGACCGATAACAAAGTTACCGACATAGCACGAAAAATCAACAAACTTTAGTGGCAATGGGCAGGGCACATTGCTCGCAGACCAGATGGCCGTTGGGGCCGAAAGGTTCTGGAGTGGCGACCACGTACCGGAAGACATCAAGAAGCCTAGCCTCCTATAAGGTGGACCGATGGCTTGGTAAGGGTTGCGGGAATCCGATAGATACGAGACGTACAGGACCATTCATTGTGGCGACACTTGGGGGAGGCCTATGTCCAACAGTGGACGTATATCGGCTGAAATTATGATAATGATGAATAACAACACTATCTATACAATACTCCTTTATAACTTCTAAAAGTCCCCGTTACTAAAGACAAACCGTTTACGCTCAATAAAAGCACAATAATCCACAATCGGCAATCGTATCAGACTCACAAACAGAACATACTTTACAGAACAGCCGTATGATTTAAATTCAGCCAATAATTTCTGCATGACCCTGTATCGCGATCCGAAATAAAAGTCTACATACGCACGACAATAAAACGAACTGGCCACTGTCCGGAGACTATGAGACAAGACTTTAAAAAAAAAACGACAAAATTGACCACGCACTTGGAATCGAAATGCAAAAAAAAATATTTTGCTAGAAAGAGATGGGGATATTGAAGTTGTTCGTGATAGAAAGGGAGAGGGGATATAAATTTAGAATGCATCGCATGCTCTTCGACATCCGTCCGCGCAAAAAATCAGTGCTGCCATCTATCGGTTGTTAGTGACACTACGGCGGGTTCAATGATTGATTGGGGGCATTTGGTTTTGGGTCGCGAGTTTCGGCAGTTCCTGGTTTTGAATATAAAAATTTGTCATAACTGGACTTTGTGAAAATTATTAAAGTATTTGTTGATTCTGCGCATGATTTATTGAATTCGTCGATTGAACTCAATGTAGGTACCGAAAGATTTTAATATGTAACCATGTAGAAGGCCTTGTTTCTGGTGGTAGCATAATCAGTCTAAAATATAGACATAAGCCTCCTCTCTATAGTATGAATTAGGCCTTAATCCACCATACGAACCCAATGCGGACTGGTTCTTTCCGCTTGTGGACATAATATATTCAACTCTTTTCAATATCTTTGAATATTCAACATTGTTTTTCCGTAAATTCTTAAAAAAAAATGTCCATATTGCTTAAATTTACAGTAACTGACCTATCGTCATGCAAATAAATATAAAAGACAATATATTTTTATTGAAGTAAGAAATATTACAAAATAAATAAAAATATGCATAAAAAAAAAATGTTTAGTAAGCGAAGATGGCTTACCTAAACTCATTATACCTATCGCAATTAATAACATAAAGTTTTTAATTATAATGAAATAAAAAAGGAAACATCGAATCCCACAGTAGAATTCGTTTATTTTAAGTACTAGCTTTTGCCCACGGCTTCGCTTCCGTACATAAAATATAGCCTAGATAATTGATAATTGCCTGAGAGACATATTATGTCACTCAGAAATAAAGCAGCTTTCTATCGGTGAAAAAATTTTAGCAATCGGACCAGTACTTTCAGAGATTACCACCGACAAACAAAAAAATATATTAGTTTAGATTATACTAAACATAATAATGCACATAATAATATTATAAGTGAAAGGAACTAGTTACTTCATTTTTAAAACTCAGTTTTCCATTCCATTTTTAATTTTTACTTTTAAAACAGTAGCCACCAAATCTAACGGTAACCAGCCAAGCATCCAGAAGCAGTGTACCAACGTAACATAAAAAAATAAATAAATGACAACGCCATAATGAGCCAATCGATCAAGCTTGTTATGACGAGGTGGTCCCCTGCCGTATGTCATTAATTAGAGCGCCATGTTTATGGGTATAATGATCTGTTGATATTAATGAATGATCTATTTTAATATAGCTTTTGGAATGAGTATGGGTTGTTAAGAATTCCTTGGCTTGGTTTTGAATGTTTTACTTGCGTGATTTTTTTTGTAAAAGTAGATTTTATTTGATTTAACATACATCACGACGTATAGTAAATCAAATAAAATTTAGGTGTCTTTAAAGCTAAAGTGATTAAACTAGAGTGCCTCACCATCAACAATTGCATCACTGCTTTATACCAACAGATGGAATCGCAGTCAAGCACTAGTTTATATCAATTATAAGTAAATTTGACGTAGTATTAATTTATTTATTTCGATAGTCTATATTTGTATAAAGCTACGTACGTCAAGTTTTAATAAAAAAAAAACCTCAAAGCAGGTAAAATATATCACAGAATCTCCTTTTCCCATGATAAAACTTCGATACTCATTTATAAAAAAAAAAAAAAAAAATGACAACATCTTTTTCAAAATTAGAACGTCACTATGAAAAAGTTTAAACTAAATTATCATCTTACTCACAAAGTGGGCTAAACCAAGAATTACAAAAAAAAAATGCTTCGTTTACGTTGATTGATTCCTGTCATTCAATATTACTGGGATCGAAACTTTTGGTTAATGGGCACCCATTTATTACGATTGAGAGATATTCCACATTCTTGGGTGGGTTTCTAGGAACTATTGGAGTAGTGCACGAAATCAGGATATACTTACCAAAATATTTAGTGGATTGATGTTAGTTTGCGTTGCAATGATTTTTTTTTTTCTTGTCTTTGTCACATTTTTGAGAAAATGACTTTGAACCTACATTCTTTAAATATAACATTAAAAAAGGGGGGTTAATGGATAGATTACTTTTTCAAATTTAGAATAAGATTTGAATTTGAGAAAAAAAAAATGAGTACCCTTATATGAGTGCCCGAAATATAAGTATCAAAATATTCGAAAGTTCTTTTCATGCACAGAAGTACCCATATCTAGATCTCGCATCGTTACTTTCCACAGGTGAGGTCAAGCGCAAACCTATCAACACAAACAAAGAGTTCGCGCTTGTTTCAATAAGTACGCATGTTGTCCAGGCTTATACTATAGGCACATGAAATACGAAACTACACAAATTTTACATCATAATATACACTAGGAACCAATTATTGAATATTTAACACAGTCCCTGAACTTCACTCGAAAAAGTTCTGCCAAAAACCATGCTTGATTTTTAAAAATAAAATACCCCACTGGTGATACTTTAATTATTGATTCTCTTTTTAAACTTAAATTACTGCTTATGTAATGGACCTTATATTCTAATAATCTAGTGTCTGGCACCAATATACCAGCCTGATTCACGAGGGTAAAACCTTATAAAAAACATTACATTAAGATCAAGATTTTAGTTTTTTTTACAACAGTTATTAATTAGAAAATGTCACTGTTGTCAAGAGTCTCTAGTTTCTTTGTGAGTGAGTGTGTGTGTGTGTGTGTTACTTCACCCAGTACCAAGCTAAACAAAAACCCAGACATAAATTCCCTTCCATTTTTCTCCACCTATCACTACAAGCACTTGTCGCCACGGCTTCCGTCCGTCGCACCGTCGCACGCGCATGTCTGCTTATCGCCGCCACTCAATTACACTACGATAGCGCCCGGCTCCGCTCACCGCGGTGGTGGTCCGTTGTCTATGATAAGTATTAACTAATTGTATGGAAACGTGATTTGTTTTTAATCGGGTTATATGTAGAGTTAGTATGATGGTTTATTACGTTCCGTGTTTGTCGACTTGCAAAGTTTATATAGGTATTGCAATTGTTAAACAAATTTTCATCTAAGTAAGAAAGCTACTTTGCCATTCAGAATGGTATTGCCGCCAGTTTTTTGGGCTTTAAGAATAAAATGCGTTTTCAAATTGTTTATGACCAGTTGATCGCAAATTATACTTTAGCGTGTAAATTTGTTCAAAATCGGCATCAAAGTGGAGTTTTACACGTTCTCCATTCAAAAACTCACCGTGTTAATTTGCATTTTTCACTGAGTAAGACTTCCATCAAAAATTAAATTAGAATGAGCCATTTGTTAAAACACTCACTTTGTTTATTTTACTAACAAAAAACTACTGAAACATAAACCGAAGTGTTTTTATTGCGAAACCCTTTTTTTGTCATCAAATAACTTTAGGGTCGAGCGAAAGGGATTGTCAGACTTTTACTGACAAACCCACATATGTTCCTTCAGTAACTTTTGCAATTCAGGACCACGATCTTTCGAACATTCCCGCAGCGTTTCCTAAACATCATCCTTTAAAAAACTTGATTCCAAAATACCAACATAATATACGTAACATAATAATACAACACAAAAACACAGCTCACTAACAATCTAGGTCTTAAACTCGCAAGTGTTTAGCCAGGTGCCAAGCCATTCAGGTCATTACCTCAGGTAATAAAGTGTCCACTAAAAGCTTTATTAGATGATGCCACAAAGAAATATTCCTCGACACAGCCTAGTGCGGTGACACCACGGAATCCGGTAGTCGATACTTATCGCCAATCTCGACAAATGACTAATAGGAAAAATGTCGCGAGCGACAGTAAATGTGTTTTAAATAATGATTTTGTTTTATGTGTGTAGGTTGTGAATTATGTGGTTAATAATATATTATGATTTGAGGAATTAATGTGTAGCATGATACTGGGAGCTAGAGAAATGATGGATTGGGTTTTGGAATGTCAATTTTCACATATTGTGAATTTGTTAGTGGTTAAGTGATCGACTGATAAGACAATCCACCAGGGCAAAGTACCTAGTATTTTTTTAACATTCAGTAACATGTGTTGATTTCTGTACTTTCTTGTAGCGAAATTGATAAGGCCTTCAATTTATCTTACTTTATACCAATTTTAAATGTGGAAGTTTCATTTTTTCCGCTAATTCTTACTACATTGTAATTTCGATTTTCATTCGTTGGTTTTATTCTCAAACCTCGATCGGCCGGCTTCATCCAAATATTTTTTACAACGAACACAATTAATATGCAGCCTTAAATAATTAATTTTAATTAAATTCATATTATTCACAAGGGCAACCAAAAAAGTCACGGTATCACGTACGTAACGAGTGTAACGACACAAACATTTAAATATGAAAAATGAACATCACATCGAAACAAGTTTGCCAATGAATTTATAAAAACGACACACCCAGACCGCTGACAAGTGCTCTTAATCTCTACAATACAACCCGTCATTAATTATCCGTAGAAAAAACATCGATAAGTATTAGACGACTAATGGAGTAAGACCTGCACTACAGGAAGCCTCTTTCCGTCATTTGTCTTGATGACATTTGACATCAGTCAGCCGAGTAGTTAGTACCTGAGTGACGTTTTTGTTAAGTTATTTCTTAGTTCGGTTTTGTACCAATTTTTGGGATAAATGTAGACTTATATTAAATGAACATTAAACTTGAAAAACAGATAAGTTTAAATATGCAAAATAAAGTCAAGTTAAACAAAAAAAAATGTTACGGTAGTTCTTGACAAACTAAAGTCGTAACCCCTCAATTAATCATAAAAATCGCACAAAAAATAGGCTAAAAACATAAAACGAAAACAATATTCTTCGTTCCATTCCATTAAACGTAAAAAAATCAACCTCGTATTTAAATTCTCGGTTGATAAATTACCATTTTTTTATCGACACGCCGCATCACTAAAAGTGAAGTTGTTTGTTTTGCCGGTAGCAAGTAGTGTCGCCTTGATAAATATCCTTAAAGATTGTTCGGACTCCTCGATAATTTCTCTCAGAACCTCACACTTTAACCCACACTGTATTCCCTACGTTATAACACAAGAAATAAAGTTTAAAATTCAACAGCAGACACACCATTCTTGGTCAAAGATATATGAAGTTATTTATGATACCCTCATAGTACGTGTTTTATAGTTATTTGATAAAACACTATCGTGATTATTTAGCTTGACTTTGTGACTGGCTGAATCTATTTTGTTTATTTAACATGCCACTAATATTATTCTCGGATGTTATCTATATACGAAAGGTAATTCTAATAAACAACGCGTATAATGTTACAGCTGTCTTACTGTGATAAATAGCAAATAAGTTTAATAATCTTATGGTAAAATACATATTTCAACTAGTATATTGCTTCTGCCTGGAGCGAACATTCAAGACGTCATAAAAGATCTGCAAAAACTCGCACAACAAACTTGGATACGCAGTTTTACAGAAAAACAGTGACAACTTTTCACGCTAAACGCATAAACCTCAGTTACACGGCGGATAAAAAGTATCGTAAATAATATCGTAATATCAGCACGACAAGTCATGGCACGTCAATTTTCTCCGCTCTGTAAAAACGTGTAGCAACATTGTGTACTGGTGAACACAATCGGCTCATTTTCATTTTTTTTATTTTCCAGGTAAAAAGTGGCGTTCGCTCACACCGCAAGACAGGCGGCCATTCGTGGAGGAAGCGGAGCGTCTGCGGGTCATCCACATGACGGAGCATCCCAACTACAAGTACCGGCCGCGGCGGAGGAAGCAGAACAAGACGCGGCCCAACCAGCCCGCCACGCCCGCGTCCGCGCCCCCCGCCACCTCCGCCGCGCTCGGCTCGCCCTACGCCGCCGGCACAGACTCCCCAGACCCGCGGTTCAGCCACAACCCCGGCGCCGGCTTCTCCCCTTACCGAACCTCGCCCCTCGCATCAGACTTCCAAAACAACCAATTCAACGGCCACGTCCAAACTCCAGAATCTTCCCCCGCGAGGTCTCCTGAACCTCAAGGCAGAAGGAGCGCCCCCGCTGAAGCGCCCCTGCCCACACCTGACGCATCTCCGGTCGAAAATGAAAAGGAAAATTTTCAGTATGAAGAGAGGAGGCGAGCGATCAATGCCTCGTCGATGTCGGACTCATACTCACCCTATAAAACTTATAGAACGCCAGGATCGTTCTCACCAGCGCCAGTCGCCACCATGGGCATGGCCAACGGGATGTACGTCATGTGTACGCAGAGGACTCTGACTGAGCAGCCGCCGCTGGTGACAGGGACGTTCTTCCCACCAGTCGCCACCTCGCAAGACCAACAAGCTCTAGGAACATCTACACCACGGGTCTCCAACGCCCCCAGCGGCCCAATACCCACGGAGTACACTATCCAGTATCATCCATTTGAGCAATACGAACACATGTATAAAACTGAGGACTCGTACGTCTCTCATTATCCTGATCAGCCAAAAACTGAATACGACACGGGCGGCAGCTACTTCTCTGAGGAGCCGCCGTCTAACCAGCAACAGGATGGAGAACAGAACTATATGAATCCTCGTTCAGAGATAAGGACGGGCTCTCCCGAGTCGGACGTGGACGCGAGGGAGTTTGACAAGTACTTGGATTATGGAGCTGAGGGGCCGATGGAGCAGCATCAGCAGCAGCAGCAGTACAGATATGAGCAGCAGCAGAACTTCCGCCCGCCGTACTGCCCAGAGCAGGCGCCCGGCCCGGAGTACTGCTCTGAGAGGATGTACGCCTCTCCTTACGCCTCTGTGATCGCTGGAGCCCCTCCTACTAACTACGCTCCCAGCGCCCCCGGCGCCGACGTCAGACCCGAGGACGAGTTCAGTGTCATCCTAGCCGGAGTACGACAGACTTGTTACAGCAATTGACTATAAAGGACTGACACGGGGTAGCAAATGGACTCTTCCTAAACTGTAGCCCAAAGAGTTGATTTCCTTCCAAATATAATACGGAATATACAATGAAATGTATGCACAGCGGATATAAGTGATATTGTAAGAATTTGTTCTACTAAAATTAGACACAAAATGTATAAACCTTACATTATTAAATCACAAAATTGTATACTGCGATGACAAAGTGATGTAACTCAGATATAAATATTTTTTTAACTAGCTCGCAACCTTAGCGATTTTTTGTAATTTGTGTAAAAGTTTTCAATTATTTATTACACTGTGAATAAATTACAGAGGAGAGTAACCTATTTTAAGTGAATTTATACGATTTGTAGGACAATAAAAAATAATTATAATTATAAAAGTGATGGCTTGTACGCACGTTTGAAGTTCCAAAATTGTTTGTGCCTTGAAGAGTTTGTATAAATGTTTGAAATGTTAGCGGCAGCAATTTGTGACAGCGACTGTTATAACTATTAAGAGTTGAAAATATATTAAATAACTAATGTTAATGTGAATTGGTGCTATGTGAAGAGGTCCTAAAATATTTTTTGTACGTCCAAATCCGTATACCATAGAGGTAGCGAATAAAGCGATTCCTATGTAAAAGATTATTTATTTGTAACTATTTTTGTATATTTCGTAGATAAAAACTAAAAATAAAAAGAGCGTCGAATTAAATGAAATATAGTTCTTCCAATAAGCCTGTAGATATATATTTTAAGTCGTATTTTTATATTGTTTTAGTGAATATATTAGAACTACTGTTGCTGTATAAACTGTTAGAATATTTTAATAAAGAAATATCTCATAGGTTATAATTATTTGTACTAAAACTATACCTAGTTAAATTGTTTTTAGTTTACGCTGCAATTCTTTAGTTTAGTAATGAGACACTCGCACTGCGAAACTATTCTTCCTAATTGTAAGAAAATTTATAAGGAACAATAAAATTTTATTCATATGCATTTTTGATTTATTATTTTTCTCACACCAAGAAAACACAATGAACTACATGATGTTAACATCACATTATGAAATATATCTACATAAAAAGGAATAAAATATTGGATGATAAAATTTCTTGATACGCACACGCCACTTGACAAATTCATTCCATTCAGTATCTGAACCAATCTCCCTTTAAAATGCCCTTACATAATACCACAGTCAGTCAACCCACGCATTCAAAAGGATCGCATATTTATTTTATTCCTCCGATAAACATCGATTCAAATTAATGACACATTTAATGATACATTACCATCACTACACTTGCCAAACGCTAAACACAACAAAAACAAAACGAAAGCGGTATAAGTCCAAATAAAATTAAAATTACTAAATAATTTGCGAAGGCAGGGGTGTGCCTGTGCGGCCCGCGGGCGCTCGCGCCTGTAATTACGACACGGGCCGCGGTATCACGCCCCTGCAGAGAGAACCACGGCTATTGATGTATTGACGTTTTGGAGAAAACACAGATATAAGTACAAAAATGAAGATTTGAGTTTGTGCAGTATGATTTCGGAGAAATTTTGGGAGGTATAATTGAGTTATTTTTCATTGCATTTTTATTTATGGGATATAGTTCTTATCAATGTATGTGATCTTGCGGGCTTGAACTTTTTGATCCCAATAAATATTTACGGGATACATACGGACTAACTTACAGTCACCGGAATATACAATTGCCTACAAACGAAACTGACTACTTTACAATAGGGTTAAAAATAAGTAGAGTTAAAAAGGTAAACATGTTAATTTTTTTTTTCTAAAATAAAAATCAACAAAAAAAAATTGCCTTATTTACATTTATCACCATAAATTATGGTACATTTATCATCAAAGCCCAATCGAAAGACGAGATAGTTAAATAAACTTCAAATCATAGGCGTAATTACAACAGTAAATATTCCAACCAATTTACAAAGTAACATAAAGTTTAAAATGAAATGATTTATGATGATTTTACTTCGAAGCTTATTAGAGAGTACGACGCAAGGAAATTCGATTTACAGAGTTATGTACAGTTTCCCAACGCGCATGTTTTGGCGCGAGGCTGTTATAATACGTGATAATTAAGTTTTTATTCTCTCTTTTAAACTTTAATCCTCGGGGACATCTCGATACCGTCAAATTTAACCGATATGGTTTTATTTGTTTATTCAGAATTTAATTCGATTAATATTATTCCCTTTTAAAACAAAATAACAGAAAAATAGATTGGAATCTGGTTTTCATTTCAAAATGCAACGCACGAAAGCTACCGCAGCTGAAAAAACCATTGATTTTTTGTGGTGGGAAATCCTTCAATAGCTTCTCCCGCTTTATGGTGGAGCGAAAGAGCTACCAGACCTTTACTGACTAAAACCGACCTCTATCCTTCAGTTACCCTTTACGTTCCAGAATCAGGGTTTCCCTTCCAAAAATCCCCCGTGACCCCATGTATGTAAGACGAGAATTTATGCAGCTATCAGCTTCAAACGGCTTCGCCCCCAAAGTCGAACATTATCGCAAAGGTACTCCCGAAAAAAAAAAACCGATGTCTTGGAATGGGTCCTGAACTCCTGAGCATGGTCTACCCATCTACCAAGTCTCCTCTCCTCTACTATTAAAAAGTGAAGAGCTTATAAACAGTGAGAACGAATACAAGTTTATTTATCACACAGGCACACACCGTGAAGCATCAAGTACATAGAAACTTAAATAAAAACAGCAATAACAACAGACCAACAGAGTTATCAGTTCGACGCATTCTTCTTGAACATTCTAGAGTAAGTAAGTAAGTTTTAGTTCTGCCGTATTCGCCTTCTATTCTGCCGTCTTCAAGCGAAAGCCTGCTAAATGATATTTGTCAGGTTTTTGTTTTTCAAAGCCACGGTAATCAATCAAAAAATCTATGTAGATTTATAAAAGTGGTATTTATCTACTATCAAGATATTCCGAGAGTTGTTTATGTCGTTTATGTTCATGTGGGTTTGCTCCCAAACTTTGAACCCCCGTTTCATTTTCTTCGGGAGTGAACTTTGGAAAATCATCGCTTAGTACTCGCTAACGTCAAAAAAACAAGACTTGTGCAAAATTTTACGCTCCAAGTCCCAGTAGTTTCGGCTGTGCTTTGATATGTCAGTCAGTCAGTCAGTCAGTCAATTTCTCCTTTTATCTATAAAGGGTGTAAGGGACAGCCCTCCACAAACTTTAAGAGCTTGCTTAGTACACGAAACTAAACAACCTTCCACAAAAATTTTTTTCAGGAAACGAAAAATAAAATCGGCCTCTCTATACAAACTGTCCAATAAAGTTTAGAATTTTGTATGGTGAGGCGGATTTATTTTTTCGGTTCCTGAAAAAAAGTCTTGTGGAAGGTTGTTCAGTTTCGTCTACTGAGCAAACCCTTAAAGTTTGTGGAGGGCTGTCCCATACACCTTGTATAGGGTGACTGGTAATAATTAGTGACCGATACTTTTACATGTTATTGTACTCGTGATTACAAACAACTTTCTCAAAGAAACTTTTTTTTTTATAGTCATTTATAAACTTTGGATCTGCGTTTCATCCCCTTAGACGATAAATTTTGGAAAACCCTCTCTTAGTGCTCGCTCAAATTTCACGCTCCTAGTCTCAGTAATTTCGACTGTGCGTTGATATGTCAGTCAATCAGTATCTCCTTTTATATATGTAAAAAAGAATAGTATACTAGAAGATAAGTAAATAGAATTGCCGTTAAAATTAATTATTTTGTAAGTAACTCGGACTCAAAACGTTGGTAACAACAATTTCTTACGACCATTTTAGTATTCTAAAGCTACATAATAAGCTTAGTATCTGACCGCCGAGGCAAAAAGCTTGCAGCTACGACTCACATACATACAAGCAATCCAGACTGCAATGGAGTGCTGAATAACGAAGGTTTTCATTTCAAAATGCAACGCACGAATTATTATATACTCTTAATTATTTTATTTCAAATCGCTGCCCCACACTAGAAATTATGTACTCCTGTATAGTGGACACCCACGTGAACGCACGTTTATAAACAATTAGGGTGAAGCCAAACGAGCGGAATTTTGTGAGTCGTGGGTCGCAGAATTTTCGGTCGCGTAATATCTGCTGCATTCAGTTTCATACAAAAGTCCAGTTTCATTACATGGCGACGCAAATTGAGTTGTTTGCTGCAGTAGAAATTACGCGACCGAAATTCTGCAACTCACGACTCACAAAATTACGCTCGTTTGACCTCACCCTAAATCTATCTTTATTGTTCTGGGTCTGGTTTCGTGTATGTGATACATACACGAGACAACCAGACCCAGAACAATCTGTAGGCCATACAAATATTTGTTCTGTGCATGGATCGAATCCGAGACATGAAACACAGCAGCCAATCACTCAACCACTGCACCAACGGTATCGAAAGATTTGTATGTAATTCAACACTAGTTAACTTTTGTACATAACTCAATATGTTACGTGGGTACCATCAGGTGGGATTACAGTCAAGCAGCAGGTCCATTTTGACATTTGAAAAAGACCCTAGAATTAAACATGGAAAGAAACTGAAAGAAACAATAAAATAATCATTAGGGGTCCGCTCACAAAATAAATACGTACAGAAGTCAATCTACATCCAAAGCGCGTTCGAGCAACGCACACATAGAAACCGCTCACAGACACGATGTCTCGGTCGCGTCTCGAGTCACTCGTCGAACAGTTCCGGCTCAAACGCACATTAGTGTGCGTCCACCGAGCGTAGGTATAAAAAGTGAAGTACATACATGAGATTGTCTTCTGTACCTATTTATTTTGTGGTTCGGTGTAGTAGTAGCTATTTTGGTAGTAGTTACACCACACCGGACAAGTCGCTAGGTAGTCAAACTACAAATGCCCAGACGTTCCTTTTTTTCTGTCAACTTTAGTTAATATCATTTGAAAAATATATTTTTTAGATACTACCCGTATTGCAAATCAAAAAGTCTTACTAATTAAGTGATATAATCACAGCTCACTCACTAACTCATTATTATCGCACTCACTCATCATTACGTAAAGTAATACGCATCTCTCAAAGCTGTTACCCTCACCACAATATAGAGACATAACTCTCCAACCAATAAGTGTAATTAATAAGCTAATTAGTAACAATTACGGTCACAAAGCTAGACCATTGGATGTCGCGTGGCAGCGTCTCAAATTGAATGAACATAAAAACCGTTCGCGACGTAATGGCCGATAGAGAGCCAATAAAATATGCGTTTGCGCACTGACCACGGGAACAGGCTGGTAATCCAGCAAAAGATACGCGTGAATATACACCGCTAAATTTTAATCGTTTTAATTCCGTGGAGGGTCGATCCGGTACATGAAACACTATCGATTTGTAAAGATAGAATTAAAAACCGGCCAAGAGCGTGTCGGGCCACGCTCAGTGTAGGGTTCCGTAGTTTCCCGTCCGTCAAAATAAGTGTACCCACTAATGAGTTTAAAAAAATGCTTGCATATACGATTATACTACAAACTTAGTCCAGAAATTATTTTGTATTTTTTGTACAAAAACTGTTCTTTCCATCACGTTCAAAATAATTTTCCTAGAAAGTCCTTATAAAGTTCTACTTTTCAGATTTTTTTCATATTTTCTAAACATATGGTCCAAAAGTTAGAGGGTGGGGGACACATTGTTTTTTACTTTTGGAGCGATTATTTCCGAAATTATTGACATTATAAAAAATGATTTCAGTAAACCCCTATTCATTTTTAAATACCTATCCAACAATATATCACACGTTAGGGTTGAATTTAAAAAAAAATCACTTCCCAATTTACATATAGGGGGGCTACACTAATAATTTTTTTTTCCAATTTTTATTTTACCACTTTGTCGGCGTGATTGATATACATATTGGTGCAAAATTTCAGCTTTCTAGTGCTAACGGTCACAGAGATTAAGCGAGGACGGACAGACAGACAGACAGATGGACAGACAGACATGGCGAAACTATAAGGGTTCCTAGTTGACTACGGAACCCTAAAAAGAAAGTAATTACCTTTTTTTTCAAAACTCGTATTAATTTACGCATGTACGAAATTAATTTCTCTAAGAAAAAGTCAGCTGAGCGTGTTCAATGACCTATAGATAGTAGTCGGCGTTGTGTACAAACTACATACAGGTCATTGAACCCGCTCAGCTGACGTTTTCTTAAAGAAATTAATTTCCAGATCGACCCTCCACGGGATTGAAACGATTAAAGTGTAACGGTGTATAACATTAGTTTATGCGAAACCCGAATATAATTTGTTCAGAATCAGTAACTAAACGGATTCCAGTAGCTTTTACACCATTTAGATAACTTTTATAAATATAATTTTCCCAAAAATATTTATAAAAGGTCACAAGTTGAACACCACCGACACTTAGTACGACACAGGTCACGGCGGGTCATAGCGGGCATGAGAGTCCAGCAAACAGCAGGGTACAAGTGTAAAACAACCCTTCAATCACCTGGATGGCCCGATGACTATGTATGCTGACACACCAAGATTATAACTTTGTGATTTTTCATGTAACATATACGTAGTAGATTCTTTACATAAAAATGCTAGACCCTTGTATACTGTCTTAAAATTGATAAGAGTACTCGATGATCTAACTTTGTGGCTATAGTTTAAATCTAGGAGGTTTTTATTTAGGTGTAAAATTATTAAACAACTTCTCCCGCCTTGAGTAGAGTGAAAATAAGTATCGAATTTTACTGACTAAAACTCACGTGTGTTCCTTCAGTTGCCAGGTTGTCCAGGGCCAGGGTAACTTTTTTGAACAAATCCGCAACTCTAGCAAAGTTTTTTATGTGGCCCTAAATAGGCTTTGGATTGGAATCCTCAAGGGAAAAGGAAGCGTGGCCGTTCTCGGCACACCTGGCGCATTGCTGGCAGAAACGACGGCCATTGGATTGATGTGGTGGTGGAGAAATGAAGATAGAAGCTGAAAACTAGTCGCGATGAGTTAGTACATTGGACACCCTCTGCTCAAGCTAGAGGACATAGGATCTTAAGTCAAGAAAAGTAGGTAAGTCATTGTACACCAAAGTCAAAGGATTAACTAGAAAGAAAATCCTACGCTAGAGGAGCCGAGCACGAGCTGAATACAAGCCGAGCCGCTGTTCTCGCAATATCAAGTGACGACGTACAACGAGCCTCTAACAATCACTGTCCTCGAACGAGATGCAAATCCATTTGGGTTCATGAAAAAACCGACAATAGGCAAAGCACAGTTGAGCATGAACCAAAAGCTCGAAGCGCGCTCATTCAAGGCTTGTAAGTCGGTCTACACTACACGAATTTGTGCTCGGCGCGTGCTTTGCTCGTAATGGATTCCTCTACCGTAGACCCATCTTTTACATTGCATAATAAGGGACCAGAATCACCAGACGGTTGCAAACCAACGTCTCAACCAAGGTGACCCTGCTAGTTTTAATCCGTGTAGACAGCAGTTGTAATCCATGACTTTCCCTTGGTTGGGAGACGCGTTTTTCGCGTGTTGGCGCGTGGTTTTACATCCATGTAGCCGCAACACAAACCAGACACATCAACCAAGGTGACCTTGGTTGGAACTAGAGATGTGCCGTTATTTATATTTCGAGCAATATTGCCGGCAATATTCCCACTTCAATGCAATATTGTCGGCAACGGCACATCACTAGTTGGAACGCTAGTTTGCAACCATCTGGTCACCCCTTAAATCTTCAGCATCGCTTATCCCCCACTACTCCACAAGCCTGCAGGACGGCAGCGGCGCAAGCGCACCGCTCTAAAGAGATGCGCCTTTGAAGATAGCGCCGATACATTTATTAGCCAGGTTTGCATACCGCCATCAGCCGCCAGCCGCCAGCCTGAATAAGGTTCGGTTCCCCGTTGAGTTATTTTGAATTGTGCTTTTTGACTAGTATTAAAACTTTTTCGCTGGATAGCGAAGAGTTATTTGGAGTTTAATTGCTTGTAAAAGATGGGTATTATGTCTGTTTTGGACTTTATTAGTAACTAACTGCTGTCAGCGTCTTCACCCGCGTAGTAGTAGAAAATTGTCCCAAGGAAACTCCTAGTGTAAAAGACAAAGATTTTACACGTGTACCCAAATTCGTTCAGCATTCGGTCGGGTTTCGGAGGTTTTTTCTAAGGAACCCTCGATTTCTAGATTATGAATTTGAAGATGAACGTCGAACTCTATTTAAGCTTGAAAAACATTGATAGCACGTTCTGAACCCAAACAATGAATCCACAACCTCGTAGAGCTTACTCATAGAGACAGTACGGTTCAAAACTTTGAAAATTTCATTTCGAATGACTCCATGATGAAATATTTAGTATCACGTGTAAATCCACGTGGAAACAGTCACATGTACTTACAGTACGCTTTTATACATAACTATAATACATGTGCCATTTACATAAGTTACTCACTTGTTTCGAGTAAGTTGCTTTATGGTGTTGGCTGGAAAGCAAGAACGAAGAAATGACGAACATCACTTTGACGAAATTCATGAAAGTGCCAACACGGTGTGCATATCTGACAGTGAACACTCTTTCCACTCTGTTCCTCTGGTACTTTTCTTTGATCAATAGAAGTTCTTTCCCACAAAAGAGTAACCATGGAGTTTCCTAGGCTGTAGGTGCCGAATTCAAACCCAGCCAGGCGCATCACTTTGTGTAATTTATTTCATCAACACTACTCTCAAAACGGTGAAGGAAAAAACCGATATGGCCCTAGAACCAAAAATTCTAAAACATGGGCCCGCGTAGTGGATTACGCCGTCTTTCCTAGGGAGGAGGCATGAGCCCCTGCGATGGGAACAGTAAAAGGCTAATTATGCTTTACCATTTTTATTAACTTAGCTATGAAACCACTAAACAGAATACCAATTAAATATCACGCTATCGGCAGCACAGTTTGCCACGTGCATATTATCACTAGATGTCCTTTTTACCCAGTTTCGGAGTTAAACCAAAACACCGCATTAATGATCCATTGTGCCCAACGTAACGCCGCTTAGTTTCAAAACACTGGGAGAAATAAAAAGAGATCGCACGATAAAACGCGATACGATCAGGGTAGGCTTATATAGTGGACGGACTCTTTATACAATTCACCTATTTTGTGAATGGTAAATCACTGTTAAATTCTTTACGGTTGTTTTGAGGTAGGTTACGGCAGATTATCGCAAAAGTAGGATTCGTTTGGATATTTGCTTAAGGCGCGCGTGGAACACAACACGTCATCGAGTCAGGCTTAGTCCTTACCGGATGACCGGACGGCCAATAGCTCGTCGTTCGCAAGCCTTTCCCTCATAGCCACTATTAACTCTTTGAATGTCGTAATTAGAGACACAATAGAAGAACAATTACCTTATGTCGGACTGTGTAACATAAGACATTCGAAAGGTTAAGTTAATAAAACCGTGTTCTGTTGGCATTTGAGTGTCATCCAGTGATAAAACACTGTGTGGTGGCCAGGTCCTCGCCATTACAGGGTTATCCGAAAGGGCTCTCGAGCCCCGGTATGAAGGCTAGAAGGAACGTGGTGGGTCTTTTAGTCAGTAAGAGTCTGACACTATCTCCCGCTCCGCCCAAGAGCGGGGGATGTCAATGCATGATTTTTTCCCACCATACGAAAAAAAAGGTCCTCGCCATTAGTTGGTTGTCAGTACTCTTTCCAAAAAATTCTTCATCAAAGACAGGTTGTATATGTGTATGCAGCTAAAGCCATTCAGACTTAATACCTGCGCCGGATGTAATGTGTTGATTTTTTCCGCTGTTATTACTGTTAACAGCTTCTTTTTTATTGAAAAAACCTTATCACTCTGCCTACAGTCGGAGTTGGTAGCTCTGTAAACTACTGAATGAATCTACTGAAAAAATGTTTCAGAAAGTTTTTTTTTATGTTGGTATATCGGATCTATTTAGTTACACTACAATCGCTATAGGATGGTGCGGGTGACAGCTGTCATATTCAATTTATCTATCCTTTTCTCTCATCTCAAAGATGCATTTTCTGTCCTCCTGTCACCCATGCTATGTAAAGAGACCTTAGAAGCAGTTTGAATTTGACTCCTCGTGGTGTAAGGATTAGTATGCTAGACTCTGTTGACTTGTGTTTATGTATGTGTGTTTGTGTGTCTGATCGAATGCTAACTGTCCAGGGTGCGAAAGGTGGGCTGTGAGATTATTTGAAAAAGTAACAGTGGCCTTGAAACAAAAAGAGCGTCTGAAGAAACACGGGTAGATTTTAGTCAGCCACAGTAACAAAAGCTATTTGAGGATGGTCAATGAATCGGGCACTGTTGCTCGTCGACCGCAAGCCTGCGCCTAAGGTGGATTGCCATCGCCAGAGATTGCCCTGCGACTCCTGACGATCAAGGCATCTCCGGTATGCTCGCAAAGGAGGAGGCCGAACGCATCAGGCAACGGCGTTATCGCCGCCGCCGCCGCCGGGATTCCGATCCCGATTTCCGGCCAACGTAGGCGCGGGCTTGCGGACAGTGAGCAATGGGTAGCTTACTGTCCGGCCGTCCGGCAACTGTCCAGACCAAGCCCAAGTCGTCGACGGCGCGCACTGTTACCGCGCGCCTCAAGGAGTTGTCAGCAACAGCAGGGACCCAGCCGGGTCGAAGCCTACTGGGGCCAGGGTTATCCGAAAGGGCGCTCGAGCCCCGGTATGAAGGCTAGAAGGAACGGGGTGGGTCTTTTAGTCAGTAAGAGTCTGACACTATCTCCCGCTCCTCCCAAGGGCGAGGGATGTCAATGCATGATTTTTTCCCACCATAAAAAAAGGCATCTCCGGTCGTGGCAACTTGGCGACTGGGGCATGATGATATACATTTCCTCACAGTTGTGACCCTATCCTTCGCTAGCATTATTGCTTCGCAGATGAAGGCAACCGCTTCCTGAAACAGAACCAGCTGCGAAAGATCGCTATCGACGATCGTCTCTACGATGAAACGTTGGAACTTGACCCCATATTCTTCTGTGTCCTCCAGGCGGTCCACGCAACGTTAACAACATCCAGACGTTTCTTCTGGCTGAATCCTAAACAGGAGCCACCCATACTTTGCCAAGTCCGGGACACTAGCCTCAGTTAACCAGTCATTATGTCCCATGTTACATGGGGTCGGTGTAACACGTTTTTAGCGTTCCATACCTCGAAAGGAAAAAACAGAACCCTTATGGGATCACTTCGTTGTCTCTCAGTCTGTCAAGACCCTTTATCTCGGGATCGCGTGGAGGTATCGAGTTAAAATTACCGCAAACCCTCAGTATAGGTACCGGCACGAATCTTGAGCGCTCGGCGAAAGAGTGAGGATCAATTTACGCATCGTACACGTCGTTGAGCCAATTTTTTTTTTTTTTTTAATCTTTATTAAGGAGCTTTGTCACAATTTTGACCATGTCGCTCCATCATAGCCAAATTTTGTGTTTTGATTTATTTTATATGATTGTAATAAATGTTGTATAAAACTCTTGCCTCGTCTGACGTAGGTTTAGCTAAAATGTTGTTACAAATACCGATATCTAACAAATTTAAAGCCAATTACTGTAACTAAAAAGATGTACTCCCAGCTCCCGCATCTCACTTCATACCACTAAAGAGACCCAATACTTCACTTCTCATTCAAGTCTGCGCGACTTCAAGTTCAAGTCAGCGCTCAAGATCCATGCCGGTATCTGTACGCGAGTCCGATTTACACTTGCCCAGTTTTTTCTTCCACTCTGTCCTCCGTCACACTATCACTGGCTCCCTTTTCGTTCATATTACTACTCACACAATTCATCCAACTTTTATTTGGCTTAAATATTTCTCTAAATACCGACTACACTTATAATTTATTCAATAATATATCCCCAGCTATCAGAAGAGCTCAGTTTCGCCTCGTCATCGCCACATCCTGTCCCTCAATGTATTCCGTCTGTGCCGCGACATTTACATACTCTTCTAGCTTTTTCTTTATTAAATTATTATTATTTCTTACTAACGGATCTCGTGACTAAGTAATATTAGCCACACGAGTTTATTTTCAAGGTTAAGCAACACCAGCTGAGGTCAGCATGTGGATGGGTTACCATTCCACAAATTCCACAAACAAAAATTTTTTCACCGATGGAAAGCTACTTTATTCCTGAGTGACATTTAAGTAGGCTATATTTTATGTAAACGAGCGAAGCCGCGGGCAAATGCATACATTCATCATCGGTTCTGGAGTATCCGTGTCGTACTAGAAGAGGCAGCGCTGGAAGGCTTTCCATAAGGTGTACCGGCGACCTGGTGAGGGTCGAGGGAATCCGATGGATGCGACTGCGACAAGACCAGTCCTTGTGGCGACACTTGGGGATAGCCTATGTCAAGCCGTGGACTTCCTTCGGCTCAAATGATGTTGATATCATAACCAGACTCATCCGCGCCCCAGAAAGCACGGTAAACTGTTGGTTCCTATTAAAATAACTCTATTCAGGGTTAAACATTTTTATCTTTACTCAATGACATTCAATTTACTGACATTTTATTATTATAGTATGACATTTGTATTTGTTTTTCCCATGCCTTTTATTTTTTTGACATTTTTAATTGTTATTTTATGACTGTTAATTTAGTGACAATTGTTATGGATTTTAAATAATTATGTAATTTTAAGGGAAGAATACAAAAACAGTGTAATATTATTGAGCGTCTGAACTAACATAAGGACTACTAACATATAATGTGGACCAAAAGTTGTCTTTAAATAAATAAATTATTATTATAAACTACTGAATCAATTTTTATGAAAGACACGGGAACCCCAAAGAGGGACATAGGCTACTTTTTATTTGGCTTCGACTTCGACTTCACAACCACAATAACTCTGGCTGGAGCTAGTAAGAATATAAATAACGACATCCGACATTCGGTTTATTAAAAGAAAAACTGTTGGAACGTGCTTTCAAACTTCATGTTAATTTCTAACTGAAATAACAGTAGCAATGATAAGAGCCTACTGGGGCCAAGGATCTGTTTCTGAAAGGAAGATTACGCCCTGGTACGAAAGGCAACGAAGGAACACGAGTGGGTTTTTAGTTAGTAAAAGTCTGACACTATTTCCCGCTCCGCCCAAAAACGGGAGATGTCATTGGATGATTTTCCCATCTAAAAACAAACATAATTATGAGTTTACTTGTGTGTGAACGCACCTAAGGAGTACGTCATAGTGTGGAAACGTTGCAACTGTTTTAATAATAAAACAATGTTTGTTTTTCGGGTATTTACGCAGAGATATTAAGGAAAGGTCAATGTACTTTATTCCACGGTTGTCTGGCCCCTTCTATAGTAATCAGAATCTAAAAATATAACTCCAGCAAACTGGCCAGAGATATCAGGACCTGGTCACTGAGTTATGGAAGTCGGATAGACTCACACTCAATATTCTATAGGTAAGTAAACAAACCTCTGTCATCGTTAAATATTGACAATATTTTACTTTTATTTGAAGATTTGTTTTAAACTTCTTCGGAGAAATTGTTGTCTACGACTAAAAACCTCATAAATTAATCATCATTTTACAATACTTCAGAAAAACTATCGACTGACGCCTGTCACTCACAGGAACACGCATTTAATATTCATAAATCGACATGTCGCGTCATACTCATAAATAAATTAGAAATTCATAAAAAAAAAACACTGGTTGGACCACCCCTAGCTTTACATGCGGTATTCATACACTCATCACGAATCATTTCTATTTTCAAACTTACTTTTAAAACCTTTTCAACGAATCCAAACCTTATTGGAACCACAAACAAGTCCATTTTGAATTTCGAATCAAAAGTGAATTCTTTATAAAATAAAAAATAATATTTTACTTTTTTTCTGTAGGTCTGTGGGCCACGTGCCATGATATCGTAATTTTACAGCCAGACGACATTTCCTTGATTTGCATTGAGATATGATTCGGAAATGACTGCCCATATATTTTGTTTTTATAACATTGTTAAATTGTGTTATTGGCTATTGGTAATTTTGGTTATTTATATTTATTGGATACACGATTTATGACCCATTGATAAGGGAATAAAGGAAATTTTAAATAATTTGTAAACACCTTTACGGGTTTCTTTAAAATTTCCTTTATTCGTTGATTATATTTAATATGATTAAATAAAATGACAAAAAATACTGTAAAGGAAGATAAGGCTAAACGTGTGCCAATTTTTTGAATAGTTAAATATAACAGCAAATAAGACTCAAAGTAACTAAAATTATTTAAAGAGCCTGTTAATGATGCTACATGGCTTTTTAAAAGGTTGCATGTAGTAGAGATGAGGATGTTGAGATGAATGTATGGTGTAACGAGAATGAATATAGTGAGAAATATAGTGACAAAAAAAATAGTGACTTTTCAGTCTTCGTCTAATATACAGAGGAAAAGTTGAAAGATAATCGTTTATCTTGGGAGATATGAGTATACATGTAAATAGATGGAGTCCAATGGAGATGGAGAGGGAGGCCAAAGATAGATGGATTATGTGAGAAATGAGAAAAAATAGGAGTCAGTGACTGAATGGAAAAAAATGCGTTGTACCGAAACCAAAGCAAAGGAAGACGATTCGAGTATTAAGCATTTTAACAGAGTATGAAGAAAATGAAGAATGGCTCTACGATTCCCGTCATAACACAGCTGGCCTCTCAAACCTCCCTGTACAATTTTATAAGAATGCAAATACCTTCACGATACACATAATTAAAGTGACAGCCATGAATCAAAGACATCCATTGATGAGCTACCAATCAAATGGCAATTTTAATCAATTTAATTGCTTTGCATCAATGGCCGCTACTTAGTAAACACCATAGATACTGAGAGCTGGACTGAGCATTGGTGACATAAAATTGACAAAAGTCATTTTTTTTAAGTACGACCATGACCAACTTGTCTATTCAGTTCGATGTCACCTTGGAGACGCGTGCAGTGAACTGCTAATCCACCTGAAC
The DNA here is from genome assembly GCA_929112965.1 of Mythimna albipuncta. Classification (NCBI taxonomy): domain Eukaryota; kingdom Metazoa; phylum Arthropoda; class Insecta; order Lepidoptera; family Noctuidae; genus Mythimna; species Mythimna albipuncta. The sequence goes on from OV815981.1 coordinate 11,434,762, forward strand.
CATGAATGACACTTTTGACAGCTTACTGCAAGCTCGCTTCACTAAAGTTTTCACGATGGAGTCTATGCCGAATAACACTGCTGTTTCTTATGTGTAGTTTGTAGTGATAAAAAATTCACTGGCAGCCATTCACGTGAACCCATTAATATTCTAGAAAAGACAACAAATAGCCATACGATTGCTTTGTCTCTTTTACAATTTACAGATTGTACCCATCAATCGACAGCAAGACACCATGCTTAATCCAATTCTCTAAGTCTCTATGGTAAACAGTGAGACAATTATGTACATTTTATAGGCAAATTATCACGTTTGCCATCAAGGATATATGTAGCTTGTAAAAATAAAGTGTAAAGAGGCGTAATATCCACATTTTTTAACGCGTTCTTGTACACGGAGCCTGCGGAATTACTGACATTCCTTGGGATGCCAAAAATGCTTATTAATTTCCGTTTTTTACTAATTTTTTTTTGGTCTACTTAGTATAAAATAAAGTCGCCAACGCACTCTGCCTCACGCTATGGATTTTAATGCATTTTTTTTTGTTTCTTATTTTTTATTACTATTGATACTTATTGATAGTTTGATCGTGCGTTTGATCATCCACAGGTTGTCTGGTAGAAATTGTGCAATAAGACCGCCTATTGTAAACTTATTCTATTTGTCAATTTTTGTCCTGTAACAAGCTAAGGTGGTGGTGCAATAAAGTAATAAATAAATAAGCGATGATGAAATGAATGAATGTGGTCGGCGATGGAGCACGCTCGCCTAGAAGTAACCTATTCACACTTGACTTAAAGACCCCTAAGTTCTAGGTAGGTATTTCACTCCTTGGCTATATGCACAATGTGTTAAAAAAATGCACTAACAGAAAGAGAAATAAACGAAAAAGGTTTGCATGTATATTTTTCCCACATGCAAAGCCGGACTTTGTCACTAGTGTTGAATAAGTAAGACTTAGTTTCTGGAATGCAAATTATCATCTCATAATTACTGAATCAAATTAGCCGTAAAACACGCGTTCGCTACTGTGATTGGTTTTATTAATTTTCAGCTGCCAATTGGATCACTTGACTTACTTATTTATAAATGTTTATCCTCAAATCGGAACGCCTTACAGCAATTATACCAATGGACCAAATTAATTCAGAATCTGCTGAGAAAGTGTGAAATAAGCGGTGCGGCGCGGTGGTAGGTCACGAACGCTTACTGACGCAGCATCAGGCCAGTTCTCCTCGAGGATTCCACATGTATACCAAATCGCATGTCGAACACATTTTTGAACTTGCGTGTAATTTGTGTATCGTTGATAATTTATTTTCAGAAACTGGTAACATTTTTTTCTAATTTATTTTTAGCTGACTTACTTGCTCACTTGTACAGTAATTCAGATACCTAATATCATTACCACCAATTAAAATACCCCATGTCCTTTTATCCACTTTATTTACTAAAATAAATTAAAAAAAGCAAAAAAAGTAACTCAATTTACCACACCATAAACAACACAACAACACATTACTTAAAGAATACCTCTCCAATTATCTATGGTCTATCAATGTTGGGAGTGCGTTCGGAATCCACTACCGGTGCGTGGCTTGTAGGCTTTTAGCTAAAAATGCGCTGGTTCCGAGGGCATCCCTCCTATGTTAATGGTCACTGGTAGATTCCTGTGCGTACGGCAAACGCTAATTTAAACTGGATGCTACGCTGTACAGGAGTAAGGCATTGTGGTTTGTTATTTTTCAATACATTTTTGCATTTATGAATAAATTTAAATATTATTTTTGTATTTCGTGATTACCAATTTTATTTTTAACTGGCCAGTGATAATAGTAAATTTGCAACAAAAAAAAAAACGAAATTTCAGTATTCAAGAAACTTTTTAAAATATGAAATATCAACTCCGCACACTACAAAAAAAATTAAAATATAAAAACTCGAAAAAAGAAATAAGCATTTAAAAAAAAAGAACGATCTCTGTAAACACTGGCCACTTACATAAAAAATCGCAATGTACAGTAAAAAAAAAAGACGCAAGCTCTTGTCTATTAACGCACGGCCATCCCTACTCACCTGTGCGTATACACGTCAATATTTTATTTATCGATGGTCGGTATCTGCGATATCGGCTCTTCGATACCGCGACGCCAGGTAAATGAGGCCCCAAGACACCTCGGCTGCCCCCTGTGCGACGTGATTTACGAACTAACTCCCACTTGCCCACGGCTGAATAAAAGTATTCATTATCTAAAGCAATAGACTTTTAAATGTGCGAATAGCAGCTACTTGAAGGATTACCGAGTTCAGTAAAGCAAAATTGCACTAAGATTGAAGGAGTATTTACAGCAAAAATTATCATTTCATCATCTCGTATTATTGCACTAATCACGATTATTTATTGTTTTGTAATCGGAAATCATCCAATGACGTCTCTTGCTTTACTGTGGAGCAAAAGCGGGTCAGACTTTTACAGAGTAAAACCCACCTATACCTTTCAGTTGCCTTTTGCGTTCCAGAACCACGCACACGGAAACCTTTCAAAAGTTCCTATGACATAATAAAAAAATATAATAAGGGTGAAAGCTTCTATGTAAGTATTTGTATGTAACCGTTTAAGCGTGTGTGTGTGTGTGTGTTTGATCACACGCACACGCTCAAACGGTTGAACGGATTTGGTTAGGTTTTGGCTCACGGATGGACCATAAGATAGTTACTTGTTTTATCTCGGAGTCCGTTTCTTTGCGTTATTTTGCTACTTTCACGCAGGCGAAGGCGCTGACAGAAGGTAATCTACACTAATATTTTAAAGAGGTAACGTTTGTTTATATGTTTTTTTGTTTGCAGGAAGTAATCTCTGGAAGTACGTATCCGATTGCTAAAAATTTTTTCACCAATTGGTTTTTCCCGAGGGTCAATTTTTTTTGCTAGTCTGACGGATTTCTTAAGGACAGCTCCTTAAGAAACCCCACTATATTAAGGGTACATTATACGGTAGGGGTATATAACAAGGTGCAAGGTTTCTCCCCATATGGTTTTTTTCTGACGCGCTCGAGTATCCCACAAAATCCCTATCTCGCCGCCCCTACTAATTGTGTGGATTTATAAATTCTTCTGTTTCGTACCTCTACTACTTAGAACCTCGACCACATGAAGTACCTCTCTAAGATTAAAAACAAAACAGCCTCAGAAAATTCCATGTAACCAACCATTTTCACAAATCCAAACTACAAGTCAAATCCCTCCGACACATCGATCAGGCCACAATAATCTCGTCACCACAAAACAACCAAGTTCGTCTGGCACCCAGCTCTATGTAAATGTGCGGAGATCTATGCGCGTGCGCCGGTCGCGCAGATTTATTGCATAATTGACTTCCGGCGGATTGGCGGGAAAGCCGCCATCATGACAACCGCTCCGGCACACTTATGAATTGCCTAACAGTTAAATTGTTTGGTTTTAAGGGACTGTTTGGATTTTGTGTAAAGGTTGTGTTGTTGGTAAATTGTTTTTTTTTTAGTTGATTTGTATTTTTAAGAACTTTCGTGCCCAGGTTAATGATTCAGCTACGAAAATGGGATAACGCTAGATTAGGCATGTTAGGTTTGTCTATTTATCGCATCGGAATCATAATAACTTTAACATAAGCATAAAAAGCCCATTTTATTGTCCCCACTGCTAAGACTCAGGCCTTCTCTCTAGGAGAGGGAATGGGCTGTAATCCACCACTCGGGCCCAGTGCGCGTTGGTGAATGTCACATGTCTTCGAATTTTTGTTGTACAACTTGCCAGTTTCCACACGATTTTTTCCTTCACCGTTTTGAGAGCAATGGTGATGAAATAAATTACACTCAGCAATGCGCCTGACTGGGTCTGAAACGGCAACCTACAACTTGTAAGTCGGGACCGTTACCACTCGGCCACCGCAGTGGTGGTACTTAACATACCGTAATAAATCACTGAGAGCTGAAAACTAAAACATGAACAAGCAACGCAACTACAAGAACCAAGAACAAACACCAAGAAAGCAAGAAAAAGCAAGAACAAGAACCAAGAACAAAAAGAACCGCAAGAACGCTGCCGCCGCCGTTGCCGTATCTGCAAGAACTTGATACAGGCATTTTTTTTTTTTAAATATAAGTTCATGACCAAAACACTTCAATTTTAAAATTCATACACTAAAAACAAAGTTACTGGTTACGCGACGCTATTTACAAAATGAATTGCATCACTCCTTGCCATCAGGTGGGATCGCAGTCAAGCACTAGTTTACATAACGAGTGACATAAACAATTAGCATAGGACACTACCTAACTGGATCTCAAAAAAAAAATTTTTCCTCAGAGCTCATCTGTTTTTACACTCGCGTGCTTTTTCTGGACCTAACCGTTCAGTAAATTCTGCTTTTCTTGCAATGGCAAACTTTGCCAAGTATGCTAAGTAAAAAAAAAAAAATACTTTGCCTACTTCTCGAAACTAATTCTCTTATTCTAGTCATTCAAAAAGGATTAGATTAAGAGAATTAATCTAATCTTTAAAATTATCTACAATATTTATGTATTTAGAAATATATAAGTACATATGTTTATCAATTGTCTAATACCCATAACACAAGCTCTGCTTAGCTCGGGACTAGACGGCGTTGTGGAATATGATTATTATTATTATTTAAGAAAATTCATAATGGCAAAAGATTTCAAAAAACCTTCCAGTTCTCTTTTCAAGAAAGTTTCGAGAGACAAACCTAAGACATCTCTCTGGTACATAGAAGGTACCTTTTATGTAGCACATAGATGCATGTATGGTACCTAAGAATGTCTTCGTTTCGCCTAGTTTCCCGTGCAAGACATGCGTACAGTCGCAGACACTAGTGCCGCAAGTTCATAACAGTTCACGATAGGTCGTTACTTATGTTGTGAACACCACTATAACGCTTTCTCTCTGACGAGACGAGACTCTTGTTACTTGGAATTGTGCTTTCATTTCCCATATTAGCATGTGCGGTTAATTCTGGTTTTAATTTTTTTTTTATATATATATACTAGTGCTTGACTGTGATCCCACCTGATAGTAAACAGTGATGCAATCTCTGAAGATGAGGCGCACTAGTTTATGAGCCTATTCACTCTTGCATTGAAGACATTCAAATTATAATCGGACGAGAAGACCGCAGCAGGCAGATTGTTCCAGTCCTTCGATGATGACGCTTAGTCCGAACCGTAGAAGTTTCAACAACGTATGGGTTGTCCGATGGTAGAATTGAGAAGGAAGAAAAAACAAAAATACGAGGTTAATTCTAGTTTTTTTTTTAGTTCTGTAAAATGGAAAGTGGGACTCTTATAGGACTACTTTGTTGTCCGTCTGTGTTCTGCCAAGACCATGTGTCTTGGGAACGTGTGAATCTGAAAAGTGTTTTTGATTGAACGCCCTAATGAAAATGCGCGTAAGTGAAAATCTGAAATGGTTTAATTTCAATTAATCATTTTACAATAAAGTGATTATTTGAATTTAAATCATTTCCAAACCATTTTTAAATTGATCATTTATCAAGGAAAACTATGTATAGGTTATAACATCACGCTACGACGTGTGGGAGCGGAGAAGCAATCAAAAATGCGGGTGATACTGCAGAAGACAGCTTATAGTATATGAATGTAATTAATGTTACATTACATGTCATTGTCGTTATTAAATGTGCTCACAATTGCTGAGAGTTTCCATTTGATGGCGGACATGTCAAATGTTTTTTTTGCCCCTAGGTAATGCTAACTGGACTCTACGCCATCGAAGCCATCCGTTCTCTTTATAATTCAAATGGCTTTGACTCGAAATCAAACGCAAACTTAGCTATTTACTCTACTCGATATACATAATACAAATTACCGACTGAACACACATAAACGCAGTACATAGTGCGTACAATGGGTTGACGTCGGCGCGTACGCAGCGGGTGTCGGCACAAAGAGCACGCGACGACAGACGACAGGCTACTGGGAGACCAAACTCTATGTATACTGCAGGCTGTATAGCACTCTTACCAATGCCACGAAAAAAAAAAAACAAAGATGACAGCTATCACTTTGACAGTTGCAAATTGGCGGGAATATGAATAATTTTGACAGTAATTTGTCTATGGTTTGTAGTAAGGATCTATTTTCGCGAATACATTAAGTTTTAATCACAATATATGCGCGCTGCATGCACAATGGTTCGGCTCGTTCGCTGCGGGTGTCGCCACAAAGCGTTGTCGCGCCGACAGCCGACAGGCTACCGAGAGCCGACACAGACTGTGAATACTTAGCGTACGATATTATAGCACTTTGTTTGTGCACCGACCGGCAACCACTTTTTAATATTGATTTTGGTTTAATTTTATAGATTTTAGTCAGATACAGAACCTACTACTACTCTAGTAGTCTTGTACAGGCAACTTAAAGTTTTTGAATGATAATGTCATTAATTATGTTTTCAACAAAAACAGTAACAAAATATAGAAAATACTACTAAACTAAGAAAGAGTGGTATTTTTTATTTACATTGAAAAAGGTTGTAAGTGTTTTGGTTTTTTGTAAAATGTTTTTTTACACATTTTAATTGTGGTAGGTACTCCTCAGCTAAACTTAAATACCCTCCACCTTTCGGCTCCATCATCACATCAGTACGATGGTAAGTACTTTATAGCCAGAGTGCTTCTAAGACAATCCTAATAATCCCGAACACGGTTAGGATACATTGATTTATTACAGGATTCCGGTACCTATCTTCCGGCTTCATCATCAGAACAGTTCGATGTATCCTCTGCTCTTCTTCCAGTCCGTAATCAAATCCACGTATAAACAAAGCAATTTAACTTGTTACTGCTATGATCCTATGAGTTCCGTTCCATACCTACGAAGTTCATCATTAGATCATGACAATATTTCTATGGAACAACTAGGGACTTTGATCTTTATTCTCTTTTCAAAAAAACCAGGCATGTGCGAGTTGGACTCGCGCACTGAGCGTTCCATACAAACTTACCTCGATACCTTCACGCGTTCTCGAGATAAAGGTTCTTGACAGACAGACAGATGGATAACAAAGTGATCCGAAAGGGTTTCTAAAAACAATTCAAAATCGATCCACAATTCACCGAAAAATCGGTGAACATACAAAAAAAAATACATACAACCGAACATAAAACCTGCCTGATTCAATTACATCACGATTTCCAAATTATCCAACACTTTAATCGTACATCCACAAAAAAGTTACACACAACAGATCCACTAAATGCTTTAAAAAATCAATACATACAAACACTAAGCGAACAAAAAGGCCGGGCCACACCGCGTGCAGTATATTGTTCAACAAACCCGGGTTATCTGATCGAACACATTTGATACCTCCTCATTCACCGACCGACATCAATCCGATTCAACTGCTTAATGAGATTGACGCTCAATCAAACCACAATTAATTAAGGAGCACACAATGCAAAATGGTGGATTGAATGGTGAATGATAAACAGGACACAGGACGATATTAAAAACTGACCGGTTATCTATGGTCATCTAGATGAGATGGGATTATTCAAATAATGGGGCGCATAAGTTGTTTACGCACAAGAGTTTAGGTACGAGATTTTCGACTGCTATTACTGCTATTTGAAATAGGGCATTTTGTATTTTAAGATTTTTTTAAACAATCACAGTGTCCTTGGAACACAGAGGGTAACTGAATGTACACGAGACGGTTTTAGTCAGTATAAGCCCAACTCCCTCTCACTTCATCCAGAGAAGAAGTTATAAGATTTGAGTTACCACCCTCTGATTCACCTGATGTTTTCAGACAAATATTTAAAATCGCCGAGACATTTTGAATGGTACGTCGTCCGATGTACCCTTCATCTGCAACGCAAAGAGAAAATACGTGGGTTTTAGTTCGTAAATTTTGAGATGTTAAATTGATTTTAAATTTAAATTCAAGTATCTATAAAATTCAAATAAGTACGAGTATAATTATTTTTTGTGACGTGTGCTTTACATTTTTTTTTAATTTATAATGCAATCCGTTTATTTTATTTATTATTATTAATTTTATGTATTTTTATGATCCTAATAAATTTACATTAAATTAATAATAATAAGAGTCGTGTCAGCCAATGTCTTAACAGCTAAAAGCCTCGACCAACACCTTAGGAGGCTTACGTTAGACGACTGGATCAAGGGCTTGATTCAGAAAGTGGTACTCGTGGACACTGCTCTTGTAGTTAGGAGGTTCCTTTCTCTGGAGCCCTGACCGCCGGTAACTTGGACCCTGTTCCGTAAAAAATAGTATCCCACCGGGGGAGACTATTTTTTATATTTTAAAATGCTTTTTTATGACTTAACCTTTCAATCGTGATAATGACAGACACAATTGAAAGACAATAGGTGCGCGAACGCCGGCGTTCGCTTGGGGTTTAATGAATTAAAAGAATATTTTAAAGAAATTAATAATAAAACCCTGACACTCCAACCTGAGCGGGAGAAATTTTTCATGATTTCCCACTCTGTGCTTTGCCTGGTGTTTTCAATTGATATTTAAAACCGCCAAAACATAATATAATGAATGGTGCGACGTCCTGCGTACCGCTCATCTAATCAGCGAGACAGTCAGTATCGACTATCGCGTTCGCATAAAGATTCAGCGGATAGCCGCCGTATCTCAGATGATAGCCGAGATAAATGCAAGCGCGCGCAGCCGAAATACGGCCGGAATCGAACAAAAAGGCGTATGCGCATGATGGCGCTATGCTAGGGGAGGCAGCCAGAAAATGGTTTTCGGTTACTACTAGTTATATACTAGTCTAGTTAGCCTTGACTCCAAACGATTATTTTTTTAATGGCACGATTGGGCAGTGGTTAAGGCTAGAGATGTGCCGTTGCCAGCAATATTGCCGTGAAGTGGGAATATTTGTGGGAATATTGCCTTGAAGTGGCAATATTGCCGTGAAGTGGGAATATTGGTAGGAATATTGCAGTGAAGTGGGAATATTGCCCGAAGTATGAATATTGGTGGCAATATTGCCAGCAATATTCCCATATGGCCGGCAACGGCACATCTCTAGTTAAGGCCCTAGTTCCCGAGCGGTGCCATAAAACAGTGACTGATCTTTTGACAGTTGGAATCGCTGACAGAATATCTTCCTATTTACTCTGTTAGGCCTTGGTTACTTGAAGTAAAACAATCAGGCCCCACAATAATAACTTAAATTTTCTGTTGCCTCCAATAATATTACATTTTACTTAAATGTTTTTCCAATACTGAAAAACCACACCACTCTTTTTTCCTATAAAATTTTTAAACCTACTCTAGAAATGCAAAATCCTTAAAGAGTGATTCTTTCATTTCTTTCTTTTTTTGGGTTTTTCTTTCTTACTGTCTGATACTAGGTTTTCTCACTATCTATTTTGTGTCGTAAGCCACTGGGCGCAAATTAGTGCCGTTGATACATTGTGATCGCGGAAAACTAAAGTGCAATGTAAAAACAACCGTTCTCCTTTCGATATCACAATTTCTAGGTAAAATGTTCTCTCTGACACAGCCCCATCCCGGCGGTGTCCTTAAAGGCTGGTGTGACACTGTTATTTAGTATCGGACCGGTAGCACACGCCTGTCGCCGCGCAGATATAAATACAAGCTAAATCTGTCGACAAACTGCGCCCGCGCCGGACTACGGGGAAAAATGTTTGCGACAACATTATGTTATAATATCGTTGGATGTAGGAACTTTTTGGTCAATGGTGATATATTTTTTGGTATCATACTCATCGTCATCATCATTTCAGCCGAAAGACATCCACGGTTGGACATAGGCCTCCCCCAAGTGTATTTTAGTATAGTATAGACACCTTTTAATTAAGAATCAGGAGGCTTTATTACTGAAGATATCCGCAGGAGAATCCAAGGTACGGATATGGCCCGAAAAATCGCCAAGCTTAACCTTTCAGATACCGTCAATTTGAGACACAATAGTAAAACAATAGATGCGCGAACGCCGACGTACGCTTGGGGTTTAATGAATAGTGGCAGTAGGCACGCCATATTGTTCGCAGAACAGATGGTCGAAGGGGTCGGTTCTGGACGCAGCGTTGGGATGCCTCCCACAGGGTTGACGACCTGGGCCTCAAGTCTGCTATTAAAATAGTGTCAGAATGATCTATCATTGATTTCATTATTGTAGATTTTGACTAGTTTTGGTAGTCTACTAATATAATGGCGTCATTATGACTTTCCGATGGCCAACCACTGACACTCCATTGAAAGAAATGGCATAGAATGGTAATCTCGTACATAATGACAAATGAAAATCTGACGTTTGCGGTAATCTGCAATAATTTTGACAGTTCCTTTGATCAGTGACCTACCATTTCGACGTCATTGCGCAATTAGTGCCTTTAATGAGCTCGATATTGTCATTCTACCACAATTCTATTACAAGACCTTTAACCGATCAATGATCGATCATTATGAATTACCAGATTATATTTTTTTTGCAAAATGACAATAGGATCGTGTTGGAATTACGAGTTTATAAAAAGAGCAGACTTAGGCCCCTGGTGAGAGTTACCTGTATCCGATGGATACGAGAAACACAAGACCCGTCATTACGGCGACACATATCGTGCCGTGGACGTCTTTAGGCTGAAATGATGATGTTGATGATGAGGCTTGACAAGTGAACTTACACCTAAAGGTGAATTACACCGAACGCGATCCGCACATCGACAAGCCTGTTGGTCTAGGAGTGGCAAGTGTACGCCGACTTCTGCGAAGCAGTAATGCTCACTAAGGAGGAGGCCGACCGCATCAGGCAACGGCGCTCTCGCCGCCGCCGGGATTCCGATCCCGATTTCCAGCCACTGTAGGCGCGGGCTTGCGGACAGTGAGCAATGGGTAGCTCGCTGTCCGGCCGTCCGGTAACTGTCCAGACCAAGCCCAAGTCGTCGACGGCGCGCACTGTTCCCGCGCGCCTCAAGAGTTGTCAGCAACAGCAAGGGCCCAGCCGGGAAGGAGCCTACTTGGGCCAGGGTTATCCGAAAGGGCTCTCGAGCCCCGGTATAAAGACTTAAAGGAACGGGACGGGTTTTTTAGTCAGTAAGAATCTGACACTATCTTTCGCTCCGACCAAGAGCGGGGGTTGTCATAGGATGATTTTTCCCATCGAAAAAAAAAAAGCCTGTTGGTCTAGTGGTTGGATTCGATTCCCACCCAGCACCAATTTTTTTATGATGAGCACGATCGTTTGTTATGTGTCTAGGTGTAATTTATCTATAGTATGTACATAATTATGTATTTTGAAATATATACCTATATATTACGAACTATCGCACATACTCGAAAAAATATGCAATTCGTATTCACCATAATATGATTATTAAAAACAATTACTGAGGAGCCAATTGTTCGAATTTGAGAGCTGTCGAGACATTTCAGCCATATCTACAGTTCTAGGTAGACAAGAAGCTATTCATGTGTGAAGTATCATCTACATCAGCATAAATTCTATAACGATTACAAAAAGTTCACGTTCATGCGATAATTTAATGGATGGATGGTCACGCCTCTAACTTACATGTGAACTATTTGCCTGAAGGGGTCAGCAGTTCGCATGATTTATGGCGCTAAGTAACTGTTCCTGTAACTTTCTGATAGAATATAATATCTTATTTGTATATTTCATGTTCAACAGGTTTTTACAAGTATTTTGTAGGGGTGCATAACAGTAACAGAAACAGAAGACCTACTTACCTGAAAAATGTACAATAAACAAAGCTTGTTAAATACATTTATAATTCAAAAGAAACAAGATTGTAACAAAGAAATAAATTATAACACTAAAAATATGAACATAATTATTCGATATTTAAGTCACTAAGGAATAAAGCAGCTATCTATCAGTGAGATTACCTCCTACAAACAAAAATAACAAATAAACAAACTTTACCTCTTTTTAATAATAAGTGTACTTGGATATAATTAAAAAGGAATCACCCCATTAGCCGCTGCGGTCTTTCCATCCGATTAAAATTAAGGTCTCTTCAAGGCTGTTAATAAACTAGTGTGTCTCATCATTAACGATTGCATCGCTGCTTACCATCAGGTGGGATCGCAGTCAAGCACTAGTTTACATCGTTTAAAATAAAAATCTAGTCTAGCCTTTACCCAATATTTTCGTGCAAGATGCAACAAAATACTAATATTTTGCATCGAACGACTATCTGATCTCCACAATCTAGGAAAAATCTATTATTTTTTCCATTACAGAACGCAAACAAATGAATAAATTTCAAAATACCGTTCTAATTATTTACAATAAAAAAAAACAGTATTGTTTGAATTTTAACTTCCCCAACAAATTAAAGTTAGGTACGTACTTCAAACCGTTGCAGTCCAGTAATCTGACTACATTTTATTACTGGTTTTATTTTAGCACAAAACGAGCCTTTCAAGCTCATATTGTACAGACCAAGAAAAACAACAATTATTTCATTTTTAACCTTAATACTCGAAGATAGAGTCCCATATCGTTTGTAGAGAGAATCAGAAGGACTTTTAGAGCCTGAACGGTTTACAAATTAAGGACTCTAATGGGGTATTTAAAAAAATGTTTAATTGCATCGCGAAAGAATAGCGTGGACTACAGTTTTGTACGAATATTGCGGTTGTTTCATGAAAGTTATGTGGGGAAAGAATATATATATTTCTGCTTCTATATTTAAAAGTTGGTAATTTTCATACCCGTAGAGCGTTCGACTTTTTTTTAAAACCTAACATTTTGTTCTTTATTGCTTGCAACATCGTAAATGTATAAAACTTATATATTTACGATTGGTTCTACATTCGCTTAGTTCTATGTCAATAATGTCACTTATTCTTTAGCTAGCTTCTGCCCGCGGCTTGGCCCGCGTTGAAATAGGTTTCTCCATACAAATTTTAAACTCCCGTTTCATCATTTCAGGGATTAGGTGTAAATTTTTTTGTGGATTGAAAGTCCTCTCTCAGTGGTCTCCTAAGCACTGTAGTTTCGGCTGTACATTGATATATCAATCAGTCAATTTGTGCTTTTATATATATAGACTTTCCACCCCAATATTCTTTAACAGAATATTCATGCAAAATTTTAAGTTATTTCAAACAAACTCTGCTCCCTTATTTACCTCCATAGGGGAAAATTCTTTCTTCTTCTACGTCAAAAAACATACCCTTCCAAGTTTCAATTTTTTACGATCATCGGGTTAGGCTATCATTCAGGACAAAGCATTTAATAAGTATATAGATGTAACCTTTCGAATCGAGCGTATAAATGATACTAAAGCTGCGTTTACATCAAGTTAGTTCCAATACAACATCGCTAACACTTCGTCCTCCGAGACATAAGCGTTACGCATACGCGATGGAAACGTTGCGTTGATATCACAACACGTGACATCAACGTTACGACACGCAAAGCCAAATCTCATGCGTTTGACTTTCTACTAACATAGACTTCTTACTTCATCAAGACATAGTCACCCTTACGAAACGTTTTGACAGCGTTTAAGCGACGTTATAACTGCGACCATATAGAGATAGGCTAACACCGCAGATGCAGTTAACGGTCCTCTTCTTCAGTCTCCAACTGTACTGCCTTGCGAGTTCTTGAAATATGGCGATTAGCTATTCAGCTTATTTTAAGAAAAACTTATTTATTTGTTCCTCTTCACTGCACTAATGCAACGACAAAGTCCTGTCAAAATAACTTTCGGCGTTAGGGTTAGCTTCTACGCGGTGTCCGCGTCGTATCCACAACCGCGTAAAGTAAGGCCTACGGTCCACATATGCGTAGGATCAAAACCGCGTATTCATCATGAATATTCATCAGCATAGGTACATATAAAAAAAATCTATAAATTAAGGATAGCTTAGAAAATATCTCGCAGTGAAACTGTTGGCACATCTATTTAGGTTCTTAATTGCGTTTTTGTGTAATTCAGTGTATTTTTAGAAATTTTGACAACTATAATGCCTGCCATATACGCTAGGATTATACCTGACAGGATTACCTGTACAGGTAAGGAGTACTGGTAAACTCGAGCGTGTGTGTTACACCACTGTGCTGTGCTTACCTGACAAGTATAACTGTGCAGGCAAACCTATCAGGTATACGGCTACCTTAAGAGATGATTTTCCTCTCCTCTTAAAGGTAAGGGTAAAGAGAAAGAAAATTAGCTAATGAGGAACATCACCTGGTCACCGTTCCTCTGGTCCTCTACTCCGTGATCAATGATCGCTGATCGTACAGGAAGGGACAGTGGGAACAAAAAGGTGCTGATGCGATCTAAAGTTATTTGTAGCGGGAAGCTAACCCGCCCGCCGCGGCTCTGATTGTTCGTTATCTAGTGCAGGCGACTTTAATTCGAAATAACAAGGGTTATGTATGTTTAAGTAGATGTTAATAGGTGCGGTTTTTGCTTGTGTTTTAGTGATTAAGATTTTAGGGTTTTGGTTTTGAAATTTTTCTTGTCCATTGCAAATTCTCAGGGAAACAGAAAGTGCTAAGGGCTTGCGGACGACGAGCAACGGGTAACTCGCCGTCTGGTCGTCAAAAAAATAAACAGAAAGTGCAAACTACTGTGGCGGTCTGAAAAGTTTCCGACCTAACAAAGTTTACTTCACAATAAAATAGATAATTTAACATGATAGTTTCTTAATAATCAAATATTGACAGTCTAAAGGGCCAATGACTGTCGGTGACCTCTGGCGAAACTTTTCAGACCATCTTCGTTACAAAGTATAATTTTCAGGAGCAGGGCGTAAAGTCTTGAAAACCTTCATTGAAGAATTCAAGTCATATTTATTTTTATGTATTTTTTCTTAAAAAAAGAAGTCATTCAAGGAAGACGAGGAACTCCCGTTTGTGTTGTGTCAAGTCCGGGCACCTGTCCGGATAGTTAATTGCGGACTGTTGTAATTATGTTTTAATCGCACAAACTTCAATACCGTAATGTAGGATAGTTTGGTAACATAGATGTCACTACTAACTTTTTGACCAACCAGGTAGGGCTATGCATATAAGCTCTATAAACTTATACTTAGAAGTCACTTCACTTTTTGCATAGTTTCAATTTTCGAAGCAATATATCAGCTGTATAAGCGCTTATACAAGTTTTCTACAAGTGCTTATACAGCTTAGAGTGTACAACTCAGCTTAATGCAGTTGATATACGGCTTTTTGTTCTACTTTGGAAATGTGTCTAATATACCTACTTTTTTGTGGTGGTTAATCATCAAATAATTTCTGCCACTCTGTGAAAAGTTAGAGGGAGTGTCAAACGTTTACTAAGAATGAGTTGCACCATTTAACTATAACGATAACCAAACCATAACCAGCCGTGAAACGGCCGCGTATTGGTCAATTCGACGATTTGACAACTGTTAACGGCTGTTTTTTTTTTTTATGGTGGGAAATGTTATCGTTATAGTTAAATGGTGCAACTCACCCTTAAGTTCGCAAAAGGCAACTGAAGGTCAGTTGCCTTTTGCGTTCCAGGGTCCCAATAACTCTTTCGAAAAAGCAGCGCTAATAAGCACCGGCTCTACTGGGCCCCTTCCATTTTGCTGATATCACTCAGACACACATGAGACAATACGGTGGGTATTCGACTCGGGCTTGGTCCTCACCGGACGAACGGACGGCGAGCTACCCATTGCTCGCCATCCGCAAGACCGCGTCTTCGGTGCCCTGTAAAACTAAAACTACCCTTTAATTTTTTTTCAGTGAAAAGTCTAAAATACTTATTCTTTAAAAAAAAAACATTTCTCTTCTACCCAGCTTTTCCCAACTAAATTGTGGTCGGCTTTCAGTCTAACTAGATGCAGCTATGATACCAATATTTTACATGGAGCAACTCCCTAAGTCCCTATTATCTGACCTCCACAACCCAATCTATATATATATCTATATATATAAATAAAATTGGAGTGTCTGTTTGTAATATTGAAATAACTGCTTTTTACTACATGCTTATGAATATATATATACGGTACATACACCAAAATAACATTTTTTACTATTTTTGTCTGTCTGTTTGTCCGGGCTAACCTCTGAAATGGCTGGACCTATTTTGACAGGACTTTTTTTGGCAGGTAACTGATATAATAAGGAGTAACGTAGGCTACTTTTATTTTAGAAAAAATAAATTCAAAATCCTGTACACCACGCGAACAAAGTCGCGGGCACAGCTAGTAATTAAATAACACGGTGTGCCCCTTAGCAAGACTGGAATCCGATTTTCTGGCTTCAGATTATCCATAACGACTGTCAGAAATCCACAAATGGCAACCAGGACCTAAGGCTTAATGCCGTGCTTTCGAAGCATGGAAGAATCTCGGCATGTTAAGATGTTTACCCATCCACAGACTGACCTTGGCAACCGTTGCTTAACCACAGCTAGTCCAGTCCACGAGCTTCTTTTCAAACTGCATTTCCATCAATAAATCATAATATTATCAGAAACTAGCTTCTGCCAGCGGCTTCGCCCGCGTGATAGTACAAAGTACATTTTGATACAAGTGGAGAGTCATTGCAACCGAGCGGGAATTCACCTAAACCACAAGTGAGGCTGTATATACACCGTTAAATTTTAATCGTTTTAATCCCGTGGAGGGTCGATCCAGTACATAAAACACTATCGATTCGTAAAGATAAAATTAAAAAATAAAGTACCTTTTTTTCCAAATCTCGTATCAATTTACGCATGTTCGAAATTAATTTCTTTGAGAAAACGTCAGCTAAGCAAGTACAATGTAAACAAAAATAACTTAGCGTTGTATAGCAGAGTGCCAAATGTCAAACTTCGATGTCAAAGTCAAATTTCCACGCGTGAAATAAATAAACGGGAATTGACGCTCGACTCGTGGGGGTCGCTTAACACTCAGCCTAATACAATTGTGTGCGAAAAACAGTTATTTGCATACCTAAAAGCAGTAGGGATTTCGAGTAAGTGTATTGAAAAAATATATAACCATGTCATTCAATGATAAAGTAGCACTCCATAAGTGAAATAATTTTTAAAGTCGGTCCAGTAGCTTTTGAGTTTATTCATTAAAATCTATCCGCTTTATAATATTAGCATAGAATAAATAAACACATAACACAAACAAACAATTAGCACTTACCTAATTACTAACAAACCACATAAATTAATCCCAATCAACACACACCTACTTAATCAAATCAAGTTTTAATCCCAGATTTAAAGCCATTAGCACAGTAATGTTAAATATTTTGTCCTAATAGAGCGCAGAGGGTCAAAGGATAGTCCCCGGGCAATAAATCATGGCATGCCTGGAATAGTCCTCGGCAGTCGTGCCCCGCTAAGTAATTAGCGATAGAACTAATTAAACTTCGGTTTGGTTAGCAAAGGGAAGGTTGCACTGGTTTAAACGGAGATTAAAGATTATTCTGTGCGGTACGATTGTTTTGAATCAACGTGCTGCGTGGTCAAATAGAGCCTTTTGAAGAAAAACGTAATAAGTGCCAATTTGCGTTTTTTCTGGTAATGGGGTTTCTGTTCCATAGTAAAAAAGTATTTATGTAAATATGTTAATAGTAGCAAGAGTAGCAACTATTCTATTAGATCACTACGAATAATAAGTTATATTTCTTTAGAATTAAGTTATCATCAATCATCCTTCAGGGTCACAGGAATCCGACGGATGCGTGACGCACAAGACCTGTCGTTGTGGCGACGCTTGGGGGAGGCCTATGTCCAACTCTGGACGGTTTTCGACGGATATGATGATGATGATGGTGATCCTTCAAAAAAACTCAAATGGTCACTTATGATGTTCTTCCTGAAAAGTTTGTTTAGTTTTTGGAGATTTTACGGATCTTTAAAACATGGATGTTTTTTATGTATAATTTGAAATGATATAAAGCTGGGTACATATCAAACACTAGCTTCTGCCAGCGGCTTAGCCTGCTTAATTTTTTTAGTGTGAAGTACCCAACCCACCTACTTACCTATTAAAATAAGTGATTTTGTTAAAGTGTTTTACAGGGTAATCCGTAAGGCAAAGCAAGATTGTACATAGGAGTACAATCTTAGTAATTTTCTACACTCAAATGAATCAAAGTCATCATAACATTTTTTTTTTAAATCTGAATAAGCTTCAGCCTACTTAAAAGCGTTAAAAGTACCTAAATAAAATAGCATAGTATAGTCGGCCTTATAATTTTTCCACTATAGGGACTCAGACTTGGCTCCGGGAGAGGGAATGAGCCGTAATCCACCACGCGGGCCCAGTGCGGGTTGGTGCATGTCACATGTCTTCGAATGTTTGGTTCTAGGACATGCCGGTTTCCTCACGATGTCATTGATGATCATCATTTTGAGAGCAGTGGTGATGAAATAAATTACACAAACTAATGCGCCTACCTGGGTTCGAACCCGCAACCTACCCCTTATAAGTCGGGGCTATTACCACTCGGCTACTACTGCTCTAAAAAAAAGTTAATTATACCTTTCTAATAATTTTCCAAAACTTTCAAATGCAAAATCAATGACACAACTTTACGCTCAACTTTAAACCTTTCATCATTCATTATAGGGTTGAATTTAAATTGCAAACAAGAAATTAACTTAGGGGTTAGATAAAACGTTCCATATAAGGCACACAAATGTTGCAGGAACTGTAATGTCGGTATAAAGAACAGTATCGGACGGTCGAAGTCGAAATGTTAGCGGAACTGACTCCACTTACAGAAACGGACTTGCGAATGCCATACCTATGTATCTACTATCTTCATTCATAGCAGCTACCTTGCATTAAGCTAATGTAATAAGTAGGACAATATATTTAGGGTGACTGGTAATTAGTGTACGATACTTAAACACGTGATTGTGATCATGATAACCAACAACTTTTACTATGGGAACAAACCTTAAATCGCGAAAAAAATCATCTGTTCAGTACATTTATGTTTGCCTAATGTACTGAACAGCTGATATTTTTTTCGTGATTTCGACTTTGCTCCCATAATAAAAATAGCTAGTTACCATGATCACAATCACGTGTTTAAGTATCGTACACTAATTGCCAGTCACCCTTTATAAAAAAGAAAGAAAACATGTACAAGTGCGTGTGTATGTAAGGTTTCAAATATTTATTTCAAAAACGGACTTGCGAATACCATTCCTATATACAGTAGGCTGATGCACTTAGTATTTAGAAAAAAAAAGAAAACTTGAATATATGAGATAGGGTTATAAATCTTCCTATTATTCCTATTAGAAACAGACTTGCGAATACCATACCTATCTACTATGTTCCTATAATGTAACTATGATAGTTGGAATAAAGGAGCAGTAGGTTAATGCAATAAGTCTAAGTAAAATTTAAAGAAAAGATATAGAAAGATAAAATGTACGCCATATGTGTGTTTACCTATAGGGTTTTAGATCTTCCTTTTACTAGATTTTCTTATACCCAATGTATATTTACTTCTCCAATAATACCTAGTCTAAGTAATGCTTTATTTCTTAGCATTGAATATCACAACTGTAGCGACATCTACACCACCATAAACGAACTACAAAAAGATCTGACGTCAAGCACATGCTACATACATCGCGCAACCAAAAATCTTCGCGCGATTTAAACACTTAGAACAGTCCGACAACATCGATTGGGCATTTGCCCTCCACACAACACCCTTCTGGTTGTCCTGTCTTTTCAATACAAGTTAGAGGAACTTTTCACCCTGTCCAGTCATAGTTATAATATATTATTATACAACTATGTATTTGCAAGCATTTCTCTACAAAAATCTAGTAGGAAATACATAATAAAATTTCCGTTAGAAAGCAGTATTCGGACTGACTGCGTCAACCTGCTCCTAACATAAGTAGATAGGCATTTAACTCGACAAAAAACACAAAATTACAATTGGAATTTTCTATCAACCATCTGTGCGGGAGGTGCTCATCATCAACTATTCGAACAGGGTGCGTGCTCCCACGCAAATACTACGAACCTTAAAAAACTTAACCTCATTTCCTGTCAAGACCTATGCATCAACTGGCTGCTTCGCATTATAAAAAAAAAAGTAAAAAGCTATTTATGTATAAAGAGTTCCACATTCAAATCATGGCGCGATTAGTGTCCAAGATGGCGACACGGCCGATTTTTGTCCAGCGATACAAAATTTCAATTTCCTGTTTTAGTTATCGCACCTCAGTGATCTAAGTTTGACAAATAAGTTCATTTTGACGAGTCGCCCGGTGACGGAGCGGGTGATTTATCATTTTAAATGATCGTATCCAGTAGCTGCCATACTGGAAATCCGATAAAATGTCGAGTATCACGAACGGACAGTCACTATCTTTTTGTTGTGCTTAAGCTTATTCAGTTAAAAATTGGTCCTTTATATCTACAATGATGTCTTAACAATATTTATTCTTGCTCACGTTTATCAATCTTCGTCAACTTGTGACATTTTGGGGCATAAATAAAAACATACAAGTTTCCAAACATTTAACAATCACTGAAAACGTTAACAAACACACCCTTCTTTGGCTTTGAGTTTAATGTTCTTACTTATTCACTTTTAAAGTCTATTCTTATATTTAAAAGCGCACTTTGTAGTCTAAAGTCTACCATTACGGCACCAAACACTACGCTTTGCGCCTCAGCGTTTTGCCACTGTAACTATGTCTGTCTCAAAGCCTCCAAATGACATTACGAAAACCGTCAGGAGCACGCTCTGACGTGCAACAAGTCATTTCCCTTCGGCGGAGCAACAAAAGCGAGCCACCGACTCCCCAACCACTATTACCGTCATGGGGTTACTTAAAATTCAAATAAAGCGAAAAAGCCGCCTTTACTTGGTCGGGCCGCGTCGAAATAGCGAAATAATTGCGACGTGCGCTCTTAAATCTGTGCGCGCGTCATTTGTTTATTAAGGGTCCGAGCCGCGGGGCCTTTTAGCATAAATACTGTGGCAGCAGTAGACAGTCCACCGCGCCTACATAAACTGAGAAAACAAACCTAAACTAAGTTTATGCGAGTTACAAGCGAACCGACGACGTCGCTGACGGAAGCGATCGCCGAAATGAAGTGGTAGAAGGATGGTGCTTAGCTGGTTCTGTAATTTGCGATTGTTTTTAAATGCCAAGAGGCGTGCTCGACAAGCTGTTGTCGATAATATTCAGTAGTAAGCTAGTCGGTAATGAATGAGTTTCTTTAAAAACTGTAATCAACCACCATGATTTTTTTCCGACTTGTGTGCAAGTGTTTTAAATGACAAGTCATTATTTGTTACCTTTTTTACGTCCGTTTAAGAAGAGCTAATGTTTGTCTGCACGTATATGTATGTTACTGCTTCACTATCAAACAGAATTTGGACGAATTTTGGCATAAAGGTACTTATACAAGTCCTTTTTCCATGTCCTGGAATAAAAACATGAGATACTTTTTATTTCGAGAGTGAGTTATCATCGAGCGATGCCGCTGGCAAAATTACTACTTAAAATAGGGTTTTTTCATGTTTACAGATTAAAACTGTTTTAATCATTTGCATTCAAAATCTTCAGAATACATATGAGATAAGTTGTAAACATCTACCTCTTCAGTGATTCCGCTCATGAAGATGATTTACAGCACAAAGTAAATGGCATAATTGTTTATCACCATAAAGGAAAATGCTCTGAAACAAAAAGAAATCACTGCCTCAACGCAAGTCGGCGGTACCAGGCGGACATACGCGTAGAGTAGTGGCCGGTGCGGCGCTGTCATCGCGTGCGCGCGCACACATAAATCCGACGACGACATTCTTTGCGGCCACCGCCGCCGCCGATATGCGCTCCTGGTACAAACAGCGACGGAACGGAGTTTGCTTTTGAAATTGTTACATTATGGTAGCTTCATAAAGGCATCTGTAACAAGGAAAATGTACCATATATAGCGGTTTATCCGGTATTTTGATAATACATATTTACTTATACATGGACTCACATGAGTCTGATTCCGAACACCAACGTTTGTCGAACGAGTTATACATTGTAGTCCTTAGTGTCAAACTTGGGTATTATACAGGAAGAATATCAAAAGATGATGACTCATTTTTGCTCTATTTGATTACACCAATTTAATAAATAAGTAAGACTTTAAATTTAAACGCCTTCAATGAATCCTACTTACCCTTTTACCGTCACGATATTAATATTGAATCGTGTAATAAATTTATATCGTTTAATAATCACCAAATGAGCGGTTGGCGTAATAATATAAATCTGTGCGCCCGCGCAGGTTGCAGTAACAATCAAATTTAATGTGCATCACTATGTGATGCGCGAGGGCACCCACGCTTCGCCCACGGTGGGTACGGTGACCATGTTTATTGAATAGCAATCGTTTGAATTTATTAAGATGATGTACGTGCAGGAGAAAGCAGAGGGGATGGAAGGGAATCAAAGCACTACAGGTTCACTCATACTCTGGAAATAATGTCTCGTGAATTCGTGATTGCCAAAAATTCCTTTCATGCTAAGTAGGCTTCTTTTCCGTAAAGTAGGTACTAATTATTAACTAATATCCAAACTAATCCAAATCCAAACTAATATTATAAAAGCGAAAGTAACTCTGTCCGTCTGTCTGTCTGTCTTTGCTTCACGCCTAAACTACTGAACCGATTTGCGTGAAATTTGGTACAGACATAGTTTGGAACTTGAGAAAGGACATAGGATAGTTTTTATTACAAAAAAATAAAATTAAGAAATAAAATTTATTCCGGACATGCAGCGCCATCTATTGGTCAAGAGTCGGCATCAATTCAGGGAACTATGTGGGTAAAACCAAAAATCTGCCAGAAGTCACTATTCCACGCGAACGAAGTCGCGGGCAAAAGCTAGTATATATATATATATAATATATATATATTTCTGATGTATTTGAAATTGAGTATTTCTCAAATTCTACTTTAGCCTGAAAACCTGTCAAAATTTAGCCCTAAAGTAGGGTTAGAGATGTGCTTAACTCAAAATACTCAATTGAGAAACCCGCCCTTACTCGAAAACCCGCTCTTAATTCTACTGCTTCTACTTACAAAGTGCGGAAATGTGCGCGTGCTCAGCCCCACCACAATTTTATTACATCTATCGCAATAAGCTGGGTGCTCAGTAACCCCACGAGTCGCTTTAATTTATATCTTCATAAGTGTATTGAAAAACGTCGTTTGATACGTGGAAAATTGTCGCAGTACTCGGCTCCATAACACCCTCGCCTGCAGCTCAACCGAATTTCAACAAAGTTTCGAAATGTACTATTCTTTATTACCAATATAAAAAATCGTTAGTTTGACTTATGTCGCTATTTCATTAATACAGGACTAATCCCACCACAGCCAGAACACAGAACCCCCTAACATTGAAGGCACGATTTTTCCGACCAATCAATAAAACGATCGGCCAGCGAACGAAACAATCGGAGTTATTTAATATCTTGCAGTTTCGCAAGATATGACCTTACTACGTAAATGAATTAGAAATATGGATGACTAATCATCGTGGTAAGTCGGGAATAAATACGTAATAGCATATAGCATAATCAGCCTTTTAATGTTTCGCTGATGGAACTCAGTAGCCCGATTCACGTAATCAAAACCGTAACGATATCGTAGCGATTTAGTCGTTTAGACCATTTCCGTATTCACATCCATCAATCGAGTTTGAACGACACCGATTTTAAAGTCGTTTGGTCGAAAAGTCGATTTAAAAAAAAAGAATCTGTATTACATTATCCTGGTAGAATACTTAATAATGTAACTGGAAATAAGTCGTCGATAGATCGTTTACTTTCGAGCCAGTATAGTTGTCATTCTATCCTATCTCGATTAAGGAGCACGTGGATATCACTTTTGGATAGGACTTCGATCGAACGACTATAAAACTTCAACGATATTTGGCTTGTTTTACTTTACGTGAATCAGACTACAGGCCTCCAGTCTATGAGAAGGAATGGGCCGTAATCCACAACGCGGGCTCAATGCGGGATGATGGGTGTCACATGTCTTCGAATTTTTGGTCCTAATACATGCCGATTTTTTCACTATATTTGCCTTCACCGTTTTGAGAGCAGTAGTTATGAAATAAATTACACAAAGTAATGCGCCTGGCTGGGTTTAAACCTGCGACCTACAACTCGTAAGTCGGTGCCGTTACCACTTGGCTACCACTGCTCTTATAATAAATACGTAAGCGGTGATTAATGCATCTTCTCATTATTTTAGGGTTCCGTCCCTAAAAGGTAAAAATCGGAGCCTATTACTAAGATAACATTATCCATCTGTCTCTGTCTGTCACCAGGCTGTATCTCATGAACCGTGATAGATAGACAGTTGAAATTTTCACAGATGATGTATATCTGTTACCAAACAAAACAAGCTAAACAGAATTAATAAATTGTGTAAAAAAGGGCATGTGCAAGTCGGACTCTCGTTCCGAGGGTTCCGTACAAACTTACCTATGAAAACAGTTCGATTCCCGAATTATGTTACGAAGATTTTTCCGAATCACAATTTTTTTTTAACGCCACATTCTAACTTCCTCTAATATACTCGTACCTACTCATTTCTCACTTTATCCATTCTCGTCATACCGCACATGATCCATCTTAATCTTAACATTCTCAACTCCGCAACATGCAATCTTTTATAATCGGCCTTTTTCACGGGTGGGTTATATAATTCAGAAAAGTGTAACCGAAATGGTACTTTAGAGATTTAGTTATTGGAGATCACAGGCGTCTGGTTTTTCGTGGTAGCGTAGATTCGTTGTTAAGCTTTTCCTATTAGCAAAATTAGGACGCGTTATTCGAGGTTACACTTTCCTGAATTATGTAACACCCCTTTCTCACAGCCTAAAATTCTAATCCATACAATATGATAGGCCTTATCACGGACATTTGTAGCTAGTCGTTCGAATTGGGTAGGTATATGCATACTTTTTAAGGTTCAAACTTAAACTAGTATTTCAATTTCGTAGAAAAAGTCAGTCAGTTCTTGGTGTCTGTCAAGTGTCTGAAAACATGAGTACCTGAAAAAATATTGCTGTTCGGTGTTTCTCTTCAGTCTCGCTAGTTTCTAGAAGCTTACACGCGGAGCACACGCCCTTAGTCTATTCAGTTTATAAGGGAGCTTTCAGTTTAGTACTTTTTTCTAAGGAAAAATAAATAGAAGTCTCCTTTACCCTGTAACCACACTTTTACAACACCCTAATCGCAATTCATAGAGTCAGAATACTAACTTAAAAATAACGATAGAAAAACCCTAAATTTTAAACGCGAAAGTTTGTATGAATGTTTGTTACTCTTTCACGCAAAACCTACTGAACGCATTTCGATGAAACTTGGTTCACGGGTAGCCTATGTCCTGATATAGCGCATAGGATACTTTTTATCCCGGGAGTATGTCCCCTTGGGGTAATATTCTACTTACACGCAGGCCGAGCCGCAGGCAGCAGCTAGTATATTATTATTATTGTTCAAAGATTTGAACTGTCTCCGAACACCATCCAGCATTTAGTACCAAGTAAAACTCATGAAAAAAGCGTAAAACTAACAAATGGCATCTCGTAAGAAAGTTCCAAGCGTTCTGGGAATGAACAGAAATGTTTTATGGCAAACCAATGTCGGTACAACACTTTAAGCGTTTGTATGTTTCCGTTTATCTGTTCATAAAAAATACTTGGGTATGCAATGGATTTTCACAATATCCACGTTGGGATTTAGGTACTCTTTAGAGTTCCGTAACCAAAGGGTAAAAACGGGACCCTATTGCTATCACTCCGCTGTTCTCTCTGTATGTCTTCAGGCTGTATCTCATGAATCGTGACAGTTGAAATTTTCACAGATGATACCTATATCTGTTGCCGCCATAACAACAAATTCTAAAAACAGAATAAAATAAATATTTAAGTGAGGCTTCAACAATCGCGATATTTTGTTACGGACGGTACGGAACTCTTTGTGCGTGACTCCGACTCGCACTTGGCCGGTTTTTTCACCTGAAACTTCAACTAAAACTAAAGACCAAGTATGGTAGGTAGGTTTCCGATAAGAAGACTCCCCGCGTAAAGACTCCCAGCTTATCGATCATTTCGACCCGTTCTAATGGAACGGTAGAACGGTTTTACCGGTATCTACAGCAGTTGTAGTAAACATGCATACAATTATGTATTAAATACCCAGTATCCAATATATAGGTGGAACTGTTCCACGGTTCTATTGGAACGAAGAACGGTTCCCTATAGGTTTCTACAGCAGTTGTAGTAAACATGCACATATTGGATGCCCAGTGCATTTTATCATCCTTCGAGCCTTGCCTCCTCTTTTTTTGGCCGACTGCCACCGAATTACGTTAGGCTGATTCCACTCGGGCAGTACAGCAATAATTTGTTCGAAAGGTTAATCATGAAATCTCAGAAACTATAACGCTAAATGCAGGTAGGTTCCTAAGGGTAGTAGTAAAGGGTATCCTTCCGCTAAGAACGGATTTTACAAAACTCCATCTTTAGAGGGGTAAAACGGGGGTTGGATGTTAGAATGAAAAAACCTACTTTCACGCGAGCGAAGCCGCTGACAGATGCTAGTACATATTAGATAAATTAGAATAGGTAATTAATTTGACTTCATCGATCCTTTTCATCGAATCAACATACCTGTCAATATAAGAAAAATACTGAAACTACAAAGTTCATCAACCCCTGTAACGTTGATCATCAAACCACACACGGCGAAGCGTGAGGGTTGCGATCTACGCTTCGATCATACAGCGCCATCTCTCGGCAGGGCGGGGCAACTCACGAGAGATGACGTCACCGCCGCGGGCGCGCGCTGATTGAGCGATGAACTTTGCTGAGCCGCGTCGATCATTTCATGTATTATTATTAGCTACAGTTTATACGAAGGATTATCCATTCAGATTTTTGTAGACAGGATGTTGGTTATTAGTTAGATGGATCAATGTGGGAGGTTAATCAATGAGTCGAGGCAAGCGATGTGTGTAATGAGAAGTGAAATATTGGTGTGTCTCGACTAAATAATTATATAATAATACATTTTAAGTAAATTAATATTCACACTCAAGCTAATAAATTGCCATTACGGGATTAGCATCCGACTTAGTTCTGTGTTTCTGTGGTTTAAAAAAAAAGTACCTACCTTTTCTACCAAAAGTTCAGTTGAAGTAAGTACTTAGCCACCTAAGCGGGGCTACGCAATATAACCGTACGACAACCAGCTTTCAGGTTAGATAGAATTATTAGATGCACTTAACCACTAACTTTCAGTTCAAAATTAAACCACAACTGAAAAAAACGTAATTGCTTACCTATGTATTTGAATTTGACGCTAGCAAACTTTGACACAGATTAGATACCTAAGCTATACTACCCTCATTATTGAAATTTCTTCCATAGTCCTAAATTTGCGCAGCATGTTTCTACGTAGATATGTATAAGTGTGTAGCTATTTACCGTATTTTTTTTGGTTTCCGTCAACTGAACTATTTCAAAATATCCTTAACAGCGAGTAATATTATATATCCCCAACCACCCTGTACATGGAGGCCGTTACAACATCGTTCGCAAGCACTTATTAATACCGAAGAAAGCTGCACCGAATCTCTTGATCGACAAACAATGGGTGTGCTCGGATACCCGCGAAGCCAAAGCAAATATTATTTATTATAATATCCAGCTTTTACAAAATACATCCAACGTTTAAAAATACGACACGGTAAGAAAGAAGATCAGTTTGTTTTAATGTGGGTGGTGACAATTTTACGGAAGCTTGGATTTCGAATTTCAAATGTAAAGGCGGATACAGGTGCTAACTTATTGTTTATGGTTTTCAGAAATTTGTTTATGAAGTGAAATCAGAAGTACCAATAGTGTGAAAAGACACCACATAGACATCCTGAAAATAATTATATTTAGCTCGGTTCGTCACTCTTAACCAATGTTTGATTTCGAAGTTGAACCCGCCCCGCCTGCGCGATAGAAAAGACAGGGCTGATTTACTTTTTGAACAACACACCCAAGCACACAAGGTATCGATGTGTAATGAATCATTCACCTATTCAAAAGATGAAGCAAGTCAGCAAAACGAAGATGTACCTAGCATAATAGAAACAGTTCAAAATATACTGACAGCTTCATCGTACTAGACGGAGAGCTAAAACAAACATGCCTATCTGAATCGTTGTACGAACATCTCAACTTGCGCTAAGCGCCGGGATTTATTTATAAAAATCCTTCTTCAATGCCTTATTGAATAATCGACGAACCGTAGATGGAAGATACGGCCTCTCCCGACGCAAATTAATATTTCGCATCGGCGAATTAATATAATTAGTCGTAATTATTATTCAGTTTTGTGCGTTGCTTTATACACGAGGTTGATGCATGGGAAAAACATTTTTGTTTGATTTTTTGGGACCGGAAATATTTCCCGATGTACATTTTTGAATGTTGGTATTATAGTCCGTCTAATAAGTCAACCGACTTGGGAATTTCGTAAAATATTTAATCATTTAAAAAATATTTAAATTCGATACTTTTCTTATGGTTCTTCTGTTGGTAAACAATGATCTCTATCTCTTAATCAACCTTGATTACTGACCGTGTTGACTACTTCAGATTTCATTACCCAAGTCGTTTAACTTATTAGACAGACTTATCAACTTTGAAAGAGTTGAGCCAAGGAACTTATTTTGCTTGGGTTGAGCCTAATTTTAAAATCGTGTAAGTGTGGAAGTACTTAGATTTTAGATAATATAAATAACGAATATGAACCACCGCTGCACCGTCAAAACCATTCATCTAGGGTTATTTTGTTATCCCTATCTAAGTCTTTGTCCTAGACCTGCTTTGATAGACGAGAATTTTATTATAGTGGTTACGCCTTATTACGGTTTTTCTACTGCATACCGATGTATGCGGCCAATATAATATTATTTTTGAAGCTGATCTAAAATATTACACTTCCTCCGCTATCCACGCAAAAACTCAAACATACAACCACATAAAACATGAAAATTTGGAAAACAACGCCATCTATGTACAAGACACACGCACTCAGCAGAAAAAACAACATTCCGTTTCTCGGAATAATACTTTAATTTAAACCTTCCAGGGTGTGGTTAAGCTTCTAAACTAAGTCAGCCATAAATGAGGAAAAGATAGAAATAAGAATATAATAACAAATAAATAGAAAAATTGCTTTATAGCATCACTAAAAAAAATCACACGTTTCATTAACACTTCCTCTAACGGAACGACATCCTTATGTCAACGCAAACAAAACTATGTCAAAATTAATTCTAAATTTCGTGTAAAAACAACAACAAAATCACACAATAATTTATGTGCAGCAATCCATGTGCCCCCTTTATTTGTGTATACTATAAAGAAACGTCGTGATGGCTGAAAAGTAAGTTATTTCACATATTTGCGCTATCAGAAAATCCATGTCAACATCAATGGTTATCGAAGAAAGAGCTAAATGATGAAAAAATGCGTTGTTTTGGTGATAAAATGATTACATGATTACTAAGCGAACATTAGGAATGAAATTTTCGAGTTGAGATTATTTTTTTTAAAGGTCATGGGATCAATTAGGAGAAGTATTCAATCGCTTCCTAGTCGCTCATTTTGTCAATGTATTAAAAGTGAATTGGACGATCCGTGTAATGTCAGGTACATAACAGTAACAACCGAATCATTTCGGTGTTAACTAGATGCTGACACAATTCCTTTTCTCAGGAACTGTACTTTTTTAGGTTTCAGTTGGTTAGGTAAGTATTTTTGCTGTTTCCTTGCAGTTTCAAAATGGTGAGATCTTGATGCAGACATAGAATTGAGAAAAAGATAGAACCGCTTTTGTTTTCTTTTTCTTTTTTATTGGTATTCCTTTTTTAAACAAGTAAGACCAAAATAATTAAAATGTGAATCAAAATAACAACATTGCTTTTCATCATATACCTATGCCATATTGTGCTATTTTTTATTTTAAATTTTATAAATAATGGATGAGTTTCTAACTTATTCATGCTAGCAGCTATGAACTTATTAATGTATATCCTTTGTAAAACTTAAATGGCAATGAAATATGATAATTTTGTTATATAAAATAGATTATTAAATATTTTGTTGCTTAGACGCTTCAACTTTTTTAAATTTAAGATGGGTAATCAGGAAATCTCAGCCCGCTCTGTGTTGTGAATGAGTGTCAGCCTTGTATGGACTAATATCCACCCGTGGGCCTTTCATTTGCCCTGAGCATTCCAAGGCTGTTGCAACTCTTTTGAACAATCCTGCAGCCCACACTTCAATAATCTTGACAGGATAATTGGAATTTAACCTCGCAGACACCAGTTTACTCAATTCTGTACATTTGAACCTGAGAGGTTAAAGCTAACAAGGCTTTTATTTGTCTTCTGTAACATCCCACTACATTACAAAGGTTCCCTTTACACAAATCATCTCCATATAAAAAGCTAGCTTACCTAACACTGCTCCTCCTCTCACATTAAATTAGTACTTCCTACCTTCATAAATTATGCCTGCAGCCTATGTCTTAATCTAGGATATTAACTATTCTGATATCAATCTCATCCATATCCATTCAGACATTGAAGAGTACCAAAGATGTATACACAGACACACACATACAAACATTCGCTTTTGATAAATTAGTGTGATTGTATGTTAAAGTTAAGGTAATTTATGAGCCAATGTTGCCTGCAATAAATGGATTATTAATATTAAATGTCAGTGCGAGTGTGGTGCTCCTGACCAGACGATGGCCCACTTATTGAAGTGCCGAAAATGTCCCTACACCTGCACTTGGGAGGACCTAAAAATGCCACTAACACCACTAAAACGTGGCAACCTACTGGGCCCAAAAACATTGAGGGAAAAGAAAACCACTGATTTAAGAGAAGTGTTAAATTATCTATATGATGTACGTATTAAACTATATCAATTATAATGCTGTCACATAAGAGAAGCTACTAATTTAATTCTTCTTTCATATTTTTATTCTAACTGAAAGTTTTTTTATCACCCATTCATTCCATTTCCAATTTTAAATCAAGTTCTTTTCTCCAATCATAGACAAAAAAAACATGTAATTGTTTTCAAATATTGTAACATGCCAGTGTTTGTTTGCTCAGGTCAAGTGATTCAAGTCCTAGTGAGGCAGCCAGTACCCCGAGACATGATGACAAACAAACAGGCAACTGGTGGGACACTTGGATATCTTCAGCTAAGTCCAAGGTGAGTGACCAATAGCTTAGGTAAAGCATAAACTAGGTATCTTTTTATGTACCTATAGACAATTTAATCTACTATTTGTGTGTCATGTTGTCTATGGTGCTATAGTATAAAACTAAGGCACCTTTAGAATAATGAACAAATGGAATTGGCTGTATTTTGAGGCAATATACACCCTATAAAATAACTTAGTCAAATAAAGTGGAAGGTCCAAGTTTAGCAAATACTTTTTCCTTGACTTAATGATGCCATACACGAAAAATAAAATAAACTAAAAATATTGAGTTCAACGCCATCTAGTATGAACATGATCTGATCATTTTTCATCTTAATTTTTTGGCAACAAACTGTATAAATTATCAGCCTTATCTCTTTAATTAAAGTATACATAAATGAAAGTTATTAGTTTGTTTTAATTATCATGTTTATCTACACAAGGAAATGTAACTCTACTTTTTATAACTTTTTTTAATGAAAGCCGAGCAATCATAAACTAAACATTAGTCATAGATAGGTGGTAGTTTTTTGTTCCATGCCTTTGTGTTGCTATAGGAAGTAAACATTGCCTTGCTTAAAGTTTATTTACCTCAGAGTGCAGGTATAAATTGCGTTTTATTCATGTAAATGAATTGTCAATTTGAACATATTCTTTGTTCAGTTTTTTTTTATATTTCAATTTAGATCATTGTATTTCTAGGTTCCATACTTTTCTACCAACCCACAATGGCAAATGTAGATAACGGCCCATTTGCTCCACATTAGCAAAATTCTACATCACCAAAAGACTATACAATTACTAGTATATTTGCACAATCAAATTAGCTTACCTGTAAGCACTATTCTATTGAAATTATTCCTATAATTGTCTCGTCCGAAAATGATGAGTCCCACCCATCCTTACAAGCTCTAATGGTTGTAATAAACATTTGCTGGCTTATAACTAAATGAAGTCTACAGATCATATAATGTCGAACGGATAATGGATGGATTTAAACTATGTATATGACGGTCTCAGCCGGGAAATATACCACCCTGGGGGGGTGGTCTGAATCCCAGCTGTGGGAACACTATAAGGCTAATTGTGCTATTTGGTTATGTCCCATGTTCTAAAATAATTATATTCTAAAACAACAATCTAGTCGGGCTGGAAACCATAATAGGTACCACGTTCCATTAAAAGTGTAGCGACATCTATGGCGCCACATAAGAACTAATCCTGCATCGCGCAATCAAAGTTCTCCGCGCGATAAGAACATTAGAACAGCCCTCCTAGCCAAGTAACAACCGTTTCGCTTGCGCCGAACGCTTCGAGTTGACCTTGCCGCCAATTCTTTTGTTCTGACCACGTGACGGAGCGTTAAGACGATGTCATTCTCATACATTTGGAGCTTTCTACAAGCGTTAACTATTGCAGATTAGCAAGTTGGGTCCCTGTACCTACCCCTAGTAGGTACAGGGACCCAAGTCTGCTATTTTTATAAATTCGTCATTACAACTCGATCACATTGTCATTTTGCATGTCGAAGGAGAAACTGAGTAACTGACATATCAACGCACAACCGAAACTAATGTGACTAAGAGCGTGAAATTTTGCACAAGGTTTCCTTTTATGTTGTAGGCGAGCACTAAGAGAAGATTTTTCAAAATTCACCCCATAAGTGTACAAAATGGGGGTCGAAAGGTTGTATAAAGAAACCTACTTTCACGTGAGCTAGACGAGAACCTAGTTAAACAATGATTATAATAAACATAACAAAATCTTTATGTCCATAAAGGGCGATTTTCACCAGTTTGTTTGAATGATAATGACCGTCACATCTTCAAAACGACTCCACTGTTAATCTTGTCCCTAATTAGTCTCAAAACATTGGAATGTACTGTTGGCTCCACTTCAAGTAACAGACTTCTTTCATTAATTAAAATGCCTGTATTTGCACAAGTGTGCCTATCTATAAAATAACTACAATTCTTATACTTACATTCTAAGACAGTAAGAAAAAACTAGTGCTTACTATAAGTATTTTTTTAAACTAAATTAAAGACAGGCAATATTACCAAATAGTTTTTAATATTAGCTATACACCAGCTGCGAACGTCAGCTGAGCGAGTCCAATGACCTGTAGATAGGTAGTAGTCGGCGTTGCGTACAAACTACCTAGAGGTCATTGGACTCGCTCAGCTGACGTTTTCTTATAGAAATTAATTTCGTACATGCGTAAATTAATACGAGTTTTGAAAAAAAGGTACTTTATTTTTTAATTTCATTTTATAAATCGATAATTTTTCATGTACCGGGTCGACCCTCCACGGGATTAAAACGATTAAAATATAGCGGTGTATATCTGCAGCCTTAGGCAGACCTGAATGGCTTCCTTAAGAATTGGAATGTTAAAGCGAGGAACCGTGATCGTTGGAAAGAATGGAG
The DNA here is from genome assembly GCA_929112965.1 of Mythimna albipuncta. Lineage (NCBI taxonomy): Eukaryota > Metazoa > Arthropoda > Insecta > Lepidoptera > Noctuidae > Mythimna > Mythimna albipuncta. Next base: position 11,468,527 of record OV815981.1, read on the forward strand.
AGAGGCCTTTGCCCAGCAGAGGGAAAATATGGGGTAACTATAACAATGTAACTTAAATAAGTATTTGCTAATATACTAAGCCGAAAAAAATGGGATCGCAAATAATAAACTTAGCTAATAAATCCTTTTTTTAATGATATAAGCTAGACTGGGATCCCAGCTGATGGTAAGCAGTGATGCAACCGTTGTTGGTGAAGCAAATTAGTTTATAAAGAGCCTGTTCACTCTAGCCTTGAAAACACCTAAATTATAATCGGACGGGAAGACTGCAGCAAGTAAATTGTTCCAGTCCTTCGCAGTACGCGGTATAAACGACAAAGCGAAACGCTTAGTCCGAACCATAGAAATGTCAATATCGTAAGGGAGGATACTCGCCGGTTATCGGATGTTAAAAGGTGATGGCGGAATCAAGTCGTGTTATTCCCGCGCGGAGAGTGTTCTCCGAAATGCATCCTGTAAAATATCGAAACGCTGGCTATCCTTCGCCTGTGCTTCAGGCTTTGTAGATTCTAGCTCCCTTTAAATGCAGAAATATGAGGGCACTAGTACTAGGTTCAGGCGGTCGCCTCCTTCTGCGAAGCAGTAATGCTAGCAAAGGAGGAGGCCGATCGCATCAGGTAACGGCGCTCACGCCCCATCCGCCGCGATTCCGATCCCGATTTCCGGCTACCGCGGGCTTGCAGACGGCGAACAATGGGTAAATCGTTGTTCGACCGTCCGGTAACTGCTCTAGTCGTCGACGGCGCGTACTGCTTCCGCACGACTCAAGGAGTTGTCAACAACCGTAGGGGCCCAGCAGGGTCGAAGCCTATTGGGGCCAAGAGTCTGCATCTTAAACGAAAGCTCGGCACTGGTATGAAAGGCAATGAACGGACGGGGTTCCGCTCCGCCCAAGGGTGACAGATGTCATTAGACCCATCCTTACGCATACGAACATAACGTAAAAAAAAAAACACTGTAGCGTATAGTCAATTACCTTTTCAGGATGAATAAAACCCAAGTGGCTTTTTGTCATGTATATTAATAATAACATTATATCACTTGACTGTTCGTATCGGTCATTACGGGGTCCTTGATCAATAGAGGATGTGTACTGATATGATAATGATTCAATGAAAACTAAAAGGACAATCGACAGTGGCTCCATCTTTAAACTTACATTTTCTTGTTACAACAGTCTCCTTTTTATTAAAAGGTATTTTATTTTTATAGGAACAGCTGTTGTCTCTTTTGTAATATTTAATACTCGATTTGAGGTACAGTTTAGCGTTACTTTTTTAAATATTGCTTTGTGCCCAACTGCTAAGCAAATGCTTTCTTACGATTCTTCCACCTCTTTCGGTCCAACGCGCAAAGGACCAATTTTTGCTTAAGGAGTACATCGAAGGACCGGAACAATCTACCTGCTGCGGTCTTCTTGTCCGATTATAATTTGAGTGTCTTCGAGGCAAGAGTGAATAAGCTCATAAACTAGTGCGCCTCACCATCAGAAATTGCATCACTGCTTACCATCAGTTGGGATGGCAATCAAGCACTAGTTTATATCAATTATAAAAAAAGAGTCCAGCTGCTCAACTCGCGTCTAGACCTGCCGCGATGTCGCTTTTCAAGAGCGACCCATCGAATACAAAATTCGACTGGCCTGTTGGTCTAGTGGTTTGTAGCCCTGACTGCTATGCCGGAGGTCGTGGGTTCGATTTCCACCCAGGACAAATGTTTACGTGATGAGCACGATCATTTGTTCTGTGTCTGGGTGTAATTTATCTATAATATGTATGTATTTAGAAATATATAAGTAAGTTTATCAGTTGTCTAGTACTCATAACACAAGCTCTGCTTAGCTTGAGACTAGACGGCGTTGTGTGACAGTTGCGAAAAAAAAAAAACTTGATTTTGGCCTATTGATAATTTGACATGCGGCAGATGTGACCGTCCCAGTTCCATTTAATCTGGCAGCTTTCCGAGTGGCGTCAGTTATTTTAGTGATACGTGAAATGAATTGTGGCATTGTTATACCAGTATTCGTCATTATGCTTAACTGCATGAAGTAAATAATGCATCGAACCTCTTTGCCACCTGTAACTTATTCGCCATGACTAACTGTCGCGTATCGAATCAACACTCGTGCATTCGTTTAGTGAATAAAAACTGTTTATATGGCAATACAATAATCACACAAAAAATAACAAATAACACTAAAATTAAATTAAATTTTAGTGTTACTGAGAGTTGTTATTGAGAGTAGTGGTGGCCAAGTGGTAACGGTCCCGACTTACGAGTTGTAGGTCGTGGGTTCAAACTAAGCCAAGCGCATTACTTTGTGTAATTTATTTCATCACCACTGCTCTCAAAACGGTGAAGGAAAACATCTTGAGGAAACCGGCATGTCCTAGAACCAGAAATTCGTAGACATGTGACGTTCACCAACCCGCACTGGGCCCCCGTGGTGGATTACGGCCCATTCCCCCTCCTAGAGAGATGGGCTGAGTCCCAGCCGTGGGAACATTAAAAGGCTGACTATGCTTATACTTTAATGTTACATATTTTACTCATTAAATTGCGTCGTTATGCGTACCGTTGTGAATAGAAGATATTTTTTTTTGCGATGGGTAAAAATCATCCAAATGACATCCTCCGCCCTTGGCTGGAGCGGGAGATAGTGTCAGACTCTTACTGACTAAATAACCCACCCTGTTCCTTCGTGCCTTCATACCAGGGCTGAGCTACTTTTCGAAACTAACCGTGGCCCCAGTAGGCTTCGACCCAACTGGGCCGCTGCTGTTGCTGACAACTCCTTGAGGCGCGCAGGAACAATGCGCGCCTTCGACGACTTGGGCTCGGTCCGGACAGTTACCGGACGGTCAGACAGCGAGCTATCCATTGCTCGCCGTCCGTAAACCCGCGCCTACGGTGGCCAGAAATCGGGATCGGAATCTGAAAATAACTTTAATTTCGAAAGTCGGTGTTTCTATAACAGATAGTTTGGTCTCTTCGTCATTTAACACCGACGTACTTTTCAGTGTTTGTTACATTGAAGTCGGTTTTTTCTCATGATGATAATATAGGCGTATACAGGCAAAGGAGGTTTGAGTGGGCTGTGCCCATTGCAGTAGGATCTAGCGCCCAACCTATGATCGTAGGATAGATGTTTCTATGAACTTATTTCAGTAATATTTTTGCTAGCCTAATCCTTTCTGTTCCTTGTTAAAAAGCTTCCTCCCCTCATCCACAAGCTCGCACTTCGTTCCAGTTCTGGTGAAATTCTACCTAATTCACCCCGTTATCTTCTATGTGGCCTGCTGCAATCCCGTTTGACCCACAACTGGTCAGGCGTGCATACGGCATGGACAGACATGTTCTATCAAGTCCAAATAACTATTTTTAATTAGTACAAAATAAAATGAGGCTCTACCCGTACTCATTACTGATCATATTTTTGTAGTCAAAAGTAAAAAAAACGAACTCCCAAAATTGACCACGAAAACTTATAATTGGTAAATTCATAATAGAATCAACCATTCATAACAATTGCTACTAGAAAATTTTGATCGTCAAGTGTTTTCTCTTTTCGTCATTTTGATCGCCATTTATTCATTCATTCAATAGCCTGCACAATGTTTCCATAAATTGAATGACTTTTTGGGATATAAACAAACCCTAATAACTGTGCTGTTTATGAATATTATTTATTGTGACTTTACTTAAATAATGACAAGACCTTTTCTAATAAGGCCTTTAAATATTTGTGCTGATTAAAAATTTGTGATGTATACCTACCTACCTTTTAATATGGTACATATAGGTAGATCAAATTGCAATAAATTTTAACAAGCGGCCAGTTATTTATAGTCTATAAATATACCTAAATATTACGACTGTAACCTTATCTTTCAGCCGAATTTTACGACCAGCGCGGTGATTCGGCAACTACATACTAAAAATTCAGTTTGCTATGATCATGAATCAATATATAACTGAAATATCGCATGAAATGGCTGGCGGGGTCACCGACATCGATGAAACTGACTCATGTGCCTTGTTAGATCAAAACGTGCGTCTGTTAATCACGATTTTGCTCATTTTGCAACGTACATGCCATAATATACTCTAAGCACTTGTACATATAGTTTCATTTTGGTTGTAAGATCTTGCCTAAAAAAAAGTTTGTATTTTTATACTGTGAAGCGTAAACAAAGACGGCATTGATGATCAAAATCGAAAACCTGTACTCCTTGGAGCGTCAAATGCATTTTAGATTTGAGTAACTACGTTTTTCTGATGATCCCAGATTTCTAATTACATTTTTCTTTGTGAACGATCTTACTTTCCTTCTTGTCGGTTAATATTGTTTTCTTTTTAGAGTTCCGTACATCTAAGATAAAAATGGAAATCTTTTAGGATCACTTTTTAACAGGCCTGTTGGTCCAGTGGTTAGTGACCCTGACTGCTATGCCGGAGGTCGTGGGTTCGATTTCCACCCAGGACAAATCTTTGTGATGAGCACGATCATTTGTTCTGTGTCTGAGTGTAATTTATATATAATATGTATGTATTTAGAAATATATAAGTATGTTTATCAGTTGTCTAGTACCCATAACACAAGCTCTGCTTAGCTTGGAACTAGACGGCACTGTGTGATAGTTGTGGAATATTATTATTATTATTACTTTGTTGTCCGCCTATCTGTCAAGACACTTTATCAGGTCTATGGTCCCTTGAAGCTGTGAAAAAATCAAACTTCTGAGTTAACGAAAATAAAACGATACGGCCGTTTATGTCCCAAAAATCGTATATTTCGACACTCTCAAGAGTATTTGACATTGGTTACTGACTAAACCCACTCCTATTCCTTCTTTACCTTCCTTTCAGGACTCCGGGGTTCACTTACAACAGCGCCAGCGATTAGCGAGTGAAACCGCGGGGCGCAGCTAGTATAAGATATTTTTAACACATTCCGTAACAACATAAAATATCTATCGTCAACGTTAAACGATAAAGGTCATCGTGTTTAAGACATGTGTATAGTTAATATTATTCGTTCATTGCATCGCTACCTTGAGAACTCGTTTTTAGGCATTAATTAGCCAATACTATTTTAATAACGATATTCCTAACAAGTTTCATAAACTTGTCTTGTTTACCTTTGTTTAGGCTATCTGTATTAAACCTCTAAATAAATATGTGTAGCAATAAAAAGATATTTCGTAAAGATCAAAGTCGTTTGAAAGGAGTAGAGAAAACAACCAAAAAAAATATCATGTTGTTATTTCTTTTTTAGCAAAAGTATTAGTTTTATGAAAAAATCACATGTTGATGATGTTGTACATGAATCTATAATTAACATTTTTTTTTAAACCTCGACCTAGCCGTTACCGAAGAGTAGGCTTCAGAAAGTCACTGTTTTATAGCACAGCTCGGGAGTCTTTTGCGTTCTAGTGTCACGGTAATGGTAATTTTTTCAAACGTCCCCGTGGCTCTAACGGGTATCTACTTTAATGGGTTTTTGCTGACATATATTTGAACCGCGCGTGTAACACTACGCGCCATCGACTTGGGCATCAGGCTCGGTCCTCTTACCGGTCAAACGTACTGCGAGCTATCAAGACTCGTCGTCGCAAGCCCGCTAGGGATGCCTCTAGGAGCTAGGGCTACAAACAAAGCAAAAAATAAATTAAAACTTGTTCAAAATAATACTGATTTTAGAAGAGGGAACTACTAATAAAAATCGACACACTTATCTTGTTATAAAACTTTATTTAATGTCCCCCCATTAAATAAAGTTGTCGCCTTAAAACGAAGTATCGAAGTAGCATTAGGTACAGCATAAAGGTCATCTTATACACACACTAGCGTTTGCCCGCGGCTTCGCTCGCATACATAAAATATAGCTTAAGTCGCTCATAAATAAAGCAGCTTTCTATCGTTGAAAAAATTTTAGCAATCGGACTAGTACTTCCAGAAATTACCTCCTACAAACAAAAAAACAAAGAAAAAAAAATCTTTACCTCTTTATTAATATTATATTAGTGTATGCAAATGAATTGTCCACAAAAGCCTTTGAGCCACTGACTAAATAATAGATTCGTTTTCTTCTAAGCAGATATTTTCTAAACTAACAGACATATTGTAATAATCTATGTAGGCCAGAGTTGTAAACAATATGAATTTATCTGCGTTATGTGTATATTGCTGTATTTTGTGATAAACTATCTTTTAGATAATACTTTACTTAACTTTAAGTAATAACTGCTGTAGGAGAGATAAAAAGTTTTATGAATTGCGAACTTCATTCTTTGGCAACGTTTATTTATTAATATACCGAGTCTTTTCAAAGAACATTGGAAGGGACAATTTGTGTGTTTTACGGGAAAAGATTTTTTCTAACATATATTGAAGAAGTAAGAGAAAATGGGTAAAATATTATTAAATCAGTGTTCCCATCAAACAATAGTTTTTTTATGATAATATAATTAATTTAATTTTTAACTAGCTTTTGCTCGCAACATCACCCGCGTACATAAAATATAGCCTATGACACTCAGGAATAAAGCAGCTTTCTATCGGTGATAAATTTTAGCGGCCAGTACTTTCAGAGATTAAAAACAAAACAAAAAACAAACTTCACCTCTTTATAATGTCATAGTGTAGATTATAGAAAAGAAAACCTATTCCGGTAAAAACGCAAACTGTTGCTTACAGCGTTCTTCCTAAAAAGGGTCGAAACACTTAAAAATAAAAAGAACACATACAGATAGACATTACATTTACATTCCTCTTGATCTGCATTCGCAGGTCAACTTGAAGAAATTTCTTCAAATATAAACATGATTGTACAGTTGCCATCACGGATCTTGAGCGGTTGCGCAGAAGTCAATTATTCAGTCTCTTTAGTGGTGCGAAGTCAAACGCGGGGGCGGGGAGTGTCAGTGATTGGCTCGCCGCGCCATCGCGTCATAGACGTCACTCCTAATTCGTCCCCTGCGTTGCTGCATGTATCTAACAACGAAGAGGATTGGCTCACCAATGTATGGAATGCGCAAAGCGATCTCTACTGACGCTGAGCGCTCAAGATCCGTGATGGCAACTGTACATGTATTATCTTTTTCTGTTTTGTGTGGGTTTACATAAATTATAAAATAAATAGAAGAGTGGCAAGGTTTCTTCTGGTAGACTGATAGGAGCGTTGGGTAACAAATGTAGACAAAATGTGCATAAATAGATTATGAAACTTAAAATAGATTATCTTTTATATACAATCTATCAAAACAAAGTTTTGTTTTATCTTAAAGATAACAATATCCTGTTAGAAATTAAATGTCAACCCATTCACGTACATTGACAAAGAAATAAGAAAGAAAAATGTTTTTTATTTTTGTTTTTATGATTCTAGAAAAGTTTATTTAGATTAATAGATAGTGCTAAATTGAATATTTACCAAGGTAACGCTAAAAATTAATCTTTTCCTAAATCGGCAATAATATTGGTTTTAAAAGAACGAAAGAGCAATTGGCATTTCAAATATTGGAATGAGAAAGCGTGGGGGCGACGCGACGTGGGAACATCTCGCTATCTCTTTTGTACGCGCGTAATCTAATAGCGATGACGTCACATTGCAGTTTGTGCATCTTTTTAGGGTTCCGTAGCCAAATGGCAAAAAAACGGAACCCTTATAGATTCTTCATGTCTGTCTGTCTGTCCGTCCGTATGTCACAGCAACTTTTTTCCGAAACTATAAGAGCCATACTGTTGAAACTTAGTAAGTAGATGTATTCTGTGAACCGCTTTAAGATTTTCATACAAAAATAGAAAAAAAGCAAAAAATTTTGGGGGTCCCCATACTTAGAACTGAAACTCAAAAAAAATTTTTTCATCAAACCCATACGTGTGTAGTATCTATGGATAGGTTTTCGAAAATGATATTGAGGTTTATACTATCATTTTGTTCTAAATTGAACAGTTTACGCAAGAGACACTTCCAAAGTGGTAAAATGTGTGTCCCTCTCCCTGTAACTTCTAAAATAAAAGAAAGATAATACTAAAAAAAATATATGATGTACATTACCATGTAAACTACCAACGAAAATTGGTTTGAACGAGATCTAGTCAGGAGTTTTTTTTTAATACGTCATAAATCTAAAAAAATAGACTATTATTTGAAAATCGATCAAAGTTACAACGAACTACAAGAACTTTTATATTATGTTACTTGCTGCTACGGAACCCTCCACAGGCGAGTCCGACTCGCACTTGGCCGGTTTTTCTGTTTCTTGACAGTTTCCCCTTCCACCAGATTTCAAACGTTTTTTAACCATTTAATTTGTACCGATATAAACTGTTTATTGGCGATTTTTGATAAAGTTAATTTTTTAAATAAATAAGCGCTAAATGTAGTGAGTCTGTATATTGGTATGTATGTTACTTTACGCATATTGTCCTCATTTTCAAACGATGTTTTCTTTGATTCACAGTCAGCAGAGGTGTATACGATGGTAAAGAAGGACCTGGACGAGATCGGCACCGCGGTGAAGAGCGAGGCCAGCCATGTGTTCAGCACCACGTCCACGGTCATCGGGAAGACTTTCAAGGTGATTTTACTTCAACGATACCTTTCTATGCGGGGAAATCATCCAATGACTTTTCCTACTCAAGGGTGGAGTTTAGGGAATCAGACTTTTACTGACTAACGGACCGTTCACGACCTTGCCGCTGTGAGCGCTAGCTAAGCGCGGCGCGGTAAGCGGTAAGAACCATAGTATGAAAATGTTTGAAATACGCCTCGAGACGCCGCTCATAGCGCCGCGCGTCTGCTTACCGATGCCGCCCCGCTCGCCGCGCCGCTTGCCGCTAGGACTGAAGTCGTGGACAGGCCGTAAAAGTACACCTATGTTCCTTCTTTGCCTTTGGGTACCAGGACCACGGATTTTCCTTTCTGAAGTCTACCCTTGATCCCAGTTCAAAGATATCTTGCAATATTGACCCTTAGATACTACAACAATCTAGGAACTCTTAAGCAACTCATCAGCAAGTTCTTAATTCCTATATAAAGAAATTGGATTTAGACTCTTCTAACAACCCAAATAAAGTATATTGTTAACAATAATACTTAGAGTGTAAGTTGGTTTTGGTAAGATCATGTGAAGAGGAGGGATGAAAAGAGAGAGAACGGGGAATGGGTTGTGGCGGGTGGGATTAGAGATGTGCCGTCGTCACAACGGCTCATCTTTAGGTGAGATTTATGTTGAGATATGGCTCTGAAATGTGGTCGCTCACAATGGGCCTCATCAGAAGACTTAGAAGAAGAAGGCAGAATTCACCCAAAGGGCAATGAAAAGGGCTAAGCTCGGAGTTTCGAGAGAAATCACGCAATCGCATCAGAAATAAAGATATCCACAGTAGAACTAATATTACCGACATAACACGAAGAATCGCCAAACAGCGGGCAGGGCACATTTCTCGAAGAATAGATGGTCGATGGGGCCGAAAGGTGGCGACAAGTCGTATCGGAAGGCGCAGCGTTAGAAGGCATCCCACAAGGTGGACCGATGACCTAGTGAGGGTCGCGGGAATCCGTTGCGAGATGCACAGGACCGTTCGTTACGGCGACGCTTGGCGGAGGCCTTCGTCCAATAGTAGACGTCTTTTGGATGAAATAAGTATGATTCGATAACGTTTGGTATCGATGATCATCATTGCTAAGGTTTGGTTTCTTCGTAATATTTTCATCAAAATCTGACCTACTTTGAAAAAATTTACCCTGTATATTTGTAGTACTTTTATTTATTTATTTAAACTTCATGCACAGTGGTGGTACATAGGCGGACTTAATGCCACAAGGCATTCTCTGACAGTCAACCTTTGGGTTAAAAAATACAACACTGTGGTAGGTGTTCACAATAAATAAATAACCACTACTGCCACTCTTCTTTTAGGAGGAAGCATTGAAGGTTTCGGTGTCTAGACATTGTGATATCTTTATTCAACGGAAACAAAATATATTTGGCCTTCGCCAAATGTTTTATGCGTACAAGGTCGGACATTTGCATCTTGTGGTTCGAGAATTATTGTCCCAGACATAATTCTGGATGAGATATATCCTTTGTATGCTTAGCCTTAAGGTGTACAATCCCTTGACGTCTAGCCGGAGTTAAATGCACATATATTCGTACTGCTGCCTGCACCAGCATAAAGCCCCGCTGACCTTTAACCTCTCAGGCACCAGTGTACCGAATTTGGTACACCTCGGTACCAGCCAACTCAAACTTTATTTTTACGTCATCATCATCATCAGCCTTCTAAATGTTCCCACTGCTGAGTCTCAGGCCTCCTCTCTAGGAGAGGGAATGGGCCGTAATCCACCATGCAGGCTCAGTGCGGGTTGGTGAATGTCACATGTCTTCGAATTTTTGGTTCTAGGACATGCCGGTTTCCTCATGATGTTTTCCTTTACTCTTTTGAGAGCAGTGGTAATGAAATAAAATTACACAAAGTAATGCACCAGGCTGAGTTCGACCCCGCGACCGACAACTCGTAAGTCGGGGCCATTACCATTCGGCCACCACTGCTATTTTTACGTAATAAGGTTTAAATTAGCTGGTATAAAGTGTACTGTATACCTACAGTACACATGTGCCTGAGAGGTTAAAACCATTTTCTTTACAAAATAATGATTGATTTACATATGGTATGTACATATTCTGAAGAACACTTCACCAGCAATTTTTTTGCGCAAACATATTTGTAAAGATCAAAGTCGTTTGAAATGAATAATGAAAACAAGCTAAAAAATATTATGTTTTTATTTTTTGTCTAAAGTATTATCATACGAAAGAATTATATGTTGGTAATGTTATAATAATTATAATTTATTCAGTCAGATAACTGTGATCCATAACGATTAGTAATAATGGAATCTTTATAAACTATATTAGTGTATAATGGTTAATAACAATTTGAACTTGAATCTATAATATATACCTATATATTTTTTTCAAATCGGTTCCAACCCAGCCGTTTCCGAGGACTAGTCTTCAGAAAGTCACTGTTTTATGACATTAAAAGGTAGCAAGGGCCTTAATACTAATGAATCGCATTATTTTGTTTCACAGCTGGATGTGCCAGAATCGCCAGCGAATGTGATGAAGAAGAGTCTTAGCAGTTTCATTGGTAAGATGATTATGTTCAAGCTATTTATATTTGTCTTGTTTTTTTAAGTTTACATTTTTATGCAAGTGGCCTAAGTTTATCATTGCAACATATGTAGCATACAAAACAGAACCAAAGACAAGTTCAAATCGAGAAACTGCAATAATAACCATAAATGTATCAAACATATCAAACGACGTTTTTCAACACACTTATTGGATAAAAGTAAAACTTATAAACATATTATTAACATACGCTTTCGTGGAGTTTGCTGCACTCTTTGCAGGACAAGTATGACGTAATAAATTATGGCGGGGGCCAATCACCGCACCTTTTCCACACCAATGCGCAATACAAGCTTAAAAGCAGTAAGGTTTTAAAGTGTATTGAAGGAAATTATTTTTACCTAAACCTGTAATCGCTAACTCGTGACTTCTATGTGCGAGAACCTTTGCATTGGGAGAGTACCAGACTGGTATTTTTATCAGTTATAAATACTGCTTTCCCATGTCATGTTCTTGTAATATATTCCTCCAGGTCAAGTGAGCACAGTTCTGAATCCGGAGCCGGATGACGAGGACGACACAGAAGTTATCTTGTCTTCGGGCGACACCACTATGCTGTCTACTTACAAGGTAACTACCAAAAACAAAACGCACAAGTGCAAGTCGAGCTCGTGCAAGAAAGTTTCCGTACCATGCGCAGAAAAAAATAGCAGAAAATTTTACGTTTGTTATATGGGACTCCACTTAAATATTTATTTTATTATGTTTTTAGTGTTTGTACAGATGATCTTTTCCATGCAGCAAAAGAAATACATCATCTCTAAAAATGTCAATTGTCTAGCTACCATAGTTCACGAGATGTCGGACAGACGGACAGCGGAGTCTTAGCCCCTATAAACTGAACAATTTTCTTAAGACCAAGAAAATATGGCATTACTGCAATACTATTTGTAAAGACCTGGCTAAAACTAAGACAAATTCACGAAATCTCGCCATATCAACTTGTTAAAAATAATCATCTTTTTTTAATTGATTTAAACTAGTGCTTGACTGCGATCCCACCTCACCAGTGCGCCTCACCATCAACGATTGCATCACTGCTTACCATCAGCAGTAATGCAATCGTTAATGGTGAAGCGCACTAGTTTATTAACATCTGTTGATGCTTATCCTTTGTTTCTGCCCTTCACAGAAAGAACTAGAGGCCTTACAGCGCGTAGATGCCACATTCATAGTCCCGGCGTACAGCCCAGAGTTCGAGGCCTGGCGGGCCAGCCTCGAGATCAATGAGGCCGGCCTCATCAGCCTGAACGCTGCGGGCAGACGCCTCGACGCCAGCCCCACGCTGAAGGCTCAGTACGACAAGCTGGTGCCTGATGCTGTGTCACACGATGACTTCTGGGAGCGGTGAGTGTTGTATACAACATTAGTATTAGCACATGCGGAACTCGAAACAAGTGTCTAGTATTTTTTTTTAACCTTTCAATCGTGGAAATTACAGACACAACAGAAAGACAATAAGTGCGCGAACGCCGGCGTTCGCTTGGGGTTTAATGAAAAGAATCTATGTACAAAATATCATGATAAATCACAATGTTGCAAAAATACAAGGGCCATTCAGTCGACTGAGGGGTTGTTTTGCACTTGCTCCCAGCTGTTTGATGGCACCTTATACCCGCAGTGACCTGTGTTGTACTTAGTGTCGATGGTGTCCTAACTTGTGAACTTTTTAAATATTTTTGGGGAAAATTGTAACATGGTGTAACTATTGGAATCCATTCAGTTACTGATTCTGAACAATATTCAGGTTTTGCGTAAACTAACATTTTTCAAGATTAGAATCCACAGAGGCTGATTTTTTTTTATTGATATAAATTAGTGCTTGACTGCGACGATCCCACCTGATGGTAAGCAGCGATGCATTCTTTGATTTTGTCAGACTGTCAGATGTATTAGCGCTAGTGGCCCAGTAAAACAAGGTAATACTGCTGTGTCATAAGTAAACTCCAGTAAATTATTAAAATTATCTGTGTATACTTTCACTTATCGATGTATCTATCTGGGTTTATGGGCACTTAGTCCTCATGGTAGACCATTAGGCGTGGGCCGTAGAAGCTTTCATTAAACTTCCCTGTTTATTATAGTGTCTTATGTACCTATATTACTTGTGTTTTTTCACAGTTTTTTTTATTTAATTTGTATTTTTTTCTGCAGCTACTTATTCCGTGTAGCTTTGCTACAAGACCGGCTGGCGGCCGCAGCTCGCAAGCAGCCACAAGAGGAGCCCTCCACCGACCCCGTGCTCGCGCACCTGCCCATGCAGACGCCCATCGAACAGTGAGTGTACAGCCGACTTAGTTCTGTTAGCTACTTGTTCTGCCACAAGAGGAGCCCTCCACCGACCTCGTGCTCGCGCACCTGCCCATGCAGACGCCCATCGAACAGTGAGTGTACAGCCGGCTTATTTCTGTTAGCTACTTGTTCTGCCACAAGAGGAGCCCTCCACCGACCCCGCGCCCGCGCACCTGCCCATGCAGACGCCCATCGAACAGTGAGTGTACAGCCGACGATCCCTTCCCCGCAAGAACGGCTACTCTGGCGGTGTGTTACCGATATATTTGGGCGCAAAATTCGTTATATTACGACGTTATGATATGAGAACTTAAAAACGCCTCGAAAACAAAACTGTTACAAAAAAAACTGTTAAACATTTTTGCAATAAATCCTGCAAGTTCAAAACGCACTGGAGCGAGGTACCTAACCGTTTTCAATAAGGGTAGGCGTGCAAAAATAACCTTAATCAATGATTCATCTTTTATTTTCAGGAGTCCAAAAAAGGTCTTATCCGGCCTGGATGAAGAGGAAGTGCCCTTTGAAAAGCCCTTCGAAGCACCTGACATGGACAATGTCGTCGCTTGGGAAGACGGTAAGTCTAAATAGAGTTGTAGCGAAGTTAAAGTTAAGTTCTTTATCGATATATCGATTCTTTGAGCTCCATTATCGATACTGTAATCGATTTTATGTAAGCTAAGATGATGATTCTAACCGTCCCTATGTATTATTCATTTATGTCTTAAACTGTATTTTACTAAATAAAAACTATGTATTAAATGTTGTTTTTATATTACCTTAGAATAAATGTATTTTTATTCGCAAATATTACTATTTTGGAGCAGATTAAAAAAAATATATTTCGATTTGATTCTCCAACTAAAAGTAGTGTGACGATTGAAGGCCTGTGCATCAACCGTCAGACTACGAGTAAGGTCCTTAACTATAAGGCTTAATTATTGTTATATGTTTAGATAATAAGTCAAGTACTTTTATTCATGATTCATATTTTCATATCAAAAACAAATGTTCCAATAGTGGTTCTTGTATTCGATGACCAACATTGGCCAAAAGATACACGCCAACTTTAAAAATATTAATTTTAAAAAATAATAATAATTTCAATCCCAACCTTGATCACAGTCTACAAGAACCACAGAATAAATCACGTTCCAAATAATCGTACCTCTGTACAGAAGACTTCGCAAACGACGTGGAACTGACAGAAGAACAACAGACCCTCCTTCTAGAAGAATACGAACGAGAGATAGCCGGCAAGAAGACCAAACAAACGTGTTCCCGCGACATTACCAACAACAACAACGACAAAACCACGAGCACAGACAAAAAAAAAACAAAGGCAGCATTAACCAGAGACAAGATGAACAATAAACAGACTAAAAATAAAAATGGCCGATCACCAAAAAAGGCGGTAAAATCTGACGTTTGTGGAAACAATTTAGTTGAAGATTATTTTGGTGAGAAAGAAGTTAAAGATGATGCTAGCGCGAATTCTGATGAAAGTTGGGAGAAGGAATTTGAAATTGATGACGTTGTCGAGCAGAAAGCATGAAACAATCCGGCCATAGACTAATCTAAGGATAAATATAGTTCGGATACATTGTGCGGCGCGAAATATTGTGACGTATAATTTTTGGATCACACAAAAGTAGCCATACCTAACTTGATTTGTGTAAAATACATATTTTATATAATTCGATTGTAATAGTAGATATTATTTTCTTTACTTTTGTTCTACATTTGCAACAACATTTATCTAACAACTCACTAGTTCAAATTTGAATCTAATGTCGACTGCACACAGTTCCTAATCGTTTCGCAAAGATCTTTGAATTCAGCCAAGCAATTGTAACCCATATGTCGTACTCACAAAGTTCAATATAGCATACAGTCACATGCGTCGTGGTTCGCACAATGATCCGTGAAGCCAACAGCGCACATTACAAAGCTTTTGCAACTACAGGCTGAATATATTCGTCGTACAGACAATTTGCGATTGTGAACCTTATTTACATTGAACAAAGCTCCGTTTCAATTGCAACTGTTTTATGGTATAGATATTCAGTGGATATCTTTTAGAGAGTACTATATTTGAATATAGAATTCGAGATAATTGGAATCCATCGCTGCTAATTCGAATATCGACTTTGTTTTTTTAAGTCTTAGACTTCAAATTCTTGTTTCTGGGCATTAATTATGTATCAATCAAAAATACTTACTAAATGATATTCTGGTACTTTTTTGTACCAAAAATATGTGAACTATAATATCCTGAACTCAAGAGAAATCTTTAAAGTAAACAGCTGATACGTAAGTTACGTAGAAAAGTATTTTAATGATTTCTAGGATGGTCCCGTTAAAGACACTATACATATAACTAGCTAAGAACAAACAATTAATAAACTAGTGCGCCTTACCATCAAAGATGGCATCGCTACTTACCATCAGGTGCGATCGCAGTCACGCACTAGTTTATATAAATTTAAAAAAAAAAACGGATATAGGAAAAAATATATATCGATATTTAATTTTTGTTTGGTTAATTGAGTTTTCATAATCCCAGGATATATCTTTAAAATTATTCGCAGCTCATAAACTTATACACTTCGTACGCCTAGACTTATAACAACTTTAAAATTTGAAATATTATTAATAATTTCAATTGAAACCTTTATTTGTGCCAGCAGGCACGAAAAATTATATATTTATATTCTCATATCATATAGAAAACGAGATAAAAATTGATCGTGAAGCAAAAAATATAACAATACTAGTTTTGTAGTACATAAAATATAGCCTATGTTACTCAGGAATAAAGCAGCAGCAAAATTGGATCAATACTTTCAGAGATTACTTCCTACAAACAAACATATATTTTTTTCTCATTATTTGCTAAAGCAAATAAAATATTAGCGTAAAAACAAATAAATAATTGACTCTGACGTTAGAGTCCAAGCTGAACTTAGCAGCTTTAAGGCTTAATACCTTCGTCGTTCATCAACTTCCTGCCCTTGTCCCGTTTTATTTGTGGTCGGCGCAACACGATTTTTTCTTCCATTCTGTCCTGTCACTCGTCACGCTATCACTAACTCCCTTTTTTTCGTATCACATCTCACACAATCCATCCATCTTTTCTTTGGTCTCCCTATCCATCCATCCACATGTAAACGAAAAAGATATTCTATACATAAAAATAAAATTGGAGTATCTGTTTGTAATATTGAAATAACTGCTTTTTACCACACCAAAATAACATTTTTTTTTTTTCAATTTTTGTCTGTCTGTCTGTCTGTTTGTCCGGGCTAATCTCTGAAATGGCTGTACCGATTCGATGGGACTGACTTTGGCAGGTAGCCGATGTAATAAGGAGTAACACAGGCTACTTTTATTTTAGAAAAAATAAATTCAAAATCCTGTAGTCCACGCGAACGAAGTCGCGGGCACAGCTAGAAAAAAATAAATGGACTTTTTTATTTTTACTTACCACACTTTGTATGTCCGACGAATATAACCAGCCTATCTATCCCTATAACCATGTTCAAGTTGAAGCCATGTTAACTGCGATATATCATCAACTGTATATTGTTATATTGAGCTACATTTATATGCAAGAAGGACGCCGTTGAAGTAACAATGAGACATTTACATTGCTAACCTCAACCTTGTTACTGTAAAAGCCCAAAAACCCAAAGCCTTGTACGTACGAAAGCGTTCCAATGCACAATTGCCGCCACGGATCTTGAGCGCTGGCTTCAAGTTGCGCAGACGTCAAATATTCGGTCTCTTTAGTGGTGCGAAGTGAGACGCGGGGGCGGGGTGTGCCATTACGTCATAGACGTCACTCATGATTCGCTCCCTGCGCTGCTGCATGTATGTAAAAACGACGAAGATTGGCTCGGCAATGTATGGAATGCGCAAAGCGATCCCCACTCTGACGCCAAGCGCCCAAGATCCGTTTTGGAAATTGTACGCGTATAATCTATTCGCGTTATGATTTGACATTTAAACGAATCTTTTTTACTGTCCGTTCAACCAATTCTGAAGTACCGTCGCAACAGCACGACGTTGCCGCAGACGTACACCAAGCATATAATGATGAATACGCGTCTATGAAGCTACGCGTCCGTGGACAGTAGGCGTCCGTACAAGACCTAAGATTTCCCAAACTCATACTGCTTTACCAGTATGACTTCAGAGTCAGAACTATTCTGTGATAATCGCTATTTTTGGACTTTCACTAGCATGGGCTCAGCAGATGTGGCTTCGCTACTTTCCCTTTGAGGCACACATAGGATGATGATGAGGTATCTTAAGATTTACTGAGCAAAATTGTAAGTCAAAAATAAGCGATTACCACAATCTGAACAGTTGGTGACTCTTACCCGTTATTGGTAAGTCACCAACTGTTAAGTGGTAAGTAAATCTTAGGTGTGTATTGGCAAATCCGAGGATTTATCAGAATCTGGTTTTTATAGTAACATCTCATTGTATTTGTGTCATGTTCAGTGTGCGAAAGAGAAAGAAAAACTACAGTATCCGAATGTAAATAAGACACATTGTGTTTTAGTAAGTTTTCGGCGCTGAGACGCCTCGGTGAACACTGCTAAAGACAGTATTAATAAATATTTATTTATGTACAGACAAGCACTTAAAAATGAAATTAACAAATACAGATGCAGACCTGCGACATTAGAGTTGGATGAAAGATGTAGACACAGTGTATACAAATATTATTATAATTTAAGATTGAAAGAATTTGAAAATAATCTTTGCAAATCATTTTCAAATCCGTATGAATATATTTTAAGCTAATCAGTATACCTAGGTTTATCATCATTGTACCTATTCGTACATAATTAAGAATAAATCTTCTTGAATAATATTTTCAACTCAAAATTCATACAGTACCTTTTTATAATTTGCCTGCTTTTTGCAGTCTTCCCGTCCCATTATTATAATTTTGGTGTCTTAAAAACTAGAGTGAATAGGCTCCTAATAAACTAGTCCGCCTCATCATCAATGATCGCATTACTGTTTACCATTAGCTGGGATTTCAGTCAAGCACTAATATAAAAAATCGACATTTTATTAGCATTTTTTTTAATGAAGTCTCTAGCCACTGCCCATGACTCCTTATTTTGTGAGCACACATTTAAAGTGTCTCTCTAAAGCTCAACGTGCCATACTTACACTCAGATACTGTTTAACCGATGCCCTGGCTGACAATATTGTGACTTACTTAAAGTTAATTGTACGCCTACAATTCTAACGTCAAATTATTTATGCAAAATTAATTGACTTTTAAAATGGATTCGGATGTAAAACTAGTTTGAGGACTGGACTGACCATGATTTAAAATAGATATATTTTTAGTAATAATACATGATGTTGTTGGATAAAATTAATGATAGGCTATTTAGAAAAATAAAAGAATACTGCACAATAGTAAATTTGACTATTACAATTCGGTTGTTCACAAAATGATCACCTCCCTGTAACGTAAGCATAACTGACGAAATGTGTGTGAACTAAAAGTACACTTCTACCCATGGGCGTAGCTAGCGTCGTATCAACCACATCAAGGATATGAGGCCCCCAGGTTTCAGGGGCCCTGTCATATAGAACCATAAAAACGTGATACGTGGTCCACAAACTTAAACTCTTACTAATAAGACTTAAATAAGCTTGCCTATTTCGTAATATAAACAACTAACTTAACTGGGGGCTTTACCGCAGTCGAGTAAAAAAGGGGGCCCTTAAGTTTTTCATTAAACCAGGGCCCCTTTTGACCTAGTTACGCCACTGGTTATGTATATGCAGTTATGTTACAGATATGATCGCCATTTTGGAAAAAACTCTTCTACAAACTTTGTCGAAAAAGTCAAACGAATTGGCAAAACTGAAATCTGATGTAGTCAACACTGGTTCAATAATCAAGGTTGATTAAGAGGTCTTGATCATTGTTTACTAATAGAAAAACCTTATGAAAAGTATCCAATATAAGTATTTTTTAAATTAATTATTAAATATTATACAAAATTTCCAAATCGTATGACTTTTTAGACAGACTATGAATGTTCCTTGAAGTTTCATATGGTCTATCAACATTTTGTCTGCAAACACTATGTATTATTTAGCATAAGTGCACATCTCGAGCCATAACGGCCCCTATCCTATTGCATTTATTTTTAGATCACATTATCAAAGAAAACACCGAAGAGGTGATATATCTTTGTCTTTATTTGCGTTTATCCACCTTTTTACTAACATGGGTTTTTAAGAGTTTATTTCTAACGAATTTATTTTTAGTCATTCCATAACGCTACCTGAACTCGTCCGTGAAAACTGTTTAAAACATGGAATATTATTTTTAAGCATTGACATTGATAATGTGGAAATGCCAACATTGTAATGTATGTAAAAAATTGTATAAGAAAGCGTAAATAGCTAATGAATTATAAATTCATATATCTTTTTTTTTATAGTTTCAATTTTTTTTCATATTTTTTTTCCGGCGAGTTTATTGTCCCACGAATTATTTACAAATAGCTTACAAATCTTGGAAGTGATACAATCATATTTGAAGTGTGATATCCCACTAAATAGTTGTCTGAAAATAGCTGTAAGTAGATGATAGTCATAATTTTGTGCGCTGGTAACATCTACGTATGGGCTGACCTGGCAAATGTAACTAGTGTTGCCAGAAATCAGAAAAAAAGAATGTAATGTTGATTCAAATTGTCGATAAAATGCTGCCTTATGAGCTTAAAAATATTTTTTCATGATAATAAAAACTAAATAGAAAAAAAAACTGTCTATATCAATTAAACATTAATCGACTTTTTAGTTGTAAAATGTGTTTTAATAAGCATAAAAGCCTGCCATTGTAAGCCAAGCCTATTGCTATACACAAATATTGTAGACTATTCGATTCGATAGCAAATCTCGATTTTAGGCAACATTAGACGCAATCGAATGTCCTTCGATCCTTGTTCTCGACACCAATTCCTTATTTTCAACTCTATAACGTACGCCATTAAGATTATTATATTCCTGTATAAAATGATCAAATGCTGGCACATGTAACAAATCCATACTGTGATTAATGACATTCTTTACGATGGATTAACCCTTTAAGGGGTGGATTAGCCGCTTGCATCGGATTGGTGCGACGAGTATTTTTGTGTCTTGTTCGCCAGAGTCGTGTATTTGCGACTGGATACTCCATCTCGTTTAGCTCTTCAATCCCAATAGGTAGCAGAAGAACTGATGAAATGGAGTATTTGGTAGTGGATGTGATCCTAGCGAAATAAACATGAGAGTGTTCGTCGAATATATCCGACGTAAACGTTAATATTTAATTTAAAATACATCGAAAATATGGTTTGTTAGAATCATTTTATAAAGGTTCTTTCGATAATGGAATTGGAGTCTTGAAGAATTGTCAGTCGAAACTTAAAAATGTTTCTTCAAGTGTACTTTAAAACGTTTGGTTTTATTAAAATATATTAAAATTAAGTGCAATAACGTTATCTTACATTTAACTCGACATTTATTTTAAATATATTTAGGTTTAAAACTCTCAACTAAATGAGTTGGCTCTAGGTATCGTTATGTTTGTGTAAATTATGATTATTATGAATATGAATAAAAGTTATTAAAAATTGTAGTCAAGGGTTTTATTTGCGACGATGTCTAAAATATCAACACAGAAAAGTACACATACATTAATTAAACACATTTTGATAACATTTTTCGAGGTGGGAAATTCTCTCTGTGTATTTTATTTCATCACCACTGCTCTCAAAACGGTGAAGGATAACATCGTGAGGAAACCGGCATATCTTAGAATCAAAAATTTGAAGACAGGTGACATCCACCAACCCACACTGGGCCTGTGTAGTGGATTACGGCCTGTTCCCTCTCCTAAAGAGGAGGCCTGAGTCCCAATACTGAGAACATTATAGGGCCGAATATCCTATGAGGTGAGAAATCATCGAATAACTTCTCCCGCTCTAGGTTTGAGCGGATGGGTGCGACTAAATCCACTCGAGGCACAACTGACTGCCAAAAAAATGGGGATCTTAGCAAAGATGAGACGGTACTTCTCGCCGGAACAGCTGCTCAACCTTTATCAAGTACATGTTCGATCGTGTATGGAGTAAGTACTGCTCTCTTTGGGATGGGTCTTCCAAATACCAGCTTGATGCTCTAGAGTCGATTGAGAAGCGAGCCAAGATCATCGGTAATGATGCACTCGTCGAGTCAAAACTCCAGTCTTGAGCATCGACGCTGAGTTGCTAGCCTGTCAGTTTTCAACCGTTTACATTTCGGGGTAAATGTGCAATTCTAATGCACACTGCATTGGAATTGCACATTTTAATTACGCCAAGTCCTTTCCCTCATTGGACTACTATACGGCGTTACACCATCGGTAGGTACATAGTGGACATCCCACCCACCCATACGTACAAAGCGTTTTGGGAACACATTCCCAGATAGTCGTTACTTTTAGTTTTTGGTGAGATAGTGGTCCAACGTGAGCCTATACAAAAAAAATGCGAGAGGGTATGTCAAACTGTTTCTGGCTAAAGTTCACATTGTGTTCCTTCAATGGCCCTGTGCGCTTCAGGGCTACGGTAGCACTGCTTTCGAAGGCACCTTATAATTGCTATCAAGTAATCAAAGTTGACATGAGATTTAACAAACAAAAAAAATCTGAGATTGTGGAATGAGTTCATAACAATAAAATTCAGGATAGCTCTTCACTGTTCACAGTTTGATCAATAATAATAATAATTTATTTATTTATTTTGCCTTCACACAGTAGTTATCTTATGCTAGCTATTAACATTGCAATCTTAGAGCTAACTTTGTGAGGGACTGGTGCCTGATGTAGGTATGTACAAAAATCTTCCCGAATCCTGAGTTACACCCAGTTTGCCCATATGTCAAAGCCAAAACTTGTAACATCATAATGGCGGGACCTACTCTTGTATTCGCATGATTCTGTCACGTATATTTAGTACGTTTGTATTTGCAGGCTAAATTAAAATTTAAAAGCATAAGGCCGCCCATGTTACTCCCTATATTTTTTTAAGCTTCAATAATATTCCAAAAGTTTTCGGCCGCATCGACCATTTGTTCTTTGGATCTGCAACGGCTACTGCGTACTGGCAGACGCAACGTTGGAATACCTCTCACAAGGTGGACCGATGACCTGATGAGGGTCGCAGGAGTCCCATGGATGCGAGACACTCAAGACCGTGCGTTGTGGCGACACTTGGGGAGGGGCTATGTTCAACAGTAGGCGTCTTTCGGCTGAAATGATGTTGATGATAATAATAATAATATTTCTATTATCATCAATATTCTTTTTTATTTCGTGTAAAAAGTAAAAAAAGTGCCAAAATTTCGCAGTTTTTCGAGCATCATGCGGGTTCCACAGGGTTTTCAAGATTGCAAACTTAGGTATAAACTACAAACTACTCTCAAGGAAGGACAACATATAAAAAAATCGTAGTTATATGCGCGTTTGCGATGTTTGATGTCGATTTTGGGCTAGGACAGGTGACAAAATAAAACACGTTCAGTACAAACAAAGCATATATTCAGTGTACTTCCGGCATAATGATGGTGGAAGGGGGGTTCCCCTGCTGGTGCGGGTAGAAGATGGGGTCGACCGGGCGGTTCAGCGAGCTGGACCCGTCGCCCGCCGCGGGGTACGGGTGGTGCGGGGGCGCGCCCATCCACTGAGGGTACCAGTACAGACCCTGCAACAAAACACAGGATTAGATTCATTATAATGATGAGCAAAAACCTCCTGTATTCATTCTTTGTCTTGCATTCTTGAGCTTCGGGTTTTCCTTTCAGAAGCGAAACTATAGCTTCGACCCTGCTGGGCCCCAACAGTTTTGATGACATGTCCTAGGAGGCGCGCGTGGAACACTAGGTACGTGCAGACGACGACACCGGCTCTGTCTGGTCGATTACCGCAATGCCTACGATGGCTGGAAATCTGGGTCAGAATCCTGGCTGGGGCGTGAGGACCGTTCCCTCACGCGTGCGGCCGTCTCCTTCACTAGCATACTGCTTTGCATAAGTAGGCGACCGCCTGCCATTCCTTCTCGCTCCGCATCATAGACTGACCCAGGGCCCGACGTAAGAGGTCGTTGCCGCCGATGGCCCGCACGAGGTCATGGCGGTGCTCCACCCAAGTGGGGTACAGGTGTGTTGCCATCACAAATCAATGTGCACTCTCTGTTTTTATAGTCCAATGGGACAGCCGACATGATCGGAGAGAAATCAAGCAGGCCAACGGTTTTTCATGCTCCCAAGGAACGGAGGTGTCACAGAGTAAGTAATTCTTAATAGATAATCCCAATTATACTTTTTGCAAGATCGGGGAATCAAACCCAGGACCCCTCGCTCAAGAGTCGCAAAATCTATACTACTATTGAAATCCTTGTCTACTTCAGGCTTTAACACAGTCATGGGCTGCGGCAATGAGAGATTTGGGATTGGAGAGAGTTTACCGTGACCCTAGAACGCAAAGGGACTGAAAGTCACAGGTGGCTTTTAGCCAATCACAGACTGACATGTCCTCTCGCTCCCACCCAGAGCGAAAAAAAACACCTACCTTATTACCAGAACCTTGACAAGTGAATCGATACTCGTTGACAGTGAGAGGATCCAGATAACTGATGCCGGCAATAGAGCCATAGTTAGGCGGGAACATGTACCAGCAACCGTCCAGGGAATCTGAAAACATTTGATTTATTCAGCACTGTTACTGTCAGTAAATTAAAGAAGAAACTATGGAACATATTGTGGAGGAATGTGTGAGGTCTTACACTTGATAGGTTTACCTATGTTTGTATTATCTAAGTAACTCTAAAAATAAATCAAACGTAACACCTACATGAATTGGGAGACTAAAAATATAATTAACAGCAACGCTTAAAGGTAACATAATGATTCACAAGCGTACCACGTATTTCTTTACTGAATCCTTAAACTTTTTAAACTCATTAATTCTCAGTTCCTCTTACCCTATTGAATAACTTTTCATGAAAAAGCCATACAACGTTTAAGAATTAAACCAAAGATTAGATCTGGAGAATAGCAGAAAACCAAAACTATCTTATGTAAAACGAAAAGGTTAGAGAGATGAAAGTGGAAAAGTAAAATAGTACAATGCGTCATTGACCCAAAATGAATTCGAAATACCTAATGATTATGACAGAGAGTTTAATAGTTAGTACTCACAAGTAATGTTAGAATCGTCTGTTCCGGGCATGTCTGTGGTGGGCATAAACGCTTCCGAGGTCTGTTCGAGGAACGGAGGCACCGGCGACAAGCCCGTGCCGGGGTCACCCGGGATTATAAATGGACCTGCGCCAGAAAAATATTTTAACGTAACTTTATCCCTATGCATGTATGTAGGTACCCTGGTCAGCAACGGAACAACACATGCTATGGATTAGTTAGAGACGCTACAACCACAAAACGCCGCCACCGGCATATCTTCTATATTCTCATGCACACGGTTGACGCCGATGGCCGCCACACGCTACAAATCACCGCTGCTCGCTTCCTGTGGCCCGCACTGGCCACTAAATGTCGATACAATGCACCTTCACATGCCATACAGCATTTAATTCTTCGTCAGAGTCCATTATGATACTGTGCGTAGGTATGAGTTAAAAAAGTAGCAGCCACAAGTGACTGTTGCGGGCTTCAGCTTCCTTTTAGGCCGCTTCTAGCTTTTTGTCGCGTTTGTGTCTGTGGCCGGTGGCCTACATGCGGTGATACTAAGGCTACTTTTTATAGCTGGCTTAAGTTAGAGTTTAACATAATAAAAAAAAAATACAGATAAAATTTACCGCCATAGAAGTTGGTGTAGTTCCACTCACAGACATGATGGTCACAAAACATTGGTGAATACTTCTCTTTAGTGTAGTAAGCCTGGCCGTTTGGCATCAACTAAAACGAGAACAAACATAGTTTTTTCTTTAAAATCACGCTTGTATAGACCAAAAGAGTAGCCAGAAAGTGTTGGTTGTAGACTTGTAGTGGCAGAAGCAGCATCCTTATTAGGTTCTACTGCAACGTAAGCGTAAGATATTTGCACAATATTTCAAAACACTTACCAGCAAATAATCATAATGCCTGAACCGGACGCCATGTATGTTAAAATCTAAAACGAAAGACCCTGACGTGATGATGCAAGAGGCGGCAGTCAGTGGAGGTAACTTGTACATCTCCGTGCCGCACTTGACAATAGCTTTCGGTAAAGTGGACACGTCGCGAATATGTTGCAAGCTCTTCTTGAATGGAAACCTGTGAACAAAAATGGTTTTAGTTACGTCAGAAAGGAAATAGCATATCGTACTATAAGATTTTAAGTATTTAAAATGTATTAGTATCAAAGTTTTCTCGGAATATGTTTTAGAGTTCCTCATGGCTCAATCTTTGGACCGCTGCTGTTCTTAAATAGGAAAATATCTTGAAGACGCATTAGCGTGCTTGTAAGAGTGTTATTTAAGTATATAAAACTAAGTTTAATCTTTACCTGAACACACAAATTCCGATATTACACTCCAGTCCATGAACAAAGTTATCCATGGAGAATACTACGTTAGGGTCTTCTTCCAAAAAGTATCGTGTATCATCCATAAAGTGCACGAATCCCAAGAAGTGGAAGGCACGGCCTTTGCAGAAGGGCGTTGCTCCTCTGCCCATATTGTAGATGTCGCTATACAGGTCCGACAAGAAGATATACACGTTTTTGCCGCAGTAAAACTCTGGAAGAAATCTTTTTTTCGATAAATCCAGTGATTTTGGTTAATTATAGAAAATGACAGTGATTACTATTAAATTCGTTGTTATAGATATTCCCCACTTCCCTTAAAAAATTGTATAACTTGTTTTTAGAATCTAATCTTTTAGTTAAAGGTTTTTAAGTATGGTCCCATTACTTCTTCTCCATTTTCCGTACAAAATGATCCTGCTTATTTGAGGTTATGAGTCAGTCTTTGCGGTAGGAGTCGAGTTTACTCCGTCATCTACGCATTATTCTGCCATGATTTCATCAAACGTTCAACGGGATCATTTTACCATAAGATAACTATTTAACCCTTTAACCGTTTGCGTCGGAATAGTCCGACGAGTATTTTCATGTCCTATTCGCCAGGGTCGTGTGTCTGCGACTAGTCGAGATGGAGTACCTAGGTACTCCATCTCGTTTAGCTCTCGAATCCCCATAGATGATACCTAGGTGACAAGATGGAGTATTTGGTCGTGGAAAAACGGCCCCGGCGGATCAAACGCGATAGCGTTTGTCGAATATATCCGACGAAGGCAGTTAAAATGTTTATTAGGTTAAATGTAGGTCCTCAAACCTTACCTTGACTCATATAAAATTCTGATGGAACTGAGCCTCCTGACGCATAATTGAATGTAGCGACCCTCTCCGTCTTTATAGCGTTATGATTGTCATACATCATTAGCATATTGTCTATCGTGTCATCTAATGCGATCAGTAAAACCTGGAAAAGATCAGAAATAGCCTTCATATATGACGATACCAAAGAGAAACCAGGGAATTCTTCTTTTAAGGATGGGAAATCTTCAAATAACTTCTCCTACTCTGGGTGAAGCTAGAGGTAGGTAGTGTCAGACTTTTCTGTCTAAAACTCGTCTGTGTTCCTTCAGTGGCCCTTTTCTTTCCAAGGCCACGATGACTCTTTTAAAGAATTCCGCAAACGAATACTCGTAAGAGACCTTCTAATATCATATACCATCATCATAGGTATACCACTACGACGACCTGGTGAAGGTTGCGGGAATCCGATGGATGCGGGACGCACAGGATCGTTCATTGTGGCGACACCTGGGGGAGGCCTATGTGCAACCGTGAACGTCTATCGGCTGAAATGACGATGATGATGAGGTATTAGTACATATACCTATTTAGGATGTTTGTCGTCTATAATAAAGTTGAAAATATCGTTGCTATACACAAGCTCAGTCAATGCACAGTGGTGCTGTCTATTTAATTTAAGATAGGGGCGAGAAAACAAATACCTTAATGGATTTACGGATCCTAAATAAACATTGGTGACAAAAGTTTTATACCCGAGAGTGACCTTGAATATGAAGAGTGAGAGAGAATAAAATGTTTGTAGAATACGTATTTTTCGTTAAGGGGCCGGCGACGGAGGAATTTCCATACAAACGTAATACCACGCTCATTTGCAGTTGGAGCTTATTTCCAACATATGATGATATTCGGTTATACACAATATTTATCTAGGTTCCTTCGTCGAGAATGTTAGAAATATTGTTATTTTTAATACAGGAAAAGCCAAATGGCATGTTTTGCCATTTACGCTTAAAAAAAGTGCGAAATACAATTCGCTTAAATTTCTTTTTGTTTTTTTTTAAAAAAGAAAGACGTAGGAACTTAGATAAATATTGCGTATTTTCTGGTCTGGTCTGAATGAGACTTCCTTACTAATATTATATTATAAATGAAAATAGATAAGTATGTCTGTGATGCTTTCTTGATTAAACTACTGAACCGATGTTAATGAAATTTGGTGACCACGATTTAAGCTTGAACCTCAAGGAAGGATGTAGGCTACTTTTTAACTGGCTTCGACTACACGCCCAATATAGGCGACATTAACACATACGATGGCACTGGAAGAAGATGGTATTATAATCTGAAAGTAACTATCTGTCTGCTATGCTTTCAAGGTTTAACTTCTGAACTGATTAAAAAAAATACATTCAGCACAACATAGAACCTCCTCCTTTTCGAAGTCGGTTAATAAAGTTTATGTACAGGTATCGGCATGGATCTTGAGCGCTCGGAGAGAAAGAGTGGGGATCGCTTTGCGCATCGTTTATATAGATACTTATGGCAAAAAAATGTACACATATTTTAAGGCTGCGGTACCTACTCCGAGACCCGACAAAAAAATATCCGTTAACCTCTTGACTCCTGACCATGGGAACTTTAGTAAGACCCTGTTAGTATTTTATTTACCAAAAACTAACCACTATGTAATTAAAAATAAAATCGATGGATTAAAAAATCACAAGTCAATTAAATTGCGCGGAAGTGTACTCGTCGTTGTTAGTACGTATAGCAAGCGCAGGGAACGAATCAGGAGTGACGTCTATGATGCGATGCGTGGCGAGCCAATCACTGACACTCCCCGCCCCTGCGTCTCACTTCGTACCACAAAAGAGACCCGATATTATCTACACTTTTGCGCAACTTGAAGCCAGCGCTCAAGATCCGAGCCGGTATCTGGTAAGCTTAAACCATAAGGAAGGACATACTTTACAGATTACCTACTATTATCTGACTACCACTTCGATTTCGCATCCGCAAGCAAAGGTAAGCTAATTGGGAAATAAATATGAAGCTTGAAAATACCGAGAGCCCTCGCATGATCTGTTTGTCAAATGGATAATTTAAAATCAGGTATACATACACACCGACCTTCAGTTCCTTTATGTGCATATGGATGAATCTCGCCAGGTGATCTGTAGCTATGTGGACGTGTTCGTTTATTATGTACTGAAATAAAAACATATTATTTATTTAATATTATGAGCAAAGGTAGCCCAATGGTAACTTCACTACGTCCTTAACTTAAAATTTATTTTTACACCACCTGCTCGATAATGTCGTTTTACACGTCATACAAACCTCACCTAAAGCAAGTCATTATATGCCTAGGGAGATAATGCAGTATGGCCGATCCCTAGGGAATAATGAAATTTGAATTTGGAGCATCAAGAATCGTCAACATTGTGAATTAAAATGTAGGCGCATCGAACAAGTTGACTCGAAATTCAAACCAAGGGTATGTAATCACTATGATTCAAACTGGCCACTAACAAAAAAAAAAAGAAAATGGAATAAAACGTGCGCACTGACGACATGGGAGCATTATAGAAAATTGAAACTATAGAATCTTGGAGTAGTGAATTTTGTTTGTTTGATGAACTTGTAAATATAATACTTATATTTCTCTGATATATGATTTGGTCGACCAAATTGTCGTTTAATTATCTCACAGATGGTGTAAAAAGTAGAGTATGCAACACGGGGATAAAGCTGTCTTTGTCTTGGGCGGCTTAAATTCCTCACTTCACTCAGGTTTCTTTATTAACTCCCTCGCAATGCTCGGGAGTTAATTTTATAAATCCCTCACTATCGTTCAGGATTAAAATCAGCAACCTTCGTTTCGTTCGGAATTCAACATGCCGCCCGCGACTTAAAGACACTGCTTTATCCCCTAGTCACATAAACTACTATTATAGATCCTATGTTAAAACCAAGGTAATCTTTTTCATCACCACTGCTCTAAAAATGGCGAAGTAAAACATTATGAGAAAACTGGCAAGTCCTAAAACCAAAGAAGACAATTGTGACATCCACCAATCCGCACTGAGTAGATTACAGCCCATTTCCTCTCTTATAGAGGAGGCCTGATTCATATATTTTCATAATTTTAAGTAAGTATATTATAAATAAGTTAATTTTAAGAGTACGCTATCGCAATAGGTAAGTATAGGGGAGATTTTAGTAAATAAAAAACATTATAATCGCAGTATTATTATTTTAATCTAAAACCACAATCTCTTTCCCTGTCCGTAGGTATCTACATCTGGATTATCGGAAATGGCCAGCTGCCAACTCGGTTAGTTTTTAGGGTTCAATAACTCAGTCTGCAAAAACAGAACCCATAAACTTAGATTATTTTGTTTTCCGACAGCCCTTAAAGTTAAAGTTCCTGAAGAAAAGCATCTTAACAGATAAGATGCTTTTCTTCAGGAACTTTCATGTCAATACAATCTAAAGATGTGGCCGATTATGACGCTAGATTCATAAAGTTAGGCTGCCATCAGACGGATTGCATCGCAGCAACCGCACGCAGTCCATATATTCAACTGCATGCAGTTTGACCTGACTTTGCGCAGTTGGCGCCACGCATCTAGCCCAGGAGCTTAGTGTATGATTTGATCTTTAATTGCCTCAAAATAAACTTGTGTGGTGGTTAGCGATGGACAGCGTGCGTCGACACTTCACACCTGTAGCCGACCGCGTAAAGTTGAAGGCACGACTGCATGCAGTTGATATTGACTTCACTTGACTACAGCCGACCGCGAGCAGTTGATACCATGACTGCACGAAGTCGAATGTACAACTGCATGCAGTTAAATATATCGACCGCCCGCGGTCACTGCTATGCAGTCCGTCTGATTTTTGTCTAATTTACTAGATGGCATTAAAATCAAAAATCAGAAAACCATAAAGTGGTACTTTCCTACATCTCAAAATATTTTACCTTAACTTAATTTTGTAAGAAACCCTCAGCCCGTGAGTCCGACTCACACTTGGCCGGTAGATATTTTAATATCGCAAAGGAATTGCCTGGAATCTTTTAAATATAAAAATGTAGAAACGTTTTCCTGAAATCCAAATTTTTCGATAATAATAAATTCTATATGTGAAGACAAACATTTGCCAATGGATCTTTTATGCCATTAGCAACATGAAGTCGACGAATGACTTTTTTATTTATCATGCAACTTATTTGTTTTCCAACTCTTAAAATCACAGTTAGAAAAGGAACATGAGTCGCCCGCCGCCATCCATCTGCCTTTATTGCTATTTTTTACAGCACCTGCTCGATAATGTCCTTTTATACGTCATACAACCATCACATAGAGCAAGTCATTCTATCCCTAGAGAGATAATGCAGTATGGCCGATCCCTAAGGAGCCAATTTCCTTTTATGAATCTTCGTTTCGTTCGGAAAACACGCCGCCGGCGACCTAAAGACACTGCTTTATCTCCTAGTCACATAATCTACTATTATGTCTATTCTATGTCAGTGTCGGTTTGCAGACTAACTGGATGCACCTGGATATCAGTAGTGTCATCTATTAGTCATGGGACGACCATGAACTAGACCATCTAGGTGACTAGTCGCCGCTCGAAACGTCGACTAGTCGCCAACTGCCCAATAGCATTTTTTCTTCGAACTTCGAACCCTAGACCCCACGCTCAGTAGTCGCGCTTACGATTTTTCTACAAGTAGATTCATCTCTACTTTCTTCATAGAGCACGTAAATACTGGCGATTAAAATTTAGAAACTTAATAACCCTTACTTTCTACAGGGTATTTTTAATGCACATCTTCACACAAAAATTAACAATACCTAGGTACTTACTATAGTCGATGAGTTGTTGCCGATGGATTAAAATTATAATTTTATGATTAAGATTAAATTTATAATTATATCTTTAGAAAATCGTTGACATAGTCACATCAATACTATAAATGTGGCCAGATAATCTGCTTTTCGATCAATTTCTACTTCCTATTAGGAGGCACGGTAGTGCCCCCACCAAGGCGAGCAAAAAAGTGGCACGGCCTTATTATCCTTTTCTCGAAAAAATTCAAGCCATTTCGACCTCTATTTTTCTTGACGATTTTCTCTAGTTTCTTACCTCATAGGTAAGGCCATCTTACCTGATCAGGAGCTCGTTTGATCTTCATCATCTCGATCTGGTAATGGGCCAGATGGTCTAGCTTATCTGTGGGGTCGTGACCATAGATCTCGAACGCGTCTATGACCATCGCCAGCGTTATGTTCTCGCCGACATTGGTGCAGCATGGATGGTTCTGTATTAGGTATGAATGCTGGAATGTGGAAAGATTTCCTTTTCAATCATCTAAATATTTAGAAAGAAAAACTGACGTATCTTTTTTTTTATTGAATTTCAATATGTAAGTTAAGGATTTGTTTTAGGACAATTATTAAAAAAAAATGATAAAATACACTTAAGTAACAAATTAGAAATAATAAACTAAAGCCAAGGCCTAGCCTATAATACACTAAAGGCCTATGTATGACGTCATAAAACTCCTCCGCATCGCTGTCGACTGAAAGTGTGCCCTAAAGGCTGGCGAAACTGACTGGTAGACATATTAATGCACAGCCGAAATTACTGGGCCAAGAAACGTGAAACTTAGTTCGAGGCTTCCTTTTATGATGTAAGTGAGCACTAAGAAGAGGTTTTCTGAAATTCGCTTATAAGGGCGTAGGTAGGCGCAAAGTTTTTGTATGGTGAATGAAACCTAGTTTCAAGCGTGCGAAGCCGCTGGCAGAAGTTAGTTCCTAATAAAATACACGGGCTTTACCATGTGTAAAAGTGTCAGGCGAGCGAGCACGAAGGAGGAATTACGAGTATATAGTAGGGTATGTAAACAGATTGGCCTGGGGCCTTACCATGTGTTTAAAGATCAGTCGAGTGTGCGAGATAAAGGTGGAGATACACCCTAGGTATAAAGGGTTATTTTGTAAAACAGTAACAACCTTATGACTGGCCTGTTGGTGCTCTTAACTAGGGATGTTATGGATATGAAATTTCGGATACGGATATAGAAATGAAATCATTTCGGATTATCCGTTAGTTTCGGATAATTTCAGTCACGGATATTAGATTTTTAAGGAATTTCAGAAGTAAAATATAAATAGCTAATAAAATAGTTTTATTTGGTAAGAATAACAGAAGAAAAAAAACAATGCGATCAACAAAACAACCGGTCATAACGTGTCGCAATTAGGCTCCGCCCCTATCTGATATTATCCGATACTTTTATTTCGGATTCGGTTACGGTTATGGATATTATTTTATATCGGATATCCGATAGTTTCGGTTACAGTTATGGAGCTCTCAACACAAGCTCTGCTTAGCTTGGGACTAGACGGCGTTGTGTGATAGATAAAAAAAAAACCTTCCAGGACCGTATTACTAACAGCATGAACAACAACTGTTGTTCTATGAGTTTTTACAAAACAATCCATTTACCAAACCTTCAAGATTTCGTTGTTCTACTTCTATCTAACACGTTTCAACTCTGTACTTTTCTATACCTGCCTACGTCTGACGCGACGTAAGCACATCAAGCACCCCCGCCGCTAGATCCCCGCTCCTCTCCGCTATTATACTGTCCCTTGCTTCGCACAGACTTTGTAATATTTAGAACTTTCCATTTAAATATTGTTATTTTTGTATGAAAATCTGATGAACTAAAATATGATAGGTACATTTTGAAAAGTCAGAACAAAAGTTGTTGTTTATGATGTTAGAACAAGAAGTTGCTCGTATTTTACAAATAATCCTTTATGGTTCAGTATGGATTGCGTTAAACGCTCATGGTAGAGGCTCTATACCTGTTGTAAGAAGATAATTACTCAGAAACTCACCGTCAACGTAAAGAAACATGATAATATAAAAACAAGCAACAATAACACTCGACCGGAGCGGGCCATCACGCCGACTGTCACACCACGGAGCATAACAAACAAAACTCAATTAAATCGACCATTAATTGATTGGCAATCAACAGTTAACTACCTGATTGTAGGCACAACTTTACTAGGACATGATTTTATTACTCCATTTAGTAACTTTAACGAAGTAATGGATGGTTTTTGTTTGTTTCCCTACATAGGTGTTTTTTTTCCGGAGGGTAAATAACATCCAATTGACATCCCCCGCCCTTGGGCGAAGCGGGAGATAGTATCAGACTTTTACTGACTAAGAATCCCACCCCGTTCATTCGTTGCCTTTTATACCAGGGCCGAGCCTTCCTTTCAGAAGCAGAGCCTTGGCCCTAGTAGACTTCGACCTTGCTGTGCCCCTACAGTTGCTGACAACTCCTTGAAGCGCGGGGGAACAATATGCGCCGTCGACGACTTGGGCTTGGGCCGGACGGCTACCGGACGATCTGACAGCGACCTATTGCTACCCATTGCTCACCGTCTGTAAGCCTGTGTCTGCGATGGCGATTATCCAAATATTTTGTTAAAAAATACGAAAATACGAAGCTCACATCTCTCCGCTACACTTTTCACCGCTTTGGTGGAAATAACCTGCCAGCTTCGCAGCACATCTCCTCCCGTCTCCTCTCTTCTCCGCTTTGGTGGATACCGGGCCTCCAAGACATTCAGGCAGTGCCTCTATCCCTTCATCAGCGTACAGATCTAGTCCAGGGCTGGATTCAAGGAGAGCGATTATCATTCCCAGAATTATATCCATACATGCACAAATCTATCACTTTTCTATAACAAGTAGAAGCTGATGCAATTTTACCTCTACCTATATGAAACCTATTTACCTACCTACTTACATATACACACGTATGTGTATCTTGTTAAAACTTCATTATTTCTGAATAGGTTTGTTTACCCGGTCTGCACCTACCTTGCACTCGTGAGGGCGATCGGTGGCGGCGATCTCTCGCACCGGACCTTGGTACAAGCCATGGTCCGGAACGAGGAGGAGAGGCAGGCGGTCGCCTCCACTTGCGAAGCAGTAATCCTAGCAAAAGAGGATCAGGCAACGGCGGCGCTCACAGCTCCCCAGCCGCCACCGGGATTCCGATCCCGATTTCCGGCCACCGTAGGTGCGGTCTTGCGGACGGCGAGCGAGCTACCCTCGCTGTCCGACCGTCCGGTAACTCTCCGGACCGAGCCCAAGACGTCGACGGCGCACACTGTTCCCGCGCGTCTCTAGGAGCTGTCGGCAACAGCAGGGGCCCAGCTTGGTCGAAGCCTACTGGAGCCAGGGTTAATTCGAAAGATAGCTCAAGCCCCGGTACAAAAGGCAACGAAAAAATAGGAGTGGGTTTTTTAGTCAGTAAAAGTCTGACACTATCTCCCGCTCCGCCCAAGAGCGGGGGATTTCATAAGATAATTTTTCCACCGCTAAAAAAAAACCTACCCTACCTACAAAGTTTTATTTTGGTGGTAGTAGTTTATATTGGTGACATGATCCGACTTCGATTGGCACCTATTAACATAGTTGTAAAGATCATCAATCAAAGTTAAAATTACACTCAGCTTTCAGTTCGGGTTACATTAACCAATGACCTTTATCAGGGTGGTCAAAACACCCTACTACATAGATAAAGCATCCACCTAAATCATGTTTATAGACAGGTGTAACATTGTAAACGAAACGTTTCAGCAGAAATTAACATTCCTTCCGTGAGAAATGTTGGCGTGTAGTCGATGTATCGATCGTCCCACCGCGCACATCCCCTGCGCCGCGGGGAGAATCCTCCCCACAGTACGATCCACCGTGCGGAGCAGCCATTGTACCTAAGAATACGGCTTTAAAAATGATAAAACTCAACAAAAATCAACCGTGAAACGACGAAACAACGGGTAATAGGACAACAATAGTGAAAACTAAAGAAAAATATTAAGTTTCAATAAAAACAATGAATAAAGTGACGTAAATCAAAGAAAAAATGGCTGCTCCAAATACCAAAGGCACGTTAAAACAATAATGTAATAATAATTAACATAGAGTAGTGTAAAGAAGTCTTCCAAAATAGTGTTAAGAATAAAAAGTATAGGTATATTAAAATTATAGTTCGTGAAATTAGGAGTGAAAAAATTATATTTAATGTTATTATTAAAAATCGATGTCTTCCAGTTGATGTCAATTTTAAAATTCTAATTGAAGTAAAGAAATAAGCTCGATAATTCGACAATAATAATAAAATAAAGGTGATAGAAAAAGTAGTTGACGGTATATACAGCCTAAATATAAAGTACGAGAATCTTGTAACCCAGCTTCAAGATGCATCATCTAAGCAGGTTCAAGTTGCCTCCTCTGAGGAATGTCCTGGATGTCACAATGCAGACCGTCAGGCAGCAGATACCGGAGAAGCCAGGCGCGGCCCCACGTCCTCCGCAAAATGTCAGGTTCGCGAACCTAGGTGAGTCTACACAAGGTCAGTAGGTTAATCAATACACTAAAGATTTTGATATTTGGTCAAAGTTACTAATCACAATGACAATAAATTACTACTTTTGGCTTAACATAGCATTTGCACTATAACATTGCTAGAATTTCTAAAACAAATTTATAATGATTGTAACCAAATCTCAAATGAAATATACAAAAATAAATTAAAGTATATCTTACCAAAAGTCTCCTATAGATCCGTCTTTTACAATTTTTAGACAACGTGGGTGAAAGCTGTGAACTTTCAACAATGAATGAGACGACGTCACCCAGCTACCAGTCGACGAACCCAACTAACCCGTTCCTAAGCGGAGCCCTGCAGGCCGAAGATTCCTTTACCAGCTATCAAAACACATACCCTCAACAAGATGGGGTTGCTCCTAGGTAAAAAACGTTGCTTATTAAATAACTTCAATAAAAAATACAGAATCCAGATATATGACATCGTGCATGTGATTTCAGAACTCAGAGCATGCAAAGCGTTGATTTCTACGCTTCATCTGAAGAAGGAGGTGGTTTCGAGGAAGGCGGGGGTCCTCCTGGTGCGAAGATCAATGAGTACCAAGCAGCTTGGAATGTCACCAACGCTATTCAGGTTTGTAAAACTACAAAAGTTCGTAAATTCATAACTTAAAAGTAATTATTAGCTAACCAATAATGTTCTCTTTTCAGGGTATGTTCGTAGTATCCCTGCCGTTCGCCGTCCTTCAAGGCGGTTACTGGGCGATCGCTGCCATGATCGGTATCGCTCACATTTGCTGCTATACCGGTAAGATACTCGTCGAATGCCTCTACGAAGATGACCCCGTGTCAGGTCAACGTGTTAGAGTCCGTGATTCCTACGTAAGCATCGCTAAAGAATGCTTCGGCAGGAAATATGGTGCAAGAATTGTCAATCTCGCTCAAATTATTGAACTTCTCATGACTTGTATTCTTTACGTCGTCGTGTGTGGCGATCTCATGATCGGAACCTTCCCTGATGGCGCCATTGACGCACGATCTTGGATGATGTTAACGGGAATATTCCTTTTGCCTTTGGCATTTCTAAAGTCACTGAAAAGCGTAAGCATGTTGTCCTTCTGGTGTACCATGAGCCATTTGATTATTAACGCTATTGTCCTCGGCTATTGTATTCTTAACATCGGTGATTGGGGCTGGGGTAAGGTAAAATGGACATTAGACTTTGAGAACTTTCCAATAAGTTTAGGCGTCATCGTTTTCTCATATACCTCGCAGATTTTCCTGCCAACGTTAGAAGGTAATATGGAGGATCGGTCTAAATTCGAATGGATGTTAGATTGGTCACATATCGCAGCTGCAGCATTCAAATCTATATTTGGATATTTGTGCTTTTTGACTTTTCAAAACGATACGCAGCAAGTTATCACGAATAACCTCCGTTCTGCTGGGTTCAAAGGTCTTGTAAACTTCTTCCTAGTCATCAAGGCAGTACTGAGTTACCCTTTGCCCTATTATGCAGCATGCGACCTGCTTGAGCGAGCTCTATTTAGGGGCAAACCTAAAACATTTTTCCCTGTAATTTATGCTCTAGATGGAGAACTGAAAGTGTGGGGACTTGCATGGAGACTGGGTGTTATAATGTTCACTATTTTGATGGCAATATTTATTCCTCACTTCGCTATTTTGATGGGTTTCATCGGCAGTTTCACGGGAACTATGTTGAGCTTCATCTGGCCAGCCTACTTCCACCTGAAATTGAAAGGCAATACGCTGGAAAGCACTACGATTGCATACGATTACTTTATCATATCCCTTGGTGTTCTCTTCGGAGTCATCGGTATGTACGATTCTGGCTCGGCCTTAATCAAGGCATTCAAGATAGGGTTGCCGTTCTAATTTTTCTTAATATTAGACTCATTGTTGAACTATTTTTAGATTTATGCATACATCGTAAAATATATTTTGTCGCAATAACTAAGCGGCTGAATGTTGAATGCATGATTTGTGTACCTAGACCGATGTATTTGATAAGTTTTGTATCTTAGGTCTGTTTAGCACATGGGCAAATAGGTTTTGTTAGCAAATCTTACTTTCTTCGTATAGGGACAATAAATAATGTATAAGAGGACGATCGCCTTTTGCCTTCGCTACTTCGTTTTACTCCAGATTTTTATGTATATACCTAGTTACAATTGTCTAGCTAAAGTCTACAATATAATATGATATACTGTTAATCCAATGTCTTCCAATGAAAATATTATGTTTTTTGAATATGTAACAACGAAGTCTTCCATTAATAATGATGCTATCAAAAAGTATCATTATTAGCTTCTACTTACAAAAGCATATTTGGATAATATTTACATTAATATTAGGTAATGTATCGTAGCAAAATTATTGAAGTTCCAGTAAGTCTTTGTTTACTCCGATTTAGAAATAAAGAATAAACCTGTTTAAATATTGAACATTTTACTTTTACAGAAAAACGTGTTTTTATAATTTTTAATGTGTTTAGTTATACTGAAAGATCTATTTACAAACTTATACAATTTATTTAATAAGATGAATGCTGGTGAAGTATACTATGCTATTCTGACGAGTATATCCAAATGATGTCTTCCATTTTCTAAATATAATTGTTGTTGATTATATTAATAGAGTATTATACTAAATTATACATGTTGATTAGACTAGTTAGTTACGTTACATGAAGGTATTGTGAGAATACGTGATTATTGTGATACCAACGTTTTGAAACTTTATATTAGATATACAGGTGATTTTGGAAAAAGTAAAGAAATATGATTAATATGTATCTACCTACATGAATCAGAATCAGTCGGTAACTCCAAAATTATAAAGAAAATGTCAATGTTACTGTTAATCAAGAGATACTTAAAAGCAATAGACAATCTGCTAAAGTTAAAACAAAATGAGTAAGGATATTTTTATAGGGCTGAAGATATTTTAATTTTTCTAGAAAAATTGAAATACCTCCAACGTCTCTTAATGTTAGTAATTCTAGACTTCACGATTGCAGCCTAAAAATTATCTAACTCATATCATATGGAGTACACATACCTACCTAATAATATACCTACTCTTGACAAGTACCTTTGTTATTAAGTAAAATTATATATGCAAAAGGATTTGAAATTATTACCCTGTACTTTAATGAATCGTATTAACTCTTAAATTCAAAGTTAACCTTAGAAATCCACCATCTGTATATCTAGCATAAGAAATTGGGCTTCCAAAGATTCGGTGGTACCATCTATATGAATAAAAAAAGATGCTTGTCTTCAATTACGCCTAACCGTTTAGTTTTGATTAAAGTAACCATGCTTATATCCATATGAATATTTAGAAATGTATCCAAGTGCAATAATGTTGTATAAATATACTTAATAATATGTATTGTGATGAAATGAACAATTCTAGGTGTGTATTTTAAATAATATAAAATGTTATTCAATATTTGTTTTATTTCTTTTATTGCGATGATAAATACTTTACAAACAATAAATGGCTTATTGTAGTTCCCTGTAGAACCCCTTGCCATAGTTTCTCTTCCCGCACTGTAGGTATTATCAATGTTATCTACGTTTTGCGTGCTGTTTAGTAATATACTTTTGACATTTTAAAAATAGTTCCTTTTACTTTACCATAATTACATAGCACATATTTTTTCGGAAATATAGACACAGACTGTATCAAAAGCTTTCGGGACGTTTTTTTTTCGTTTTCAGATTTGTAATTAATTCAATCTTCAGAATTAAAACGGAAGATGACCAAATTATATTAAGCTGATAAAATTTTCCGCTGAAAAAAATGCCCTCTTACTGACTGCATCAAAAGACTTTTCCAAATGGCATTTCTTTTTCAATTGTCGAGCACATAAAAAGTTTTTCAATAAAATAATAGGTATCAAGGTCAAGCGATAAGGTAGCCTTTAAATTGGCAATTTGTTTAATTGTTCCCGCGCTCGCTACCCGATCAGACGCCATGTTTACAAAATGGACGCGCGCATTCACGCATGCGTGCTGTTTCTATTATGTATCCTTATACAGATAACTGTAAGTTTTCTTCTTGTAAATAATAGTGATACTGTTAAGACGGTTAATTAATTAATTAATTAATTAGGTACCTGTGCGATATAAAATTATTACTGGTTCTGACAAAAAGTCCCACGTTGGGCGCCACTAAAATATTTCATTAGATTTCTAAAATTCTGTTCTGAATAAAATATGTATT
Organism: Mythimna albipuncta; assembly: GCA_929112965.1. NCBI lineage: Eukaryota > Metazoa > Arthropoda > Insecta > Lepidoptera > Noctuidae > Mythimna > Mythimna albipuncta. The sequence continues at coordinate 11,509,099 of OV815981.1, forward strand.
TGAAATATTTTATTCGGAATTTCACTAACATCCTATAAAGTAAATTCCTTTGAAACTAGGTCCACCGTTCGCGGTCTTATTTTATCGCTTAGTCATAAATCACTAACCTACCAACTTAGAAAATTAAACAAAAAAATTAAAGTGGAATATTAATAATTTTCCCTTTCACAACTTCAACCTAGCGACCGTACAACATACGGAGCCACCCATGCTGCATCGAGCCAAACGAGAACCTTACCCTCGCCATGATCATAGACGCGTTTGAGATCTACGGCCACGACCCCACGGACAAACTGGACAACCTGTGGCTCTATCAGAACGAGATGTTGAGGATCAAGACTGCTGAAGACCAGGTGACGCGACACTTAAATTAAAGAGCAGAGACTGTTTTTCTGCTGACCATGACGAGCCAATGTCACCATAATTCCGTTGAGTGTGAGAGAGACAGACAGAACTAAGAGAGATAAAATATAGCACCTTCCCTCGGGTCATCATCATCATCTTCATTTCGGCCGAAACATCCACTGACATATGCGTCCTCCAAGTGTCATAACAACGAACGGTCCTCTGCGCATCGCACAGCATCTATCGGATTTCCGTGATCCACCTTGATGGTGAGCGATGATGTGGATGACGATGGAGCACGCTTGCCTAGAGGTTACTTAATCGTTCTTGACCCGAAGACCCCTGGGTTGTAGCTATCAGGAAATAAAGACCCCCGCTGGGAATTCCACTCCTTAGCTGTACGCATAATGAATGTGTTCCCAAAACCCTTTTGTAAGTATGGGTGGGACGTCCAATTGTCCACCATGTAGCGATGGTACAACGCCGTACGTCCAGTGATTCGACGATGGAACGGAATTAAATTGTGCAATTCCAATGCATACTCCCTGAAATGTAATCGATAGGAAACCGACAGGCCAGCAACTCGGAGATCCTTCATGTTCACCAGTTTAGTTTTCCTGATACTTTTCTACAAAAAATATTCTTGCGTTACTTTTAAAATGTGATGACAATAGCTTTGAATTTTCCGCAGTACATGATCAACGAGAGAGTCCACATCGCATCAGATCATTTAGGACGTTTTGTTAGATTACACATACAAGAATTAAAGGTAAGACAAAACTATGCTTTACATCTGTTTATATATAAGGAGAAACTGACTGACAAATATTACACCAATTATTAATTATTTATTTTGCACCAAGTGCAACTCCATTTTGTGCCCAGGCATCTCTATCCTTGCCAGGTTGCCTGGAAGAAATCGCCAAGTGCGATCAGGCCGCCAATTGTTTGTTTTTTTTTTTTTTATTATTATAACGTTTCTTTCATAAAATATTGTAATATTGGTGTACAATAAAGTGAACATAAATAAATAATATATTTATCAACGCATAGACGAACTACTGAGACAAGGAACATGAAAGTTTGCGCAAGATTTCCTGTGACGATATAGGCGAGTACTAAAAGAATTTTTTCCAAAATATACCCCCAAAGGGAATGAAATGGGCAAAGTTTGTTTGGAGAAACCTATTATTTTCGTCAGAAGCTACAATCACCGGCACGGATCTTGAGCGCTGGCTTCAAGTTGCGCAGAAGTCAACTATTCAGTCTCTTTAGTGGTGCTAAGTGAGACACGGGGGCGGGGAGTGTCATCGATTGACTCGCCGCGCCGTCGTGTCATAGACGTCACTCCTGATTCGTTCCCTGCGTTGCTGCATGTATCTAAAAACGAAAACGATTGGCTCGCCAATGTATGGAATGCGCAAAGCGATCCCCACTCTGACGCCGAGCGCTCAAGATCCGCAAAGCACAGACGAGCCTACTGGGACTAGGAGCGACTGAGGAGTGTACAATTTTGCACGAGGTTTCCTTTTATGACGTAGGCGAGCACTAAGAAAGGATTTTACAAAATTCTGCCCCTATGAGGATGAAAGGGGGTATACAGTTTGTATGGAGAAATGTACATTCACGCGGGTGAAGCCGCTGGCAGAAGCTGGATTATGAAGAAACATTTAACTAATATACAGGGTTATTTATAAAACACCAGCCGCTTCTTATGACTATGTTAGAAACATCATAAACAACAACTTTTGTTCTATGACTTTTAAAAATTTATCATAATATATTTTAGTTCGTCAAATTTTCATACAAAAATAAAAATATTTAAATTGAACGTTCTAAATACTTATTTAGAAGTCTATGCGAATCAAGCGATAGTACAATAGCGGAGGGTAGCTGAACATGAACTTGACCTATTTACGGGCGACCCTCACGTCCTCAGTCGGTCGATCGATGCGCTTGCGTCCCGTCATAAGTGTTCTTGTAGCCAAATTCAAGCGACTCGCGGAGAATTACGATTAGCCACGTTTTTTTCTTCATGAAAGTACTATACATGAGGACACTATAATAAGAACGCTTGATTCATAACTCTTTATAATTTACCACCGTCCAGGTTCTGCTGATTACTTTAGACGATGTCATAGACAACATGCTGACGATGTATGAGAACCACAACGCGGTAGCTGCTGAACGCAAGGCCACCTACACTGGAGGGCCTGTTCCCATGGAATTTTACATGAGTCAAGGTAAGATAACTCTTAGGAAACCCGGAAACCTAATCGACCAATAATACTCGCAGGAGGAAGGAAACCAGAAGCCTCAGCAGTACTGCTGGGGCTTCTTGTTTCCTCATAAAATTATTGTTTGAGGGACAAGGTGACAAGGGAATGGTTAAAATGTCTTTCAAATAAAAACAAATTGTGTTGACCCCGAAAGATATGTCACACTTTGTAAATCGATATCCTAATTTAATGAAAAATCAACCAAAAGCTTTCCTCTAGTCCGTCCAAAGACCATACCACGAGCTCTTAACGCGATCCATTTTATGACCTAAACTGAACTGTTAGAGAGACGGAGCTATATAGGCTGTATAGCTCCATCCCTCTTTCTCGCTCGCACGACTGACATTTTATCATGTCATAGTAAAGTCCGTAACCAACGATGAAAAAGTAGTTCAAAAAGAGTATATTCCCCTACTACTTTTAAAGAGCTCACACTTTAGTGTCGCCGCTCATGGGCCACATATCACAACCGCCGTCACGAGAAGCTAGAAGCGGCCACAAGCCACTTGTGACCAGTGGCTGCTGCTTTTTTTACTCCATGCGCGCAATATAATAATGGACTCTGTCAAAGAAAGTTTAAATGCGCGAATGGCCAGCGGCCAACGGCGTCAACTGTGTGCGACGAATCCATGTAAAATATATGAAACCTACAGGAAATATACTGGTGGCGGCCTTTTGTGGTTGTGTGCGGTGACCTTTAGTTTTTCAGGAGGATTCACCATAGAACATTGTCCTCAGAATTTTACTGCGGCAAGAACGTGTACATTTTCACGTCGGAGATCTACAGTGACATTTACAACATGGGCAGAGGAGTAGCTCCCTACTGCAAGGACCGATCCTTCGTGTTTCTCGGCTTCCTACACTTCCACGATGAGTCCAAGTACTATTTATTGGACGACCCGAGTATTTCTTTTCCTACAGACAACTACCTTCATGGTTTGGAGTGCCATATGGGTATTTGTGTGTTCAGGTTAGTTCAATTTCTTTATTATACTAGCTGAACTACCAAACGTAGTTCTACCATTATTAAGGGGCCGGCGACGGATGAATTTCCATACAAACGTAATACCACGCTCATTTGCAGTTGGAGCATATTTTCAACATATTATGATGACATTCGGTTATAGACAATATTTATCTAGGTTCCTACGTCGAGAATATTAGAAATATTGTTATTTTTAATACAGGAAAAGCCAAATGGCATGTTTTGCCATTTACGCTGTAAAAAAGTGCGAAATCCAATTCGCTTAAATTTCTTATTGTTTTTTTTTTTTAAGAAAGACGTAGGAACCTAGATAAATATTGTCTATAACCGAATATCATCATAATATGTTGGAAATATGCTCCAACTGCAAATGAGCGTGGTATTACGTTTGTATAGAAATTCATCTGTCGCCGGCCCTTTAATTCAAATAACAAAATAGGGGTAGGGGTAGGAGGGCCTATAATTATAATTATATAATTACCTACGACCTATTCTCCAAACGTACATAAATATTAAATATCAGTCAAGCTGTTTCGGCCGAGTTTAATGACACTACTGTGCACACAATGCTGTGCCACCCAAGACTTCGTAAGATTCTCGAAGTATGCTCTAAACTATTAACACAAGAAATTACAAGATGCGTGAGGATCAAACTCAAACGTACACCTGCTTCGATACCTTTAAGAATCTACTTTGAACTTTAAGAATTTACTTCTTTTACGCTTTGCGCTTTCCATACATTGGTGAGTTAAGCGTCGTCGTTGTTAGATATATGCAGCAAGCGCAGGGACCGAATGACGAGTGACGTGTATGACACGATGGCGCGGCGAGCCAATCACTGACACTCACCGCCCCTGCGTCTCATTTCGCACCACTAAAGAGACCGAATATTTGACTCCTGAGCAACTTGAAGCCAGGGCTCAAGATCCGTGCCGGTATTTGTATGTATCGTGGAGCGCGGGCTTGAAGACCGTCCGACCGTCCGGACCAAGCCCAAGTCGTCGACGGGGCGTACTGTGCCACGCGCGCCTCAAGGTTATGTCAGCAAACCGTAGGAGTCCAGGGTCGAAGCCTACTGGGCAAGGGTTTGCTTCTGAAAGGAAAAGTCGGATTTGGCATGAAAGACAATGAAGGCCCACTCCTATTGAGTGGGTTTTTAGTCAGTAAAAGTCTGACGATATCTTCTCGACCAACATACCACAGTGTCTCAAGACGAAAGTCTATGACCAGTGAGCTTAGTACATTGAATTAACAACCCAATGCTCCTTTACATTGGATTCAATGTACTAAGCTCACGACTCGTCGCTGTGCCAGCGCTGAGCTCAAGGCTGTTTTCTTAGAGAATAGCACCCCTGGTCGTCAATTATAAACCCACAAACACCCACTACTTCAAAACCTGCGGGGTTAGGGTTAGATGGCACTAGACAACCTGTCTAGCTCTGTCTCTTACCCACACTCAAACAAGATCAAAACAATCTTGCTTTAAACGTCATGGTCTAGATCCTGTTGTATTTGTTCCAAAAGGTTCCCGTTCAAGAAGCTGGTGCAAAGAGTCCGCGACGTGTCCACTCTACCGAAGGCTATCGTTAAGTGCGGCACGGAGATGTACAAGCTGCCGCCGCTGTCTGCCGCCTCCTGCATCATCACGTCAGGCTCTTTTATACTGGACTTCAATATACAGGGTGTACGATATCGTCATTATGACTATTTGCTGGTAAGTAAGTGGTGTTATTCATAGTTTAACTGGAAGCGTAGTACTTTTATCTCTCGCTGTCACATGAATTTGCTACTGCGCGGGGACTCGTCTCATATTCCGAACTGCCATTTGATTTTTTATCCCTGATGCAAAATGACACTCTTCAAGGATTTGTGCAAAGTTAAAGATGGATTCTTTACGTAATTAGGTTGGTACCTAGTTGACTTAATTTTTGGTATATTGTATCAAAAAATAACTTAATCCAAAATCGCAAATAGAATAAAAACCAAACCTGTTCAACACTAAGTTAGAAAATATAAACCTTTCAAATCTGGTAGAAGGAGAAACTGACAAGTAACGAAAAAAAAAAGGATGCACAAAATGCAATGTGACGTAACCGCCAATATGTTACGCACGAACAAATAAAATAGCAAGACCATCCCCCTTCTTCATAACAATAATTTAAATGTTAATTGCTACTTCATTTACTTAATAACCAATTATGATGCTGTTTTCGGAAAAAAAATATGTGGGGAAGCTATCAATAACTCCTCCTGCTCTGGGTAGTGCGAGATGGAGTAACAGACTTTTACTGACTAACTAGCTTTTGAGAGCGGCTTCGACCGCGTAAAAATAGAAAATATAGGCCTATATTACTCAGCGATTCAGTAGCTTTCTACTAGTGAAAGAATTTTGAAAATCGAGCCAGTCGTTTTTTAATTAAATCGTAACATACAAACAAACAAACCGAGAAACAAAAATTTTAATCTTTCGTCTTAATAATATTAGTGTAGAAAACTCACCTGTGATTCTTCAGTTGCCCTTTGCGTTCTAGGGTCGCGAGAACTCATTCAAACAATCCTGCAGCGAGTAGATCAAACCTACTTAGGTACCTTAATTCTTGCGAAACTCTAATGAGTTTTCTTTGCAGACTCTTCCCAACGGTAACACATACTACACCAAAGAGGCTCACTCTCCCCTGGTCTGCGACCATCACGTGTGTGAGTGGAACTATACCAACCATTATGGAGGTAAGTTCTTAGTAATGCTTATTTTGATACCCTCCCTCCAATTAACTTTTTAACTGCATACGCGTTGCGTTTATCCCGCCAGGATCGCACATCCACTACCAAATACTACATTTCATCCCCCCCTCTCCCTCCCTCTCCTGACACCTATGGGGATTGAAGAGCTAAACGAGAAGGACAATAGAACCATGATCGGACCAATCTGACTCAAGTAGTTAAAGGGTTAATGAAGTAGATCTACGGCCATCACCTTCGAATATTTCATTAGTGACTGGCCTGTTGGTCTAGAGTTTAGTTAGTGGCCCTGACTGCTATGCCGGAGGTCGTGGATTCGATTACCACTTCTAACCAAAGACAAATGTTTTTGTGACGAGCACGATCATTTGTTCTGTGTCGGGTGTAATTTATGGATAATTTGTGTGTGTATTTTATTGCTATTTAGAAATATTTATGTATGTTTTTCAGTTGTCTTGTAGGTACTGATACAGGTCGCGCGGTGAATTAAGATCGCTCGGTGAAAGTAGTGGGGGCAATCGGCGCATGTGTACAATTGCGCACAGAAATTCTTAGTATGTTAGGATTTTATTTTTAATTTCGTATGTTTGAACCTTAGTAACATAACTTATAATAACACTGGTTTTTGCTTGTAATTTATCTTGTAAGTAGGTAAATACAGAAAAATTAAATTTTTTTAAATTAAAATTGAAAAAAAACCAAAAATTCGATAACAAAATTACTAATAAGATAACACAAGCTGTACGCAACAGTACCCAAGTACAACAGTATCCAATGAGACGCTAGAACGCAACGCGGGAATTGAAGAGCGACTCTATCTACCAATGACGTGTCGCCGACGGCGCACACCCGTCCGCACGTCGCCAAATAGACCTTAGAATTGAATACTGCGCATGCCCCTTCCACTTTTGCCGAGCGATCTTGATTCATTGCGCGACCTGTAGCACAAACTCTGCTTAGTTTGCGACTAGATGAAGTTGTGGAAAAAATCCACTACAAGCGAGGTTAGAAATTTTCTTGATGACTGTGTCAAAAGAAAAGAGCAACATATTTTTGTGATCGACACTTAGAAAATGCACCAAAACTTCAAATAAATACTTTTATTTCAGGACCGTTCCTGATCCCTGGTGACCCAGGTTCTGGTATCGACCCTGTACCGCCTTTCATCGAGCCGACGCCAAAGCCAGAACAAGACGAAGAGAACATCACTGTGCCTTGTAAGATTCTACCAATCTGAATACTGACGATAGATAGTGTTTGTATGGATTTTCTGTTGTTACGTTATATGCTGATGGACCGCGTCACTGTCTCGATTTAAATCTTAAATTGCTAATGCCCATTTACACTGATGCTGCAAAACACCTGAATGAAATCCATGCTACACTGGAGACCACAGTGTGTGACGCTACACATCACCGAAGATATGGCCGACATGGCGAAATATAATCTACAAAAGAGTTACCAGCCTTGTGGATAAACTACGCAAGGAGAACTAAACACCTCAATGGATGTTGATAAAAACGGGCAATATATTAGATAGTAGAAGTATGGTAGAAGATATAGATCTTCTAGAAGTTTTACTGCCTCACCAATCTGAACAAGTTCCGTTCAACTAAACTAACTAAAGTTTCCATAACAATATAGCACACTTAGCCAAGTTGTTATTCTGCAATCGTTAACGCTGTCGAAAAGTGATGAAACGTATTAGAATGACGTCATCTCAACGTAAAGTCGCGTGGTCGGAACAAACGAATAGAAAATTCGTAGCCAAGTTCACATCGTTCGAAATTATAGAATGAATTTCTACAACGTTTAACGCTACATCCTTTGATAAACAAACGCTACATTGTAGAACGAGCGGCCGACGCAGGTGCCTCAACATGGCTAGCCACTTATCGTTTTCTACAATTGCTGGCACCGAAGCGTTACCGATCGAAGAACGGAATTCGACACGATACGGTTGTAACTTGGCTAGGGGGGCTGTTCTGTTTGTAAAACTTAGTAGTTAAATTTAGGCCATCTGAGCACCGTGTTCCTTTAGTTCATCGTCATCAGCTTATAGTTATAATCATTCCATTCATTCGATTCTCAATTTTTTTTTTGTTCGTTTTTCGCTAAGGCCCTAGGCTGGTACGAGCTCTTAATGCGATCCATTTGACGACCTAAACTGAACTGTTAAAAGGATGGAGCTATACATGGATATTTTTGAAACACTAGCAACCTTTCAGGACTATGCTAATAACATCATAAACAACTTTTTTTCTATGACTTTTAAAATTTATATTTAATTCATCAGATTTCCGTGCAAAAATAAAAATATTTAAATTGAACGTTCTAAATATTACGAAGTCAAATAGCGGAGGGGGTTCGGGCGGCGGGGTGCTTGATGCACTTGCGTCGCGTCATACAGACGTAGGTAGGTATAGCAAAATACAGAGTTCAAATGTGTTAGATAGAACAACGAAATCGACCTTCAGTCTGTTTTTGGTAAATGAATTATTTTTTGTAAGTAAAGTCATTGAATAAAAGTTGTTTTTAGTGAAGGCTGTTAGTTTTTATAAATAACCCGTTAGAGGGCGTACAGCTCCATCCCTCTTTCTCGCTCGCACGCCTGATATTTTAACACGTCATTGTAAGGCCGTCACCTAAATATTAATGAATTTGTCCATCTATACAGATATCCTGGACGGTTGTTTGTTCATGTACCCGCCAAACTACGGCTCCATCGCGGGCAAGAGCTACCTGGACATGATCGACCTGCACGACGACAGGTTCACCTGTAACTCAGCTGGTGGAGGGAATAAGGTATGGAGGAATTTTTTAACTTGTGGAAACTATGGATATCCCCGTGCCTTCTTGGGGTAGGCGGGAGGTCTGCTACACTTAAAATCCTATGAAAAACAAACAAAAAAATCGTTCAATCGAATGAGAACATTCTTTTTTTTTAATCGTTAAAAATAGCATAATTATTTAAACTGACTATGAAAGAGCAAATTATTTATTCGACCTGTAAGTTATACGCCCGTAAATTTTCTCAAAAACAAATTAATTTTGTCATTTTATCTACTCCTCTTCACCTGTCACAGAACGCTAAAATACAAGACATGTTTCAATAACATTTATCTGGTTCCTATCCAGGGTCTTTACTGGTACCCACAATGGATGGGAGCGATGCCCCACCACCCATACCCAAGTGGTGAAGTAGAGAAGGAATTCCAGCCGCCAGGAGACTTCTACCCTCACCAGCAAGGATACGACATGGACGAACAGGATATCGAATAATATATTTCTTACTATTTATTACTTTCGTTTTATTTTAATGGATGGAGGGGGAGAGGGAGGCCACATAAAAGACGGACGAGTTTGTGTGAGAACTGTAGCCCGATTCAGGTAAAATAAAACAAGCCAAATATCGTTGAAGTTTTATAGTCGTTCGATCGAAGTCCTATCCAAAAGCGGTATTCACGATCTATAGACTTATATTCAGTTACACTAATAAGTATTCTACCAGGATAATGTAATACAGATTTTTTTTAAAATCGACGGATTTCAAACGACTTAAAAATCGGTTTCGTTCAAACTCGATTGATGGATGTGAATACGGAAATGGTTTAAATGACTAAATCGCTACGATATCGTTGCGGTTTTCATTACGTGAATCGGGCTACTGATGTGAAAGAAAAGGGAGTTAGTGATAGCGTGACGTTTGACAGGACAGCATGGAAGAAAAACGTGTTGCGCCGACCCCAAATAAAACGGGACAAGGGCAGGAAGGTGATGACTTTTGTTTTATTGTTTTGCGGCTACTTTTTCAAGAAGAATCTTTAGAGAAGGATATATTCTGTTAGGACAAAATAGAAGAAGTTTTGCCAAACCGATGGAACCCGGGTCAGGCAGAGGCGGATTAAGCTAGCGCGTGGCCTGTAGTAAATTCGACAAAATCGCCAAATACCAGTCGCTGGTCGCCACTCCAAGAACTTTCAGCCAGCTCACTGCCACATTCCTGATTCGACTCCGAGCCTTTTCTATTGCCCTTTGGTTGACTTAAAGCCGTCTGTTGAGGCCCATTATGAACGACCACGTTTCAGAGCCATTCCAAGAGATCTTATATTCTGTAGAATTTTACTTGGAGGGAAGTATGAAGTAAAAGTCAGCTATATTTAGATTTCATGTAGTAGGTATGGATACTTTGACTAGGTTTATTTTTAGCGTTCAAGTAAAACAAAGTATCGATCCCCGAACGCGCGGGGTTCCCGAATGCGAGGAGCTCGTAGCATTTTTTTTTTTTATTCTTTTTTTTTAAGGACATTTATCTCGTAGCATTTGCTACGCTGCTAATCCGACACTGGGGCAGGGGCACGAATGATATAAAGTCGCGTACAGACGTCCCGAGGCGTGCGTCGCGAATGGTTCGTCACGCACGTCTCAATCTGGGGCATACGACGCGACGGTACATTTAAGCGTGCGTCCCGAACGACACCTGCTCAAGCTAAGCATGCAAACCACCACGCTCGGTGTTCGTCAGTAGAAAACGCAAACAACACCCGTCCGTCCACACGGAGCGCACGGCTCGTAGTGAGCCCAGACGTCCACACAGCCCGAGGCATGCGAGACGAACCATTTGCGACGCACGCCTCGCGTTGTCTGTATGCCACTTTATGATGATAATGATTTATGCCTAATTTAAAAACCGGGCTCTGAGAGGTCTATGGACGTACAAGGGTACCTTCATGTTTCTATGTTTTCTCCAATGCATTGATTTTTGAAGAGGCTTCCTTACTTCAATTTTAATGAGGTTACAGTTTAGGGTCAAAAGAAAAAAATATTTTAACAAAAGTATATAACTTAATTTATTTAAAAACAATAATATAAATTGCTCAACTGTTGTCAACACACTTAAATGTAACTTTCTAAAAATCGGCGCTCGATAACAGTACCACGGGGCAATACGAAGAACGCAGGCGTTCCAGCTTTGAGCTCGAAATACTTGATCACTAGTAAGTCACCGAGATTCTTTGAAGGATCAATCACATGAGGCATTTTATCATAACCCTCGAAGTAAACATTGATTTTCGAACAGTTGTACTTATTCTCTTCGTCCCAAGGCGCTGGGAAAAGCTGTTCTAATTGACTCCTCAATGGCACGTTTTCAGGACAATCTCTTATGAAATCCGTCATTTGGTATTCCGGATACAGAAGTAAAATTGGCCACCTTAATACACCATCCTTGATGTGTACTATCGCGTCCTGCGACCCTGGTAAACTAGGTTCCAACTTCGACAGATCTATATCATCTTCGTCATCACATTTCGATATTTTAATCCCGCGTTCGATAATTGCCTTGATTACCAACTCTTTTTCTTCACCGTCTTTAGCGTTTTTTCTCTCTTTCTTTCGTTGGTCACGATCATGTTGTGCCCTCTTCTTTTTTGCTGTGTTTAGGAGTTCTATAATGTCTTTGTCTTTTTTGTCGCCTTCTAGAAGTTTTTGGCAATGTTCAATGCAGCTGTCGTATTTACTTACTTCGAGGGCTGCTTTGGCCGCGCGTAGTCGTGCCTTAGTGTGGTTAGGGTTGAAAGTTAGGGCTTTCTCGCTGTCAAATAGGGCTGATCTGTAGTTCTTAAGATGCCAGTGTGATGCTGCGCGGTTGTTGTATAGACTTGCATTGATGTCTGCGTCGTTACATCTCTGTTTGATGCCCTCAGTGTACCTGCAAAAAAACTTAAGTTAGTACAATTATTTTGGCATGTAGGTACTTTTGTTGTTTTGTAACATTGAATGAACTGGAACTGGATGGACTCTACCCAAGATAAAGAAATATGGAAAAAGATGAGGAGGCTTTCTACCCTATACAATAATTAATAATTACGAGTACATCTAATATAATTATAAAATTCTCGTGTCACAGTTTTCGTTGCCATACTCCTCCGAAACGGCTTGACCGATTTTGATGAAATTTTGTGAGCATATTGAGTAGGTCTGAGAATCGGCCAACATCTATTTTTCATAAAAAAAAAAAAAAAATAGGCGGTACGAAGTTCGCGGGCACAGCTAGTAAAATATGGAAATATAAACATTGTTTCGAAAAATAAAGCTATAATAAAAACATTGAATGAAGGATACAGCTTGGAGAAGCAGGACGTGTTCTTCAGATCAAATCAAGACTTTAAAAAAAGTTTTAAAGAATTAGAAAAATAAAATAAAACACATATTACAAACCTTATATGTATTCTGAAATCGAATTATTAAAATTAAGCAAAACAAAATCAGCCTTGTGAATCTTTCAAAAAATCATTTAAAATGATTGATGATTTTTTGTGGTAATTTTTTTTAACTGAAATATATATTTTAGTAGTAGAGACAAATATTATTTCTTAGTTGGTTATTTACAATGACAAAAACCTAATTATATCAGGTAACAGCTTTTAAACTATTGAAACTTGCGATAAGAGCTTTAAGCTGTTCTACATTAGACCGACGCACACGTGGGCGACGTCTCAGACGTGTGCGGTGGGTGTGCACACTACACCGACGCCACGCGTAACGCGTGTGGCGGTAATACTAGTGCTGACAGTGACTTCGCCCGCGTGATAGTAAAAAATATCCCTAAGGAACGTACTCTCAGGATAAAAAGTATCCTATATGTTATTCTAAGACATGGTTTTTTTTTTGCGCGAAAGTGACATCCATAAAAGTACATTATTTTTTTGTGACATCCATATAAAAAGAATGCGAAGTGCCACCTACCGGGTTTAATTTTATCCAGGGACCTACTTATAATACACACAAAATTTCATCCAAATCGGTCAAGCCGTTTTGGAAGAATTGGGTGACATACACACTTACAGATGAAATATACTTAAAAAGACTAGCAGTCCCGATAGATGTCGTCCTGTCCGAAGACTTGCCAGTTAAAAAAATGAACCTGATAGCAGCGCCACCTATCAGGTTCAATTGTATTTTCAAATTACGCAGGGACACACTCAATTACTCGTTATGCACACAAAGTTTCATCCAAATCGGTCAAGTCGTTTAGGAAGAATTTGGTGACAAACACACGTCCAGAAGAATTATGTATATGTACATACATATGTTTAAAGACATGATGCATCATTCATTTTTAGGGGCCCTGTTACAACACATTATATGGACAATAGAAATAAGAAGACAGTTTTTTTTTGTAAACTGATTGAATATAACCCTATTCTTATTTGAGTTGCATTGCATAGGCACATAATAGATAGGTTCAGAAGACAATCTAGTATCTACATACAAAGTGTGCTCGCTCGAGCAACGCACATACTTACATATACATAACACTGCCCCTAGCCACAAAATAGATAGGTATTTTGTGCCCTACCGCGATCGCTAGCGTAGGTAGGTATAAAAACTAAAGTAAATCATGAGATTGACTTCTGTATCATAAGTATCTATTTTGTGGTATAAGTAGGTAGGTACCATCGAAGACACTTCCGCCTGCTTCCGCCTGACCACCGCTAAGTTCATTTTTGCTTGCACTCGAAACAAAAACTTCAAAGGGTTTGGTTTCGCGCCGCGCCGCAGGAGTCAATGACCGCGATGGTACCTACTTACTTGGCTTCTTTATATCTTGTGATAGTTGTGAAAATAAATAAAAAATCTAATAACTATAGATGGTACTTCTTGACTTGTTCGTTGTTCGATAAATTCGAATGTTAAACTCACTCCAGTTCCTTCTTTGCTTTCGTACCATGGCTTCGACCCTGCTGGGCCCCTACGATTTGCTGACATCTTGAGACGCGCATAGAACATTACACGCCGTCTACGACTTGGGCTCGGTCCGGTTACTGGACGGCCAGACATCGAGCTACCTATTGCTCGCCGTCCGCAAGCTCGCGCCTAACGGTAACTGGAAATCGGGGTCGGGATCCCGGCGGCTGGGCCGTGAGGGCCTTTACCTCGTGCGTGCAGCCGCTTCCTTAGCTAGCATTACTGCTTGGCAGAAGGAGGCTACTACCTGCTATTCCTCGTCGCTATGCGGACTATGGCCTGTACCAGCCCGGCGCAAGAGGTCATGGCCACCGATCACATGGCATACTTCGTACCGTGTCTTTCGGGCGATCTAAGTAGTGGTGACACCCGGGCGTTTCTTTCGCACGAATCCGGTGCAACAACCTTCCGAACTTACTACGTACGGTGAGGACCTGCGTCATGCGGAAGGTGAGGACGCCGTGAGGTCTTTCCAGCCACTCCGCAAATACCCCTTTTTGAGGAGTGGCTGGAATTAGTTCAATAAATTTTATCAGTAATTTTTTTTATTTACAATAATGATAGACCGCCCATTGTACTTGTTTTAGATATAAGTTTTTCTTTGTTATGTTTTGTATGTACAATAAAGTATATAATAAATAAATAATAAATAAATGATCACCGCAGATGATACTCGGGCTGTCGTCACACGCAGGGCCCCAATTTCTGGGACGGTTGGATCGGCGTCGCGTGGGATGGCGTGGCGTCGCGTCGCGTGGGTCAAGTGTAGTTCTAAAAGCCTAGTTTCCATATAAAATGTATGGGGACCGACGCTCCCAGATCGGCGTGTGTAGCCCACGTGTGAGCAGTGTAGTTCTGCCGCCGACGTAGCGTCGCGTGGCGTGGCGTGGGTCAAGTGTAGCTCTAACAGTCTATTTTCCATATAAAATGTATGGAGACCGACGCTCCCAGATCGGCGTCTGTAGCCCACGTGTGCGCAGTGTAGTTCTGCCGCCGACGTAGCGTCGCGTGGCGTGGCGTGGGTCAAGTGTAGCTCTAACAGTCTATTTTCCATATAAAATGTATGGAGACCGACGCTCCCAGATCGGCGTGTGTAGCCCACGTGTGCGCAGTGTAGTTCTACCTTTAAAGGTGTGTAAATTTTCATTTTTTTTTTTGCAAAAAAGCTTTCAATAAAAAATTTTGCTGGCTACTCTAAGGCAGTCACTTGGTGAAAGCTACGGGACCAGGCACAGCCATATTTTCGCTAGATGGCGCTGAACTCAATATTTTTAGTTTATTTTGTTTTTAGTGTATGGGACTATTGTTAAGACAAGGAAATGGTATTTGCTAAAATCGGACATACCATACATTCAAAATACACTTACTATAAAATTAAATAATAAAAAAAAAATATCTTAAAACAATAAATTCTAATAAAAAGCAAAACAATTGCTTAGAAATAAAACTTACACACTATGACTGACTAGTTAGAGACTTGTCAGGATTGAGTTATTGGGCACAAAGTAGAGTTCTTGGGCACAAGTTGTTACAGCGTAAAGTCCTTATAGATTTGCGAAAAAAGTTATGTATTAATTAACTTACCCTAAAATGGCCATTCTATAGTTTTTATGCTTAAAGTTAAAGTTGCCATCCTCCTTGTAGTTGCCAGCCAGTTCCACCGGAGTGTTCTCCTCAGGATCATACTTCAGCTTAGCCAGGCCTTCAGCTAGTGGTGATAGGGCTCCATCTTCTGGTGTTGACTTCATGAAAAATGGATGCTTGTCCATTTCTTCCTGCAATCATAATTTTGTACCTTTCAAATACTGTAATTAGAGACACAATAGAAAGACAATGACAGAGTGTTCGTTTGGAGTTTCATAAATTAATGAACATTTAAAATTCTTTTAAAGTCAAACCTCACTTGCATAATGCAGTTGGGTAAAAAAAAAATTGGCTAAAATAAGAGAAAAACTAAAGTAACAAATATTATCATATTCTCTCCCTCTGTTATTTAACTCAAATTGACCAACAGAAGTGGAGACAGACCAGGCACATGATCCAAGAAAAATGGAATAAAATTGCCTCTGACTGGTACCCCAAAGAGTGGAATAATAAAATTAATAGCATTACGTAGTTAATAATATTGATATTGATTAAATATATTTAAATAATATTGATATTTATTATACAGCCTGCATCTAAAAAGTATTAACTTTTTTTCAACATTTGGGACATTCTTTAATTATGTATCTTAGTAATCTATGTATATAAAAATCAATGCCAATTTTCTTTACAATTTTATAACTCAAGAACGGGCTCACCTATCCAAACCAAATGTTTAGGCTTTGTTCAGACTATTTAGTAGATGGTTTATGTGAAGTTTGGTAGGGTAGAGTAGGGTAGAATAGTGTAGAGCAGGGTAGAGTAGGGTAGAGTATGGTAGAGTAGGGTAGAGTATGGTAGAGTAGGGTAGAGTAGGGTAGAATAGTGTAGAGCAGGGTAGAGTATGGTAGAGTAGGGTAGAGTTGGGTATAGTAGGGAGGAGTAGGGAAGAGCGGGATCGAAGCCGTGCGGGCAAAAGCTAGTTCAGTATAAAAGGCTTATTATTATCATAAAATCAATAAACCAATTCTCCATTTTTTATGCTTTAAATGTGATTGTCTTAGATAGATGTTTAGGTTTTGCAAAATGTGGTTTAAATTCTAGTCCAGTTTTCAGGTAAGTATAATAAGAGCTGGCTAAATCTAATACCTCATAATGTCGAAAAACTCGAAATAGAAGGAAATTAGAGGTGTTTTTGACAAAATGAAATACATATGCATGCATAAGTGTGAATCAAAATAACTTGCATTTGAAAGCCTTACCTCCCATCGATCTTCGGGCCATCCTTCAGTATATCGCTTCTTCTCTAAGCTATCAATAAAGTCGTCCAACTCCTTGTCCAGTTTCTGACACAATGCGATTCTTTCCTCTTCGGTGATCGGCTGTTTAACTTTTGTCGATTCTTCGGCCATTGTTCTAGTAGCTATTTATATTTAACTTTTCTACACTTTGACTAACTAGTAATTACTGTTCAAATAACAAAATAATGTATGTAATACTTATGATTTTATTTCATAAAATTCTTGCCAATTTACCTTTCCAAAATATAACCTTAATAACCTAAAAACTATTAAAAATATTGGAGTTTTTTTTGTCACGATGACAGATGAAACATGACATTAATGACAATGACATTCCGTAAATTCCGTTTCGCATCGTATCTTAGACTATAAATAAGTACCTACATACTGCGGAACCGCATTACGAATTTATGGAGCGCATCTACGCTAGTCTGTCTAAAAAGTCAAACGACTTGCGAATTGTGTATAATATTTAATAATTTAAAAAATACTTTTATTCGATACTTGTTATAAGATTCTTCTATTAATAAACAATGATTAAGATCTCTTAATCAACCTTGATTATTGAACCAATCTTGATTACATCAGATTTTATTTTATCTAATTATTAGATTATCTAAGTCGTTTGACTTTTAGACAGACTTTATACGGAAAACCGCTCAAAATAATCTGTAACGTGCCCCGTCTGTGTGGTAAACTAAACATAGACGGGGCATGTTAAAATACTACATCTAATACATGTCCCCTTTGTGCCAATTCTGAATATATTCACATTTGCGAGCTTCACGTTTTTTAAAGTATTCTGGAAAGTGAGCTTTCTCCAAAGGATGCCAATAATCAAGCACCCAGTCCGGAGGCGTGACGACACGTTCAAATGCAGTACCACCAGCTTCACCGACAGAACGAGCAACTGGAAAAAAATAAAATAACAATTAGTGCTGATAAAATGTTTTGAGATTTCACTTGAATTGAAAGTTCAAAAGATGATAGCCTAACCTATCATAAAGTTCGAAATATATTCGACCGAATTTCATTTTACATAAAGCTTTTTAAGGCCCAAGCGCCCGAAAAGTGCCATAAAACAGTGACTTTCTGAAGCCTACTCCTCGGTAACGGCCGGGTTAATAGGTTTGAAAAAAAAATATGTTTACTATAGATTCATGAACAACATTATCAACATTTGATGTTTTCGTGCTATTAATACTTTTGTCTAAAAAAAATATATTTAGCAATTTCGCAACTTTTCCCTACTCCTTCGAAACGGCTTGGATCTTTAGAAACATTTTTACACATAAAAATTTGTGGTTAAATATTCTTCAAAATGAACATTGCTTAAATAAATCAATCAATATTTCGCAAAGAAAATGGTTAAAAAGGTCAGCCGCGCGCTTTCCGGGCGCTGTTGGCCGCAAATAAATACACAGATTTGCGTACTGCCGCCTAGGCGGGTGCGAGAGGTGCGTCCACATAATTTTGGCCCGATGGTTCAAGGGACTATAAGCTTTAACCACATATTATCGTTTCGTTTTTTTTTTTATTTCATCGAAGTCACATCTGCCACTGTAAATTGACTTAATATCCACTCGATTTTTTTCGTTACTCTGACGTTTCATTAGACCGAAATTTTTTTTACCGAAGTTTTAGCCGAAATAAGATTTGTTCGAAGTATTATGTTTCCGAACCGAACAATCAATCATCAGGTCACTCCGATAATACCATTTTCAACATTCAGAACCATTCATTTATTTGTATTATCGTAGTCGCTTAACTATGTTCATTGTGAAATCTGTGTGAGTATGAACTTCCGTTGGCCATTTCTGGCCTTCTTCACCAGTTCCACTTCATCAAATGTCATTTTTTGACTATAAATGCTTATGTCTTTGATGAAAATACCAAAAGAACTGTATGCCTTTAATATTTGAAGAGTTCCTTCGATTTAGCCAAGATCCCATCATCAGATCCTAACTTGGTGACTATGGGACCAATTGGGAAGTATTCCCATTCTAAAAAAAAAAAAAATTTTCAAATCGGTAGGCAAGCGACAAAGTTATGCACGACCAAATATTAAAAAAAACAGAAACATCCAAATTGAGAACTCATTTGTTCCTCATTTTTAACACGCTTATATTAGCTTCACCTGTATGTTTGTAACCAACGCCTTTGAGCTCGATTTTGGCCTACTTTGGACGATCAGATTTTTTTCATACTTTGCAAACCCGTCAAAGACTAATGACAATACAATAACCGCTTTTTTTTTGTGAAAAATAAAAATATAGTTTTAAAAAACTAAAAAAACACGCTTTCATAGCATATCAAACTAAAAAGTGTAAAATAATTTTCAATTTAAGTAGAAAATAATAATAATGAACGAAAAATTTTTATTCAATAAACCCCAAGCGAAAAGCGTTCGCACACCTATTGTCTTTCTATTGTGTCTGTAATTCTCACGATTGAAAGGTAAAAAATCATTGTGAAAAAAGCGTGGGGCGCTTTGTGCCATATTTTCCGTAAATCGAGCACCCGTCGCAAATCGAGGGTGGTTAAAAAATTGTAACGTAAATTAAAAAGTTATTCATTTTTCATAACCACCCCTTTAGATAAAAACGAATTGTGAAAGATACAGGAGATTCTTATTTCTTGGATGATTAAACTTGAAACATGGTACAAATTGTAATTTAAATGATTATTAAAGACTATGATTATTGGTTTTTCAAAACTACCCTCAAAATACGGTTGGCGGTGTTGCAGTTTTATGACCACATGTCATACTCGCAAACAAAGTCCATGTTATAGTACTCTGTGACAAAGTCGCTGGCAAAGTGCTAGTAGTGCACATGACTAAAAAGACAAACAACAAGTCAATAGTTTTCGGTAAAATGAAATTCGAACAAAAAAATTCGGAAAAGTAGTCGATTCTCCATAAAAGATAGACTAACTGACAGAGTTACACAGGGTGCACTACTACCTACCTGACATTCGTAATATACTGAATATTACTGAATAAAAACAACGAAGTTTTGTTGTTTGGTGGGAAAAGGGTTTGTAGGGTTAGTTTATAATTTGAATAATAAAAATATGCGTATTTTGATCAAGAATATTTTTTACCCTCAATGTGAATGCCGCATTCGAATTTAAATAATAAGATACCCACTATCTATTTAGTTATCTGGCTGGTAAACAAATATTACTTACATTTACACGGAGGCAAAGGACACACCTTTGTAAAAAGTTCGTGCTCTCCCAACCACAGTAAACGACGTTGCTCTTTTGGATCCTTAACACATTTATGTTTGTCGAATTCGCTTCTCAAAATAACTTGATGGTATCGCACCACTTGTCTAAAAGTAAGTTGATGCTTGTTCATATTTGGTAATTCATTCACAAAGAAGCCATTGAAGCCATGTCAACCTTGTACTTACCTGGCTACGTAATATGCTTCGATATTTCTCAAAGCTTTCTTGTAAAGAGTGCATACTTTTTGAGAATGCGTTCGTAATTCAGGTGCAAACGGCATTTTTATTCGATAGCCTACTTCTAGAATTGAAATATTTCTTCAATGCAGAGTCAAATACCGGTTTATAAGATCCTTGACCCCAGAATATACTGAAGTAGAATGTCATATAAACCGACATACGTTGTCATCTAAACTCAAAAAGAAATAATGTAACATGCCAGCATGTTGTTGACTTCTATTTATTCAAATCAAAAACCTCGATGCCATGGTTTCACAATGAAAAAAAAATACTGTCAAAATAACGTCACTCGTCAAATGTCATGTGTAGCGTGAAACGTCAGTCAAACAATTATTTTTGAGAAGTGTGAATTTCTTGAAGCATTCTTTGCAGCGTATGAATATTTCAAGAATTTCACTGATATTTTCTTAGTTATTATATTATTAACCATTTAAACCTGAATATACATTTATGTAGCTTATTTCGTCTCACAAAATTTTATGTCATCCCATCAAGTTGAACTTCAAAGTGGCATCGAGTGAAGCCGGTAACTGTTTCTAATGCTATTCGCAACAAAATAAAAAACATGTCGGACGCTTGGGAAGAGATCCAAGCTGTAAAAAGCAAAAGGAACAGTCTGCGGGAGAAACTAGAGAAACGTAAAAAAGAACGGCAGAATATATTGAGTTCTAATTTAGTTGGCGAGAAATCAGAGGGTTCTCCCGGTGGCGGGAAAGAGCGGACAGTGGCCAGCCCGTCTACACTGAAACATGAAGGTATTATTCTATTCTAATAAGCGCCACAAGTAATAATTAGAAAGTGGAATAAATTCTATACAACAGTATATTAACTATCCATTGCAAAATTTGGTCAGTGGGTAGCCTTAGGGTGGTCAAAAACAAATTGGACAGGCCTAATAAAAATCTCGTAGCTATTTCAAACACACATGAACAGCTACTATATTAGCAATTGTCTTACCAGAAAATAAAAACTAAAAAAGGGAGGCATCAATCATTCATTTTACCATTACAGCATCACAGGAAAAGCCTAAACCGCTAGTACCGTCCGCATCACTCGAAGTGCGCCTCCTACAAGTGCTATCAGACATGCAGCTTCAGTTGCCTGCAACGGCCTGTGCGTTACTGCCTGGCCTCGGCGATGTTGATGCAGGGATAGTTGCCAGCTTACTGCAAAAGTTTGCTACACAGAAACTTATTACGTAAGTTATTTTGTTTAACCTATGACAAACAATAGACACATCTATCTGATTAGCTATTACTGTGTCTTAACCTCTCAATCGTGGAAATTACAGACACAATAGAAAGACAATAGGTGCACGAACGCCGGCGTTCGCTTGGGGTTTAATGAATTAAGTAATAAATTAATTATAATAGCAAAATAATTTCAATCCGAAAACTCCCAATTTTAGACACATTGGACTAGGGTTCTAGTGAATAAGTTCAAATTTATTAAACCATTTCAAAATTTTGTGTTTTACTTACTTTTCTGCTAGTCAAATCCAGCTGTATACAGCAAGTAATTTTGATCACCTTCCAAATTGAAACATTATAATCTTTAAGAAAAGTATTGTTTGATCCAAGTTTATCTGGCGCCTAAAAAGTAGTTAATAAGAACTTCAAAAATAAGGCCCTATAATTTTGCTCACCTGTATGTTCCTATGCCACAATGACCTAAGAAATTGGAATCAACTAATGTTAAAACAATTTACATAAAACTTACGTAAATCAAATCACAAGCACAACTTTTATTTATTTATTAAGAGCCTTACCTACAAAGTTTCTTTCAGTATAAAAGAACGGACTGAGAGTACAACAGATGCAAGCATAGAAGTTGTGAGTGCTGAGTCTGTAAGATTAGGCGCTGTGCTGGCTGCTCTCATGGAGGAACAGACTTCTGGTAGCAAGAGGAAAGGTTTGTACATGATTGACTTATTCTTAGCACACCTATACCCACACTTCTACAAGGAAAAAATGGAGATTTGTAAATTATCACTTGTACTTCTGGGTACAATAATAACTGATCTACTCTGTCCTCATTTACTTTTTACTTAAAAGAGTAACCACGGAGTTTCTTGATGGTTCTTCTCCATAGGAAACAACCAATTGGAATCATGCACTGGCTTCTGACGTTTTATAAGTACCCATGTCATCATCATATCAGCCGAAAGACGTCCACTGTTGGACATTGGCCTCCCCCAAGCGTCGCCACAACGACCGGCCCTGTGCGTCACGCATCCATCGGATGTAGGCCTATGACAATTAAAAAAGTTGATTTTTTTTTTTTATTTCATGCCTGGCGGTTTTTGTGTTTACGACCACTTTAACCAGATGCAGCTGATTTTGTATTTTACATAAAGCTTATCTCACTATTATAACATATTTATTGATTACCACAAAAATATGTAAGTAGGCTAGATGAGAAAACAACTAAAGAAAGTAGGATGCCCATTAATTAAAAAAATTGGTTTAAAAAAACTTTAACATGCCTTGTACTACATCTCAAAGCCCTGGGATCTAGCATTACAGAGGCCAGCCCCCCTAGCCAAGTTACAACCGTTTCTCTTGCGTCGAACGCCTCGAGTTGGCCACTCCCCCGAATCTTTTGTTATGACCAAGTGACTGAGCGTTGAGATGACGTCATTCCAGTACATTTGAAATTTTCGACAAGCGTTAACGATTGCAGATTAGTAATTTGGCTAGGGGTACTGTACTTTAATTAAATGTGGCACAAAGCAAAAACTATCCCTATAATACAAGTGCACCCGGATGTGGAATGCGAAGATTTTGGGTGATGGTTTTAGGAGGGTAACCTAGAACTATTTTAACATGTCATTATTAATTTAACTGAAGTGGAAGATAACCTCTTAAGGTGAAAGCTATTTGCCCAAGCATTAAGGCTCGAGTAGACCTGATGAGAGATGACCTGAGTTGAGTAAGGAACAGTATGAGATAGGACAGACCGCTTGCGTAACACAGACATGCGCGTCGACGTAGTGAGTAGCTCTACGCAATACAGCTGCCAAGACACAAACAGGCAGCATGACTTAGCCGTACCTTACGCAGAGCAGAACGGCAACGTCGCGTTGATGATGTCGTATTCAAAGGCGCGCCATATTGGACGTCACACCGAACGAACACTCACGTACGTTTGCTGTGCGTTGCCCTATGCGCGTATCTGCAGTCAGTTGTAAGCTTATAGTTAGAGACATAAACAGACAGAATTAGGTGGATTTTAAGGCAATAACTTGACTTAATTCAATATAGTGAAATGTCCGATTTCCTCGACTTAATAATGCTCCTATATATGCAGAAGCGTAGCGTGCCTTGGCGGGGCCCCGTATAAAAATTTGTTTGGGGGCCCTTAGGAAGGGTAAAGATTTCTCACAAAAGAAAAAAAAATGTTTGCATAAAATTAAAAGAAATATTTATTAATAATAATTTTCTGTCACTTTTTCCAAAAATTTTGGTGTTGCCAACTTTTGAATGCACGTTTTACGCGGGAAAAAAAGAAATTGCTTTTTTTGACTTTTGTCATTTATGAAATAAAAAAACATTTGGGAAGTTTTTATTAATTTTTGCTTACGCACGTTGGGGGCCCCCGTGGCCCGTGGCCCGGGGGCCCCGTATAATTGATACGGCGGTAGCTACGCCCCTGTATATATGAAAAACAAAATAAACTAAAAAATTTTGATCTCAGCGCCATCTAGTGAGACTATGGCAGTACTCGGGCCTTATGTTGTATTAAAAATTTTACATTACAGGTGACAGCAAAACAGAAGAGGCTGCCAATCCTAAAGTTTCTAAAACTGCCACAGATGAGAAGAAAACTGCTAAAAACGACACGGATATTATGGTGGGTAATTTAATCTAATCCAAAATAGTAAAATGGTAAAATAGTTTGGATACTTGAAAGTTTTGATAAAGTAAAAACATAAGCAAAAATTGTCACCAAAGATGGTACCACTCATACACACTTTGGATGCCAGAAAACGCTGATGTGACGATCTGGGTTAGTTCCACTAGTTCCAATTGTGTAAAATAGGAGGTGATCGCTTCTAGTTTCCTGTAACTCCAGTCCACGGCCTGAACCAGGGCCGGACGCGTGAGGTCGCCGCAGCTGATCGAAGCTCTGCCCAAGTGGGGACACCGTATACTCCACCGTGTCATCCGAGCGATCCGGGAATGATGACACCCGGGTATTTCTTCCGCCTGAATCCAAAACAGGAACCTCCCAAACTGGTCATGTCCACATGGCGCCTCTCTGGCCACTCCTGTCAAAGAGGGAACTTACCGCCGTAATTGTGGCGTGCCTATTTATATACACTTGAGATTACATTATTGGAGTTTTAGTAGGGGATCTTAATAATTGTTTTATAAATTAAAATACAATGCTACGCCACTAACTAGCTTAGCATTAAGAGTTGATCGAATATATTTAATCGGATGAGTATTTTCGAAGACTACCGCCAAACTCTAAAAAAATGAGTACCGATTTATTTATATTCTCTTACAGTCTTTACTGGCAATGCCTTCGAGTAGAGAGAAGGCAGTGAAAAGAGTGGGCGAAGAGATCATGGATCTACTCAGCAAGCCCACCGCCAAGGAGAAGTCACTGGCTGACAAGTTCAAGAGTCAAGGAGGTCTGTACCACTTGTACATAAACATAAAATAAAACTTTATTTATATTTATTTACTTTTCAGGTCAACAACTGCTTTATTAAGTACTTATTGTCCACCGCAGTTTCACTCGCGTACTTAGTGGTGACGTACTACTTCGCTCCTATTGATCCTATCGTTCAATCAATTTCAACTAGTAGTTCCTGAGATATTTTAATCCAATTGGATTAAAATTTGCAGAAAACAACTGCAGTTCATCACCAATTCGTTTTTTCATTCCTCAGAGAATTTCAAAATTAATCACGTTTCATTTTTTCTCATTTCATGTCTTAATCAAGAGAAGCGAAAAAACAACAACATGAGAGCTACCAAAATATTTATACATTCGCAAATCGCCTTTGCCCAACTGTTAGCAATACGGGCTAGAAATAATAATAATGATGCATTTGCAGTATTAGCTTTTTCTTTTCGGAACCTAATAGTCACTTTGTTCCTCTAGGCGCCCAAGTAATGGAGTTCTGTCCCCACGGCACTCGCGCTGAATGCATGCGAGCTCACACACCAAGCAAAGAGGAAGGTGGCGACCAGTCCTACACCTGCAAGAAACTGCACTTCAAGAAGATCATACAGAGCCACACCGACGAGTCGCTCGGCGACTGCTCCTTCCTCAACACCTGCTTCCACATGGACAGCTGCAAGTAAGTACACATCAGTCCTACGCCTGCAAAAAACTACACTTTGTTACTGGGCAAAACGATACTCCTTGGATAGATGTGGATGGTATACTTTCTGGTGTCTGACTACCTGATATTTGACGACTGTCAAATATCTACGAATAACAACCGGGACCAATGGTTTTATTCACTCTCCGAGACACAGGGCCTGCGTCGGTGGTAGGGCTTTCGTTTTGTAATTTTTTTTTTTTTTAGCCTTCTGTCCCACTCCTGGGCAAAGGCCTCCCTCCACTCCTTCCATTTTTCGCGCGCCCGGGTTTCTTCTTGCCAGTTCTGGTGGAATCTATCAAGTTCGTCGCGCCATCTCCTTCGTGGTCTACCGCGACCCCGACGCGCTGTTTCAGGGCACCAACTTTGTGCTACTTTGGCCCACAGTTTGTCGGGCATGCGGCAGACGTGTCCTGCCCAGTCCCACTTCAGTTTGGCAGCCTTTTGAGCCACATCGACTATTTTGGTTTTGGAGCGCAGCATAGTGTTTCGAACTCGATCCGTTAATTTAACACCTAGTAGGTATACTGTGCTCCATTGCTCGTTGGCAAACCTTAAGTTTGGACTTCTGGATGTTAGTCAAAGACCAAGTTTGTGCACCATAGGTTAGGACGGGGAGAATACACATGGACATGTGTATTCTCCGAGTTTTTGCTTTAGTGCCATGGGCAATTCACCCTTGAATAGGTATTTCATGGACCAGTAGCTCCTTATAATTTATAAAAAGGAAAAACTATTTTTCAGATACGTGCATTATGAAGTTGACAACTCGGACCCGAATGCGAACGCGCCTAAACTTTCCGAGACTGCGGCCAAGGGGGCACATAACGGTAAGCCTAGTAATTACTGTACTAGTTTAACATCCCGACTTTACCCCACTTTGATACGGAATAGATACAGAATTTGGAAAGCTCTGATTTACATAGTACAGTTTGCTGTAAAGTTTAACCCGGAACTTAATTATCTAATGATTAATTTTAAGCCTTGTGTAAATTAACGTAAATAAAAATAATGATAAAAAAATATTTACATTTACTTAGGTTTTTATGTCATCTGTAAAGTTTTATATTTTTACTGAGTTACATTTTTAAAAATTTATACGACTTATTCTTAGATCTACCAAATATACACAAAAGAAAATAGATAAAAATTGGTCAAATCTTTTCATAGGGGTTTGATAACAAACACTGTGACACGATATTTTTATATATTAGAAGATTGTCTCTCTGGCACTTAAGACGAATCTAAATCGTGCCAAATAAATAGACATACATACAAACTTGAAAAACATTACCCTTCCTCCAGGGCACGCCACAATTATGCCGGTAAGTCCCCTCTTTGAGGCTTGGTTGGAAAGACCTCACGGCGTCCTCACCTTCCGCATGACGCTGGTCCTCACTGGACATGGCAAGTTCGGGAGGTTCCTGTACCGGATTCATGCGGAAGTGGCGCCCGCGTGCCGCCACTGTACAGAACGCCCGGACGACACGCTGGAGCACACAGTCGAGGTGTGCCCTGCTTAGGCGGAGTATCGCCGTGCCCTCGTAGGGGCGATTGGCGGCGAAGACCTATCGCACCGGGCCTTTGTTCATAGACCGTAGCGAGGAGGAGTGGCAGGCGGGCGCCGACTTCTGCGAAGCAGTAATGCTAGCAAAGGAGGAGGCCGACCGCTTCAGGCAACGCCGCTCTCGTCGCCGGGATTCCGATCTCGATTTCCGGCCACCGTAGGCGCGGACTTGCGGACGGCGAGCAATGGGTAGCTCGCTGTCCGACACTCCGGTAACTGTCCGGACCGAGCCCAAGTCGTCGACGGCACGCACTGTTTCCGCGCGCCTCAAGGAGTTGTTAGCAACAGCAGGGGCCCAGCTGGGTCGAAGCCTATTGGGGCCAGGGTTAGTTTCGAAAGAGTAGCTCAGCCCAGGTATGAAGGCACGAAGGAATGGGGCGGGTTTTTTGTCAGTAAGAGTCTGACACTATCTTCCCCTCCGCTCAAGATCGGGCAGTTGGGTCATAATAATAATTAGGTCAATTTTGATTTAGACAGTAAAAACTGGCTTCAAAATAAGACTTGCCTTTAAAGTAATCGTAATAAGAAATTGTTTGTTCAATCAGGCACGAACATGGCGGCCAAACCGGACGGAGTGCTGACGCTGACGCCGCCGCAGTGGATACAGTGCGACCTCCGATATCTTGACATGACGTTTTTAGGTCAGTATCTCAAACGAGTCCCTCAGAAATAAATTCAAAGAAATCGATATATTGACACTGCCTTCTCTTTATATCTTAGAAAGTATTTTGTATGTCCGTAAAAACCTAGAACTTTTCAAAATCAGAAGCGATTTCCATAGAAAGATAAAAAAATCGGCCTCTCCATACAAACTGTCCAATCAAGTTTATAATTTTCTATGGTGAGGCGGATTTTATTTTTTCGTTTCCTGAAAAAAAATTTTGTGGAAGGTTGTTCAGTTTCGTCTACTGAGAAAGCCCTTAAAGTTTGTGGAGGGCTGTCCCTTACACCTTGTATACTTAACTTACATATTCATACAAACTGTCGCCTATAAAATTAAGAGTTACATGACCGCGATGTTGATGTGTAAACAACATCCCAGTCATGTAATTAAGAGTAAATACAATACAGGTTACATGAATAATATATTTGTATGGGGCTAGCCCCAGGGGCGTAGCTACTGCCGCATCAATGATACGGGGCCTCCGGGCATGCAATATCATATTTGAGCTTTATCACAGTCGGAAAAAGGGGGCCCCTAATGTTTTATTATACAGGGCCTCTTTGGGACTAGCTACGCTACTGTCTATTATCGCAGTGGGGAAAACTGCCCCTAATGTTTTATTATACAGAGCCCCTTTGGGACAAGCTACGCTGTGGCGTCAGTAAGTATTCAGTGAACTAGCCCGAACTTCACACTATTCCCATCCACTTCAACTCCCGTAAGCAATAATCAGCAGACTTAGGCAATTATAATGTGTATTGCATATAAAAAGAAAATTAAACAGTAAAATGTCAAACCAATACACACAGTACACTGTATAACGGGGCCTCAGAATCAGCCCGCAGCATTACTGATGATTCTTGTCCACCCCAGGGAAGTTTGCAGTAATAATGGCGGATCCTCCATGGGACATTCACATGGAGCTCCCGTACGGCACCATGTCTGACGACGAGATGAGATGTCTCGGAGTGCCGCAGCTGCAGGACAGCGGCCTCATCTTCCTGTGGGTCACTGGCAGGTAATAACGACTATCTTTGTAGTGCCAACACAACATTTGTATATTTTTAAGACCTGAAAAAGCCAGAAACCGAGCCATAAACATACCTTGTGGTCTGTAGGTTTTTTAAAGGCAGGAGCCACTTCTTACCCGACTGTTTTTTCATCATGTTGTATCATAGCGACAAAGATGTGTACACACACTATCTTTTCGCCATTTTCAGTTACTTTCTCTCTTCTCAGTCGGACACTCCTGGCGGAGTGGCCGTGGTCATGGATCGTCTGGCAGGTTGGTTATGGCTTTTGTGAGACTTCTTCATCTCTCTCTATTCGTGGCACTGCGTGTACATTCAATGAGGGAACACTGAAGATGATTTCATGAATGAGGTAAGGATGACGGATGAGGTCTGTCCATCTGGTGGGCGATCGGCCGAGAGAACGTTGACCCTCTATTTTTCTCTGTTCCACTAAACGTTCCAAACAGCTTTCATTGCGGATGATATGTCCAAATACTTTGAAGATTCGCAGTAGCACAATGGATGATACACCGGTAACGATATTTGTAACTAAACACTATGGTCCAATTTAAACACCTAATATGTACTAAGACAATCTCCGCCTAATAAGAACCTTGAACTTATTCCTAGAGCAATGGAGTTGGGTCGCGAGTGCCTCAAACTATGGGGCTATGAGCGAGTGGATGAGCTGATTTGGGTGAAGACCAACCAGCTGCAGAGGATCATACGCACCGGACGCACGGGCCATTGGCTCAACCACGGGAAGGAGCATTGTCTGGTTAGTCTTCTTCTTCCTGCCCTTATTACTTGGGGTTGGCGCAACACGTTTTTTTTTCCATTCTGTCCTGTCACTCGTCACACACCCTTTTCTTTCATATCACTCCTCACACAATCCATCCAACTTTTCTTTGGCCTTCCTCTACCTCTCCAGTCTCCATCCATCTACGAACCTTGTCTGGTTAGTATATAACTAAAAATTCCAGAGCAATGGAGCAGGGGCCTTACCATGATGTGTTATAATGGCAATCGTGCGAGCGAGAAAGAGGGATGGAGCTATACACCCTAACTAGCACCATTCCTTTAACCGTTCAGTTTAAGTCGTCAAATGGATCGTGTTAAGCGATCGTGGTAGGGCCTCAGATCAAGGTCTAAATGATGATGGCGTGGTTTGATGTTGTATGTTGCATGTTTCAAACCGTGCCGGCAATTTTGATTGATTACATAACATTTTACAATACTTCTACAGGTAGGTATGAAGGGCAGCCCAGAGAACCTAAACCGGGGTCTGGACTGTGACGTCATCGTGGCCGAGGTGCGCGCTACCTCGCACAAACCTGACGAGATCTACGGTATTATTGGTATGGAAGCTCCCTTTAAACATAAACTTTCTTTTGTCAGTCATTGCCCCGGGCCCCCAAGCTCGGGGGGAACCACAAAATCTAATTAGTAAACTTCTTATTGAACTAGCGAAAAATTCTCTCACCTGCGAAATCTAAATCAAACATGTTGCAATATTACTTTTACCATGGCAAAAATTGATTTATTCAGTTCAAGTCTAACATTCCCTCCCAGTCCACTTAGAGCAGAAGTTATTCGATGATTTCCCACGTAAAAAAGGGGCCCCATATTTTTCCCCAAGATCGCTTGTCACCCAGTGACTCCACTGTTGTCAGTATCTACCAACCCGCACTCGCAAAAAAACGAAACGAATTGTATAGAGAAGGCAGAAAAAGAATTCTGAGGAAACCGGCATATCATAGAACATAAAAAAATAAAACATTGTGATATCCATAAATCCGCACAGGGCCTGCATGGTGGATTGCGGCTTATTCTTTCACCTAGACAGAAGGCTTTAGTCCAAGCAATGAGAACATTACAGGACTGATCATATTATATTATGTATGTTTTATTCGCAGAGAGACTGAGCCCGGGGACAAGGAAAATAGAACTGTTTGGGCGGCCACACAACGTCCAGCCTAACTGGTAAGTAACCTATTTTTGTTTCACCACAAGTATCATTCCGGATCATCGATATGTTCCTTCCTCAGTCAGTAATAAAGGTTTAGCCTAAATATTCACGTAACTTTGCGAAGTCAAAATTTGCTTTACGCCTATGGACATAATACCACGCCTGTCTAGTTCCCCGATCCTTACGCATATCCTGTAATCCTCGAAGGGTTTAGACTTAGGGTGCGTTTCCACTAAAGCGGAGCTGAGCGGAATGTCGCGAAGAAAAGTAGTCAAAAGCAGCCAGTGTTTCCAATGAAGCGGAACGGGGCGATGAAGTAGAGCTACGCTTTGCTTTGTGCCCTCATTTATATGCTTTTTCTTAAAGTCCTCTCAGCTTCACTCCGCTAAACTTACACTTCCCACTGATGCGGTACTCGGATTTCGAGCACTGTGATTAGCTAATTCACGGTCCGCTCCTCTCCGCTTCGCCCAGCTCCGCGCCAATGGAAACGCACCAGCTTTAAGGTGAAAGCTATGGGTCCGAAGTTCAACGCCATCTGACGATAATATGGCCACACTCGAGCCCGTAGCTTCACCACAAGCAAAGGTTTACAGATGTGTTTAAGTCCGATGCAATTGTATACTCTATTTCAACCTAAATAAAGTTTATTTAGCAAAAACTTAAAATTCCAGGATAACGCTAGGCAACCAAGTGGACGGCGTCCGCCTCGTGGACCCAGACCTCATCTGCGCCTTCAAGAAGCGCTACCCCGACGGGAACTGCATGGCGCCACCGCCGCCCGACCCCGGCCTGGCCTAGCCGCCGCGATAGTACTTAACTTAGTGGTAGGCTCTGCAAGACATTGACTGAAGTGATTAGAGGACTAAGACAGAAGTGAACTGTATTGCATTATCCGCAGTAAGATGAATTTGGACGAAGAGAATGGACCAAGGAATTCCCTTTACAAAATTAGATTTGTAGAAACACAGAAATGCTGTCCCATTCCTGTCTTTTCTGTAGGTCGTAATAACGAATCATGGGCTTCAGAGGCCCCGACATATAGAGCAAAATAAATATAAAATTCTAAAATGTTATACAAAAACTCAATTTTTTATTAATGAGAGGCTTCCAAATCAGTCACTTCCGTAACAATTCGGTGCTAGTTGACGCATTTCGATAGCTATCCTTTTTGGGTTTTACTAGTCTAGTAAAAAGGGTCCCCCATTTTTTATTATACAGGGCCTCTTTGAGACTAACTACGCCACTGACCATGCCACTAACATCCTGTAATGTAAACCAATTACGATTATAGAAATAGATAGTTGTTGTCATAGGATCTTTTCATCCAAATTTATCTGGCGGCTACCATTATAATAGTCCGGGTCTCGAGACGTTATCCGGGAGGTGCGCTTGTATTTGCATGCGCCTCACTTCATCTTCCTCGG
This sequence comes from Mythimna albipuncta, assembly GCA_929112965.1. NCBI lineage: Eukaryota > Metazoa > Arthropoda > Insecta > Lepidoptera > Noctuidae > Mythimna > Mythimna albipuncta. Next base: position 11,541,532 of record OV815981.1, read on the forward strand.
TTAGTGAAAACACGTGCTTTTTAGCGAGTAACGAGTATTGCGAAATATTTTTTTTAAGTACATTTTCTTAAGATTGAAACTATTGTTAAGTGCCTCCAATAGATTTTGTAACAAGCTTATCTATAAGTAATAGCGCTGTTGTTTTAAACCACGTGTCGTTTGTCCCCGTTTTTAATTATTTCAGTTCAGAATGTAATTTTAAACCTTTTTATATCATGCCACCAATAACAAAATTATGATCAAGATTGGATTAAATAATACTAGGAATTGAAAATCCAATAACTGTATATAAATGTAAATATAATGTAAATAAATAAAACCCTTGAATATAAATCTTACTTTTATTCCACACACGGCACAATTTGATTCGATCACTTTACAATTTGACTCACTGCTCAATAGAAATTGTTCGTTTGCGCATTCTGGCGACCTTTCGGCGACATGGGGCGCACTGGATGATTGTTGAAACTACGAAATATCGGGGGGTGCTTGTCTCTCGTTATGCTGAAACAAACAATTTCGTCATTAATTAATTCACACACAATTATTGAACACCATTTCGAGATATTGATAAAAAAAAATAACAAAACTATTTTGAAGACAAAGTTCATATCTCAATGCAACCCACGTTTTTTTCCTTATGTGGTACGGTACGGTACCCTAAAAATATATTTAATCAATGCATTACCTCTACTTTCTGTCTGTAAAAAAAAAACCATTTACACACCCGAAATCTTGGTCTGAAGGTTTCGTCAAATAATGATTATTATTCCTAGAGATTTCGTTCTTGATGTTATTATTACTTGATTTCTTGGTCGACAAACTGAATACAAAAAAAAAAATAGAAATTAAAATAGTGCTATATTTGGCTATTAAATATTTATAGGTAATGAATAAATAAAGACATTGGCTATTCTGTTGGTCATTGGTTAAGTGTTTTGTTGTTGTGTATGTGTGGTGGTTCTGTGAGGGTATATTTTGTTGTTATTTCTTACCTGACTTTTTCGTGATAGATGCCGGTTTTCTCAGTATTAAAAGTTTCGCGCATTCTTCTTTGTAACTGTAATATACAAACATGTGATGAGGACAATTCGGAAAATACCTACACCAAATCACAAACTACTTTCAAATAACTGCAAAATGAGTTGATAAGTCGTAGGTGTTGCGAATATCAGCATCAGCGGAACGGAACATCAGCATTAAGTATTTTCCACATCATATTTGCTGATGTTCAAAGTTCGTGTCGCGACATGACCGGCGGAGGGGGGCACGGGAGCACGTGCCGCTGTCGCTTCCGAGTTTGGCTAATCAAAATATTGTACGTACATTTCAAAACAAATGGTCAATTTGTTCTCAGTGATATTTAGTCCATATTGCAAGCAAAGTGTATCCAGAGCGCATTGTTATTGTGCGCATTTATGATTTTTAAAATGCCTCCCACTTAAAAAGCGGCAGTAGGTATTTTGCAATTGCCGTCACGGATCTTGAGCGCTGGCTTCAAGTTGTGCAGAAGTCAAATATTCGGTCTCTTTAGTGGTGCGAAGTGAGACGCGCAGGCGGGGAGTGTCAGTGATTGGCTCGGCGCGCCATCGCGTCCTAGATTAAACGTCGCTCATAATTCGTTCCCTGCGCTTGCAGCATATATCTATCAACGAAGACGATTGGCTCGCCAATGTATGGCATGCGCAAAGCGATCCCCACTCTGACGCCGAGCGCTCAAGATCCGTTTCGGCATTTGTAACAAACCTTCCCGCAACAGACTGCAAGCTGGAAAAGCAGCACAGTTGTTGTTTTTAAAATACGACTTGCCGTTATTAGAGTTCCAGTATTAATAATAATTTATAATTTAATTAGCAATTAACACGATTGTACTTATTTCTTCATTAAAAAGTTATAAAATTATTAAAATATATCTTTTATTAGTATTGATCGAAGAAAATAAATAATATTTACCTAAAATTCTATAAATTCAGTAGGTATTTAAAACAAAAAAGTTAAAATCAGATCAAATTACAAAAAATCAGCATCAGCAAACATACCCTTTCCTAACTAGGTTGTTACAACAGAATATTCATGATTACCCTTCGTTACTAAATCTTAGCACGCCCATGTTTACATACAAAACTAGACGTAAATAACGATGATGTACCTTGATACTATTGAGCATGTCACCCTGCGTGGCCAGCGGTCGCTCGTCGGAGCGTACGGAAGGGGCGCGGCGCGGCACGGGCGCGTCCCTAGTGGCGCCTAGCGAGGCGGCGCCCAACGACCCGTCGCGACACATCGACACTGAGACAGTAACGAAGAGAGGCATGTTAATCAATTGGGTTTGCTGACAGTAGCGTTACAAGGTAGGTACGGTATAATAAAAAAAAATCTGGGCTTTTTTTCCGACTGCGGCAAATACCAATTTGAGAGACTATAATATGAATTAGAATTTGTGGACAACATTTGTAACTTTATATATAGACCAGGGTAGAAGCCTTCAAAAATAATAAAAAGTGAAAAATAATAATAGTAGGATGAAACCCATCAGAAAAGGAAGAGAATATTATAAAAATTAAAGGAAAAATAATTTACGGGCGATCTGAGGTCGGGAAGGGGGTGGGGGTGACTTTTTAAGGGGAAAAAACGGTTTTTCTCGATTTCCGGCCAAACTAAAAGTCTTATGGAAAAAAGTCAAATGGCAAAGTTGTAGGTAGTAAAAAGATCTAAAACTTTTGTATTCACACTTTTTTCACATAACCTCAAAATTTATGTGGAAAATTCAAAAAACCATGTTTTTGGTTTTTTATTTTTATCTCTTTCAAAAAAAAAATATTTTATCACGAAATTTGGTGAAAACTTACCTTTTTATGTCCCAAATACGCTGTAATTTATTTGATTAAAAATATTTATTTTTTCACCTTATTTTGAATAAATATCGAAAAACCACCCTAATTTTCAATCGAAAATTCACCCGTCAAAATATCTTTTTTTTCCAAAAAGTTTATATGGTGTCTGTTCGCTGAAATCTCTACTTTCCGATGGTGAAAAAAAATATATATGTTACCATAGTAAATCTTCTCAGCAAATGCAAAAAATCGAAAAAAACTCGAAATCTAAATTTTTTTTCAATTATTATATTCAATGTACAGCTATTTATTAAAATTTACACTTTAATTACTCGAAAAACGTAAAATTACATGTTACATAGATAGAAAAAAATTGCAAATCAAAATATACTACTATAATTAACAAACAAATAAGTTGATAAAATTAATATTTAATAAGACGTCTACAATATTTGGAAAAAGGAGTCGAATCTGTTTTAAGTTATATGCGTAGATGCCTATTTATAACTATTTTTAGATAACTTATATATACCTGAGTGACCTACGAAAAATTTTAGCTCATCAAAAGGTATTTCATAGAGAAGTAGGGAAACGGCTAGGCGGGTCCTGGTCTTACTACATATATACCTAATATTTCGTAGCAGCTGTAACAACCGTTAGCCTAGCCAGTATTCGAAATACAGTACAGTATACAACATCGTTTATAAAAATACACGTGCACGTTGAGTTTCTTGAAGATAATTGTGACAAGTTTACAAAAAAACTAAGAAGATTAAAAAAATAATAATCTCCTTTATTTTGCACAAACAAACTTAGTTACTCCCATAAGATTTATAAAATACATATCGTAAATATATTTTTACGAACTAACTTTTGGCCGATTTCATATATATTTTATATATTTCAGATATATTCAATTTTTTTATTTTATTTTTAGCTATGTTTTTTATGTCTTTTATGATATATTTTGAATGTATCTAAAATATATGAAATATACCTATATGAAAATAGGCCATAAGTTAGTTATTAAAACTATATTTACGATTATGTATTTTATATATTTATATATTTTGTGGGAGTAACTAAGTTTGTTTGTGCAAAATAAAGGAGATTATTATTTTTTTAATCTTCTTAGTTTTTTTGTATTGTAAACTTGTCATAATTATCTTCAAGAAACTCAACGTGCACGTGTATACTATACTGTATTTCGAATACTGGCTAGGCTAACGGTTGTTACAGCTGCTACGAAATATTAGGTATGTATGTAGTAAGACCCGGACCCGCCTAGCCCCTTCCCCACTCCTCTATGAAATACCTTTTGATGGGCTAAAATTTTTCGTAGGTCACTCAGGTATATATAAGTTATCTAAAAATAGTTATAAATAGGCATCTACGCATATAACTTAAAGAAGATTTGACTCCTTTCTCCAAATATTGTAGACGTCTTATTAAGTATTAATTTTATTAACTAATTTGTTTGTTAATTATAGTACTATATTTTGATTTGCAATTTTTTTTTGTTATCTATGTAACATGTAATTTTACGTTTTTCGAGTAATTAAAGTGTAAATTTTAATAAATAGCTCTACATTGAATATAATAATTGAAAAAAAAAATCGAATTCGAGTTTTTTTCGATTTTTTGCATTTCCTGAGAAGATTTACTATGGTAACATATATTTTTTTTTCACCATCGGAAAGTAGAGATTTCAACGAACAGAAACCATATAAACTTTTTGAAAAAAAAAAAGATATTTTGACGGGTGAATTTTCGATTGAAAATTAGGGTGATTTTTCGATATTTATTCAAAATAAGGTGAAAAAATAAATATTTCTAATCAAATAAATTACAGCGTATTTGGGGCATAAAAAGGTAAATTTTCACCAAATTTCGTGATAAAATATTTTTTTTTGAAAGAGATAAAAATAAAAAACCAAAATCATGGTTTTTTGAGTTTTTCACAAAAATTTTGAGGTTATGTGAAAAAAGTGTGAATACAAAAGTTTTAGATCTTTTTATTACCTACAACTTTGCCATTTTACTTTTTTCCATAGGATTTTAGTTTTGCCAGAAATCGAGAAAAACCGTTTTTTCCCCTTAAAAAGTCACCCCCACCCCCTTCCCGACCTCAGATCGCCCGTAAATTATTTTTCCTCTCATTTTTATAATATTCTCCTCCTTTTCTAATGGGTTTCATCCTACTATTAGATTTTTTGGTTTTAAAAATTATCGACACTGGTCTAATACTCGAAGTAGTGTTGAAAAAAACAGGGAATATTCCCGTTTCTTTCAAATACTGTTGTTTTATTCAATGTAACATTCGAAACTTTCAAGAAATTTATAAATTATAAATTTCATGTATTTTTCCAAAAAAACCGAAAGATACGGAAAAATATGAAAAGAACCGAAAACCTCATGTTTGTTTTTTTCAAATGCGTACTTTATTTTTAAATTAATCTAAACTAGCGCTTGACTGCGGTCCTACCTGATGGTAAGCAGTGACGCAATCTGATGGTGAGGCGATGAGGCTTATGTCCAACAGTGGGCATCGATCATTATAGCGCCTAAATGGCGACACTTGGGGAGTCTTATGCCCAACTGTGGGCATAGGTCATTGTACCATGTCATTATAGCGCCTAAATGGCGACACTTGGGGAGTCTTATGTCCAACAGTGGGCATCAATCATTATAGTGCCTAAATGGCGACTCTTGGGGAGGCCTATGTCCAACAGTGGGCATCAATCATTTATAACGCCTAGGTGGTGACACTAGGGGGAGGCTTATGCCCAACAGTGGGCATAGGTCATTATAGTGAGAGGAGGCCTATGTCCAACAGTGGGCATCAATCATTATAACGCCTAGGTGGTGACACTAGGGGGAGGCTTATGCCCAACAGTGGACATAGGTCATTATCACGAGGAGGCATATGTCCAACAGTGGGCAAAGGTCATTATTGCGAGAGGAGGCCTATGTCCAACAGTGGGCATGGATCATTATAGCGAGGGGGAGGCCTACGTCCAACAGTGGACAGCAGTCATTAGAGCCCTAAATGGGATACTTGAGAGAGGCTTGTGTCCAACAGTGGGCACCGATCATTATGGTAACACTTGGGGGAGGCTTGTGGGAGCTCGATTCTGATCAAGCTGACGACAGTGAAATCGAGATTTTGTCTGAGGAAAGCTAGCTAGATCATTTGTATAGTGGGTGAAAATGTACCACTCGTACATTTTCGCCCATTATAAATATATTTCAATTTCAATGAAACTCGTTTTTTTTTCATTTTTCATGAAATTAACCGAAACAATGAATAAAACAACGAAAGATTTCTATTTTGTTCCCAAACGTTTTTTTTTCGCAAATTTTCAATGCAACATGTGAAAAAATCGGAAAAAAAACACAATGTTTTTTTCATTGAAAGAAACAATTGTTTCTTTCGGGAATTTTCAACGCTACTCGTAAGTCGGGGCCCCTGACAAATGGGGGCTCCGTGCTATTGATACGGCCGGCGGTAGCTACGCCCCTGCTTGCTGGGCAATGATTGTCTTTGCTGCTGGGCATGTATCCAGTGACGCAACCCTTTCTTCAGTATCAAACATGGGTTAGTATATTCTGGGCCTAGAATATACTTTTGTGCCCAATTCTCCTAACTCATATCTAAACGGAAAAATGCTGAAGGTCAAAACTTATTTGTCGAGGTAAAAGAGCTAGTTCTAAAACTGGGTACCTATGAGTAATTCTTGTGGGATCTCGTAATGCGCCTCGGCAGACTCCTCGCGATAATTATCAAGGAATTGACAAGGAATATTTTCGGAGGACTTACTGAGATTATAAGAGAGGCCGACAGGTTTAGTTCTTCCAAATATTCATCCAGAGATAGCCCCAGACGTCTCAAATATTATCAACCGATTTGTCAATAAAAATAGAAGACTTAAATTTATTGTATAATGTGTAACAGTCTAATTTACTCATCATATTGTGATAATAGTGACCCCCTCCATAATTTCAGGCTGCGACCTCGCCTGCCGAAACACATATCTGTGTGTTCCGTAGTGGAATTGAACCCGCGACATGCAGCGCAATGGCCAATCGCTCAAATACTAAACCAACTGTGCTGTCAATAAATTTAGTATGTTTTAAAAATAAAAATATCATAAATGAAAACAAAACAACTTTATTATTTTCTCATTCTAACTTCTAAATCACATTGACCTGAATATTGATTCCAATATCCATTTACATTTTACAATACATTATAAGATGACTGAGTTGAGTATACATCACATTTATTGCTGAAAAGTTAAATTCAGTAACATTAATGTTGCTTCTTAATAAACAACACTGTTTCGTTTATTTTTTAATAGAACAAGGTATAGTCATCATAAGGTGAAATATCGCACTAAGTTACAAACTAAACACCATACAGACACCAGGTGAGTAACCCTCTATAGAGCTGTACCTATACATTTTGTTGGTAGCGGCGACTGGTTGCACCGCCATGGCGTCAAATTAACATTATTATAGACTGGGGGAACAGACAAATACTACAGTACAAGTATTGGAATAGATCTTGAGTGCCAACTTCAAATTGCACAGAAGTGAAGTGAAATATTGTGTCTCTTTAGTACGAAGTGAGATGTAAAGATGGGGAGTGCAATCCTTGTACATGTGATTGGCTCGCAAATGAGTATGATGAGCAAAGAGATCCCCACTCTTCGGCCAGGAACTCAAGATTCATGCCGGTATCTGTATTAAAATAGTTGTCACAACACCATAGTATTTGGATAACAATAAATTGTTTATTGTTCTCTTTACTATTACATTAGTCAAAATGGCATCTTGTTTTTGATGAGCATTAATATAATATCAAGATTAAAAACTTTGATAAATTAACTATGAGACCATAGCATAGATATCTTAGTTCATATTTTTTTTTTTAATAATATTAATAGGCTTGATCTTGGCCATTATATCACCTGCTGGTGAGCGATGATGTGGTGAACGGTGATGCACTCTTGCATAGAACATCTATTCAACTTCTGTAAAAAATTGCTGTTAACAATTATATTCTTAGATAGCCCAACTAAACAAATATTGAATAATCAAATATTCAAAGCAGTAATAAGTCAGCTAAATAGATTTGTATAAATAAAAACTTCATTTTAATGTATTCTATCCCAGATAATAATCCTTATAACTGAAATGTTGAGGTATTTTATCTACCTATTTGACTAAATCATAAATAAATGAATCATAACTAAGCTGTGTTCTTGGCCTTTGTGTCTAGTTTAGTTGCTGCAGCTTCTTCCTTTTCTTTATTAGCTTCTAACTCTTTTGTTTCAAGTTTGTATAGTTGTTTCCGCATTTGTGCTGGTCCTGCAAAGATGGCTGGCGATGTTTTAGTCTCTGGTATGTAAACTTCATAAGTCTTGAAATATTTAAGTATATTCTCTACATCCTCCTCTTTTAGTTTGTACTCTAAAGCTATTTTTGAAGCTGTCACTTCAATAGGATTTGCTTGATGTGCAGAAATAAAGTTAATAGAATCCCTGAGAGTAGTTCGGCCATAAGTCACTCTGTCTGGCTCTTTGAATCCAAAGTCGTACTCCTCCGGCACTTTACGGTCTTGAGGCAAAGGGCGCTGACTCTTATTCACAGATCTCTTCTCCCGCGTAACGTCGACTTCAGGCCTCCCAAGTGAGGTTACATAAACATCTTTCAATCTTTTATCGAGTCCTTCATCTTTTTTATCTAATTTTTCGTCTATGTCAGGTTCTGCTTCTAGTGTTCGCTTCAAATCTTCTAAATTGTGCGGATATCTCGGTGCCGGCGTCGGCTTTTCTTTGGAAATCACGCGATGAGCGCGATTTTCAATGTTGAAGGATTTGATCGGTCTCAAAGCTTTACTTACTAAGGCACCCATCTCAGGTAGCAATAGTACAATATCGTGTACTTAAATTAGCACTGTTCACTTAGTAAACATTGTTTAAATCATTATTTTTATGAATTGCATCATAATAAAAGGTTATATTTTTCAATTTGACAGACAAGTTAATTTGACAGTTCTATATTCAAAATCATAAAGAAACATGACGTTTGATGTCCAATGCCCAATATTAAATTATCAATACCAACAGAGTCACCGTGAAATGAAACGTTTTCTAAAAAGGATGACATTATGCAAGATGACATTCAAAATTACATCTAAACAAATAAATAAAATTGGAGTGTCTGTTTGTAATATTGAAATAACTGCTTTTTACTACATGCATATGAATATATTTAAGGTACATACAGCAAAACAAATTTTTTTACAATTTTGTCCGGGCTAATCCCTGAAATGGCTGGACCTAGTAGCTTATGTAATAAGGAATAACATAGGCTACTTTTATTTTAGAAAAAAATAATTCAAAATCCTGTAGTCCACGCGAACGAAGTCGCGGGCACAGCTAGTTATTAATAATAAAAGCAATAATGCATTAGCAGTATTAGCTTTTTTCTTTTCAAAACCTAATAGTCACTTGTTCCTCTTGGCGCCCAAGTAATGGAGTTCTGTCCCCACGGCACTCGCGCTGAATGCATGCGAGCTCATACACCAAGCAAAGAGGAAGGTGGCGACCAGTCCTATACCTGCAAGAAACTGCACTTCAAGAAGATCATACAGAGCCACACCGACGAGTCGCTCAGCGACTGCTCCTTCTTCAACACCTGCTTCCACATGGACAGCTGCAAGTAAGTACACATCAGCCCTACGCCTGCAAAAAACTGCACTTCGTTACTGGGCAAACGATATTCCTTGGATAGATGTGGATGGTATACTTTCTGGTGAAAAAATAAAATCAAAATCCTGTAATCCACGTGAATGAAGTCGCGGGCACAGCTAGTTCAAAATATAATTGTTTTGTTGATGTTATTAACTTCAGAATATTGTTTTACATTCACAATTGCGGCTGCTATATGCATATTCCAGATGGATTCTAAGTATAAAAAACAATTTTAAAGAACTCACGTCTTAGTCTGGATAAGACATCCTTCAACGCAGTTTTAGAGGCATCTTTTACTAAGAACTTCTCAGTAGGTGAAGGTGTGTTGGTGGCTCGAGACTGTTCGTTGCATATCCGAGCAGGTGGACTCGGACTGCGTCCAAGTCTTCGTCGGGTTTGGGGTACCGTCGATGTTTTAGGTACTGTAAACATTTAAAAGGTGGATGGGAGTAGAATCGGCAAGGAAGATATACTCAGACCTTATTATTATGGTTTTTAGATGAATTGATTGCAAAATTCAGTATGACCAAATAGACGTGTGAGCGTTACCGAAGTAAATAACGTAAAGCTTGCAATACATGTTGGCCGAGCTTAGGCCAATGCGAGCCTAGGCAAATTCAGGCTAATTGACACCAGGTAAGCGCTACTATCTCAACATTCGGCAAGTTTGAAGGAAACCAATGCAAATGGCCCACATAGATGAGTTTTCAGGAGACGCCCACATGTTGGGTGAGCGCGCGCGGGGGCCTTTGATTTATGCAAAAAAACCGACATCGCAAGTGATCGCGAGCGGCTGCGAGTTGTGAGTTGTCTAGATGTTGAGGACCTATTACACTGCGCGATTCGTCGAACCATAGACTAGATACGTCGAACCATAGACAAAACGAGTCTGAATAACGCGTAGTGTAATAGATCCTTTGGTATTGGTCTTTTACAACTAGTTACTAATTATAACTATATTTTTGACATAACTACGGATAAAAAAACTCACCCTTATTCAAGCAAATACAACCTATGTAGGTTAAAGTTAACCCAAGCTATACCTCCATTGTTTGTTTTGTTTGGTACATCGAAATCAAACTACGTTTAAACTGATAGCAACACTGTACATTGGTATACATACATTTTTTTACATTCATAAAAAATTGTAAGTCTTAAACATCAGTAGAATACATACTTGTACGCTCAAACGTGGGTGTGAAATATGTTCTGTTGCTAACGGGTGAACCAGATGGACTCTGCTGTCGGATCCCATATTGTTGTGGTGTTACCGTAACAGCCGCGTTCAAGTGCTTTTCTCGTTCCGAATTATAAATACTGGCACGCATTAAGAAATTCTGAAAGTAAATAAATGGTTGAACTTAAATCTATTTTTCATTGTTCTGTTTTGTCTCACTTCGGAGCAAAGTTCTTTCTCCACTCCTTCATCTTTAGCGGGACGGCGCTTCCACCTTCTAGTTCTGGTGTAATCTATCCAGTTCTTCCCGCCATCTCCTTTGTGGTCTGACGTGACCCCATCTCACTGTCTGTGGGCACTAATTTTGTGTGACTTCGGCCCACAGTTTATCGAGTATGGCCCATGCGGCAGATATGTAGGTATGTCCTGCCCAACCCAATTTAAGTTAGGTAGCCTTTTAAACCTCATCCTGGTCTAAAGGAGCACTATATTATTATATTGTTTTGAACTCGATCCGTAAATAGCTGAGATATCTACTGCGTTCCATTGCTCGTTGGCCTCTAGCTTGGACTTCAATTCCATTAACTTACACAAATATACCCATATCATACATATAGTTATATATAATGGTTGGTTGATTGCTGGTTATGTATTGTTGTTATATACTTTTATTATTATTTTTGTAGTCAGGAAAATAAAATGTCAATATTTATTACTTACCCGAGCATCATTAACGTTTCTCATTGCCGGAGTTTGGCTTGTTCGGTAAGTTGTAATAGGATTGTAAACGCGATAATTTTTTGACTCTGGCTCCTGAAATTGTAAAAAAATAAAACATATTGCTGCATAAATAGCCACCAATGCAAAAGACAGTCAAAGAAATCAGTGAAATGAAACAAGACAGTAACCAAAAAAAAAGCCATCACCTTTACGCTAGTTTTAAAATTATCCCGTGGTTGCTGTGGACGCCCTGAAGAGGTTCTAGAAGTCTGGCGACCAGCTCTGGGATCACCCGCACCACTGCTACGACGGGACTCAATACTCAGTGAGTCACACTGGTCTCTAAAGTAAATATAAAAATACCAGTACAAATTTATAATTGTTTACAATCTTATACTCAAAAAAGACTGGTAAAATAGCGGGAAAAGTGAAAGTAAGGAAGTGAGGACAATGGCCTGCAGTAGGACAGTAGGTACGGGCTCATAATATATTAGTTGTATTTGTATCGTATGATGTGATTAATTAAACCTGAAAGTAGTCTTTTACTTATACCGAAGACCTCTAAAATTGCAAATACTTTGTTCATGAGAATTATTTTAAGGGATAAGCAGAGCTATACGTATAATATAAGACCTGCAAGCTGTAATAAATAAATAAATAACCCAATATTCCATGAATGAGCCGCCGTGCAAATCCGGAATCCGCCGTATGACAACTTTTTTGTTTTTTAAATAATCTATGAAATATAATTGTAATATCGAGGCTAAATTTTAATTACAAATTGACGTACCCTTTATACATTATCTTTTGAGAAGTATTGTTCAAACCATACGTTTTCACGCGCCAGTCGCGCTCCTTCTCCGTCGTCTTGTTAAAAGCTACAACAATAAAAACAATTTCATTAGTGTTATATTTGATTATCCCTTTAATAATGACTATTTTTTGTAAAAAAAAAATACACACCCTGTCTAATAAACTGCATAAGCATGTACCATTACACCATTTGGGACTAACCCTTACGCAACGCACCGAAAATATCCACCAATAATCGTTAAATTTATTGAAAAAAAACTGCAAATATTTTTTCCAGCCTGTGACTCCCACAGATCGATGAACACTATCATCAGGTTCTTCGCTAACGTTACTTCTTATTATACAGCCCTTCCCTCGAGCCTCCGTTTTAGTGGGCATTAAAGTCAAATCACATGACGTTAAAAACACTTCATCTTCATCTGATTTCTCTTTGTTTTCATCGTCTGGTCGTGAAAAGAAAAATATACATTTGATGACTTCAAAAAACTTTGCACCAAATCTATTATTTAAAATAACACTGTTTATCATTTGAATACGATTTAAAAACTGACGGTGCGTTGCGTAAAGCTTGCTGTAATAAAAGCTAACAGTATATCCAAACAGTGTTACTTTAAATGTATTACAAAAACTATTTTAATGAATAGACAGTACAATAAATTAATATTACATGAAAATAACACTGTTTGAAATCCAAAATCAGCCTTTCACGGTCCATCCGGGTGCGGGAAAAATATTAGATTGTTGAAGTAACACTTGAAGTTTGTGCTTCGTGGTGGACCGTAAAAAGTTAAATCAGTTTAAATAATTAACTCAAAAAAACCTTCTTTTATTCTTGAACTTTTTTGCCTCAATGGGGAGCCTGTATCCGTCGGTCGCACTTGTTTTTGGATTGGAGGAGGGGGTGAAGCCGTTTTGTGGAAAACCACAGGTCGCTGTTTCATATTCTTTTCAGCAATAGAGTAAACACCGAACTCATGCAGTGGCAGCTTCTCAGTGTCCTGGTACGTACGTTTCCTGTCAAAAACTTTATTAATTTCAATTTTGATTAGCTAACACTTAATATCAAAATTCATTTATTTCGAGCCTCTCTTTTACATTCAAATCTGAGAAGATAAAAAATACCAAAAGTACCCAACATTTAAATTCCTTGGCGCAGACACACAACGTGACAATTGAAAAGACTTTTAGCTGGTTTGTTTGTAAACAACTATCAATGAAATCTTCACCTGTTTACCTATAAAGATTCCCCTGCTTAATCAGCCATGGTTCAAGTTGCTCCAGCCAACCCTTTAAAAAGTATTCATATGTCTTGAAAAAGTTACAGCAAAAACAGAAAATACGATCGGCAAATTGATGACTATTATAGTTCATACCTGTTGGTGTCCTATAACAGATCCAGGTCTGCAGATCCTCATCCATCCTATAGCTTCATGAGAAGTCATCCTATAATGTTTGATTAAGTAACATCCAATCAGCGAGCCAGTGCGCCCTAGACCTGCCTGAACAAGTTCTTTGTCAGAAACGGACAAAAATATCTAAAAATATTTATCTCAAACAGACTAAATTCGTAACCTTGCAATGCACCGCAAGAGCGCAGCTAGCTTCTTCACTAATCTGGAGGAATTTGAATAGGATATGTCGCGGCGGGCAGGAGCCATCAGGAAAAAATAAATCGTAGTGAATTATCCCAACGTTATTGAATCTACAAAGAAAAAAAATCTAAAAAAAATGTGAATAACAAATGTACGAGTATGTTTATTGAGCCATAAAATTGAACTTACACATTTCCATCATACATTCTCTTATTTAAACGGATAACTAGTTTAACATCGTTATCCAAGAAGTAACTGATATACATTTCAGGTGGATGGTATAAAGACACACTGTAGTCCACTGGTCCAATAAACGCGAGAAATTTACCTGAAAATTTCAAGGAAACTGTGTTTATTAAAAAGTTTCCAAAAAGGTTCTCAAGAACAAATCTCAAAAGAAACCAATATATCGATAATCCTACCAGGCACAATCCAATTCAAATCACCACCCTGTATTTTATCGAGTCTATCATATTCCTCGTAATTAAAATCTTGAAAGTTGAAGAAACCCAATTCTCTAGCTTTCTTAATAGCTTGGAGACAATCCATCAGTGATATTGTGAAGGCCGATTCACCTTGCGTTGCGTCTTGAAATGGTCTATAAAACGTGGATTAGGTCAGTAGGTACATCCTCATATTCAGACGCGGCGAACTTCGTACCGCTTAACCCCTCGAGCGCCAGAGTTTAATGACCCCGAAAATTGCCGTGTTTACGTAAATCACCAATTAAAAAAATTAAAAAATAAATAAAATATTTTTTTGGTTTTTTCTAGGAGAAACCAATAATATAATAAATATGGAATAATATAATATAGAAATTAAAATTTTCGGCCAAATAAGTTTCGTACAGACGTATGTACAAAATGAAAATTAAGGGTTTTTCAATGTCGTACAGACGTATGTACAATCGGCGCTCGAGGGGTTAATAGTTATGTTGTGATACCTTTTAGCTAAGCTGTCAACTCTACTCTACCCAACTTTACCCTACTCTACCCTACTCTACCCTACTCTACTCTACCCTACACTTCCCTAATTTTAATTTTTTTTTCCCTTCAAGACCCTTCGCCGATAAATCTGCAAATCGTAGCATCAAATGATAATTGTTTTTACAACGAGCCTAGCCTATTCACTCTAGCCTTGAGGACACCTAAATTATAATCGAACGAGAAGACCGTAACAGGCTAATTGTTCCAAATGTTGTTTTAGGTGTCTTCAAGGCTTTTTTTTTCGATGGGAAAAATCATCCAATGACAACCCCCGCTCTTGGGCGGAGCGGCAGATAGTGTCAGACTCTTACTGACTAAAAAACCTGTCCCATTCCTTCAAGCCTTCATACCGGGGCTCGAGCGCCCTTTCGGATAACCCTGGCCCCAGTAGACTTCGAGCCGGCTGGGACCCTGCTGTTGCTGACAACTCCTTGAGGCGCGCGGGAACAGTGCGCGCCGTTGACGACTTGGGCTTGGTCCGGACAGTTACCGGACGGCCGGACAGCGAGCTACCCATTGCTCACTGTCGGCGAGCCCGTGCCTACGGTGGCTTGAAATTGGGATCGGAATCCCGGCGGCGGCGAGAGCACCGTTGCCTGATGCAGTCGGCCTCCTCCTTAGCGAGCATTACTGCTTCGCAAAAGTCGGCGACCGCCTGCCACTCCTCCTCGCTCCGGACCATGGACTTAAACAAGGCCCGGCGCTTGAGGCCTCCGCCGCCGATCACCCCCACGAGGGCACGGCGATGCTCCGCCTAAGCAGGGCACACCTCGACTGTGTGCTCCACCGTGCCCTCCGGGCGTTCCGCACAGTGGCGACACCCGGGCGTCTCTTCCGCTTTAATTCGGAACAGGAACCTCCCGAACTTGCCATTTCCGGTGAGGAACTGTGTCATGCGGAAGGTAAGGACGACGTGAGGTCTTTCCAGCTACGCCTCAAAGAGGGGACTTACCGCCATAATTGTGGGTGTCTTCAAGGCGTGAAGCCAAGCTTCAAGAGTGAATAGGCTAGGCTCTTAGTAAACTAGTGCGATTCGAAAAAACTATATAATTTAAGTTTCAATTTAAAGTAATTATGTACTTAAAACTTTAATACATAATGTATTACGATGATTATTTTACTCTGTATTTTTTTTGTAAAAACAATTATCATTTGATGCAACGATTTGCAGATTTTCAGCTATTTAATTAATAAATAAACAATTAAGACGAAATATCCCTTCAATTTTTAAAAGGAGACATCTGGCCCGTTTTCTAAACTGGTTCGGGTGAATCCACCCATGCACATTTTAAAAAGTTGACATCTGGCTTACAGGCCAGTTTTTGCGTGGGCGGGATGTAGGTACCATAACCCTTTTGAAATCGGTTTCGTTCAAACTCAATTGATGGATGTGTACACGGAAATGGTCTGAACGACTAAATCGGTATGATATCGTTAGTTTTCATTACGTGAATCGGGCTACTGGTACCTGACTTTTAAGGGCCAAGCGCCCGAAAAGTGCCTTAAAACAGTGATTTTCTGAGGCCTACTCCTCCGTAACGGCTAGGTCAATTGGTTTGAAAAAAATATATGTTTATTATAGATTCATGAACAATAATATCAACATTTGATTTTTTCGTGCAATTAATACTTTTGTCAAAAAAAAAATTAGCAATTTCGCAACTTTTCCCTACTCCTTCGAAACGGCTTGGACCTTTAGAAACATTTTTACATATAAAAATTGGTGGTTAAATATTCTTCAAAGTGAACATTGCATATGTAAATCAATCAATATCTCGCAGAGAAAATGGATTTAAAGCGCTTTCCGGGCGCTGCTGGCCGCAAATAAATGCACAGATTTGCGTACTGCCGCCTAGGCGAGTGCGAGAGTTGCGTTCACATAATTTCAGCCAGATGTTTCAAGGGACTATACACCTTAACTTTGTGATTTTATGTAGGTAATATAGTTTGGAAATTTTATACATCTATTAGATTCTTTACATAAAAATGCTAGACAGGTGTATCAGGTTTCGCATAAATATTATACTAGAAATAGGAGACGCTAAAACTCAAAGACGACTTGCCCGATTTTAATAATTTTGTTTTGTTTGCCTTTATATAGGAATGGATTAAAAGAAAAAAAAGAAAGAAATAGGCCTCTGTTTAGAAATTTAAAATCGATTGAAAGGTGGGTATAGTCTGTCTAAAAAGTCAAACGACTTGGGAATTTTGTATAGTATTTAATCATTTAAATAAAAAACCGGCCAAGAGCGTGTCGGTTCACGCTCAGTGTAGGGTTCCGTAGTTTCCCGTCCGTCACAATAAGTGTTCCCACATAAGAGTTTAAAAAAAGGCTAATTGTTACGTTAACATACTAAGTACGGAACTCTAATAAATACGGAACCCTAAGAACGGGCCCACAAAGGACGGTGATAACTAAAACAGTATGCAAGTAGTAGGAATTTCAGCGATTGTGAACTCATAAAATTACGAATATATTTAAGAAGTAACGATTTTTTTTACTACGGTTGGTCATGAAAGTTATTACGCAACGCCATCTATCGAACCATTTATGAACTGGTTTTTATCTGAACATTTTGATAGATGGCGTTAAAAATGAATTTTCATTTTGTTCTAAATTGCTTCAGCTTGTTCCTGATAGAAGTTTTATGTAGTTATAAGATAACACCGCCAATACCAAGGAGAGACCAACCGAACAATTCGATAATACCCGACCCCATCAACTCAGGAAGAATCCTAACAAATAGCCCAGCGCCATCTCTCGGGGAACTGGGTTATTAATTAATACATAGGTACCAGAAGAAGTTTTCGGTGGTAATTTTGGATTGCAAGAACCGATTTTAATAATTATTTTTTTGTTTGAAAGAAGATACGTTCAGAATAATAAAATATGTAAACGAAGTTAAAAAAAATGCTTGCATATACGATTATACTACAAACTTAGTCCAGAAATTATATTGTAGAACCTTTTTGTCTTTTTTGTACAAAAACTGTTCTTTCCATCAAGTTCAAAATAATTTTCCTAGAAAGTCCTTATAAAGTTCTACTTGTCAGATTTTTTTCATATTTTCTAAACTTATGGTTCAAAAGTCTCTAACTTTTGAACCATAAGTTTAGAAAAGGGGGGGACACATTGTTTTTTTGCATTGGGAGCGATTATTTCTGAAATCATTGACATAATCAAAAATGATTTTAGTAAACCCCTATTCATTTTTAAATACCTATCCAACAATATAAATTATCACACGTTAGGGTTGAAATAAAAAAAAAAAACACTTCCCACTTTGCATATAGGGGGGTTACCCTAATAAATTTTTTTTTCCAATTTTTATTTTGCCACTTTGTTGGCGTGATTGATATACATATTTGTACCAAATTTCAGCTTTCTAGTGGTAACGGGCACAGAGATTAAGCGAGGACGGGCAGACAGACAGACGGACAGACAGACATGGCGAAACTACAAGGGTTCCTAGTTGACTACGGAACCCTAAAAATACTTATATTGTTGTGTAAGGTTCTTCTATTAGTAAACAATGATTAAGACCTTTTATGTATAAGGTAGTCAATACTGGTTCAATAATCAACTTTGATTATTGAACCAACATTGACTACATCAGATTTTATTTTACCATAATAATTACCCAAGTCGTTTGACTTTTTATACAGACTCTAGTAATTTCATGGGGGAGGAGCAAACGGCAGCAGCTAGATAGATATTTATTTAAACACCAATGTTTTAATGTACACGAAAATTAAAAATTACTGGAACCTAAAAATAATAGGGTGTCACAATGGGCGATCTTATCGTTAAGAGCGATTTTTTACAGACAACCTAGCTAGTATTTTAATAAAATAGTTACACTAATAAATTATCAATCAATGATTAATGAATGTGATGACATGAAACCAAACAAAGATACTTTATTAAAAATATTAGACCTGTAGTTCTGTCCGTGAATCATCAGTGGCTTCAAAGCATCTCTTGGTGACAAACTCAAATACAATACTCCGTAACATCCTAGCAGAAAAGCTGAATTTGCTTTTTTTTTCGGGTCAATTGAAGTGTAATGTACTATAGTTTGCTTGTTTAGATACTGTTTCAGTTTATCATTTAGTATTCTACAGTATTTATATACACAACCAAGATTTAAAGGTCCGAAATCGGAATAATAATTTTCGTATACAAGTTCGTTGTCTATACAAAAATAATGTGTATCAGCCGTATTTTTAAGTACTTTTCCTTGCCTTACTGTCGCGAAATACAAAACATTTTTTATATATTCTGTCGTAAACAAGATGTCAGGACTTCGATTCATCGTTGCAATAACAATATGTTACTTAATGTATAGCACATCTTCATTATAGTATTAATCTCATTTAAAACTACAATATACAGTTTTGTAAAAAGACACTAAAACACTATGATTTCACAAACACAAACATATTTCTAAACAAATTTACAAAAAAATAAAATTAATTTATAAAATTCAAATGACAGTGTCGTTGGCACTCTTTTGTTTTAAACTTGCCACCGGTCAACGCACATTGCAGTCCTACTTTATAAGTTGCCAGCTATACCAATGTCTGTCTATCCAATGATTTAGGTCTGTATACTAAAATTAATGTAAGCATTTTTTTAGTTTTATTGATGTCATCCTTAGTCAGTATTTTTCTGATTTTCAATGATTACATTTTCTCCGTCAGAATTTTTAATGAGTATTGCCAGCTTATAAAATGGCCTGGCGAAATCACATACAAAAATGATTTTGACAGCTCTAGTCTTTTTCCGGTACGCAAGGTAAATTGTCAAACGTTTCGTGTTCTCTTTCTCGTGAATCTTGAAATATTTTCGTAATCTTTAACTCTGTAATGGCTGTGATTGTTTTAAAATCATGTCGGAGTGTCACTCAATCTGTTGTATTTCGTATTTCAGGTCGTCTGATCATAAAAAACCATGGCTGATGTCGAAGTGTAAGTACTTTTTGTTTTCGTCATTATTTGAGTATTTATTAAACTTTACTTGACCAGGAACGTATCTCTATGATGAATGTGATGCAAATGTTTACTAGAAAGGATTCCCCTAAATACTATATAATGTAAAGATTAGAAGTAAACATGTTGTCAACATAACCTTCAAAACATGGTCCGTTCTCGCTTTGGGTGGATTTTTATCATATTCTCTCAGAATATCCTCTAACCTAACCATCCACTGGCCTTATTAGTGAGCCTAACGACCTAGAATTAGTGTTCAATAATGAAATTCTGTGACAAAACCAGCTATAACCTTCGTTTGGTTACAGTGAAGTACCCGTGAACCCCGTCCTGAGCGGCGGTGCTATGGACGTGAACACAGCTCTTCAAGAAGTGCTGAAGACTGCCCTCATCCACGGCGGTTTAGTCCATGGACTGCATGAGGCTGCCAAGGCTCTGGACAAGTTAGTAAACTATGCTTAACTTTCTCTCTCTTTCAGCTTTAGCCAAAAAATGGGATTTATTTGGCATTTAGGTTTAAATTACTTTGCCCAGGAGTTAACGTGTTTTGTGTATCATTGGCAAACATCAGGAATTTGATAGTTTTAGGAAAATTGATGAGTTCAACTCTCAATGTCAAACATATTGCTGCTTACTTCAACCTACCCTACTCAAAGTTATAGTTAGTTGGGTTATGGTTATGGGGTACATACTCGTGTTACAAAAAAATAATGACCCTGGGTTGCAACTCAACTCTGGTTATTTTTTAATGCACTATTGGCAGTCTAGGTACCTTTTGATCCAAACCTAAAGTTCTTGACCAGGTTTGGACCAAAACTTGGTATGATTATAAAAAATAGGTATATAATTAAATGCCATGTGGTAATTTTGCAAAGCTATTTAGACAATGTTTTTTTCACCTATTTTCAATGCTTTACCTTACACCCTATTCGCATTAAGATGAGATATTTAAAGGAACCTTTTTACTGTCTGTTCAACCAATTTTAACTTCTATTTCGTAGCCATAAGGATGGTATTAAAAGCAAAAAAGTGGTTAAAATGTCCACTATTTGCTAGAGCGGAATGCCCGGAGGACATGGTGGAGCACATAGTCGGCTTGGGCGGAGCATCGCCGTGCCCTCGTGAGGGCGATCGGCGGTGGAGACCTCTCGCGCCGGGCCTTGGTTCAGGTCATGGTCCGGAGCAAGGAGGAGTGGCAGGCGGTCGCCAACTTCTGCGAAGCAGTAATGCTCTCGCAAAGAAGGAGGCCGACCACATTAGGCAACGGCGCTCTCGCCGCCGCCGCCGGGATTCCGATCCCGATTTACGGCCACCGTAGCTCGATGTCCGATAAAAAAAAAAAAACTTTACTAGAGCCTCCATTTTTCATGCTACCAACGTAATAAAAGTCAAAATCAGTTGAATGGACAGTAATAAAAAGTTTTCATAAATGTGTAATGTTATTTTGAACAGAGTATAGTTAAGCCATTTTATACCTATGACTACTCCAATGATTTATCAGACCTTTTTTAATTTGCATTGGAACTTCAACCAATATTCACTCAGTGTGGGGCTGTTCTAGTCCCGTGCTGTGTGGAAATATCTCACACTTCACAAGTTGTGCGGGATGCACTCCGATGCAGATAGAGACGCACATTCATAGTACCACACTGTTTTGGCTGTCAACATTGTGGCCTCCCATATGTGCCACACTTTTCCTAATAACCAAAGGTATTTAATTCCAAATTGATTAATTCATTAAACCTCAAGCGAACGCTAGCATTCGCTCTCTCATTGTCTCTAATTATGGTATATAAAAGGTTAAATTCTGAATACTGGGCATCAGTATTTATTAATTAGGAAAAAAAACTATTTTTGTCATATAAATGTTCAGAAGAGAGTACCGTGTGACCAAAATATGTTACTCTGAAGTTGCCATTCCAAACTATTGTGCTATATGCATACTCTTTTACAAATTGATTCTATCAAGCCAAATTGTTCAAAGTTAGAAAGAAACATTATCACTCTTACAGCTGATTATTACTATTGTTAAATTGTATGTTTTGTCCACAATAGGAGGCAAGCAGTCCTGTGCGTACTGGCTGAGAACTGTGATGAGGCTGCGTACAAGAAGCTCGTCCAGGCTCTGTGCAATGAGCACCAGATCCCACTTGTCAAGGTAATATTATTGTTTACTAGCTGCTGCCAGTGGCTTCGCCCGCATGATAAGGAGTACAACATTATCCTAAGGGAACATTGTCCTGGGGTAAAAAGTATCTATGTGATACCCATGTACCAAGTTTCATCAAATACATTCAGTAGTTGCATGAAAGAGTAACAGACATTCATACATACAAACTTTTGCATCTATAATATTAACAGGATCAAAAACTTAGCTCATTTGTAGTATGTCCAGCTATAATTTTTTAAGCATGCAATCACTTGTGCAAGTATGTTACTTGACTGCAGCAAATCTGCTTTTGAGCTGCCCAGTCGTCGCTAAAATACTTCGGAAACCAGCGGAGGTTATCCGCGAACTGGTGTGAAGTAACACCAAGGCGCTGCTGGCCTTCCTTGAGGAACTGGGGTGGATCGAATGACGTATTTGTCCCACCCGTACTCAATATACGCGCTTTAGTCGTGGAGTGGTGAACACCAGCCTGAAATACAAAGTATGGTACTTGCACGAGTGATTATTGCGCTCCGCACGAGCGGGCCCGGTTCCTTGTCGGTCCCGCCTAAGGAGCGCAGATCAAACCGTGTGCCCCTATGGTGACTCTCACCCTGACGAGTCAACTTTCCTAGCACCCGAACATTTCTACCTAACCATAATATTAATATGCATGCTGATGATACTTAAAAAGATTCGCAAGTTCTATCGTTCTGAAGCCAGGCTTTTAACAGCTTTAATGTGAGATTTATGATAGTACTACACATCGCACGTGAGCCACGATGGGTGCGTCGGTCTCCATACATTTTATATGGAACTAGACTTGAAGAGCTACATTAGACCCACGCCACGCCACCCTCCACTACGTACAACTCTGGCATCACCCACTTGGGCATAGGACTAATATAGTTCCCGCGTATCTACTGTGCAGTAAATTTAGCCTTATAGCTTTTTCAAATTTTTGTAACATTTATTTGATTATAATCACACCAATTTTTCATATAAAGTTTGGACTTACTAAAGTGTGTTGGCTTTAGTAAGTACTCCCTTTCCGAAATTTTTTAACACAGAGGTATTCAAAGTACGATATTTACTAGTTTATTACCACCATCATCAGAACTATAACAATTCTTAGAATATTTATATATAAAAAAAAAACTGTTTGTTTGTGTAAAACAGGTGGATAACAACAAGAAGCTAGGAGAATGGGCGGGTCTCTGCAAGATCGACAAGGATGGCAAGGCGAGAAAAATTGTCGGCTGCTCGTGCGTAGTTATCAAGGTACTGTAAACAACTCTGAAACAATATAAGATTTTAATCCAACAAAAAAAAAAACATGTTTTTTTTTTTATCAAACGTATTATCTGCTGCTGACTGTGAGTATTATGCTTACTGTCAGCCCCAGTGTGAACGTGAACTCAGTCTGTAGTATGCATTCTCACCATAACGACAATAATATGCTTTAAGGCTTGCCAACAATTCGTTTAGTCTAAATAATGTCTTAAGGAAGCGTGACAATGACTCAAACTGCACATTCCCTATACAAGTATTTGTTTGTGTGAAAATATAGAGGTGTACCTTTGTTCTCTATTGTTGATTTTAGCTTTCATGAGTTGCCGTGCTTCCAAATGTGATTCTACTGTAATTTTCTTCACAAACAAAAATGGCTCACATTGTTAATTTTTGAGTCACAAATGATAGCTGGTATTGGCTTGCTCAATGTTTGTAGAACTGTAGCAACTAAATTAGCGCTCAGCACGAACACTGTCAGCATCTATCGCTGCCAGTGACGAAATAACAGCGCAACATCAAATCGAGTGACCCTATAGTGCCGCGTTACTTGCACAGGCTACTTTCCTATCACTCGTACAAACAAGCCATAGTGTAGACTTTTCTTCATAATAGTCTATAGTTGTCCATCTACATTTTTGGGCCCTAAACAAATTACATGACTGCACACAAGCTGCAAAGCAGCATTTCTTTTTCGCAACTTACGCTGCATCACCGATCCTGCCGAATTGGTAGACAGAATCAATGTTGCCGCGTAAGTTGACGTGCAAAACTGGCATGCAGTTCACCCCCCTAAACCTGGAGGAGGAGGCACATTATCTGAAAAATTATCTTGAAATATATGCCCCACTAGCCAAGTTAAGACCGTTTCGTTTCGATACCCTTTAGTCGATCGCTTCGAGTCGGCCACGCCTCCTATTCCTTTGTTCTGACGTAATCTCAACGCTTAGTCTGGTGCTGGTTAACTTTCTACACAGCCCATCTGAATAATAATTTAACTTTTTCGTAATTTGTAAGTTTTCGTTTTCTTGTCTACAGGACTTCGGTGAGGAGACGCCCGCGTTGGACGTGCTGAAAGACTACCTCAAGTCTTCAAGTTAATTCACCTAGTTTAAGTTAAACAATAAAAAATCAAAAAAACAACTTTCTCTTTCATTTTTCTTTTACTTTCTAAACATTTGAAAAAGTGGTCGGAAATCGCCCTGCGACTTCCGACGCCTGGGTCGTCTCCTTCGGCGACCGCTGGCTGGGGCTTGAAAGATTTCCTCCTTGTTCGCATATCTGCTTCATGGAAGAAGTCGACCGCTTCCAATTCTCCCTCACTCCGCTCTAGTGGGGCATACATCTGTCTCCGGGCAGTCCGCATATTGGGGACAGACACCCTGGAGTTTTACCCGCTTGAATCCGAAACTGGAACCTCGCAAACTGGCCAAGCAGACGGAAGGTGAATACATTATGGAGCCTCCTCTTCAGCTACTCGGAGATGACTTGTACAATTGTGGACTGGTATGCCCATCGCTAGATTGCGACAGTCACTGTCTCCATACCATACCATATCCCGCCGGAACTCGGTCCGCCATGCTACTATTTGTGTCGTGGCTGCGGAGTTTCACCTGTTTCACCCTAGCGCGTTGCATCTCCATGCGCCAGTCGTGCAAGCAATTGGCTCCAGATCTCACGATAAAAAGGAGGCTTGTCTCGCGGGGGGAGAATTACCGTGCAGTGTTTTTGCGCCATCTGTATGACCACCTCGCAGAGTAATAGTATACTGAAAGACCACCCTTTAGGACGCGTTCAGCTTATCGACCGGTCGCTTCCACACTGGCGTCTCGTAAAGGGCCGCTCAATCCCCCGCATTGAAGGGTCCCGCAGGAGGCATCTAAACCCTTTAATATGAGTAGTAGCTGCTTGAGGGCAGCCACGGTCTGCTCCAGTCTGTCCGTCGACCTGATTGCCCTCCTAGCTTGTTATTTAAGGAAACCTGGTCGTCGCGCGTACGTACTGACACTGCGACGGCCAAACCAAAAAAGCACATGGTGGCCACCTCGAATCCCTACTGCCAGATTCTCTCCACGACTCGCACCCTCGCGTGTCGCTGTAGTTCAGCCGCCGCCTGTTGCGACCCCTCCTGCGCCACTAGGGAGGTAGCCGAAGCACAAGGGCGGGTCCTGTACTAATCCCTACGGGACGCCCCACAAAAACTCCCGGAGACGGGGGTAGGAGGGAGGGGGACAGCCTTGTTCGACAAAAAGCCCTCTAACACTCGCCGATATTACGGGTGGAGTGCCTCCCTAATGCAACAATAGAGCAAGGTATTGAAGGAAATCGTGCTACCCCAGGATGGAAAACTGTCGTGTTGAGCACGCAGGGTGCATGGTATGTAAAATTCACAAGCGAGTCGCGCTTGAATATTGAAATTAACAAGCCAAAGAGTTGCCATACGGCAAAGGGAAAATTTTACTGGCGAAAACTGTTAAATAATGGACAAGTGTCATGATGATATTTTAATATGCATTTATATTTTTTATTTCGCAAAAGAGAGAAGTCGAGTGAAATACTAGGTACTTGACTTTTTCATAACTTATAATAATTTTAAAAAATGTAATTTGGGTCAGTAATGTTTGCTATAGCTGGCTCTACGCATGAAACTTTTGTAATAAATCAGTCTCTAAATAAGTGTACCTATAGACTGATAAATAATGAAAAATAAAACTGAAATTGTTAAAGTTAAGTCCATTTAATCGTAACAAATAAAAGTTTAAATAACATAATTTTATAAATAACAATGCAACTAAACAAATCAACATTTAGTAAAGCAGAAAATTCACACAAATAATGCTATTGGTACCTAAATAATATTTTTAGTGAAGTTGTTACATACATATTTGCGCAAACTGATCGCATAATTCTTTATGCATCGGCCACTGTTGAACTTGACATTCCCTGTAAATATAAAAAGAAAATATTTTCTTACTGAGGCCAGGAGTGAATGAATTTGAAATTGAATGTAATGCTACGTTTACATGTGGGCCCATCCTCGGCTAATCGCTATTTCGGGGAAATCCCGTTAGCACAATGGCGATTGGCCGATGCTGGGCCCTTATGTAAACGCGGTATAAAAATGGAGCCCCCTTGGCCCAGGCCAATCACCAGTCGTCAATTGGCGTTGATCTGAATCACTGGGTAGGTGTACTGGAAATCTCGGAAAGTATCAAACTCAAATCATTTAGGTATTTTAATTACACAATTAAAATTGGTAAGCACTTTTGAATCGTCAAGTAGGTAGGTACATTGCCATTTGCTGGTCAATTCGAAAAGGTGCCAGTTAGTTGTACCTATAGATAGATATAAGAAGTTGTACCTACCATTTCAAAAATCGTGAATAAACTCTTTGAAGACAAACTCTTAAATTTAAGAATGTGCAAGAAACTCCATGGACATTCTCCTTCTGCGAAGCAGTACCGTCACCTAATGCTAGCAAAAGAGGCGGCGGCACGCGTGAGACAACGGCCCTCATGCCCCAGCTGCCTGGTTCCTGATTCAAATTTCCGGCCACCGTAGGGCGTAGGCGAGTAGCTCGCCGTTCGGCCGTCCGGTAACCTTCCGAACCAAGCTCGAGTTGTCGATGGCACGTAGTGTTCCACGCGCGCTTCAAGGTGATGTCAGCAAAACCGAGGCCCAGCAGGGTCGAACCTACTGGCCACTGGGGCCATGGGTTTGCTTCCAAAAGGAAAAACAAGGTACTGGAACGCAAGGCAAAGAATGAACATAGAAGTCCCTCTCACTCCGCCTTAGTGTGGGAGAAGTCACTGGATGATTTCCCACCTAAATAAAAAAAATCTGTCAACGGGAGAACTCATCAAATATTTTTATAGGACAACACAAACCTTCCGCAATACCACTCGGTTTTACACCTGGAGCACTTCTTAGTGGCCTTATCCCCGCACTTGGCACACTTGGCGCCCCCGCTGTCCAGCGCCAGCGCCGCGTCGCTCGTGTACGACTCCAGCAGACGCTTGGCCATGTCCCGCGACTCGTCGGACCCGTCCATGTGGAACAGGTCCAGTTGAGCTTTAGCGAGAATTTTTGTTCGCTTGTGTACTTGTTTTAGGTAGGCGTCTTTGATCTGCGATTAGAGATAAATCTATTCATTAAAAACTGTGTGATAAATAAATAAAACCACTAAGGAAGACGCCAGATAACCGTGGAATAACGGTCATTGACCCTCTTACATTTGTTGACATTCTTAATTTAAAAAACGGAAATCCTAACTAATACTATAAATGTGAAAGTGTGGATGTTTGTTAAGTACTTAATCAGGCAAAAAGGGCTGAACGGATTTCGATAAAATTTGGCATGCATATTATAGCCTTTGACATGGAAAAGACCACCTTACCTTACCTACCCTACCTTTACCTTACCTTACCTTTTATCTCGATTTCTTAAGTACCTACCTAATGCCACGCGGGTGAAGCCGCGGGCAAAAGCTAGTAAAGACATAAAGCTGTCTTGAATCGACCTGTATCGTGATTCTGTACATGATCTAGACCATGACGTTTAAAGTAAGATTGTTTTAATCTTGTTTCAGTGTGGGTAAGAGACGGCGCTAGACAACCTACAGGAACAAGATTAAAACAATCTTACTTTAAACGTCATGGTAACCCCGCTAGTAATGAAAAGCAGTTCATTGTTTTTTTTCGTGTACCTACGCAGAGATATTAGGAAAAGGTCAATGTACTTTATTCCACGGTTATCTGGCCCCTTTTATACAATAAGAGAAGTTGACAGCTTCGACTTCTATAAAAACCCGGGACAATGAAGTTCAGGCTTGCTCAGTAGACGAAACTAAACAACCTTCCACAAGATTTATTTTCAGGAAACGAAAAAAAAAATCAGCCTCGTTGTTTTTTTCAAAATGATAAACTTGATTGGACAATTTGTATGGAGAGGCCGAACAGCTCAGTCAGGAGGAAGAAAAAAATAATTTCCACTTCTACTCAGGGGCGTAGCTAGGTAATCAACGGACCGGGCCAAAAAAAAATTGCCCCATGGCAATACCTTGTCCAGCCCTTCAGTAGCTACGCCACTACTTCCACTCTATAGGTATCAAGAATACAAAGGTATGGGATTCTGTTGGCATGCCAAGTGTATAAACCTCAAAAATATAATTATTTCTTGTTTCTGTACAACGCATTACTTTAGACTGTAATGTTGTCATAAATTGTAAATAAATAAATTAATAATAAATCTACATTACCTGTGGAACAATCTCGATGAGCGTACACCCGGGGTTCTTGACGCCATTAGTACGGTTATGAAGACTGGAGTAGTCCCCTACAGCCAGCCGGCTGATGAACATCTTCAGTTCGCCCAGCGGCGGGATCTGGTCCAACATCTGTTCCGTCATCTTTGCTTGCAGCTAGACATGACCACATTTTTTTGTTATCAAAGAAAGAGCAGCAGCATCTTGCATCAGAAAATTTTAAACAGAGTATCGTTTGTAATTTCCTGATGGTGACCAGCAGTATAAAATTAACAGTAAGTTTTTATTTAGAGGGAGATACCAATATTCAATTAGATACTAGTCCATTTCATCATCATCATGTCAGCCGATAGACGTCCACTGTTGGACATAGGCCTCCCCAAGTATCGCCATAATGAACGATCCTGCGCGTCCCGCATCAATTGGATTCCCGCAACCTTCACCAGGCTATCGATCCACCTTGTATGAGGCCTCGGAAGGCCTACTACTCTACGTCTTCTGGCACGCGGTCACTACTCCAGAACCTTTTGGCCCCAACGGCATCTGTTCTGTGAGCAATGTGCCCTGCCCATTGCCACTTAAGTTTGACGATTCTTCGTGCTATGTCGGCAACCTCGGTCCTCCTGCGAATATCTTCATTTCTACGTTAGCTTTAGAACTAAATTAGACCGACGCACACGTGGGCCACGCCTGATTTGTACGTAGCGGCGCGTCGTGTGGCGTGAATCTAATGTAGCTCTACAAGTCTAGTTACCATATAAAATCTATGGAGACTGACGCGCCCAGATCGGTGTATGTGGCACACATGTGCGCAGTTTAGTTCTGCGTTAAACAACCATTGAGACTTACCCTACAGAAAGCGTTGCGCCTGCACTCGTCGATGGTGTAGTAGTGCGCCAGGCGCGGCTCCAGCAGCAGTTGTCTCACACACAGCCACAGCTGCACCTCGGTGCGGTGCATTTGAGACAAGTCTTCGGCAGACGGCTTGCTCCAACGACCGACTGTTTAAACGTTAAAAAAGATATTTTACTGAAAATAGAAAAGTTGAGGGAGTGTGTTACAAAGTGCAAACATAAGTGCAGTCTCAGTTTTTTTACTATCATAATCCAATGGGATCAGTGGGACCATCAAGTGTGCAGAAGTAAACTTTCTGATTTACTGGGTTATCAATGCAAACTTCCAAACTCCATTAATTTTAATTTTTAATATCATATGTATGCGGAACAGTGTCGAATCCTGCAAGCCTCCGTTGAAAAGGGAGGACCCTTCGACCTAACGGGTGTTTTGTCTGATCAGGCCAACTGCACTGCCCGATAGATGGTTTAGTCGGGCTGTTGAATAATATGGTCAAATCTCGCAGAGGATTAATTGCGCGATGCATGATTACGTAGATTGATTATTTAACATTCGCATATTCGGCAGTAGTTCTCAAGACCATGGGGACAGTATTTTTTATTACGAGGACACCGAAGACGAAGAAATTATTGAAGCGTTTGTGGTAAGAACATCTTACAGTTAAACATCTGCAGTTCATCTTTGTCGTTTCTCTTCTTCCACGGTTCATGTAAAAGCAGGTGCGTGAGGAGAGAGGGCACGTCATGCGTCTTGTACAGGTTCGTGGAGATTGATGCGCCCGCGCCGCCTATCTCCATGTGTTCGGCTATGTAGCTGAAAAAAATAATAATAGATATCTCTGATCTGATTGTTGTATATAACTAAAGTCTTAATACATAGCATGGGTAGGATGAGAGCAGGACGAAAATATGCATCTCAATGATGAGAGAAAAGGATAAATAGCTACAAAAACTTTCAAAGCCTGTCTAGAAAATATTAGTTTTCCGGAGATCTATGAGACAAGTGATCCCAATATAGCCTATAATGCTTTTATCGACACTTTTAAGTTGTTTTATGACTTGTGTTTCCCGTTTACCCGAGTCAAAGTCAATATTATAAAAAAACCTAAATGGTTGTCCAAAGGTGTTAAATTATGCAGCAAAAGGAAAAGACATCTTCTGTGGCAATTGAGGCTTAATCCTACTCAGGACAATAAAACCAAGTTTAAAAACTATTGTAAGCTATATAAAAAAAATATAAAACTGACTCAAAAGGCACAAAACAATTTTAAAATAACTAAAGCCAAAAGCATGGCAAAAACAACTTGGCAAATCATAAATCAGAAAAAATACAATATTCCCAGCCAGCGTATTGAAAAAATTAAATCTTATAATAAAATTATAACGAATCCAAAGGACATTTCTAATGAATTTAATAATTACTTTGTTGATAAAATACAGCCAAAATTAATAGACGGCAGCCAATCTAAAGCAAGTAGGAAAATAGACACAAGAATTAACTCAATGTTCATGGCACCTAGCGTGCCATATGATATATATAAAATAATAAAGTCCCTAAAAAATACAAATAGCGTAGGATACGATGGCCTCTCTACAAAAATTTTAAAATCTGTAGCTAATGAGATATGTGTTCATTTAAGTTACATACTTAATCTTAGTATAAGTGCTGGCATATATCCAGATGCTTTAAAAACATCCATTGTAAAACCCATCTTTAAAAAGGAAAATAGAGAGTTAATGGAAAATTACAGGCCTATCTCTTTGATTCCGATTATTTCAAAAATTTTTGAGAAGTTCATTTATAAGGAACTATACAAATACTTGGAAAAAAATCATATTTTGTGTGAACAGCAAAAAGGATTTAGGCCAAGCAGAACAATAAATATGGCTATTTTTGACTTTATACAGAATATCATTAATAATGTAGATAGACGTAACCCAGTCTGCGGGATTTTTTGTGACATGACGCAGGCGTTTGATTATGTCCATCATCCTACACTACTAAAGAAGCTCGAAGCTTATGGTATTAGGGGTAATGTCCTAAATTTGTTTCAGTCTTATCTACATAATAGACGACAAGTAACTGAAATTAGCAGAATTAATTTAGTTAATAAACATGACGAGACGTACAGATCACACGAGCGAATAGTTAGTTATGGGGTACCACAAGGAAGTGTATTAGGCCCTTTGCTATTTATTCTATATATAAATGACTTACCGGAATACATTGAACAACCATTGACTCTATTTGCAGATGACAGTACTGTGACAATACCTTTGAAAAGTGTAGATACTTACGAAAATGACATTAATATTTCTTTAAAATCTATAATACAATGGTTAGACGAAAATAACTTAAGAATAAATATAAGCAAAACAAAGGTAATGCATTTTGATCAACGCATGCCAGATAAAAGCAATTTGCACGTGCAATATAATAATGATAGTATTAACGAGGTAGTATGTACTAAATTTCTAGGGCTAGAAATAGACAAAAAGCTAAATTGGAAACAACATATAGAGACGCTATGCAAAAAACTAAGCACATCTGCTTACGCTTTACATACTTTGTCATCGATTGTAAATTTAAACGCACTTCTGGCAGCATACCATGGTTTAGTCGAATGCCACCTACGATACGGTGTTATCTTTTGGGGCAACTCTACTGAAAGAGAAACGGCATTCAAAGCACAGAAAAGATGCATAAGGTCCTTTTTAAAACTGCAAACTACAGACAGCTGTGTGCCATATTTTAAGCAGCATAAGATTTTAACTTTACCATGCATATATATTTTGGAAATGGCTGTGTTTGTAAAGTTGAACCCGGATCGTTTTAAGCGCATATCAGACGTATTTCCACGAAATAGGCGTGATAATAGTGGGCTTTGTCTCCCTAGTGCGAAAACGACTTTAATGCGCAAAAGTGTCTGTTACATGGCGCCAGTCATTTATAATAAATTACCGAGGAGCTGGAAAGAATTAAACTTAACTTTATTTAAAAAAAAACTAAGGAACTTTTTAGTAGACAAAGCGTATTATAGTGTGACAGAATTTTTGTTGGAGAAAGGAATTTCTTGACTACTTTTTATAACATTATTGATGACATTTTAAATTTTATTTTTGTGACATTATAAATTTTATTTTTGTGACATTATAAATTTTATTTTTGTGACATTATAAATTTTACTTTTGATATTTTAAATTTTATTCTATTTTGATTTTATGACATGTATTATTTATTTTTTGCATTTTTCATTTTACTGTATTTAAAATTTTATGACATTTTGAATTTTTTGCTATAATTGTAATTTTTATGACATTTTAATCTTTTTTTGTTTTATTTAATTTAATTTTTGTGACATTTAAAAGTATTATTTTCCTGACTTTTATGATAATGTTTTATTATAATTTTTTAATTTAATTTCAATTCTTTTCACATTTTTATTTTTTGTTTTAAATGATTTTAATTTTTTGCCATTTTTAATATTTGCTTTATGTAATTTAAATTTGTTTGGTTTAATTTATTTGTTTTGTTTATTTTGTGTACCTACTCGGAATCTCCAGTGTAGTTTGTACTTTTGCATGCCTTTTTGGTTAAATATGGCTGATGCTTACTATATTTTTATGTCGCCATTTTTTGTACCCATATTTGCAAAATAAAGATCTTATCTTATCTTACATTGTATGAATCTGACAGCTGTCATCCGCACCATCCTACCCTGATAATGTATCCTATAGTTGTCGACTAATTTTACGAGAACGAGAAGCTTTTAAGCAAACGATGTAGCCTCTGACCGTTCTATAACGCCTTTAAGAATTTCGGGATTCATTATTAATGGCGTCTTCTCCTAGACATGGGCATCCACCAAACGTACATTAGCATTGACCGGTCCTTTGCTCCTTACATCCAGACTTCTGGTTATGAGTCCTGAGGCCATCAACAGCTCATTGGTTCACCTTGTGACAGAACTTTCGGTGTTATGTATATCTTACAGTGCACGGACACTGTTTCAGAACTTTTCTTTTGATTAAAAATAACTTACCGCACGATGGAAATACATCTCATGCTGATGTCAAATTGAAGATCGCGCTTCTGTCTGTTTAACTCATCGATGGCTGTCTCACTTTCTAGTTCCTTAGCTGACATTGGCTTCAGGTAGTCGTTACTTAAAAAAATAGTAAGTAGTTATTATTACTATTACATACATATCATAATAATATACGAGTCAAATTTAGTTTTGCTAATGTTGCCAGAGACTTAAATATGCACAACACAGGCTTTCCTACAAAAAAAAAAAAAAAAAATAAGGAGAATAGCCCCCAATAGGTTTTTAGAGCTGCATTTGTTATACACCCCCACATTTTACGCAATGGGTTCGGCAAATGTGTACAAGTACCCCCCATGATCCACGCAATGGGTTCGGCAAATATGTACAAGTACCCCTCATGATTCACGCAATGGGTTTGACAAAATGTACAAGTACCCCCCACGATCCACGCAATGGGTTCGGCAAATATGTACAATTACCCCCCAGGATTCACGCAATGGGTTCGGCAAAATAATATGTACAAGTACCCTTCACGATTCACGCAATGCGTTCAGCAAAATAATATGTACAAGTACCATCCACGATCCACGCAATGAGTTCGGCAAATACGTACAAGTACCCCTCACGATTCACGCAATGGGTTTGGTAAAGTTGTATAAGTACTCCCATGATTCACACAATAGATTTGGCCTACCTTTGCGTTCCTTGATGGCTGCAGTAACTCTTACGAATAGTCCTGCAGCCCTGTAAATTACTTACAATAAGATTTCTCTTATTTATTTATGTCCGATTTTTATACTAACTTGATGAGAGCCAGCAGCGCAGTAAGTTGATCGACGGCATAGTGCAACAAGTCCACCACTACTTCGCTGATGCACTGCGCGCCGTCCTCATGGAACAACACGGTCTCCAGCAAACCCACGGCCGCTGCCTCGTGGTACAACTGTAAAATGATATAGATTAGTAAAACCCTGGAAAAAGTTACCATCATGAACACGATTGAATCTCCTCCAAGCGTCGCTTATAATATTACATTCCAGAGATCGCGGGAATCCACTATAGACAGAAAAGCATAGGAAGTCATCAGAGTCGGATTAAACCGGCGCGGGGCCTGTAGCAAATATGGTAGTATTTGCTACAGGCCCCGCGCCGGTTTCCGCCAGGGCCCCACTAGACCTTTGTAAAATTATAAACGCTTTATTTTTCTCATTGGCCGCAGGGCGTTTAGGTAGCAATAACCCCATAGGCAGTTGCGTACTTATATTTACTTTATGATAAATCCTGACTTGCTCATCTAAGTGGTGTTCCCTATTGCGCGAGGCCGGTTGGCCGCCGCCGTTGGAAGTCACCAATTTAGCATCATCTGCCGAGCTTGTCCGCAACTTATGTTATATTGGGTCGACTTTCACTGCTTACTGGCACTCAAAGAGGCCTTCCTCGCACAAGCGAGGGCTATCGAGAAACGAGGGTATTTTTATGAATTGACAGGTTAACACACACACAATTTCACTTGATGTTAAGCAACCAAGTGGTCGAACATTGCGGCTTGCGACAGACGCTGTCTCGTTTTCGAATTTATGAAAGAAAAAGGGCCTTGCTGATGTGCCTTCGCCCACGCCTAAATTAGTCCACGCTACGCCTCTGCCATCCACCATCACACAGCTCACAGCACAATCTACAAACAAAGCACGTTCGAGCATCGCACACATAGACACCGCTCACGGACACGATATCTCGGCTCAATCGTCCGGTCGCACTTGTACCTGTAAACATGAGATTAACTTCTGTACCTATCTATGTTGTTGCTATACTGGATAGCACGATACTTCTTGGGTATGACTGGTTATCAGCGTAGGAAGAAAAAAAAAATAACTGAGTAAATGGTGACAATAGAAAAGTTTTACCAAATAACGTCTTACCACCATATAAACTCCAAAAGTATTTTCAGGTGCTGGCTCCAGTTTAATTATTTGTGGATATATCTTCATGCGCCATACTTGGATGCATATGGCTTCGTAAACCAATACTGGAAGCTGAAAATCAAACCGCTCTGATAAATTCATAATATACAAAACCATGCTTCTGTTGTGGCTTTGCCCGCGTGAATGTTAGTTTGTCCGTACAAACTTTGCCCGCGTGAATGTTGGTTTGTCCATACAAACTTTGCCCGTGTGAATATTGGTTTGTCCATACAAACTCTGCCCGCGTGAATGTTGGTTTGTCCATACAAACTTTGCAAGCATGCATGTTGGTTTGACCATACAAACTTTGCCCACGTGAATGTTAGTTTGTCCATACAAACTTTCCAAGCGTACATATTGGTTTGTCCATATAAACTTTGCCCGCGTGAATGTTGGTTTGTCCATACAAATTTTGCCCGCGTGCATGTTGGTTTGTCCATACAAACTTTGCCCGCGTGAATGTTGGTTTGTCCATACAAACTTTGCCCGCGTGAATGTTGGTTTGTCCATACAAACTTTAGAACCCCAACTTTCGCTTAGGGAATTTTGGAAAATCTTTGAAATTTTTTCTTTGTATACCCACATCATCTAAAGAAGATCTTCACCTACAATATTGTTTAATTCTAGGTCCAAGAGTTTGGGTTGGGCAATGATGATGTCTACCTTAAATAATTATACAGAACTAGCTTTTGCCCGCGCGGCTTCGCTCCCGCTCTTCCCTACTTCAGCCTACTATACCCTGCTCTACCCTACTATACCCTACTATACCCTACTCTACCCTACTCTACCCTACCCTACTCTACCCTACTCTACCCTACTCTACCCTACTCTACCCTACTCTACCCTACTCTACCCTACTCTACCCTACTCTACCCTACTCTACCCTACTCTACCCTACTCTACCCTACTCTACCCTACTCTACCCTACTCTACCCTACTCTACCCTACTCTACCCTACTCTACCCTACTCTACCCTACTCTACCCTACCCTACTCTACTCTACTCTCCTCTACCTTACTCTACCCTACTCTACCCTACTCTACCCTACTCTACCCTACTCTACCCTACTCTACCCTACTCTACCCTACCCTACTCTACTCTACTCTCCTCTACCTTACTCTACCCTACACTACCCTACTCTACCCTACACTACCCTAATTTTCCTTTTTTTTCCATAAGAACCTTATCCTCATAATAACGAACACAACAAAAAAAATTTGCGAAATCGGTCCAGGCGTTGTTGAGTTATGCGCTTACCAACACATTTTGCGATTCATTTTTATATTATAGATATATCCTTATGTATCTTGCATAGTGAGCAGTGGCTTATCATCTTAGATCAGACATAACATTCGTCTAGTCGGAGGATATTCCCTGTTCAACGGAGGTATGTGGGATGTTGCACTGTGTTCCTAGTGTAACATAAGAACTAATTAAACTACGAAATCCTGCATCATGCAATTAGAGTTCTCCGTGCGATTTGAACCTATACAACACCCCGAAATCATCTATTGGGACAATTGCTTGGATCAGACATAACACTCGTCTGGTCGGCGGATCGTCCGGAGGAGAGTCGGCGCACATCAAGAACATAGCATTTTTTTAGACTACGGAAAAATTTAAATTATGAGCAATTGCAATTCCTTACGCAAATTTTATTTTGCATTGTATGGTTAGTTATTAGATTCATTTTTCCGTAGTCTCAGAAAATGCTTTGCTCTTGGTGTGTGATGACCCTTGGGATACAATTAGGTATAGACCCACCTTCCCAGAGGCAATAAGAGTTTCTTTCGTGAGTTCTTCTTGCATCGAAGAAGCTTCCAAGACTGCTTGTTGATTTAGTTTCTGTAACCTCAGATGCCAATCCACCCATCTAAAATTGTTATTATATATATTATTATTTATTATTAGGTTTATCAATGTAAATGATTTTTAATTCATGGGCAATTTAGCAGGCGGTGAAAGTATGAATTTGATTTTTTTTTTAAAAGAAATCTCTTCAAATTAATGAATTAAATTAAACACAGTATAATAAAGAATTCAACTTATAATTTTTGATCTTGAACCTTTTACGAACTTACGCCTGACTTTTTTTTATGGTGGGAAAAAATCATGCAATGACATCCCCCGCTCTTGGACGGAGCGAGAGATAGTGTCAGACTCTTACTGACTAAAAGACCCACCCCGTTCCTTCTAGCCTGCATACCGGGGCTCGAGCGCCCTTTCGGATAACCCTGGCCCCTCTAGGCTTCGACCCGGCTGGGTTCCTGCTGTTGCTGACAACTCCTTGAGGCGCGCGGGAACAGTGTGCGCCGTCGACGACTTGGGCTTGGTTCGGACAGTTACCGGACGGCTGGACAGCGAGCTACCCATTGCTCACTGTCCGCAAGCCCGCGCCTACGGTGGCCGGAAATCGGGATCAGAATCCCGGCGGCGGCGGCGGCGGCGATAACGCCTTTGCCTGATGCGTTCGGTCTCCTCCTTTGCGAGCATTAATGCTTCGCAGAAGTCGGCGACCGCCTGCCACTCCTCCTCGCTCCGGACCATGGCCTAACTTACCCCTGATGACCAATGGATTCGATACGGGATGGTTCCATGCTGTCGACAAATAAATCTAGCTCCCCTACGTCTAGGGCACTAAGTTGAGGATCTTTTTCAACCATTTTGACAATTTAATTTCTATTAATAATGTATTTTGAGTCAGCCAACTCACACTTTTTTCCTTTTTTGTTTGTAACTATGGAAACCGTGGTTCAATAAAATTTCAAAAAATTGCGCTACCGGAAGTTATCAAAACAGATGTCAAAAGATGTAATAACTTTTTTTTGGATTTTTATGACGTGGTCACTTGGACTTTTAAGTCAACGGATGGTAGAACAAGAAAAAATAAGTGAAACTGTTAGTTTTTATTGTCAAAAACCAACCACTCATTCGTGAAATCGTGAGTTCAAAAATAAAACTGATAAGCGTCGAGAGCAGTATAAAAAAAGTAACAAACACTGTGCCATTATTTAGATGAAATTAGAAAAAAAACAATAATTATTTTAGATAATTGGTTCTGTTGTTAAGTATTTATTTGGGATTTCTTTGACATTGATATGAACAAGCCTCAGTGTTACTATACAAAAAAACAAAACAAAATGGCGACTGGCGGAAGTCTGTATTCTGTCTTTCTTTTGATAATTTGACACACGTGCCGCGTGGATCTTTGCCCCGCAGGTTGTTAAAAAATAATATATTTATTAGATTTTAAGTGGTAAAATAGTTCGTAATTTCATAAGGATTATATTTACAGTGTTGGTAAAATAGAATGTTAAGTGAATTTTGTGAAATGTGTTGATAAACTCGATGGGTAGGATGGTGTCATGCCGCCACACCAAATGATCCTTGTTTTTTTGCCAAAATCAAATCAATTGTGGGATTAGAATGATATAAAAGCGCATTAGAGTTACTAATTTTGTTGTGAATGTACATGTTTTCTAGTTATTTACGAGTAATTTGTAAGTTTGTACAACACGACCTAACCTAACCTCAACGACAATACAAGTGTGCTACAGCGGAGAAACTGTTGAAAAACTACAATTATTGTGTTTTCTAAAGTGATTAATGGTTCGTTTGTCGTAATCTTTGGGGTTCTCACAGTTAATTTGTGAAAAACAACAGTATTTCAGTCTTGATACCATGTAGTATGTTCGCATGCAAACTGTAAATATTCTTTACTTCAAATCTGTAGACCTTATTCCTTTAGAGGTTCAATGACGATGCAGCAGTATAGTAAGAGCAAAGGCTACCTTATTGTTCTAAGGATTCAGTTCCGAGAAACTCAAGATTATTTTGATGTTTGTGAATCACATGCACTATTTTACCTACCTATCTTGTTATCAACTTACTGTAGTATATTTCATGAAGTTAAATCTAAAGTACCCTATATTTTTCTCCATCCATTCTTCGTGAAGTTCACAATTCATCATTTCAGATATTTTTTTTTTGGCTCATTTTCTTTAACTTTCATTCTCCATTTTTAGCACGATGGTTGCCGTAACAGAGAAGAAGGCTGCGGCCGAAAAGAAGCCTGCGAAAGGCAAGGAGGACAGCAAGAAGCTGCCTGCCGTCCCCGAGTCAGTGCTCAAGCACCGCAAGAGGAGGGAAGCACTCCGCACTCGTCGTCTACAGGTATCACAATTTTTACAAGTATCATAGAAAAAGCATTACCTTCCTTCTGAGCAGCAGGGTAGTTTTGTGTTGTTGCCAATTAGACTAGATCAAAGTAACAACACTTTAATTGTCATCAAAAACTATTTTTTGTAAGAGTTTTAATTATGTATGCAAACTCAGATACCTAGTTTATCTTTCACAAGAAAGAGTTTTTCAACTCTCTTGTTCTTGTATAGACTCAAATAACTCGCCAATGACTTTCTGAGACAATAGAAACCGCAAAAAATAATAATTAATATTAATATTTAAGTGGTTTCAAATATACAAACTAGCAGCCTGCCCCAACTGCCCTGGGTTTTACAAGTACAATTTAAATACACTTCTATCTCTAATATATTTTACATGTGTACCCAAAATTTTCCTTGTGAACCAGTCGTCTATTGGTGTACTACGTGTTCCAAATGAGAATAGGACCGATTTCTATGTTTTGACGTCTCTTCATACTGTCAAATCGAAGAAATATTGGCAAAATTGAAGAACTGAATTCTGATTAAACTTTTTTCGTTCACAGTTCATAAATAAATTAAATTTTTCGTTAATTAATTAATGTTTAAAAATTTCTTTCCTCGATTTGACAGTAAAACGTGATGTCACAACATGGCGGGCGATCCTATTCTCATTTGGAACGCATTGTAATTGTATGAATCCATTCAGTAATTAAGATTATCACAAACAGACAAACATGCAACCCAGTAACTGGGTCTGGCAGTTGCTCGGTGTAAAATAATCAAGCTGGTTTGGAAAAGCTTACGAGGATGATGTGACAGACAGACATAGTGGGTGGATTTTAATTTATATTATTTAAGGATTGTTCTATTTACGTGATGATCCCAACACTTAAAGGCATAGTTCATCTGACTAAGATGCTGTTAACTTTTATAACTGATGAATCAAAGACTGCACTTCATCTCTACAATACTCGCAACACAAACTAATACAAATTGTTCATACCAGGTCACCCTCAAGAGGCGTTCAGTGGCCGTCAAGAAGCGTAAGGAGATCTTTAAGAGGGCCGAACAGTATGTTAAGGAATACCGCATCAGGGAGCGAGATGAGATCAGGCTAGCCAGACAAGTAAGTCATTCATATATTTTATTATCATCATCATCATCAGCCTTTTTAATGTTCCCACTGCTGGGACTCAGGCTTTCTCTTTATGAGACGGAATGGGCCGTAACCCACCATGTGGGCCCAGTGCGGGTTGGTGGATGTCACGTGTCTTTGAATTTTTGGTTCTAGGACATGCCGGTTTCCTGACGATGTTTTCCTTCACCGTTTTGAGAGCAATTGTGATGAAATAAATTACACAAAGTAATGCTGAGTTCGAACTTCGAACCCTCGATCTTACAACTCGTAAGTCAAGGCCGTTACCATTGCTCTCATCATTTTGTTATTATAGTTAGCCATATGGTCCTACTACTGGGCAAAGACCTCCCTCCACTCCTTCCAACAAGCTCGCTTTCTCATTTCAATTCTTAAGGAAGCCAATTCAGGTTATCCTGCCATCTCCTTCGTAGTCTGCTTCGGCTCCGCGTTTTACGGCCCACAGCTTATTAGACATGCAGCAGACATGTCCTGCCCAGTCCCATTCATATACGTATAGGCTCGCATTTCACCACTATCTCGCCTGATGGTAAGTGATGATGTGGACGACGATCGGCCAAGTTTGCCTAGAAGTAACCAATTCACAGGACTTCTAGTTTGTAGTTGTCAGGAAGCACAGACTCCGTCAGGGAATTCCACTCCTTAGCCGTATACATGATAAATGTGTTCCTTTATTTCTTTTAAAATTCAGATTAGTAGTACTTGTAGTAGCAACAATGTTATTGCTTGATACATTTTTCGATGTGCCATAACAAAACCAAGTCTAGAGAGGACTAGACATTTCTTAATTAATGAAAAAAATATAGAAAATAATTGACTTCCGTAACCTTGTGAATTTATAAAGTTATGTAATTTTATTGATTAGATACATTTTGACTGCTAAAATGTATATTTGTTGTTACTGAATGCTTGCTACAGCTTTCAGAGATGTTGTTTGATACCCTGACCCACTAACTATACAATACCATGTGCTTACTTACCATCTGTTTGTTTTCACAGGCTCGCAACCGCGGCAACTACTACGTCCCCGGAGAAGCGAAACTTGCGTTCGTCATCCGTATTCGTGGTATCAACCAGGTTTCACCCAAGGTAAATATTTCTTTTTTAGTTACGTATTTGGTGAAACACGGGCTGTTTTCGAAGGCCATAAGAATACATAATACTACAAAACAGCGCTTTTGTTGCGCTTGAGTGCTGTTTTAGCTGTTTTTTCCAGACATCTTTATTATTTACCTACTAACTGAGCAAATAAAAATATTATTATTATTATTTTGTCAAACACTCGTGGAGAATTTTATAAATGATACATATCTTTTTGTAATTTAATGATTTGATCAGACTGTCATAAATAATATTTTCAGTACCTTACTAGCTAAGGTTACTGGTACAAATCTGATTATGACTAGATAACTGATTGCATATACAGAATTAAAAAAAAAAACCTAACTAAACGAGGTTAATGTTTCCAACTCATTTCTCTGAGGAGAGACACTGCAACAGACAGATAGTAGTAGAGTAAATTAATTGAAAGATAATCCCAAAAAGTTTGTCAACTGTGTTCCAGTGTCCTTTGTCCTTTTGACAGGAATATAATATATCTGATGGCAATCGTCAATTCCACAGTCGTTTCAACAATTATTTATTTTCTTTTCTGTCCGACAGGTCCGCAAAGTGCTGCAGTTGTTCAGACTGCGCCAGATCAACAACGGTGTGTTCATCCGTCTGAACAAGGCCACCGTCAACATGCTGCGTATCGCCGAGCCCTACATCGCGTGGGGATACCCCAACCTCAAGAGCGTTAGGGAGGTCAGTATTTGAAACATATTCTCCTTTTGATTTCTTGCAAATGAGTTTCTAGCGACGTATATAGCGCCACATAAGCTTTCGCCTCGTCGTTTATACCGCGTACGTCGAAGGACTGGAACAATCTGCCTGCTGCGGTCTTCCCTCCCGTCCATAATTTGAGTGTCTTCAAAGCAAGAATGAATAGGCTCAAAAACTAGTGCGCCTCACCATCAGAGATTGCATCACTGCTTACCAGATGGCAGTCAAGCACTAGTTCATATCAATTCTTCGCGCAATTAGTTCTCCGTTCGATTTGAACGTATATAACAGCCTGAAATCATTTCTTGAGCAACTACTCAAAACAGACAGACAACACCTATGATCTGGTCGGAGGATTCGCCCTTTTGGAGATGTGCGGTGTGCTTATAAGACAATAATTATTGGTAACTAGCAACCCGCCCCGGCTTCACACAACTGCTGCAAATCTAGTAATATGGGTGGAAATTACATGAAACTCCGTTCAGTAGTTTATCATGAGCACACAAACAGATGTGGTAGGGGATGTTGTTAGAAAGTTGATACATCTATTCACATCACACGAGTTTGACACGCCTCTCCAAACCCTTTGCAGAAAGAATACATGTTTAATTTTTATACTTTGAAGAACCATATTTGATCTTTTCTTCTTACTCCATGTTCCGTTTCATCATAACTAATCAATACCAATTCTTCTTCAGCTGGTTTACAAGCGTGGTTTCGCGAAAGTGAACGGCCAGCGCGTGCCCATCTCGTCCAACACAATCGTTGAGCAGAAGCTCGGCAAACAGAACATCATCTGCGTGGAGGACCTCATCCACGAGATCTTCAGCGTAGGAGAGAAGTTCAAGGTGAGAATCGTATTTATTTATAACTAGTGTTTTTTCACGGTTTCCAGATGCTGTGACATTGTTTTTGCAAAGTTTTTTTTTTTATAAATAGATCAAGACCAATAAATCAGTGACAGCATTTTTATAATCCATAGCATAGCATAGTCGGCCTTACAATGTTCCACGGCTGGGATTCAGGCCTCCTCTCTAGGAGAGAGAATTTTTATAATCCTTTGATAAAGTTATGAAAAATCATTTTTACGCACAACAATTGCAGTCTTTTATTGGGCATTGTCGTCATTTGACCTAGATGAGATACATCGTCCCACCACAAATCACTGAAACGCACAAAACGTCGTGTGACGTCACACGTTGGAGCGCCGCATGCAACGAAATTATTCTTGCAACCTACCATACCTTTAAAGCTGCATAACTTATTGATTGATTTATTTATTTTTTTAATCTTCATGCAAAAAAAGTACATAGGCGGACTTAATGCCTTAAGCATTCTCTACCAGTCAACCTAGGGTGGTGGTGAAGAGACAATATGGTAGGCGCACAAAAAGAAAATTTTGGTATTAAAACAAGAGTAAAAATATACATAATTATAGAAAAAATACACATACATATATATTTAATATAATATATATACTACATATATATATTTATATAAAGTAAGGACAGAAGTTTTGAGACGATTCTGCTATTGATGTAGAAAATGATTACGCAACTTCCACTTAAATGCATACCGACTTTCAGCCGTCCTGATATCGAGAGGAAGCACATTCCACAGAAGGATGGACAGTATATAAAAGGAAGAATGAATTTATTAAGATATTTAAATGATTCTCTCATCATTTTGTTATATTTTACTAAAAATTTTCATAAATAGTAAAGAAAATGAAAACTTTTCTATTATATAGATGATACTGCAGTGATAAAGATGCCACCTTACTATTCGATTAAGGTAGAATTGCACTGCGCACACGTGTGCCTCACTGCCACTTACGCCGATCTGGGCGCGTCGCTCTCCGTATTTTTTATATGGAAACCAGACTTGTAGAGCTACACTTGATCCACACCACGCGATGCGCCGCTACACTACAAAATCGGTCTAATGTAGTTCTAGCATTACTGTTTTATGTAGTGGAGACATCAGCAATTTTTTTTTTTGGGGCTTCTATTTAATATATTTTCCTTCCACAGTACGCCAGCAACTTCCTCTGGCCCTTCAAACTGAACAACCCCACTGGCGGTTGGCGC
The DNA here is from genome assembly GCA_929112965.1 of Mythimna albipuncta. Classification (NCBI taxonomy): domain Eukaryota; kingdom Metazoa; phylum Arthropoda; class Insecta; order Lepidoptera; family Noctuidae; genus Mythimna; species Mythimna albipuncta. The sequence continues at coordinate 11,586,206 of OV815981.1, forward strand.
AAGAAGACCATCCACTACGTCGACGGAGGTGACTTCGGAAACCGTGAGGACAAGATCAACGAGCTCCTGAGGAGAATGGTCTAAAATAAACATAGATTATAATTATTACAAGCGTTTTTGTTTGCTATCCCTTTATATTTTATTCACTCAAGATTTTAATGTCCTGAGAATGTGACCTCGTTAGAATCATACTGATATTAAAATCCTTCACGCTCTAACGGATTTGATGGAACGCTGTTTGGGCAATAATTGGTGTGCGTGTGGATTGAGTGTCCTTATTTAACTATTATGTTTCACGCCCAGGTTTTGGTTTCACAATTGACTCTGTGTTACACATGTAAAACAGAGTAAGAATATTAAGAATTTATTAAGCCAAAATAGTAGAATTTAGGAACACTCGTTCCGCACTAGTGATGGGCAATGATAATAATCCGGTTAATATCATTTGGCTAATAATCGAACTCAGTTAATAGCCATTAATAGCAATTATGGATGATAACCCTGCTATTAATGTTATTTTAGTGATTGAAAATTTCCCTTCATGGTTTTCAGGCTTAGGACTGTCAAATCTGACAGTCCTAAGCCTAATCATATGTCTAATCAGACATTCATTTTCCTCATCTTTCTTTGTAGTAAATAAATGTGCAATTTGAAACTAATCTGGCCCATTTAAAAATATTATTTATTTATTTTATGATTACACACACAAACCAACAACACACGAAAAAGGAATTCTTCACCGAAACATATCAGTCGACGTACTGATTCCGGATTCGGTTGGCGTCGCTGTACTGCAGTTCATGCATCTCTTTCTGGCACGAATAATATTAGCGCCAGAAAGAGATAGCACGAATTCCACTCCCTAGCTGCATGCACAATGAATGTGTTCCCAAAACGTAGCCAGTAAACTATAGTAGTCTTTGCCAAAACGTTTTGTGCGTGTATAGCCGTACGTCTGGTAGTCCGATGATGGAACGGATTAGGCGGAATTAGGTTATGCAATTCCGACGCACACTCTCCGAAATGCAACCGGTAGAAAACCGACAGGCTAGCGACTCTGCGTCGATGCTCAAGACTTTGAAGCTTCGACTTGACGAGTGTATCATCGCCAATTAACCTTCTGGCTCGCTTCTCAATTGCCTCAAGTGCATCAAGCTGACATCGAGCAGATCCGTCCCAAAGATGAGAGCAATACTCCAAAGGTACACGATCGAACTTGAGCTTGATAAAGTTTGAGCAGCTGTTCCGGCGTGAAGTACTGTGCTTCGATATATGGGTCAAAATTGAGTGTTGATGTCAACGTAACACCAAGAAGGTCAAGATGGTCGGTTATTGGCACGGTTACACCCTAGAAAGTTGGAGCGGGGCTGACTTGACTCCTTTTAGCGGAAAATAGACACGCCTGGGTTTTTGCAGCATTGAACTTGACCAAATTGGCATCGCCCCATTCAAAGACCGCCTCCAAGGACAAGTTCAAGCGCTTAACCATAGCCACTCGAAGAGACTGGATCTGTGACCCACTAGCTAGCGCGTTGGATATGTAACTCTCGACAACAGTGCTGTCATCTGCATACCTAAAGGTACCGCAAGGCTTGAGCAGATCGTTTATGTGCAGCAAGAATAATGTTGCCGAGAGTACCGACCCCTGAGGGACCCGGCATTAATAGCCATTTGGCCGGACGAACAGCCATCGATAACCACTCGGATGGACCGGTTACTCAGGAAGTCTGCGATCCAAGCACATAATCCAGCGGGTAAACCGAAAAATGGAAGCGTACTAATAAGGCCTTCGTGCCAAACCCTATGGCCTCACTCCAGATGTGGATGGCATACTCTAGAAGATCTCCAGTTGACCGATTTCGGCGAAAACCGTATTGACGGTTACTTAGGATATCATTAGCTTCTAGGTACGCCAGGAGCGTGTTGAGTACACGTTCCATAGTCTTACAGAGAATGGACGTTACTGAGATTGGTCGGTAGTTAGCTGTGTCAGCCCGACTCCCCTTCTTGGGCACGGGCTGTACATTAGCTTGCTTCCATGCAATCGCCACTTTTTCAGCTTCAAATGAAAGCCTAAATAGGCGTCTCAGGATCGGAGACAATTTAGGCGCACACGTTCTCAGAACAATTGCTGGTGTCCTGTCTGGACCGCTAGCCTTGTTCGCGTCAAGGTTACGTAGCACCCTGCGGACGTCCTTCTGATGGATGCGAATATCCGACATACTCGTATCGCAACCATCAGGGTGAACAGGGGGCCACGCGTTACCTGGATCTAGACGCGTATATTCCGCGAAGAGTGAGGCAAACTAATTTGCTTTCTCCTCAGCGGTATGTGCCAGCGACCCGTCGGGTTTCAGCAGTGGCGGTAGTGAGGGGCGGCAGAAGTTCGATTCAACCGACTTAGCCAGGGACCAAAACGCCTTACTACCCGCAGGGTATGAAGCTAGTTTGTTCCCGATGCGGCTAATGTGGTCGAACCGAGACCTCCGCATCACCTTCTTGGAAGACTTGGCAGCTCTGTTGAAAGCTCTCTTCTTCTGGCTTACGTCATTCTTGTGCATATGAGCATCGGTCCATGCCTGATATGCTGCGTGCTTGAGCGCGTTAGCGCGATCACACTCCGCACCATGGCTACGTCGGAGAATGGAATATAGTACTCCATTTTGTTAAATCAAGTAATTAATTAGGTAGATGGTTAAATCACAAAGCGAGGTGTCAATAGTAATTATGGTTTTTATAGTATTGGATCTCTAAATTAACACGTTTTCACATACATACAAAAAGTGAAAATAAATAAAAATAATTACAATACATTCAATCACACTGCGTACACGCACCCAGTTTATGATCACGCCCACAGATTTTACACTTACACATTTTTTTAACAATACATACATTAATAGCAGGGTTATCATCCTTTGCAAGGCTATTAATGGCTATTTATGGATTATAATCGATAATAACTCAAAGCATCCGGCTATTTACCCAACACTATTCCGCACCATAAGAGGATTGAGTGTTCTAAATAAACCTTCGTAAAATGCAAATTAAACGTTAAAATCAATTGATTTTTTTTATTTATTTATTTATTTTACAATTTATGTACACACAAATATACTGAGGAGGATAACATTATTAGAAAACTTTGTACAAAGGTACTGCTTATTTCAAATAGAAATTTCTTCCAGCAGACCTGCGAAAGGAGAAATTACAAGAGATGTAGACAGTAGTGTGCAGAAATGAGAAAGAAGAGTTAGTGAAATCTTAAATTAAACCAATAAATACTTATATAACTATATATAACTTATACTAAAAATAAATACATAATATTTATATATATACATATATACCTATACGATTTTTTTATTAGTTTTCACTATGTAACTCAACACAATTAATCCACATACAAATGTTAAACATATACCTACCTAGTATATTTCGAGATACGTGAGTGTAGTATTTTCTCAGGCTAGCGGATTGAGTGTTCCAGTGGCCCACTACTTTTTTCCCATCGATTTCACAATTCATTAAGTTATCACAATAATAATTGATTCCTAAATCCTATCTTGATTTCGTATAAATATAGTGAACTTTTAAAAAAGAACACTCAATCCACACGCACACCAATAATTGCCGTGACTTCCTATATTATTTATCACGCAAATCCAAATATCTATACAATGACAAATGCATTTAAAAATAGTCTGAAACAAACTTATTTTTGAGTGAAAATAAGTTTGTTTCAGACTATTTTTGAGTGAACGATGAGCGGAAAAAGAAAAATGCCTTTTATCAATTCTCCTCCTTTGGCACATGGGTAAACCATATTCTAGTGTGCTGATGGTTGGATAGCGCGCAACCACACCTTGTTCAAGTTTGATGCTGTCGACGATTTCCTCAAACTTTGGATCGATATCCAATAAAGTGGTCTCGCGGACAGAGCGCGCTAATCTCAATATAATCATGGTTGATTTCTCGGTATAAACATATCATTAATGAAGTAGGTAGGTACATAGATTTTTCGAAAACAACAGGCTTTGGTACTAATTAGTACAAATTGAACACTTGGAAGCGATAAGCGATGGAAAGAAAGAAAGAAAAAGTGTTTATTCACGTCAAACGACGCATACATAACAAAATAAATAACGTGACGACCAACGATTGTCACTACATTAGTAAATAAAACTGGGCGAGGGCGAGTTGTTTGAATAGCATTAACTTAAACATCAAATTTATAATTTCCATCACGGATCTTGAGCGCTGGCTTCAAGTTGCGCAGAAGTCAAATATTCGGTCTCTTTAGTGGTGTGAAGTGAGACACGGTGGCGGGGAGTATCAGTGATTGGGTCGCCGCGCCATCGCGTTGTGGAGTATTATTATTATTATTATCTTAAGTATCTAACAACGACGACGATCGGATCGCCAATGTATGGAATGCGCAAAGCGATGCCCACTCTGACGCCGAGCGCTCAAGATCCGTGACTGTAATTGTAAACAATTTATTGGATCACAGTTTTGATAACATTTTACTAAGTCCTCCTAAACTATGTAACATAATGGTTATACAATTACAAACAAGACACGAACGAGGTTGGTTGTAGACCAAAAGCTAAGCTAAGCTCACATAGCTTAAGTTTTTTTTATACTTGTGTGCAGTTAGTGGTCTGGAACCAGCGGTACACTAAATAGGTAACACTCCGATCACTCTTCTCTCAAATTGTTCAATAAGTGGTTCCACATCTTGTTCTGGAGAGCCTGTTATACGTTTTCGTACGGCTTTCTGTAGGGTCTGCAACAAACAGATTATTATTTTAGTTTTATATCTTTATAGAGTCAGCAAAACAAGTTTAATTTAGTTCATTAGGAGAGATCGCCCAAGGCGATTTTTTGTAGAAATGGTCGCGATGCTGGCTTCGCTCACCAGAATTCTGCATCGCTACTACCGCGATATAGCACGGTTGCAGACGCGATGCATCATCGACAGTAGAACACTCATAAACGCTCTTTTATGCCGTTGTTTGCATCGACGAAGTCGCGCATGTGCATCGAGGCAGTTGTGCGTAGCAAGTGCGACAAATACCCAAATGTACAGTTGCCAAAACGGATCTTGAGCGCTCGGCGTCAGAGTGGGAATCGCTTTGCGCATTCCATACATTGGCGAGCCAATCGTCTTCGTTGTTATATACATGCAGCAACGCAGGGAATGAATTAGGAGTGTCGTCTACGACGCGATGGCGCGGCGAGCCAATCACTGACACTCCCCGACCCCGCGTCTCACTTCGTCCTACTAAAGAGACGGAATATTTGGCTTCTGCGCAACCGCTCAAGATTCGTGGTGGCAACTGTACCAATGCAGCGGCGTTCAATATAAATGAAAAAGGTAATGAAATGATTTATTTGCTGTTTGTATATTTGAATAATAAAAATAAAGTGCTAACTCACTTCAACTGTTGCATAAGACGACAGATCGATGAATTCCTTTCCAGGAGCAAAACTGGCAAAAACACAGTAAATCAAATCAGACAAGAAATTCCTTATATTTAGTACAATCTTAGCATTTGTACTTGATATCATGAGTAAAGGATTTGAAAAGCCATCATTGTATATTTTTATTTTAACTTTCTCATCGCCTATTGAGAATATTAAGTTGATTTTTGACTTCAAAAAGTTTTCAGAAGTGAATTGTTGTAGAAAATAATTGACTTTCTTTGATGTTAGGTGTTTAGTTAGATCCTTCTGTCTGAATACTTCTTCATATTTATTTGGCAGTCTCACAAACATATTCCATTGTTTTGACACCAATTTGTGTCTTGAAGCATCTTCAAATTCAAACAGATTCCCATGTTGGTTCACTTCAGTTTGTAATATTAATTTCTCTAAAGATTCTTCCATATTTTTCAAGCACTGTTGTCTATTCCAATTCAAGTTGAATTTTATAAAGTGTTCAGAATATAATGTAACTTGCTTCCTGTATAGAATAATCCATATTTTCTGTTTAGTGTCTAAAGCTCCTGGTATGTTCGACATGATTTTTGTATAAACATTCATTTCACTGAAGTCTAAATCTTTATTTTTCAATGGAATTAAGAAACTTATTTTCTTTAAGTCTGTAACTTTTATACTTGTTGTTCTAATAATTTTACTAGCAGTTGCTAGAGTAAAGTGGATTTTCAAGTCTCCTAAAGAATTAGATAAAATATCACCAAGCTTATAATCTGATGTTGAAGTGATTTTGATTAGAAAGAAGAATGATTCTTTATCCAAATATTTACTGAAGTTGTCTGTAAGAATAGCCTTGCTATTCTCCATTATAGCATCTCCATAATTCTCATAGACAATGACTTTAAGGTTTATTATGCTGTCCATAATATCTTGTCTATTAGATAGTGAAAGAGCAGTGATGTAATCTTTTTCCTTTTTTAAAGTTTTGATCAATGTGTTACTCTTTTTCACTTCATCCATTATGTTTTGCAAGTATTCAGTGTTATTTAAAAGTTTTTCGGCTGGATAATACTCATCAGTGGACACTGGTTTCAAATATGATCCAGCATCGTCTATGGAGAATTTGTATATTAGATCCATGAATGTCGTACAGATTATTTGCTCTCCAATCCTGTCGAAGTCTTTGACTTGTTTGACAAACAATTGTCTGAATTTGACATCATTGGATATTATGTTTTCTGCTTTCCACATAGATTTACCATCTGTGTAGATTATAGTATCTTTATATGTTAAGAATTTGTGAATGACAATGTTTAAATGAATAATCTGAGGGGAACTTAGATCCTTTAAGGACAGTCTTACTATTGTTCCTATGTTTAGACCAATTAAAATATTCAGTTCTTCCGATTCAATGACTTGTATGCTACTTATCTCTGAAGGACATGAATAGAGTTTGACCAATGGCACATGCTCTTCAGTCATTTGAGAACTGTAAATACAACCATACACATTTACTTTATCAAATGTTACAATAATTAAACTGTGCTTGTTTTCAATGTTCAAATCCTCTGCCTTGAATACTGTTTTCAGGTTTTCCACAAGATTTTCTGGTAGTGGATGAACCGTCAACATGTATTTGTCTTGCGTTTGTATTAGTGGCAAGTGTTCTTCATAAATTAGTATGACATTTTTCAATAAAGAAAATTCATTGTTTACTTTATGAAGACGTAAAAAGTACGAATTGGCTTCGTATTTCAAACATAGTGCGTGGTCTGCGTCATAGAGCGCACTGGCCACTATACCAAGTTCTCGAGGCTGAGAACTGTATTTTAAACTCTTCGGATTTATGGTTTTCCACTTTATAGAAGTTGTGTAAATGTTCCCACTGCAATCCAGACATACCAAGTAATTACCAGCTATTATTAAGGAATTAACTTGAAACGTAGGCAATAATGTTATCACAACAGTCTCCAATTCTAGATTTTCGTAAATGAAGATTTGAAAATGATTCCAAAGTATTACTGTTTTGTTTGAAGCATTGCAAACTATATTCAAGTTGCTTAGCACTGTTTGGTCACATTTAAAACATTGTTTTGCAACTTCATTATCACCGCTGATATCCATTTTTATTCACAAATTGTTGATAAATAAATATTTACTGATAACTAAATTATGAAGGATTCCGGGCACTCGCGGCCATCAATAACTTGAGTTTGACAGGTTTGACAAATTTGACATTTTAGTTCAGAAATTATGGTATTTGTGATTATCAATAATAATTTCTGGACGATTAAGGTTTTTTTAAACCTTTTACTATTTTAATTTTTTTCTTAAATCTCAAATTAATTTTAGTGCCAATCTTACAAACTTGATTTTAGATATCTCGTGATTATAAATACTAAAATACTAACTCACGATCAGTTGTCGAGTAGGTAATATTGCTACTCCATAACAGATGGCGCTGCTTGAGTTTACATTTTCCTTCATTAATTATTTTTCTAAAAAACACTATATTAATCTCCAATCGATAGCGATACTTATCTCGTAACTGCCCCGTAGGTCTATCTATCAGTCGTAAGTACGTCTGTTAAGCTTCTCAGATCGAGCAAAAGTTTATTGGGTTTTTCCGTAAACATTTTTCAGTGGCTGCCTAAGTTTGATAGTTGATAGTGTGCATGCTTCTGCATTTGTTCCCTCCCCAGTACAATATTATCTCCCACGCGACCAGACTGAAATTCAGTGTGAAGCTTTTTCCTCTGCTCATAGGTGTTGGGCAAAGATAAAATAAAACAAAGTATATTTTAACATCATTCTTTACTCCACGAAACAAAATTTAAGTACACAGTGGTAATAGGAAGATTTACAATTTATTATGAATTATTACGAAAATGAAAACAAATTAAGAAAATCCTAAAACAGTGCTCGTTACATTACTTTAAATTTTAAATTTATATAGGTTTCGAAAGTGCCAAATAAGTATTCCAGGTATATAAAAAAAATATGGCCAAATTGAAAAATTACTCGAATGATTGACATAATTTTGGCAAAAGTCAAGTTACCAAGATTATTAGTTATTTTATCGTGAATAATTTCTTCATTTAGTTTATAAAAATATCTTTAGTCTAAAGCTGCGTCCACACTTGTGATATTTTATTGAACCAGAGTAGGTACGTGCACAGAGTTACATACATGTATTCACACAGGACAATCCATTGTGAACAAAAACGATAACTATACGGGGAGGCCTCATGAAATAAGGCAAAGAGATTTTGGCGGGAAAATGGGAACTAACGCTGTCATCATTTTTTCAATACCAGCAACGCCTCTTTGACAATGTTTTTGCTAATAGATCCCTCTAGCGTTGTAGCTGATACTACAGGTGACAAAGAATTATCCGTCGATATGTCACAAATGTGAATACAGCTTGATACGGAAGCTTTTATTGCATTATTTTGTCAGTCAGATGTGTCTAGCAGATCGTCAGGTTCAGGCCTGCGCACACATGAGACAAGACAATCTTACACAGACTTGTTTAGCAAGTGCAACATAGACTCGTCTTTGCGAAACAAGTCTGTCTAAGACTGTTTTGTCTCAAGTGTGCGCAAAAACTTGGTTATTCTACACCACTGTAGTAAATGCATAGGTGAAAGAAAACATGCGGCTAAGGGCAAAATTTCATGGAATAGAAAGGAGGACTGCGGAATAAATCATGACATAAAATAATATGATAGTAAAATATAACGAGGAATGAGGTAAAAAAGGATGTCCCAATTCAGATTATTTACAAAGACAGTATTTGTTTATCTTTTGAAATACTTTGATGGTATATTTAACCAATACACAATCATACATTGTCCTTATTTTGTTTTTTTTAACATTGAAGTCCTTTTTGTTTCTTTATTTTATAACTACAATATTTAGAACATTTTAAGACCATTTCGATCATAAGAAAATTTTTCGTACAATTTGCCAATTTACGAAGTTTTTATTTACACAGATTAGTAAATAAATGGAGTGATATCGCCAGTGTTGTAAAACACATTCAGAGGTAGGCGTAAGTAATAGTATAGGGCGTAACGATAAGGTGCAGTCAAATCTGTTTGTTTTTGTTTATGGAAGTAATAAAAATCCCAAATATACATTGGCCAAAATAGAAAAAAAAAACATTTAACTTTGTAGTTATCATTAACTGGTGAAAATATGTAGGAAGGATCATATATTTGTTTGGCATTGACCATGATTTCCACGAAAAATTTAATTTTGATAGGCGGTGGCAGTTTTTGAAATATGACTATATCTTTTTCCGTTATAACCTGTCTAATTATGAACTTCTTGCGCAGATGGTAAGTTCACTCCATTCGTTACTTTTCTGAGGTAATTCACAAACTTTGTGGGACTTCACGCTTATAATATCACGAATTAAAAATTAAACTTTAAGTTCTTAATATAATAAAAGACTGGAGCAAGATATAGATGTCGAATACTAGAATAACTTTAGAAAAAAAAAAAACTAAATATTAGGCAAGTGAATAGTAATTTTATAAGTATTATGTACAAGCCACAATAAATATTAATTAAATACTTAAATTTTCGGGAACCCGTTATGGTGTTTCCACAATTAAAACTAATTGGCACACTTTCACATTGAGTCACTAGCAAAACTATAGCTAATTAAAAACTAAAGAGGTTTTATTCTTTTAATCTAAAAACAGTATGAAACCTTTTGTGTGAAACGATAAAACTTTCGATCTAAAATTATTTCTATTTACAGTATTGATATGTGTCTTTATTGCGGTGGATGTGAAATATTTTACTTTTTATTAAAAAAATATTCATTTTGAAATTACAAAAATCACTGATCGAGCTGAAAATTATTTGCTATAAATGCTTAAATTAACACTAGTTTTTATTCTATGCTATATGTACAGATTCTCACAATCATGAGTATTATAATTGCACTTTATTTGTATGCGGGTCGCCTCTAACGAAGATCATCATAAAAATAAATACAATCTCCATACATTCTCTCATACGCACAATTTATTATGGCAGTTTCATCTAGATGATAATATCATTAGTAACCTTGGTTGTATGTTTGGCACCTTTGCCTTGGTGTAACAGTGCGCGTGTACCTTGGCAATCTATGGCGGCGCTACTGTCAAATTCGAAGGCAACTGTCAAATTCAGTACTTTTAAGTGAAGTTCCACAGTCGCCTGCTTAGGTATACAGGGCATACTGTTTGGAACAGTGTTCAGCGCAAGAGGTTTCCTCTGTGCGCGTGTTTTCGTGCTGCAGAGACCGACCTCATCACAGTCACGCATGTGTTACTTCTTGATGTCGGGGTCCATTTTTGTTTTGTCCATTGATGACGACACCATACCACTTTGAGGATATAACTTGTCTAAATGCTTGAGCGACTCGTTTAAGAAATTCTGAAACAAAAATAATAAAAGATACAGTTAAAATTATTGTACATATTTGGTAGAAAACGACTTGTCGACGATACTTATAATTGAGCAAAAATCATATGTTAACTGTTTTGGAGTGACGCATTTTACTGTGTAGGCGTGTAGGGGTAAAATATTATAATATCATATCTAGATATCGGATTATATCTACTAAGAAGTTTCAAAATGCCATTTATTATTAGAACTTACGTTTATTTTCACAATATATTTATATGCACATATATGTTACTGTTAAATATATGGTAGATTCAAAAATTTACTACAGTTAGTACTCCATTTATTAATTTTATTATTCCGTGGGGCCAACAACGTAACTCAACATAAGGCTGCATACACACCTGTATAGCGGTCAACGCGGCGACAATGGCTGGTCCACCAAAACCGTGTGAGATGAGCGAGAAATGCGTCAGATGGCGCTGTATCGCTGGCTCCAACAGATGTGGGGGCCGAGTGTTGCATAACGGTGAGCGATCTTGGTTTAGTAGGTCCATGAGCTCCTTTATTACCTGAAGAAGGAGATGTCTATGATTACTTAAGATCAACTAGACTAAATAAGTTTTCTTTTTTCATGTGAAACATCTATTGGCGCTTTGGCAGTACAATCAACTAGACTGCCGTGACGGTAAACGGCCATGATGCCCTCACAATACCACCGTTCGCGACTTCCTTGTGTGTGCGCGCGTGTATTAACGTAGATGTTTCACATTTTTATTCAGTACCTGGGTTTAGAAAGTCGTACTAAAGGATAGTCATTGCCTGGCCTGTTGGTCTAGTGGTTAGTGGCCCTGACTACTATGCCAGAAGTCGTGGGTTTGATTCCCATCCAGGAAAAATGTTTGTGTGTTGAGCACGATCATTTGTTCTGTGTCTGGGTGTATATGAATATGTATGTATTTAGAAATATATAAGTATGTTTATCAGTTGTTAATCATAACATAAGCTCTGCTTAGCTTGTGACAAGAAGGCAATTGTGAGATAGTTGTAGAATATTATTTTTATTTTGCAGATCGGTGATAAATGTAAAATAATAGTATATAGTTGCATCTAGTTAGACTGGACGCCAATCCAGACATATGCTGAGGAAAGGCTATCAAGATGGGATAATAAGGTTAAGTTCTTCAAAAAATAAGGTTTAATAAACCGTGAACTGTGGTCATTGTTACCTGTTTAGTGGCTTGCAGTAAGTCCCTCCTGCGCCGCGAGTCGTGCTCAGCGTACTGACGCGCGAGGTACTCGGCGAGCGCCCGCGCGGGGAATTCCGTTTCACATACGTAACCGAAGTCGCGGGCCAAATGCACTGCTTCCGCTGTTGAGGGAAATATTCTTTAGAGGCTTTTGCGAGTCCTTTAAGAACAGGAGAAAAGTGTTCGAGATAAATTACAAGGAGACGCGATTACTCGCGCGATTAAGCATTTACATGCTTACGCTATTGACGATTGACAAAAATTCGAAGATATGTGTCATTCACCAACCCGCACTGTATTTTTATTTTTGTTTAAAAATTTGATACTTTTAAAAGTCATAGAACAAAAGTTGTTCTTTATGATGTTAGTAATACAGTCCTGCAAGGTTATTAGTGTTTTGACAAATAACCCTGTATAAAGTTTAATAGGAATTGCAATGTCTTAGTGCTATGAATAAGGTGCTATTAATCAAATACGTTATTTATGACAGACATTATAACAAATTGTATTGATTACGGCAAATGGAAATTTGTCAGCTGCTAACTACTAATTTGCCTTTAGATATTGATGTACTGATTTGCTTATGAGATTTATAAATCAGTTTTGATCTTGTCGTGTTTATCATTGAATACTTACATAACAGTTTACAGTAAAGTTATCGTCATCATCAGCCTTTTTAATGTTTTCACTGCTGGAACTCAGGCCTCCTTTCTAGGAGAGGGAATCGGCCATAATGCGGGTTGGTGACTGTCACATGTCTTCGAATTTTTGGTTCTAGGACATGCCGGTTTCCTCACGATGTTTTCCTTCACCGTTTTTGAGAGCAGTGGTGATGAAATAAATTACACAAAGTAATGCGCCTGGAGAACCCAAATACCAAGATCTATGCTAACCAATTGAACATTGTTTTTTCTGCAGCGTTGAAGGCTTAAAAATATTTTAACTACTACTGCTTCCTTCAAAATTCTAGTTATTAACTAATGAATTCTGTCATAGCTACCCTAATATTATAAAGAGATAAAGTATGTTTTTCTAGTTGTAGGAGGTAATCTCTGAAAGCACTGGTCCGATTGCTAAATTTTTTTCACCGATAGAAAGCTGCTTTAATACATGTACGCAGGTGAAGCCGTGGGCAAAAGCTAGTTTCTTTTTTTTTGTTTTACAAAATATATTAATTAATTAAAACCTCCCTCATTATCTTTCTATTGTGTCCCTAATTACGGTATTCAAAAGGTAAAAACACGATTTCATACTATAAGTTCTGTTTAAATTGACAGTATATATAGATTAGTAGTTTAAATTAAGAATTCAGTTTAATTCTTACCTTCTACTAAAGACGTGAGGAGCGTTACGTTGGCAGCTTTCCGTCTCCCAGCCGGCAAGTTCAGCCCAATCTTTTCCAATTTTTCACGGAGTAATCTTCCGCCATTTTTGCTCTTCGCTCTGAAAAAATAAAGTGTTTTAAATTTCTTGCTGTAATTATGAACTTTAATTGACCTGAGGTGAACTTCGGGTAGCGAATTAATGACAAATCTGTGTGAAAAAAAAACCGCAAAAAGTTATATTTGCTTGTTTGTGTCCACTGCTTTATGACATAAAAAAGTAAAGATACTTAAAAGAAAGTATTTTAAAACATAATTTAAATCGGTACTTATTTGATTTAAACGTTGACTCTACATTTTAAATAGCAAGTCAGTGCGAAAAAAAATAAAGTAGCCACTCTTTTGTTGTACGGTCACGTCAGTCAATAGTACTGCTACTGACCGCTAGATAGAGCTACCGATAACCTATCGATTACCGTCAAAATTGTAATCCGTGATTGACGCATAGAAAGTTGAGAAAACGATGTACTTTGAGCATTATTTTTTTCTCTTATGTCTACGGAATAGGGCTGAAAATCGAACTATCTGTTTCTTTTTAGAGGTAAATATAATTTGGTTGTTATGTTCGGCGTTTAAAAATGGCTACCAGTATTAACCGCTCTGAAATAAAAGCTCGTTATATCGAAATTGTTTTCGATAAAGTTTTGATGAAGTTTATGAATAAAGTTCAAGAATGCGAGGTCGCTCGTTATGTTATGATTAATCGAATATGTTACTTGATTGGCGTTTCTAGTGTTTGACAGGCTGTTGACAATTTGTATAAACCAACACTTTTTTAACCGACTTCAAAAAAAGCACAAGGTTCAATCCGACCGAATATTTTCTTTTGTATTTTTTTCAGCTGTATCTTTAACCGGTTTTGATCATTATTATTTTTGTTTGATGAGAGTATTTTCCCCGATGTTCTGATTTAAATTAGGTGAAGATCTGATGAAGAATTTCGGAGATAGACCATGGAACTCTTCAATATCTCGTAGCAAATCTTAAAAGGTTGCGGCAATCGCATAGGTACCTATCTGTTTTTAATAACACCAATTTTCATAACATTATATTACGCCGGTCAACTCTGTAGGGAAATTTGAATTTTGGTGCAGTGCGGAACCACACTCATTGAACCGATTCCCAAACTGTTACCCAGCTGTATAATCAGCAACAGAAGTCAATTGACACCCTATTATTATTTATATAGGTACTTAATTATATTATTTTAAAGGGCAGATAATAAGTATTCGTGTGATAGAGAAAAGCTATTTTAACTTTGCACTTATTATTTTTTTTTTGGAGATTTCTTAGGCATGTTAGGTTAGGATCCTATTTTTATGTTGTTTCTGAGCTAATCCACCCACTACTTATATCATTACCTAAAGATGGGAATATCCAATTAAAAATATGTCAGTCCTTCCATTTTACAAATGCTTTGTAGTCTAGTTATGAAGTGTTTAAGTTTATATTTATAATTAAACTATTTTAATATGTGTTTAAAATTTGATTTAAAAAATATGTATTTTTCAATAAGTTTTGTGTTTTTAAAGTCTTTAAATAGAGATGGAGAACTTTTATATACATGAAAAAAAGTCGTTAGATTTCAGTATTCACCAATATCTCTGCATGTTACTATGTAGAGTCTGTCTAAAAAGTCAAACGACTTGGGTAGGTAATTCTTAGGGTAAAATGAAATCTGATGTAATCAACACTGGTTCAAATATCAAGGTTGGTTAGTCTTGATCATTGTTTACTAATAGAAGAACCTTATGAAAAGTTTCGAATATAAGTATTTTTTAAATGATTAAATATTATATAAAATTCCCAAGTCGTTTGACTTTTTAGAACATGTATGTTTGTATTTAATTGTTCTCTTATATCTTCCTATTTGTTCTCTTTTATTATCGTGTATACCTACCGTATTTTTAGCAAATAAATATATTATTATTATTAAGTACGTATACAAAAGAAAATCCTTGTGCATACTTATCATACAAATCTGCGGTCTCGTTGGATTGAGAAAGGTAGGCCTAATTTTGTGTCGTAACTACATCTTCGGTTCCCTCGGTATTGGGCTGGTATGCGAACGAATTCCTAAGAAATTGCTACTAGTTCGTGAATTTTCATAGTAACTATGGACTTCTAAACATTTAGGAATTATGTTTTAGGGTGTTTGTGCACTTACTCGTATTTCGAGATATTATTAGCATCGATATTACGATGTTCGTTAAAATCACGAATATGTAAAATTACTTACTATACATTAATCGAAAAAAGGGAATTTATTGTCGACTTACCCGATGCCTTATTTTTTTTTAGCGGGAAATCATGTGAAATGAGAGGGAGTGTAAGCCAGTAGGCTGACATTTTCTCTCAGTCAGTAGATTAAAAGCCACCCTGCTTCATAAGCTGCGATAAGCTTTAAAACAATACCGAGGAGCTGAGAGTTGTATAATTATTTCTGTTCAATATCGACGACGAAGCTATCGAAAATAAGCAATTAAACCTAAATTAGCGCCTTTGTAGATACAAATGTATAATGAAGAAATTAATCTACAAATTTAAAATAACATAATTCAATGACAAAATCGTTTGCTATTCGAAATCAACTGATTGAAATAAAATAAATATTTCAACAAAATCTCAATTTAATTGGCCGTCAAGAAGCCGCACGCTCAGATCTAGTGATCAGGTGCTTGCTGACCAATGAGTTTACTATTTCTCAATGACACAATGGCTGAGGTGAAAATAATCATAATTGTAATTAGACAGCACCGTTAGTCGAGTTTAATATTTTAATATTTTCACACGCTCGTTTAGACAAGTACAAAAGAACCGAGACTCATTCCGACGAGCTAACGAGCCAAACAATGAATTTGAATGTGAATTTAGAATCAATGGAAAACTAAATCGAATGAATCGACAGATTAGAAATACAAGTAATGGGCATCGAATATCGACTAACCACTGGCTCCCAACTAGAGGTCTGCGGACCATCTGAGATCCACGATGGTCACAATATGGTACGCGAAAGGATTCTAATTTTAAACTAGTCTTCTTTTTCTTCTTCTTTTCCTGTCCCTATTACTTGGGGTCACACGTCTTTTTCCTCCATTCCGTCCTGTCACCCGTCCCACTATCACTAAGTAATCTAATCTAACTAGTACAAACCAAATTTGACTTCTTTGAGACTAGTGTAATAAATAAATTCAATACACTTCCTCGAAAACCCGCTCTTATCCCACCGCTTTTACGCACGCAATTGACTATTTTCCGCCCTAGTGTGGAAAAGTGCGCGTGCTCACCTCCGCCACTTATTTATTACGTCTATCGTATCAGGCTGGGCGTGCATCAACCTTCACGAGTTAGGAACTTGTGAGGGTCGATGCGCGCCCAGCTTCGTAAGTGTATTTCAATACACATGTAGAAATTTGTCACTGCAGCTCTCGGCTCCGTAGGACCGTAGCACACTCGCTTAGGGCTCGTACGAATGACAAACTTTCTCCATTTGTATCAAAATGATAATAATGCATATATTTGCATGTGAGTTTAACGCAAATATGCTGAAAGTTTTGATTAAGTCGTAAATTGTTCTGACAAATTTTATTAATTTTGTATCTTTAATCTCTAATAAAAATGGTTCGAGATAAAAAAAAAAGGTTGGTAACCACTGGACTACACACTATCGAATTCTCAAGTGGCCGATTAAAGAGATTATCAATCAGGTACATGTCTTTGATTCAAGTACGATAATTATGACGGAAGATACCGTTGCCTGGTTTCCCACATACGTTATTTGCCGCTCTTTATAAGCGTCATATCAAATTGACATACGAATTTAACTTCTGAGTAATCGATATTGTAGCTTTTACCGACTGTAAAGAAATTCTAGTTGATTGTGACCGCGTATCGATGAATGTAAGATCATTTCATCTCCAATTACCGAATCGAGAGTGTATCGATACAAAAATAATAAAAATACCTCTCGTATCGTAAAGCGGCGGATCCATTAATAATACGCGATTGATTAAATCAAAATGGCGTTTCTACTTACGACACAATGAGTTTTTTGAATTTCGAAATAATGGCGTCTGCGGCATTGGTGTTTTGACAGCATTTCTTTTATGGAAAAGAGATGTTGGATTTTGAAGTTTTACAAGTGATTAATATCATTTCGATTTTGTTTTGAAATGGACACACTTAATTTTTTTTTAATAATTAGATGTTTAGTAGTAGCTGTTCTATTTTATGAAGGCGTATTGTGTTTGGATGTGTGTGTGTTCTGCTCGGAGACTATACACACATTCAACTTGGGTAAGTAGGTACTTAGGTACCTCTACCATAAAGATGTTTTCATGTGCCGGGAATCAAGAGACTGATTCATCTGAATTTTTATGATATATGTGAGGCAAGGAATTTAGATATGAATCCAGAGAACCATTCCGGATGTACGAGGCCAGCCTAACCCTCTTTTGTAAAATAGAAAATATCGATGCAAGCAAAGTGAGAAAAGTTATTTGCGATATTTTGATATTTGCGTTACCTATATTACTAAAAATATGCATTTCTACTATAACTTGGCAAATCTTCTTTCACGTGTTAAAAGTGAAAAATATAAGCAGATTTATGTTAATTTGTTTTGTCATGATGTGGAAGAAGTTACTGCACATGTTAGAAAACGGCAAATTTTATAATAAAAAAAATTACCGTTCACCCTTTACACCATTCGATTTAGGTACTTACCTATTATCAACCTAAATCCATGATTACGTTTTTTACCGACAGCACAAATACAAGCAAACGCTCATTAAAAATGAATTAGGTTCTGAAAGTGACAAATATTTCTACCTGTATTTATCGCTTCAAGATGAAGGCAATTTAAATTACTTTAAATGTGTAAAAATTATACGCTTTTAAACATGTACACTAGTCCTTCACTCCTGTCGCCTCTCTTAGTTTCGCGTGAATTTATTTATTATTTAATGAAATTACCATGTAAGGAGACACCGAGTTGAGAATGTGAAATATTTGACTCAACGTATACAACCAGCTGCCGGTTTCCCGCCATTATTCGGTGTTGCTATCGTATAAATTATTTCTAAAGCCGCAATGGCGTTTTGTCAACGCAACCATCGGCACGTAATGACGGCAATTAGGGCAACGATGATGCGCTGTTTATCGTGTTCTAAATTTAATAAAACAAGTGGCTAGTGACAGGTATTTATTAACGTCAAATGGAACGTTTTTTTTTGTGATTAAGTTAGACATTTTTTTATTCTCTCATCAATTTAATTGTACTTTTTCTACAGTGCCCTAATTTAAATCCTAGCATTACAGCGATCACGTACAAACTAGGATGTGCTTAAATGACCTCAAAGTTGGATAGGTAGTCATTACAGCTTCCTTTTGTGGAATAATTGGATTTGTTATTAAATCATGACTGGACAGTTTTTTTGCAGAAACTTGCGAGCTTTTGGCGGACACTTCGCAGTGAGTGCTTGACTCCAACTATAATATAACTTATGCGTAAAGTTGGCTAAAAAAGTTCATTATTTTGTCAAGTGTCAAAAGAAATTGGCGTCCCAGCGAACAGGTTAATGCGTAGATTTTTTTTTTCCAATGGAGGACTAGAACAGGTAGCAAAAACGTAACGAGCTATGGCATCTTTTAGCGTAACGGTGTGTGTATAGCAAGACATGGTCACAATGAGGTCTAGAAGTAATACCCGATAATTATATTCAATAAACATATAAAGGAAACGGCGTTTCGATGCCAGCCCACATTGAACCACACGGCAAAAAGTTCCGAGTGTAATTTGAGCGATATTTACGGGTTCCGTAATTTAAATAAACTAGTTACTTGAATATTCAATTGCATGGTTTTTTACACTTTTGCCCGATTATGTAGGCAGTTTTTATATCATCTTGTTTCTTAATTTTATTATGTAATGCTAATTTTATGAGAGTTTGTAGTAGTCGAACTAAAACAATTTAGTTAAGGTGAATTTTACAGGGTTAAGGGAATAAAATACTTAAATTGTATGACTTTGAATTTCGAGGTTTTTATCTTTGGTACGTATATTTTAAATAATTATATTAGATTAGCAGCCTATGTTAAATTCGCAAATCATTATGTTTTATTAACAATATTAGTACTAAATTTTAATTCTCCATGGAAAATGTTCTATTAAATTCACTAAACCCCAAGCGAATGCCGCCGGCGTTCGCGCACCTATTGTCTTTCTATTGTGTCTGTAATTTCCACGATTGAAAGGTTATTGGCATGTTAACCAAAGTTTAATTAAACTAATTACAGAGTTTTTTTTTGTTAATAATTAAAGTCTATTAAGTATGGACTGATAATCATCAGTAATAGGACAACAGCTTTTTCTAATAAGTATTAAGGTTTTGGAAATCTACACCTACCTATAAACGATTTAAGGTATCAAGGGCTCTTACTACGGTAAAGGTACCCTAAATATCTTAATAACCGCTAACCAAAACGGTTCGATATTAAAGTCAAACAAGTCTTTATCGCTTCGCCGCAAACTGAACAGTGTTGCCAGAGCAAAAAATGAAATAAATAATACCAACCGCACAAGCGGAACAAGACTACCCACCATTCCACCATTATATTCAATATTACAGGCGATTGGCGGGGATAGTGAATTTGTCTTGTAATTGCCTAATACTTATTATGCATACAGTAATTAACATTTTAATTAACTTATAGTGGATCATCAAACATACGCAGCTGTACGACATTCAAGATGTATGTTGTAAAATATCAATTTAGTAGTGGACGTATGAATGACAACAGGATATTTGAATGATACTTTTTTATTGCGAAACCAAGTAAACGAGCGTTAATAACTTTCAGCAATTAATGAGATTGCACTTAATGATATATGTTGATGATTACCACATATAAACACCTAAGATGGGATTTCTTTGATTCCAGCTTGAGTTTTTCACAGCCCTAGAATATTTTCATCTCGTGAATCGTATTCGCGAAAAAGACTACTGGCAAACCTCGTGTTCTATCAAAATGGTTATCGACGGTTGTTCGATGGTCCTGCGATCTGCAGTTCTGAGGCAGAGTTCTTAATGCTATCCCTTTGACAACTTAAACTGAACTGTTAAAGGGATAGAGAAATACATAGGGTGTATTGCAACCTTCTTCTTTATCTCTGAATTTTTAACACGTCATTGTAAGGACTGATCTGAATTTTGAATGCCGTCAATATCGAACTACAAGAAAGACAGAATGCGTAAGGCTGCAATGGTGGAAAAAATTGAGACTCCGTTTGGGTTGGCCACCAGGACCGAGATAGGTCCTTAGTCCGACCTCACGCCACCAGCTCACTATCACCTATATACAAGAAGAACCCTCTCGGGTTCTGTAAAATCCACATAAAATTTGTCTTCTCCTACCTTCTCAGCACACCACCGAGTAGAGACGCGTTCAGGCACTCAGGGGGTGACAGTCTTCTCTGCACTTCGGCCACGGTCACCTTGTACTTGCTGGTGGAAGACAGGAGGGACAGCCGGCCGGGGACTGAGCAGAACACATCGTTGGGCGCACACGAGCCCGTCCCGCCGAGACCGTCGCGGCCTTTCATTGCTGTAACGAAGGATATGGTTAGACAAGGAATCAAATGGAGTTTCACTTTAGCGTCGGATTGGTCCAACGAGTGTTTTCGTGCTCTGCAGGCCTAGCCAAGTTACGAGCGTTTCGTTTCGTTTCTACAGTAGGTAACGTTGAGATGATGTCATTTGCATACATTTAAAGTTTTCTACTAGCGTTAACGATTGTAGGTTATCAACTTGGCTAAGCCCTCTATTCACCAGGTGTCGTGCGTTTGTGACTAGGTACTTTATTTCGTTTAGGTCTTCAATCCCCATAGGTGATAGAAGAGCTGACGAGATGGGGCATTCGGTCGTAGGAGTGCGACCCTGGCAGAATAAATACGAGAGTGTCTTGTCTTTTAGAGAAATTAGAAATCTATCAACATATCTTCTATGCTTTAATGCTCTTGTCCTTGCTAGCCTACTGTTAACTGTTCTATCTATGTGATTTCACTTGATAATGCCTCGTTTAGCAACAGGAACATAACTAAGCTAAAATTTATATAACTGTCCTACTCCCTTTGTGTATTAGGAATAGCTAGGCCCAAGTTCGGACTAAGTGACATTTGCAAATCTCATTATCATTACTACAGTGATCATGAATTCTAATATATAGATTTGAGCTATTATCTAGCACTATAATGGATCCATGTACACTAATATAATAAAGAGGTAAAGCTTGTTTTTTTGTTTGTAGGAGGTAATCTCTTGAAGTACTGGTCCGATTGGTAAATTTTTTTCACCGATAGAAAGCTGCTTTATGCCTGAGTGACATAGGTTATATTATATGCACGCGGGCGAAGTCTAGGGCAAAAGCTAGTATAAAATATGATAAGAACTTACTGAACCTAATCTAATCTGTACTTATTTCAAGAGTAGAGTGGAGTCACCATATAATTTCCCACTTCGAAAAAAAAACCTATTTTAAGGCTTGCTATTATTAATTAAACCAAGATACGCTTAGGTAGCATAACATACAGAAACAGATTTGTATACTTCTTGTCAGATCCTTCCCCGTATTTATTTTTTAATTCTGTAAAAAAGATTTGACGTTGACAGTTATTCCATCACAAACATATATGGAGTAGCACCTAATAAATCGTCCGGCTAAGAGATTTATATTGATGACTTTGTAACAAATCGATTACATTCGCCAACATATCGATTACATCCTGTATTAAGATTTTCAACAGGAAATTGTGCTTGGCTAGATATTCATATATGTCTTTCATAAACAATGAACTTTTACTTTATGTTTGATGAATAGATATTGCTAACAGTATCATAATGGGCCATCTTTATTAGTTATAGATAAAAAATCTGTTTAGTAGATACCTATCTCTTTACCAAACATGTTGAAGATGTAGTAGGCCGCACATGAGTGATAACAAAACCAGTATCAACTGCCTTCGTATTCTATTGAAACTTCGTATTCGATACAACGCTAACCCATCATCTAAAGCAAACGGTTTGTCCTAGTACCAAAATATCGAAGACATGTGATATTCACTAACATAACCTAGGTTCGCGTGGTGCGGCCCATTGCCTTTCCTGTAGAGGAAGCCCGATTCCTAGTAATGGAAATATAGGCTGGCTATGTTTATGCTATATGCTTACTTATGCAACACTACCGTATAAAAATATACAATCGCAACAAATACATTAAACATACAACCATTCAAAAATTGGAGTGATTACAAAATCCTTGGCTTCAAATATCAACAATAGTGCCACTAACAATCATTGCCACGCCCAAAACATGAGCACAGCGTGATCTCTATTCTCATTGTAATATTTCTATATGGCAACCCTAATACAATAAACATTAGTATGTCATTATGTTGGCACCATACTGGCTATTTAACACCCCGTGTTTTTGCACAAAAAAAGTAAAAGGTGCGCACGCTTATTACCGGCCAATTATGTTTTTGAAAAAACCGACGAAGTGTGGGACTTGTACTCGTAAACTGTCGTTTCTTAATAGCTACTTAAATTGTATTTCTGTAAACTTTTACATATTAAAGATTTAAAATTATGTTACAAATTGCGCGCATTTATTTAAATACGCTTCAGCGAGAGGTGCGATAGCAGTAAATTTTAATTTAATTTTAAATAAAACTTTTCAATTTAAACAGTTATTCTTAAGCTTTTGTTAAAAACTACAATCAGTTTAAAATCAGCTAAGCGTGCATTTCTGAATAGGTGATTTCTCCTGGCACACAAAAACCAAATTAATTATAATGAAGACGGCTTTATTTATTTTTAAAATAAAAGGGAAGTGAATACCAGATAACAGTTAAATAATTTTTCAAATTAAAATCGTCCAATCAGTAACAACTTTCTGCAAAGACTTAAATCAAAAAGTCATTTCCAAAATCGAACGCTACCTATTCAAATATCGATTGATTGATCGTTACTTTTATTTATTTGATATTGATTCATTCGCCCGATGAATGAGACGGATTTTTTTTTACAATCTACTTATAAAAATCGATACACCTACTTGATAAGTGCGGTATGAAGTCTAATTACAGTTTTATCTTTAGCGGGTCATCTTAGGAGAGTGTAACAATAAAATATTTGATGTTTTGTTTTCTTTCTTTTGGATTTGATATGTTAATAATGTGTAGTTCTTTTATCTGATGTTCGCAATTCAAATTACATGTGAAGGCATTGAACGCACGGTATTATTAAGTGAATAATTTTACGTTTTTAATCTCTGACTATCGGACATAAATTGAGAAAGTTACAGGGCAGATGGTTCTTATCGGGGCAACTTATTGACTCGTTTGTAACACCGAAATTATGTTTGTATTACATTTACATGCAATCATGTTAATTTATTTGCAAGACACACTGTATTTACCTGGCTGCGGTAAAGTCCAAGAAAGAGGTTGGTAATGTTCTGAATAGGTATTAAATATCGGATTCATTGACTCAATGGATTGTTACAAGGGAAAATATATTTATGTATAATACTGAAGGTACAGCAATGACTGTACGAGTGAGTGAATAAGGTAGGTAAGTACATATATGAGCATTTAAAAGTCCATGCAGTGACCAGACCATAGAAATTGATCACTTTATGATACGGCCAACTAAAACTGGCCAGATCATATAAACGTTAACATTTGATGATAACTATGTCGATCCTCGTTTGGCCATATCATTGATGTAGGATTTCTATGACAATAAAAAGTCTAAAGAATGTAGGCCAAACGAAGATTGACATATCATCAAACTTTAACGTTCAAAACGATGTGGCCAGTTTAGTTGGACCTATCATGAAGTAATCAATTTCTATAATTTGGCCACGACATCCATATAGGATAATAAAAGTTAGGTAATTGTCGAATATATGTGTAAGTAAGTGCATCACTTCAGAACTGTTAACTTATTTGGTTAATTATTTTTTTTTTCGTTTTATGGTCATGACTTTTAATTGAATTGTATTTTCTTTTCAACGAAGGGTTCGTTGAATTCAAGATACCGAAAAAAATTGCACCTGGGCGAAGCCGGGGCGGGCAGTTAGTGCATATATATTTTTCATTAAACCCCAAGCGAACGCCGGCGTTCGCGCACCTATTGTCTTTCTATTGTGTCTGTAATTTCCACGATTAAAAGGTTAATTTGAACTATTAGTGTAGATCTACCGTTATAATGTCCGGATCTGAAATCTTTCCGTTAATTAACAATGCCACAACCTGCAAAAATGATTAAAAATAAAAATTAGCAGAATAACAGATAAACTGTTTCATACCGTAACGATGCTGTTATCTAAAAACTAAAGTTATTTTTCTAAAAAAAATACTTACTTTTTAATAGCGGAAGGTCAGTCATGAACCCCGTGGTGTCATCCATGCCAGCGTTCTAAAAAAAAAAAAAACAAATGAAAAAAGTTATTAACAAAATAGTGAGGGGACAATGTTTTCACTTTTACTCTATTAAAGAAATTACAGTTGACGTATTTTTTTCAAACAATAAACTACTTCTTCAATTAACAACTGAGCAATGATAAGATGCCAGTGTCAATCGTTTCTTTATGTACATTAAAATATCTAAAATAACATATTAATGATAGATAGGTTTCCGTAAAGTATTGTTGTATTATAAAAAACAAGGAAAGATATGAACTTTCCGACATTCCTCGCTAGAGGAACATTTTAATTTAGTAAGCTTATTATTAAATTCCTTGTAGGACTGGGCGCACATATTTCTTAGATATTGGATGTCTATCAAAATATCGACGATGCGAGGGTGAAATTTTAAATAATAATTGGCATTTCTAATATTCCTTGGACACATATATATCTCGTCCCATAGTAATAATTTTGCATGATTCCCTACAGTGTAATATGCATGATTTAATTTTAAAGAGCATTTTCTTTTGTAAAATTCCTCACTTATACTTATAACAGTCCGTAGCATTGGCCTTTGCACACAGGATGTTCGTTATTATTAGAACATAGCTCTATCCCTTTTACAGGTCAGTTTAGGTCGTCAAATGCATCGCTTTAAGAGTTTCTGGTAGGGCTTCTGGTCTAGGCAGTGAAAACCATAACATTTAGCAACTCTAGGCTTTGGCTGATACTTTAAGGGTTAACCAGACGATTGCAAACTAGCGTTCCAAACAAGGTCACCTTGGTTTGTGTGTTTGATTTGAGTTGCGACTACATGATGTAAACCATGCGCCAACACGTTCGATGGTTGAGTAAACGCGCCTCACAACCAAGGGCGTCGAAGGTCATGGGTTACAACTGCTGTCTACGCGGATTGAAACTAGCAAGGTGAAATTGGTTGGAACGCTAGTTTGCAGCCGTCTGGTCACCCTTTTAACAGATATGATTCCTACCGGCGTTTCTTCAGCGGAGTGCAGCGCATGGTGTAGGGCCAGCTCGTGTTGCTCTCGAGCTCCATAGTCTGCTCGTCGCTCGCCACCGCCGTAGCTGAAGCCGCCGTGTGACAACTGGTAGGAAATTAACAGAATTAGACGATAAATACTAACTTAAGAACGTTACTTCTAGTTAAGCGTGCTCCAAAGTCCCTTATCATCAGGTGAAATAGTGGTCAAATGGGACTTATCAATAATAAGTCAGAAAAAAGACAATAATAATGATCTTATTGATGTGTAAAGAAACGATTTTTGAGAATAGTATGTTTTTCTATGTGGCTATTACATTTACAAAGATAAGCCTTCTCGTCCTATTGAGTGCTAAAGCAAAAACTTTATGAAAGGACTAATAAGTAGTGCCTACCTACAGGCTGAAGTAAAAAAAATATACCAAGACGTTTTCTCTAATGCAATAAAGCTATCTCAAATCATTTTAAAAATATTAATAAATAGTTTTTCATAAATTGCCATTCAATTCCATAATGTCATCGAAACTTCCTGCAACCGATCGGGCACTATTGTATTGAATAGCCCGCTTTAGCAGACCGGACCATTACGACCAGCTAATCGACTAAAGTGATCCCATCCCTAACGTCTTCGTTCTAAACATATTGTTGGCTGGAACATATTGTTGACATCGCCACGGCAAAAAAAAACAAACTGAATTCTTGTGTTCGAATTTAGTTTGAAAAATAAAAAAATAATTTTTTTGTTACTTTTTATTTTCGTGTGTGATGAAATCTTTGACTGTAAGTAGGTATATTATAGTTTTTATTATCAATTCAAAATATACTTAAGCCGATGGTCGTCATTCGTAAATTATTGAAAGTCTTTTATGGAAGTCCAAAACCAGAAAATCTGACACCAGTGTTCTAAGGTGTATCGTATACCTACCCAGTTACTAGGTTGTGCAGGTGAAATAATCAGTCACTCTAAGTAAATGACTGGTATTCCGCTGGACTGGAAGCCGACCCTACCATAGATAGAAGGCTAGGCAGACAGATTGAATTTTTATTCGAATTTAGCTTGGAGGCAGGAAATATTTTTATTTTTTTTAATACCTAATTATGTCAATTCAGTATAATCTACTTTATTGTTCTAAACAAATTCGAACAGTTAAAAGATGAACTTCTCGCCATACAAGTTGAGCTTTTCGAGTAACGTAAACTGTGTTAGTTAATTCGCTCACTGGCTGTAAAAATACATCAAAGTGTATTTTGACTATTTGTCCTCAAACACAAAAGCACAAAAAAAAATCAAGATAAAGTGATCTATGACAATAATATAACTTGACTAATGTCAGATTATTAATACGACAATATTTATTTTGTATTTATGTGACTGATATTTGACCCCGTTATAATATTTTGTACATTTATTACAATGACAATTTATAAGAATTACAAAGTTTTTTTAGAAAAAATATCAAAACGATTGTCTACTTATACTTCAATTCAATATGTTCTATTTTTAAATTGTAGGCACTTTGATTTTCGTTCCTTTTTTAAAATTGTAGTCAGGTCAATTCATAAATGTCAAAACTAAGTTTATCATTAAAATCACTTCCACAAGGCAGGTACTAATTTAAAAAAAAATCGTACTTACTGAACGTATTTTCACTACTATTCACGTTATGTAATTTTCGGATTATAATGTCTACGAGTATTATTAACAATCAATTTGTATCCGCACGGAGGGTGAACTGTGCGGAAATTCTTTCGCGAGGGGTTAGTAGAAGTTAGGGGGAGGGGGAAGCGCATAGTTTGTTTATACACAGTGCTGCATATCGATCTATTTAGTGAGGAATTTTCAGAGAGGATTAGCTAGTTGACTGTGCTTGTTTAGGAACTTTTGTCGTTTGAAATGATTCTTAGCGAGCTTTAATCAGGAGAAATGTCTTTTAAGTCTTTATTGAAGGACAATAATAAGCTTGAAATTGGTAGGTACACTCACTTGCAAAAGTCGATAGGAATTCTTAAAACGTATTCGTTTGACGTTTAGTTTGACTTACGACCTTTTAATTTCAAGTTTCGCCAACAAATGATTGAAATTCACAATTTCATCAACTTAGCATAAGTCAAGATGGCCCAGTGGTATAGGCACACAGATTGAAGCGCAAATCAGTGTGCCGCAAGTTCAAATCCCACGCAATTATTGACTTTTTGTAAGTTCTTACCCGATTGGAAGTTATGTATTTGCATTACATATATTAAATTATTCTTTAACTTGTTCACACATTTCTTAGAGTTATAAAGGTAGATCACAAAAAAACTAAATAAAGAATTAGATTTCTGCGAGGTAGACACGAGTTTTAACTTGACCGAAATGAACTGTCGTTTGGTTGTAGTTGTTGGTTAGTGACGTGTGGTTGACAGTATTGTAATATTCGCAAAATGCAGGCTAATATTAGTATTGAAGTGAGGGCGACTATCATTGGGCTGCATTAAAGTGGTTTTAATAAAACACAAATATCTGAAGAAACCGGACTGAATGTGAGTATAATAGCTATTAATGAATTGTAACTTTATTACAAATTAATCTTCTAATTAAAACGTATGCCATTTATGAATCCATTCATCGTATCTATAAGAGGTTTAGAAGAGAAATACGTAAATCGTTGGGTTTATTGGATTGGTTATTGGATTAATAAATGCAGTTTTATTTTAAAATTATATTCAATAATTATGATTATTAACATTTTATATAATGAAAATGAAATGAAGTAGGTATAGCTGCCTAATATATTTTTTTTTTATTTTAGAAAAATACTGTAAATCTTTGGCTAAAAAGATATGAGGAAGAAGGTAGCCTTGCTAGTCGAAAGAGAAGTGGGAGACCGAAGCTTATTAGCGAGGCGCAGCGACGACATATGGTGGACGTATACGAAACGAATGGTTTCGCACCAACGAGACATTTTGCGGAATTATATGACACCTCGATGGATACTGTTCGCCGTGCACTTCACGCTGAAGGCGTGCATCACAGAAAACCTGCTAAAAAGCCGTACTTGACAGAGAGGCACAAACAAGAACGATTACGTTTCGCACTAAATGTTTAATGTTAACTAAACTAAAGGGCCTACCATTTTATTTTAACATATCTGTGATTATTCGTTAACAAACACTGTATTATATTGTGTTTACTTTCGTTTAAAACAGCTATAACTTTTAATTTTTGCCATCGCCTCATCTTAAGAATGCAGTGAACTCGCTATCAATTTTGTTGACAATAATCATGAGTCTATTTTGTTTTTTTATTCTTCTACCCGCACTGTTATAACATAATATTATAGTTCATTTTATTTTGCTCATCTAATTGACGATTATCTTGTGAGAACTAAAGTTCTTTTAACAGAAATTGAGGTTTAGTTTCAATCTTCTTTTCGTCAAGAAAATGAACAATTAAGCTATGACCTCAATACATTAATTGTGACGTTACACAAAAATAAAATGTTTACAAAGTCTAAATCATAAATCAGTTTTCAGTAAATAACTGGATATAAACAATTACCTATATTTTATTTTATTAAAATTTGAATATCCGTTCATTGTTACGTTATTCATAATATGAATGGTCTAAGTGGGTATACTTCCAACAAACAATCTTACGTGTAACATAGATAACGGTTACAAGATAACTTTTTGCTATTCGACGTCACAATTATCATAAATGTTTAATTTGTAAATATAAAGCATAAACATTTTTATTAAACACGTCTTTTTATTTCCACCTTACAACATCGAAAAGATGTAACAACTAAATAATTGCAAATTACGAATGTGATTCTTCTTGTGGTTAATAGATCACATTCGTAATTTGCAACTATTTAGTGCAAAAAATGCAATAGTATTTTTCATAGAATTTTAAAAAAAAGACTATATCAATATAGATTGGGAATTTTCAAAGTAAGAAATAACTGCAACGGACCGACCATGATTTGAACTCGGGTTACGTGATTTGCGAATCCAACACTTAGTTCACACGGCTACCAGCACATGACGTATTTGCGCGAATTTTATCAATGCTATGGTAAGAACAGAAAAATAATAATGTTTTGCTCAGTGCGACGACAGTTCCTTAGTGTGCGTTATCTGTGGAATGGGGATACTCATACATGCGCACACATACGCATCGCGCTCGCTCGGTTCATAGCAATGTAATCTTTAACGTTCCTATGGACTTTTGCCTTCTTACTGTACATTGACGTGTAAGTGTTTTTAAAAACCTATTTGCAAAATAAGTAAAAGTAAAAATAAGTATCATTTATCATTTGCATTGCTTGTGGTATCACAACGCAATTTTAACCAGCTACTGCAATAACAGTACTTACGTCTAGTAGTAAATGCTGTGCAAACTACTAGTTAAAAACATGTAACATTGTGATAAAGTTGGGAAAAGTTTGGAAGCTTTATTTATGCTACTACTTGGTAAAATGAACTACGAGCTCTACGAGCTTTCTGAACTCCTGGTACTTACGTGGTGCGCATGTATGTCGTGGTGGTCCCGGTGGTGGCGCAGGTGCGCGTGCGGCTCGTGGTGCGTGTGGTGGCGTGGCAGCAGCTGCTGGGGCGCGTAGTGCTGCGCGTACTCCGCTCCGCCCCCGCCTCCTCCACCGTAGTCCATGCCATGGCTCTGCCGCAATGGAAAGTTATTGGTAGATTTGGAAGACAACACAGTTTTATGATGAACTGTCACCAGTGGTAGAGAGTAACATCTAGGTAAACAGTTTTTCATAACCTCCTGGTAGTCAAAGTGACTTCAAGCTGGCCAGCTTTGTTTAACAGTGCTACTCGATTATTTTGTACACAAAATGAATTTCAGGTCCATGAAAGGCACAGCATTCGAATTTAGAAGGCACTTCCTCCTCTAAATGTAAGTCGTAAAGTTGACTATAATTTAGACAGTCATTAATACATCATCAACATAACCTTTCGAACGTTCTTTTATACTCAATACTAGCTTTAGGCTTTAACTAGCGGCCCGCGTAAAAGTACCTAGGTTCTCCATACAAACTTGTAACCCCTGTTTAATACCTTTTAGGAATGGATTCTGGAAAATCCTCTCCAAGTGCTCGCCTACGTCATAACAGGAAACCTAGTGTAAAATACGCAGCGTTGATAATTTCAGTCAGTTTGTCCATTTATCTAAATAGATTACCATGTGGTTAAGCCGTTATTGCTGTATGTGCAAATTTCTAGTTTATAGAAGTAAAACATGGTGTTGTTTTCATCAGCAGTCAGAGCATAGCGTCTTCTTTTCCATCAAGCTCACTCACCTGCTGTTGATGATGCGGGCTGGCGGGGTGCGGCGCGGGCGCGAAGGGCGGCGGGAAGTACGGCGGCTGGAAGTCCGCCAGCGAGGGCTGCGCGCCGCCGCGGAACCCGCCGCCGCCGAGACCCAGCCCGCCGCTGCCCAGCCGCTCCTGACAACAAGTGGAATGGTTAAAAGGTGGCAAGAGAAATATAATACTAGAGTCTTAAGGATAACGAAAAGAATGTACTATTTTATCATCTCATTAAGGTAATCGGAGTCCCATAGACCTCATAAAGGTGATCAGACTTCCTTGATAAAGTGATTGAACGACACGAACCTTCTGATTTTCGTGGCGAAAAGTCACGAGGTCTAAGTATTCTAAATTATTTATCCTTTTGACGTCTGTTATTGCTGACACTAACCTAAGATAAGGCTTTTTGAGATCGCAAAAGATTTTGCCATTTCATTTACGAATAAATCTGTATACAACATTATTTTTAGTTTATGCGAAACCTGAATGTATAGTTTGTTCAGAATCAGTAACTGAATGGATTCCAATAGTTTATACACCATGTTACATTTTATCTCAAAAATATTTAAAAAGGTCACATGTTGGACACCACCGACACTAAGTACAACGCAGGTCACGGCAGATCATAGCGGGCATTAGGCGCCAGCAAACATCTAGGTGCAAGTGCAAAATAACCTCTCAGTCGCAGTCGCCTGGATGGCTCGGTGATTATGTATTTTGTTGACATAACAAGCTTATAACTTCGTGATTTTTCATGATACAGTTATGAAATTTCGTACATATCTTCTTTAGATAAAAATATTAGATACATGTTTCGGGTTTCGCATATACCAAAACTAATATTGTATATTGTATCTACAAAGGTCTCGTCAAGAATCCTATCATAAATTCTACAGGAACGTATATACCTGTAGGACCTGTAGGTAGTTGGTACGCAACGCCGCCTACTACCTATAGGTCATTGAACTCACTCAGCTGACGTTTTCTTAAAGAAATTAATTTCGCACATGCGTAAATTAATACGAGTATTGAAAAAAAGGTACTTTATTTTTTGATTTTATCTTTACAAATCGATATTGTTTCATTTACCGGATCGACCCTCCACGGGATTAAAACGATTAAAATTTAGCGGTGCATATCTAAACTATAAGATAACCAAACATAGTTTCCTAAAGTCCCAACATATAAACACTTTTTTGGCTGCAACTCAAATAAAAGTGTGGTAACTCAATCGAAGTTCCTACAACGAAATAAAGTACTTAAGCAGCTATAAAATATGCAGAGACAATGTATGATAAATAGAAACTGGCTCTTAAACGGTAAGTGTTGCAATCGAAACAAATTACATCTATTATTCGACACGTGCAACATTTTAACAACTAAATAACTTCACCTTACACCTGATACGTAAGAGCTTTGAAAGCCATCATTTGCGATGACACGATCCAATCAGAATACTGTAATTAAAGCTACTAATTATCGAATCACTCGATATAACACTGGCAATTTACACTAAGTAAATGATACCATTGTATAGGATGAATTGGATGATGAAGACGCTCATCCGATGAATGCTAAGCGTAAAGATCCATACTAATATATAATGAGTGTAAAAGTGTGTCTGTATGTTACACCTTCAGATATAAAACACTAAATGAAGTTTGATGAAAGTTGGCACACGACTGATACATGATATTTTTTTTGCAAATAGATTTTTCAAAAACATTTTTACACGTCATTTTTTTAGTCAGTTTAAACTAAATGAGGCCGGTGTTTGCTAGCTAACTACTCTGAGAAGAAACACCAAAACATACTCAGAGTTCAAAGTCTCTTCTAAAGTCCATACAGCAAATATGTAATGGTCAAATTTTATGAGAACCAAGCAGATTAGTGTCTAGGATGGTCTTTGAGGAAAGAACTAGATAGATTTGAGTGGACCTGTCCAGTCAGTGAAAGCATTTGTTAGTATTCGTATAGCTCAACTCAGTATTACTAAGGAGCTCAACTCAACAAATGAACTAGGTAGGGCCTAGTATGGGAGGACGAAGTGTTCAATATCCTGAACCCTAGTCCAGGATATTGTACACATCGTCTTAATCGTAAATTCCTTTGGGATAAAAAAAAAAACTCTTTTAACACGGGCAAAACCGCAGACAGAAGACAGTGATGATATATGAGAAAGTTTTAGTAATACATACCTTTAGTGAAACGCAAATGACGGATGAAATTGCTACTGATCAATGTGTCGGTAATCAATCATATTTTGTGAGGTGGCGATTGGCACCTACTGTATGATGTTAAAAGATTACTATACTGACTGATTTTTAATTAAAAATGGTCAATGTACAAGGAGCTTTCGTGAGCTTTTTACGGATGTGCGACTATAAAAACTGGATTCACGCTGCGTTAGTAAATATTAAAGTAATTCATCGATTTTCTGATTTTTTATTCAGCTTAATGTAATCAGAAAATTATAAAGAAGTGACCAAAGCTTGGCAATGGAGTAACCCTGAGGCAAATCATAACTGGCATAGAAAAAGCATTAGAGCTGACATTATAAAATTTGTATATTGTAGTGTAATACTAACCAGAATATGTTTGCCACATGCCCCACCAACTATGGGCCAAAGAAGGACAAAATTGGTGTAACGACGTATGACAGAATCGCGGCAAATCACGAAGGAGACGGCGGAATGAACTAAACAGAATTTACCAGATCTGGCAAGAGGAAGCGCGAGCGCGCAAAAGAATGAAAGAGTGGAACTTTGCCCCAGCCCTGGAGTGGGACAGACTAGGTTAACAAAAAAAAAGTGTATTAGGATAAACTAAAGCCAGTATACCTTAACCAAATCAAAGTCTACATAAACAGTACTATAAACATAAGGTTTTACAATGCGCAACAAGCAATGATGTTTGTAATAATAAATTCCTGTGTACTGTTATTAAACACATAAACAGCCATAAGCTATCCTCTACATCGCACCGATCTCTATAGGAGACTTCCTTAACATCAGTAATGTCAATGTCTTCGTCTAGATTACAATGTGCATAGACAATGATGACCTTACATGATTACATGATACACGCAATCTATGAATTAGCACTTCTACCTTCTTTGATATATACGCGGCGTATAATCATTTTAAAGTATACCCATTGGATGAGGTAATCAATTTGTTGAAATGTAATGAATTGAGCTAAATGTGATTCTAATGACATCTTGATTCATGTGTTTGAAATGTGGAACTAAAATCGTCAATCACATTACTCACATACCATGTGATGTAAATGGAAGATTTTGACGTGACAACGTCTTATAAATTGGTTTGCCGGGTGACACTTCAAGAAACTGCGTTACGCTCCGCTCACGTTATGCGCTCACAATGAGAGCGAGTGAGAGGCACGCGTCCCTTCCACTCGGGCATGGTTAGCCCACCTAAGAGCGAGAGAGACAGACATAAAAAGTGAAATAATTCTTTGTATAAATAAATGTTTTAAATTGTTACTATTATTTCATCCTTCTTCCTACTATACGAATGAATATTCACATTAAAATTATTTTACCACTCAAAGTCGTTGTCACGTAAAACTTTCGCCCGTATACCGACTTTACAGGCAACCAATTTTTTTCCTGAAACTGTATGGTTCTTTCCTTTCCTTAAAAGATCTTCTCAGACACTAATCTGCATGGTTCTCATGTGATTTGACCATTACATATTTACTGTATCGACTTTAAAAGAGACTTTGACCTCTGAGTTTATTTCGGTGTTTCTATTAAACTGACCCGATTGAATGTACACGCAATGCCACAAATAGAGAGAGATGAAGAAGTCTTGCAAAAGCTGGAACCAAACTAGTAGACGATCCATGACCACGACCACTCCGCCAGCGCCGGGAGTATACGACTGACAAGAATTAAAATTTATCATTTGACAGGATTTCATCTGGACGATTATGCCAGGTTCATCCTTTAGTTTCTAGCAAAGTTAACGTGACAATTTTTTAAGCGTGCGTATACTGCGGTGATTTGTTGAACGAATCAACAGCCAATCAGAGAATAGACAATTTGTGATATGTCTTTTGCTATAATTTGCTTTCGACAACCAGCTTGCTTCATACTCATGTCAAATTAGACAAAATATGATTGGTTTGGTTGTCTGTATTCTGATCAACTAATCGCATCACTTGAAAAGTAGATTTACATTTTTAGAAATTAGAGCTAGGCTATAATTTCTTTCGCGCATGTCTTCTCAATTAACTAGTTTTTGTTTTTAGATGGGTAATCATCAAATTACTTCTCCCACTCTGGGTGGAGCATGAGGTCCCTCCAGTTGCCCTTTGCGTTCCTAGGCCACATTAACTACCTATTTCGAATACTTCTGCAACCCTCAACAAACTAGCTAAGAATTATGTTATGTATACTGTTACTGTTACAGGAGTATAACGTATGGAGCTTTCTAATGTAGCCTATCGTAATTTAATAGATATAATATAATTTTTTAATGTAAATATTATTAAAGGTAGTCCATATTCTTAATGACTTTCAAGATATTCAATCTCGGTGCTGCGCATTCACTACTTAATTACGCTAACGACCATCTAAAACGGTCAACAACGCCGCCATCTTTATTTTGCTGTTAAAAAAGTACACATGTCAAGCATGCCGTACCATAGATGTAGCTGTTAAACTGCATTAAAAACTTTGTCAAAGTATGTATTCCAATTTCAAATCTCTATAGTGTGTAGCCCGGTTGAAATTATACTCAATATAATGTAGATCAATTACAAAACTTACGGTATCTGTATCGAGTTACGGCATTGGACACCTAATCGATTACTTTCGATCTAGTTTTTATTTATTATCTGTTTTAATTTATGCGTCTTGTTACCGGATGTGGTGAAAACTTGTCGTGATGTGATGACATAGGTGCTATGATACTTAATTGTTGATATCAAGTAGTAGCAGAGCAAAAAAGAGGTTTTTTTATTGGTGATAAAATTAGATAAATCGGTCTACATTCGTCATAGTTTAAGGTGTATAAAAACTCATCAATGGGCAACAGTGATCATTCAAGTCATACCTTCAGGGAATATTATAATTGACTAATTAGTTTGTGAGCTAAAATGATCTGTCATCGGTATCACACTTTTTATTTTGTCACTTTTTTGTTTTGTTGTTACGGCGTACAGCTATGGAGCAGAATTCCCTGCCGGAGTCTGTGTTCCCTTATGGCTACAACCTGGAGATCTTTAAGTCTTTTGACTAGAGAAGTAACCTATTCACAAGAGTCACTTTTTTGTTGTTGTTGTTATTTTGGCGTACAGCTAAGAAGCAGAATTCCCTGATGGAGTCTGTATTTCCTTATGGCTACAACCTGGAGATCTTTAAGCCTCTTGACTAGAGAAGTAACCTATTCACTCTTATTCTTTCTTGAATAGGTTACTTCTAGGTAATATTAGGAAGTATTATTTGAAGACACTAAGGTATGCAAGCTTTTTTCACAACTTTTTTCTAATAAAAGCTTTTCATACACCAATCATTACTTGTTATGGCACAATGTCTTTTAAGCTACTAGCATACATTGTGCAGTCGTGAATATTTCGGCCTTAAGCTTGTGTTGCTGACGCTACCTGCGCGGGCGCTCGTGTGCGTCGTGTCGCAAGTGTTCTGGATTTGTTAACTTGATTTATGCGCGTTACCACGCAATGCTCCTTGTAAATTTAATTTGATTAGAGTATTATATTAAATCTACTTGTTGACTAAATTAAAGTAGGTTCGACATCGGCACGATTTCGCTAAGCCTTGTCTTTGTCTGTATTGATTAGATGTTCTAACTTTCCTTATTTTAATAACTATGTTTAGAATATGTTTTTTTTTTTTTTACTTTATTTACATACATTGTTCTCACATAATAGTAGTGACAAGACATATGTAAGTAATTGAGACATTTGTAATACATAACATGACTACCTTCCTACAAACAAAAAAACAAATTTTACCTCTTTATTATATTATTAGTGTAGTTTGACGAAAAAATGACGTGTAAAAGAGTTTTTAAAAACCTATTTGCAAAATAAGTATCAATTAGTGTCCATGGAGTTTCTGGCACAGTCTTCTCCATAGAGATCTACGCTTCGGAATGTGCAATTAACATAATTTTTCTAACTGACTTCTTGACATTTCATATGTACCGGTGAATGAATTATTTAAAAAAAATGAATTGAATTTATGAACCTTTCTTATGCATTTGAATGCTGCGCATGCGGCAGAGTTGGAGCCATTAAGGCTTATAGTCCCTTAAACCATCTGGCCGAAATTAAATGGATACAACTTTCGTACCCGCCTAGGCGGCAGCGCGCGTATCTGTACATTTAATTGCGGCTAGCTGCGCCCGGATAGTGCGCGGCTGACCTTTAAATCCATTTATTGATTTACATAATTATGCTATGTTCACTTTGAAGAACATTGAACCACCAATTTTTATGTGTAAAATTGTTTTTAAAGATCCAAGCCGTTTCGAAGGAGTAGAGAAAAGTTGCAAAATTGCTAAATATTTTTATTTAAACAAAAGTATTAATTGCACGAAAAAATCAAATGTTGGAAATGTTATTCATGAATCCCTATTAAACATATATTTTTTTCAAACCTATTAACCTGCCCATTACTGAGGAGTAGGCTTCAGAAAGTCACTGTTTTATGGCACTTTTCGGGCGCTTGGGCCTTAATCGATCTACAAAAAGAAGAAGAGGTAAGAAATCAACAAACAAGTAATCTCACTCAGAGTGGAGTCAGGAAGAATATCAGATTCTACTGACTAATACCCACACGTGTTCCATTAATTGCCATTTTCATTCTAGTGCCGCAGTTACTCTTTTTAAAAACTCCGCAACCTATACTATGTTTACCACAGAGATCTTAATAATATACATCTTGACTTTTGTAATAGTTTAAACTCCGGCAATGTAAGAAAGGCACGGACAACCTACAGATACTATTTAGTTCCTCCAGTGCTCATTTAAGACCAATTATTTAATTAAAAGTTTCGCTACTTATTAGGTAACACATCACTAAAAATTCCCAAACAATACTTATCGAAAAAAATCGATTGGGAAATCCAAAGACAATCTTGATAAAACAAAAATAAATACGTTCCTAATATTGTCTATGCGTGGAGGTGAAAGGCGGTATTGTTTACCCAGGTCGTGGGGTCAGCGCGTGTTGGGTGACTCGCCGATGGAGACACTGCCCATTATTTAGGAAGCCGTGATGCCTATAAAAATGGAGGCCGTGATAAATTGACAGATATACGCGCGGCTAACTGTACTTTCAGCTGTCAAATTAGGAAGTGTCCGATGATGTATGTTGGCAATATTTTGAGATAAATATGCGAAATGATGTTGTTTGAACTTCTATTGTTTGATAGTGTTAAATAAAAATTATGTTTATAGCTTTTTAAAAAATAGCTACAAGCATATGATTTATTTTATATAATATAACTATCGTTTTCTCTAAGTCATTTATATGACAATTTCTTCTTACTGGTTATTAGGTATCAGTTGAAAAAGTCAAGGAGTTTTATCACTATCTGTGGTCTGCCTGTGGCTTCGCCCGTAAAGTAGGTTTTTTTTTAATGATATGATTGCCGTGATGTAGGAATATTGCCCGAAGTATGAATATTGGTGGCAATATTCCCATAGTGCCGGCAATGGCCCATTTCTAGGTGTAATTCTTCATACAAACTGCATTGACCGAGACGTCGATGAACATACATAAAAAAAAAACGAAAAAAAATTAGATCCAGCCGAAGATAGAGCCTCCTCCTTTTCGAAGTCGGTTAAAAAGAGAACATACCACCTAGTTAGTAAAAAGCTTTGCCTTACAAAACGGTCAGAACGATTCGATACAGATATGGTGGCTAGAGTCTTAGCCAAACAATACTCATAATGACAGCACGAGATAAACATACAAACAAGCACAGGAAACCTCCCATTCATCCTAATCTCGATTCGGATCGATACCCAATCTAATCGAATAGATTTACGGTTACATATCGGATACTGGCCATCAATCAATGGCGGAATGTGTATGAGATGTACGTCTCTATTCGAATGCAATAATAAATCGATTCAAAGTGTGTCTCATTAACATACCGAGTCGTCCCGTGCAATTACGTCTAAACAATGTTTAGAACAGGGCTGCCCAACCTCAGGACCGCGGGCCGAATGCGACGTCGGGTGCCAAGTGAAAACCAGCGCTGGGTGTCTGATGCCCAACAAATGCTGAGGTGGTCAAACTTTCGGTATGGGCACGCTCGGCGCATTCTGTACTTTTGTTCTTTTTTACTTTTTGTTTGTAACCTGTTGTGCTGTCTATTCTATTCCATGTGTGACACAAATAGCATAATCAGCGTATAATGTTCCTACCGCTGTGACAAAGACTCCTCCTTAGTGCCTACCTACTATAGTTTTGCTCAAAAAAATTTTTGATGGGAGGGAAAATATTGTTGGTAGATATTTCACTTACGGCAAAAATATTTCAGTAAGCTAAGATTTATCGGCAAATACTTATACATATATTAAGTAGTTAGCAAGTTCACAAGCGTCTTAAAGATCTCATTGATTTTAAAAAAAAAAACACCACTGTATTTTAAGTCGTACTTTAAACTCGTTAAAAAATAAAAGGCCCGTTTTGACATTGAATGTACTTGGAACGAAACGATAAAATAATAATTAGGGGTCCAGTGCAGTAGTAGCTACACTACACCGCTGCACCGGACAAGCCCCTAGGTAGTCAAAATACAAATGTCAAAACAGGTTTTTTTTTTTTGACAACTTTACCTATATCAAAATAATGGTCCATCTTCGAAATCGGTTGGGCGGCCTTGTGTTACAGTCCTTTTGTTATTAATCATTGACTCGTTATCGTGAAACAATATGGTGAAAGTTTAAATATATTTGCATTGAAGTTTCGGCAAAGGCAAAATAGAGAAGATATAATAAAATATTATTGATGACCAGACCAGAGAGAGATGAGCCGAGACGATGATGACGAGCTTTTAACGCGACCCATTTGACGACCTAAACTGAACTGTTAAACGGGTGGAGTTAAACAATATTATTTTTAGTTTATGTGAAACCTGAATATAATTTGTTAATTTGTTCAGAATCAGTGACTGAATGGATTCCAATCGTTTTTACATCATGTTATATTTTTTCCCAATTGTGAACAGAAAGTTAGACTGATAGCCAAATCAAATCAAAATCAAATCAAATCACTTTGTGCAGATATACAGATCTTATATTTGATTAACAGAGAGCCATGTTATGCCAGGAGGCGTACAAATATGGTGAGCATCTAGCTCATGATTACAAATCAAACTTAAAAAATGTTTGAGAACCATGCTTAATTATAAAATTATAGCAAAAAAAAAGAAATTGAAGAATTAGGTATATAATATTATCCATTACTTGAAACCAATAACAAGTCCTTATTTAAAAAATATGTAAGTATTTTATAGGTAAAAGTTTGTGAGTTTGTGTGTGTGTAATGTACATGTTTATTATTTCTTCACGCTCGAACGGTTGAACGTATTTGGATGAAATTTGGAACACGAATAGACCGTGTCCTAGAAATAGCACAAAGGGTTTTTTAATAAGTTCCCTCGGGCCAATTTTTTTCAATCAAGCGCGTGAATCCACTGGCAGAATCTAGTTACTAATAAATTACAAAAAAACATCCAAAATATCTTTATTTAATGATGACAGGTTATTTGATCAATGACTGTAAAATGAATAAGTTTACTGTTCATTTAAAAAACAACTTTTAAGTTACCGTTAACTGTCTACATAATTTATTTTTACTTACACTCGATTTCTGACTTAAGCATTTGAAGTGTGTGGTACCTACTACTAGTACTTATAAATATTATGTATAATAAATGATAAACGATATTTAATTACAAATAGGTATAAAAACACTTTTACACGTCATTTTCTTTTCCTCACGTTGGTGTTTCCTAGCTGATTACCTACATGTAATAATTTTAGTATACATACTTATGAAGTATAAATATATAATGTTTGTAGAGTATTTCTCAAACTATACCTACTTTATCCTGAAAATCTATCAAAATGTGTAATTTCAAAGAACGGTTAGACGCGCGTTCTTAATTCAAAATACCTATTATATTCAAAATTCGCCCTTAGCTAGGTATACTTAGATACCTACTTTTATTTCTGTTGCAATACTTTTAATTTAGTGTTACTTACATTATTAACGAAACGAAATTAATATAAACAATGATTTTCGATAAGAATAGTAGCAGTGCTTAAATATAGAAAATATCTTGATTTTATCGAGTATGATAAAAAAAATTGATAAAAACATATTTATATACATAAAATCACCGTAGTCGTAGTATTGGTACAGCTATTTCACCGCTATTATTAAGTCTTCGGTAGTATAGTGGTAAGTATCCCCGCCTGTCACGCGGGAGACCGGGGTTCGATTCCCCGCCGGAGAGAAACTTTTTGCATTTTAAAATAAAGTATTTTCTAGATTTCCTTCTGTGTATTTAATTTATTTAGCTTGTTCTGATTTTGTTAGAAGTTGTGGCTGATTAGGGACATTTATCTATAACAAAGTGATATAAACCTACTGTAACGATAGTAACTCGTCGACCAAACAAAGATGAAGCACCATAGTTTTTGAACTCGATAGATATGTTATATCCATAGATAGACCATACTGACTATAGATATTGTTTTGACCAGTGACATTGATATTTTGAACTTATCAGATCGATAAAAAAATAAATTATACTTAATTTTATTATAATAAATTTATTATTTTTTTATTTATATTTTTTATATTTGACTGGCCTGTTGGTCTAGTGTTTAGTGGCCCTGACTGCTATGCCGCAGGTCGTGGGGTCGATTCCCACCCAGGAAAAATGTTTATGTGATGAGCATGATCATTTGTTCTGTCTGGGTGTCATTTATCTGTAGTAATATGTATTTAGAAATATTTAAGTATATCTATCAGTTGTGTAGTACCCATAACACAAGCTCTGCTAAACTTGGGACTAGACGACGTTGTGCGATAGTTGTGTAATATTATAATAAATTATATATTATATTGTAATTGCCAAGGACAGACTTAGGTATGAGCAAAATAAAGAGGTAGGCCTTCGCCCAGCCGTGAGACATAATAATCTAATTAGATCGTAGTTAATTTTAAAAGTTTTTCATTACCTGCACCTCGATCACACTGGACAAATCCACGTACGCCAGCGCCAAAGCTTTTAACACACTTCACGAAAAAAACCGATTCTTTCCGAATCGAAAACTTGAGCACTAGAACTTTTCTGCTCACATTAATGTCTTCATGATCGTCTCTCTTTTGGTACATAGAGGTATTTAAGATGGCATTTGATAAGTTTGGTTTTTGGAAATATGTTTGGATTTATCTGTGCGTGCAAAAAAAAAAATAGTTTATGTGTTTAACAGCATTATAATATTACAGTGGATTTAGCAATAATTTATATATTATGTATATTTGAGATATTAGAGCGTTGGTTTAGTTGGTTATGCAAGAATAGAACGCGAATGATTTATACTTTCTTTATTAATTAATTAATTAGTGCAAGCAAAACAGGATTGCAATTAAGAAAATTAATAATAAATTAACCCAAATCGTTCATCAACTTGTTTAAAAACTTAGATTAGCGTCGGATTATCACAATAATATAGAATTAGTTGATACATGACTAAAATCGATTTATTGCCATAATAGTGAGGTGAAAGCGAATGTCAAAAAACCGATATGTAAATGTTCGAGTATCGATAATTACCGGTCCCTTAAAAGGCGGGCGATTCAGGCTACATTCGGTTAGTGATTGCTTTTTAAATTGCTGCCTTGCGCGCCGGCTCGATGACCGAATACCGACTACTGGATGGTATTTTTTTATTTATTATCGAGTGGCGGATTTATGTCGATAGTTTGTCGAATCACGTGCTAGCCTATTAACATGAAAACGAGATGCAATCTCCGCTCAATAGTACAGAGACTGACGTCAGCGGTCTATGAGATTGAGAGGCATGGACAATGATTTGACAGCTGCTTTTAAGCTGCAATCTATTTTGTTAGGAACCTACATAGATGGGGCGGGAACAAATACTTTTAGAACTCTCTAATAATATGCTGCACTGGTAAAAAATCTAGACCCGAGCAGTAAAATTTATTTGAACACCTGGCGGTATTAGTACAGATACAAAAGTCAGTATCATTAAATTGTATCTAGATAAAAAGTGTGACTAATGATATTTTAATGAAACATATTAATCAATCGGTCGGCCGACGATTGCGAAAGTAAAAACAGAAGATAAACAATGCGGCGCGCCTATAGAACAACTATTGGTAAGCGATCAAAAGTTATTACAGTTAATCTATTCCATCGACGCACTATTAATGAAATATTTAATAACGAGCAATATTTTTTTTCTTTTAATCTAAGTAATTAATTTCAGTCAATTAAGTTTATCGACTAATTACGTCGATACGCGCTCGTGCCCATCACTAAACTTTAATATGTTTTGCAAATAAAATCGATTAGACCGATTCAGCACGGCGCATAAAACAATTATTGTTAAATAGAGAAACTAGTAGTTGATGAACATTTTTACTATTTAACGGGAAGTTAGTTAAAAACCGAAATTACGATTTATTTTTGTTACGATATTTTTAATTAACAAACTGATGTTTCATGTAATGAGTAATAATAACAAATGATTTGATTCTGAAAAAAAATTTATATCACGAAAATCGATTGGCATCGAATTTATTTATCGATGTGTTGGTTTGATCGTAAAGCTGAGTTTACGCTCGCGCGCGTTGCGTGCTCAGCACAGACTGCCGGAGGGCGGACGTTCCGCCCTCGGGGTAACCATGTGCTCGAGGCTTTACGATTGATATTCGATTTATGTGACCCTTTTTAATGTGTTACGGTTACTACTTGTATTATTGATGTTGTGGTGAGTTTTAAGTGAGAAACTCTCACTATGTTTTTATTTTGTAATAAATATTAAAAATACAAAGTTCATTGTTGCATCTTATACTTAGACCAATTTTAAGAAGTAAGT
Source organism: Mythimna albipuncta (assembly GCA_929112965.1). Classification (NCBI taxonomy): domain Eukaryota; kingdom Metazoa; phylum Arthropoda; class Insecta; order Lepidoptera; family Noctuidae; genus Mythimna; species Mythimna albipuncta. The sequence continues at coordinate 11,630,608 of OV815981.1, forward strand.
GATTTTCTCAACCTAATTCTATTAATTCAATTTGACAGTAAAACTAAATAGAATCTGAAAGAAATTTAAAAAGTTGAGCAACTGTAACAAAGGTTGTTGTAGGTTGAGCTCGCTTATGTACATCAATTGTCCTATTTTTACTGTCTGTTTAAAATCGTGTGTACAATATAAAGAATTAAGAAAAATTTGCACCCACAAGTTACATTACTATTTCCTTCCTAACCTCGAAATTTTGAACACTTTTCACAATCTTCTTTACAAAACTCGAACTCATCTCACGCAAACTGTAACACTGTGCAAAAACCGATAGTACCTCATCGCCCCACCAGAGGTCGCTAATTAGTAGGCGCTGTTGTAGCAACGCGGGCGCGCGATTGGTGATCACTGGAGTGTGCAGCGAACCTTACTTATGTACTTGTGTTACTTAACTCTTTATAATGGATTTATTAATGCTAATGTTGGATTTGTTCAAGCAGAGGGAGAAGGATTTTTAAACGCGAATTTTGTTAAATATTTCATGGCTTATTATTACCAATCTGACTAGCCTGTTGGTCTAGTGGTTAGTGACCCTGACTGCTATGCCAGAGGTCGTGGGTTCGATTCCCACACAGGACAAATGTTTGTGTGATGAGCATAATCATTTGTTCTGTGTCTGGGTGTAATTTATCTATATGTATGTATTTAAAAATATATAAGTATGTTTATCAGTTGTCTAGTAGGTACCCATAAAACAAGCTTTGCTTAGCTTGGGACTAGACGGCGTTTGTGTGATAGTGGTATATTAAAAAAAAAACAATTTGATCTGAAGGTGTCAACAGCAAGCAAACTACAAGATTTTGAAAAAAAAAAACGAATGACCTGGGTTAATTTTTCAACAAATGCTTTTTAGTCAGTAATTAACTAGCCAGAGGTATCACTTTTATTTCATTTTAATGAATTTTCTTAAAAAAAAATATTCCAAAACTATCACACAACGCCGTCTAGTCTCAAGCTAAGTAGAGCTTGTGTTATGAGTACTAGACAACTGATAAACATGCTTTTATATTTCTAAATACATACCTCATATTATAGAAAAATTACACTAACCACTAGACCAACAGCCTAGGCCAGTCATAATTATAAAAAACCGGCCAAGTGCGAGTCGGACTCGCCCATGAAGGGTTCCGTAGCAGCAAGTAACATAATATAAAAGTTCTTGTAATGTTTTGTAACTTTGATCGATGTTTTAATAATAGTGTATTTTTTTCGATTTATGACGCATTAAAAAAAAACTACTTACTAGATTTCGTTCAAACTAATTTTCGTTGGTAGTTTTTATAGTAATGTACATCATATATTTTTTTAGTTTTATCATTCTCTTATCTTAGAAGTTAGAGGGGGGGGGGACACACATTTTACCACTTTGGAAGTGTCTCTCGCGCAAACTATTCAGTTTAGAAAAAAATGATATTAGAAACCTCAGTATCATTTTTGAAGACCTATCCATAGATACCCCACACGCATGGGTTTGATGAAAAAAAAAATTTTGAGTTTCAGTTCTATGTATGGGGACCCCCAAAATTTATTGTTTTTTTTCTATTTTTGTGTTAAAATCTTAATGCGGTTCACAGAATACATCTACTTACAAAGTTTCAACAGTATAGCTCTTACAGTTTCGGAAAAAAGTGGCTGTGACATACGGACGGACAGACAGACAGACAGACAGACAGACAGACAGACATGACGAATCTATAAGGGTTCCGTTTTTTGCCATTTGGCTACGGAACCCTAAAAAGTGTCCCCTATCGTTTATGTCCGTCTTTCTGTACGCAATTAAGTCAAAAACTACTGAACGGATTCCAATGCGGCAAATAGGCTGCAACTTGCTAAAATCTTTAAAAAACAATATTTAACGGGCTACCCCAAAGCATTTACCTTAATCAACTGACGTTACCGATTTCAAAGTGGCTATAAGGCTTATAGTCCCTTGAATATCTGGCCGGAATTAAATAGACACAACACTCGTACCCGTCTAGGCTCCAGTGTAAGTATCTGTGCATTTAATTGCGGCCAGCTGCGCCCGGATAGAGCCCCGCTGACCTTTAAATCCATTTTCTTTGTGAATATTGATAGATTTACATATGCTATGTTCATTTTGAAGAATAATGAACCACCAATTTTTATATGTAACTAGCTGTCCGCCCGGAACTTCGTCCGCGTTCGTGTACTTCGGTTATCGCACTCTAAACGTGTTTTCCCGTAGGAATAAGATGTTTTTACGGGATATAAAGTAGCCTATATTCTTTTCCATGTCAAAGGCTATATGCATGCCAAATTTCATCCAAATCCGTTCAGCCGTTTTTGCGTGATTAAGTAACAAACATCCAAACATCCATATCTACACTTTCAAATTATAATATTAGTTAGGACTAGTTAGGATTTTTTTTCTAATGATCCAAGCCGTTTCGAAGGAGTAGGGAAAAGTTGCGAAATTGCTAAATATTTTTTTAAACAAAAGTATTAATTACACGAAAAAATCAATAGTTCAAAATATTGTTCATAAATACATAAACATTTTTTTTTTCAAACCTCTTAACCTGCTGTTACCGAGGAGTAGGCTTCAGAAAGTCACTGTTTCATGGCATTGCTCGAGCGTTTGGGCCTTAAGGTATAAATAGGACCCACAATCGACTCTCTAAAAAATTCTAATCACCGCTTAAACCATTTCAAAACTGAATCATGTCACATTTTTCAATTGGCAACATCTCGGTGATATCCCCTGCGCAGCGGATCCAAAGTCACTTTCGTTAATATCCGCCCAGCACCGCCCTGTCTCCTCGAGCCCGCCGGCTATTTACTATAATACTACATGCGTAAGTTAAATAGCGATGTTTTTTTAGTACGGTTAAAGATTGATAAATAAGTTTAGTTAGTTTTACCTGAGCTTCTCAGCTCAGCTAAATCTAACTAAACTTAGGTATCCTCATATCTAGATACCAATATTATAACGCTGCTCGCCCACGTCAGACTTTTTGTAGGACACATAATCGGGCCGATTTTGTATATTAGTAACATTGTTCTGTTTTCTGACCGACTTTTTGTAGGACGTGTGCGTTGCACTATTGCTATCAGTGTGTTCTATTTTTCTCCTACAAAAAATCGGTTACCGATTATTGGATGTGGGGGTGTAGCCTTAAGCTGAAGAGTTTTTCATGTTTTTTTTCTATTATTGATAAGCTCGCGTTTGACCACCATCTCACCTAATGGTAAGCGATGATGTGGTCGACGATGTGGTTGTTTTGTTTGTTTGAACGCGTAAATCTCAGGAACGTTAGTTTGATTGGAATAATTGTTTTGTGTTGGATGACCCATTTATCGAGGAAGACTATAAGGCTATAATTATAAAATTACGCTGTGACACACAGCAACCAAAGATGCGGGTGAAACCTCGAGGGACTACTAGTTACATATATATATATTTGTTATATTAGCAGAATGAAAGGAAAATAAAATAAATTGTGCCGCTTTTGGTGGAGCGGTAGGGAGTGTGGTAGCAACATCTGTGATGCCACATAGGAACTAAAGTTCAAAGTCATGCATTGCGGTATCAGAGTTCTCCGCCCGACCAGACGGGTGTTGTGTCTAGTCCGGTTTACTGCCCGATAGTTGATTTCGATATGTTTCACTTCCAATCGTGCAGAGTCTGATGTCGCAAAACATGATTTTGAATTTTAGTTTCTATGAATTTATTTGAATTTAATATTTAAAATGGAGTTAGTTAGGAGCGTGATCATTGACAGGATAGAATGGAAGAAAGCCACGTGATGCTTCGACCGTAAGTAAGATGGGATAAGGGCAGGAAGATGATGATTATGACATACCCCATTCAACTTGTCTTTTGCAGCATAAAGGTATGTATTATGCATTGTATGCTAAGAGGCTTGATCTAATACACTCAGGTAGCCATACACGCCAGGATATATCTGATGGGTATACTGTGCAGACAAAGCTGTCATGTATACTGATGCATATATGGCTTAGCTTTATGCGTGTACCTTTTGGAAATGTTAAGAAAATAGTATTCTATCCCATTTAGTCCTAGTTCTTTCTTAAATTACACGCTTAATAAAAGTAATTTCATTAAATAAAATGCGAACTACTTATATACTCGATTTTGAGTACGAACACCCAATTACTTCAAAACACAATGAAAATGTCGAACGAATAGAAAAATAATAAAAGTGCATTATGCTAAAAGTAGTTTTTTGAATAGAGAACGCACGCCGATTGGCTGTATCGCCTCAGGCAAGATGGCGGGGGGCCGAGTGTTGCCAGCCTCTCGCCCGGAAATATGGATTCTGTTTGTCTAATGACCTTCCTAATTCGAATTTGTTCTTTCGATTTTCGAATAAAGCGTGTTAAAAGGTTGCAAGTGAAAAAAAAAATAATGAGCGTTGTAAAAATAAATTGTAATGACAAAAGTAATGGAGTAGCTTTCGTTTTGTTAATTGCATTTTTTATGTCTCGCTGAGATTTTTTCGTTGATTCAGAGAATCACTATGAATAATGTACGAAATTTCAGCCTTTGTACTCTTGATAGCTTAAGAGTAAAAAGCTCGGTAGGTACTTGATTTATGTGTGACTAAGCGTTATCTGGAGCAGCAAAGTTACAGGAAAAGCTTGTCCTCGCGTTGCTTGTGTAGAGCAGTGGTGGCCGAGTGGTAACGACCCAGGCTTACGAGTTGTAGGTCGCGGGTTCAAACCCAGCCAGGCGTATTACTTTGTGTAATTTATTTCATCGCCACTGCTAACAAAACGGTGAAGGAAAACATCGTGAGAAAACCGTCCTAGAACGAAAAATTCGAAGATATGTGACATCCACCAACCCGCACTTGGCCCGCGTAGTGGATTACGGCCCATTCCCTTTACTGGAGAGGAGGCCTGAGTCCCATCAATCGGAACATTGTAAAGCCGACTATGCTATGCTTGTACTTAACCGTGATGGGGAAGGATCTATCTATCGATATCTCATATAATGGTAAAAACTACAACGTTGCAGATGACATTTGAAACTCCAATACAGGGTCACAGATTCCTAAATAATGGTTGAAAGTTAAAGAGAAGATATTTTTACTTCCTCACCACCAAAGATTAACCCAAAACAGGATTAATGTAACCCGAAAACGCAAACCATTTCTTAAATAATGTAATTAAAATAGCCATACAGCAAAAGGGCATCAAAATATCACAATAAATCAATCGGCAAGGAAATAAAGCGCGTTCTTAACAAAATATTTTCGGTTCACAAAAAAGGTCTTAATTACGAAATTTCGAAAAAGGAACGCAATAAAGAAAGTAAAAACAAAATGGCGCGGCGAGCACTGGCAGGCGAGTCAACCGTTATGTTCTTGGAAATGCGTGATTGATTCTGCTGGCCCGCCCATTGTGGTCAGCTGACTCTGATGGCCCTGGCTGCGTGGGCAAGCCTGCACTGAGGAATGTGGCTTAGGTATTAGGAATAGCGTTGAATTAACACTTTCATGGAGATACACGATAGAAACATCTTTGGGCGTGTGAAATATATTCATGCTTGATGTGATGACTTCCCGGTTGAATCTTTTACAGACTTCCAACTGGCGTGTATCAAGCATGTTTGAACAAGACCGACTGGATTTCAGAATTATGAATTTGAGATTTGAGATCGAGTCAAGCTGTAGGTACATTAATGCCAAATTTTAATAGAGTTTTGTGCTAAAGTAGTTTGAAAAGTTCTTAACTTAAAAATGATGAAAAAAAAAAACGGGAAAAATATTAAATTTTCAGCTCGGAAAAGATTGTTTTTTATAATTTTTTAAAAACTCTCTACTCTATGCTTTGAGTTTCCCATTGATTTTATCTTGGGAAATCTTTTGACACATCTGCCGTTGTTACTTTTTTTGTTTCGTTTTCAACTAAATTGTAGATTAATATCTATTATTCATTTCTCTGTGCCTGGTGTCCATGGAATGTTGTATTATCCTGTACTTTATAAGTGAGGACTTGTTATTGGCTGTCAGTCTAACTTATTATTATAATTAATAATGATAATATATTTATTTGGCAAAAAACATGGTATAAAAGGTGGTAAAAAATATTTAGTAAGTAAATTCAATCAAAATTTTTTTTCAATGATGTTTCTAGCACAATAAAATTGTCGATAACCTATCATTTAAATTTTTTCTTTTATAATCTAATGTTTTAGTTTTTAATATTGTTTCTTATCTGTTTGTTTTAGCTGTAAGTCCTCCATAACATTTAAATAAATAAACTTGACGGCCGTTCAAGGATACTAACAGTACCTACTTATCGTTGTGAAAATTCATGACCTTGCCATGTTTTTTTAAAAACACGATGTAAACCTGTAAGATCTGCCCACTCCCAGTCAGTTATAAATGAATCACCATCATTATGTGCCTAGCCTTTTCCTAATGGTAACAATGAACGTTGACAAAAAAAAAACTGGCCAAGTGCAAGCTGGACTCGCGCACGAAGGATTCCGTACTTACTGTCCTTAGGAAAATTCGGCGACAAACGCGTTTGTTGTATCCCCCCTTAAATATTTATTTTATTTTGTTTTTAGTATTTGTTGTAATAGCGGCAACAGAAATACATAATTTGTGAAAATTTCAACTGTCTAGCTATCGCGGTTCTTGAGATACAGCCTGGTACAGACAGACGGACAGACAGTGGTGTCTTAGTAATAGGGTCCCGTTTTTACCCTTTGGGTACGGAACCCCAAAATAAGCAAAAAATTTATAAAATCAAAGATTTAATCAACACATTCGATCTTATTGTGCACTATATTATATTCAAATCAAATCCTAAAAAACTGCGAGTGACCCAATCAAAGGTTTATACGACAAACTAATTCTGCGTACGATAAAATCTCTTGTGACCTTTACGTCAATAGTAATAAAGACGAAATTGCATGTGACATCCAGTTTCCTGATAGTAATCTATCTCGGTTTGGGTATTGAGTAATGTTGACAAGCAGGCTGATTTGGGAGCAACTTTCTATACGTATAAACAAGTATGGTTTGTATGTATGTATGTGTATGAGGAATACGTAACGACTGTCGAAATTTGTATGAGGTGCCACCGAGTGATTACTAAGAGTTGAGACTTAGGATATTATTGAGCTTTAACTTTTTTTTTTCTAATACAAGAAATATTCTAAAGTCTGACTAGTAAATATACCTTTCCTGGGATGACATTTTTTCTTTAATTTTTGTTCTTTTATGAATACATATTGAAAAAATATTTTTTGTAAAAAAAACGTACATGATGTATTTTCAGTTCCATTGGGCAAAATCCCCCACTAGATTTTCTTATCAACAGGATAAGGCCTGTTGTTAATTTAATCTAAGAACTTTTCTTACAATTTGATTCAAATATGAATAGGAAATTCAATCTATCTGTCAAATTTTACTTGAAAAGTACAGTTTGCAAAGAAAATTTATTTGCGTATCAATAACGGTTATTTTTCTTATTTTTATTGTTGGTTACATTTCGCCTTCTTCCATTCGCCACTTCTCAAACACTTCACAAAGTGATGCAGATGAGCGGAATTTAAGAACTAGATTTTGACCGACGTTTTGACAATTCAAAAGTGCCTGTAATTGGACTATTTGAAAGAAACGTTTCTGATTTCAAATAATCTAAATTTTTTTGCTCACTCTACCTGATTAGATTTGACAGTTATGACGTCAAAACATGGCGCTAAAACTGACCTATTTTTATTTGAATTGCATAGTACATTAAGTGCTCAAGTCCACAGTCTTCGTGAATAGTCGTAGCAATTACGCCATGGCATGGCTGGTGCCAATTAAATGATAAAACTGGTGTGACAAACAAACCGACAAACAATGCTGTGTGATTAGATTTACGGCTCTTGATTTATATTTGTATGTGAGTCGATAAAATTGGGAGTTGTGTAAGTAACCAGCTGTGACTGTGGGAGAAGAAAATACATAGATATGTAGTTTTGTAACTTTTCTTGAAATGTAAACCTGTCGGTAATAGGACTGCTAAGGGGTAGGTCCTATTTTCCCGTTGGCAAATCATTAAATGACTTCTCTAGAGGAGTAATCTCTTTGGATCGGGATCGCGGTCACAACTTCCATCTGCAATTTTTTTTTTTAATTACACAAATAAAATATTTTTTTTTTTTCATTAAACCCCAGCGAACGCCGGCGTTCGCGCACCTATTGTCTTTCTATTGTGTCTGTGATTTTCACGATTGAAAGGTTAATGATTTTTTACTTGTATTCCTAGAATACTACCCAAAAAAAAGTGGAGAAATGGATCGTAATCCAGCACGCGGTGAAACCGCGGATTGGTGGATGTTACATGTCTTCGAAGTTTTGGTTTTAGAACATCGGGGTTTCTTCACGAAGATGGGCAAATAGCGAATCAGTACTTTAAGACTATGATCTTAAAGAATCATTTCCTTACGCTTGATACTTCTGATGGTATCATTTAATTGTAAATCTACGATTTTTATGAAATCCGCAATGTATGCCATTGGTGAAAACGAAGAAGATGAACAAATGCGAAGAAACAAGTTCTAGCAAACAGATTCAGATGTAGTGTAGTGATGATGGCGTTGTAAATACGCTACGTTGATCGATTGCTTCTGTGCAGGGGTCCAAATTAGAGGCCGTAAACATTTATTGGTGTTCGAAACTCTTCCGGTTTAAATTTCTTTTTAGTTTATTTAAAATTAGAACTTTGAAACTGATGCTTGTTAACGGAAGCACATACATATCTAACCTAAAATGAATGGTTAGCGAAAGGAACTCTTCTGGTTTAAATGATTAGTTTATTTAAAATTAGAACTTGAAAACCGATTTAACCGCTTTTTAGGGTTCCGTAGTCAACTAGGAACCCTTATAGTTTCGCCATGTCTGTCTGTCCGTCCTCGCTTAATCTCTGTGACCGTTAGCACTAGAAAGCTGAAATTTGGTACCAATATGTACCTATATCAATCACGCCGACAAAGTGGTAAAATAAAAATTGGAAAAAAAGAATTATTAGGGTAGCCCCCTATATGTAAAGAGGGAAGTGACTTTTTTTTTTAATTTCAACCCTAATGTGTGATATATTGTTGGATAGGTATTTTCCGATACGATGGTAGAAATGAGATGACGGAATATGCAATATGCAACCTGTAAACATCTAATATAGTATATAGTGCGTTGGGGTAAGATCGGCATTGGGGTAAGAACGTATAAAAATAAATTATACCACTTATTTAGCCTTATTTTTAATGCTAGTCATATTGCGTGCCGCGTCTTTATGTTCCACCTAGCCCAGCAATGTGGCTGGCATTAAAAATAAAGTTAAATTAGTGGTTTATTAATTTATACGTTCTTACCCCAATGCCGATCTTCCCCCAACCTACCTTATAGTTCTCACTATAGGTACTCTTTAGAAAAATCTCACAAAGTTTTAAGCCTGAACTTGTTCTATGTTTCATAATAAAGTTTATAGGTATTAACCACGTATTAACTGTAAAATATTTACCAGTATTTAGCTGTGAGTCACAGTACACCTGCCGCCATGTTTATGGCGGACGTTGAAAGCGTTTAAAAGTTTATTCGAGGCTTTTTCCTTAGTGACTAATTGTTACATAAGGTTTAGTATGTGCCACAAAACTGGAACTCTTTGATTTTTTTTTAATTGACCAGTTGGTTCACGATTTATTATTTGATAAAAAAAAACAACCAAATTCTTAAACCGTCTAAATTATAGAATAGAATACCATATTATTTTATTTGAACGAAATAACAATCTGCACTTATCTACACTAACTTTTTAGATGTAGGTAGTTTGTTTTTCTTTGTTTTTTGTAGGAGGTAATCTCTTTTAAGTACTGTTCCGATTGCTGAATTTTTTTCACCGATAGAAAGCTGCTTTATTCCTGAATGACATAGGCTACATTTCATGCATGCGGGTGAAGCTACGGGCAAAAGCTAGTATGAAATTAAAAGAAACAGAGTAAGTACAGTCATATATTTGCACTGTGCGTGCCAGAATATAAAATAGGAGAAGGAAATCTCAGCAATTGTTGGGCATAAGACACCCACCCAGCATTGGTTTTCAGCTGGCACCTCGCAATGAAGCTGACGTACGAAGAATAAAAAAAAAATAGCGTCCAATAACGGCAATGTCGCTAGCAGAAGTTGTACTCGAAAAGTGACGACATATATACGATTTGTACTATAAAAACTAATAACCTAGTTATAATTAAGACCTCAAATTAAAGTTTAATTACCTAAAAAAACATAAAGCGACAGAATTACGAAATAACTGTATCTTTACACAGATCGGCCAATTTATCTAGTCCTTGCCAAAATTCTGCAATCGAGCGGCTTTTGTAAACAGGAAACATTAGTGAGTAATTATAATTAAACTAGCTTTTGCTAGCGGCTTCACCCGCCATGTATGTATGTATGGTTTCTCCATACAAACTTAGAAGACGCAGCGTTTAATGGTCTCCTACAAGGTGGACCGATGACCTGGTAAGGGTTTCGGAAATTAGATGGAAGCGAGACGCACAGGACCGTTCTTTGTGGCGACACTTGAGGGAGGCCTATGTCCAAAGTGAACGTCTTTCGGCTGAAATGATGATGATACATACTTAGGACCCCCATGTCATCCCTTTAAGGAGGTGAAATTTTCTCTTAGTACTCACTCACCTTCGTCAGAAAAGAAAGCCTTGTGTTCACACCCACGTTAGTTTCGACTGTGCGTTTATATGTCAGTCAGTCAGTTTCTCCTTTTATATATAGACTAGCTCTTGCCAGCGGCTTCACCCGCGTGAGGTTAGGTTTCTCCATACAAACTTTGGATCCACATTTCATCCCTTTATGGAGTGAATTTTAGGCCTCATCATCAGAGATTGCATCACTGCTTACCATCAGGTGGGACCGCAGTCAAGCACTAGTTTATATCAATTAAAAGTCCTCTCTTAGTGATAAATGATCTTTATTTTGCAAGTAGGTTTTATAAAAACACTTTTACACGGCCATTTTTTTTTTTTTCGTCAATTAATTCTAGATGAGGCCGGTGTTTTCTAGCTGACTACCCTGAGAAGAAACACCGAAACAAACTCAGGGGTCACAGTCTCTTTTAAAGTCCATTACAGCAAAACATGTAATGGTCAAATTATATGAGAACCATGCAGCTTGAGCCTGAGATGGTCTTTTGAAGAAAAGATCATCTCAGGCGCTCTAGTGCTCGCCTATATCAGAAAAGAAAGCCTTCTACAAAATTTCACATTTCTTCTAGTCCTTCGGCTGTATGATGACATGGCAGCCAGTTAGTTTATCCTGGCTTCACCCGCGTCAAGTTACGTTTCTCCAAACAAACTTTGGACTCCCATTTCGTCCCTTTAGGGGGTGAATTTTGGGACGTCTTCTCTTAGTGTCAAGGAAGGTTTGTGCAAAATTTCGCACCCATAATCTCGGTAGTGTCGGCTATGCGTTTATATGTCAGTCAGTCAGTATGTCTTTTTATATATATATAATTAAATTATTGATCTTTTTAAAAAATTGACAAACACGGTCATCTAGTTTCTAGTTGTTGTGAAATCGTTTACTTGAGACAGTTTTGATCGACAGTTATTTACTTCGTTTGAATTAATTAGATGGTTTTTGGCAATTAGACTGTTTCTTACCAAATTAAATGTATGTCGCAAAATGGTGTAACAAAATTGTTAGGACTAGATTTTTGTTGACGTAGTTTATATTTACATTAATATTGTAAGAAGTAGTTATTTTTTTTGTTTGTAGGAGGTAATCTCTGAAAGTACTGGTCTGATTGCTATATTTTTTTCACCGATAGAAAGCTGCTTTCTTCCTGAGTGACAGGCTACCTTTTATTAACGCAGGCAATGCCGCGGGGAAAAGCTAGTCCTTAATAATTTGCGAGCTTACAATACTCTGCTAAGTAATATTACGCAAGCAAAGGCGTGATAATCAAATCAATTCTTTAAATAAACAAATACTTATTGTGTACTGAAAAGCTTACATACTGAATGCAGATGAGACCAAATGATCCTAGGGTCATTAGTTCAAACAATTGCATTAAATACTACATGCGATTTTTTTCTGAATCGATTTGATAAATCGATATGTCAAAATATCGCGTTCGTAATGAAATAAACCTATTGCATTGTAGACGTCGCGTGGGTGGGTCATAAATTATGATATGTGTCGGGAAACAGTTGAGCGATGCTCGTTCGACGAAAGAATGGCGATTATGTAAAGTAATGTTTTATAGAGGTTTTTGTTTGTTTATGATTGTGAAAGGGAGTTTCTAGAAAAAGGAACTGAAGCCTTTACATACGTGGAGGATTTTACGACCTAAACTGAACTGTTAAAAGGATTGAGCTGTATAGCGTGTACCATAGCTTCATATCTCTTTCTCGCTCGCACGTTTGACATTTTAATACGTCTTGGTAAGGCCCTTGATCCAATTTATGATAATATTTACAATAACTTTAAACAAGCCTGTTGGTGTTGTAGTTAGAGATCCTGACTTTTATACCGGAGGTCTTGGGATCGATCATTCGAAATGTTTGTGTGATGAGTATGATCATTTGTTCTGTGTTTGGCTGGGTCTACATAAAATTTTATGTATGTAAGTATTTAAAAATTTGACGTTTCATTGAATGTTAATAATTTTGTATTTTTTTTTTTTTAAATATGTAAGTATGTTTATCAGTTGTTTAACACTCATACCACAAACTCTGCTTAGTTTGTGATTAGACAGCGTTATGGAAAAAAATAAAAAAATGAACACGGGTGGATTTTGGTTAGTAAAAGTCCACTATACCCAGAGCGGGAGAAGTTATTTGGTGATTTCCAACCCAAAAAAGTAGAGAAGTAACCGGTAAAATATTAGTTGTGCAACAGTTGTGCGACAGTCGCACAGTAATGTCTTGTTATTGTTACTTTAATGTCAAGAATCTGTGTAGAAATATACTTAGATATACTGTTTGATAAAGACTTGTATTGGAAAAATATGAAGTAGTGGACAATGTATGATGTTTAAATAGTAGGCTAGGTCTGTATAAGTTTTTTAAAGGTTCTTGAAGAAAGTGGCGATAAGATATTGTGATAACTTTTTTCAGAGAATTGCGGTACTTACAGTATATTTTCCATAAATTGTTTCTTGTTATACAAAGTTTATTACAGCTAAGAAGTGGTATTCTCTGTCGGAGTCGGTGTCTCTACTGTTCACTCTTGACTTCAACACGTAAGTTACAGAACAGATTACTTCTAGGCAAGCGTGTTCTACTGTGGCCTACATCATCACTTACCATCTGGTGAGATAGTGGTCAAGCGCGAGCCTATCAACAACAATTTAAAAAAAAGTGTTTTCAGGATCAAAGTCGGTAGTAATTTCGTACCTAGTAATTAGTTAACTAGCTAAAGTTTATTGGCCTTTGTATTTTTTTATTTAAATTTCAAAAGTAAGTAGGACCACCTTTTTCCGACACATCTCACCTGCCATTCCACATACAAAAAATAATGCCTAATGTATTTGTTATCAGTTATCACCTATTTATCTAAAAACAATAAATAAGAACGCAGCCGTTGCTAACGATGGCGCGCGAAGATCCCAATCGTTTGACAGATTGACGTTTGACTGACAGCTGTCATTCTATTTAGTAGCAGACTTTGCATTTAGCCTTTTTAGTTTAGCGCTACTTTGGAAAATTTTAATTCGTGGATATGACGATGATGATGATGAAGTTTTTTGATACTACAATAGAGGCCATAAAGATTTGATATGCCTGATGTCGATCAAACCATTTTTAGCACACAAAAATATCATGCATTGTTTGTGGCATGATATTTTTTGTCTATTTATCAAAACTTTATGTTGGATATAAACAAACTTATTTATCTTTATTATTATGAGTTTTAAGTTTGTGGGTGATAGGATAGGATAAGGAGGAGGTTTAATTTTTTTTCTTTTTATGTATTTGGATAAGTACCGTTTTCTCACATACGTATTTTCTTCGAGTTTTCTATCCCAATAGCTCTATCAAGTACAGCTAACGATTGGTGAATATTATCTTCATCAATACTTCTGCAAGTTATCTGTACACTTCACATCTATCAAGCCGGTATAAAAACACAATGGGTGTGTTCCAAAGGTATGTTATTGTTGACCGCTCGGACGGTATGTGGTAACTACTACCAACCTCTAAGTAACTCATTATTCACTAGCTTAGGATACCATAGAGCGAATAGAGTCGGCAGTGGCTGCTTGAGATGCAATAGTAAGAAAATAAAATAAAATAAAGAATGATAATAAAATAATAAAGATAAATAATAGTAGGTAAAGAAAAAAAGAAATAATAATAATAAAAACTTTTCTTGGCACAGTATTCTGGGTGTAAAAAGAACAGACCGAGTTTGGAATAACACACTGCACTCCAAAACAGGTGTAACAGACGTGGGTAAAAAGGCTGTCAGGCTCAAATGGGATTGGGCGGGTCACGTCAGCCGCATGCACAGTGACCGCTGGGCAAGTGTCGCCACGCAGTAGGTTCCTGCAGAGGGAAAGCGCCGTCGAGGCCGCCCTAGAAAGAGGTGGCGGGATGATGTGCGCGGGAGAAGAATGTCTGGAAGGACTTGGGGAGGCCTTAACCCAGCCGTGGGACAACAACGGCTAAGAAAAATCTTTTTATACAAACTGTACGTATCAGTGAGTGTCATGGTCACTGTTTGCGCCGTTGGAATGTTTGGAAGAGTGACCGTAGAACGTTAAAGGCAAAAAAGGACATACCTAGGTAGGGGTGGTAACGTTTATTCAGTAAAAGTCTGATATGGCTTCTCGCTCCACTCTAGAGCGGAAGAAGTAATTTGATGATGACTTCACACCTCAAAAAAATTGAAAAGACAATGAGGATATTGCTTGAGCAAAAAAAAATCAGTAAGATAATCACAAATCAGGAATGATGCGACTCACGCCTACCGTACTAAGTACTGTCCGTAGTAAAAAACGCCAAAAAATCAAGTTTGTTGATTTGGAGTCCCACTTAAATATATAGGGTTATGAAATGATTGTGATCATGATAAAAAACTATTTTTATTATGGGAGCAAAACCGAAATCGTTAAAAACATATCAGCTGTTCAGTACATTAGGCAAACATAAATGTATTGAACAGCTGATTTTTTTTCGCGATTTCAGGTTTGTTCCCATAGTAAAAGTTGTTGGTTATCATGAGCACAATCACGTGTTTAAGTATCGTACACTAATTACCAGTCACACTGTATATATTTTATCCTCTTTTTAGTATTTGTTGTTATAACGGCAACAAAATACCTACATCATTTGTGAAAATTTTAACTGTCACGGTTCATAAGATACAGCCTGGTGGCAGACAGACTGACAGTGGAGTCTATAAGGCCCCGCTTTACCCTTTGAGTACGGTACCCTAAAAGATCTCAGCAATAGCATCTCTAGTTGTTGCCGGGGCGGTGTTCCGTGGTCTGTGGGAAATATAGGGTTCAGTGTCCGAAGTTAAGAATGATGACGTTTGTGATTTTTTTGATATGTACTGATGTTGTCATTACAGTTTTGTCATTGTGCAGAATCTAATTAATATTTTTGTGTAATTTAAACATTCATTACTGGTTTATCTATCATGCGGTTGATGAGAGTCAACCCTAACATAGTTGGGAAAAGCAGAGATTTATTTATTTATTTGTTATTTTTTTATGCACAAGTAAACCCTGTAAAAAGGCGGACTTAATGCCTAAGACATTTTCTACCTTAAATCATAGTTTCTCTCCAGTACGTTCTTATAATATTCTCAGCTCCAAATACCTTTTCCAGCTCTGGGTGGAGCGAGAGGGAGTGTTAGACTTTTTCTGACTAAAAGAGTTGGCTCTTGTCCCTTCAGTTACATTTTGCGCACCAGAACCGTGGCACAAATGCGGTGACTCTAAGCTGTTATTAAATACTTAGTCTCAAGCTTTTTAGTTTTTAAGTTCAAGTGTCTAGTTATCTTTCCTTATGTCTGGGTATTTGAAAAAGATAATGCACTTTTTGGATTTAACGGTACTTTTAAATACTGGCAACACTTGCATGTAAGTCCCGAAACCTGCCAAGTCATATCCTATCCATTTCTTGCGACGAATCTATCTCCAATTAGCCTTATTTTCATCTTACATTATAGAAATAAAAGGTGTAATGTTTAGTCACAAAAACCTCAACTGCCCAATTAAGTTTACAGTAAACATAATTTAAATCGCATAAACAAGATTTGCGGTTTTTACTCTCTTTTTCTTTTTTGGCAACACCGAACATTACTGGCTGGCTCTAATTGAACTTTCAAGCTGAACTAAGTATCTGTTTCTAGGAAGACTGTATTGCCTAATCATCGCAATTATTGGAATACGTGTTGCCAGTAATATGTTAAGAGCAGTGATGGCCGAGTGGTTACGGCGCCGATTTACGAGTTATATGTCCCGGGTTCAAACCCAGCCAGGTGCACTACTTTGTGTAATTTTTGCAAATATGTTGGGGCCAATGCTGCTCACACACTCACACGTCGTCGTTGTAATAGCTGGTTTTGCCACAAAATCTACAACAGTTTTTGTCAAGATTTCCAGGATTTTGTTAATACTTAGTGTGTGATCTTTAAAAGCTTTGTATTTTATCAAGAACTTTGTCGACCGTCTCAAAAAGCTTTCATAAAAATTATGTGCAATTTTTTTGAATGTGTTTTCTTTTCAATGTCTCAAAATAAAAAATATTATTACACAAGGTTTACTGCGGGCGTGTCGCGGTCCTTCAGTTGCTCTTTACGTTCTAGGGCTGCAGTCTTACACTTCCTGACGCTCCACCAAGAGCGGGAGAAGTTGTTTGATGATTTTCCACCACCAAAAATAAAAGGGGTGCGTTACCGTTTTCTAGGAAGTGTCTTAAAATTTATAAAAAATTTTGAGTTCTGGTGTGACTCCCTATGTCATTCTGAATTATCATCAGCCTTTTCCACTGTCATGATATTTTAGCCTACTCTATTGATAGATACCTACGCATTGAACAGATTGAACAAACATCGTCACACAGTGGGTTGATACTTGAAGACGCCGTCACCGAAGCGGGCCTAAGAAAGCTGGCGTGACGACCAGGGGACTTGTTAAAATGTCAAGCGAGCGACAAAGAGGGATGGAGCTATAAACGGGGTATAGGCTCTATACTTCTTTCTCGCTCGCACGCTTTAACAATTCAGTTTAGGTCGTAACGTTTAGGGCTTTTTAAAAGCTCGTCATCGGGCCTCTGAATTCATTGATGATAAGTTGGTCGGAGAAGACCAGATACAAACAGAGATATGGTTCGAAAAATAGGGGATGAAAGAAAGAAGACATGTTTATTTGGCACACAATGAATAAAACAAGTTTTAAAATATTAATGAAAGGCATAAATAATATTGAAAAATTTAAGAGTAAAAATAAATAAAACAATAGAACAATGTGTCTTACGGTAGTGCCAAATAGGTAGAATGAGAGATGGTGAAACAGGGGTCGTTTTTCTTTCTGCCTTTTAGATTGCAAGATATAAAGGAGACCCAGCTGTGGAATAATGTAGGCAATGCAAAAAAAAGTAATTGTCAACTACTAAGAGATCATAAAATTCGATAGCCATAAAATTGAGTGTCAGAACCAGTAGAAGTGTACCTGTTGTGAAACCACTCACTAAGCCCGAGGTGTGGGCGTCATACAAGTGATACTACTCACGACTATGACCAACCTAGCTGGGTATGTGCTAAAACATACAGATTGTAATGTTGGCCACACTACTGATGTGTCAACATGGCGTCATTTGTCGCGACTGAAAACTTGTCTCTTCTCCTATTCATAGATAACATTATGCAATATTCTCTGTCTTGTCTATATTGTCTTTATCTGTCTGTTTCTACGCTAAGGTGATGGCTGATTAATTAATAGGATATTATTTAATTCACTAATGGACTACATAAGAAACGAACTACTAAGATTTAAAAAAAAAGCTTACTGACGTAGTGATTACAATTGACCAGCAAAAGTGGAGGTGGGCAGGCCTCATGATGGGAGTGGTACACCAGGAAAACCCACATGATGAGAGACAATCGGGTAAAAATGGATCAAATAGTGATAGATTCTTAGGTACACCAAGAACAGGAAACGGAGTAGAGGAAAACAAATGATAAGATGGGAGGATGAGTTGAAACTGACAACGACCCCAACTGAAGGAGATTGGCTCGTGATAGAATACCGTGGAAACCGCTAGAAGAGGCCTTAGTCAGGAGGCCTGCTGAATTAGGAGATATAACTATATAATTATAGCGGTAACAGAAATACATCGATAGGTACAAACTGGTGAAAGGCAGACGGATTGTGGAGTCGTAGTAAAAAAGAAGAAAAAGAGAGTTAATTATTATATGTAATTTACTATTGATGACGCTGATGCGGCAACCTATTCGCTAGTTACTTAGTCTACTATATAAAAATAAGTCGGGTTTTCCTTCCTGACGCTATAACTCCAGAACGCGCGAACCGATTTCCACGGTTTTGCATTCGTTGGAAAGGTCTCGGGCTCCGTGAGGTTTATTAGAGTAGAGTAGGGTAGAGTAGGGTAGAGTAGGGTAGAGTAGGGTAGAGTAGGGTAGAGTAGGGTAGAGTAGGGTAGAGTAGGGTAGAGTAGAGTAGAGTAGGGTAGGGTAGAGTAGGGTAGAGTAGGGTAGAGTAGAGTAGAGTAGGGTAGGGTAGAGTAGGGTATAGTAGGGTATAGTATGGTATAGTAGGCTGAAGTGGGGAAGAGCGGGAGCGAAGCCGCGCGGGCAAAAGCTAGTTCTATATACAATCTTCTCTATGTTGACCTGCTAATATTGAAAGTTCATACTAAAACTATTTGAAATTGGAACCTTAGCTTTTACCAATTCTAACTTCATTCTCTACACAAGAATACTTCCCACAGGTTGGCGGGTGTAAATTACTTATTGGGATTATCGCTTTTTCTAATAGTGAAAACCTAATCATAATCCATTGCGACGTATAAAGCGATTTTTTTTTCTACTATTTAGAAATAGAGAAGATACAAAATTATATGTTCCATTTTACTCTGATCAATAGTCATCATTCTAACTTCGGTGAGGCAATGATCGCACCCAAACATGCACCCACATGCTAACTCTATTGTCGCACAACCTCTATGTTCCAATATTAAGGCAGACGTCAAAAAAAAAAGAATACATGTCATTGTTAATCTAACTAGATTCAATAAAAAAAACCTAGAAGCAGACGCACAGTCTATCAAGAAGTCTAGACCGTAATGATGTCATTATCCTCACAGATGGATCTGATATGAATTCATTATAATACTGTTTAATGTATGTTTTTGTTAGCAGCCGGCATGAAATTAATAAGTCTGTTAGGAATAGAGATACAGAGTTAATTGTCGGTGGTATTAGAATAATGACTTAAGTATTGAGTGTAGGAATCATGTTTAAAGAACTAGCTGCTAGTTCTAGCTAGTTCTTTATCTACGTATAATTTCAACATTATAGATATAACCGTAGTTTTGTAAATATTCATTAATTTTAAAGTGTTCATGGAGTTTCTTTCACGTCCAGATCTACGTTTTGAAACATGTAAATTGCTTCATCTTTTTTGATTGATCGACCTTGATAATTCAAGAGTTTGTTTTCGGAAACTTTTGAAAAGTGATCTAACTACCAGTTATCCATAAACTTACTGAAAGCCATACTAAGGGTGAGTTGCACCATTTAACTATAACCATAACAAAGCCGTTAACAGTTTTCAAATCGTCGAATTGACTAATAGGCGGCCGTTTCACGGCTGGATAGGGTTTGGTTATCGTTATAGTTAAATGGTGCAACTCACCCCAAGTAAGTAGACAAGCTTAGCAAGAGATAATAAAATAAATCAGAACTAGAGAGATAATAATATAACAAATTGAACAAAGATATCAACAGAAGATTAAAGATGCAGACAGTAACTAAAAAAACTAAACTTATCAAGGAGGATATGATCCCTATCAGTTAAATAATTGCGCACCTATACTGGTAAAACCGATGACAAGACAGACAAAGTAACGATGAAGAAGCGAAGACTTGCTATCTTCGTACATTCCACATTAAAAGACCAAACAGTCCATATTTAAATCCCACTTGCCAAAATCTACCAACAACACCATAAAACGCCACAGTATTCCAACGATTCCATCGACATATCAATCGCGGGCACTTGAAAACATGGCTCATTGTATTCTGGTTTCTCAAAGCAAAAAAGTCTCCGTCAACCGGACAACCTGACACATTTACGTGTGCCACAGGTTAAAGAACTCGGAAAGCTACTATAAACAATATATCAAATGAGACGCGTGGTCGAAATGGATGGGATTTTAATGCACTAGCATATAAAGGTGCTATAGTTCGCACTTTTGCGACTGATTAAGTCGGAGATAATGTTTAAGGTGCTAATTTTTGAACGTTTGGATTTAGTTAGCGATAAGTATGAAGATACTGTTAAATTTTTATGGCGTTTAGAGGCTTTTGATGATGTAGCTAGGTATGGCGGAGTGGAGTATAAACTGTACGTTATCACTTCAAATATTATTACTGTGAAAATCTGTAAGTTTGTTTGAGTAACCACTAAAGCTTTATGAAATTTAACTGGTATTAATCTATTTTATAATAAAAAATTGGACTTTATGTACAATATATTATTATCATTATATAAATAAGGTCATTGGCCTAATAAGTTTTACCACAGGATATATTGTGTATGTATTTGTATTGTGTACTCTCATTGGCCAATTGTCGTGATCGCCCAGTGGTGATGGCACTCGATTCTCAACCATGAGGTTGCGGGTCCGAAACTGGACAAGTACCATAGTGAATTATACAATTCATATGTATCTACTTTTCTCAGTTTATCTAGCACTTTACTGACACCCTCTGCCTGGCAAAGCATTTATAGAGCCATTGGTCCCGGTTGTCATTCGTAGATCTTTGACAGTCGTTACAGTCGGTCAGACGCCAGAAAGTCTAACCATCAGTCTATCCACGGAGCAGCGTGTTGCTCAATAACTGGTTTATGGAGATCTGATATCTGATAATTGTAAAAGACCTGTGTTCAGTCACATCCGGTTAGACTAGAAGCCGACTCCGAGCTAGTTGGGTAAAGGTTAGGGAGATGATTGGGCAAATACATATCAGAAAGGTAGTTTTTTTTAATATTCTATGAACGGGCAATTCAGAACTAGTTTAAATAATTACTGACGATTGGAAGGTAGGCATAGTACCTAATCTTTGAAAATGTTGTGAAAAAAGTTTGATTCTTTTGATTTGGAAGCTAATGATTTTGAAGGAACATACATGAAATTGGCAATTAATATAGACAGATACTCAAGTCCATCTTAACAACTGAATGTCGGTCGCCAATTGGAATGTCTCATTAGTCTTATTACGAACTTCGTCTATATCATTGAGGAACTAGTTTTTATAAGGCATTTCATTTCAGGGCTTAGAAGCATGAGACTAATTTTAATGTGTCGATATCCAAAACATATTAAGTCTTGAAGAACTTAAAACACTCCTGAAATGCCATAATTTCACCTTCGGATTCCAGCCATATATTTCGCTTAACAACCAATTCTCAAGTTAATGGTGAAACAAATATTCTATCTACCTACGAGTACATCTGTAAACTGTCACTCTGTCTGTCTGTTTGTTTCTTTTTCACGCCTAAACCGTTGAATCCTATAGAAATAGATTAGACCTAGAGAAGGGCAAAGGATACTTTTTATTCAGGGAGTACACTCCTCAGATGGGAAATTATCAAATACCTCCTCCTACTGCTAGCGGAGCGAGACGGAGTGTCAGACTTTGACTGATTAAAACCCACCCATATTCCTTCAGTTGGGCTATGCGTTCCAGGCCCAATGTAATTATTTCGTACAATACCACAGCCCAGCAATGCTACGAGCTTTTAACGGAATCCATTTCAAGACCTAAACTGAACAGTACAAAGGATGCATGTATAGGGTGTCTATGTTCATCCCTCTTTCTCGCTTGCACGACTGACATTTTAATACCTCATGGTAACTCCTCTGGAGTACATACTTCGGGATAATTCCTAACTTTCACACTGGCAAAACCGCTTGCAGAAGTTAGTAGCACATAAAGTTGCCAGTACCCATTAGAACGTCACTTATTGTCTATAAAGGCTGTACATCATAATTGGAAGCTCTAAGAGGCCATAATGTTCAATTTGCTAATACTCTATCTAGCCTATGAACTTAGGACCTCTTTACTCTTTGACCTACTTGTGTCACCTTTGACTTGGTCAGTTAGCTTTTGACTTTTGATTCCTATATGCTTTGTTGGTTCGAGTGTGTATTTGACATAGATTATTGACTATCATGATTGGGTTATGAAAATAAATTTGAGTATTATGACTTCTTTGGTTAGGCTTCATATGATTGAATGAACAATCAAATCATCCGTGGATGAAGTTTTGAGTTTTTGACCCATGAAAAGAATACAATGGTCAGTAAATGGATTTATTAGAAATTAAACTATATTTTGCAATTCTGTTTTGACCTACAACACGGTGGGTTCTCCAAACATTGTAATTAACTTTTGAGACTTTGGGAAATGAGAAGTTTATAGTATGGTATTTTGTAATCAAGCAGATCGTAGCAAAAAATGTCGTTTAAAAAAGCTTTCAGTGTTTATAAAAACCTGAATGGTATATTTTTTTTTAAGGCTAGATTGAATAGGCTCTTAATAAATTAGTGCGCTTCACCATCAACTAATTATCAGCATTACTGATAATCATCAGGAGTGATCGCGGTCAAGCAATAGTTTCTGGTTGGCGTCGTCACCAGTTTGAAAATAAGCGAAACAGAGTGTTAAGTTCCACAAGTTTGTATCAATTAAATTTTTTCTATATTCCATATCCAACTACATTTATAATTATATTATTGAATATATTTCCCGACACGTGCTAAGGTCGGGCGTGCCAGCACGTGCCATGTTATCAGCGGCAAGTGCATCAGAGTACCGTTATAATATGTTTTGTGTTGTTTGCCGCAGGCCAGCAACAAACAAAAAAATGACGGGAGTGTCTATGCTTCCTTTATGGTCAACACTTAATATGGCTGACATAGATGGCTTGGTGGCGTGAAATTGATTAACCGTTGTATCTTTTTGTTTATAGTCATTCTATAGACTTTGGCCTATGCTTTACCACTAGTCCTATATTTAGAATAAGACACAATTCAAGAAAAAGTTATATTGACCTTAAAAGACAAATTAAGATTTCGATTGAGAAATATTTCCCGATATGGCGTGGTTGGCTTGAATATCTACCTTATTATACACCGCAAAATTTTAAACTATCGATTTGTAAAGATAAAAAAAAAATAAAGGTACCTACTATATTTTTTAACTATACAAATCGATAGTGTTTCATGTACCGGATCGACCCTCCACGGGATTAAAATGATTAAAACTTAACGGTATAAAGCAGTTTTTCATATATAACTAATAGCATACTTGTTAAAAACTCTTAAGAAGTCCTAATCAAAGTACAGGCCTTTTTTATGTTAAATTATTTTTAAATATTTTTATGAATCAATGTCTCAACTTTTCCCTCTGCTAATATACTGGTTATTCTTCCAAACACAAATTATCTTTTTTTATAGTTTTTTTCCTGGTTGGTCTTCTATATACAAATTATTGTTTGCTGTAATTGCCCCTTTCAGTTATTCATTTCATTTTTAGTGTATTTTTTTTAAAGGCGTAGTGTCCAAAACGTCTGGTTCTGTTACACCACTTCTTGCAGGTTACAAAGCATGTATGTGGTGATCGGCGGGCGTGTTAGGGAACTGTCTTTTGTAAATTTTGACATCAAAAGTGTTTAATTTGAATACAGCTCTAAATTGCACAAAGATTCTAGTTAAATCAAGATGATACGAAAGGATATGAATATCTACAATTTTTTCCGCATCGACCGCAAACAGATTGCGATTATTTCCACTCAGTGAGCCCATTGTAGTCCACTAACGGCATTTAGGTGACTATTGTCGAAATTAGTCGACTATTGTCGAAATTAGCCGAGTATTGTCGGAATTTCTTCATCTTATCGCGTTCAGTATCGAATCATGACAATTTTATACGCTTAAACGTAAACGAGACGGCGTTTGTGAATTATTTCTGCTTCGTTTAAGAATTAGATTGTCTTTTGCAGTTTAGTTTAGAAAAATGCTTATGCATCGGTTTAAAGCTTTTTAAAAATGCTTAAGTATTGTTCAGGTGGATGACCTGTGAACTCTTTAATGAAGTTAAAAGTCTCGTTTTAATAATGTACCTGAAGTCAGATCTAAATGTCTGTTTGCTATGTTAATCATGATGAGTGATATTTCTAAGCTATATGTTTCATTATCAAATAAAGTTAAGACCTTTTCAAGTTCATTTCCAGAATGTAATGTATTATGGTTTTCAATTAATCTATAGTATCATCGCTTTCTACTACGTAGAGCGTGAAAATATTTTGTACATTTAAACAAAATTACATGTCCACTGCCACTTAAGTTTGGCGATTCTTTGGGCTATGTCGGTAATTTTGGTTCTCTTGCGGATATCTTTATTTATGTTGTGATCACACAAGGAAACTCCGAGCATAACCATTTCCATTGGCCTTTGGGTAACTAAGTTTTCTGATAAGGCCCATTGTAAGCTACCACGTTTAGGAGCCATATGTTATCATGGAATTACTGGGAACACGCATTGGTCATAGATTTTCGCCTCAAGACGTTGTGTATATTTAACGAAAGGATACTGCGCAGCTTCCCGAACGCTGCCCAGTCGAGTCGCATTCGACAATTAACCTCTTTCTTAAAATATACTTTTAATAAAACAACTAAGTACTAAGTAGGAATTGAAGTTAGACTAACGAATACAATAGCAGCTTTTTCAAAGCTCGCCATCTTTGACAATAGACATCCGATAACCTTTAATTGATAGGTGCTTGACATCATTGACTGTTAAGTTGCTGATGGCACGGTTGACGTATTGGTTGAGCGATTAGCAGCTGCGTTGAATACTTACTGTGGATTTGATTTCTGCCATGTATGGCCTAAAGATAGTTGATTTGGGTAGTTGTCCAGTGTCTTGTGTACGTATGATAAGCTTACATGTTTGGTAACGCTCTCTCGACAGAGGGGAGGAATTCCTAGTGTGTCATAACATCTCTCTAGCCTTTTTCTTACTAGCTTGGGGTCGCCTTCTAGTGCAACCGGATGCGGCTGAATGCCTGTATTTTACATAGAGTGACTGCCTATCAGACTTCCAGGACCCAGTTACTGTGCATATTCCTTGGATAGACTTTTCAGATTTCCTTTCGTCTGACTACCTATAACGTCTGTAATTGATTTACGAATGACAAGTATCTTAATGTGCTTTAACGTTTTAAAAAAAGAACTGTATGCATAATATTTGAGATCGGATAACAATTAAATCGTTATTTAGTGTAATTTTCACATGTACTGTTGATTTTAAAGCTAAGTTCAAGTCTACTTACGTCGTTTCCATGTTCCTCATTCCCGTTGATGCTGTAATTAGCTTCATTGTTGTTCATAATCTTATCGTCGGCACCATCCATTCTTATATCATTACCATCCTTCATGGTGTAATCATTGCCGTCTGTGGTAACAGATCCAACGTTGCTCATGTCATTACCGACTTGTCCATTTGTTTTGTATTCTAAGTCACCATTAGCACACTGCCTCATCTCCAATCTTATTTTACTCGATTCCTTCTCGATTATCATGTTCGATTGCACGATCTTATCGATATCGTAGTTGTCTGCGAACGTTTTCGTTTTCCTCTTCAAATTCTGAGGCGATTCTAGTTTATCGATTACATTGTTGTTGTTACCGAATTTAAGGATTTCAGTATCAGTGTTAGGTTTCTTGTTGTCTTCGTAATCGATTTGTGTTTTTTTTCTTTTTATGTTGAAGTTCTCGTTGAATATGTCGTCGACGGTTAGATCTCGGTCGGTCATGTCGGGCAGGTTGACGCCGTTCATTTTAGTCATCGTGGCGAATGTTCCGCGTTTCTAATTGGTCACATTGTGCACGGCCGGGGGTTATCTCGAGCCATTGTCGGTTTAACGCGGCGTAAATCATCGACAGATCATTATCTATCGGCCGAGATGACCGCTATAACCGGCCAGTTTATAACGACCTCTAATTTCAGTACACAAAGTACACACAAATCGATTTGTTCAAGATCTATATACGCTGGCGTTATTGTATTGTTACCGCCTCACGTTGGGCAACTATCGTGAACTTTTACACGATTATTGTACCGCCATTACATTTCGTATGAGAATTCTATTTTCTTAGATCGATGATTTTCTTTTGTTTCGCTCCTCAGTATGTGTCCGTCTCTATCTTACATCAAATAATGTTATTGTTTACTTGCCCCGTTATTATTGATGGTATAGGAAATTGCCTGACCAATATGTGATTACCTCTGGATTGGTATAGTCGATTCTGTTGCGGTTAATAACTTTATCAATTGAAAATATGGTCACTAATTTGACACTGTCGCACATTTAAAAAAAGTCAAACACCAAAAAGTTCGCACACTCAGGGATACCAACACACAGACACCCAATAAAAACAAAAGAAAAAAAAACAAAACACAATCACTGTCAAAAAATTTAAAAAGTTCGAATTCGAAAAGTTTAATTTCGTATGTTGGCGCGTGTTGGGACCCACGTGAGCAGTCACTCGCGGCCCGCGGCGATCACATGGAGTGCCTCGCGCGCCTGACGTACCGCGACCACGATAAAGACGGGGAGTGCCGAGTGCCACAGACCACCGTAAATATGCAGATCAAGAAATACATTAACATTTAATAACTGCTGATGAATTGGTTGGCGACGAGCGGGCGTTGATTAATTGGGTGCATAATTGAATTGCGTCAATGGTTTAGTTAGTAGAATTTTCAGTTGACTAATTTAAATAATTTTGCATAATCATTATGCAAAGGTAATTGTCATATACGTCGATGATATAAAGCCCTATCTAACGTGCATAGATTACTTTATTATCCATAGAAGAGTGGTTATAGTCAAGACTTCGACAAGAGAATTTGCAAACAGATCCACTTCCAGGGCTGCGAGATTCTGTCAAAGAGTTACCACGGCTCTGGAACATAAAGAGCAACTAGCAAGAACGCGGGTGGGTTTTAGTGGTAAAAGACTGACACCACTCCACCCAGGGAAAGATGTCATAATTTCCTACTTATGATAATGCTTGATCCGCTTACCAGCAGCCGTATTATGACATCTTAAAACCATCATGTTTTCTGTGTGAGAAAAGGATAGTGCTATTCGTCCTGTATAGCTCCGTCTCTTTTTCACACCGAAAACATGATGGTTTTAAGATGTCATAATACGGCCCCTGATCCTCAAATTGAAGTGACTAAATCAGTTTAAAGGTCATGAAGGTTTGGAGTTAGCAAAATGGAAAATGGCAGAAAAATAATCTAATGATCCTAGATAGAGAGAAAAAAAATGATTGTGTGTGTGTAGGTAAATCTACACACAGAATCATTCATCATTATAACTAACAGAATGGCAATATTATATTGTTGAAAATAAGTAAATAATAAAACGTACAGCGATACACCCTCAGTACATCATGGTGAAAATCTCTCACCCTTAGACACAAGACATTTTGGGAACAACTTTGTAAATCATATTCATCATCTTCGCATATTTCGCATCTGATTTCCTAACGTATACTGCGCCAAAAGCTCCTTCTCTTTCTTCGGCAAATGTGTATCATTGTTCCTCTCATATCAGGTTTGATTGTGAGGTGATCGCGAGGTTGTGTGTACCTGGGTTATTTGTATGTGTGTGTGCGTGAAATGATTAGCGTCTACGAAACTGCTCACGCATTTTTGATGACATGTCGTTGGGAGCTTAGAAAGCTTTATATGAAGTGTCAGATTGTTTTATAGATACATCCTATTCGTTAGTTTTTTTAAGTTGGCAGTTTAATTTTATTGGTTTGCAAGTTAACGAGAGTGAAGTAAATATAAATTAATTTTTGGGGTTCTCTGAAGTGCGTTTACTTGGCGTTTTGAAGATTTCAACGCTGTGAAATAAATACTATATGTACTTAATAATATCAGAACTCTTTTTTGTTTATTAATAATGTACTATTGGTTAGTTTAATTTATTCTTAACCTGTCCCACAGTAAATTGAACATACACAGGAATAAAAGAGCTTATGCGACAGTTCGTTTAAATACAGTCAGTAAAAACCTGTTTAGATTAAGAACTATAGTCCTGTAATATTCACAAATGGAAGGAAGGCCGTTGGAATGCCTCCAACAAGATGGACCGATGACCTGGGCCCCCAAGTCTGCTATTTTTTGTAAATTCGTCATTCCAACACGATTATGCTAAAAGTTCGTAATCTGCTAATACATAATGATCGATCATTGATCAGTCAGTGGTATCGTAATAGAGTTGTGGTAGAATGATAATATCGAACATATTAAGACCAATAACTGCACAATAGTAGAACACTGATCAAAGAAACTGTCAAAGTTTTAGCAGATACCGCATACGTCAAATATTCATTTGTCAATATGTACGAGATTACTATTCTATGCCACTTCTTTCAATGGAGTGTGGTTGACCATTGGAAAGTCATAATGACCCCATTATATTAGTAGATTACCAAACTTGTCAAAATCGTCAATTATGACATCAATGATAGACCATTCTGAAACTATTGTAATAGCAGACTTGAGGCCCTGGTGAGAGTCGCCGGAATGCGGTGGCGAGCGGACGACACTTGGGGGAGGCCTATGTCCAACAGTGGACGTTCTTCACGCTATCGCTGAGGCTGTGCCTCGAAATCCACGGTTCTATCGAAATAACAAAGACGGTAATAAAAAAGTGGTCAGCTGGTGACAATTCAATCATAGATTCGACGCCACACGCATCGGACTGCTTAGAGTGACTTGTTTCGAACTTTTTATATATCGCTTTTTTTTTTTGCTGGGAAATCATCCAATGAATTCTTCATATCTCTTGTGTCAGACTTTTACTGAATAAAGTGGTCCTGGTACCTTCGTTGGCTTTCATTCTATGGCCAGGTTTAAGTCGTCTTTTGCAGTCAGGTTATAAACCGAAGTATCTTTTCTTCTCGTTAACTTAAATATTTTTTTTTACAGCTTCAAGAGTCCGCAGAATATGGTTTTAATTTCAACTCGATACCTCCACGCGTTCCCGAGATAAAGGTTCAGGACAGACAGACGGACGGTCGGGCAACAAAGTGAACCTATATAAGGGTTCCGTTTTTTCCTTTTAAGGTACGGTACCCTAAAAAGAATCATTCTTTACAATTGATTAGCTACAATGAACACTGATAAGTCTACCCATAGACTACGCAATCACTGATGAACTGTCGATCGTTTAAAACTGTATAAGGCGCGCATGCCATGAGCCGATGACAAGCGTCTGATGTTCACTAAGGCAGTAATTATCTCAGACGAGAACTAATTATCTTTTGCTAATAGTTCGCCGAACAGTGCAATTTGACTGAACATATATCGGTAATTACTTTTCTTTTATAATGCTACTAGCTTCTATCTGCGGTTTTGCTCGCGTGAAAGTAGCAGATATCACTAGGGAACTCGCGGGATAAAATAGATTACATTTTGATACACGAGCAGAAAGTTTGTCATTGCAACCGAGGCGGAATTCGCACGAGTGTTATGGAGCGGAGGAATGCAATGAAAAATTTGCACATGTATCATACGATTTTTTTCAATACACTCAAAGAAATGAATAAACGGGGGTTGACTAGCGACTCGCGGGGGACGACGCTCGCCCAGCCTGATACGGTAAACGTAGTAAAATTATGGCAGGAGAGAGCTCGCCCACTTTTCTGCACTAGCGCGGAAAATGGCATATTGCGTGCCTGTAAGCGGTGGGATAAGAGCGGGTTTTCGTTTTTTGGTGTGTGCATTGAAAAGTATTCTATGTCCTATTCCAGGACCATACAAATCCGTTCAGCTGTTATGACGTGAAGAAGTAACAAACAGAGTTACTTTCGCATTTGTTATTATTAGCATGGATTAGAGATGAAGTTCATTGTCATGACGATCTGCTTGCTTAACCATTATGTCTGAATCATATAGGAAGATAATACCCTAATATTGGTTAAAATTATAACTTATAATACAAGTTGATGGGTAATTATTACAAAATTTATCACACGATTAAAACCCACACACAAATATGACTTATCGCTAATTCATACGAGACAACACTTTATAAAAGTAACAACATAATGTCTAAAAACAAAATAAATCATAAACACCAAAATAACGGAACCGTAACAAGAGTTATAACACCATCTACTGCCCACGTATCGTCGCCATCCTTACTTCATTTTTATTCCCAGGGAAATAACAGGGTCAATTTCAAGTAGCCTAGTCTCTTCACAAAAAAAAACCACTTTAGTTTGATACGCGTCGAAAAACGGAACTACCTTTTTTGTAC
The DNA here is from genome assembly GCA_929112965.1 of Mythimna albipuncta. Taxonomy (NCBI): domain Eukaryota; kingdom Metazoa; phylum Arthropoda; class Insecta; order Lepidoptera; family Noctuidae; genus Mythimna; species Mythimna albipuncta. The sequence goes on from OV815981.1 coordinate 11,661,256, forward strand.
TGAATTTGACATTTTATTTGACGTTTGACTTAGCGAGCAGCGCCATCGAGAATTGTCAATGTTAACTTGTAAATACTGGGTTAAGAATCGAGTGGGCGATCGCAGGGGTCACATCACTAGTTCGTCGACATGTCAACAAGACAACACTTCATGTGTCAATGGTCCGAGCGCGGTTGGACACGGACAATGAAGCGTTGATTTGAAACTTGTTAATTGCTTTTTATGATTACTGCGAGATGATCATGCAGGATTTAAAACGGTTGAAAAAAATACTACAAGGCGTAATAGCCGGCGTAGATCTAATTTAAATAGTTTTAAATTATAATTTTTAAATAATATTCTATTTCAATAAAGATTGAAGATGAAGATGTAAGGTTCTAATAAAAATATTCAATATTATTTTAATTTTAATTATAAACTTGATTTAGACATCTAGTGGTGAGTAACGTAACTGAGTAGCCGGTCTACCAACTACGTACTTAGGTAGTTTTAGTATGCAGTAATAGATGGCGCTGCTATTATTATCCGAAAAGAAAACGACGGAATAGTTAATTATAATTAATAAAATGAATAATATTGCCGTACCTTTTTAGTTATACAATTTATAGATAAATGATACACGGGTATCAAATACGTACTAAATAAAACTTTTGCATCAAAGTGCACTTGTAGCGCCATCTAGCATCGAATAGCTTAAACCAAAAGTTTTAGTTACGAAAAACTTACCCAGGTGGCGTTGCTATCGTTGGACACAGTTTGAAAAGTAGGAACACACCGAAAAGTCATTTTTCGCTAAATATCACAAAATTGGTCAGTTCTTTTACAAACAAACTTCTTCTCACAGCTTACCTAGAACAAAACAAAACACTTACTTAGTGATACAGATTAAAAAATAGGTTTTATAATATTGTAAAGTAAGCAGCTCTATTTGAGAAAAATTCCATAGATTCTGTCAGTAGGATAGGTTCACTTAGGGGCTCAAAGATGATTGTATACAACAAGTTATTCAGGTCAAAAGTTCCTGATAATTGTTTAACTGGTTTTAAATCAATATTCTAACGACTCATGATTTAAATGCAACCAGTCAATATAAAAACAAAGTCTGCAATATCTAGACGATCTATCCCCATAAGGTAAACGTTTTAAAAGGCACTATTGATTTATAGATAACTGACTTATGACGGGATAATTGCAGCCAATCATCATGGCGCGTCGATCAACGTTACTGGAGCAATCATAATTTAGATTGGTATATGATTGGTGGGTATAATTTTATAGCGATTTAGGCGTAGGGGTACAAAAGATGTTACGTGTTCTAGCGGGTTAGAGGCGAGATCTTATAAAACTGGTCCGCATTTGAATTCCGAAGATTTTTTTGTAGGTATTTTTTAGATAGACTAGAATGCGTTGCAGTCAGCAAAGAGTGAATACGAATCGGAGAAGAAAAAGATTTGGAATGTAATGGACATATAGGAACATAAAATAACGTTCGATTCAAAATAAAAAATAAACGCTAAATATTAAAACAAGGTTTATGATGGAGCATTTGAGTCATCTATTCTTTTTAAATGAAACTTTAAAACACATCCGGCCTCATAAACAATTGAACAAAAATTCATTTTAAACCTTTACACCTAAAATTAAATAGTCGACATCATAAAAATAATAGCCCACGGTTAATATTGACAGGTAATTTTAAGTTGTACGCAATCATTAAGCACAGATTTGAAGTGAAGATTTCTAGGCAGAGTGTGGCCGGCCCGTGCCAAGCCCGAGGCGGTGCGGGCAGCTCCAGCATTTTTTAAACCGCCAAAAAAACAACACCAAAAATTGCCAGACACAAAATCCTGCTCTATCACCAAGCGTTTAGGTCCACTATTCGATAGCAGATGTCGCTTTTTTCAAGTAACCTTTTTGTGAGTACCAGACATCAAGAATTTTATGCCTCATTGTAGCGCGCACTAAGTTATCATTATGTTGGTATTTTTTGCGTGTTTCGGAAAGATTAATTAGTGTATTTGCGGAATGTAGCTCAGCGTTTTGTTCAATAGATTTATTTGTGCTATGTAATGCGATATTAAATACAATAATCGAGTCTATGCAGGTTGCTAAGTATTGTTTAAAGTTTCTCCGGGGTAACGGGCTTGTGCTCCGAATTTCTTGTTGAGGAGAAACAATTATCTAGTTAAAACAATAGCTGTGTTTGTTAGTACCTAAGCAACATAGATGCTAACTTGACGCTATTGTTAACATATTTAGTAAAGTAGTTCAAGCTTCAAAATGCGGTTTAAGGAGAATTCCCTTTGAGAACTTTTGTGAACTTCATCCCAGTCAAGTAGATATTTGTGTAACTCTAGCAAGATAATTGATAAATACAGGCATGCAGATCTTGTAGAATCTAGAATACTCAGGTTCACCTTGATTTAATAATATATGGCTTATGCCAATAAGCAGGGCTACGGTGCAGGTGATACGGAAATTAACGGTTCCATAAAACTATGGAAAACATGTCCAAGCATGGAAACAGAACTTTGGACATGAGGGACTTCTACCAAGAGCACCAGGTCCGCATGTCTGGTTACCGACCATTCTTAGAGAAAGAATATGAAGACTGAAATCACTGCTGGATAAATAGTGAAATATATTTAGTGCTATAAAAGAAAAGGGAGTTAGTGATAGCGTGACGAGTGACAGGACAGAATGGAAGAAAAAACGTGTTGCGCCGACCCCAAATAAGATGGGACAAGGGCAGGAAGATATCTAGTGCTAAGCTACCAAACTAGACACCAGAGTCGCCACACGTCCACTACTAAATTGGTTGTCCAACCAAACGGACACTAGGTGAGTAACTCTCTAAAGAGCTGTATACTTTTTGTTGGTAGCGGCGACTGGTCGCGCCGCCATGGTGTCTCGGTGAAATATAGCCCTAAATGGTAACGAACTAAAATTTCTTTAACTTATTTTCGGAATAGACCTTGGAGACCTCAAATGGCATCGACATAGCCTAAGTAAAATGCCTATGGACCCATTCTGTAGGCTTTTTGTTTAAGTTTAGGCTGCTACTAAAATACAAGAAAATACTTATAAATAAAATAGCTTTGTCGTGCGTCCGTATAACCCCGTTTGAAGGCTCTATTTCTTCTCAAAAACGTTGGCGACCCTTGTATTTTTTATATTTTGAAGAGATATTTATATCTGTGCATCAAAAATCTTGTTCTTCAGCAATAAGACTACCTAATTGTCCATCAAAAATTAATGTTTTTTTTTTTATAATTATGTATTAATCTTTGGAATACCTACCGTAATTAAAGACACAATAGACAATGAGAGAGCAAACGCCAGCCGTTCGCTTGGAGCTTATAGACTTGGGGCATCTCAACTTGGACAGGTTAGGTTAGAAGGAGTTTTTTTTTTAAATCACCTCTATTTTTTGATCCCCCAACATATTTTAGTGCATAATTAGTATCTACTTATTAAAACTACGACCTAAGTTATATCGTACAAAGGCATATTTTTTAGTAGGAAAGAAGATTCAATTTATTCCTTTACAGGAAAAGTTAAGTACCATCCTATTTTAAATAATTGTTTTATCTTAAAACCTCATAAGCTTGTAAACAAAGAACAATGGCACGTAAAACTCGTAAAGTCTTCAATTTACTTTTATTTGTGTTTCTGGAAAGTTTCTGATCTCAATGGAGAAGGTATCATTTATTAAGTATACTGCTCTTCTTTGTGTCTAATTTGCGTTCGCTTTTGGTTGTTTCTGCAGTCAGTCCTTCTTTCGTTTAGTTATTCGCTTTTAAAATAAACTTAAGAAGTTGCTGGATCATTGTGAGATGAATATAATGAACGTGTGATATTAGGTCTTTGGGTGGATAGGTTACCTACCCTACTGGTTTATGATTTATGCACATTGACCGTCCCAAATAGAGATGAGCTGTTGCTGGCAATATTGCCGAGAAGTGGGAATATTGGTGGCAATATTGCCCGAAGTATGAATATTGGTGGCAATATTGCCAGCAAAATTCACACTTCGGGCACATCTCTAGTCCCAAATCTATCTTCTTCGGTTTAGTCCATTCACCAGATGTTTACAAAGACATTGTGCATTAAAAAAGCCCAATTAGGTCTAGTTAGGCTAGCGCTTGACCATCCTCATTGACTATCCAGGAATCTGCTACTACTACTATAAACTATAACTAGGTTATTGTCTACTACTAAAGTTGACAAAAAATAAAAGACCCATTTTGACAATTATTGTCAAACGAATACTTAAATACGCAAAAAGAATTCTCGCCATATATTCCATTCCATCATATTATTTAACGCACCAAAAAAATGTAGGGTATTTTTTTAAATCACTTTATGTAATTAATTATTATTTTATTGTTTCTTTCAGTTTCGTTCCAAGTTACATTCTAGGGTCTTTCTCAAATGTCAAAACGAGCCTTTTACTTTTTAACGAGTTTAAGCGATACTACCACAAAATAAATAGGTAAAAAGAAAATCTCATGTATGTACTTCACTTTTTATACCTACGCTCGGTGGACGCACACTAATGAGCGTTTGAGCCGGAACTGTTCGACGAGTTGCCCGAGACGCGACCGAGACATCGTGTCCGTGAGCGATGTCTATGTGTGCGTTGCTCGAACGCGCTTTGTATGTAGATTGACTTCTGTACCTATCCATTTATTTTGTGATATTACTAAGCGATGACGTGGTCGACGATGGAGCTGACGATGAAGTTCCTTAAAAACGTCTACTGCTAGGAAACGTCTGCCTTAAAGAGATGTCAGTAAAACTAAAGAGGCCCCGCAGCTGATGGCTGCTTGGGTGCGAGAATGTTTGAAAGAGTGACCATGGCCCAACATATCAAAGTGAAACTGACTAACTGACGGATGCTGGAGGATTTTAGTCAGTAAAAGTCTTACACGCTCTCTCGTTTCATCTTAGAGCGGGTTCTAATGAGATCCCTTCTCAAAAAAAGGCTCTTGTCAAAATAATATTCTAAGCGACATGCCAAAATGTATGGAATTGATGACATAACGTTTGGGTAGTGAGTACATGATAATTCCATACATTACAGACATTTTGACAATTGTTTTTGTTTATGGAATCTCACTTTGTCTAGGCCATCTAGGGTGCAAAACAGGAAGTGAAGTAAGTACACACAGTTGAGTAGGTTGATTTAAATATTTTAATAGAAATTATTTCTTTAATGACGCATTTCCTTTCAAAAGAAAATTGTTGTAGTTACTCATAATAGCTATTAAAATATTAACATTTTTACTTTCGATACTCTCAATACAGGTAGTCGAGGAAAAAAAAAACAAATTAATTTTATCAATTTATACCTTTCACAAATGAATTTGGACTTAATTGCTTTCCCTTACAGTTTAAATTACATTCCTTAGATGTACGTAAAACGGAAGTCTAAATTATAATATAACTGAGATTAAAAGGGCCTAAAACGCTGAAATAATTTTGTGGAAATTATATTCTATTTGAATCAAGATAGTGTTCAAAATTGTTTTGACTTTTTGAAGCGTATTTGGGAATGGTAGTAGCGCGCTTCATTTCAACATTCCATGTGTTCTCTTTTTAAATTCTGCTGTTTTTAAATTGCCAGTGTTTTGTTTTTGTTATTCAAGTCGTGTCAGTAGATGCTTTCTTCGAAAAATCGTTGGAATTAATAATTATCTACATTTTTTACTGACTGCTATGAACCGAATTTATCACTTCTGTGTATGACATAAAATGTAAGTTAAAGGTAAGAAAAATATTATTAGTTGTATTAATGAATGATCGAAAATATTGCCTTCCTTTGAACTCAACCAGCCGTTTGCATTCTAGAGGATTAGAAAAATACACAAACTTTGATTGAAGTTCGCAATGACGAATTTGAAGCAATTACGAACTTATAATTCACGATTTTTGCTAAACTGCTTTACAATTTTGGTATTTCCGCATCTGATCAAATCTTTCGAGTTTTTTTATTAGTGGCTTAAGTAATAGAACCTATAAGGAAAAAGACTGGAAACCGCGAATGCAGAGCCTTCATTTGAAGTTTTCTTTTTGGGTACAACACAAAACACAGCTTCCTTTTAAAATCATTAATTGAATGCATCCCAACACAGTCATAACCACATAAAATACCAAAACAGATTAACAAATTCCTCGTTCAAAAGTCGAAAGAGGTTGATTCAAAAAGTTTATATATTTTCGTTGTCGCGCAGAGATTCGGGGCGTGGCTCTATGATCGATGCCTTTGCCTGCACTTAACTGTCCTGCCTGCCAGTACAAGAGATTGATTTGAAAATAGAACTGACTGACAGCTTGTTGGGTTAGGAGGAAACCGATTTCTTGTTTTCCTGTTATGGTAAGAAAAGGATTAAAATAATTTCTTTTGTAGTAAGTTCTATAAAAAATTTAATTCATTAAACCCCAAGCGAACGCCGGCGTTCGCGCACCTATTGTCTTTCAATTGTGTCTGCAATTATCACAATTGAAAGGTTAAATTCTATCAGCTCTAATAAATAATTGTCAAAATGTCATTGAACCCTGTTGTGTTATTTTCGCTACTTAGCGCTTGTCGTACCTAAGTCAATAACAGAACGATATGGTAATTTTGATAAAACACGAGTTCAAGGTAAACATTATTGGTGGGTTTGCTGATCATCATCATTTAAGCTAAAATATGTCCACAGCTGGACATAGACCTCGTCACAAAGAACGGTCCTGTGCGTCTTGCATCCATCGGATCCGCAACAGTGTGTCTTCCGGTACGCAGTCACCACACTCACCACTCCAGAACCTTTCAACAATCTGCAGGCTTACTCTCCAAATTAATTTAAATTTCAATCTACCTACAGTCAATCTGATTGTAATGTCAATTTTGACGTTACGTGATTTGGTACTCTTGAAAACAATATTGACAACATATACGATTTCACTTAGTTTTCAAAATGGTCACGCAATTTTGAACCAATTTGGCGCTAGCATTGAATTCAAGGGTACGAAACGTCATAATCTCAAAGTCTAACGATCGGAATTTAACTCAAGAGTAAGCCTGCTGTTTTGCGAGTAATGTGCCCTGCCCACAGTCACTTAAGTTAGGCGATTCCGAGCATGATTTCGTTTCGGCATTTGTATTTTGACTACCTAGCGGCTTGTACAGTATAGCTATACTACACCGGACTCATTATTATTAGGTATTTTATTGTTTCATTCAGTTTCGTTCCAAGTTACATTCTAGGGTTTATCTCAAATGTCAAAACAGGCCTTTTATTTTTTGAAGAATTTAACGCAATACTTTATCACATTGTGCCATACTTTTTTCCATTCCTACTTTTTATTTTTTTTCTGTCAGTCCGTTTATTTAGTCCAGAGGTTTGTAACAAGTTTCTAATGAAGGAAGCTGCTCTCGCGCTGGTTTTAGTTTGTCTGACGTTGAGTTATGAGCGTCAAACAATTATGTTTGGTGTCAGTGTCTTTTCTTTAAAACATGGTGCGTTATTTTGTTACAGGAAAACAGTACACAGGGTTTATATGATTACTTTTTTTTATATTTCTTTACTTGGTATCTTATCTTTAGAAGGATCGTGTGGCGGTTATTTCTGTGGCATTTGCGTAAATATCTAATACTTACAGCTTTTTTATCACTAAGTGTATTTTTTGGTGGGAAAATCATCCAATGACATCCCCCGCTCTTAGGCGGAGCTGAAGATGGTGTCAGATTTTGATTGATTAAAAACCCACTCCTGTCTCTTCGTTACCTTTCGTACCGGGGCCGAACCTTCGTTTCAGAAACAAATCCTTGGCCTCAGTAGGCTTCGACCCTGCTGGGCCTCTACGGTTATATCACTTAGGTAGGAAATTCTGTTTGGACATTTTATTTTAAGGAAGAAAGGTTTTGCAATTTTCATTAGCCAAGTTTGAAAGGCCAAAACCCTAACCGTGCACCAATTGCGAAAAGAAATTAACACCAAGAATTCCAAATCCGAATTCAAAAATTTAAAACTCGAACATTGCAAGTGTTCGAAACTTCGTTCGTAATTCAAAACTTGTTCGTTAACCTTCAATTACGCGTTACTCGCGGTTCGTGTAAAGCATTGGTTCTCAACCTTTTTTGTCCTTGCTGACAGATATTGATTTCTTTATTGTTGGCGAAAACATTGAAGTTTAATCTAGAAATCGACTGATCCGTTGGTGAATAACAGACTACTCCCACTTACAGCAGTGGGAACTTATAGCTAATTATTAAGTTCAAACAAAACTTAGTAAGTCTATTCTTTTAGCTCAAAAATAATAGGCGTTGACATACTGATGATACTGATAATATGTATTTATTGTAGAAGGAAACAAGGTAGAATGTATTCCTGTTTTTGTAGGTTTATTGTTGGTACATCATTTTCACTTTATAATTAATTTGTTAACATAGGTATATTTATATTATAACAAATTTTGTGAAACTGTTGAAACGGGTGTCTTGATAATTTTACTTAATAAAAATCAACCAATGAGCAACTAGTCGCTCCATGAATTTCCTTCACTGTAATCTAATAAATACGACGTTCCAAAGTGCATTTTTATTAGTCCAATTGAGATAAATGATTTGACTTCGACTCTACTAACTTATATCTACACAAATATTATAATATAGAATAAAGTTTGTTTATTTTTTGTTTGTAGAAGGTAAGCTCTGGAAGTACAGGTCCGATTGCTAATTTTTTTTCACCGATAGAAAGCTGCTTTATTCCTGAGTGACATAGGCTTTAATTTTTGTTCATGGGCGAAGCCGCAGGCTAAAGATGGTATACAACAATTTGAATATATTTTTTCACATATTTATTGTATGAATGTTTTCTGATGATCTGCGGACCTCTGGTTGGGAACCACAGTGTAAAGTAATAAAACCGTATCGTTGAGGTCGTGACTCGGGCACGCGCTTGCTTCAACCGCGTAACACGGTACCGACTTTTTTGTACTGGCAACATTTATGGGTAGGCGTTTCCTATACCGTGGAATATTGGAGTGGTTAATCGCTGTTTTTAGGCGGGTAACACTGAAGTAGTTTTCTTGATTAATGTTCTTTTTAGAAGGGTTGAAATGATTTTAAGTTTGTAACCATTAGGAGGGCAAAACTAATCTATAATCAACCTATTTAAAAATGGTTCATAGTTCATCCTTCCGAAGGTTATTACTCATTTAAAAAACGTATTGTTGTCTTGGCTAAATTAGTCTTTTTGCTAAAAAGGGTAATCTACACAGGGTTACGACTTATGAGCAAACACCAAGTCAGTTATGGCTTTTAAATTGGGTAATGATTTAAAACTGAGCATTCTACGTCAGTCGTTTGAAATTCAATTACTCATTGGTACTCTGTGAATGTTTATTTTTATTACAGTTTTACAGCCTTGTCTATGGCGCCATAACACTCGGTTAGACTTGGTTCTTCACCTTTCACATTGAGTGTAACCAGCCAGGATTATAAACCAACGTGACAATGTTTTTTGCGGGGAAACGAGTCATACCTAGACTCTTTAAAAAATAATAGGCTCTTTTTGACATTTGAGAAAGACCCTAGAATTTAACTTGGAACGAAACTGAAAGATGCAATAAGATAATCATTAGGGCTCCGGTGTAGTAGTAGCTATTTTAGTAGTAGCTGCACTACACCGGACAAGCCGCTAGGTAGTCAAAATACAAATGTGTCAAAAAAGGCCTTTTAGTTTTTGACAACTTTAACGGTGGACGAACTGACCGTAAATATTGCAGAACTTTATAGCTTCCATGCAAAGTGACATTCTGTAGGCAAAGGCGTTGCAAATAAAAAAAATAAATTAACATGTGCTAGCGAAATATTATATGGTCATTCCTATATATATTTGTATTTTAATCATCTGTACCGACTGAACGAAATTTTGTCTAGTCTAGAGCCTCTGAAATTATTTGCGTTGCGTTGCTGTGGTAAGTAGAGTGACAACTGTTTACTATTGAAGGATATAATTTTATTTAATTAATACATAACGCTATTAAAAATATTATGGTAAAGGTAATGTTATAAAGTTTTTATTGATAACTCTACTAGACGGTAGCAATAATATGGTAATAAAATTAATAGCTCGACCCCAGGTCGTGACCATTGACCATCGACCGGTTGCAGCAACCCGCGCCGCGTAATACCGGGAATGATTTTTTTTTAACTGGCAGCATCGCTCACGATTTGGTAATGATTTTAGAGAGAAGGCGTATTTTCAACAGTAAAGTTGATGATTAGAATGTTGGCAGCTCTATCAGAAGATTTAATTAGCATAAAACTGGCTTGTAAAAAGTTAACTAACCTTTTGATAGCCTTGAAAAAAAGGTTAGGAATTTCAATGGATAAGTGGGCGTTTCCGTAGCAACCTGTCATTGTTTGCATAAGTTGTGACGTTTGAATATTAATGTTGCCAGTTTAATGACCCTAGAATAACTATGAAGGTTTTGTTGTAGTCTAATTTTTTTTTAACGAAAAAACATTCTTTATGGTCGACTGAGATGCGTATAGTCTATTAATATAATTGATGGTTGTAAATCCGAAGGCGTCATGTCTTCCGGTGTTCGAAACTTCAAATACTAAAAATATAATATGACGATTGTGACCTTAAATGATTTGTGTAAAATAAGATTGTGGACACCAAAAGCAGTGTAAAATATTATTAAAATCGCGCAAGTGTACCTAGATGACTGTTTTGAATTTTTTTTCAACTTTTGTTACCCAGATACAGAACAAATGATCGTGCTCATCACACAAACAGTCAAGGCTACTAACCACTAAACTAAACAGTCAAAAAATTTAACTATGTTGATTAGTTTTTTGTAAAGAAATAGCACTTGCAGATGTTCTTTAGGAATAGTAAAAAATTATAAATTTTAATCAACTGAGTTTATTCAGTTGACTAAACAGAACACAGGGTATATAATCAAAATCATCTATAAATATTATCTACTATAATTTTATTTTCTGTAATATACGAAGCTATAAAGTATAATATTTACTGCCCATCATCGCTTGTAATAGCATATAGCCCTAAGCTTCGGACTGATTGCTTCAAGGCTTACTCATTATTTATTTTAATTACTACACTTTGATGATCCAAGATTTTAAGCTAATATATTAAGTGTGTAACGTGTCTGGTATGCAGGTAAATGTCAAGTGCAAAAGATTTGACAGTAGTGATGTAATGAAGACCTGTCAATGTCAAACTGACAGGTTGATATGAATACAAAATGGATCGGTGTCTCGTATTCATAGGTGTTTTAAAACCTCTGAATATGAGAGCTGCTTATTACCCCAAATTGAAGGGTTCATGCAAAAGAAAAGCCGGCAGACCAAAGCAGCGATGGGCAGAAAACATCGAAGAGCCGAGGAGGCGGTAGGAAGAGACTAGATGTAGACCAGGCCATGGACAACGGTAAGTCCCTCTTTGAGGCGTGGCTGGAAAGACCTCACGGCGTCCTTACCTGCCGCATGACGCGGGTACTCACCGGACATGGTTCGTTCGGGAGTTTCCTGCACTCGATTCATGCGGAAGTGACGCCCGGGTGTCGCCACAGTGCGGAACGCCCGGAGGACATGGTGAACCACTCAGTCGAGGTGTGCCCTGCTTGGGCGGAGCATCGCCGTGCCCTCGTGGGGGCGATCGGCGGTGGAGACCTCTCGCGCCGGGCCTTGGTTGAGGCCATGATCCGGAGCGAGGAGGAGTGGCAGGCGGACGCTGACTTCTGCGAAGCAGTAATGCTTGCAAAGGAGGAGGCCGAACGCATCAGGCAACGGCGTTATCGCCGCCGCCGCCGCCGGGATTCTGATCTCAATTTCCGGCCAACGTAGGCGCGGGCTTGCGGACGGTGAGCAATGGGTAGCTCACTGTCCGGCCGTCCGGTAACTGTCCGGACCAAGCCCAAGTCGTTGACGGCGCGCACTGTTCCCGCGCGCCTCAAGGAGTTGTCAGCAACAGCAGGGACCCAGTCGGGTCGAAGCCTACTGGGGCCAGGGTTATCCGAAAGGATGAATTCTAGAAGGAACGGGGTGGGTCTAAAAGACCCACCCCGTTCCTTCAGTAAGAGTCTGATACTATCTCCCGCTCCGCCCAAGGGCGGGGATGTCAATGCATGATTTTTCCCACCATAAAAAAAGGCCTTGGACAAAATAAGGTGGAAATGGTTGGGGGAGGCCTATACTGAAAATGGGGTCCATAAACTAAATTAAGTAGGTTTATTCAACTAATACTAGATCATACATGAGAAAAAATAATAACACCATTTGAAATGTAAAATTTAAGGGTTATAGAATAAATAGCTTTATTATTATTAAGAGACCTGCGTCTAAGCGGTACTAATCATAAATACACTCCTTCCGCTACAGTTTTTTTTTTTTTTTGAAAGGTTTGTGCGCTTGACCAATATCTCACTTGATGGCAAGCGATAATATTATGATCAATGATTGAATACGCTTGCCTAGATTTAACCTATCCCCTCTTGACACCTAGATTGATAGCTATCAGGAAACACAGACTTCGGGTAATCCAATATTTGTCATGGAGTTACTGGCCTTATGATATCTAAATATCACAAAAAGTCTAAGAAGTAACGTTTGACGTTTCACATTTTTCTATAGAAATAGCTTTCTATAGGCGTAACTCACACTATTTCTATTGTCTTTTCCGTAAAATCATTGAATTATGAAGCTATTTTTATTTTATCTCAACTTAATTATACAAATTTTAATCAACAAATTAAAATTAAAAATTACTACGTGTAGAACTGTCAAACGGTACTTAGATTTACCGGGCTTTAGTTACTCAGCACTATCACGAGCTTCGTTAGTGGTTTCCAGGCTTTCCATTAGTTGCCAGTGCAAAAAAAGACGAAGAAAAAAACAATAAAATGGCATTTTATCCAGTTCGTATCAAATGCGAAGCACATCTGCTATTTCGAAGACGGCATTCTTTTTTTGGACAAATAAAGGAAAGGTGTTATTTGTGGCTACGTGATGGCCAGCACAGTGGGGACTACGGACTTTAGTGCACTGCAATTCTGTTCACTTTCTTAATAATCCTTTACTAATGTATTGTTTTCGGTTTTCTGATTTCAAATGTTGTGTTGTAATACCGTTTTAAATTCTGTAATAACTTATTTAACTGTCATCATAGATTCTGTGACAATATTTGAATTCTAAAAAATAATTTGTATTGTTGAGATGAACTAAATGTGTCACTAGTCAGCGATCTGATCCGTTCACATCCAACCAGTCATCAATTTCGCCAACCAGTGCCGTAACTAGCCTTTTAAACGCTCGGTGTGAACTTCAGCTTCGGATAACTGGACCCCTAGAAAAAGTTTTAAATTTACTCAGACCTAATAATAAAAAGAAAAATGCGTGGGGTAACTCTGCACGCTTTTTTCTCTCAATGCTATCTTATTTTATTTGCTCCAGTAAACAATGTGTGAACTCAATGAAAAACTGCATTTTATTATTTAAAAATGGAGAAGTAGGTACGCTCGTATTATAAAAAAGCTTTTATAAAAAAAATACTGCAACGTAAAAAAAACACTAAAAAGTGCAAAATAACTTTAATTTCGGAAGTCGGTGTGTCTATAATAGCACTGTAGCAGGTTTAGAAAAATTACATTTATGTTAGAGTTCCCGCCAAATGCTAAGTATGTGCAAAATGTACGGTAATGACATTACCTGCGGAGAAGTCACGTGACAAGTGATGTGACAGATAATGTCATCACCGTATATTTTTTACTTAGCATTTGGCGGTGGTTTAAGCTTGCTGGTTAAGAAGCACAGTTTTTTTTAAGCCATCGTGAATTAAATTAAGTACCTACCTATATTTTTGCGTTGCCGCGACGGATCGCTAGTCAACTTTAAATTGGCATCTCCACCGAATTGTTCACCTGTTTATTCCACAGCTTCAATAGCAATACAAATTGTACATAAATCAAAATCGATTTAGTGCTGATAAGTTTATTATAATCATATCTTATTGACTAGATTCCCAACCTGCCTCGTTAGTATGCTAAGTTTCTAGCTATTTTATGATGGCATAACTTTTGGAAACTGGCATACGCCCCCGGAATGTTTAGAAAGCTAAATATTAATTTATTTGTCTCAATAGTATGGACATGTCTGCCAAATGTCGATCGAGCGGTGGGCCAGTAAAACGCAAAATCGGTGCTCTGAAATCGCACGACGGGGTTGCGGCAGACCGAAGAAACAACACACAACCGAAGAAACAATCAAACAGAAGAAGATGGCGGGACGACTTAGGTAGCTTCCTTAGGAATTGGCAAGAAGTAGCTCAGAGCCGGGAACATTGGAAGAAATAGAGGGAGGCCTTTGCCTAGCAGTGGGACAGCATAGACTAGATATAATAATATTAACAAGAAGGAGTCGAAGCTGTCATTGCGCGGTTGGATCAAAGGCCTGGATACAGAAGGCAGTACTCCACGATACGGCTCACATTCTGAGGAGATTCCTGTTTCTGGAGCCCTAACTACCGGTAGCTTGGACCCTGTTCCCGATACTGGCGGACAACTGTTTTTTTTAAATTAATATTTTAAAATGTAAATAACAATATGAAGAAAACATCAGGAAATAATAATAGTATACTAATTGTTATCGTTAATGTAAGAAGAGAAGGAATAAGAAATGGATGACTTAGATTGAATGTAAGAAACTCATAATATGATTTGAGTGTCCATGGAGTTTCTTGCATGTCCTTCTCCATAGAGATCTACATCCATTGAAATTTATTTTTTTATCGAATATAATGTATTTGGAGTTTTTTTTATTACATTTATTAATTTAATAATTTATGTATAAAAAAGTACTTACTTACGTACGGGATTAATCTGTTTAATCTTTGTCGTTACAGAATAAAATTATAATCAAAGAAAGCGGTTATTGAAGCACTTGACACATACATGAATTTATTACTTCTTTCCTGCTTTCAAAATACACATAACATCAGAATAAAGGTTATTTCCAGCCAGCAATAACCAAATATTTCTCCTGCGTGCTCACACGCAACGGATTCGCATTCGAAAAAAGAATCGGTTCGAAATGTGAAACATTTAAATTGCACGTTATTGCTACTGTGCACGCG
This sequence comes from Mythimna albipuncta, assembly GCA_929112965.1. NCBI lineage: Eukaryota > Metazoa > Arthropoda > Insecta > Lepidoptera > Noctuidae > Mythimna > Mythimna albipuncta. The sequence goes on from OV815981.1 coordinate 11,676,411, forward strand.
GCCGCCATCGCCCAAATATCCCAACGTTGTAATTATGAACACCGATTTGCTCATCCCGATCCGATGTTGCCGCAAATAAAAATCCTTAGCAGACTAATTCGTGGGAGTCAACCCTTGCTTAGCGTGAGAAAGAAACAAATGGATTACTGGAAAGTAGAAACAAAATAATGCCGCGAAATTATACCAAAACCATCTCCATAATTGATTCCGATTTTAAAAGAATTATTAGCTCAATAACGCCATTAAAAAGTGCCGATTACTAAATTAAAATGAGATAATTCGAGCGCGCAACGGATGCGCTTGCTCCCCGTGGTGCGAGGTCGCGCTTCAAAAAAAGAACGCCGTCAACCGAACTGTCAGTACGCGAGACGAAGAATGAGAAATGTTGCCAGTTTAAAAAAAAGCTATAGAATATTCATTCATAAAACCCGAGCCATTCAGGTTTAGAAATTAGTTTATTTTAATTACCCGGTGAGTGTATTGTTGTATTAATTATTCTCGTCCCAGCTGCGCTGGACAATATATTTTATTGTCTTTATGTACGTTGGTGATTTATACGTCTAGTTAGTAAGTTATTCGAATTTTAATTTAGACGAGTTTTAATGGGGTACGCTTGAATGGATTCTAATTAGAGGAAAACAACCGAACAGCATCGAATGAGTAATGTTGGGTATAAATTCCGGTTATGGCTTAGAAAAGCGATTGCCGAGCGTCCTGACCTCTGTATTAACCACACAATAGGTCCGTATTTGCTGTTATAAATGTGCTATTACAAAAAGTGGACAGTGAAAAATTACTGGCACTTTATAGAATGGTTTGTTGATATTCTGTACTGCCAGTTTGAATGTTTTTACTGTTTGAATAGCTAAATTAAAAATAGAACACTTTAATTCAAACGTCTTGAAATTCACAATGGTTATGATGGTCACTCGATGTGGCGGTAAACGATTCGAATTAAAGGGGCTCAAACAAAAAGAGTTATGTTTATCGATGCCCATTAAAAATTATTAAAATAAGAGCGTCCTTATTCTAGCGACACTACTCGATACTTCATTAATTGCCGTTCACAATTCAAAGGTAGTAAATCAAAAAAATATGAAAAACAACGACGCGTTAATTTGGTCCCTTGCGGTACACTATTTAAAAAAAAAGAATCAAAGATTTTATTTTATCCTTGCTCTTATTGCCTATTAAAATATAATATCGGCAATGATTATTGAAAAACGAATTTCGAAATAGCCAATTAGTTGGTTATCGAATGTGTCTGTAGAATGGCCGGTGGATGGGCGGGGCCCAAAGTGACATGTCGTTTAAATCTTTTTGACAATATCTATTACCGAGTGTGACGTAAGCTGTACAACATGATACATTGTTTAATCTTTACCGCTGCTTTTTTTGTCGTATTTTATTTTTAGAAAGAAATAGATTTGATTGTGAAAGAACTTTTAGACCTTTTATTTGCAGTATGAAGTTAACGTTATACAAGCCCAGATATCTTCAAGTAAAATGTTATTTCATTTTGGTTACTGATCTGTTTAACGTTATTAACCTTCCTCGATAAATGGCCTATCAAACATTAATAGAATTTAAGCCATTCAATTCGAGCTAATAGTTCCTGACTCAACTTTATTATAACAGTGACACCCATGATAGTTTCTAAAACCCTCAGTATTACCTACTCATTAAATCATCCAAGAAGTTCGCCGCATTTATGTTTCTTAATTTAGCGATTTAGCTATTCGATACAGTATAAAAATTTGACAGTCAACCTAATATTAATACCTAAGTAAAAACTTTTCCAAAGCAAAAAAAAAACTGATTTATTGCAGCCGTTTCAGCGGCAAAAACATCTAAAAAACTTTATGGTTATGCATTCAGATTTTATAAAAAGCCGCGCGGATTCGTGTGTGGCGTTTCATCAACATCGCCATTATTTTATATTTGGCATGGAGACAATTGAAGTCCAAATAGTTGTTATTCAAAAGTTGACAGGCGAAGCAAAATTAATTAGTTTAAAATTACTCCCGGAGACCTTTCGTGGCGCGAGCCCGAAATGTGCCGCTGTGTGGTTTAGAGTGAAGAAGATCAGGTGCTGGCAACACTCATATGACCATAGATAGCAGAAATTCTATATTTAAAACAAATGGATACGTGCCATAGTTTGGACCTGTGTAGGGCTGTGCTTTGTCTATTAGCTAGCGATTAACTACTTATTTTCCGTATGTAGTTCGATAAGTGATGAATTGATAGCGATACATATTGTAGTTATGTTTATCTATTTTACGTGAATCACTTAAATAGTCCGAATCTTAATAAAGTCTTTTGTCTATTTAGCGATAGACTATTTATTTTTCACATATGTTTTAATATCTCAGTTTGATTGATGGGTCGATAGGTAATAAATTCAAAATGTTGTTGTGCTATTTTTGTTTATGCGTATCGTTACACGTATTTTCAGTTTTATATATTTATCATTTTATGTTAATAAAGCATAAGCTTTAATCCATAACCATTTAAATCAACCGCCGCCGCGTCGTTTTATTCGAACCATAGAGGCCACTTTACCAGCCAGTGTGTTGCGATCAAACACCGCTTCTGTTCCAAATTCAAAATTCGAAATTAATGGCGGATTTGACAGGAGCTTTATTGTGCGGCTAATTTAAATCTTATCAACGAGCGATGACAGCGACTTAATGGGATCGCGAACACCGCCATAAAAATATAATGCCTTTCATTTCGTTTCAAGATTATTTCCTTTTTGGATTTTAATTCTCTTTTGTTTATGTGGAAATTAATTTAGTTATTACTTCAATCTGAATAAGATAATGGATTTATTAGATTTTTTGAGTACAGAGGCTTTAGGGTTCTTAGAAGGCTTAAGATAATTTGTTTAAAGATAATTCTCGTGAAAGCGTTGGCAATTTGTGGAACTTCTTGCGGATTTAGTTAGACATAACTAAGTTATGGGCCAAAACTACCAGATATTGTAGGTTACCCCCGATTTTTGATTTAATGCATTAAAAGTCGAGTATTTCTCAAACTCTACTTAAGTCTGAAAACTTGTGAAAATTTGGCATTAATGTAGGGTTAGAAACGTTTTTAGCTCAAAATACTCTATTTAGGAAACCGCCTTAAGTCATCCTGGATGCGTACTGCGACTGCCGACGCTCGGGGTGGTTCCTGTGCCGGCGGCTGGGGTGTGAGGAGGTCCGTTCTCACACGGTTGCGGCCACCTCCTTCGCTAGTACTACTGCTTCGCAGAAGGAGGCGACCGCATCCCATTCCTTCTCGTTCCTGACCGTACCCTGAACCAGAACAGGACTCGAGAGGTCGCCGCCGCCGGTCGCCTCCACGAGGACTTAGTTCTCATTTGTGATAAATGAAAATAAGTACATTATTAATTTTAGTACTTGTTTATTTTATTACTAGCTTTTGCCCGCAACTTCGCCTGCGTACATAAAATATAGCCCATGTCACTCAGGAATAAAGCGGCTATCGGTGAAAAGTTATCGCAATCGGACTAGTACTTTCTGAGAGGTAATCTCCCTACAAACAAAAAAAAAAAATACTTTATCTCTTTATTATAATATTAGTGTATATATATATTAGTATTATTTTCAGTTTTCATTAGTTATTTGTATCATTAATATAAAAATAAGTATGTATTTATTATTGTATTACTTTCATATTTGTTTGTTTGCCATGAAGTTTCACCTGCCATGTTACGTTTATGCATCATCCTAAGGCCGACTGGTAGAAAATTACTAGAGCATTAAGTCCGCCTTTGTACAGTGTTTACTAGTGCATACAATTTTAAGAAACAAATAAATACAATTGATCATGAAATCAATAAGTGCTATAGAAAATTGCGTCAACTTGCAAACAAAAGTTTACTACATATTTTTAGTAAAAGTTTAAATTTTTAGTGCACCATAAGTAAACATTAGGAAAGAAGAAAATATTTTACTGTTGGTAATACAGGTCATTTCAATTTTGTCAAATTTGAAAATTATTGGAGCGTAAAAGAAAATTGACTTTCTTGTAGTTAGAAATCCTGCTTGTAATACGATATGAAGTGACATCATAGGATCAAGTTGTTCGTGGTGCAATCGATTCTGTATATATGCAGCTTGAATAATACACACCCTTATACGCCCCTGTTGAGTGTGCAGGATTTGGAATAATTTACACAAATGCAGGTTGAGTATGGCATGAAATATATTTCTGAAAGCTTACTCCTTATATACAAATTCCTTTTAAAACAATAAAGTATTGTGGGTGCATTTAAAATATTCATTCGGACACATTGGTTTATAATGTAGGTAGTTTTGTAAGGATGACATTCCGCTACACCCCATTTAGAAAATGAAGTTACATCATAATTGAAGCACTGAAATTTTACTTAAATTCACTACCTAACTTAGAATTTTGTTTTTGTATCTTAAAATAATGCGTTCCATCTTAGAACACATCGTCGCTTTCCATTAAGTGAAATAGTTGTCAAGCACGAGCGTATCAACAATAAATAAAAACTTTCCTCAAAGCGGAATGGCCTCTTGGGTTTTATCAGATTTAGAGAAAAATATTAAGGAGGGGTGAAAACGCTACTATCCATCTCCCAAGTTCGGTCATGGAATAGATAGGTTTATTTACATCAAAAATAAATGAGCTTTATAGTTAAATAAAAATTAATAGTAATATTGTTGTAAGTATTATATTTTTAGAAGTTCCGTGGTCTATATAGACGATACTATAGATTCGGCCAGCGGCATCACCTGCGTGTAATTAGAACTTCCCTCCATTATAAGTTATAGCCTATTTAGTATTCTAATGTAATAGCTTTATTACTATAAAGTTTAAATCAAAATTAATTCAGTAGTTTTTGTTTGAAACAATAACATATATCCGTTGGATATATCCATCCTTACAAATGTTCAATTATTTATAAATAAATTAGCAACCATACCCAGTATTACCCAGCTTTGTAAGGCTGTTACAAATCTTCGGAATTCTCTGCTTTTTTGTACTGCATGTATTATACCTATAAACCTTCATCATGAATTATTCTATCTACTGATAAAAACTTCTCAAAAGTCCGTTCTGTGGGGATATATCTATATAAATGATCTGAAAGATAAACATAGTGTTATATTATTATTAGTTAAAATGAAAGCTATGGGCCCAGGCGCGGCCATGGTCTCGCTAGATGGCGCTAAACTCAACATTTTATTTTACGTGTTTGAGCATCATTAAGTCAAGGAAACGGTGTTTCCTAAAATCGTACATTCCATTTTATTGAACTTGGTCAAATTATTGCCTCAAATTCCACCGAATTCTTACTTTTCATGCCTAAAACTATAGTGCTTAAGTATAACGCTATAGACATTTCAGAACTATAGCTACGCACCGCATGAAAAAAAACTCGCTTTATCTTATAAATTTTTGACTTTGAAACTAGTAAAACATTCGTCAAGTCCTTCTCTCTATTACAGTGCACTGGATGGAATGGAGCGCGACGGCGGCGGTGCCGGGTCATCGGGTCGGGTACGGATAGTTTCCGATCCCGATTCCAGAATGTAGGAAGCCGATCACAGTTCGGGTTTACATTTCGACTGGTTCGCTCTTTAAGTACAGGTCGAAAATAATTGCAAATCTTTGCAACGTTTAATCTTATTAATATTTTTCTTTAGAGGCTATGAATTTAGAATCTACAAATATTTTTTTTTTAGAGGTTTTGAATTGATAATCTACAAATCTGAGATTTAAAAAAATATACGGGTGTTAACCAAAGTTCCTGAATAAATCTGAACTTAAATGGCTGTTTCATAAAATTATTTGCATAGAAATATTAATCGTTAGCAGTCTGGCATGGACAAACGAGGTTATAAGCAGAATTTCCGCTTGTGAGAATCCGTGTAGAGGAAATTGGTACTTAGAAAATTACGAGGATTTGTCACTGAATAATTTAATGTGGTAAGTAGGCAGAGATATAATCAAATTATTTTGTCCGTTAAATTTTTCGTTTATTCTTAGAAGCACTTTAATACTTATTTATATATTGGCTAAACACAAAGTGCGGTTTTATCGCACAGGGCAATCTCTTACAGACAACCTTAGGATGGACTGAACGAAAGGAGATAGATTTGTGGCGTTGTGTGTTTTACTATTATATAAAATGAACATTTAATAACTTGATATCCGTCCCAATTCCTCTGACATTAGAAAAAAAAAAACTCTACATTTTCCTAGATAATTCAAATTCATATTCTAAAATAAAGAATAGACCTTAGTTTTTATTTTTTTTCTTGATCATGGATACCAATTCCATTAGTCAAAATAGTAGTAAGTACATAGTTAATTTTTTTTACCATTAGAATACAGATTTTGACATTTTGATGAAGTCAACCTTCTAGGCGAACATCGTTGAGGTAGTGAATGATTATGACAAAATTAACTATGAGATACACATATGAATGGTTTATTTTTCATAAATTATCTGGTGTTTAATTACTAATACGTAAGGTTTGAAACGTTTTTTTCAGGAAATTAATATTTTTGCAAATATTAACGAAAGTGGCATAGCTGGTAAAAAGCTACTTATCAACAACAAAGATTTATTTATTATTGTTTCGTATAATGTATTTATTCCACAAATTATGTAAAAAAAGATTATCTAAAGATGCTTTCTTCTTTCTGTTAAATTTTCAAAACGATCCTTTTATTTTTTTCTATATAAAGCAAACCAGTTTGTGTAGTCGAGTAACAAAATGATGTCTCACATGTAATTTTTGTCGAGGACCGCCAATTATAAGTTTAAAAGTATAACTTAGAGAAGAATACGGACTATTTAATTATATCCTTTGATGGAATGCTTTAAATGTAGCAACGGCCGCCTCGCTCTCACAAAGTTCGGTTTTGTTTTTAAAATAACTTTAATTGTGGTTTTGTCGTTGAATATAAATTATAATATTACTCCGTTTTAAAAGTTTTTTTTTAATAATTACGTTACGTTGCATTGTAACGTTGCTTGTTTGGCTCGAATGTATTTAATTGGTTTATGCAAATTAAAATGTAATGCACAGGAGTTAATAGCATTTATTAATAGAGTAGGTACTATCCATTAATTGAATTTCATTACTCTAATATATTGCATAGTGTTTATTAATGCATAAAGTTTTAATAACTCAATTAGGTAATTAAAAGGTTTTTTTTTATATCATTAGTTTACCTAATACTTTTACAGAATGTAATTAAAGTTAGTTTAGTCCTCTGACTGTTTCGCCGCCAATGCAGAATTTATCCCGTATTTAGTACCGGAAGCAAAAAAAACTATGTAATAATGTTAACTAGAAAGCAAACATGTGTTTATAATTTTCAATGAATTATCACAAAACACAAACATTTATAATTCTGGAGATTCAGCGTCAAATGTTGATAAAACATGTCCCAATTGTATTCAATTAAATCCAAAAATTATTCGTGTGCAGACGATAGTAAATAGTAATCAATCCACCATGCTTACACACGTAGGTACGAGCAATTAAGCTGTACAAACTTGGAATCTAAATGCACCAACTTATTAGACCAATCAGCAAACATCGCTGTAATCCATCACAAGCCTTAACTAGATGCTAACTTCATCTCGCTGTAGATACTCAAGCATATAAGATAGATACATCCATACCTCACGATGGCACTGCATATATAGGTTCATACCGCACGCTATATCTATACTAAGGCAAACATATCACAGAACGCACAATATGTCTCTACCATATCACAACAACGCAAGGTCTATCATATCTCCGAAACTAATTCTAGTATCGCACTTCGCTTTGTACATCGCTATCGATTCGGTAAGCGCCCGAGGCGACGCAAGCAGATCACAGAATCACGCGTATGAAATGTAATAATAATCGACCATCCCGCGGGCTTATCTGTAAACGACTGCAGGCGAAAAGGTTTTAGCTGGGGGCGAAACACCGTGCGTAGCTTGAGGCTCCGCCCCAGGGAACGCCATTGGCTAAAAAGCGGTAGCGGGCCTCGACCGCGCCTCCCTATTGGCTACCCGGTAGCCGTCGGTGGGGGTACCGTGTCGCATCCACCGACAATATTTTGACGTTTTTTTACCGGCGCGGTGGCATTTCTCGTCGCGGCGATTAATTGTAATTCTTTATGGCTATTGTAGGGTTAAGTGAGCAGTTATACGTGACGTTTGTGTTCCATGTTTGAATAGCTCGTTTGTAGTGGATACGTCCGTTGTGTCAGATTTGCGCGGGCGCATCGTTTTGTACGCTTTATGCTGCTATTTGTGTAGGCTCGGTGTCAGCGTGTTTGGATTCGTTGCGCTAAGTTTATTTTTTATTTTTTGTTGGTATTGTTAATACCACCTGTTTACTTTATGTGTTCATTGAAAAGGCTTTTTTAGTGTAAAGTTTACTTATTTCGATATAAAAGCTATTCAAGAGTATCCTTTTTATTTGAACGCCAACTTGGCTGGGTTGCCATCAAGTCTTTCAAAAGAAACTTTGAAGAGGTATAAAAAACCCTTTATAACAAAACACTATAAAGCAAAACTGTTTCTAAAGTACCAACCATTTCAAAATATACCACGACATATGAAGCACAACAGAAGATATGTAGGTATCTATTGGTATGCACGCTCTACAAGGTCTCAGAAGAACAGAACAGTGAAAACATATAGGAAGGAGGTCGTTATTAATATATTCCGACCACCTCCCTTCATACATTGGACGCATCTTACTATGTTTATCTTGGAAAAGTGTGGGGAACGGATTTCGGGTTTTCCTGTTGAGGGTTGAACCCCAAAGGGGAGAAGATCCTCTTCCTACGAATACATTGTTACCTAACAATGTAAGGAAGAATAAAATTAGAAAGGGACTTAGTTGTTATAAGGATAAAATGTTTTATATTTTGTTTTAACATGTATAAAATATCTATATAGCTAGAAGTACATAAGTATATCAGAATTTATACAGCAACTTTGAAATCTGATATAGATTTTTTCATATTGTATTGTTGAATACTTACTATTTGTTCTCGTACATATATTTTATCAAAGAAAACTTTTCTCATTCGCTGGAATTTGCTCTGAATTATAAGTTGTACATATTTCTAAACACAAATTTTGTATATTGTAATTATTTTTGTGTCCTGGTGGTAACATGTAGGTATATTAACTTTGATTTGAGTAAGACTTCTAAAGTTTCCTTTAAGGAAACGTAAACGATTTTGTATTTATAAACCTTTTTGGCACTAGAAGCCATTTAGGTCATGCAGATTTGCACTTTTTTGGAATAAGGAAGTGACAAGTACCAAAAGCAATAATAAACCGTAACTCCCTTAAGCAAAATTCTAATTAAAGAAAACAAAAAAATGTCAAATGACAGCTGTCAAACCATTGTGTGGTCTTGCGTTGCGGTGGCGACATTGTCAATTTTTCGGGTTTGCCATCGCGAATAATTCGTGATAATTAATTTCTTGTGGAAACGCACGGCCGGCCCATGTGTGTTTAATAACTACCCCGAGGTGTTGGACATTTGGTTGGCGCGGAAATGTTTTCGGAAACACTCATTATATCGAAAGTTTGCGAAATAAGCCCCTTTTGAGTTACAAAAGGATAATAACGCATTTATTTGATGTGAATAGCTAATTTATTTAATTGGGTGTGTTGTTATAATAATATGGAGCTGTTATGAAAAGAAATTATAATTTCAACATGACTAAAATATGTTCTTATAGGGATAAAAGATATGTTGTAATAATTCTAGAATCGTCTTTTCTGTTGTTGAACACGGTAAAAAGTAAATTATTTTATTTTTAAAGTTGATAACGGATTCAAATTTATAATTCTATAAATTTATGTAGGTAGGTACGTTAAAAGTAGTCCGTAATGTCAAATCAGGAGTGTTAAAAGTAGGTACACGTACCAGAAATATTCATCCTTAGTTCACTAACCATATAAATTTCACTATAAGTTTGCACTGCGGCATAAACCGATTATTTTAACAGCATCTAGCATTACAATAATACACATAAAATAAGAACTAAATCAGTCCAAGCAAAAAAGAAACAAACGTTCCCATAATAGAAGTCATTATATATTATACACCTTTAGGCATTACAGAAGTCTACAAACAAACACTGCACCTCACAAAAGATTATAAAGAAAAAAAAAATTAAAAACTTCTGACAAAAAAATGGCCTCACACATTATCAGCTCATTAATGTCTAATTCACCGCGGCGACCCGACCCATGGGTCATCAATTAAAAATTACAAAACTGTCAGTTCGATTTGATAAATTCACATTTTCTTACTTATGTCGTTTTGTTTTAGCCGACCTATTAGTCACGCGGTATACCGTTAGAAATTTTTGAATTTAGAATAATTCTATAACGGTATTTTTTGTTCGGAAAGTTGGAAATTAAATAAAGAATTAGATTGTCGTTTGTAATTTTTTATAGGTCGCCATTTTTTATCATTAGCGTTTCGTAACGCATTTTTGGATTAATGGAGTCTAGAGAATTAAATTTTCGAAAGCGCAGTTTTTAAGCTGAAATTAATATGATGCAGCTTCTAATAAAATACTTTGAACGTCATGGTCATCGAATTGCCGTTTACAAAACATGTAGATAATAGTAAGCTATACTAAATAAATCTTAAATCCATAACAATAAATCACATTTTTTACAAACTCAATTCAGAACTTCAAATCCTTTTCTGATTAATAATCGATTTAATTTTGTTCGGAATGTAGACGATGTTAATACAGGCAGGCACGAACAAAACAAAACCAACACTAGATCATCTCTCAACAATAATTTTTAAGAATTCCTTGAAACTAGTGTATAATTTGGTAAAAATTCGAAATATTCGGAGACTCGTGTCCACTGCCGCTGCAATTACTCGGGTATTCGGGGATCGGCGACGAGGCGAGGCACGCGAGGCACCTCTATTACTCGACTATAATGTGATACTCACTATTAAGCCTCGATACTGATGATAATGTCATGTAATTGTCATGCATAACTACCCAGAAACCTTCTATCCCGTGTTCTTTTCTGATTAATTTCGTTGCTGGAAATATTTTTCATTCGAAACTGTCAGAATTAGAAGTCTCTGTTCTTCGACATTTTATTCTGATCGTCATTTTTCTTTATCCTTTCTTAAACCTTAGGAGTCGCAGGCGAATTTCCAGCCACTGGAAACTTGGGTTTCCGGACGGCTAGCAATGCGTCACTCGCCGTCCGGCCGTCCGTCCAGCAAGGACCCAGCATGTAGGTAGTGTTTCACATGCACCTCAAAGAGATGACAGCAAGATTGACGGGGCTAGTTAGGGTCGATATCTCCCAGGGCTGCGGTGGTTCTAATGAGCTACCGTGGTCTTCGCAAAAGGTCAACTGTGAGTTTTATTTAGTACTAGCTTTTCCCGCGCCTTCGTCCGCATACATAAAATATAGCCTAAGTCACTTAGGAATAAAAAAACTTTCTATCAGTGAAAAAATTTTACCATTCGGACCAGTACTTTCAGAGATTACCTCCAAGCAACAAATAATAAATTTTTTACCTCTATATAGAAGTATAGATAAGTCTGACACTACAACTCCGCTCAAACCTTGAGAAATTATTTGTTGATTTACCTCCTCAGATATGTAATCCAATACCTTGTGACATTAGCTCGTCTCCTGTTGTGAATGGCGTTGGCAGTTCAGGGCCAAGGTGACGCATCTGCATAAATTCTCAGAAAATTGCACACGTCTATAATCTATAATTATTAATGATTGATTTACCTTTACAATGTTTTCTATTGAACGAATGTTGGATGACTTTGTTCCTCAACCAGACGGCTATATTTCAGCCTATCATAGTCATAGTAGTTTATTGGTAAGGAATTCTTACAAGTCAATACAGAATTTTTAAATTACATGTTAACAAATGATTACATTACAATGACAAATAATATAAAATGTCAAACAAATAAAATAAAAAATACAAATAAAATAAGTAGAAATCAAATCACTAATTAATATCAGTCTAGTAGTATCCTGTCTGTCAGTTGTATTCGTGTCTTTTTGAAATTATTTTGTCTACGTACTTATTTAGTACCACGCGTTTGTACAACGTTCTTCTATTCACGCAGTATTCACTTCTAGAACATACATTGCTGTTTTTGTTTGCTCTTTTTTGACAGCATGTTTGATACCACTCCTATCTTTCACGGGCTCGTGGTTCTTACTTCCAATTCTGGCGGAATTTGTCTAGTATCTCCTTTCACACTCTTTCTATATTTCACGACTCGCGCTTCCTCCTTCCAATTCTGGCAGAATGTGTCTAGTAAGTCCCTCTACTCCTTCTATATTTCATGCGCTCGCGGTTCTTCCTTCCAATTCTGGCGGAATCTGTCTATTACGTCCCGCCGTCTCATTCATGTCTTTGTCTATAAGTTCTCCAAATTCCAGGGTTCGATAATTAATTTAGTTTTTTCCATTTTATCCTTAAATTTGTTTTTACTCTTTTATGATTTTTATCATTCTGTCATTGGCAGTATTGCAAGTTTATCGAGAAGTCTTTTGGATAAAATTTCATAGTTGTCATTGGTTATGGCATCGACTTATATTCTACATATACATATATCGATGGGTTATGGTAATATTAACAACGGGTTATTTCTTGCTCCTCTGTTGTTCTTTGATTCATTTACAGCCAGTCCTTTTCACTGGAACTCGTGTTTAGCTCATTGACTTGGCATTTTTCTGCCAACACCTATTTAAGTACCTATCTGGCTATCAGAAGTTGCATTGGTTTGGAAGCTTAAATTGTGTGCTTGTCATATTCTTCGTTTTTAGTTCCATTGTCATCGTGATCGTGACGTACTTACGTCATTGTAAGCGGAATCGTGAAACAGAGTTTCTTTTTAAGATTAGTAAATACATGTTAGTTCACATTAATTACAACCTTGGTTATAAAATCCCAAAAAATGTAATTAAATCTATCCTAAACCAGACAAAACTTTTTAAAGGTCAGAAAATCAATAAAATCTCACAAAAACAATAGGAACCTCTCATAATTGAGGTCGGGTAAGTCACAAAACGCTTTATAATTGGGCCCATTGGCCCACACCTGTAATTGAGCTAAACATAGTCATTGGCCGCATTTTATGTGGCCAAAATAATAAATATATTGTTTGTGGAAACTTGGAGTTTTTGTACTGTGAACGGAATTGCACCTTCACCTTTCAAACTATGGAGCTGTTGTATTATTTTTTTAAGCTTTTGGTTTTTGTGCTTACAATGTCTCAATATTTTCTAGCATTAATATTATCGTAAAATTTATAGGTTTAATGTAAAAATTATTGGTTGAATATCGATAACCGATTTATTTTTGTCGTTTTAACCGGTGGATTTTTTTATTGATTTGTATTACCTATACCTATATGACTTGCGTCGATAATTTCATTACAAAACCTGGGTTTCAATGTGGCTAAAATTTTGCGTGTCATAAAGAAGAATCTTTTAGTAATAGAGTGAGAGAGTGCGGAGTGTCTGACTTTTACTGACTAAAACCCACAGGCCCCGCAGCTTCTTCTAAACATTTTCGCAGCCCTAATCTTCAACGTTATCGAACGAAAGAAGATATTGTCGTCATCCCACTTTATAATAAAACAGACAAACAAAGTAAGAATCAAACTTTAGGTAAGTTTGATTAGCAACAGTTAATGAAAGACCCTCTGGACTCTAAAATAATACCAAATTATGGCTTGCCTTTTCTACTAAAGCCTAAAACTACTACTAAATAAATCACCCACTCAAGAATCAAGAAACAAAAGATTTATTTCAAAAAACCATTTACAGGCGCTTTTGAATTGTCAAGAAATCAGTCAACTAAAAAAATTATGCTAATTGCAGAATCCAAAGCGTAGATCTTTAAAGACAAGAATGTGCAAGTAACTCCACGGACACTTTTCAATCATGCTATGTGTTACAAATATCTCGGTTACATGTTATTCTTATCGCTACTATTCTATGAGTAAAATTTAAAAAAGGAAAAAAACATTCTAAATATAGAATTTAAAATAAGTCACTGGCAGCTAAGAGATGACCAGTCTCAAATGACAGCGCCCGTTTACATACTGTGAACAGTATCCCAAATTCATCGATCGACAGACATGGAAGATACCACATAATTAAATGTCATACAAGCAAAACTCGGAAGAATCCCCAGTCTATTTTAACATTGCAATGGGAACCATTCCCTCAGGCCACTCTTAGGTACGACTTGGGCGGGAATCCAAACAGCTGATACGTCAAGTTTTTTTTTTCTTTTACCACAGATCCAGCAAGTAATTTCTAAGAAGGTTTTAATACGAACATCAGAACAAGCCTGATAATATAACCGATAAGAATCATCATATAACACTGCTCTCGAACATTATTAACATATAAATCCACTAACATTTTGTCGGAACGGTCCATAATTATGTTGGAAAATTATAATTTTTATGTTATTAAAATTTTATGTATCAAATTAAAGGTTGCGTTGAACTATGTCGGGTCATCGTGTTTATGATAATCAGGGAACACGTGGCTCGCGACATCAGTGGGAGAGAACCCTATACTTAGACGCACATTAAAATACCGAATTTCTGAAGAATATTGTTATAATGAGGTTTTGTTGTCATCTTGTGTGTTTCGGTGTTATTATGATGCATTATCGCGTTTGTTTTATAATTTGATCATCTCAAATCTTCCTTGCAATCCATAAAGATCGGGGGCCTTGCCATGGCGTGTTAAAATGTCAGTCGAGCGAGCGAGAAAGAATGATGCAGCTATACACACTATTATAGCTCTTAAACAGTTCAGTTTAGGTCGAAAAATTGATCACGTCAAGAGCTCGTAGTAGAGTCCTTAGGATACCAATAGATAAGCATATCAGGTGACAAATAATAAAAAAAAATGAAACAATATGGTCCCTGACGGGCACAGCTACATTTTAAACGGTAGAAGAGAGGAAGAGCGCTAAAAGAAGCATTTAGAATAGAATAGAATAGCATTTATTCGGTGCAAGCAACACAATATACAACAACATCAAAAATAATAAAAAAAAGTACAGACATACAATACAGTTGCAGTGAATGTGCCTGAACCGAAAGGGTCACCAACTCAGCAATTGCTGGGCGTCAAACACCCAGCGCTGATTTTCAGCTGGCACCCCGCAGTGTATGCATTGCATACACTGCGGGGATTGCAATGCATTTAAAATTTTTCAATCTAACATGGACGACAGAAAAACTAGAAATATCTTCAGAACTCCGCTTCGAATAGATTGTCCGGTTTTCTTTGGCTCATACAGATATAGAACTAATTTCATCAAGTTATGCAAAAAAGGTTTGAGCACTAAAGAGGAACATTATGTAAACACGAGTTAATCAAAATGTCACGTAACACATTCAAGGATAAGTCCTAAAATTACGAAAAAAAAATAATGCCTAAGTTTGTATTTTAATTTCTTAATGTTTTGGTAAGTTTTATTGAAAGTCACAAAAAAGCACACTCAAGAATTGGTGTTATCAAAATGTACCTAATATATTTTTTTACGGACTTAATAACGTTTTGTGACGACATTTTATTCACAATATTTTACAAATTGTTTGTTTTGGACCTGTCAATATCTGTGATCATGTATTTGAATTTGAAAAATTGTAATTCGAATTTCATCTATGGTTTCGTCATAATATACCTACGTAGGAAGTAACCCAAGTGTGTGTATATTACTTACCAGTTACCACCATTACAACAAACTCTCTCTCTAATAGTAATCAAACACACGAAACCAACATCACCAAATTGTATTTTATAAAATTATATCAATCAATCAAAATTTACTTTTTAAAACGATCCGAGCATTTTAGTCGAGTACCAACAAAACAACAAAACAATCGACTAACACGAAGCTAAATTACAATAATTCCACTAAAGGATCATCTGGCTAATCTGATAATAAGCTGATTGGGTCTAACCTTACATATTTTGATTGTACAAAAAATTTGATGCACGACTGCATTTGGTATTAGTTTTTTAGTGATAATAGGTTGATTTATTTGGTGATATGATTATTATGCTGTAAATTATCGCCCTTACTTTAACTTATATGTACCAATTTAGTAATGTAAGCACAACCTCAATTTGTTTGAAAGCCGATTCTTGGCATATAGGTAATTGTTCTTAATAAGGTAGACGCCAGATAAACTTGGAATAACGAACATAGACTTTCCTACATTGTTGATATTCTCAATTTTAAAAACGAAAATAAAGACAAAGCTGTCTTCAAAGAGTATGTCTACTAGTAAGAGTACTGTCTTGAATCGACATCTATTGCGATCCTTTATATTTTCTAGTTATGAAAAACAATTAATTGCTTGTTTTTCGGTTATCGACGCCGAGATATTAGGAAAAGGTGAATACACTTTATTCCACGTTTATCTGGGACATGTATATCAAATAATGTACCTATGTAGTGACCACGTCGATGTTTTGAATGTCGATTCTTGGCATAATAGGTCAGGCTCTTAAGGACTCTAGGAAGAAACTTATTTGACTAATTCTATAAAACTCATAATGTAAAGAGCTCGTGTCCTGGATTATGCCAAGTAAAAAAGTTAGCGGGGATATTTTTGTGTTCATACAACTTTCCAAACATTAAATTATTCAGAAGTCGAATTTAAAATAAGCTTATTTAGGTTTCACATATTTCCGTATGGTATTTATTTCCATAGGTAGAGACAGCTGCTACAATTGGGTAAGTATCTACTGTGATTGAGGCTTACTGTCTACGGACGCGTAGCTTCGTAGTCGCGTATTGGTGTACGCCTGCGCACAGCTTACGTACAAAACTATGAAACTCTGCCGACGAAGCGGCAACGTCATGCCATCTAGTCGTTAGGAGCAGATGTACCTACACCAAGCGTATAATGAGGAATATGCGTCTATGAAGCTACGCGCTTGTGGACAGTAGGCCTACACCAAGTCATACCGACACTTAACATCTAAAGGCTATGTGTTTTCGACATTCCATCTCTCCGACATAAGTCACGACCACAACTTGAACCCACAAAAAAACAACGCAATAAGTGTTCAATCTATAAAATACTATAATATATTTACAATTACGTACCATTTAGAACAATTTAATCCGTCGTGGTAAAGTTTCGGGCCCGGATCGGGACGATTTGGCTCGATCTCTAAGACAATATAATTTGACTGATTGATTGCACGGCCATCTTGGATGCTTGGACGCACGCAAGTCCCCAGAATTTAGAATTTCGAAAATTTTAAAGTGATTGTTGTTTAATGCGAGAGAAGTGGGGTTACATGGTTATAAAAGCTGCATGGTACAAAAATTTTCAGTTTTTTTTTTGCTTTATCCATGGTTGAAAACAGTTATGGAACATTTCGAAATATGTAAATAGTTTTGGGATAATTACCAAATACTATATGATAAATTTCTCAAAGTCAGTTCAAAAATTAATATTTGATTTTTTTTTACTAAAAAGATAACGGACCAAGTTGAATTTTGATAAAATATTTATCAAATTCAACTTGTTCCGGTATATTTGCACAGTTTGTACTAACTACTGTTTCCAAGCGACGTCATAGATTTAAGTATTTTTGATTTCAGCAAACTTCTATTACTATTGATACTCTGCTTTTTAAGACGGCCTAGACAAGGAGATATATTCTGTCAGTGTTAATAGTAGCCAGATTTTCCAATTGGATTATTATCCAATGACTTTTTACATTACAGTGTTAAGCGGGACATAAGGCGATACTGAAAGACGAATGAATGAAAAGAATGTGTGAATGATTGACTAATTGAAAATTCAAAAGTGATTTGTTAATGGTCTTTGAAATAAACGTTTCTAATTTTTAATCCCGAACATTTTTAGTTTTTTTTTACTTTCTAACTGATATTACTTTGTCTAGAGCCAAAGGTCATACCTATACATTATACGAGTACATTAATAGAAACATTTATCTAATTACTTATGAAAAATGTAGTACCTGCATCATTCAAATTTGTAGTCCCAAGGTCATATCCTAAAATAACACAATTTTCAATTCAGTACGCATTTCTTATAAAGCCACAAAGAAGTTTATTTAATTCTTAAAATGTTACAATCAAAATCTCTTTACAGAGAATTCGTAATCTTGAAATATGGCCGCAATTTGACCACATTCATCCCCAAAAAGTGATTTATTGCTGTTTCACGAACATCTCATATTCTGCGGTCATATTTAACTATTGATTTATTGGGCCTATATTACAGCAAATTTAATAATAACTAAGTACTTAATAAATTTTTCTTTATTCATCTAATAGAATAATTGGACCAAATTTGTGTTCCTATAAAATTAATTTTTCAAAGTTTTGCCAAATAATTCGTATTAAAGGTGAAAAGTGGAGAGAGAGATCTACGGCTTACAACTAAACAGAAGCGTTTAAAATCTTAGAAAATTCGTTCCATTGTCTATGGGCTTACAAAAAATCCGTTATATAGGTCTACCTTTTTTTCTTTGAGGTGGGAAATCATTTAGAATTCAACTCCCTTGAAAACTAGTTCTGCCAGCGCCCATTCAAGTATCAACTTATAAATCTCGTATTTTAGGGATCACTGCTCATAGTCGTAGTAGTTATAAGTAAAACAGGATATATATATATATATATATATATATATAATATTATAAGTATCGAGGATGTCAAAATATGTAAACTCACTTAGACAAGACATTCAAATCCGAAACAACTACATATGGTAGGTAAGGGAAACATGTTGGTAGTAGTGTTATGAATCATCATAGAGCACATCGCGTGGCTCACCCCGAAATCGATTATGGTAATCATATTATTCGATTCGTAACAGGTGCGTCGATGCGGCAAGTACCCCGGAGATTGGTGGAATGGGTCGGATAATGAATTCATGTTCAAATTTTAATGTGGAGTATTTTATAAAAGATTATAATTATAAATATTATCTGTGGTCGAGGATGACGAAGCGGAGAACACATAATTATTATGAAAAAAAAATTGTATATAATATGGAATTCATAAAACTTTTATTACCTTTATTTAATCTTTTACTTTTATTTATAAATATGGAATGAATTGTTAGAAATAAAAACTTCCAGGAGCTGGAAATTCCCTGAATTTAGGAATTGTTTACTTTGAATTGGGTCAAATTAGAAACTAACTAACTAAACAGTAAACAGACTCGGTAAAATAAATGTAGAGATTTTTATGTGAATGTTATTTTATAGTCAACTAGTCAATTAGACTGGGTTTTAAAAAAAAAACATAAAATAACAACACATCAAAGGATCAAAAATCATTTAAATTGTGAATCGAATGTGATTTCAAGCATCGATTCCCTCCGATTCACGCCCTTTTGCATCGCTACATCGTTTCATTCCTAGCGTGCCGCAAATCGCATCACGCAGATAAGTTTTGAAAGCGTTCGAAATTCAAAATTCAAATCGAAATGGCAGGTGGCGCGTACTCTATGGTATTTATTTTGCATAAATGCATATTGCCGCGAAAATGTACAATGCGAAGGATTTCTGAATGATGAATAACCTGCGCCAGTAAAAGGCAGTTTGTTTTTATTTTATGTTGTTACATGGACAATTAAAATGTTTTCTTTTTTCGAAATGTCTACTCGTTTGACGAAAAAGTCTGATTAATCTGGAAAATGAATTGTTTTACATTTATGATGAATGATGATTTTTCATACTTAGTCTACAGCATTTTTCCCTCAACGCAGTGTTTTCAAAAAATCATAGCTGTTTGGTAAATTATACTACATACCTAGACGTAGACAACCTTCACATAATATAACGCCATAGAAGATAGGTATCTATAAAAAGTTATAAAAAGAGGTAGGTAGGTAATCGATGTAACCTAAAAATAATATATATGATTATGATATGCACCAAAATTAGATAATCTAACGTAGTTACTATTATATTCGTTACTAAAAAAAAAGTATTTGAGACCGTAGCTTTCTCCTTGGTCATGGCTTTATCTGCTTTCTTTCCTTGGCCTTCTTGGCCAGAAAAAACTTTTGTAGTTTCTTTTGTATTTATGATAAAATAAAGTATATTTATTTAATATTTATGAGGGTTATTAAATATAGCATAGGGCTCTAACTCTAGTAGTTTTTTTTTTTTGCCAATAGCCAACCTATAGACAATAACATTTTATTTTCTATGGAATTATTAACACAATACAAAGAACAGATACGTATAACTGGTTAAGCACCTCACCCTAATCCTCACAAATTCACTTATTAACTTTTTGTACAAAAACACACGTGCATAAAAACTAAACAAAAATGGAACATATTAAGTACTTAGTTACCGTATCATAACGTACCACTCAGGATGGCCGTGCCGACAATACACCCTCGTATCGCCACGCGGCACCCATTACCGGCCACGAATAAAAAACCAGTGGGCCATTGTTGGCCACGCGTCGACACTCGATATCTCTACTTTATTAATTCTGGCAGCACTGTGCATTAGCTTGTTAGTGCTGACTGTAATTATCGTGGGTAAGTAATAGCTGAAAAAAAAAAATGTTTTTTAGAGGTATACACGTTAGGGTGTACCTGACAGATTTGCCTGTACAGTTATACCTGTCAGGTTGTGCAACATAATACGCTCCTGTTTACCCGTAAAACTCAACTGTACAGACAAGTCTGTCAGGGTGTCAGGTATAACCTAGCTAGCGTGCATGGTTACCTTTAGAGAATATTTTATTTATTTAATAAATCTTTATGGACAAAAACTGTACAAAGGCGGACTTGCCTTAGGCATTTTAGTGTTTCGTTTCAAATGTTCTGAAGACGAGTAAAAAGGTCCAGATTAAGAATAAAGGCAAAGAACAGGAAGTGTCTCTTGAACCAATTTTGAGAAAGTGCATTTAAAGTTCAGAAGTCTAAATTATCTTTAACTCTATGTCTCAGCGAACTTTCGTACCGCATAATAGTCAATTAATTTATTATATGATAATGTTTATTGAATTGTTTGATTTACATAAATATTTCTACAATAAGGGCTTAAACTAGAGCTAAAATTGCAAAATTGCGTTCTACCTGAACTAGGTATATATAAACCTGTATCTCAGGTAACTTATTTAAGTGCTTATATGTTAATAATATATATACCAAAATTCATTAAACAAAAAGTAAATAACATATGAACAAAATTATTTAGTCTAAAACTGATAAATACTTTGCATAATCATCAAAACTGCATCACTGCAAGACATTACTGTGACACAACATTCCATTATATTTTTTTGCGAAATAGCAGTTACTCGTATATAAACTAGGTCGATTAGCACAATTAGTAAAATTATAAATAAATAGATACAATATTGTTCATAGGTAATATTATGCTAAGAAGTTATAAAAGTCGTATAAGTTATGTAAGAGAAAATATGACGACGCTATTTACGTGTCCTCATTATAATTAATCGAATTTATGAGTCTTGTCTCAGCAATTTTCTTAGCCAAGCAGTCTTGAACCCCCTGTTTTGTGATTACTCGGCTTATTAAAACGCATGCATGCTGCACACTGTGCCTGATCAGCTGTTTTATCGCACAACATCC
Organism: Mythimna albipuncta; assembly: GCA_929112965.1. Taxonomy (NCBI): domain Eukaryota; kingdom Metazoa; phylum Arthropoda; class Insecta; order Lepidoptera; family Noctuidae; genus Mythimna; species Mythimna albipuncta. The sequence continues at coordinate 11,698,098 of OV815981.1, forward strand.
ACTGGTGGCCTTTTTTTATTTTTTTTTTTTTTATGGTGGGAAAAATCATGCATTGACATCCCCCGCCCTTGGGCGGAGCGGGAGATAGTGTCAGACTCTTACTGACTAAAAGACCCACCCCGTTCCTTCTAGCCTTCATACCGGGGCTCGAGCGCCCTTTCGGATAACCCTGGCCCCAGTAGGCTTCGACCCGGCTGGGGTCCCTGCTGTTGCTGACAACTCCTTGAGGCGCGCGGGAACAGTGCGCGCCGTCGACGACTTGGGCTTGGTCCGGACAGTTACCGGACGGCCGGACAGCGAGCTACCCATTGCTCACTGTCCGCAAGCCCGCGTCTACGTTGGCCGGAAATCGGGATCAGAATCCCGGCGACGGCGGCGGCGATAACGCCGTTGCCTGATGCGTTCGGCCTCCTCCTTTGCAAGCATTACTGCTTCGCAGAAGTCGGCGACCGCCTGCCACTCCTCCTCGCTCCGGACCATGGCCTCAACCAAGGCCCGGCGCGAGAGGTCTCCGCCGCCGATCGCCCCCACGAGGGCACGGCGATGCTCCGCCCAAGCAGGGCACACCTCGACTGTGTGCTCCACCGTGTCCTCCGGGCGTTCCGCACAGTGGCGACACCCGGGCGTCACTTCCGCATGAATCCGGTGCAGGAAACTCCCGAACGAACCATGTCCGGTGAGGACCTGCGTCATGCGGAAGGTAAGGACGCCGTGAGGCCTTTCCAGCCACGCCTCAAAGAGGGGACTTACCGCCATGATTGTGGCGTGCCCAATCCACTGGTGGCCTTGTTCACCACAAAGTGCACATGTATAGATTGCTTCGCGACAAGTGTTCGCAGCATGCCCGTACTGTTGACATTTAAAGCACCTGGTCACAAGTGTGAAGTCCCTCACTGCGCAGGATGTCCAATTAATGAATAGTCGGCTTTGATTTATAAGCGCCTTTGTTATGCAAGCAGTGACTTCTAGAACATAATTGCATGTTGGTCCCTCTTTTTTGCCTGACTTGTAACTTAATTTTATAGAGGCCAATAAAGAGTCACGGGGTAATTAGGTAGCTTGTCAGGTTCTGCTCATAAATGCAATCGTGCTTCCTGGGCACTTAACTCGGTCGGTACACCTATTAGTACAATTCTTGGTCTTCTCTTATAGGTCTCTTCCACTTTCAGACCGGAATCACTTAGTTGAGATGATTTCCTAAGTTTCTCTATATCATCCTTGGTATCCGTGCTAATGATAACACCTCCGTTCTTTGTCTTGCGCAATCCTCTAACGTTTAATTTCATTTCCTCCGGGCGTATTATTTTTTGGACAAGAGATTTAGTGTCGTCACTCGATTCATTCTTTTTCGTTGGATAAATTGCAAGAGAGCTGAGGTTATTGGGACGTAAATAATTATTTTTATTGATTTTTACCATGTCAGTGACCGAAGCTTTTTCTGCTATCGTTGGTTTGGTTCAGTTTTCTTGTATGCTGGTTTGTATGGTGTGCTGGAAATTTTCAAGGTAGTTGGTAAGGTCACATTTTTCTCTTATCGCTCGAACAGAGCTTCCCACTTCCTGAGCCTTTAATTTCAAGTCCTGGTAGAAAATTGCCTATCTTGCGCGACAAGGAGCTGATCTTAAGTTTTTGATCGGAGTTTAACTTTCCTTTTTGAGTAATGGCACATACTTCACTCAAGCATTTATCTATAGATATCAGCTAATTACTAATCACAGGTGTCCACCGTTTCAAATTTTTCTTCCAGTGCATGGGTTGAAGGAGTTGGGAAACTCCGAGGGCTCTGTTCCATATCTAACATGATATCTTTCGGTATAGTCAGCCAATTGCGATTAAACAAAGCATAAGTAATATATCAAGTTACACACATTTTTAATGTATAAAAGTTATCTACATCGATTTCGTAGATACACTTTACGTGATGCCTGCACAAACAAAAACTTCTACAGATTTATATATATAATGCTAGTATAGATAAGATCTAAGTTTGCAATATCGTAGTTATAACAAAATCTGTTAAGTTTTAGTTAAGTATCTAAATTTGTAATAAAAAAGGAAATTATAATACACAAGATGTGATACTAGTGAAGAACAGAGAGTGTTCATTATTTTTTGTGAAAAATCCATTGAAAAAGTTTAGAAGATTATAAAAGGTGTAAGGGACAGCCCTCCACAAACTTTAAGGGCTTGCTTAGTAGACGAAACTGAACAAACTTCCACAATTTTTTTTTTCTGGAAACGAAAAAAAAATTCAGTCTCACCATACAAAATGATAAACTTGCTTGGACAATTTGTATGCCGAAGCCGATTTTTTTTCTTCCTGAAAATTTTTTTTCCTGAAAAAAAAATTGTGGTAGGTTGTTCAGTTTCGTCTACTGAGCAAGCCTTTAAAGTTTGTGGAGGGCTGTCCCTTACACCTATATATTTTTATTGATATCAAAGTTTGCATTAACGATATTTGTTGAGTTTTTGTGGAAACCAGTAATTGAGAATGAAATTGCATTAGGCATATTGTTACCAAGTACTTATAAAACACAAATAAGTTTACAGCATTATTTTTATTTTATGAGAAACCTAAATATAGTTTGTTCAGAATTAGTAACTGAATGGATTCCAACAGTTTTTACACCACGTTATATTTTTTCCAAAAATATTTGAAAAGATCATAAGTTGTACACCACCGACATTAAGTACAACACAGGTCACGGTAAGTCATAACGGGTGTTAATAGGTGGCAAGAAACAGCCGGGTGCAATTGCAAAACAGCCACTCAGTCACTTGGATGGCCCGGTGACTATGTATTTTTGCTGACATAACAAGCTTATAACTTAGTGATTTTTCATGATAGATTTATGAAAGTTTGTATATCTTTACATAATAATACTAGACACGTGTTTTAGATACAATTATTGTGATATTCCCAGTTTCTTGTCAGCACCTACACTTCATCGCTCGAGCCCCGGTATGGCGCTTGAGCCCCGGTATGAAGGCTAGAAGGAACGGGGTGGGTCTTTTAGTCAGTAAGAGTCTGACACTATCTCCCGTTCCGCCCAAGGGCGGGGGATGTCAATGCATGATTTTTCCGACCAAAAAAAAAAACCTACACTTCATTTTTAATTGACATTTCGACAATGCATCTAATCCTAATCCCAATCGCCATTTTATAGAGGATCTCTGGATCTCTGGATCTTAGTACTATGGTACCAAATTAGGCATAATATAAAGATAATGATGTAGTCTCCAGAAAAATATAAAATTAAATGTCATTCATTCGACTTCAGTAATAATATCTACGTTATAAAGTCTACACGAGGTAAAATAAAAAATAACCTTATGAATATTATAAAGTTCTTATAATGTAATTATTTATTACATGCAGATGTTTTTGATGTGTGTTAAACTGTTCTCGATCGGAATAATTTAATATATAATTTTGCTGTAAATATTGTAGATACAAGTGTTGATAAGTAAATTGAAATCGCTCCAAGACCTAAACTGTCGTCTGCAAATTGAGTAAACCTTTCTACCTAAGGTACATAAAAAAAAATTACTGTCTTCAGGTCTGTGATGCTGAGGAAAGGCGTATGCATTAGCAGCACAAGGCATTCCCTTAGAATTTATAACCAAAATTTAAAGGTAATGTTCCATAGGTAGATAGTTGTGGGTAGTAGACAAAGTTAGAATATACCTGTTAATTTTTTGTTTCTCAAAATATATTACACCCATAAACCACCCTAACCCAGGTAAGTAGCAGTAGTTACCTTTACTTTCAAAACCTATTTACTTCTAACAAAAAAGTGCAAGTAGAGACTGAAGCAAAACAAATTAAAAGGAAACATGTTTCCCTCGTCACCCTTACAATTTTATTTAGGTTATAGGTACCTTTAACACAAAGGATCGCAAGGACAAAGTTAACCTAACTCTATATTTAAACTTTTTAATTTGAATTTTTTTAGTACTAACTTTTGCCCGCGGCTTCGCTCCTACTCTACCCTACTCAACCCCACTCTACCCTACTCTACCCTACTCTACCCTAATCTACCCTACTCTACACTACTCTTCCCTACTCTACACTACTCTTCCCTACTCTACCCTACTCTACTCTACCCTACACTACCCTACTCTACTCTACCCTACACTACCCTAATTTTGTTTTTTTTTTTTCATAAGACCACATGTGGCGATACAGTAAGAGTAAAGTTATCGGAAGTAGACCGGGGGCGAGGCGATTTTAGATACAAATGACGATGGACTATATAAATTGGGCAACGAAAACGGCACGATCGAACAGTTATTTTCACGAAATTAGTTTGTGAACAAAAAATCGTAGACTTGGAAAATGTCTCGTCAGTGAAAATGACTATTCGACAGCTTGCACAAACAGTCAACATCAAGTGGCCAAGGCCTTCAAAGATGGTCATTGTAAAATAAAATTTGGACATGTGGTACACGTAAATAATATTCTCTTTAGAAGTTTTATTTCGTAATTTTAAATTCTGAAGTAGGTATCTGTAATGAACAAATGGCTCCTTTTTTTATTTGTTTGATCGACTAGATTTTGTAATAATTAAAGTTTTAAGTAATTAACACCGCAGAAGTTTTATTTTGCAATTTCGAAGACCTAAGTATCTGTAATGAGAGTAATTATTTTTTAATAAAAGTTTTCGAAACAGTATTAAATATGTTATTATTATGTAATTATAACATAATCAATGTAAGATAATTAAAATACGTAATTATCATTTGATTTTTCATTTGCTTCTACATTTTTAGCCAAGGGCCTGCGCTTACTCTTAAGTTTAGCCGGCTAATGATAGAAGAAACTAACATTAGCCGGTCCTCGAAGATAAACCTAAGTTTAGCCGGCTAATCTTAAGTTTATGTTCACACCTTCACACCATCTTTAGCCGTAACAGATAGATGTCTAAGATGTCTTTTCTCAAGTGTGCGCAGGCCCTTACACGAAGCTACGCATAGACAAAGGCTGCATGTAGTGAGCCATCTTATAAACAATTTAAAAAGAAAACATCATCAGCCAACCTCATTTTTGTAATATAATTTTTAAAAAAATCAAGCTCTCGAACCAACAACAAAGGACGAGTAGTCATAACAAAGAAAAAATAATCCTATGTATATTTTTTCTTCATCAGCAAACAGAATTTTAAAAAAGCTTTTTAAAAGTTTAATTTTTTTTATCAATAGATACTGGCTAAAATAACGTCTTAAATTCCCTAGTAATAATTAAAAAAAACCCTCCTTAAAAGAAAACATTCTATTTTCAAAAAGTCCACATAGAAAGAAGCTGCATATCGCGAACTGTATTTAATCCCATTCATCACATCATCCCGGTTATCACTAAAAAAATGACTTCTTAAAATTCCCTTATATTAATTTAACTTCCATAAAAAACCATTCTATTTTCAAAAAGTCGTCAAAAAAAGGAGCTGCATGTCGCGAACCGTATTAATCAATAAAAAAAAAAAACATATTTTCCTAATCAGCCAGCCTGTTTAAAACAAAAGCTAACACGTAGGTGCTCAAAGACAAAGGCTGCAGTGCGCGCCGACTCGCTCCCCGCGGCGCGCCCGCTGCGCGCACGCTCCCGCGCACGAGGCGCCCGCCGCCGCCCCAGCGAGTACGCAACTAATTGAATGAACTGTTTGAGGAAGGAATGACGTCATTTGTCAATAGGATTGATTTGATTGGTCGGGACTTGGGACTACAGAAGAGATACAGTGTCAATCCTCGTCAAATAAGTAGGCAAGAATCGGTGTAAAACGACGACCTGGTGAGGTTGGCGACTCGCGAGCATCCAATTGATATGAGACGCATAAGAGCGGTCATTGTGGCGTCCGATACTTGGCGAGGCTTATATCCATCAGTGGACGTAGAGATGAGCCGTTGCCGGTAATATAGGAATATTGCTGGCAAAATTGCCACCGATATTCATACTTCGGGCAATATTCCCACCAATATTCCTACTTCACGGCAATATTGCCGGCAAAGGCACATCTCTAAGTGGACGTCTTTCGGCTGAAATGATAATGACGAAATACGTGTAGGTACTCCGTAATAATAATTATACAAGATTGGTTTTAGCTCTCGCTATTCTTTCTTGGGAAATGATGAATTACATTAGATTATAGAGATTTAAGTTGTGAAGGCAACTAAACTTATTACACAATCTTCTAATTTTTTTTTTTTTTTGTAAAATTTACAAGATTTTAAATTTATCCTAATTAACAATTACTCGTCAAATCATTAGCGATATCTACTAACTTTAGATTTACAAACAACAGTTTTACTTTTTCGCCACTGCGTAAAAGGGACGTAATGGTCGAATTTTAAAACGGTACAGGAATTATTTTTCGACGGCACGTTTTGCCACAGTGGATGAGCGATTGGCTGCTGCACTGCATTTTGCGGGTTCGATTTCCACATGGAACAAACACTTGTTCCGGGTTTGCGTGTCTTGTGTATAGATAGATAGATAAATTCTTTATTGTACACCAAAAATAAAGCAGTTACATAAGAAACTTAAAATGTGTATGTGAGTTAACATGTTTGTAAACGCACCCACGATACAGAAGACATTCCTAGTGTAGAGTGTAGGGTGATATTATTTTAAAAAATAACTGATGGCCTGTGTTTCCAAAGTCTACAAATAACATTGGTAAAAGGGCAAAAGCAATACAAACTATACTTCCAGAATAAAACATTATATAACAATTTAAACTAGCAGAAACAACAGTATATGTGTCAATTTTATTTAAATAAACATATTCTTGTAACAAAAGTAAAATAAACCAGATTTATAAAATTATTGCTTTTCCCTCGGAAAGAGGATAAGCATTGCCATACAGCGTGGCAATGCCACCAGTCTTTTGGGCACATCACCCGTCGATCGTTTTTTTATTTTACTGTAATTCTAACAACCGTAAATGTAATTGTAACACTAACAACCATTGTTTTCTCATAAACTAACTTCACGAAAATATCTTACATTTTCATCTACACTTTAAAACATTATTATTACGTTTCAAATAAATCGTTCGATATGACACTTGGGGCACAAATAGGCGCTTTATAGTGCCCACTCTGCGATCCCGTCATTACTCATATTAGATTTGTGGGTCCCCGATAAAAAACCCAGATAGGGTGATCGGTGATTATAGTCGGGCCATGGTATAATTTTGGGGTTTGTGACGGTGATCCCCTTGTGTTATTTTTTGCTAGTTTATTAAAAGAATGGCTCGTTTTGTGTTGTTGTTGTTTAGACTTTGTGGCGCAGGCGTGATTGATTTTTGTGTGTAACTTTCTTTTAAGGTTTTGACGTAACACTGCTTTGGCTTTGTTACAAGTGAATCATTTCACAAAAAATGTAAAAGAAAGTAATCTATACCTAATAAAGTTATATGTATTTTCTCAAAAGTTTGTACTAACTACTTCTCATGTTTTTGCGACAGTTGCTTCTTTAAAAAAAGATAATATTGAAATAAACCTGTCATTTATCGTCTATCGGTTATCTATCTACACATATAATAAATCTGTAGAAGTTTTTATTAGTGCGCGCATCACGTAAAATGTACGAAATAACTTGATATATTATATAAGCTTTGTTTCATAGCAATTGGTTGACTATACTGAAAGATACCTATTACATTCATTGACTGCTAGGTGGTATGAAGTTCGCGGCGGTCAGTTAGTAGCATAGAAATATAAAAACAGTAACAAACGCCTTTCTTATATCTATAGTTAACAGTTTTAAGTACTTTACACCACTAAAATAAGGATGCAAAAAATGCATTACGCACAAAAAAGGTTACAATCAACTATACACATTTCACCTACATACGAGAACAAAGACAAAACAGACCCATCAAACAATATCCAAGTTTAAAAAAAGAAGCTCATCTCATCAAAAAAAAAGTTAAAAAGAAAAAAAAGTCTTTTCATGAGCGCAGTCTGCGCAGTCCAGTGAAATGGTGTATGGGCGGCGTGGCGGGTCATTCATCGTGACGGCCCCGGGCGAGCGTACCTACTGGCCGTAGTGGCCGTACCTACACTATTGCACTGATAGGGGGGCCATAAGAATGAAGAGAAAAAAAAATCATTAGTCCTGTATAGACTAAAGATTTTTTTTAAATAAAGAACTTCGTTTGAATTTAACGCTAAAGACTCGATGTCTGCCAGGGCTGCGGGATCAATGGAGAGAATTACCGCGGCCTTAAAACGTAAAGTGTTACTGAAGGAACACATATGAGTTTAGTCAGTAAAAGTCTGACAATACCTCTCGATCCACACAGAACAGGAGAAGTAATTTGATGATTTCACACAAGGGGTAAACCGCAGGTGCGTTACTTATTTCAAAGAAAATCTTCAATTTATATAAATTTATGAATCCTGATGTAATTTCCTAAGTCGTTCTGTCCCATCATTAATTAGCCTTTTAGATTCTATTTCTACTATTATATAAATATTAATTGTATAACGACCTTGTATTGTCCCAAAGAAAGCCTGTTGGAAAGCCGTCCTTCATTCCTTCCTTAGTAATAATATTAATATAAGATTTTAACAGATAGACAGAGATCGTCACAAAGTAGGTAGGTCCCTACTTGTTGAATACGGTGGTAAAAAAAAATCTATTATTCCAGTTACAATTTTTTGGTGCTCTCAATATCTGCCAAGAAAACTGGACCAAAATATCCGCAAAACACTCAACTTCTTGTCACCCTACAGTCAGCTATTACCTTTCTCAGTACAAGCAGAATATAAACTGTATCTGTGCTATTTACTTAAATATATAATCGGTGGACTATTGTGAAATTACCTGCAGTACATTATGTACTAATAAATAGACCACCGCCGTGTCTGACTAATGACATCGACAGAATGGGATATATAAAGAGACAAAATGGTCGTTACAAGTTGACTGGCCGTATTGTGTACTAAAATCGAATGCAGTAATTTTGACATAATTCGTCGTGGTTTGTAAGCGATGTCGCTTTGAGCAGTTCAGTGTTATTGGTACTTCGGAATGATAATTAAACCAGTGGCATAACTATACTATGTGAGGCCCCTTGGCACAATCATTGGATGGGGCCCCAGAAAAATCATCAAATAAGTAATTTAGTTTGGATCAATCACTGAAGTACAAATATTCTTTGTTACAAATCGGCAAGTTCTCTAATAGGTATACGAGTCATTTTATATTTGGTCTCTGAAGAAGGACTTCCTTTTTTTTTGATGGGAATAATCATCCAATGACAACCCCCGTTCTTGGACGGAGCAGGAGATAGTGTCAGACTGTTACTGAATAAAAAACCCATTCCGTTCCTTCAAGCCTTCATACCGGAGCTCGAGCGCCAAGAAGGACTTCTCAGTGGCGTGGTAAGGCTGGCAAAATACCACGAGAAATTGATTCTTTTCTTATGAATGGGTTTGTTAAATCTTAATAATTTACTTGAATTTGTAAATTTATCTGAGCTCAAGGTCTCTCGGACCTGGGGCCCCACCAGACCAGGGGCCATTTTGCTAGACTTGCCACCGTATAGTTACGATACTGGTTGAAACTAAAGACAAAATAAGCCCACTTGTGTTACGTACGCTATATTCTGACATCTAGACTCTTGGATTTTGGTTTCAAACAGATGACTTAGAATCATAGGTACTTGCTATACTCAATGCTGTCACACGCGTCTCCCGTAAGTCGTTTGTTTTCAAGTAATACAAGAGTCTAGTAGATATCAGAATGTTTAGCATACGTAGTTAAGCATTCTGATATCTGATATCTGAGCCTAAGATGGCTTTCTCTAGGCTCACTTTGTCTTTACCTCAACCGTAAAGCTAGAACTGCGCTGCGCACACGTGTGCCACACACGCCGATCTGGGACCATCGGTCTCCATACATTTTATATCGACGGTTGAAAGGCAAAATGGCGTAAGCGACATTAAGTAAACTTTACAAAAAAGTGTTTTAAAGTTAAAATTTTGAGTTTACTTTTGTAAAGTTTACTTTATGTCGCTTAGATCATTTTGCCATTCAACCGTCGATATGGACAATATAAGGCCCGTACTACAGAACATCACTCAAAACTCAAGCGTTACTTAAAACTAGTTTCAACCAATCAAAGGCTTGAATCTAGTTTTAAGTAATGATTGAGTTTTGAGTGACGTTTTGTAATTCAGGCCTAAGACTTGTAGAGCTACACTTAATTCACGGCACGCGACGACGTTCTACGTACAAATCAGGCGTGTTCACGCGTGCGTCAGTCTAATGTAGTTTTCAAGCAAATTCAAAAGTCTGGATGTCAGAACGCGTAGCATACCTACGTACCAAACGATGGCTCAGTTTGTCTTAAGCTGGACGGCACCTTCCTTCCTGGAGTTACGATTCGTTCAAATTCTTTATTACACATAGGCCAAATAGGCCTATGGGCACTTACTAAACGTCAGAAGCTCACGGTTCCAACTGGTTGCTTTTTAGGGTTTCGTACCTCAAAGCAAAAAACGGAACCCATATAGGATCACTTTGTTGTCCGTCCGTCTGTCCGTTTGTCTGTCTGTCAAGACCCTTTATCTTAAAAACGCGTGGAGGTATCGAGTTGAAATTAAAAGCATATACTCAGGACTGTAGTCCCTTCAAGCTGTGACAAAATCAAACTTCTAAGTTAACGAATAAAAAAGATACGGCCGTTTATGTCGCAAAAAAACGTAGATATATTTTGATAATCTCAAAGATCGAAATTCATAGGGGCATCCCGTTGACCCAAAATCCTGAAGGCACAAAGCAAGGTCTTATAGCACAGGTATAGGAATTAATCTGAAAACAGTAAAATAGTTGTTACGCACGTCACAAAAAAAAAAAATGCGATCCGAATAAATCTTCTAGACTCCGTTCGGGAATTGTAGTTTGCACGGAACGCTCAGTGCACAACTCCGACCCACACTTGCGCAGTTTTTTTGAAGAAGAATCGGTAAACCGTCCGGATGGTTACTGCAAGCCCTCGAGAGAGGTAGTATTAGACTTTTACCAATTAAAACTGCGTTCAGTGGCGCTTTATGTTTAGGGGCCCAAATATTTTATAAATTCGTCATTCCAACACGATTCCATTGTCATTTTGCTAAAAGTTCCTAATTTAGCAGATTAGGAACTTTCATAATGATCGATCATTGATCGGTCAATGGTCTCGTAATAGAGTTGTGGTAAAATGACAATATCGAGCTTATTAAAAGCAATGACTGCACAATGACGTTCTAATGGCATGCACTGATCAAAGGAACTGTCAAATTTTTTGTAGATTACCGCATACGTAAGAAGTACACTTCTAAATATGTACGAGATTACCATTCTATCTCACTTCTTTTAATGGAGTGTCAGTGGTTGATCATTGGAAAGTCATAATGACGCCATTATATTAGTAGATTACCAAACTTACTCAAAATCAACATATGAAATCAATGATAGACCATTCTGATACTATTGTAAAAGCAGCTTTGGGGCCCTGGTGCCACGGTAACTCTTTTGGAAACATCATCCCTTTACCATTTATTCTATAATCTTATTTGATACTCACCAGTAATCAGTACAACCGTTCCGTTCGCCCACATTAACAATATGTTCTACTCTGACGAACAATGTTCCTAAGTCTCCACCTGCTAAAGAACAAGACCTATTGAATGGCTCGTTGCAGTACAATGCGTAATTATCGACCTATTGTGGCTTACTGATGTGTTTATTACGTAGCTGCGGCTATAAATCAGATGTAGAAGTGTTGTGAAAGAAGTGGCGCCACTAGTGATGTGGTCGCTTTTTTATTTAACTTTTTTTTATTTATTTGTCTATTGCCATGTCTAAAATGTAAAGTAGGCGCGGGCTTGCAGACGGCGAGCAATGGGTAGCTCGCTGTCCGGATCGAGCCCAAGTCGTCGACGGCGCCGGTGCGCACTGTTCCCGCGCGCCTCAAGGAGTTGTCAGCAACTGTAGAGGCCCAGCTGAGTCGAAGCCACGGATGTCGAAGCCTACTGGGGCTAGGGTCAGTTTCCGAAAGGAAATCTCGGCCCCGGTATGAAAGAACGGGGTGGGTTTTTTAGTCAGTAAGAGTCTGACACTATCTCCCGCTCCGCCCAAGGGCGGGGGATGTCATTTGGGTGATTTTTTTCCACCGAAAAAAAAAATGTCTAAAACACATTTGATACACAAAACAATTACAGAGTTTTTTTTGAGGTATGAAATCATCCAATGATTTCTTTCGCTCTACCACAGTATGCTCTACGGTGGAGTGAATGGGCGTGTCAGACTCTTTCTGGACGAAAGCACGACACGCAGTGCAGCAGTATCCTGACATTGAATGACATTCTTAATTTCAAAAATTGATTTAAATTCATTGATGGTTTTTCGGGTACCTTCGCTATATTGGAGATATTAGAAAAAGGTCAATGTACTTTATTTTAAGTTTATCTTGCGCCTTGTATAGATTTTTCCTATCATTATCGATAATATTCATGATACTCAAGATAACTGAAAATGAATAAGGTGGCATGTAGGTATCTAAGCTCTTTTGGGTTATTTTCCAATACTTGATTAAAATTATTACTAACACTGAGTATTATCGACAGATTAAATCAGTATAGCTAAAGTATGATCTAATAATATGAGATCATACTGTACCTACAATAAAAATGTAGTCATATTTTAGTTTCTTCGAATTATTTATATTAACTACCTCGTTACTTTTTCATTATTCGTTAGAAATGAATGAGTCGATTTTAGACAATTAGTGTAGCGACATCTATGTGTCATCGAAAATAAACTTACATGACGGAATTAGAGTTTTTTAATTCACGATTTGAGTATTACAAAAGCCCGAAATTAATTAAGAAGCACTACTCCATAGATAATTTTGTTTTCGGTAATTTCGTATACAATTTCAGGATGTTTTCTGGGCAACTGCCCAAACAATCATCTAGACCAGACATCTGTCTGGCCGGAGGATCCAACGGAGTTATCTGGTATATGGACTTAAATTTACACCCTGTTCCACATAACTCCGAACTGGTGACCCCGACGTGATATCCTACTGAATTGTGTTTCGTTGTGCGGTGTATATCATGTGATGAAGTCGGGGAGTACCCGTAGTATGTGTGTGTATGCGGAATCACCAAAACTTCTCCTCATCGAAGAGATGTAATCAGAATGACGAACTGGCAACACCTAGACTGCAGAGTACAGCCAAGCTTTTCCAACATTAGCAGCGTACATCGATATATGTTACGTACTACGCATAAGATTAAAAGCGTGCCAAACATTCACTTCAGTCGACTCAGGTGTAATGTAGTAGACTGTACACCTTGAACATTACACTATGTTAAACGAATAGCGTAAGTGCAAGAAATTCATGGCGCTTAAGACGTTTTGGTTGCGAAAAAAGTATCCTTTAAAAGCTATCTTAGCGCTGCATGTTTTAATAGTTCTGTTAGGCGATATAATGCCAATGTAACGCTACAGCGAACTTTTGTTTTAACTTTTCAGTGTTTTGACAAGTAGTTTACATGAAAGGGCTTGTCTATCACTGGAATAAAAGTCGATGGCAGTGTAGCATTTGCCACGTAAGTAGCTACAGCTACATGTGACACCCACCAATCCAAACTGGGCTCCCGTGGTGAGTTATGGTCCATTCCAGTCCATTTTCTCTCCTAGAGAGGAGGCCTGAGCTCCAACAATGGGAAATATTTTGTAGTTGATTTATACTACTTTTGCTTACGCGTTAACCTTGACTAAAAAGCCGACATATCCTCAAGTTTCGAAGCAGGCTAGTATAACGTATGGCGTTGCGTACGGCCGGGCGGCGCGGGCGCTCCGTGACGCCTGCGGGCGCTCGCTTACGTTCTGCCACTTCGGTAACTGTATGCCACGGGCGGGCATAGAGTAGCATGCAGATAGGAAACACTCTTAAAGACTTAAAGAGTTGTGGAGATCAGGGAAGCTTTTTGGAAACTTTTGCCTGTGTTTTGAACTCTAATTGATCCACCTCCTTGCGTCGTATTCCTCAATGCTGAGGGTCGTGATCGTGACCTACCTTCCCCTGCTTCATCACTTTAATCTTTATAGTGTTTCTCCATTTATTTCTGTCAATGGCGGTGTGAAGGGCCTTGTATACCGTGGAGTCAAGAGCGGTGCGGAACTGGTCGGACCAACGTATTGGGCTGCGCCCGCAAGGCCTTCTTCCATTTACTTTACCGGTCACGATTAGCCTTCTAAATGATAGTGATCCTAACAAGTACCTACTTGTTGAATTTTTTTTTTGATAGGCTTGTCCTTGTCTATTGCCTCACCATAATGTTGTGGGCGAGGATATCGCATGCTTGACTGAAAGTAAGTCGGTCACTCTTGACTTAGAAACCCCTAGGCCCCTTGTAGATATCAGGAAAAAAACTCCGGTAGTTAATTCCACGCCTTAGATATATAAAATATGCACAAATGTGTACCCAAAAAGTTATTTAATGTTGAAAATAGTGTCTCTCTGTGTTGCTATCAGAGATTAAATAACTCTAAGTACTGTAGAGATTAGAAAAGCCTACCAAGTCTCAATAACAATTACCTTGACTAAAAAACAGACAGATGATAACATGGCGGGCGTTGCGTACGGACGTATAAAAAGGCGGTAGGGGCATTCTGTGACGCCTGCGAGTACTCGCTTGCGCTCTGCCACTTCAGTAACACTATACAGGAGAACACAGAGTAGAATACAAATGGAAAACGCTGCTAAAGAATTACATGATAGTGGTCCTTATTCTTTTTTTAATAGGGTTACTGGTGCGTTCCTGCTCGTGCTGTTATCAGAGGTAAAATAATTGTGAATTAACTATTGGCACTGTAGACTGCAGAGGTCATAAAATTCTGGTCGAAAGGCTGTACTTAATTATAGATAGTATTTTACCTAAGTATTTTTAATAAGGTTACATAGGAGTTTTACGAGACTTCTAACGTAGATATTTTATCTTTATCACGCGAAAAGGAACGCTTTACAATAAGTGACAATACCTGTCAGGTTGAAATAGTTTGAAAAACTCGTGGTTATAAAAACTACGTCTAAAAGCTGATGGAACTTTGCCAATCCAATTTCCGAACTTCGATTAAAAAATAGCCACCATTTTTAAGAGAGGTATGCCAAACTGGCCAACTGAATTCAAAATTCGAACACGAAATGGAAGTCTGATCGTCTTCATTCTAAATCCTTAATCTTTGCCAATAACTCGCATCACTAAGACAAATACTTTACTAAAGCACAACATATCACAACCCTTATATCAATGTGACAGAGCTCAAAATCGTTTGTGTACGCGATAGTATTATTGCTGTTAAGTGCTGTAGGCGTGATTTGAATGGCAGGTGCACGATGCAAGTATGTATCGAGTGCGAAATGTCTTTATGTATTACAGTACATAAGTAGGTAAGTTATGTGTACTGGAGAGAATAAGTTCTAGAGTAATTTGTATGAAGATTAAGAGAAAGGAGAACAAAAATGTGATTTATGTGGAAATAGAAGCATTGAGTTTGTTTTAAACACAAAATAGTTGAATAGAAGGTTGTAGATTTCGTTTCAGTTCAGGCATTTAAATTTCAAAGGCCGATAGGTTGAGCGATGTTTGGGGAAGCCAATGAGCGAGTTTCTAAATTGAGTATTTTGAATTAAGCACGTGTCTAACCTTACTTTAATGCCAAATTTTGACAGATTTTCAGGCTAAATTAGAATATGAAAAACTTGGGTGTTTTTCATATTCTAATTTGAATTAATACTCAGTTCAAATGCTTAAATCAGAAATAAAAAAATAGTAATAGAATAGAAAGGAGGTATGTCTATTTGCGGGAGTCATTCGGCTGAAATTGTACTCACGACCTGAATCTGCACTTCTGCAGCTCTCTAACAATAGTATTTAAGGATTCGTTTTTTCAAATTTTAATGTAGGTAAATACAAAAAAAAAAGTAACATAGGTTATATAATAAGCTTAATTAATACAATGGGTATACAATTGCGATCGATAAACATGGTTTAAAAATAATAAACTAAATATACTTAAACCTATTATAAATGATTAGCCTAGTGTTCGAGATAGGACACAGGCAGTGGTTGCAGATGCTTAGGTAATTGTTTTTAACACAAGATTTTTGATAATTTTATCAAGCACTCTTCTATCATATCCTTAAGAATAGGTACTCATACAAATTAAGTTACATCTACATGCCCATTTGTCGCACATTTCCCTCTAAATTATCGCTCTTATTTTAATGTATTCACCCTTCAGAGTCAACCGAAACAAAACTTTATCAACAGCCGCTTAAAACACGACATGATAAAGAACTCATTTACACGCCGAGTTAACCGCGAAATGGACTGTAAAAAGAACCTATTATTACAAATTCAAACTAACAGTTCCAAAGTATATTGTCAATGTATTACAGCCTTTATGTAACTTTAAATAAGAACGCTATGACATTATTTGAACGGCGAATTTAATCTGGTAATATCCATAAAACATAGGCAATTTGAACAAATGTCGTCCGAGGCTGACTGTAATTGAGCTGTCAGATTTTGGAGGGAAACAATTGTTTTGTATTTCGAATTGTAAATTAGAATCTGTGGTCTGTGCTGTGGGTCACGCTTTTTAATATCGGCGACACGTGTAAATGCCTATTGTAATGGTTTATTTGTTCACGGGTCGTCTGTGCATTCGCCATCACAGTACAAGCAAGTAGGTACTTAGTACCTACACAAGTAGCATGTTTGCTTCCGATGCGAATCAGTTTCAGAGTATAATACTGACACGAATTGTTATAGTTTTCGTTCCTGGTTCGTAAATTATGTTATGGTAACTTTAATGTGAAATATCGCATTACCTGCTGCGTGGCGATTTGTTGAATGAATTTTCCAAAATCCCAATAGTCACTTGACTTGTGTTTAATTTTAAGTACAAATTACGTGTCGATAACTACTTTCTAAAAATTATTAATCGAGTTGAAATTAAAACCATATACTTAGGTCTGCTATTCGTTGAAGCTGTGAAAAAATTAAACTTCTAAGTTAACGGAAAAAAGATATGGCCGTTTATGTCGAAAAAACGTAAACATAATATTTTGACGCTCAAGAGAACCAAAATTATAGAGTACTTCCCGTTGACCCAGAATCCTGAAAGTTTTTATAAAGCAAGGTATTTTTTTGCAATTTGGAAAATACTTCGAGATTCCAATCGGAATTTAACTCATTGCATGGGTAAGTTTGTACGGAACCCTTAGGGCGCGTGTCCGACTCGCACTTGCTCAGGTTTTTTTTATATTTTAATGAATCCCAAACCACAAGTTCTTTGCAATAGGTACATAGCTCAACTTATAAAGGTTTGTAGTCAGTCGAATCTGATGAATCGTTTCACCTTGATTTTGACAAGTAACTGCCGCAAAAGAGCAAAGGTCATAATTATTTTTCATAACTAACAAAATACCTTTACTTATATAAAATTGTCTCAAGTAGTCGAAAGACTGTGGCAGTTAATGTATTTGAACATGATAAATGTTTAGAATATTAATTCTGCGTTTGTAATGAAGCTATCTTTGACGCACCCCACCCGAGGGTCGGACTCATTTCGCGCCCAATTTGAGGTCGATTAAAAACAAATTTCTATCAGAGTGCATTCAGCTTTTTAAATAGTGCTGTGACTTATGTCGATTGTGGAGTGTTTATGGTTATTGCTTTTTTTTTTCATAATATATTTTTCGTTTTTTTTTTTTTGTAGCTACACCTGCAATTATTTGGTTGAAGGTAGCCAATTCCGTCTACCTATGTAAAGCTTTTACTTTGCTTTTTACTAGTCAATAAGAATTTTATCTGATCGTTTCTTATAGGTAGGTACCTACCTAATTTGTTCATTAATTTTAATTTTCAAAACATTCAAATCTCTTTACTTTTTTTCTTCTTTCAATTTTATCTACAAAAGATAATCAGGGTAGGTAATTTTGAATTAGGAATAAATCTTAATGTTTCCAAACCAAAACAGCAGTTTTTTAATGTTATACTGGTTTTTAAGTATCCATAGATTTTTGCTGTCATTCCTCAATTTTATCGACATTTAGAGTTGTCCCGAGTTCCCGCCTCCTTCCCTGGTTTGTTTGTGCGGTGCACCATATTGAGCTCTCTTTTGATCTCCGCTAGAACTGTCACCATCCAAACACGCCACGGACAATCACGCAGGGTACTAGTGCGGTGATGTTTTTTATGTTGGATTATTAACTTTGATATCACTGATATTGCTTGGAATTAGTTTTTTTTTTCTTTTAAATGATATAAACCAGTGGTTGACTGCGATCTAGTCAACTCTGAGCAATGTATGCTGGAGCACCGGATTCGAAGAGTTTAGTTGTCAGCAACATGTATAGCATAGCCGATAGGTTAGTAACCCATGCGTTTTTAAATACCATTAACACGGGATATTCTGAAAAGGAAACTCGTAGTCTTAGAACGCAAAGGGCAACAGGCAAGAGTGAATAGGCTTATAAACTAGTGCGCACTGCTTACCATCAGGTGGGATCGCAGTCAAGCACTAGTTTATATCAATAAAAAAAATAACTAAAGGACACAGGTGCGGCTTTAGTCAGAGTCAAGTCTGACACGCCCTCCCCCACCCAGAGCGGGAAAAGTTATTGGATGATTTCCAACCTTAAAATAAAATGTCATAAATGAATATGTCAACACACTTGTACCACAAGTTGCACCCCTGTATATCCGCATCGCTACACATATTGGACTGGGTCCTTTGATCTCCTACTAGTGCTGTCACCGTCCACACACGGCGGGGACAAACACGCCGA
This sequence comes from Mythimna albipuncta, assembly GCA_929112965.1. Taxonomy (NCBI): domain Eukaryota; kingdom Metazoa; phylum Arthropoda; class Insecta; order Lepidoptera; family Noctuidae; genus Mythimna; species Mythimna albipuncta. The sequence goes on from OV815981.1 coordinate 11,716,958, forward strand.
CGATTAGTAGACGGTGGTGACTTTTTAAGTTTGGGGGCTTTTATGAATCCTGTGACTTCGATTGAGGCTGAAAGGGATAGAAGAAAAAAGTAAAAAACTAAAACCCGACTACGACCAAAAAAAAATGACGCTGAAAAAGTATAAAACAAGATTCTCAAGATGCTGAAATAAAGAACGTAACTAGAAAAACAAAAACAGAACAAAAAGAAAAGCCGTAGTCACACGCTATATAAGTGTTTCGGTTGGTACCTATACAATCAGTCGAGTTCCGATAAGTAGATTGGAAGCTATGAGGGAACAGACGAACATACATGCATACCTACATATTTACATACATGGCTTTGCCGTAGTCGGGTAAAAAGGTATAATTTTGCCTCAAGTATGACGTAAAAGTACTATAGTAAAATACAAAATATATCCTGTCCTGAATATGTCGAATGTTCAACACTACTCTGAATAAAATCAATTTGTTTTGTAATGTATTTTTGTTTTTTTTTTTCTTCTGATATTTAGACGTATAGTGCTCACGCTATTTATAGCGTTTTGTTCATTTTATTTATAAGTTTATTTATGTGGAAACTCGTAATTGGCCTTCTTCTACATATAATGTTTTTTGCTGTAATATAAAGATGTATGTTTTCTAAAAATTAATAAAATAATTTATTTTTTAATTTACATAATTTGTCTTTATTACCGAACACGCACAATGCATATTCAGTGCGCAATATACCTACATGGCAGGTGGTCTCATACTTCTGCGAAACAGTAAATATGCTAGCAAAATAAACAATGCCTACATGGGCACTTATTAACATGAAAAGCTTCGATTAATGTTTAATGTCATCAGAAGCTAATGCATGGTTCGTCGCTTCCCATGGAGTAGAATCGGTAAACAACCTACAGTTTTAAACTTAAATAAAAATGGTTTTTAGAATGTTTTTATAATAATAAATAATAGTAGAAAAAAAAAAAATAAGAAAATATTACACAAATTGGAAAAAAAACCTACCCGCCACATCAGAGCTCAGAGAAAAAACGATGTGGCGAGCAAAGAGATTTTTATTGTTATGCTAATAGTCAAGAGCATGATTTAAAATTAAGTCAAAATATTTTATTTCACATAGGTACATGGACACATACAAAACGTTAGAAGCTAGTGCAATCTATACACCAATTAAAGTAGTTCATGCAGATCATAAACAAAACTCGAGACCTTTTTTACCGTTGCAAGAACAAACCACCTCAAAAATATTTGCATTTTAGTTAAGCAACTAAAATACCGAAGAACTTCCACGTAACAATCACTTAGCCGAGAATGCACCGCATCATTAGGCCCTCACAGAAACAATGCGATCCCTACAATTGACATCGATCCTCACTGATGAGCAGCCCAATCACGAACTCGTGATCCCAGTTCACACGTCACAACACTCACAACACATGCAGCATACATCAACCTCGTCTAATTACAAACCCTAAGGCTAAACCCAGAAAAAACTCACGAATATGACGAAAAAATCTCACGATTGAAACAATCCTTACCGTTTATGGCGGGAATTTCACGAAACGTCAAATTAAAATTTGGAATTTGGTATTTTTGTAAGTTGGTAGTATTTAGCGCGGCCCTTGGGGTAGTCGTGTGGCTAGATCATGACCGCCGGGGGACAGTGCAATGGGGCACAATTAGGTTGCTGCAGTTGGCAGCACCCACTCATCTCGGTAATGTTGCATGCCTGCTGTGTGTAATTTCTGAAAGTGTACCGTGCAGGTTGTTTATATTGTTACTGTCAAGTAATTTAATATTGAGTAGAAATGGGCTTTTAAGCCAATTTTAATGGAGAAAATTTTGTTTTAATTTTTCTGTTATTCATAGGTAGAGATATAAAGTACGTCATCACGACTGAATTCCTCAATGGGTTAGGCAGACGTGGACCTATTTATAATTAAGTGTACTTACCTATATTTAGCCTGTTGCATTCAAGTTCCATGTGATAGTGACCCTATTGCCGTCAACAGAGCACTAAGCTACACTCTATTCTTCTACTGGGATAGATGACGAAATCCTATACTTTGTTGGAAAATGAAACCCTGGATCTTATACTTCGTTGGTGGCACAATTTCAGACAGTTCGCTGTAAACGGAGCACAATATGTCATTAGATAAAGATGTACTCAACCTTCAACCTTTGATACACGGCCAAAATTTTTCAAGGTTGAATTCTTTTAGACACCATGCCTACAACTAGAAATAAAGTGATTCAATGTCCTTATTTCGGTTAAGTACGGTCACTGGCTCAGATAGTGGCATAACTATACTTAGATAGGTCGTTGTAAACGGGGCACAATATGAGGTATGTATTAGATCTGCGGGAACGTTTAAAAGAGTTACCTGCCCTAGAACGCAAAGAGCAAATTAAGGAACATAATGTGGGTTTTAGTCAGTGAAAGTCTGATACGCCCACCCTATAGCGGGAGAAGTCATTTGATAATGTCCCTGCTCAAAAACAAAATGTACTACAATAGAAGTATAAATCTGCTTATTTAAGGTTACTGGCTCGGTTAGTGGGATAACTTCAGGCAGTTCATAGTTAACGGAGCACATATCCTTAGATATAGAAGTGTATGTGCTTATACTTATTCGCTAAGTTCATTAGCTCGGTAGGTAGGACAACTTCGGTCGGACAGTTCGCTGTAAACGGAGCACTACATGTTCTTAGATACAGGAGCACCTATATGTGCTTTGTTTGGTAAAGTACCTTCACTATCTCGGTTAGTGGCACAACATCGAACAGTTCGTTGTAAATGAAGCACAATATAAAGCCCTTAATAGCATAGTCGGCCTTATAATGTTCCCACTGTTCTCAGGACTCAGGCCTCCTCTCTAAAAGACGGAATGGACCTTAATCCACCACGCGGGCTCAGTGTGGGTTGGTGGATGTCACATGTCTTCCAATTTTTGGTTGTAGGACATGCCGGTTTCCTCACGATGTTTTCCTTCACCGTTTTGAGAGCAGTGATGATGAGATAAATAACACAAAGTAATGCGCCTGGCTGGGTTTGAACCCGCGACCTACAACTCTTAAGTCGGGGCCGTTACCACTCGGCCACCACTGCTCTTTATCCCAAAGCCCTCACATATGTGGTTATTTTCGCTAAATATACTGAATTACTGGCTCGCTTAGCGAGACAACATCAGACAGTTCGTTGTAAACGAACCACATTATACGTATATCCTTAGATAAAAAAGTATAAGTATGTGCTTATTCGTTAAGTTCGTGTTCACTAGCTCGGTAGATAGAACAACTTTGGTCGGACAGTTCGCTGTAAACGGAGCACCACATGTTTTTAAATACGGAATAAATGTGCTTATTTTGATAAAGTACCTTCACTATCTCGGTTACTGGCACAACTTCAAACAGTTCGTTGTAAATGGAGCACAGTATGTCTTTACATATCATCGCTAAGTTCTACTAACACCACGTAAAGGTAGCCATACAAGCTAAGGTATACCTGTCAGGTTTGCCTGTACCTACAGTTGAGTTTTACAGGTAAACCGGAGCGTGTCAGTTTTTTTTCGTAAAAATCGAGTTACGTGCTACATCAGTTTCTTGCTCTGAAAAGTTCCCGATTTTGACTTAGGTTCAGACGTAGTATTAGAACCGAAGTGACGAAAGAGAAGTATAATATGTGCTTATTCTCGCAATTTTTTTTTTTTAAATTGGTATAAACCAGTGCGTGACTGCGATTCCATCTGATGGTAAGCAGTGATACAATCGATGATGGCGAGGCGCAGAGCCTATTCACTCTAGCTTTGAAGACACCTAAATCATAGTTGGACAGGAAGACCGCAGTAGGCCAATTGGTATAAACTACGAAACGCTTAGTCCGGACATTTGAAGTTTCACCAACGGAAGAATGGATACTTGCCGTACCTACGTCGCGTCGGGTTGTCCGATGACTAAGTACGTTCACAGTTTCGGTTAATGGCACAAGTTGGGACGGTTCACTACAAGACACCACTGTGTCTGGAAAGATGCACCTGTTTGGAACTGTGACAGTCCCATGTACCTATTTCGGTTCTAGGTGTTTAGTACCTACTGACTTACATGTTGGAATTGTACATTCTGTTTATGTTAAAGATTCAATACATTTCCCGAGAAAAATATTTTTGGACAACAAATACAGGGGTAAATATTTTTCAAAATTTACAATTTTGGTGGCCAAACTTTTTAATAATAATAATTAGGGCCAGGCAGGACCCTAATTCTCGCGGAAACCGAGAAGAAACTTTATCCTCAGTTTTCGTGAAAAATAGGGACCCAGGTCCTTGTTTTGACGGAAGCTGAAGTAAACGCTTCAAAAAAATTAAAAAAAGACGTGTGGCACTCGGGGACTGCCGCGGTAAAGCTATTACATAGCATTTTTATCAACTTATGCAATTATAATTATTTATTTATGCAGTATTTTTTTACTTTGTTGGTTTTTCTTTGATATTAATTGAAGTTACACTTTCACACATTGAATTGAATTTTGATTGATTGTTTACTCATTTGTTTTCTTATCGGTCACCGCGCTCAAAAAACAAGTGAGTGGGGGGTGTTAGGTTATTTTCGTTACGGAATTTCTGGTTTCGGTCTCCACGCTCAAGGCCCGCGATAGAAGCTATGCAATAGCTTAAAAAAAATTCACCCACATAATTATATTGTTGCGTACGTAACGTATAAAACGTACGTAGAACGTATTGAATTCTTCAAACATGCAACAAGTTTCTGTACAAACTGTGTTACTTTTTGGTGTACAATAAAGTTTATTCTATTCTATTTTGTTCTATTCTATTCTATTCTATTCTGTTCTGTTCTATTCTATTCTATTCTTCAGAACTTGGTGGAACATATTTTCGTCAGAACCCGTATCCAAGCAGTATCATCATGTTATATTTATGATGACCCTCTTTTGAGGTAGATAATCTGGAAGGAGCAATTTGATCTGACGGGTGAAGTAAGAAGGACTATTCGACTTTAACTGTCTAAGTGTTTTACTAACTAAAACCCACCTGTGTTGCTTCAGTGTGACGGGTGTTTCACTGTTGGTCTAGTGGTTAGTGGCCCTGACTGCTATGCTGGCGGTTATGGGTTTGATTCCCACCCAGGATAAATGTTTGTGTGATGAGCATGATCATTTGTTCTGTATCTGAGTGTAATTTATCTATAATATGTATCTATGTATTTAGAAATATATAAGTATGTTTATCAGTTGTCTAACACAAGGTCTGCTTAGCTTGGGACTAGACGGCGTTGTGCAACATTATTATTATTCAGTGTGTACGTTTTAGGGCCACGGTAACACTCTTGTACAATTCTTTAGCACATTACACCATGCCAGCCCAGATTATGACGCTGATATCTACACCGTCTTATACATAAGCGTACATATCTACATAGACAGATGTGCGTCTCACAAGGCGTGGTCGGCTTCCTCGCGGCAAGGCACCACAGCTAGTGTTTATGGCGGTATAACCACCTCGCTTTAAACGTAGTATAGATAGCGGACAGTGTGGTATTACCGGCCTATGGCTGTACGAATACTACAGCTGAAAAGTTAAGCGCGACTAGGTTAACCTGTAATGTAGACCATCCCCCCTAGCCAAGTTACAACCGTTTCGCTTGCGTCGAACGCTTCGAGTTGGCCGCGACGCCGAATCTTTTGTTCTGGCCACGTAACGGAGCGTTGAGATGACGTCATTCCCGTACATTTGGAGCTTTCTACTAGCGTTAACTATTGCAGGTTTGCAACTTGGCTAGGGGTACAGGTACTCGTTACTCGGTATAGTGCTCTTTTGTTCAATTTAACCTTGCGTCGTTTATCCTGAGGGTCGTAATTTTCTTGTGGACTATATTTCGCCATGTTGTCCTACCTTCGGCGATGTAGATGGCGTCGCAGACTGTGGTCTCCAGTGTAACACGGATTTGGCCTGACCAGCGTATCGGACTCCTGCTCCTGGGTCTTTTCCCGTCTATTTTTTCTATCAGAAGCAATTTTTCCAGGTTATCACCTCTCTTTTTTGTGGCAATGTGGCCAAAGAAATCAAAATGTTCGATTTATCATTTGGCCAGAAAGTGATATAGAGTTTCTCCCTTGGGAAAGACTCGGTAGCAGCAGTTAGGAAGTTTACAGTGTGACCTCGTGTGTGTGTGTGCCTCGGAAAGCACGCGATGATCCTGTGCCTAATCGCTCCCCGGTCGTGTAAGATGGCTGTCCCATCAGCTATGAGAGTAAATGAACAGAGAGTACACCTCTGCTTACACACACGCATGTGCACTACAATGTCTCCTGCGTACTTGGTTAATCTCACTAGCGGATTAGAGTATCAACTGCTTGTTCATTCGCGCCGCTTCGCTTCGCAATCGCCTACTTAAGACACCGTGCTAGGGCTTGCAAAAATGACAGTTGGATTATGTCATCTTCTTGTCATGTTAAATAGTCATTATTCGCATATAATACCGTCATAATCACAATATTTTATCGTCAATCTAATATAATAAATTGAGGATAAATAAACCTCAATAATTTCATAATAGCGACAATTTGAATAATAAATAATCGTCGAACGGAACTTCGTGACTTTAATATTACGATATGTCATATAACAAACAATATTATTATTTCGTATCGTCGATAACCCATTATTAGAACTGACCACTTTAACTTTACATTTTTATTGACCTCTATTTTTATATGGTCAAGGTTCATTATCCTCCGATTTAGTGGTAAAGTGTTCAGTGGTGATTATATACCATAGAGGTTGGTTAGTTTTTGGAATAAATAACAGCAACTGAATAAGGCATTATTGCAGTGTTCCTTTGCTATGTAATTTTCTACTTAAGGGGTTGTTATTAAACCAATATTGTTTTATACAAATTAGATATTGTTATGGCTGGGTGCGATAAAGGATTTATGCATTTATAGATCCGTTTGAATTCATAGTTGAAGTCCTATGTCTTTAAACTAGCTTCTGCCAGCGACTTCGCCCGCGTAAACGTGGGAATGGACACCATCCAACCGTTCGTCCACCGTTTCATCCCTGAGTTTGTTTCGGTGTGTCTTCTCAGGGTAGTCAGCTAGGGTAATACCCTTGTTGGCATAAATTTTTTTAAGCATAATATTGTTTCGCATAACTTTTTTTAGCTTATTAACCTTTCAATTGTGATAATTACAGACACAATTGAAAGACAATAGGTGCGCGAACGCCGGCGTTCGCTTGGGGTTTAATGAATTAATAATGTTGCATAATAGTACTTTGGCATAATACATAGGTTAGCATAACTGTCATTTAGTCTAATATGTTTTGGCTTAAATTGGAGTTGCATAAATTTTAAAGGCATAATATTTATTCGTTTAATAATCAGGAGCCATATATATAAAAAGTCACAATTGGATGAATGTAGCCAATAATTTTAGAAGAACGAGCGAAGCGAGCATGCCGCGGCAGCGGTCGCCGAGCGCCAGATCCCCTTCTATTGCTTGTGAATAATTTTGTTTAGGTTTATTCATTAAACCCCAAGCGAACGCAAAACATACTGTCATGATTATAAAATGATATTTAGTATAAACTACTTTTTACCAAAACAGGCAAAATATTAAATGAAAAATGTACAAATGATTAAATATCATCTGAACCATTTATCAAGAGAAGCAAATGCCAAAAAAAGTTTGTAAACTGAGAATTTGTAAAATTAAACATTTGCAGAGCGAATCGTTTGTGAAATAAATAGTGTAGGAAACGTAGATTGTCAACAAAAAAATTGTCAATGGAGTTTTGGTAAAACATTAGTGAACCATCTTTAGGCGATTTTTTGTGGCGACGTATTATTGGTTTGGTATTGGTTACTGGGTTAGGTTAGGTTTCTTTTTATTTTTTGTAGTAGGAGTGGGGAAATCCATCATGAACGCCCAATAATAATCAGTAAGGTGAAATAGTGTCTACAACTTACCGTTTGGAGTTATTAGTTTTTTAGGGTTTATTAGTTTTATTCCAAAGAAAATTATGTGTTTTTATCATTATGCGTTTATAACATTATGCGTTTATAACATTATGTTTTAAAAAAATATGTTTTATTATTATGATGCTAGTAGTATTTATGGCAACAAGCATTATGGCAAAAAGTATTATGCCTAATAATTTTATGCGTAATGATCATTATGCTGAATTTTGTTATGTCAATGTAAATTATGGCAATATATTTTATGCTAATCATTAGTAAACCGCCAGCTAGGAAACACCGGCCTCATCTAGTTTAAACTGACGAAAAAAAAATTGACGTTTAAAAGTGTTTTTTAAACCAATATGCAAAATAAATATTTATCTTCTTTTTAATATCATTTGTCTTCTTTTTCTTGTAAATATATACTCGTACAAGGAATAAAAATAGGTACAACGTAAAAAGAGAAAACAGCATGCTGGGTCCTAGTGTTTTGGACTAGGAGCGTGAAATTATGCACAAAGCTTCTTTTTATAACAAAGGCAAGCACTAAGAGAGGATTTTCCAAAATTTCACCCTCTAAGGGGATGAAACGGGGGTGCAAAATGTATATAGAAAAAACTTCTTTCAAACGTGAAAAGCCACAAGCAGAAGCATTACATAAATTTATTGACCAACAACATCATCATTGCAATTACAAATAGACAAATAAAAGTTAACCCTAAAATGCGGTATTGTTACCAAATTATAAAATTAAAATAACGATAGAGCATTGTGTAGCTATTTTCATTCAAAATTGAATGTAACAGATCTGCAGTGAACTGAGTGAGTGAGTGAATGAATGCGTGATTGTTATTTAAGCTAGGGTCCCTATTGATCGGTAACAATGCCCTCACTGAGATACCGTACTATATAGACGTATGATGTTGTAGAGGAGACATAGAGATTGTTCTTGATATTACTGACACCCTGGTCGCATCCAGTGCTTTGGCTTTAGAAGTATCGTGTAAGATCACAATAAATACACGTGTAACGAGAAAAATAATCTGTTTCCTTAAAAACTAGCAGGATGATTTGAAAAATCATATAGTTTTCTCATTTTGTTTAAGGGTTATATGATTTTGTGAGTAAATTAAAGTCAGCCTAATGTGTTTAATAAACTAGCACATTACATATTTAAAAAAAGCACAAAACTTAGTTCTTTAGGGCTTTTATTCTTAAGTTAGATATTTTTAGAGAATTTGGAGTTAGAGAAATTAAATTATAGACACAGCAAGAAATCAAAGTAATTGACTCTCAAGTTAACTGGCTGATTTAAAAATAAAAACAGTTTTCTTTTTTATTGTTTTAATTTTGCTTATCGGAAAGTTATATATGTATACTTATTTGTGAGTAAAATAAATACTTGTCCTACAATTATAAGAGCATCAGAACAAAGAACCCGCTCTATTCCCCTTCTAAGGTCTATGCACCAACAGCAAAGGGTTGAGCAACCCTTTCCCTTTCGGCAGCCATAACAATACACTCCACTCCGGGTACATTCAACCTCTTTCACTAACTGCTCGCCTGGTACTTTTATCGCAATTTCGTAGCAGCCGTAGCGATTTCGTAGCTTCTAAATATTAGAGGAATGTTGCGTAGCGCAAATCTGCTACGTCACGCTCGATAGGAGCATCACGAGAAAGTGAAAGGAGGTTTTGTCGAAGTACACTGCGCACACGTGTGCTACACACGCCGATCTGGGCGCGTCAGTCTCCATACATTCTATAAAATATAATAATAATAATATATGAAAAATAAATATAAAATAATAAAAAATAAATAAATGAAAATAATAATAATATAACATTCCACAACTATCACACAACGCCGTCTAGTATCAAGCTAAGCAGAGCTCGTGTTATGGGTACTAGACAACTGATAAACATACTTATATATTTCTAAATACATACATATTATATATAAGTTACACCCAGATACAGAACAAATGATTATGCTCAACACACAAACATTTGTCCTGGGAATCGAACCCACGACCTCCGGCATAGCAGTCAGGGTCACTAACCACTAGACCAACAGGCCAGTCAAAATTATATGGACACTAGACTCGAAAGCTACACTTGATCCACGCTACGCGACTTCATTCTACGTACAAATCAGGCATGTTACACTTGTGTGTGTCGGTCTAATGTAGTTCTAGCTTTAGTAGCTTTAGTAGTTCTAGCTTTAGGGTTGTTTTGGTCTAGAGTTGGCGAGCCCTGTCTCAATTTTGTTGATAATAAAACAGTATAAAGCTTAATGGGTTAATATGCACACTTTCAACAAAACTTTTAAATGTCGCATATCGCCTAAATGAGAGCGCGTTGTTTAATTTACATTTCAACGCTCTGCTTAGCGCTGAGGCTTGAAAATTCGATAGTGCTGTGTTGAGCAATGTTGTTACTCGTAGATAGGCATTTATTTAGATTTCGCCTCTTCTTGTCAGTCGTACACATCTAGTGGACATGGTTATGTATCTTCTGGTAGTTAGGTTGCGGTTTTAGAGACCCTTATCTCTATCTCTCTCCATTAGTGACACTGCGTGTACATTTAATGAGGAAACACTTCGAAGATGATTCAATGAGCTCTGTTCATCTGGTAAGTGATCGGCTAAGAGAAAAGTGGCCCTCTAGTCTTCCCTGTTCCACTAAACATTCGGCATCCAAAGAGCTTTCATTACAGATTGTATGAGAGGTTTGGACATACAATTTGTCTCGCCTAGAGAAAACGGGTCTTTATGCAAGGCAAGATCACAATTCTATGGTAAAAGTACCCTGTTTTATACAAATAATTGTTATTATTATAGTTGTGTGTCGTTGTTATTGTTATAATTGTAGTCGTTGTGTAAATATTTTTTGGAATCTTACTTTGCAATGTAATCTACATTGTAACTTACTTTAAGGAAAGGGAGGACGAGTTACGCGGTATTAAGAACCAATAAACTGCAGTTCATACCAATTACTAAAACAAAAACCATATACTCCAATTTAAAACGATCCACCTATAACTCAGCGAAGTTTGTCCCGTTTACAAGTGGGGCCACGAACAAGTGTACACTTTTATTTTTATAAGAAATATGATTGTGTAGAGGCGCGCGGTTGGCCCGGGCGCGCGGCTGGCCCGGGGCGCGGATATTTTCAAAATAATAATTAAGCGGATACATTTATTATGCCGCACGAATATGTAATGCGGTCCGAGATCACGAAACACATGGTGTTTGATGGTTACAACTTTGTTTTTATTAGAGTTTTTCGTGTTTGCTGTGGGAAATGGTTTTTAAATTGGAAATTGTTGTGGTAGCTTTGTTACTTTGGTAGCTTTAAATGTTCCTTACTTTTGGAGCGATAATACCGTCATCGTAAAAGTGGTTTTATGTAAAGTAGACTGGTGAAGACCATTTTTTTAGGCAAAATAACGAATTATCTAAAATAAAAGGAAAAAAAAATTACTACAGAACAAACAAGCGCATTACATTATTGACGGATTGGTCTGTTGAGTGTATTCTCGTCCTTTTCACTAGGGTCGTATGTTTGCGGCTGGCTACTCCATCTCGTCCAGCTATTCAATCTCCATAGATGACAGAACAGCTGACGAGATTGTGTATTTGATCGTGGATGTGCTACCTTGATGGAATAAATGCGAGGGCATTTGTCGGATATACCCGACATTAGCGGTTAAAGGGTTAATTTCAACCTAAGGGCCTACTACGAGCTCTTAACGCGATTCATATGACAACCTAAACCGAACAGTTAAAGAGATGGAGCTATATAGGGTGTATAGCTGAATCCCACTTTCTTGTTCGCACGCTTGACATTTTAACATGTCCTAGTAAGGCCCCAGAGGTCTTACCACCAGCACCTAACGTGATCCATTTGTCGACCTAAACTGTACCTCTACCATGAGTTTAAAGCAATAGTATTTGTCGATACTCGATACCGACTACGTAAATATTTTGTATGGCAAATTTTGGTTCTGTAAGTGACCGCTAGAGGCGCTGTAAAATTTTCCGTACAAAATATTTACGTAGTCGGTATCGAGTATCGACAAATACTTTTGCTTTAAACTCATGGTAGAGGTACTGAACTGTTAAAGGGAGCCATATAGGGTGTACAGCTTCATCTCTTTCTTGCTAGCAAGCTTGATATATTAACACGTCATGGCTTACGTAAGATATATTCAATTAGTGCGCCTCACTGCTTACCATCAGGTGGGATCGCAGTCAAGCACTAGTTTATATTAATTAAAGTAAAAGATCCTGCGACCCTAGCCTCATCTTTTTTTTTTAGCCTCGGGATCTTTGAATCAAACATGCAGGAAATATGAACTCTTACAACAGTTTAATTTATAGTTAGTAAACCAACAGACTACAAGTCCACCCTACAATTATCTCATTAGGTTCACTCGTTAATCCATGTCTCTCTGATTTACAGCATCGTTTACAAACGGCTGCATTAATTCCTATTCGTTCTATTAAACGTCTGAGTTTTATAAACCATAAAATTAATAATTACAAGTGGCACTAAACTTGAGCCTTAAGCAATTGGTTTGTAGTGTGGTATAATCTTTGCCAGATCTAGAAGTTATAATATTTTTATTTATTATAACTTCAACAAAGCATCTGCCACGCATATATTTCTTACTAACGTAAACCGTATTTGTTTTAGTTTTAAATAATTGAATGTTAGATTTATAGTTACTCAACTGCATTCGCTTTAGGGAATGCACAACACCTGTTGTTTTAGATTTTTTTTTTTATTGAAACTCTCACAAATTTGAAATCACATTCGGAATACCTACAGGGACCCACGAAATACATTATGACACTTAAAATATAAGTAGGTACTAATATGTTTGACAAGATTAAAAAATGTTGGTGTAATCAAAGGTCTCCCGGTCAGGTTCGAATAGTTTATATCATTAAAATTAAAAATTGTACCTAGGCCAATAAATAAATGAAATAGACTTTATAGGTACCCAATAAGGAAAAAAACTGTGCAACGGCGGGATTAATGCCTTAGGTATGTCTTCTAGCTGTTTACAAAAACAGATCACATTAAAAAAAATACTATAGGACTGTGCTATAGGTGTTTTTTTTTTCTGGCCTCAAGTGGCCTTACTTCTAGACGTCCAGTTCCAACGAATCAATTAACTACTCAAATTATTCCATACATACGAAATGGTTAAATTTATACCCCGTCTTAATGAGCTCACCCCCTGTACAAGATCTAACCCGTCAGCGTACTCTGGTACAGGGTGCGTTCATTACTGCACCGCGGCAGCTGCGCGCGTCGCCCGGGGCGAGTGTTCTGCGCCCGCGCCTCCACCGTATCGCACCGGACACAGTATGCTACGGGCTTATGGTCATTTTGCTGTGAAAGGATTTTTTATACAGGATGAATATTATGGCTTATGTATTCGGATGCATAGGTATATTACTTCATATTTCTTCTGATTGTTTTTGATTTTATCTTCAATGATGTTTTTAAATCGTTGAGCATTAAATCGCTTGAAAGATTTCTGTTTTTAACAAAATTCAGTTTGAACACTCTTTTTTAACTAAAATAAATTATTTATAGAAACAATAAAATAAATGACATGTATACATTTTAAGTACTCAAAGTTTTTTTTTTTTCTTTGACGTAAATATTTACTTCTCTAAATATTTTGTAAACTAACAATTTGCTTATATTATTGTAAATGTGAGGACTATGTTGATTGCTTTTTCTTTTCTTTTCAGTAATTTTAACGTATGTCTGGCAATTTGAGTGTTTTCAGCGGCCTACCCAAATGTCCTTTCTTTGGTATTGTTCGTCAAGTCGTAGAGCTCCTTAGTAGTCCTAAGTTGAGCTTTTCGAATACTGACAAATGCTTACACTGATTGGACAGGTCCACTCAAATCTGTATGGTTCTTTCTTCAAAAGACCATCTCAGACAAATCTGCATGGTTCTCATGTGATTTGACCATTACATATTTACTGTATGGACTTTAAAAGAGACTTTGACCCCTGAGTTTGTTTCGGTGTTTCTTCTCAGGGTAGTCAGATAGGAAACATCGGCCTCATCTAGCATAAACTGACGAAAAAAAAATTGACGTGTAAAAGTGTTTTTTAAACCTATTTACAAAATAAATATCATTTATCAATAATACATAATTATAATGAAATGTAATACATGTTAGTTAAGAAGAAATAATCGTATTCTGTTAATATACTTATAAATAAAACTACACTACTTATAGTTTGTACAGAAGCTTAGAAAAATAATTCTGTAGGCGTAAAAAAAACATCCCTATTGTTTGTGGAAGTACTTACATATAGCTTAATATTCCCCAAAATAAATGAAGTCAATACTTCATTGATCAAGGAAAAGATTATAATGAAATTCATCATTTCAACCGAAAGAAGTCCACTGTTGGACACAGGCCTCCCCCAAGCGTCGCCACAACGACCAGTATTGTGCGTCTCGTTACCATTTGGATTCCAGCGACCGTGACCAGGTCATCGGTCCACCTTGTTGGAGACCTTCTAGCGCTTCGTCTTCCGGTGCGTTCGCCACTCCAGAACCTTTCGGCCCCAACTGCCATCTTTTCAGCGTGCAATGTGCCCTGCCCATTGCCTGATTTTTAAATATTTCAAGATTTAAAAATTTAAACAAAATAGTAGTTCGCCGGTGTTGGGAGCTGAGTTATTATTATAATCAGCGGATAATGCAATGAGCTGCAACCTTATTGTAATTAAATTCAAAATCAGCTAATCCTAAAACCTGAGCTCAACAAATAAAACGAGCAACCACACAAACCAACCGAAAATCTCTCGCAAACGAAGCAACCCTCTTCTACGGCTCACATCGGTACCAAAAACCAATCGCTACCCGTAACCATGGCAACGCTCCTAGCGTCGTCGTAAGCATGAAACATCATTGCCTCGCCTATTACCGACCCTCAGCCTCGCATCTCGACCGTGGCATTGCCCAAACAGCCACAAACACACCTTGATGATCTTCACCCAATCCACTATAACTCCAACGCTATAAACCAACAAAAACAACCGTATCTCTTTTTAATAAAGTTCATTTTGAAATTATCGAGGAGTCAAGAGAAAGTGGACGTTCCCTAAGGCGATTTTGCATGCCTCTTGCACGCAGAAATGAAAACTCGATGCCAGAGGAACTAAGTTGTTGTCAAATTGATTTTAGCCACGTCTTTGTGCATTGTAAGTTGAGAAGTTTGTTAGATTAGATTGATGCTAAGTTTTTCTAAGTTAGTTATAATTGGTCGGCACGATTGGCGCAGTGGTTCGATTACGTCAAATAAATGGTTTGGCTATATACGGATAAGTGTTACGAGTCTGGGTGTCTTGGGTATGTGTGTTTATATAATGTTTGTGAACGCATCCACGATACAGGATTATTTACCTAGTGCGGGGCAAAAGTAAAAAAGAAGAATAAAATAAATAACTTGTTAGTTTTTTTACCTTTATAATGGCTAAGCGATGCTTATCTTTCACGGGCTTTACGCAGACAGATAAAATTACACAATTTTGCCTCTTTAGCCCGTGAAATTAGGTAATATAATAGAATCACAAATTGGAACAACCGTCATTATTTTCTTCTTGCCATCAATTCACACCAACCTGTACCTAGATCATTGTGTGTGACAGACCATTTAGTTACGGCTGATGAGCGAGGGGGTGATACAATCCGATCACAACAAAAATCAAAGGATCATGGCAAAGTTCTACACAAAACAGAACATAATTTAGTTGCAAATTTTTTCAGCTTATAATGATTAAAAAAATACAGATTAATTTTAATTTTAATTAATCTGTATAATTTGATAAAACTTTGTAAATTATTTCACCGGTATCTTGGCAACAACGAGTAAATATTAAAGAAAAGAAGCAACCAACATTCTACTTAGGTACTCTTCTTATTGAAATACAAAACTTTCTTACCACCTTTGACCTTAATACTATGTAATATAACATTATTACCTATTACCCAAGAATCTAGTCCAACAATTCACACCCACACACACGTTACACGTACCTCCTAATCAATCACTCGTACTTGTAACAGTTTAGTCACGGACAGTTGCGCAGGCGACGCCAGGGGGCGCTATCACATCATCAGCTACAAATTGGACAGTTTAACGTGCAATTTGATTTTAATACGACCCGATAGCATCGGCGATTGTAGGGGAAGATAGTGTTTGTTGAGTCAGTTTAGGGTCACTTTGATGTGTAAATTGATTTTAGTGACAATTTTTTTTTTATAGTAGGTACGTATTTATGTTTTTGATTTAATCCATTTCAATACAAACAACTAATACCAAAGGGAATTGTAAATACCCATATTATTTTTATTAGGTTTGACTGAACTGACTGTACCAAAATAAATTTTTGTAAATTCGTTCGGAATGGAAAAAATATGATTTAAAAAAACATGCAAGTGGTTATTACTTTTTGTATAACGGAATAATCCGTGTTCAAATTTTGAACGGAGTAAAGAACACACAGGTTCAAATTTCGAACCGAATAAAGAACACAATACCACAATAGATAGGTAACAATACTTTGTGTCAAAACAAAATTACAGTGTAACCCGAAAAACTGCAATTCTAAAATGGGATTGGACCGGGCATGTCAGATGCGCTATGGGTTAAAAGAGCCACATATCTGGACGACGGACGGACCCGTTAAATGTTATAAAATATCGCGGCAGACTAAGACGTCCTTCGTTCAGTCAAAAAGTCAAACGTTCTATCGTAAAAAGCAATATTGTCAAACCTACGAACAAATTAAAGTAATTTAAAAATTTAGCTTGACAGTTAAGCTAAAAATTCATAAGATAAATGTGTTTTCTGTGGATTTCCATGCATTTTGTTAGTCCTTTCTTCATAAGAACCTTCACCAAGTAGTTTTAGAAAAAGTTAATCTAAATTGGTTCAGTCATACTTAAGTTCTGCTCTTAGCAACACATTTAGCTATTCATTTTTATTTTTTATAAGCAGTAATATACAGAAAAAGACGTTTAATAAAAAATGGAGACTCATTTTAAAACAGAATATGACTACTAAGCCTCTTAAGCACTTATTCGCCACTGTCTACAAAATGACAGTTAACAAATTGACGAACACTTATGTGACAGACCTCAAAAGGTGATGATCGTTAACACGATCAACGGTGTTAATGTGTTCTATAAAAAAGTTCACGCGTGTAGTTTTAAATTGATTAGCAAGCTGGCTGGTAATAAAGAGTAATGGAAGAACGTTAACATTCAATTCTAAAATTAAATTGTGAGAAAATTACTATCTTGGCAAAAAAGTTAACACCAATCTTGTTGATTTTTGCCAAGATAGTAATTGTAAAAAGGAGTAGTTTAGTAGAAAGTAAAATTTATTAATATGTACTCTAGTAGAGAAAAGTTTTCAAGTCTCATATACCTATTTAACTTGATTAGCTTCAGCCATATCTACCCTTGTGCCAAAGATTCATTTTTTTCGAGCTGCTTCTAAAATTTCCGACCAACGAAAAAAAATAGTATGTCACGTTAGAACTAACCATTTGGAGCAATAGTTAATAATGGCACAAAAGTTAGTTAGGTTAGGTTTATAATGACAAGTTTTACAAGTTTGATTGGTCATGTTTATATTTTCATTGATTTCTGAAGTGCTAAAGAAACATAAAATAAAGATAGATTTGATTACTAGAACTAAAAGCCACAATAACTAATATGTGATATTTATTTTGCAAATAGGTTTTTAAAAACACTTTAACATTTCAATTTTTTTGTCAGTTTAATATACATTTTTATGATTTTTGATCATTTTAAATTCAACATCACGACTAAACGGCTAGTCCGTATGTTTTGAAAAAAAATATATGTTAAGTTAAACTAGACAACTTGCCTAATAATTTGATTTTGATTGATTTTTTCATAGAACTCTAGTGTGATTTATTTTCAAAGTTAAATCTAACACAGACAAAAAAGCGAAGATCTTTCAAAGAAACTTGCAAAAAATAAAAGATAATTATTGCCAATCTTTTTATGAAACTAGGTGAGGCCTGTGTGAATGTTATATAAGATTCTACGTTTAACTTTTCTATTTTATTTTACATCTGTTTGGGCGCTTTAACGTGAAAGAATAACTAAACAAACTTTTCTTGTATAACATTTGCGTGATTGTGTAAAATGCAACGTTTCTTTATGTATTTCTGTCCGTAAACATACTTTAAAGGCCTTTTCATAATCGATTTGTTATTTAAAATGTTTAAACAACTAAACTAAAAGCATTTTTTTTCAATTAAACCTTTTATGTCTAGGCACTTTTGGATCATCAATACTAACCAGTCAAAAATGGATGGAACTATTAGCACTTTTTAAAGCGTAGATCTCTATATGGAGACGATAGCACAGGAAACTCCATGGAAACTGTTGAAAATAAATATTTGACTATTTTTAGTAGCCTTATCTACACTAATATAATAAAGAGGTAAAGTTTATTTTTTTGTTTGTAGGAGGTAATCTCTGGAAAAACACTGGTCCGATTGCTAAAAATTGTTTCACCGATAGAAAGCTGCTTTATTCCTGAGTGATATAAGCTATATTTTATATACGCGGGCGAAGCTGCAGGCAAAAGCTAGTTATGTTTAAAGAATATCGCTAGTTTATTAAACCCCCTAACTGTTGTTGTTGTTGGTTTTACCCACAGTTTTACCCGAGCCAATGGTTACTGTGCCGCTCCTATTGATCATAGCGTGATGTTACGAGCTCTGGTTCTTGATAAATGAGCTATCTATCAACACTGATAAATGATATCTATTTACTTTGCTAATAGGTTTTTAAAAACACTTTTACACGTCAATTTTTTTCGTCAATTTAAACTAAATGAGGCCGGTGTTTCATAGCTGACTACCCTGAGAAGAAAAAACTCAAAAAAATATCTCGAGAGGAAAAAGTCTCTTTTAAAATCCGTACAGCAAACATGTAATGGTCAAATTCTAATACAGATAGTTTTACATAATAGTTTGAACACATATCCATACCTTTAATAAAAAAAATGACGTAAGGGACATTCAACTAAAATTTAAAAATATACCTCACGACGATTGACGTAAGAGTTTTTTAATAAAATGTAAATACTTATGTCCCTTACGTTAATTATTATTACAGGTATCGATATAGTTTGGTCACCACGAAAATAAGACGTCTTCTGACACGTACGTATAATATATAGTTACGTTATCTACACAAATAATCCAGGAATCTATTCAACCGCAAATGGGATAGCTGCCCGGAGTGAGACCGGCTCTCCCCAGACGAATCAATAATTTTGTGACCCGAACCAAGCAAGCCGGGGTAGAATCGTTGTGGGCAAAGAATCATTCCCTGGAAGGACTATAGAAGGCGTTATAAAGAAAATTCTCCAACTTTTATTTACTGATATATAGTTTCCAGGGTCAAAATAATTACATTTTATTCAGCCCGTATTTTAGGTTATAAAAAAATATTGGACACGTATTTTACAGTAAAAAAAACCCTAAAGTACTTATGCTATATGGAGGCAGAAACTAACATAAGGCTGAGTTTTTTTGAAAGTGCTAATTTTAGAAACTAGTGGAACGAATTAAAAAATCTTTTATTTGGCTCCTAAGTTGAACTTTACGAATACTGACAAATGCTTGCACTAACTGAACAGGCCCACTCAAACTAGTGTGGTTCTTTCCTGAAAAAACCATCTCAAATACTAACCTGCATGGTTCTCATATGATTTGACCATTATATGTTTATTATATGGACTTTAACTTTTCGAATACCGTAATTAAAGACACAATAGAAAGACAATGAGAGAGCGAACGCCGGCGTTCTCTTGGGATTTAATGAATTGAAAGAGACTTTGTCTCCTGAATATGTTTCGGTGTTTCTTTTCAGGGTAGTCAGCTCGGTAAGTCCCCTCTTTGAGGCGTGGCTGGAAAGACCTCACGGCGTCCTTACCTTCCGCATGACGCAGGTCCTTACCGGACATGGTTCGTTCGGGAGTTTCCTGCACCGGATTCGTGCGGAAGTGACGCCCGGGTGTCGCCACTGTGCGGAATGCCCGGAGGACACGGTGGAGCACACAGTCGAGGTGTG
Organism: Mythimna albipuncta; assembly: GCA_929112965.1. NCBI lineage: Eukaryota > Metazoa > Arthropoda > Insecta > Lepidoptera > Noctuidae > Mythimna > Mythimna albipuncta. The sequence continues at coordinate 11,737,107 of OV815981.1, forward strand.
CCCTGCTTGGGCGGAGCATCGCCGTGCCCTCGTAGGGGCGATCGGCGGCGGAGACCTCTCGCGCCGGGCCTTGGTTGAGGCCATGGTCCGGAGCGAGGAGGAGTGGCAGGCGGTCGCCGTCTTCTGCGAAGCAGTAATGCTCGCAAAGGAGGAGGCCGAACGCATCAGGCAACGGCGTTATCGCCGCCGCCGCCGCCGCCGCGATTCTGATCCCGATTTCCGGCCACCGTAGGCGCGGGCTTGCGGACAGTGAGCAATGGGTAGCTCGCTGTCCGGCCGTCCGGTAACTGTCCGGACCAAGCCCAAGTCGTCGACGGCGCGCACTGTTCCCGCGCGCCTCAAGGAGTTGTCAGCAACAGCAGGGACCCAGCCGGGTCAAAGCCTACTGGGGCCAGGGTTATCCGAAAGGGCGCTCGAGCCCCGGTATGAAGGCTAGAAGGAACGGGGTGGGTCTTTTAGTCAGTAAGAGTCTGACACTATCTTCCGCTCCGCCCAAGAGCGGGGGATGTCAATGCATGATTTTTGCCCACCATAAAAAAAAAAAAAAAAAAAAAAGGGTAGTCAGCTAGAAAACAGTCGGCCTCATCTGGTTTAAACTGACGAAAAAATTGACGTGTAAAAGTGTCCTTAAAAAACCTATTTGCAATATAAATATAATTGATCATTTCAACAAAAATACCAAATACACCAATCACTTACTAGGCTATCTTCTTTACAGCTACAAAAATTAACTCGTATTACATTTTTCAACTGAAATAACTCTGAACAGCTTTTCACCAACAATTCCCGTTCCAGCAATGCAATATAAACATAAATAAACCTAGCGTAAATAACAGTAACGAACTCAAAATAAACTGTATTTCCTTCGCAAGTCAACAGAGAGGCGGCCGTGTAAATTGCTATATCCGGTCGGCCGGTCCATTTCCGCCAATAAAGCCCACTTCCGGTGGCGCGGGCCGCCAGGTGGCACCACTATTTAGTTTGTTCCGGCACTTCCGCTGAAGAAATAAGGTTTTCAGTCGGTAAATCCGATTTCATGGCAGTTTGACCAATGCGTCTAGTTGGCCCGTTGGTAGACTCGATTTTATAAGTAGTGAGGTGGTTCTGTGTTTGTGGATATTAATTTTATAGAATTTAAAAACGGTTTAAATTTAAAAACAGGACATGTCTGCCGCATGTCTAACGAGCTATGGGCCCGTAAAACGCAGGATTGGTGCCCGGACACAGCGTATCGGCGTGCGGCGCCGTGGCAGATCACGAAGGAGATGGCGGGACGACCTGGATGGTTTCCTTAAGAACTGGAATGAGAAAGCAAGGAATCGTTGGAAAGAATGGAGGGAGGCCTTTGCCCAGCAGTGGGACAATATAGGTTAGCTATAGTAATAATGTAATAATAAAATGGGTTTGAGAAAGTGACGAGTAAGATTGTCTAAAGTTTATGATGCAAAGGTTTGATAGGCCGCATTTCCACTCGCCAGTAAATTGCATGCAAGTTAAAATACATTGCGGATTAGCGAGGTATGATGTAATCAAGCAGTCCTTCGTAACTCGCAATGTGATTCGACTTGCATGCAATTTGCTTGTAAGTGAAATCGCAACCATAATGATATGTGGCGGTGATCTCTCGCGCCGGGCCTTATTTCAGACTATGGTACAGAGCGAGATGGGATAGAATGTGGTTGCCTCCTTCTGCAAGCAGTAGGGCTAGCCAAGAAGACAGCCGCAGGAGTGAGGGAACTGAAATTCTTGCGCCCCATCTCAGGCGCGGACTTCTGGACGGCGAACAATAGGTAGGTCGCTGTCCGGCCGTCCTTGATTCGGCTTTGTCGCACATGCAATTATGCCCTTGGTTTTTCAAAACTATATTACTCATACACTCTCACACCTTTATAGTATTGGTGAGTTGATTTAGAAAAGTCTGTTTATCATTTAAAGTTTGTTAAGTAAAACTGTCCACTCACCTGCCATCCGTTAGGCTCCAGGGCCAGAAATGTCATCGCACGATCTACATATGTGTACAGCTACTGTCTGGTCAACCTTATCACTGAGAGCACCGGTCATCACCTTGCAGTCATCACTTTTGTATTGTCACTGTCAAAACCAAACTACTAGAACACTCACTCACCTTATTAATATTGGTGAGTTAGTTTAGAAAAGTCTGTTAATCATTTAAAGTTTGTCAAATAAATCTGTCCACTCACCTGCCATCCGTTAGGCTCCAGGGCCAGAAATGTAATCACACGATCTACACATGTGTACAGCTACCGTCTGGTCAACCTTATCATTGAGAGCACCGGTCATCACCATGCAGTCATCACTTTTGTTTTGTCACTGTCAAAACCATACTACTGAAACACTCACTCACCTTTATAATATTGGTGAGTTGGTTTAGAAAAGTCTGTTAATCATTAAAGTTTTTTAAATAAATCTGTCCACTCACCTGCCATCCGTTAGGCTCCAGGGCCAGAAATGTCATCACACGTTCCACACATTTGTCCAGCTACCGCCTTGTCACCCTCATCACTGAGTTCACCGGTCATCACCATACAGTCATCACTTTTGTATTGTCACTGCCAAAACCTAATAAAACACTCACTCACCTTTATAATATTGGTGAGTTGGTTTAGAAAAGTCTGTTAATCATTTAAAGTTTGTTAAATAAATCTGTCCACTCACCTGCCATCCGTTAGGCTCCAGGGCCAGAAATGTCATCATACGTTCCACACATGTGTCGAGCTACCGCCTTGTCACTCTCATCACTGAGTTCACCGGTCATCACCATACAGTCATCACTTTTGTATTGTCACTGTCAAAATGTTCTTGAAAGAGTTCTGCTTATATTCATGAAGCTCCTTGTTCAGTTGAGGTACTGGCTGAAACAATGACGTATTCTTTATTTTACCTTCAAAACATGAAGGAAGTTTAGATTTCGGCCGAAACTGAGAGTGTTGCCGAAATTCGGTTTCAGTTTTGGTTGAAAAACCAGTGTTGGTCGGACACTAATTTTTACACCATGTTATATTTTTTCCCAAAAATATTTAAATAGGTTACAAGTTGGACACCACCGACACTAATGCTTTGATCACACGTACCGAGTAAAAGGGTGAGACAGTGCTCTCGGCCGAGTACTCGCTACGTGTAAACACAGCGCCGAGTGCTCGGCCTACCACAGGGTCAGTTGAAAACCAGCATCAGGCACTAGTTGTCTGGCATTCATGCTGAACTGGATCTATTTTGGTGCAGCCATAAGGCAGACATCAAAGATATTTTTATTTTGCTTCTTTTATTTTTGATGTGTTATTGTATACTATTGTGTTTAGTTTTACTGTCTCACCCGTTTACTCGGTACGTGTGATCAAGGCATAAATACAACACAGGTCAGGGTAGGTTATAGCGGGCAATAGGCGCCAGCAAACAGCCGGATGCAAGTGCAAAACAACCCCCAGTCACTTGGATGGCCCGGTGACTATGTATTTTTGCTGACATAACAAGCTTATAACTTTTTGATTTTTCATGATACAGTTATGAAAATTTTGTACATAGATTCTTTACATAAAAATACACGTGTTTTGTGCTTCGCATATTCTTTAGTAAATGTAATGTAATGCTAATGTTAAAACTGTTCAAATAGTCCGCTACTCAATTCTTGTTTGAGCAGTTTCAGTTATTTCAATTTTAGTAAAGTTTTATAATTTGGGTACAAAACTACTATACTATTCCGTCCCTTGCCTATTTACTAAACGGTGACGTCATAATTATGTAGCCAATGTATGTAGGTACAATCGTAGTTCTACTGAAACATTCAATTTGGTTATGTAAGTAAACCCTTTTCGTATAAGTTTATTTGAAGAAATGTTTGGTATTTAAACATTTAAAAGATGAAATTATTCCTTAAATTTGACATAATATTAGTATACATTATACTATTATTATATATCAGATTTAGTTATGTAAATTTTATATTGTGCACTGGATCCTACCCTCAAATATGTTCTCTCTCTGTAACTTGTAATGTTATTAATACTTACGTTTACTTTACTTATCAATAATCACATCTCTTTATAATATTTCTTTTGTGAGAATAATACTGTCTGGTTCTTACATCAAGCTTCACTTTTAAAATGGGAAAAAGAAGGAACACGGAGTCGGATTGTCAGAACTACGATGTGGAGGGGAGCGAACAAAGAAAAGCAGCGTGTTCATTGGTAGATTAGAGTACAGTGTTTCTTATATAATGTACTTTGCGGGTTGATTGGAATCCTACTCGTCTCGTGTATATTTGTTGCTGGTGGGTCTACCGCCAGTTGAGGAACCTGCTCCTGCTCCTTGCTGCCGAAGAAACAGAACGTTGTATGTGCTCCGGGCCTCTAGGAACCACACTCCTCTACATGGCAAGAACATACATCACCAAGCTACACCGTTTTTGACCCTGCGGACCACCCTCAAGGTCCGCGTGAGTTGGTCTACCGTCTGCTGCTACCTACCTACGAACTGCCAATCTTCAAAACCTGCCGGCGAGCTGCCAGTCTTCAACTACCTGCCTGCGTGCTGCCAGTGTTCCTACCCACGTGTCACTAAATTAAATTACCTCTCAAGGACAAATCTTATTTATTTACTTTTCTCCCACTAACACTCAGTCTATAGCGTACCTTAACGTTACAAACTCCAAAGGTTTGCTGGGAGAAAATTTATTGTTAAGTTAAGCTCGCTTTTGTACATAAACTGTAGGTATGTACTATATGTAGTTTTTGTGTACAATAAGGAATTTAAGAAAAAACATATGCGTAAGATTTTTCCAAACTAGTGAAGTGAAAATTGACCCCCGGGACCCTGGGACGCAAGGCAAAGAAGGAACAAACGAGTGGGTTTCAGTCAGTAAAAGTCTGACATGCCCTCACGCTCCGCCCAAGGGCGGGAGATGTGATTAGATGATTTCGCAACTAAATAAAAACTGGATTCTGAATCAAAGTAATTATTTGTTTAATTACAAAGAACAATGCTCAAAAATGTATGGACTCCGTCCCCATTTTTGTAGTATTTTAAAACCTGTGTTAATTGAAGGGTCGTAGCCATCGTACCCTTTTATTTTATGACAACAAAACTAAAATGTCCACACAATACCGGAATCAGTCCCTATTATGTCGATATTTTTTTAAATTATTTATTCTTTTTCGTCTTCTAGTGTCAGTGTCAGAGTAATAGACATTAATGGACACTGGACAGCCAAAAATAAAACGCATAGATTATGAAGAATATCGTGAAATTCTCTGAATACACCACTTGCTTTTTTTTTAAAAAAAATAGCCTATTAAATTACCTCCACGCGTTCCCAAGAAAAAAAGATGTTGACAGACGAACAAGCGGAAGCCTTAAAAAGGTATCAATAAATATAGAACTACATTGCCCTCACGTGGTCCACGTACGCTGGGCGCGTCTGTATCTATACATAACATATGACAACTAGACTTGTAGGGCTACATTAGATCCACGCCATGCGAAGTCATTCTACGTACAAAAAAGGCGATGTCCACGTTAGCGTCGGTCTAATGTAGTAGTGTCTAGTTTTAGGGTAACGTTTTTCCAACCGAGATACAGAACGCTAAAACAGAAAACTTATATACAAATACGAAAATTAAGTTACATTTTCATTTTCTTGTCTAGAAATCAATACTTTTAACGACCGCCCAAACATGTCCTCCTACAAGCCAGCCTTCCTCTAGGGTACAGCCGACATTAAAATGATACGATACGTACCTCCTTGTTGGACTAAACTTTTATAACAATGCCCATGTCAGGTTTGTAACTAAGGGATGGGATGCTGATTTAAATATTATGGTAGTATACGGATATTTTTTTCCTACAACTAAATAAATGAATAGAATAGAAAACAGTTACAGTTAGACGTACTACTCGCGTCTATGAAGCTACGCGTCAGTGGACAGTAGCCCTGAATTTTGTATGTAAGCTTCACGCAGGCGTTCTCCAAGCATATAATGACGAAGACGCGTCTACGAAGCTACGCGTCCGTGTTTAGTAGCTGTTTTGTGTATAAGCTTCACGCAGGCGTACACCAACCGTATTATGACGAATACGTGTTTTATAAAGCTGCGCGTCCATGGTTAGTAGGCCTGAGTTTTGTATGTAAGCTTCACGCAGTCATACTCAAAGCAAATAATGACGAATACGCGACTATGCAGCTACGCGTCCATTACATTTTCTTTTTTTTAAACCAATACTTTTAACGGCCGTCTAAACATGTCCACCTACAAGCCAGCCTTCCTCCAGGGTACTACCGACATTAAAATGATACGATATGTACCTCCTTGTTAGACTAAACTTTTATAACAATGCCCATGTTAGATTTGTAACTAAGGGATGGGATGCTCATTTAAATATTATGGTAATATACGGACATTTTTTTATACTAGACAGGTTTTCGGGTTTCGTATAATACTAAAACTAACGTTGTACAATATATAGTACTTACATATGAAAAATTATGAGCGCCTGAAAATCAAATTACATAAAACCACATCCACTGTTTGCCAACATAAAAAAAAAACTTCAAAGAACAAATTCGTAACAGGAAAGTTTTTAAGAAAAATAATTACAATGGCGGCCACCCCCTTTCACCAGAATAGGGGGGAGGGCGACCCTTTGTGCGTTGAATTTCTTAAATAATTACGCTTCTCTTTTATTTTTTCAAACATTTGCGTAACAAGATTAGAGCCAGCGATGATTACCTTTTGTCTCTATTTATTATTATTATTTATTAATTTGCGTGTTGTTCCATTTGTTACACAATAATTTTGGTGATTATAGAAATATAAAGTGGAAAGGGCCTTTTTCCTTTTTATTTTTGAGGTGGGACATCTATATTTATACATATATTTATAATATAAACCAGTGCTTGACAGCGATTCCACCTGATGGTAAGCAGTGATACAAAAGTTGATCACCAACAACGCGGCGCATTTTTCAGAAGCCTTATTGATTCTAGTCTTGAAGATATACTTAAAAGGAAAAAATGACTAACTGACATATCAACACACAGCCGATACTACTAGGATTAGGAGCGTGAAATTTTGTATAAAGCGTGTCTGTCTGTCTCATGGGTGAAGTCGCTGGCAGAGGTCAAAGTCAAAGTCAAAGTCAAAAGTTTTTTATTTCACATAGGCCTACATGGGCACTTTTAAAACGTCAGAATCTAGTGCACGGTTCGAAGTTGGTCGTTTCCTATGGAGAAGAACCGGCAAGAAACTTCATGCACTCCAGAGGCTAGGATAGGGTAGCGTTTGACCACTATCTCACCTGGGGTCCAAGTCTGCTATTTTTATAAATTCGTCATTCCAACACGATCCCATTGTCATTTTGCTAAAAGTTCCTTATCTGCTAATTCATAATGATCGAACATTGATCGGTCAATGGTCTCGTAATAGAGTTGCGATAAAATGACAATATCGAGCTTATTAAAAGCAATGACAGCACAATGACGTTCTAATGGTAGGTCACTGATCAAAGGAACTGTCCAATTTTTTGCAGATTACCGCATACGTAAGACATTCATTTGTGACGCCATTGTATTATTAGATTACCAAACTTACTCAAAATCAACAATTATGAAATCAATGATTGACCATTCTGACACTATTGTAATAGCAGACTTGGGGCCCTGATGGTAAGCGATGATGTGGCCTACGATGGAGCACTTTGCCTAGAAGCAACCTCTTCACTCTTTACTTAAAAACCCTAAGATTATGATATCATGAAACACAGACTCCGGCAAGGAATTCCACTCTTTACCTATACAAGTATACACACAATGAATGTCAAATAATTCCTCTCGTTCTATGTGGACCTAGAGTGTGTGTCAAATGTTTACTGACTAAAACCCATCTGTGTTCCTTCAGCTGCTTTTTGCATTCCAGGGCCACGGTAACTCTTTCGAACAATCCTGCATCTCACAGACCTTCGAAACGATTCAGACTCATAAATCTATATACATACTACTTTGGGAATTTTGTAAAATGTTTAATCATTTAAAAAATACTTATATTCGATACTTTTTATAAGGTTCTTCTGTTAGTAAACAATGATCAATATCGCTTAATCAACCTTGATTATTGAACCAGCGTTGACTACATCAGATTTAATTAAATCCCAATAATTACCCAAGTCGTTTGACTTTTTAGACAGACTATATCAAAATATTGGTTTTTCTTACTAAATATATATGACAGTATATTCAATAACTATAACAAAACAATAATTTTAAAAGCCTTAATGCAGGATCAATTCCTCTTTTCGAAGGTGACGATAAGAATATGATTCCTACAGGCTCAAAGTTTTTGCAAATCTCTTTGATATTCCTAATCAATATGCGTACACAACCTGCCCGAAGTAGTATTATCCATACTAATACATATTAGAAATGTGAAAGAAACTCCGTCTGTCTGTTCCACTTTCAAGGTTAACCGATTTTGATGTTTGGTACGGAGTATGCTTGAAGCCCATAGAAGGCTACTTTATAGCTGGCCTAGACTTTGTGTCCTCAATAACTGACATTAACTCAGACAAAATCGTGGGCAAAAACTGGTATTCGTATAAGTAGGTAAAACAGCTGATTACATGCCTATTTAAACTATTCACAACATAGATAGGCCAAGCTACGTCACTTACGTACTCATATCCACGTTCATCATATAGATAGACAGTTCTTTCAGCTTTAAATTGTATAATTTAATCCCAAAAGAAAATTTATTCTCACAAACCAAAATCGTTCACTGTTTTACATTTAAAAACTTCCAAATCAAAACAAATCTCACCGTGAATGTCTTAAAATAAATATCGACGCAACTGCAAAATTCGAACAAATAAAAAAAACAATTACAAATAAAGAATGCTATTTATAAAATAAAGATGGCGCCGTCGCCCGACGCGCAATGGCCGCGTTTCAGGGCGGCCCGGCTGAAACTAACGGAGCGGCGCGCTGAAACAAATGCAATATAACTACATACACCGAATTGTATCGGTAATAATGCTGTTATTTCAAATTTCGATGTAATTCGATTACACTTCGGTAGTTAAATTTTATACGATGTTCCGTTTTACGGTGTGACGGATGTTTTCGGTTTTAAAGCTAGATTTGGGTGCATAAAAATAGTGGTAGAAGTTGACACATTACTAGTAAATTTAAAGATAATTTATAGAGTTTTAGAATACTTAGTTGATTAGTGTTGCAGAAATCTGCTGGAGATGAGAAGTCAGTCTAAGGATCAGTAAATACTACGTTGCTTGGGGCCTGCCTATGACCACCAGTGGATGTGATGAGCCTGTAATATTTATGTGTTTGTACGCTCAAATAAAATACAAAGAGAATTTACATACGTAGGCATTTGTATGCTTCGAGCTTCACACCTTTCCGTTGAGCTTTTGAGAAAAATGTAAAATATGCCTATAAAATGCGAATGAAACATGGAATAACTAAAAAAATTAATGATTTTTTCGCTTTAAAGTATAGAATTACTATCCATACTTTCAAACCTAAATAATTTCTTAAATAACTAAAAAAGTCACGGGATTATCCTGAATCCAGCCTACAGTCTACTTTTCGAACAAATTATGTAACTAAAGTGAGCCAAGAAACGGCCATGAACAGAAACCCTCTTAATTATTTAACTCTAGATACATAACTTTGTTACATAACTAAATTGCTTGTGCGAAAAAAATGTATACCAAAGTATCTTCATATACAGGGAAATAAGGATCTTGGAAAAAACACTTCAAAGTGTGCGTCCAATAATACTTATACCTAAAAAGAAATGTGTATTTTTGTCCAAAAAGTTTCTATTGTTACTGTAGATACACACACCTTCACACTTTCATACGTGTGTAAGTTGGTTTTGTCAAGATTTTTGTGTGAGTGAAAATTGCACACATACAAAAGATTTTCCTTGTATTTAATGTTTGGAGGGTGTGATTGCGTATGTGTGCGCGCCCCGCCCCGAGCTATGAGCGCCCTCGGTGTCGCCGGCGGCGACGGCTTACGCGAACAGATGCGTTACTGCAAATCTTAGATATCTGCGCTAAATAAAAAATATCATTTCAATACAAGAAGGTATTGTTAGCTATGGAAAGCAAGACCTTATTGAGTGTACCTTTATTATTTTGTTCTCAAAATAATACAAACTGCAGGTGGTATCAGCATAATCTTGAAGTGTTCACAAAAGTCAATATTAATACACGTATAATGTACGCATATCCATATGCGTTTGTAACTGTTTATTTACACAAAATAGCTCCCAGGCATAAGCAACAGGTGCTTCGTGTCATTATTTTTTGAAAGAGTAAAATATGTTTAAAGACCTCAGCAAACAATCAGAGGGCATAAAATATAATTTGCAAAAATTTTACCCATTCAAATACGACTTATTTTTTAGTGATAAGTTTAAAAAGTCCTGCATACATATTAGTGCAAAAGTCTGACATACAGATTGAAAATAATAAACAAATAATAATAGTTACCACTTCAGCTCTAGTTACGTCTTTTTGTGGCAGCTGCGTCATCGTTTACAGTAGACATAGGGCGGGCTACTGTTCACAGCCTGCGGCCTTCCTGACCAATCACAGTGCTCCGAGCTATATTCCTCTCTCTTTCACTCTTATCGATACCCGTATCCGGCCATCCTTGTTACTTCCCCCGGCGAAAATCCTAGCTATATGAAACAATTTCTCAATTACCGACTTTACTTTGAAAACAATAAAGCTCACAATCGTTCAAACAAAACGCGCCGCTTCAGGCGTTTTGCACCCATAATAATGTTTATTTGATATCGAGCGTCAGGCAGGCGACGATTTTCAAGTTCAGATTCCCCATTCGAACGATTGTGAACCTTATTCTTTAAGCGGTTGAATCCAGACGATCGAAACGATCCCACGAATTGTATTTACGTGTGCAATGCTGGCATTTTCATTGTTACAATACTCGTGAGAGTTTGAGAGGAAATTATTTTCGACTTTATTTGAGAAGTTCAAAGTTCAAAATGGGATGTAAGTTTTAGGGAGTTACAAAGTTCTGGAGTTGGGTGAGTGTAACGCCCAAGGCAAAAGCTATTTGCGATGACAATTTTGCGAGCGTCGGCGAATGAAATATGCCTTTTATTCGTACTAGAGTCGGGATTAAGGCTCTAAAACGGAATTGCTGTCAGAGGGAGCTTTGTTGAAATTTGCGAACTACACCTACACGTTTACAGTTACATCTCTTTGCAGAGCGTGCGATGTTTTGGTTGCGTTTAAAAATTGTGCAGGTTTTTGAATATTTTTTTATAGTTTTTATTAAAGCTACTGATAATATTTTTTTATTGGACGTGGAGATTTTATTTAGAGATTCATGGTTTAAGTCTATTTGGGTGAATCAAATTACTCCCGGGGAAAATGGTTTCAGGCGTACTACGTATCTACGTATACCTAAGTATGTCAAATGGAGCGAGTAAAGAGCAACTGTAGGACAATTTTGATTATTTAGGCGATTATTTCGAGATACAAGAAAATTGATAGGTAGGTACACGTTTCGTTTGTCATCATTCTATTTATCTGAGTTTCGACATCTAACAGTCATAATAGCAGTAGTAGTTTTAGCTTTTTGAGTTGCAGTTTTCTGTTTTTGCTTATCGTTTGAATTATATTTCACTTTGACACAATGTTTTTTTTAATAGCTACTCGTCCCAGTTTCGGACGAGTGTTACAAATCTTTAATATTATCGGCTTGTCTCTACTTAGTATAACTTAGGTATCATAAATTTTGACCTTTCTCGTGAATCACTCCGTTCCATAGTTTTTAAGGCTATTGCGAACAGGCAGACAGACAGACGAGGTGGTAGACTTTGTTTTATAAAGACATGTGTGTAAGGATAAGGCTAGTTTATTTTTCAATCCTTTCTTCCGTCGCATCATCAGTGAAACGTGTATGTATTAAAAAAATAAATACGTTTATTGTAAACTTTATAAATCTCAATAAAAAAACGTTTTCAATTCAAAATGTCTGCGGAAATCAAAGTTTGCAACATATTGGTTATTTATATGCAATGGCTAGAGAAATAATAAGTCAGTGCTATTATAGATATGATATGATATCGACGGTGAAGTACCAATACCTTCTAACTGATACTTCGAGAAAATTACTTTTTAGCGCTTATAACAATTTAAACGTGTGTTTCCGCATGTTTTTGTGTAATATCTGAAGCAGATATTTAGTTGCAACTGTATCAAGATAATTCTGGAAACACTTCCTAACTAAACCAACGTGTCAATTTATAGTATTACCTTCAAACATTTTTGGGTGATTTGTCATAATTAAAATTTACGATGTATGAAAGCGTCTAAGTTAATACATATAGTATGTGAAGTAATTGTTATAAGGTACGATGGGGCTGACATATCCTTTGTGGACAAAAGCCCCTAAATAAAAATCTTGAATAAAAAATAAAAATAAAAACATTTTTAGGACAGGAAATTTTTAATTCCACAGTTAGGAGTTATTGGCACTTCGCCGTCGATATCAAATAAAGGAAATAAAAACTAGAGATAAAGCAGGTATATGAGACGGTTCTCACTTCCCAAAAGCTACAACATAACATACGTATGTGTTTTTTTTTCTTGGGAAATATGGTTGTGTAAGTATGTAAATGTTTTTACTGGGCTATAAATATTTTGTCAGTAGATCCTTGATCTTTGACTATTCGTATCGATCAAGGCAATCGGGTACCGCATATTAGATGAGTAAATTAGATTTAATACAATATGAAAATATATTTACCGGCTACCTGATAGTGCTTTGCTACCAGAGTTGAGCTATGGATGCGTTTGTTATCCACCAATCATGTTCATTGGTCCACATAGCTAGGCACTGATGGAAACGGGTTCAACTACGATATGATTTTATGTGGATGGATATATGCGTGCTCTGGATGGGTGCTTTGGTTAGTAGCGATATGCCACAGGCAGTTTTCACATCCTCATGACATAGCATGCGTTGCATATCACTGGTGGAAAGTACGCATACTGGGACAAGGATTGCAACACAACAGCTAATGTGGATGTAGGAGACCTGAGTCCTAGTACTGGCAACATTAATACGAAAAAGGCTGTAGTAGGTATAAATCTACTTTTTTTTGCATTTGATCCATAGCAGTTACCTAGCGGTATTGAATATATATATGAGGAACCCTTCCGAGAAATAGGCCCCGAGATAAGTTTTCTCCAATATTAACATATCACAGTACTCGGAAACGCTGACGTTTAATCAGTATGGAAATCAGGAAAGACAGTTGGGTACATTAAAAAAAAGAAAACTTCGCCAACGAAAACCGAAGAAAAACAAAAAGAAAGCAAAAGAGAAATTAATAAAGCTGTCGCTACCAGACCTGAAGATTTCAAATAACATTATAATGACAAGCTACGTCATTCTTATTTCTTTCAACATAAGGTCAAATTTTCTTTGCTACCCCTAAAGTTATACAGATTTCTTTCAGACCAATGTTTCGTTTCTATTAAGGATTCGTACAAACATCCTCCCCTTGAGAAAAAAATATAATTTGCAATAACAAGTCCGTTTTGATTCCGCTCCCTTCTGTATACTTTGAACTAAGGTAAACCGACGTATAAAGTAGATATAGCTATGTATATATATGTTGGGCATTGTCTTTTTTACGATATATTTTTGAGGGGAAATCAGAAATAGGGTGGATTTGAATCTACAAGGAGTTTTCAACTTAAAAGTTACTGCATACTCAATACTGAATTGACTATGCATTGCTCCTTGATTTAAAAAGTAATAGAAACAGAAATGTAATTTGGGGGAATAAATTATTATTATATTATTAAATTATAAAGAGGCAGTTTGTTTTTTTTATTTATAATCTTTGGAAGTACTGGTACAGTTGCTAAAATTTTTCTCTGATAGAAAGCTACTTTATTCCTGAGTGACATAGGCTATACTTTAAGTTTGTCGGCGAAGCCGCAGACAAAAGCTAGTAACAGTAGGAACTATTATAGAACCCTTCATTAAAAAAAAAAAGAAACCGTTAAATACGTAACTTCTCCCGCTCTGAGTGGAGCGAGAGGGAATGTCAGTCGTTTACTGACTAACACCCACCTGTGTTTCTGTGTGGCTTTTACGTTTAAGGGCCATGGTAATTCTTCCGAACAATCATGCAGCCCCATAGTTAATTTATTTGGGGTTGGCGCAACATGAACTCTTTCATACTTCTTTCAGTGTTAGTCGTCATTTTAGTGATTTATCTGTAGAGATTAGGTATTTTATGTCTCCTATAGAAATAAAATTGATACATAGAAAAGAAAAAAATATTTCAACAACTGACATTTTTGCAAAACCACTCATACCGAAGTGGGTGGCATAATCAGTTTGTGATTAAACTCTTTATAAAACAAATAAAGAAAAAAATACCACTCTTAGGTTTATAGTTTTAAGATGCCACAGAAGTAATTGTATAACAAGCGTTTCTCGCCATATAATGTTTAGCGACTTAAACATATCGTCACCTGTATGGTAAAGTTACGAATGTGCGTAGGTGATTAGGAAAAATAGGATACGAATTTATCCATTAGGCCATTTCACAAAGGCGATTTTCTTTTAAAAAAATAAGAAAAGGGATTTGGGAAAAATGAGATAAGGATTTATAATAAATTTTAGTTTGATTTTAGTTAGTTGTAATTAGCGTTGGGTTTTTACTGTAATTACGCAAATTTGCAACTTTACAGATGACGATATGTTAAACTTATATTATAAATGAATTAGAAAAACAAAAAAATAAGATTGTACAAAAATATCCAAAAAAACCGGCCAAGTGCGAGTCGGACTCGCCCATGAAGGGTTCCGTAGCAGCAAGTAACATAATATAAAAGTTCTTGTTATGTGTTGTAACTTTGATCGATGTTTTAATAATAGTGTATTTTTTTCGGTTTATGACGCATTAAAAAAAAACTACTTAATGGATTTCGTTCAAACCAATTTTCGTTGGTAGTTTTTATAGTAATGTATATTATATATTTTTTTTAGTTTTATCATTCTCTTATCTTAGAAGTTAGAGGGGGGGGGACACACATTTTACCACTTTGGAAGTGTTTCTCGCGCAAACTATTCAGTTTAGAAAAAAATGATATTAGAAACCTCAGTATTATTTTTGAAGACCTATCCATAGATACCCCACACGCATGGGTTGGATGAAAAAAAAAAATTTGAGTTTCAGTTCTATGTATGGGGACCCCCAAAATTGTTTGCTTTTTTTCTATTTTTGTGTGAAAATCTTAATGCGGTTCACAGAATACATCTACTTACAAAGTTTCAACAGTATAGCTCTTATAGTTTCGGAAAAAAGTGGCTGTGACATACGGACGGACAGACAGACAGACAGACAGACAGACAGACAGACAGACAGACAGACAGACATGACGAATCTATAAGGGTTCCGTTTTTTGCCATTTGGCTACGGAACCCTAAAAAGGCAACAGAATAACCTTACATCTTCAAAATTGGCATTAGCCACTCGATTCGCCACACCCCTAAATTCGCTACGCGCCTACTTTCCATAAAACGCATTAAACTGACAACCTGCGGACTTTTCCACGAGGATTGCGATTACATGCTCGTTTTTATTATCCGATGGTTACAGAAATAGATTGAATGTCTTCAAAATGTCAGGTGATTTAGGGAAAAAAAAATCCAATTTTGATTCGGTAGGCCTCTACTTATTAGTCAGTTTGGCTGACGTAGATCTATCTACATTTTGATACAAGTGGAGAAAGTTGGTCCTTGCGACCGAGATGTTATGGAATTGAATGCTGCAGTGCCAAATTTTCGCGTGTATCAAACGACGTTTTTCAACATACGTAAGAAGAAACCAATTAACGGACGTTCACGATTGCCCCGTGGAGGTCGCTTAGCGCCCAGCCTGATACGACATACAATAAATTGTGCTGAGGCCGAGCGCACTTTTCCACGCTAGTGTGGAAAACAGTAAATGGCGTGCCTAAAAGCAGTAGGGAGAAGAGCGTGTTTTCGAGAAAATGTATTGAAAAATAAATGGGCAGTTCGGATTGTTAGCGTGTTGCGAATGTTGTATTTACAGCACTATGAAAATTGCGATCATGAAGCTTTCCAATTATGATAATTCACTCACTGTAGATGTAAATTAAATTAGAATATATAGGTATATATACATATATCAATTATCATTGAATATTCAGAAACTCGTAATATTATGTCTTTAAAAAATAAAAATATAAAAACAGCACCTACTTAACCATACTTACAGCACTTAACCGTAAACGTAACATTTTTAACTCCTTAAAAGCCTTTAGCAAATAATACGCTAAAAAACGATTATACTTATCATAAAAATATCAGTCAGGTAGCTTCTTAAACTCTTCGCACAAAATTAATTTTATGCTCGATCTATCGATTCGATTCGATTCCATTGAAGCTGAATGCGTATAATATCATTGCCAATAAAAAAAAAACTATTGTCTGTGCGTGGGTGTGTATTTTGTCAATATTCAAGAATGGAAGTGAATGGAACGAGTTCTTTTTTCGTTTGATTTTTTTTGCAAAATGAAGTTATGTTTTGCAATGTTGTGCATTGTGGTAGGTTTAAAGGTGCATTGTTAACTTTTGTGAAGCAAAGCGTGTCTAATGTGCAGGATTGCTCGATCATAAATAACACAGGCTCTTCACATTTTAAGTATTTTACCTTTTTGTTGCACTGCAAAAAGTTTTGTTGACAACTCGAACTTGGGAGGAAGACTGTTTAAAAAACTGAAAAAAGTAGGAAAAGTAAAGTACGGAATATGAAGTTTTTGTTGCAATTATCTACCTAAAGAATTACATTGTTTTCAAGGAAACTGGAAAAAGATCTGTAGATATTAATACATACTGATCTTTAAAAATACTCGTTAAAAATTAAAGGCCGAAACTAAAAGAAACAATAAAATAATAATTAATTACATAGTGTTTTAAAAAAATACATACATTTTTTGGAGCGTTAAATAATATGATGGAATTCTTTTTGCGTATTTAAGTATTCCCTTTAGGGCCTTTTATATTTTGACAACTTTAAAAACCTATAACATACCCAAGAATTTTCGAACGCAAAATATCATAATGTGACAAATATGTCATGTCAATATGCCATCTCAATTCTACCATCGGACAACCCGACTTACGACGAGTATGCGTTCCGTCCGGACTAAGCGTTTCGCCTCGTCGCTTATACCGCGTACGCCAAAGGACTGGAACAATTTGCCTGCTACGGTCTTCCCGTCCGATCATAATTTGGGTGTCTTCAAGGCTAGAGTGAATAGGCTCTTAATAAACTAGTGCGCCTCATCATCAGAGATTGCATCACTGCTTACCGTCAGGTCGGATCGCAGTCAAGCACTAGCTTATATCATTTAAAAAAAAATCGCTTACTAAAAAACTAAACTCACTAAATAACTACGTTGTAAGTTTTCTCCACAGACTACAGAAGGCAGCACAACGTCGCGCTTCTCCGCTAAATAATTCAGCAGTCATTAGTCGTGCCTTTGCGCGCTGCGTACACAGCATTGTTCGGCGGCCTCCTGTCTTGTGTGGTGCCCTGGTACTTGGATTGAGCAAACACTACGCTACTGTTAGGATGATGAGTGGAATCTTAGCCAGATGTTATGTTTTTGGGTTTGTAAACACTGTTAATAATTTTGGGATAGATTGATAGTGTGTCTATAGTACCCTACCTACTAATTGAGATTTTTTTGCTGCTTGCTTTTTCGTTTGCAGCTGTTAGTTCAACTAACAGCTGCAAACGAAAAAAATCTACGGGTTCGATGTACTTACCTAATTTTAAAATCTTGGCTTACTTCACTATGTTGCCAGTAATTTCCTTCGCTCAAGATAATCAAATTGACAGTTTTGGTAACTTATTACTCGTATTTTATGGTTTATCAGTTCAATTCAATCACAATTTTTACAATTCTGGTCACATTTGGGTGAGGCCTATATCCAACGGTGGACGTCTTTCAGCTGAAAAAATTATGATTACTATTTTTACACCATTTTTGGCGGGATTTTTTCTAGCTAAGGTCAATGTCTGTTTTAATATTTATTTGCAACTTGATTCCTACTGGATATTGTGATGACTAGACAATGTATGAAATCATTGAAACTGGTGCAATATTTGCAAAATGGACCCTAGCGAAGCTTGCCGAGAAGGTCAGATACATTTGCTGCCAAATACTGTAAAACACATTAGAATGTGTTACATCCACATTCTAATACTTTCACTTAAATTAATAACAGAACTCTAATACGAAAATATGGCTTAAAAGACTTCATAACCAATCCAAAAACGTTAATAAAAAATCTTACGACCATAAATATTACAAAAAAACAATAAAGTCATCTAATGTCATTACCATATTATTTAAATACAAAAAGCAAATAAAAGGCAAAGAATTTCAAGCAAGGAGCCGCGCATCCGTGTCGCAACTACGTTAACATCGCCATAACGGCACAAATTGATTTGTGCGAGCCTGATCGCGCGAGGTTATAATTTTCGCGCCACGCTGAGCGCGAAGCCACGCTGTGCTGCCAACATTACAGATATGTAGGCTTGTTTGCTGAAGCGATAGATCTACTACAACGATAAAAATGTGGTAATTTTACTGTTTGTTATTTTGCACTGTAAATGTAAATTTGTATGTGGTCATTTAAAATTTAAACCTGAGTCACTACCCTGGTTTAGGTTTAAATATAAAGGGAAAAATAAATACGAAAGGAAATTCTTGCAGCGACTGTCGAAATGCCACAATATATCTATGGTCAATCACTGCAACCACATATCAACCCCATTGTATTTTGGACTTTTTGGATAATCGTCGCTTATAGAATGCAATTTTCGTAAAGTAGCTTATTTAGCTGTATTTATTCTCTCGTATAATCTAATCAATGAATTATTTCATCATCATCTATTCGTTAGTTAAAATAATGGCCTAACTTTTCTTAATATCCCATTGGGGACCATATTTTAGTTGACGATACTGTGAGTGTGTGACTGTCTCAAAAAAGGTACCTACAAAAAAAAAACCACGGACTTCAGTGTAAATAAAAACATACAATAAATACAAAATAACTTCAATTTCGGAAGTCGGTGTTTCTATAATAATTTCGTCTCTTCATTATTTAATACATACCTACTTCTTTCATCAGTCAGTCATCGACTACACGTCACTAGAATATAAGTCAATGACTACACGTATAAGCAAAGCAATTTGACTTATTACGACAGTTCTGCTATAATCTTATGAGGAGTTCCATTCTATATCTTCGCAGGTCATCAGCAGATAATAACAATATTTCTATAGGACCAATTTATTCGGCAGTATAATCTTTCAAGCAAAAAACCTTCCGCCTAGAAATCGGTAAACATACATAGATTTAGCCAAGCATATAACCTCCTTATTGTAGTCGGTTAAAAATGCCAAAACTCGATGCCGTCGAAAGCTTGCTGTCATCACAAAATATTTACTCATTTTAAAATCGTCCATTACAGCCATTATCGTAGGTAACAAAGTATCAAAACAAACAACAATAATCTAAAAAGAGCACTTAATTTAATTACCAACTCGTTACATCCAGTATTATGGGATACCCTGCCCTTTGTACGGATCAAAAGCTCCAGCCGGCAGACCCTGGTCTGCTTGTGACGTCACTTTGTGAGCTTATGACCCCAGTCGGCGCGTTCGCTTCACGACAGCTTTTGTTAAAACCGTTTGCCAAACATGTGTAGAGGTGAGTGTGGAGAGTCTGTTTTGAATTTGATCATGACAATTATTATAATTAATTTGTAGTGTTTGGTTGTGTAACTTTCGTTTTTTTTGGAAGTCTGATATACTCCAAGTATAGAGTATTACGCTTTTATTATCCATAGACAAAACCTAGACTACAACTCATAGAATCGTCGACTCACGCCTGTCTTTTGTAAATCTACTTTCAAATTATACGTAAACCGTCATGATTTTGTTGACCAAATTAACACTAAATTAACCGGAGATTACAACAGATTAAATTGAATACGCCAAAACCTCGTATAGACCTCCTATTTCTAAAATGCTATATTACCAGCCATTTTAGGGCGATCGCCTGACAAATCTAGGTATATTTCCTCGACGATATGTTAAAGTAGCCACATTATACCGCTGGCAGGCCGCATGCTGGGTCCCGCGACTGATATATACGTCCGCGACACGACAACACTTCCAAGTATAAAGGTCTAAGTATAACGATAGATTTTGTATACTTGAAAGTTGAAAAAAAAAGCAGAAATAATCTTATAGAGTGACATTCTATCTGCGATAATATAGAAAGAAAACGATAATCGAAGACAAAATTTTAAACTGTAGAATTGTCATCAACTATCAAAAAGTCGTCGACTGTCGAAAACTCATCAACTGTCAAAAAGTCATCGAATGTCAAAAAGTCATCAACTGTCAAAAGACAAACATTTTCAATTGTCGAAAACTTTTCAACTTTTTCAAACATTTTTACAACTGTCAAATGGCGAACATTCCCAAATGACGAAAATCTAATATTTTCCACTGTCGAAGTATATTTTCAACTGTCGATAAGCCAAAAATATTCAACTGTTGAAAAGTCAAAAAAATATGGGCTGATCTACCAAAATGTCGTGTTAATCCCAAACGTTTTTGCGTCTCAACAATCTCTATCGCCAATGGAATGTCACTTTGTCTAGAGCCCCTTGTCATAACATGAAACCGAAATAATCAATCAAGGTGAATCATGACTCACTGATGGACGACCATGACATACATGCACACAGCAAAGGGGTTGGCATTGAATTTAAAGGTTTAGATCTACAACTAGTCACGAAAAATGACAATAGATCGATACATGAAGACTTAATTTCATCATCTCCAATGCCCAACGGTTTTTGTACCACTAAATAATTCTGATTAAGCAATACGAATTATTTGACAGTTGAATTAAATTTTAGAACCATAACAGTTCCACAAAGAGGTAGTTTTGAGGCAACACAAATAAAAACGTAAAAGTTGCCAAAAAAAGTTAAAGACGCAAAATATGCACCAATTAATAAACGCAATGACAATAATAATTGTTTCTGTCTATCTACAATGTCGCGTGTAAGGAGTAATTGTATCTTAGTAAAATCCATCTTTATTTAATAAGGTTGTATAAACATAAAATTATAAGTCATTTTAAAAATGAATTCTTTCACTGCAGATGCATATTAAAAATCTTCTCTGTAGAAATCGAAAAGAATCAATATTGAGCAAAAATTTATTAATGTCAGTCAAAATTTAAGGCAACAAGTTTAGAAGATTTTAAAATTAGACTTTAATTTATTTAAAATCACTGACTTTAATAACGACAGTCTCACTATGTTATTGAAAACCCCTATTATTACTATAAGTCTGCACAGAGCCTTATACCGCCATCTTGTTATTCAATTACATGGCGGGAACACTCGTAAAGTTGTAGCTTTTTGTGTCTCATCACGAAGTATAACATCAGTCTTAAGCCTTGATCACTTTATACGGATTATTTAGAGCAGTGAACGAGAGTTACAACTTGTTGATTTTATCTGAGACTAGAAATATATATGTTGTAGTTATAAAGCAGTTAATCTTTCCTAAATATATCAAATGTTTCAGACTAAAAAAATTGTACGTGCTCAAAGAATTTTTCTCCGCCTTTCCTAAGTTATTAACAACGCACACCAGTTTCTTTTTTAGTACTTTTCTGTCCTGGTTATCTTCATGTAGATACTTAAGATGTTTTTTTAATGGTTTTGTTCAAGAAAATTTAAATAAATATTTTTACATAATCTTCCGCCAAACTGCAGAACAGTTTGTTTGTTCGTTGTAGTGTTCTCGTAGATAGTCTTCTTGAGTTACTAATTGACAAAGACATTATACTCGAAACGTAGTGAGAAGTAAATTTTTAAGGGCACTCGCCCTTAAAAATTTACTTACACTAATTACGCCCACGGTCAGCATAAATAGCACTCGTGCACAATTCGATTGTCTGACCGCCTCCGCGATGTAGTAAAAAAGAATTGAGATGTTCAAAGTCTTCAAAGTAACATCTTGTTTCCTAGAAGTTGTCGTGTCGGAAAACTAACGGTCACTCATTTCCAAGTCTTGGATCTGACTTCATATAATAGTCAGTATCCGAAGAGAATCCATCGTTGAAATGACAAGACAAGGCGTTGAAGTGAAAAGGGGCACAATTCCTTTCATGTCGAGGAAATAGCTTTTTGGCTTTATTGTATAGCCCTTTGCAATGTTAAATCAAAGGTATCTGAAACTCAAAATACAATCTTGTTGACGTTAGATCTAGATAAAGAGTTTTAGCTGAGAATGATGGATTTAATTTATTTAGACCATTTTGCGGACCGCATATTATATAGATCATGGACGCACGTCCATTGTCCATTCCATAGACAGTTAACTGCAATTAAATCCTCTTCTTCCGATATTAACGCCGATTCTCTTGTACACTTATTTCAATTTAAAAACTTATTTTAAACTATCGCTTCCTTTTACTAATCGTTAAAACTAGTAAAATTGTTGCTATCTTCTTTTATACGTTACTATTGTGCACAAGAGAATCGGCGCCATTCTCAAAAATTTCCACCTTGATTTAATTTGTCAATACCAACTGCTACATCTTTTTTGTGCAACTATCCATATATCTTAGTACCCCATCAAACAATATATCAATATGTTTTTAACATTTTGTCCATGTCCAGACACATGTACTCGGTACACGCTACCGACCCACGCTGGGCGCATGTTCGGTGTAGCGAATAATTGAATTCCTGCCATTATAGTTATAATGTTCGTATTAATTTTACCGGAGCCATGAAATATACAGGTGTTTGCCAAGTAGGCTTTATAAAGAATTAATTTGTGAGGAAGAAGTGGCTGATTAATATGTTTGCCATCGGATGGAAATGGATTTATTTTGTGTTGAAGTAAATAAAATAATCACACTGCTAAGTGTGATTATTTTGAATATTTCAAAATAGGTAGTGGACAAGATGCAAAAAAAAAATACTGGCTGTAAACTCATAATTAGAAATATAATAAAAAAAGAAAAATGAAAAAAAAATAGACCTATCTTAATAAATTTACTAGATAAATAATGAACTGCATATTTCCAACATCGTCCAAGAAAGCTCTCATTCAAATGATTCATGCATTTCCATGAATTACCGTTCCCATGTGAATGTTTTCACACACCATTTGGTAGTTAAGTTTTTGTAAACAGTGCCATCTGTCAACTGTGTGCGAACCGTAAATGATGAGTTAAAAACTACAACATGTTTTATTCATCGGTAGAAGAGGGTACATCACTATGGATTCATCGAAAATGCACGTTAAAATTCTAGTTTAGTGAAAATTCTTTCATAACAATCAGCTTTTAAACTATTAAATGATTGAAGCAAAAAAGATTTTGCAAGGTTTGCAAATATCGAAGCAAAAAAAAAGTACTTTCTACTAAATAAAAACACAACTGTAAGCATACAAGAACTACAAAATTAACATCTCGGTAATGCTGGGTTTAATGTAAGAAGATCTTTAAAGCTATATTATATTGGTATATACTCTTACTTTTAATAGAAACGATTAACAGCCAAACAAAAACTATAACAATCAACAAATCCAGGCTAAAAACAAAAACACAAAGCCATATAAATAAACCATCGACACCTCCTAGCACAACTCTGCTCCTAGTAGTTCTCCAAACGCTGACAGATGGTGAGCCGGCGGCGCTACGCGACCGCGCAATCATATCCATATATTTGACACACACTACACCACGGCAGCATACGCTAATTCATAAATCTGTAACGATCATTGTCAGAACAAGGAAGAAGGGTGAATTTTTACTGCAGTTTGATTGATTGGTAAAACATATACCGGGGATGATAGTGAGGTATTTGATTGAGATGATTCTGGTATAGGGGCTGTGCTTAAATCACAGTGTAACGTCATCAAAGAAACTGTGAATAACTGCGAGTATATATCTACACTAATCATTATATAACTATTTCCGCTTTTTGTGGAGCGAAAAACAGAGATAATTAATCGGCCTTAGTAGGCCCCGTTAATGAATATGTTCAGAAGTTAATTGAATGGTCAAATAGGTAAAGGAAAGAAATAGTCAAAGTTGCTGTAATCATGTGTAGCTGAACTTATGATATAGAGCCATCAAGAAAACACCTCACACGTGGTAGACAGATGACCTAATGAGATTCGCGGGAATCCAATGGATGCAAAACATTTAAGCAAGGCCTATATCCAACAGTGGACGTCTTTCGACTGAAATGAAGATGACGATATATACAAGTTGCAGAAGAGGAACAAATAGAGTATTGTATTCTGTATGAACTTTACGTTGTCAACAATCAGGTAGAGTAGACGAACTTAATATAGCTGCAATAATAGTCTCAATCATCATCAAACAAAAATCATTACCGAACAATTAAGTCCAGTCAGATAATGAATTTCCAAATGTAACCACTAGTGGCGTTCAAATAGCGTCACCCCCTATTTCCTCTTCGAGGGTGACAACCGATGCAAGGGTGCTCGCGGTGATTATACACGTACCGATAGAACGCATTATGCATGAATAACGCACGTTATCGGACTATAATAAAATTATTCAAATAAACAGACACTTACTATAGTTACTATAGGTACAGGTGGCTAAGAAAAATGACTTTCTGTTAGGTAAGTTGTTAGACGATTTCCCACTTGAAAAAATGAGCCAATTATTGGGTCCACTTAAACGCAAATACCTACGTTAGTCCGACCAGATCCGCACCGCTCTTGACTCTACGATGTACAATACCCTTCACACCGCCAGAGACAGGAACAGATGGAGGAATATCATAAGGTTTAGAGTGATGAAACAGGGAAGTCACGACCCTCAGCATTGAAGAATACGACGCAGGGAGGAGAAAACGCAAAGTGACATCACAGTAGACTAAGGTGAAGGAGGAAAGATGAGCTGGACAACTACCAGAGGGACGGGTTTGGAAAAGGAAGAGGAAGGCCTTCGCCCAGTAGTGGAACATAATAGGCAACAAGAAAAACAGTCAAAGAAACCTTTTACTAATAAATAAAAAAGAACAAACGAAAAATTATTTAACTTTTATTTTTTGATTGATTGATTTTAGAATCCTGCTTCCATACCTCATCACCACACTCCCAATTATTTATTCAAGACATTGCAAATTGTCGATGGTGCGCCCCACAGGTCATTGTTTTAGAACAACACTACAAAAGAGGTCTTAATCACTTGCGATGTAGAGGGTAAAGCTTACCAAATATTCTAACATGTGTTACTGATGTCAGTCATGGGTTTATTCTGGTTCAAAGAATTGTCAAACTTAAGTAGCAATGGGCAAGGCATTTTGCACGCAGAACAGATGGTCGATGGGGACGAAAGGTTCTGGAGTGACGACCACGTACCGGAAGACGCAGCGTTAGAAGGCCTTCCACAAGGTGGACCGATGATCTGGTGAGGGTTGCGGGAATCTAATAGATGCGAGATGCACAGGACCGGTCGTTGTGGCGACGTTTGGGGGAAGTCTATGTCCAACAGTGGACGTCTTTCGGCTGAATTTATGATAATGACAAAGGTTCTGAGCGGGAAAAACGATATAGATAAGTACTTACTGAATTTCGTTTGCTCTTTATATAAAGTTTTCAGATTACCTGCTACGTCAGCTCGATAAGAAGAAAATTCTTGAAATACGAGTAGATAAATAATAATAATAATTTTCTTGTCTAAGTATTTATTTGATATTCTTTAATTCTTCATTATTTATTGTACACAAAGAGATTACATAATATGTAGAGATACAGACAGTTCACGTACAAATGCGAGCTTAACTCAGCAATGAAATTAAATAAGCTTCTTTGAAATTAATTTCAAAATAGGTCGTATTTATATGTGACAAAGTAGCAAGTGCGATAGTCCGCCAACACAAATGAGGTCAGTTCTAAAAGAAACTATTTGTATAAAAAAATTACCTCAGTTTTAGATGATATCAAAAATTGAAATCATTAAAAAAGATAACAACAATTTAAGTTAGTTTTTCAGAACATCAAAAATTTAAGTCAGTTTTAAAGTATATCAAAAATTAAGGAAAATTTTAGTGGATATCTTAAAAAATTAAGGTCAGTTTTTAGTGGACATCAAAAATTGATCTTAACATCTTAATTCTTTATTGTACACACAAAAACTTTACATTCATAATTGACAATTCATGTACAAAGGCGAGCGTAACTCAACAATGAGTTTTCTCCCAGCAAACCTTTAAGTGACAGAGAGAGAGATCACATTCTAGCAATTCCATTCCATTTGATGCCAGTTTTTACTTTTTAATATCAAAAACCTTAATTAAAATTCATGCCTCATTTACGAAAATATTTACCTCTTTTCCGCAAATACACAAAAGGCAGAATGAGAACCTGCATCGTTGACGTTCAACTTAACAGTCGAACAAGATTCTAACATTAATTTCTTCTTCAAAAACCTTTAGTCCAAGATCCCAGGGACGCCAGACGCCACGTATTTTCTGACGAAAGAAATGTTGACGATTGGGTACTGTTAGTATGTACTAAGAACGCATGCCTACCTGCTAGCTTGCTTAAACGGCCAATTTTCAGGTATCAGGTAATCAAGGTACATAAAATCATTACTTGTTTACTTCACGTAAATTCTCCAAGCCGATTTTTACGTATATTTTTGGCAATATCTTTAAAATCTAGTCGTCAATACTCCCAGACACATTCCGTGGGCTGTATTGCTTTACAGACGCTTTAAAACTCAAAAATTATGACTTAAGTTCACGTAAATTCTCATGCTTGATTTCTATATACATATGTTCACCAGACAACTATTTTTATTTGATATGAGTAAACTGTTAGAGAGTGAAAATGAGAGAGAAAGCTTCGTCAGAAAATACGTGACGTCTGGCGGCCCTGGGATCTTACTCTACTTCAATTTGCATCAATAAAATAGGTCGAGGTTACTTTTTAATATAAACTACATTAAAAAGTAACATAATCGACCTATTTTTAAAAACAGAAGCGTTACGACCACATCAATATGTCGGAATAATATTCCAAATTCAAAATATCGGTCGGTAGCGGCGGCGGCTCTCGGTGGGGTGTCCACTCCCCGTCGCGCGCGTAACAAGCATGTTGCTTGTAGTCGGGATGTTGGCACCACTGGCGCACCACTGTTAAGTTGCCGGATTGAGACGTTTGCGTATGCATGGAATTGTTTAATTAATTAGGAAGTTGAAGAGGAATTATGTAAACTTCTGTCATGTAGCCGCTGTAGTAGGTACATATGTAACTGGCTGTGTGGTGATATATAAGTATGCCTGTATTATTTTGAGACACAGAGGTAACCACAGCGGGATTCACATTCGGCAACTATGGCTCCGAAACCTAAGGAACACGGTTGGGTTTTTGGCAGTAAAAGACGTTTTTTAGTGTTCCGTACTTCACAAGGAAAAACGGAACCCTTATTAGGATCACTTTGTTGTCCGTCCATCTGTCTATCTGTCTGTCTCTGAAGACCTTATAGCAACTAGCAAGGTCCTATAGCACAGGTACCTATAGGAATAAATCTGAAAATTTGTTGTTATTTGTTTCTTTTTAGGGTTCCGTAGCCAAATGGCAAAAAACGGAACCCTTATAGATTCGTCATGTCTGTCTGTCTGTCTGTCTGTCTGTCTGTCTGTCTGTCTGTCCGTCCGTCCGTATGTCACAGCCACTTTTTTCCGAAACTGTAAGAGCTATACTGTTGAAACTTTGTAAGTAGATGTATTCTGTGAACCGCATTAAGATTTTCACACAAAAATAGAAAAAAATCAATAAATTTTGGGGGTCCCCATACATAGAACTGAAACTCAAAAATTTTTTTTTCGTCAAACCCATGCGTGTGGGGTATCCTATGGATAGGTCTTCAAAAATGATACTGAGGTTTCTAATATCAATTTTTTCTAAACTGAATAGTTTGCGCGAGAGACACTTCCAAAGTGGTAAAATGTGTGTCCCCCCCCCCTCTAACTTCCAAGATAAGAGAATGATAAAACTAAAAAAAATATATGATGTACATTACTATAAAAACTATCAACGAAAATTGGTTTGAACGAAATCCAGTAAGTAGTTTTTTTTTAATGCGTCATAAACCGAAAAAAATACACTATTATTAAAACATCGATCAAAGTTACAACACATTACAAGAACTTTTATATTATGTTACTTGCTGCTACGGAACCCTTCATGGGCGAGTCCGACTCGCACTTGGCCGGTTTTTTTTTATTATGGAGCGAAGCCGCGCGGGCAAAAGCTAGAACATCTTTATTTCTGTTCATTAAGTTATTTTGTGTTTTTGATGCGAAATTATTTTATTTTAATATTGTAATTAATATTATTCATTTCTTTAACTAATTTAATTGGCCTTTGGCCGTGTTATGTTAAAGTAAAATAAATAAATTGTGATTATACTTTTCTACGCCGCTAAATTTTAATCGTTTTAATCCCGTGGAGGGTCGATCCGGTACATGAAACACTATCGATTTGTAAAGATATAATTTTATCTTTACAAATCGATAGTGTTTCATGTACTGTAAAAATAAAGTACCTTTTTTCAAAACTCGTACTAATTTACGTACGTAATTAATATCTTTAAGAAAACGTCAGCTGAGCGAGTTCAATGACCTATACATAGTCGGCGTTGCGTACAAACTACCTACAGGTAAAAAATTTCACGTTAATAAATGAATTTGAATTTAAAAACGTCAGAACCTATTGCACGACTCAACTATAAAAAAATTATCAATAACACTGCCGTACCGGACCCTACAGTTGAACATTACGTAAATGCGGTTAAACAAGAAATTGATTGGAAAGGCGCTGAATTTGTCTCTGGAGCCTGGTTTCCAATTAATAAGGAACCCAGCGTATCACAAAAGAGTCATCTTAGTCGATGGCCTTAGATAGCTTGCCCTATCTGCGAATATACCAGCTTTAGGCCAACTTTGACGGTTAGATCGTTTAAACAAGTTAAGGATCAAAGGCAATGCTGCCAAAACTAGCTATAGTGCAACGTCCCCTCGCATTCTGCCATTAAGTAATGAATGATCGCTGTAATCCCTCCGCCATAGGATGCAGTCGCGTTCAGTTTGAGTAAATAACCGCGGGCTAGACCGAACGCACTCGCCAAACTGGGGAGATTTGAATTTCGAATTTAGTTTTTTTTTCTCGCAGCTAAAGGATTAATGACTTGTCTGTTACGTCGGTTTAGTGAAAGAGCTCTTTTGTGTTGCCTATGTGGATGTCTATTAAAAAAAGGCTTTACTGTATTTTTTTTAAACTATAGACTGTTCTAAAGTCAAACGAAATTATGTAGGGTACATACACACTATACACCGTCCACGTTTCAGACACAATCATTATCCTATGACAACACTTTTGTAAATGCTTAAACTAATACTAACGATTCTGCTTCAAACGAATAAAAAAAGCATTTTGTTTAAAAGAATCGCAAACCTCTAAAAGAATTCTAAATTAAAAAAAAAAACGGAATGCGCACCAATACCTATTCGTGAATTGTTTCTACCAACCTCCAGCTGCGAAGCAACCGTTTCCCGCCAACATATTCGAAAAAAGAATAGGTTTTATTTTTAATTGGAACATATTCGAATATCGGTACTTCAGCTAGCAATGGGTTCTTTATGGTGTCGAGGGGAGCGTATTAGCCTGAAGCTATTTAGTTTAGAGAGAGTATTGAAATAAGAAAATCTGCCCCCTGTAATAACTTGGCTATAGCGCGGGAGTTCGTTTGCTAGTTACCGTTTATCAACTATTGTTGTTTTAACAACTTGACGTTACCGCTGGTAGATGTGCAATAGCATTAGCCATAATCTCCTGTCGATGGGCTGGGAGAAAAAAAAAAACTATTGTTGTCAGCAAGACCTTATATACCTACTTAAGTTAGAAGGTACTATATAGTAAAATGTAAAACATATACTGATATTTTCACGGTTTTATAGTAATAAAGTACCTAGTACTGTAAATAGTAGGAACGTATTTTTTTTTATTGTTTGTAGTAACGGCAATTGAAAAAAGTGTCCATGGATTTTCTGCACATTTTTCTTCATAGAAATCTGCTTTGGAATGTGAATTAGTTGTCAATGTTGACAATTCAAAAAGTGGTGAATGATTTAATTGAAACAAATGCTTTGAAACACAATAGGCGAGGCAGAAGCAAATCAGCAAGCTTCGCAGGTACTAGGCGCACAGTTATACTAAATGTAGAGATAAGCATGCATCATCATCTTCTGTACTATCCTCGATATTGCTTCTGTGATATTGGTCTACTTTATAAGTAACACTAGCTTCTGCCCACGGCTTCGCCCGCGCACATAAGATATAGCCTATGTCACTCAGAAATAAACCAGCTTTTTATCAGTGAAAAAAATTTAAGCAATCGGACCAGTACTTTCAGAGATTACCTCCTACAAACGAAAAAAATAAATAAAAATCTAACTTGGCTTACCTCTTTATAATATATATAATAATTTCGAATGTGTACATTTCAAATCTATGCAGTTTTTTGCTGCCATCTAGATTACATCTTTGGCTACAGTTAGACTTATTTGAACTGTGACTTATAATTTATTTAAATCCTCCTATCCGACAGAAAATACAAGGATAACATAAACTTATCACAGGAATAAGAATAGACTTATGATCCAGTCTTGAGCGAGTGGGGCAATAAATAGCCCATTACTCGCTAGGCGCACAATAGGCGAGGCCAGAAGCAAATCAGCAAGCGATGGGTACCAGGCGCGCAGATATACAAGGTAGTAGAGGTGAGCGGAGGGCGGGGGGCGGTAGGCGATCCGTCAACGGCTCGCGGCGGTCACGACGACCGACGACCTAAGCCGACGGACACACCGATTGCGGGGCTATCACTTTTTGGCAAATTTCTCTACACCGAATTTAGAGAGATTTCTGTGAGAAGGTAAGTTTTTTATAAATTGGTCTCTTTTACAGGATCGGAAATTCTACCAGATAGTGAGTAGGGTACAAATAGGTACGTATGTTCAGGATGTGAAACAGATGACCCATCAAAAATGCTTCAGAAAACGTTTGTACCAAGCGTACAAAATACGAAGCTTGGTTTGTACCTAGTTATAAAAATTTTGGTCAATAATCTTCAATCTGATGAAATCTAATACTGGAAATTTTTCCTTTTCTTTCTCTCCATCACACGTCTTTTATCTCGATTCTCGACTACTTCCCTCCAGCTACCAATAGCATAACAAAACTACTTCCATATGCAAATAATTAATTCCCAACTGAACATAAGCCCGTCAAGATGCTTTTGTCACGGAAAAACAATAAATTGAAAATTTTATTGCTCGCATAAACCAGTGTGCACTCACCCGCTTCAGGCGCGCGACTGCTCGCTCGCGTGCCAGTAATTGCCCAGCGTTCCTTTTTTGAATAACTATCACGACTTTTTCGCTCCAAATACTCTTTTCTTTAGCTTTTGGTTGTCCAAGGTATGCCATGCATGCAGTCAGACCGATGTGTTCGGATATTTCAGGCATTTTGCGTATAATCAGTGCTGTTATGGGTGTTCCTTTGCCTCGTTCTCTGTTTAAGGGCTTTTTGAGAGTCGAAACGTCCTTAGGTTTTTTTTTTTGGGGATAATACTTTGTACGATCGCCTTTTGTTTCGTGTGAATTTTGAAATGGATGCAGAACTGTTTGTTACGGAGTGGTTTTGATTGAGAAATTATAGCATATCTTAATGTGGTTGAATGAGAGAGGCCAAATAAGAATGAATAGATAATGAATGAGGCAGTCTTCGTATCATTATAAGAATGAAATGGTTGTCAGTGATAGGTGATAGTGTGTTAGTTGCAGGACGGAATGGAGGAAGAAAACGTGTTGCGCCGACAAAGTAATATGGCACAATAGCAGAAAAAAAGCTTTCAGAGTCAAAGTCGAAGCTTTTCTACTTATTGTTTACTACGCCCACAACTAAATTTACCTCATTTAATCCACATGGAGTATAATACCAATTTTATTTATTTGACAGTCCAGAAAGCTGTTTTCCCACAAGATCTGGCTTTAATACTCTAGCTGTAGATTTACAGGAAGAGATAATTTCATCAGAAATAAGAACTACCTTTGTTTTCTTTTCTGTTGCCTTCTTCTTATCTATTTACACTAAAGCCGAAAGCTTGTATACATATGTTTCTGTGTGTAAGTTACTCCTTCCGCTCAAACGAATGAACCTGTTCTGTATCCTGTCCATGTGTCCTGGAATGGCCAAAATTTGCTACTTTCACATAGATAAAACCGCAGGCAGATGATTTATATGATGTGTAGTGTACTGTACATTAATTGTTATACAGATAACTACAAACCAAACTAACATTTTTTACCAAAAAGGTTATATTGTTAAGTTTTCTTCAAGCATCAAAGAGTTTGTACTCCTCAAAATGTTGCCAACCTTTGAAATACCTATTATTATGAAAGTAAACATTATGGTATCTTTGTTATTATTTTAGTTTCTGTTTAGTTTAGTCAGTGAAGTGAAGTTTGAGGTTTCCTTCTCCAATAATAACAGTTACATGGAATTCTAACTAATAGGGGTTTCTTAGATTATAGTACCAAGGTTTAATTTTGAAGGTTTGATTCCTTGTTGAATATTATTAGATATTCTACGTAATGTTGCTTATACCTTCGTAAGATGTATTGTTTGAGAAGGTAAGATATTATTTACCCAGTTCCTGGAAAATCTACTCTAATAATAATTGTAAAGAGGTAAAGTTGGTTTTTATGTTTGTAGGAGGTAATCTCTGAAAGTACTGATCCGCTTGCTTTGCACCGATCGCGATAGAAAGCTGCTTTATTCCTGAGTGACAGGCTATATTTTAAGAAGGTACGCGGATGAAGTCGTGGGCAAAAGCTAGTAAGCGTCACTACCGTCACGATAAGATCGGTTGTTAAAAGTTGAGTAAGAGATAAGATCGGTTGTTAAAAAGTGCTTCAATTTTACAGAATCATAGTAGTTAGAGATCGACCCAAAAATCTGTTTCAGATTCGGCGAAGTTTCGGCTGGGGTTGGGTTTCGGCTAAGTGACCAAATATTCGGCTTGACCGAAACTAGCATTTAGATTAAGCAATGTTTGACAAGGTAGATCTGTAAATGGGTATCCATCTTAAAACATCAAGATTCCTTAATATCTCGGAAAGCACCTTTTATTAAACCCCAAGCTAACGCCGGCGTTCGCGCACCTATTGTCTTTCTATTGTGTCTGTAATTTCCACGATTGAAAGATTAAGCCGTTGATCCTGACATTCATTTGACTGGCCTGTTGGTCTAGTGGTTAGTGGCCCTGACTGCTATGCCGGAGATCGTGGGTTCGATTCCCACCCAAGACAAATGTTTGTGTGATGAACACGATCATTTGTTCTGTGTCTGGGTGTAATCTTAAAAAATTACTTATATATTTCTAAATACATCATCTATAATATGTATGTATTTATAAATATATAAGTAAGTACATTTATCAGTTGTCTCGTACTCATAACAAGCTCTGCTTAGCTTGAGACTAGACGTCGTTGTGTGATAGTTGTGGAATATATTTAATATATAATTTGTAAATCATTGACAGACAAATCTACAAATCCGTGATAAGATCTGTCATAGGTACTGTATGGATCAGAATGTTGGGCCGTGAAAAAGTCGTTGAAAAAAGATTGCATGCAGCGGAGATGAGAATGTTGAGATGGATGTGTGGTGTGACGAGAATGGATAAAATGAGAAATGAGTCTATTGGAGGCAGTTTGAAAGTGGCACCAGTGACTGAAAGGTTGAAGGGGAATCCTTTGTCTTGGTATGGTCGTGTAGAAGAGGGATGAAGTGCATGTTGCTAAAAGATTTATGAGTAGGTAACACGTGAGGTGGATGTTAATGGAGAAGTAGTGGGAGGCCAAAAAAAAAGATGAATGGATTGTGTGAAGAGTACCTATTATGAGTGTTGTGATGTGAGTGTTGAGTTATTAGTGATAGTATGGCGAGTGACAGGACAGAATGGAAGAAAAAATGTGTTGCGCCGACCCCAAATAAGATGAGACAAGGGCAGAAAGATGATGAGTCGTCACAGGTATCAGAAGCCGGAAAGTCTGACCATCCGTCTATCCAAGGAGGATCGTGTTGCCCAGTAACTGGGTTGAGGCCGCATCCTGTTAGACTGGAAGCCGACCCCAAGTCAGTTCACCGTAGGCGCGGGCTTGCGGACGGCGAGTAATGGGTAGCTTGCTGTCCGACCGTCCGGTAACTGTCCGGACCGAGCCCAAGTCGTCGACTGTGTGTCGCGTACTGTTCCCGCGCGCCTCAAGGAGTTGTCAGCAACAGCAGGGGCCCAGCTAGGTCAAAGTCTACTGGGGCCAACGGTCATGTTCCGAAAGGGAGGCTCGTCCCAGATATAAAGGGCAACGAAGGAACGGGGTGAGTCAGTAAGAGTCTGACAATATCTCCCGCTCCGCCCAAGGGCTGGGGCATGTTATCTGGATGATTTTGACCTACCGAAAATAAAAGGTAGTTGGGAATAGATTAGAGAGATGATGATGTAATGTAACAATTATTTTTTCTAAGTAAGTTTTCGAAAAATAAAACAGAATCATTTTTCTTTTCGAAACATTTTTGCTAATTAAAAGACGAGATGATTTTCTAATTCACTTTGGCTGAATACATCCCCTTTAAAGATCAAAGAAAGATTAAATGCTGTCCAAATAATATTACTGTTTAATTCTTTGTGATCAGGGAGGGGACAGGGGTCATATCGATAAAGTTAAAAAATATTGTTTAAAGTTTTCTTTGTAGGATTCCGTAAAAAGGATATAGTTTCCGTAAGTAGGCTATAGTTTTTACATGCGCAAGCGAAGCTATAGCTTCAAGAACTAAGAGCTTCATGCCTTTTTTAGAGGGTTGAGCGTCTGTTCTTGGACTAGCCTTAAAAAAAGGCTATAAACCCTCCCAAAAGACCTCAAAAATATCTCAAAAGTAACGCCTGTACAAATGACAGCTGGAAGTATGAAAGCTGGGATTTCTTATTCTATTTAAAATTGTGGCACTATTATTTTTAGTTTATCGATAAAATCACATCACTACCATACTTAAAAAGCAAAATCAGCATGGCGGGGCGCGGTGACCCCCAGCTAATCGGACAATAAGTCCTTTAAGGGGTCCTTGGGCTAATAACAGATTTAGGGGCAATTAATATACATTTTTTTACTCCATTAGTCTTTAGCATGTGTCATTCAGGCTTAAATTCGTAGGAAGAGGGTAAATGATGCGTTGCTGTAGAAACTACTTACGGATTGAGGACTTTTTTATGGAAAGGTAAATCATCCAATGACTTTTCCCGCTATAGGGTGGAGCAGGAGGGCGTGTTCTTACTTTTCTTACTTGTTGTGTGGTGTAGTTTTAGTCAGTAAATGCTACTAGTCACTAGTTTGACTAGTAGCATTTACTGACTAAAACTACACCTATGTTCCTTGTGTACCCTTGCGTTCCAGGACCACGGGTTTTCCTTTTGGAAGCCAACCCGTGGCTCCAGTAGGTAACTGCCCAGCTGTGTCCCCACGACGGATTGAGGGATGCTGGATTGTTCGAAACAGTCTTCGCGGCCTCAGGCCAAGGAAAACGAAGGCAAATTAAGGAAAAAAGGTGGGTTTTGATCAGTAAAAGTCTAACACTCCTTCTCACTCCACCCAAAGCGGGAGAAGTTATTTGATTAAAAAAAATCATGGATTATTCAAGCAGTGTAGTCAGCGATTTTTATTACATATGCATTTTTTTGCTGATATGAAATAAACTTTTATACCTTTTTTTAGGCGAGAAAATAATGATAATCCAATGACATCCTTCGCTCTTGGGCGGAGAGAGAGATAATAGCAGAATTTAACTGACTAAAAACCCACTCCTGTTCCTTCGTTGTCTTTCGTACTGGGACCGAATCTTCATTTCAGAAGCAGACCCTTGGCCCCAGTAGAAACTTATACCTTCATATTTTTTAATATTTAGTTAGGAGTTTTTTTCTACTTGTGTTATGAGCTGTTAATAAGTAATATATTGTAGTTATATTCTGTTATAAATAAAGTTTTAACCTAAAAAAACCTACGTATACGCTAACTTCAACCACACACACCTCACATAAAAAAAACAAATCAATATCTAAGTAATGACTAAAACTTAGTTCCTTGTGAACAAGGGTGCCACAATGGGTCGCGTTTGGGGACAATAGAACCTGTCACCCCCAGCGCCGCCCTAATACGTTGCTATCGAAAATTGTGCCAATTTTAAATCCGAGCGGTTTTGTTTTCTAGTTCCTCTTTAAATGAGCGGAATCTTCTAAGGGCTTTATCATACTAGAGGATAGACTAGCGAGCGTACCCAAAGCGGAGCGGGTACGTAGCAAATACGTTACGGGCGCATAACGAACACGCCACGCGTGCGCAGCGAATTTGTTGCGGATGGAAAGCGATGATGTGGCCGACAAAGGAGCTTACTTGCCTAAAAGCAAGTAAGTGCACTAGAGTTACACAATTTAATTCCGCCAAGTCCGTTCCATCATCGAACCACAAGACGTTGGCGTAACGCCACCGGTACATGGTGGAAATCCCACCTATACGTACAAAGCGTTTTGGGAGTACATTCATTATGCGTACAGCTAAGGAATGGAATTCCCTGCCGGAGTCTATGTTTCCTGATAGCTATAACTTAGGGGTCTTTAAGTCAAGAGTGAATAGATTGCTTCTAGGCAAGCGTGTTCCATCGTCGGCCACATCACCGCTTACCATCAGGTGAGATTGTGGTCAAACGCGAGCCTATCCATTTAAAAAAAAAAGCAACCTATTTACTCTTGACTTTCAGACCCCTAGTTTGTAGTTATCAGGAAACACAATCCAGCAAGAAATTACACTCCTTAGCTGTACGCGTAATGAAAGTGTTCCTAAAACATTTTGTACAAATAAGTGGAAGATCCACCATAATTAGGAGAGAAAAAAACAATTGTATACTTATCTAATGACCCTTCCCAAACCTCACTGGTGACAATAGCACCACATGACCCTAGATACGCCACCCCAGTACGTTGGTACTCATAATTGTGCCAATCTAACGCCGCACTCCGCAGCGGTCGCCTTAACGTGATTATGTATATCTGCGGTGCAATCGATTGTCATGCGTTTTGTTAGGGGTTCGTAACGTGTATTGTCTGTGCGATAAAAGAACCGTCGTGGCGTAAAGGGAAAACAACATTAAAGATTTTAAGTAGCAACACACCCAGCCATCCGTCAAATACCAAACGTCATATCATGTTTGTTTATTATGTTATTTTATTGTGATTTTTAATTGAAATCTTCAGAAATTTGATAAAAAATTTCACTGAGCTGCAAGGGAAATAATATTTAATATATTACAGTTTTGCCAAAGATAACAAATGGCAAATCACACCATTATTGATCAAAACAAAGTCACGAAATTGGGAAACATTGGTATGCTGTTTTTTTGGTACGTAACACTTTTATTTTAATGTTTTTAGACTTCCTAGGTGAACTCCTATCCCTGTTATCTCCAAATATATATAAATTAAACGGAAATTCATTCAAACATGACGATATTTGTTTATTTTGTTTTGGTGAATATTTTCGATGGCTAGTATAAAAAGTATTGATACTTTAAATTTATAATGCATTTCGACTAACTTAGAATATTTCTTTTCAGGCTTGAGTAAGGATACAGTAACTAAAATAAAAAGGGCAAGTGCGAGTCGGAGTCACGCACTGAGGATTCTGTACAAATTTACCTATGAAATCAATTCTCGAATTGAGTTACGAAAATTTTTCCGAATTGCAAAAAACATTTTTTTTTTTTTTGTGACTGATCTACAAATTCACAATTTCCAGATATTTCCCTGTACGTGTTATATGAGACCTTGATTTATGCCAAATTTCAGGATTCTAGGTCTACGTCACCCCTTTGAACTTTCATTCCATTGAGTATCGAAATATATGTTTTTTTGCGACATAACCGACCGTATCTTTTTTTCCTTAACTCAGAAGTCTGATTTTTTCACAACTTCAAAAGACCGCAGATTTGAGTGTATGGTTTTAATTTTAACTCGATACCTCCAAGTGTTCTCGAGATAAAGGGTCTTAACAGATAAACAGACGGACAACCAAGTGATCCCAAGGATCATAAATACGAGATGATCCCTTACAGGCTAAATAGATTTTTTACGAAGCAACATTACAAATTCTGAAGTGTACTTTATTTTCATAGTCATTAAGTTCATATTTTTCATTGATTAGCAAAAGGGAAAAATGTACCGAGGTAGACAACGAGATAGTGGTAGTGTGTCCCATTTTTACCTTTAAATTTAACTAGGATAAACATAAACTTGCTGCTAGCTACAATATTCCAGTCTGTGATAATAAACCGATCCCAGTCAAAGTGATAGAACCATTTTCGTTGGAACTGGGTACGTGGTCGTTGGTGGAACCTACCTAGATAGGCAGTACAGCAGTTTCTTCACGCTATTTTCCTTTACCGGTTCGTGTTTGCATTTAAATGTTCATCATCATTACAATCGAAAGACGTCCACTATTCGACATAGGCCTCCCCCTGGTGTCGCTACAACTAACGGCATTACGCAAAAACTTATAAACGGATGAATTTAATATAAACGTTGCAATAATATAGCTTATAACCTAAATTTATGCTAAGTTTCATCACGTGAGCAAGTTCAATAAATAGGCTACTAATATTATAAATGTGAAAGTTTGTGAAGATGGATGCAGGTACTCGTATCTCGTATTGTATGGATATGTTGCGCAAAAACTACTAGACAGATGAACTTAATCATAAACATTGCAAAAACTGCAAAGTTATAGCACATAAGTTATAACTTTGCAGTTTTATTAGGTGAACAAATGCAGCCAATACGATAATTTTTATTATAGGGTGAAGCGGCTGGAAGAAGTTAGTCTAACATAGTTTCAAAATATCAAGATTTAACAGTCGCACTATAATGACGTCACAATGTTGCTTACATAACAAAAACGATATTTATCTACAGCAGCGCCCTCAAATCCCACGACGGTTTACTTTCCGCACAGACTCTAATATAGATTTTTAGTGATGCTTTTTTGTTTCGTAGTAATCATACAAAATTCTTTGTTGGTACGTAATATGTATAGCAAGGGAAATAATGTAAAGAAATGTCTTGAAACTGTCAAAGGGTTTTTTTTTGGTGTGTATGAATCATCCAAATGACATCCCCCGCCTTTGGGTGGAGCGGGAAATAGTGTTAGACTCTTAATAACTAAACCACACCGTTCCTTCGTGCCTTTCATACCGGGGGTCTTAGAGTCCTCTGATTGGTAGTTCGTTGATGTCTTTTTCACTATAACATAATTGGCTAATAATTCAAGATCTAAAAGCGAATTATCACTCACTGATTAATCACGAAATCTCAGAAACACTTAAAATTTGACAGGTAGGTTCCTTATAGGTGGAGTAGACATCCACTAAGAATGGGTTATTCAAAACACCACCCCTAAAGGAATGGCTTCGTTTTATCCCCATAGGGGATGAATTTCGGAAAATCCGTTCTTAGAACTCGCCTACGTTTTAAAAGAAAGCCTTGTGCAAAATTTCAGCCCTAGTCCCAGCAATATCGCCTATGGGTTGATATGTCAGTCAGTCAGTTTCTCTTTTTATATAAAGGTGTAAGGGACAGCCCTCCACAAACTTGGGGCTTGCTCAGTAGACGAAACTGAACAACATTCCACTATTTTTTTTTTTCAGGAATTTTTGTGGGAAGTTGTTCAGTTTCGTCTACTCAGCAAGCCCTTAAAGTTTGTGGAGGGCTGTCCCTTACACCTTGTATATATAGATTTGTTTATCAGTTGTCTAGTAGTACCACAAGCTCATCACAAACTCTGCTTCGTTTGGAACTAGATGGCATTGCGTGAAAGTTTTGTAATATTATTTTTATTGTTATTAAATTCCGGCCACCACATGAAAACTTAATCGTAACGCCATAGACAAGCAACTCATCACGCACAGACAGCTATTTATTCAGCCAATAGAGACAAAGCATAGAGAAAGCCGGCGTGTAATAACTGCTTATAAATCATCCGTTATCTATGACATATCGACAGTCGATGTATCGACGGCCCGCCACTAAAAGTTAGCGCGTGGGCTAGTGAGATGTTAGGCCAGGGAAGGGAAATAGACATGGGGCCATATTTCCATGATAAAGATCGATGTTATTAATTAGGACAGTATGATAGACGATTTTCTTGTCTATTGCAAGAATTACTGGTCATATAGAGATGGACTAGAAATGGCTGAGTTCAATGAAAGAGTGAGGCAATTTTAATTTCACTTTTCGTCAAAACATTAAAAAAAAAAATCTGTCATGTGTCTTTCTTCGTCATAGTTGTTTTCACATTAGACGATATCTTATTTTTTTCTTTTGACTTATTTATTACTACCAATATTGGAGCCTATGTTTAACAAACTTCCAAAAAAAGGGGGAGGTTATCAATTCGGTTGTATTTTTTGTTACCTAAGAACTTCGTCGTTTATGGACCGATTTGCAATCGATGATTATGATGGGATCCATGAAGAATCGTGGGAACTCCTTAAATATTATGCTATAGTGGCAGAAAAATCAGAGAATAATGGCAAGAATGGACTAGTTTTTAAAAGTAAGTCGATATGTTCACGACCTGCCCTGGTCAAGACCTGCCACACCGGGGGGGAGACCTGTACCACCACGTGGCTTTCGTGTGGGTTTCGTGCTCGCCGGCGGTATGTAGTAGAGCAACATAAAAACACATTAAAGGAGTGTTTAGAGGTATAAGGAACCGGGTGTAAAGTCCCACAAACCTTTGAAAAGGGAGGAATCTCCGACCAGACGGATATTTTTAGACGGACAAGTCAGACAGAACACTCGAAGGAAAGATTTCCCTAATTTTATCCAACCGAAATTAAATGTGGTTAACCACAGTACCAGGGCCCCAAGTCTGCTATTACAATAGTGTCAGAATGGCCTATCATTGATGTCATAATTGTCGATTTTGACAAGTTTGGTAATCTACTAATATAATGGCGTCATTATGACTTTCCAATGGTCAACCACTGACACTCCATTGAAAGAAGTGGCTTAAAATGGTAATCTCGTACATAATGACAAATAAATATTTGACGTTTGTGGTAATCTGCTAAAACTTTGACAGTTTATTTGATCAGTGTTTGACCATTAGAACGTTGTTGTGCAGTTATTGGTTTTAATATACTCGAAATTATCATTCTACCAAAATTCTATTACAAGACCATTGACCGATCAATGATCGATCATTATGAATTAGCAGATTAGGAACTTTTATCAAAATGACAATGGGATCGTGTTAGAATGACGAATGTATAAAAATAGCAGACTTGGGCCCCTGGTATCAGTCAGTCTTGCTATACAGCAACTTACCCGCAGAATTTAAAATCATAAATAGTGTAAAATTCAAAAACAAACTCAAGGTCTACTTATTGGGGAAGGGCTATTACAGTGTTGATGAATTTCTAGAGGATAAACGACAATAATTTTGACATTATTAAAAAAAAAAATGTTTTTTTGATTTTCATTATTAATTTATCTTTGACATTGAACTTTTTCTTTTGACTTGGAATGATTTGGACATTATTATTTCGACATTTATTTCTTTGTTTCACCGCTGACATTATTGATGACATGACTGGTTTGGGCAACTGCCCGAGAAATGATTTCGGGCGTTTGTATGTGTTCAGATTGCGCAGAGAACTCTAATTGTACGATGCAGAATTTCGTAGTTTAGTTCTTATGTGGCGTCATAGATGTCGCTACTTGTGTACTATACTTAGTTTGTACAGGACTGTATTGTGAACTAAGACAGTTCAAATGCGGTTGCCTGCGAGGTTACCATTTCGTTTTAAAGCAATTTCCAACAAAAGTATTCTACAATTTTCTACATTTATACTACCACTGGAACCTGGCCAGCCTAGGAGTGCTATTCTCTAAGAAAACAGCCTTGAGCTCAGCGCTGGCACAGCGACGAGTCGTGAGCGCAGTACATTTAATTAACAACCCTATTCTCCTTTACTTTGGATTGTTAATTCAATGTGCCAGCACTGTGCTCAAGGCTGCCGCGGCCGCACGCGTGTGTGAGCGCACCTCTTCACGCCCCAGCCACCGAGACACCGACGCCGACTACCAGCTATGGTAGACGCGGGCTTGAAGACGAGGAGCAATGGGTAACTCAACGTCCGACCGTCGTCAACAGCGCGTAATGGTCCACGCGCTCGACTACTAAGAGATGTCAACAAATCACTGGTGAGCCCAGCGGACCTATCCTCGCTAGGGTCACGGAGATTTAGTGAAAGGAAACCTGTGGTCTTAGGACACAAAAGGTAACTGAAAGGCACATGTACCCAGGTATGGTTTTTGTCTGTAAAAGTCAGATACACCCTCTCGCTCTGCCCAGAGTGGGAGAAGTCATTGGGTGATTTTCCGCCTTAAAAACTTATTTCACTATTCCCAAAACAAAATTCCCTCTTCTCACAATTCCGTATCTTAATCCAAAACTGTTTTTAAACAGCTCACTCCTCTGGTGTAAACGTCATTACATCACCCGCTGCGCCCGCGCATCTACACCGCCGCGCACGCGCCGCCGACGCTCTAATAACTACCCGAGCGACGATTACGAGCACACGAACGATACGCACCGTTACTGTTATGTTGATGCTATCTTCACGGACGACAATTATCATAGTTGCTGTGAGGGTTGGGTACACGGTGCATGGACTGCTTCGGGGTTTTAGAAGCAGCATAGCATGTTACATCCAGGCAAGCGTGCTCCATCGTCGACCACTTTATCACTTACCATCAGGTGAGATGGTGGTCACCAAGTGGTAAGCCTCGCGCTCCACCCAGACCAGGAGAAGTTATTTTATGATTTCACCTCAAAAAAACCTAACTTAACTAATTAATTTTCTGTTTCTTTCCATAAAATAAGATGACCATAATCTTTTTATGTGAAAATGAAATAAGCAGGTAACGCTACAGTAGTCTGTAGATACGATATCTTTAGAACATTTCCGCGGTCCTGGAACACAAAGGCAACTGAAGAAACATAGAGGCCTACCACGAACTCTTAGGGCCTGTGCACAAAACGTTTTTTAAACGCGCCCTTAACGCAATCCATTTCACGACCTAAACTGAACTGTTATAGAGATGAAGCTATACAGGGTTATTTGTAAAACACCAACAACCTTGCGAGACTGTATTACTAACATCATAAACAATAACTTTTGTTCTATGACTTTTAAAAATCTATCATATTTTAGTTCCTTAGATTTTCATGCAAAAGTAAAAATATTTAAATTGAACGTTCAAAATATTACGTCTATGCGAAACATGCGATAGTACAATAGCGGAGGGAAGAGGTCGGGCAGCGAGGGTGCTTGACGCACTTGCGTCGCATCATAAATGGTTTTTGGTAAATGAATTATGTTTTGTAAATAGTATATGGTGTTAGTAATACAATCCTGCAAGGTTGTTAGTGTCTTACAAATAACCCTGTCTATGGTGTCTAGTCGTGCGAGCGAGAAGGAGGGATGGAGCTATCTCTCGGTCGCACGACTGACATTTTAACTTAAGGGGCCGGCGATCGATGAATTTCCATACAAACGTAATACCACGCTCATTCGCATAATTTTCTTTTCATTTATTTCTAATATTCTCGACGTAGGAACCTAGAAAAATATTGTCTTTAACCGAATATCATCATAATATGTTGGAAATATGCTCCAACTGCAAATGAGCGTGGTATTACGTTTGTATGGAAATTCATCGGTCGCCGGCCCCTTAACACGTCATAGTAAGCCCCCAGAAGAATTTCTCCGAAGCAACTCGTGAACAAGGGCACTAACCGTGCGTTAAATCTCAGGCCTGTGTTATTAGGGCTCGCTTATCTAAACGCCGCCGAGCCGCGCGACGGGAAGACATCGTTTAATTCCCGATGCCATTATGTCATACGTTGGACATCTTATTTCCATGCAAGAACGGGCATAGACTCATATAACATTTTAGTTTTCATAAATTATTGATATTTTTTTGCGGATGTTTTTGAGGAACTGTTATTAAAATTATTCACAAATTGATTGCTTAATGATTTTTTTCTTATGTGGGAAAA
Organism: Mythimna albipuncta; assembly: GCA_929112965.1. Classification (NCBI taxonomy): domain Eukaryota; kingdom Metazoa; phylum Arthropoda; class Insecta; order Lepidoptera; family Noctuidae; genus Mythimna; species Mythimna albipuncta. The sequence goes on from OV815981.1 coordinate 11,781,551, forward strand.
TCACCCAATCTCATGTCCCGCTCTTGGCCGGAGCGGAAACACTTAGCCGTATCAGACTTTTACTGACTAAAAAGGCCCCCCTGATTCCTTCTTTGCCTTTCATTCCAGAGTCGGATTTTTCTTTCAGAAGCGAGTCCATGGCCCCAGTAGGCTTCGAACCTGCTGGGCTCCTACGGTTTGCTGATATTTCCTTGAAGCGCATGGAACACTACGCGCTGTCGACGACTTGGGCTTGGTCCGAACGGTTACCGGATGGCGAGTCGTCCGTAAACCCGCGCCTATAGTGGCCGGAATTTGGGATCGGAATCCTGGTGGCTGGGGTGTGAGGGCCACTTCCACTGCCACGACAGAAAACCTCCACGAGTGCCCGCAGGCTGTAGTTCGCTTGCGGATACGTCCGGAGCGAAGACCAGTCTGCGGGACGGTGCACCCTGGGAGGCGGCCAACGACCCCCTTGGGTATTGCTACCTAAGGGGCCTCGATGGCCGTCTGCGAATGTTCTGTCTGTCGGAACACTTCAACGCGTGCCCCTCTGCTATAGCAGAGGGCACAGTGGCGAAGTAAGAGCGGGCTCGGTGTGCACTCACACTGCCGCCGGGCAGGCAGGAGGAAGGCTTGTTCCTCCTTTTGCCACCGTTAGTCTCGTAGCCCCAAAGATTGTCCAAGGTCATGTTTCTGACTTTTGATGGGAACGAGGGTCTTGGCTTAACCGCCCGGGCCGCGAGGAAGACAACCTCTATAAAAAATTACCCCAAACCTCCAAGCGGCGGCGCACCGTGAGGGAGGTTGTTAGCTTGACTAATGGGTAGCTAAATTAGTCTCTAGTGCGAACCACTAAATTTGAGCAGGTAAATAAAGTTTGTACTCGTGGGATCAAAAATGAAAAATTTATTGAAAAAACCCCAACATGAGAGTGACGCGCGGTCGGAGTCCGACGCGCAGTCCAGAAGAAGGAGCCTCGGGTCTCAGGACCCTATACCGTCCCCTGTGGACGCAGAGAGCCAGGGTGGCTCACATTTCGGTAGCGCGGAGTCCCTGGGACCAGTTCCCAGCACGTCCGCGACGCCGGTGGAGGCCGGGCGTAGGTTTGGCCTTAGAGAGGTGAGTGAAGGCGCGGCGTCGGATTCAGATGCCGCGTCTTCACTCACTTCAGACGGGAAGGAGGTGGAGGAGGAGATGCGGCAGCCCCTCCTTTTGATGGAAGTGGAGGAATCCACATCCAACAGAAGGAGGGCGTTCATGCGCGCCTTGCGCTCTGCATCCGACGACGAGACGGGACCTGCCCGGAAAATCTCGTCCTCGGGGCGGGGCGCAGCCCGAAAAACGGGCATAGGAAGAGGGCTCCCCGCCGAGATTGTCAGCAAGGGACGCCAGGCCAGCGCCTTAGTGCCGAAGATCCCTCAGGACTTGCCAGAAGGGATGGTGGAGGCGCTGGCAAAGTTTCGGGAGGTTGTGGCAGCCGCAATCACGAGCGTGGCCAACAAGAGGGAGAGGGTGGCCAAAAAGCGATCTATTGAGCTGGCCAACACCTCGATTGAGGAGGCGCTGGGGATCGTTTTTGAGCCCTACGAGCGCACCCTCAGCGGGAGGTTTGGCCGGCTCGAGGAGGCTGTGGCCGCTCTCCAGGGTTCTCGTCCCGAAGAGGGGTGCAGGCAGGAGCAGGGCCGATCCCGGCCCTCGCCCCAGGCGGAAGGCGACGTTGTGTCTCTGCTGCGGCAAGAGCTGGCTGCCTTCAGGGAGCAACAGCAGCAGCAGCAGCAGCAGTTCCAGGGGCACATCCAGCGCCAGCTCTCCGTCCTGGAGGGCATTGTTCTGCGCCCCCCTCTCGCGGCCTCCGGCCAGAAGAAGACGGCGTCGTATGCCGCTGTCGCCGCGGCCACGACGACTGCAGCATCTAAGGCAGGCCCAACGGGGCAAGCCAGGCGTGTGGCCGCGGCGTCAGAGCCTGCAAAGCCGGCCCCGGCGGTCAAGCAGCAGCAACGGCAGGGGAAGCCTGCCCCTCCCCCGAAGAGCAGGGTGGTGGCTGCCACCAAACCGGCGGGTCCTCCCGCCGCGGCGGCGACTAGGTCGCGCCTGCCGCCTTCTCCGCCCGAAGACCCCTCGGCTGGCGCCGAGTGGACGGTCGTCGGCGCCAAGAAGAAGGCGAGTAAGGCGGCAAGGGCGGCCAAAAAGCGCAGGCGGCGACAGGAGCGCAAGAAGCGGGCTATGGCTGCTCGTCTTCGCGCCCCAACTTCCGCAGCTGTAGTGATCACACTGCAGCCAGATGCGGAAAAGAAGGGCGTGAACTACGATGTAGTCATGGCGAAGGCGAAACAGGCGGTGGTGGGCCACCTCGACGAGTTCGGAGCCTCCGGGGGCTTCCGAATGAGGCGTACCGCAACCGGGGCCCGAATGCTGGAGGTCCCTGGGGCAGACAGCGGAGAGCTCGCCGACGCCCTGGCTGAAAGGATCAGGGCGTCCCTGGACGTCGAGGAGGCCCGAGTGTCCAGACCCACCAAAAGCATGGACATGCGCATAATGGGTCTGGACGACTCTGTCAGGGTGGAAGAGGTGGTGGCCGCCATCGTCAAAGCGGGAGGGTGCACGAACGATCAGGTCCGGGCGGGCACCATCCGCGCTGACGGCACGGGCATGCGAGCCGTCACGGTGAGCTGCCCCGTGTCGGCGGCCAAGGCCATCACGGCCGAGGGCCGAAGGCTGTTGGTGGGCTGGGTTTCGGCCCAGGTAAAGCTGCTGGAGCCCAGACCTCTGCGGTGCTACCGCTGTCACGTGGGGCACCACGTGGGTGCCTATTGCGCCGCAGAGGACCGCAGTGACCGCTGCCACCAGTGCGGACAGCCCGGGCACAAGGCCGTTGAATGCCGTGCAAAGCCGCACTGCTACGCATGTGCGGCTGCAGGCAAGCCGGCCGACCACCGGGCTGGGGGCAGGTCCTGCGACCCCCCCGCCAAGGCCAAGGGCAAAGTCAGGCTCATCCACCCTGACACCCTCACCGCAGCAGCCACCGTCTTGGCTGCCGCCGCTGTCGCCGCCGCTCCCGCCGCAGCGGTACCCTCACAGGGGGCTCGGGAGGAGACTGTAATGGAATGTCAATAACGACACCATTACGTCTCCTCCAGGCGAACATCAACCACTGCGCCCCCGCTCAGGATCTGTTGCTCCAGAGCGTGGCGCAGTGGTCGATCAATGTCGCCGTCGTCTCCGAGCCGTACTACGTCCATCCCCGCTGGGTTCAGGACCTAGACGGCTCGGTGACGCTAATTTCGTCGGCCGCCGCCGGTACCCCGCCCCTCGAGGCTGTTGCGAGGGGACGGGGTTGCGTGGCAGCACGGGTCGGTGACATTGCAGTGGTAGGCGTCTACCTGTCCCCGACCAGAACTCCCGACGAACTCCATGTCTCCCTTATGGAGCTAAGTGCCGTCGTCGCTGGGTTTGGTACCCTCCCCGTGGTCGTTTGCGGGGACTTCAACGCCTGGAATACGGCTTGGGGTTCCCGGCGTACGAACACACGGGGTCGGATGGTGGAGGACTGGGCCTTGGAGCTGGGCCTGGTCGTCCTGAACCGGGGTTCTGTCCCCACGTTGGTGCGGAGGCGGGGTGAATCAGTGGTGGACCTTTCGTTCGCCAGCCCCGCTCTGTCGCCGCGTGTCGTTGACTGGCGCGTTATGGAGGAGGTGGAGACGTACTCCGACCACCGGTACATCCGGTTGGACGTCTCCGCCGAAACCTCGGCCGCGCCGGTCCGACAGAGCCCTTGCGGTCCGCGGTGGGCGCTTAAGCAGATGGACCGGGAGCTCCTCCTGGAAGCCGCGACGGTACAGGCCTGGGTGCAAGCACCGGACAGGCCTGTCGATATCGACGTCGAGGCGGAGTGGTTCCGGGAGGCCATGTCGCAAATTTGCGATGCGGCAATGCCCCGAGTCCGTCCAGGACGTGCTAAGCGCCAGGTGTACTGGTGGTCGCCGGAAATCGCTGCACTGCGCAACACGTGCAATCACGCGCGACGCCGGTACGCCAGATACTGCAGGCGCCGCATCCGCCCGCCGGATGCGGAGGCCAGAGAGGCGGAGCTGTACGAAGGTTACAGAGAGGCAAAACACACCCTCCGAGCGGAGATTAAGCGGGCCAAACTCGAGGCCCGCGACGTGTGGCTGGGGTCTCTGAACGCGGACCCGTGGGGGCGCCCGTACAAATTGGTACGGGAGAAACTGCGCCCCTGGGCTCCCCCGCTGACTCAGAGTCTCCGGCCCCAACTCGTGGAGGGTGTGGTAAGCGCTCTGTTTCCTGCGCGAGGGGAACACTCCCCCCCGCCCATGGCTCCGCCTCCGCCAGCGGTGTCTGACGCGGACCGCAATAGCGACGACGACGATAATGCTCCAGAGGTGACCGAGGTAGAGATGAGAGTGGCGGTGCAAAGGCTGAGTGCCAAGAACGCCGCCCCAGGACCCGATGGCTTGCCTGGGAAAGCCTGGGTCCTGGCCATGGAGGCTCTCGGGCTTCGACTGAGAGGGCTCTTCAGCGCATGCTTGGAGAGGGGCCAGTTCCCACTTCGCTGGAAGACGGGGAAACTGGTCCTCATCGCGAAGCCAGGGCGCCCTGCGGACTCTCCGTCCGCGTACCGGCCCATTGTGCTGCTCGACGAGGTGGGCAAGCTCTTTGAAAGAGTGATTGCGAGCCGCCTCGTCGCGCGCCTTTCACGGGTGGGGCCGGACCTTTCGGACGGACAGTTCGGCTTTCGCAGGATGCGCTCGACGGTGGACGCCATCATGCGCGTGCGAGCCCTCACGACGGGGGATGCGGTGTCCCAGGGTAGGTGTGTCGTGGCAGTGTCTTTGGACATTGCCAACGCTTTCAATTCCCTGCCTTGGAGTACGATCCGGAGGGCACTCCGGTACCACCGGGTGCCCGAATACCTCTGTCGAGTAGTCGAGGCCTACCTGTCGGACAGGTATATTGTCTACCCCGGTCACCAGGGAGACTGGAAACGTCGGGAGATGTCGTGCGGTGTTCCGCAGGGGTCGGTACTAGGGCCACCCTTGTGGAACATCGGGTACGATTACGTGCTGCGGGGCGACCTCCCTGACGGGGTCAGCGTGGTTTGCTACGCAGACGACACGCTGGTTCTAGCGCAGGGAGAGTCGTACCAGGCGGCGGTCGCTCTAGCGACACGCGGGGTTGCGATAGTCGTTGATAGGATCCAGGAGTTGGGACTCGAGGTGGCGCTGCACAAGTCCGAGGCGATGTGCTTTCACGGTCGCCGCTCTCGGAACGCGCCGCCAATGAGTTCCCAACTAACGGTAGGAGGAGTTCACATCGGTGTCGGGTCGACGATGAAGTACCTGGGACTCGTCCTCGACAGCCGGTGGAATTTCGTGGAGCATTTCCGACGTCTGGCTCCCAAACTGAACCGGACTGGGGCTGCGCTCAAGCGGCTCCTGCCCAACCTTGGGGGTCCAGATGCCTCCTGCCGGAGGCTCTACGCGGGGATCGTTCGGTCCATGGCCCTCTACGGGGCGCCGGTGTGGGCGCCGTTGCTGAAAAAGCAACCGGCGGCCATACTTAACGCCTGCCAGAGGGTCATGGCAATTCGGATGGTGCGGGGATACCGCACGATTTCCCGCGAAGCGGCGAGCCTTCTGGCTGGCCTACCACCGTGGGATCTGGAGGCAACAGTCCTTGCACACATGCACGACATGCGCGTGGAGATGCAACGCCGGGGTGAAAGTCCTCTGCCGCGACAGGTCGCGGCATGGCGGACAGAGCTCCGGCGGGATCTCATGGTGGAATGGCGTCAGCGACTATCGCAACCCAGTGCTGGGCACGCCACAATTATGGCGATAAGTCCCCTCTTTGAGGCGTGGCTGGAAAGACCTCACGGCGTCCTTACCTTCCGCATGACACAGGTCCTCACCGGAAATGGCAAGTTCGGGAGGTTCCTGTTCCGAATTAAAGCGGAAGTGACGCCCGGGTGTCGCCACTGTGCGGAACACCCGGAGGACACGGTGGAGCACACAATCGCGGTGTGCCCTGCTTGGGTGGAGCATCGCCGTGCCCTCGTGGGGGTGATCGGCGGCGGAGACCTCTCGCGCCGGGCCTTGGTCGAGGCCATGGTCCGGAGCGAGGAGGAGTGGCAGGCGGTCGCCGACTTCTGCGAAGCAGTAATGCTCGCTAAGGAGGAGGCCGACCGCATCAGGCAACGGCGCTCTCGCCGCCGCCGGGATTCCGATCCCGATTTCCAGCCACCGTAGGCGCGGGCTTGCGGACAGTGTGAAATGGGTAGCTCGCTGTCCGGCCGTCCGGTAACTGTCCGGACCAAGCCCAAGTCGTCGACGGCGCGCGCTGTTCCCGCGCGCCTCAAGGAGTTGTCAGCAACAGCAGGGACCCAGCCGGGTCGAAGCCTACTGGGGCCAGGGTTATCCGAAAGGGCGCTCGAGCCCCGGTATGAAGGCTTGAAGGAACGGGATGGGTTTTTTAGTCAGTAAGAGTCTGACACTATCTCCCGCTCCGCCCAAGAGCGGGGGTTGTCATAAGATGATTTTTCCCATCGAAAAAAAAAAAAAAAAAAAAAAGGGCCACTTCCACGCGCGTGCATATTCTTAATGGATAATATGATGTAAACCAATTTTACAATTGCAATTTTGTATCGCAAGTGTCTATTCATATAACTGGACAATATGTGGAATCATTAAAACAGGCAGTCGCATGAATGCCGAAACGCACGGGACTGTTCGTCATGGTGACACTTGGAGGAGGCCTATCTCCAACAGCGGTCGTCTCATGTCTGAAATGATGATGAAGCTGCAAAGACCCTTAAGGCGTACAGTCCCTTGAACATCTGGCCGGAATTAATTGCACACATATATGTGTCCATTTAATTCCGCAGCTGCGCCCCGATAGAGCCCCGCTGACCTTTAAATCCATTTTCTTTGCGGAATATTAATAGATTTACATATGAAAAGTATATCCTGAAGAACTCTTAACCAGCAATATTTTTGTGTAAACATACCTATGTCTAAAGATCAAAGCCGTTTGAAAAGAGTAGGGAAAACAAGCGAAACACTATCATTTTGTTTTTTTTTTTTTGGCTAATGTCTTACGAAAAAATCAAATGTTTATTATGTTGTACTTAAATGAATCTATAAAAAAAAAACACTTTTTTATTAACACCTATTGACTTAGCCTTTACCGAGGAGTAGGCTTCAGAAAGTCACTTTTATAGCACTGCTCGGGAATTAGGGACTTAATAAATTGGGATCCGCCTTGGATTTCATTAATGCGATGCATTTTATACAGGAAAATACCAATGAAAACCATAAAATATTGAAAGGATTTCCCCAGCAAACTACTCACGCAATCGACAAAATAACTACATCCACAGAACTATTAATTTCGCGCCAAAATTACACCTTTGTTTGTGACCATAGACAGCATATGAAATGTCATATTATTTTGATTTGCCCGTCAAAGGCTATGGTAATTGTCTTTTAGTCCTATGCATATTTAATATCTGATTAGATAATTATATAGCTGGCCTTCCTTTGATTTGCAATAAATAACTGACTGATAATCAGGCAATATTACGAGTTATTATAGGGAGGACATCATGGACTTACATTACGTTAAGTGCGTCGAGTTACTGCGGTAAGCTTGTTCTTAATAATTAGAAATTCATATTGGAATCTTGTTTATGCTGAAGAAATACAGTGCAGTGTATAAGTAATCCTTCTTGGATCTATTTCGCAATGAAAACACCGTCAATCAAAAACTGAACCTGAAGTTAATTGAGTAGATTTTAGCATTGTTTCCTCGAATACACATTTGATAGACCAATTTTGAAGTCACACCAATCGATTGTCAATTGATTCTATCGATAACAGTGTGTGTCAGACGCAAACGTCTCCAAATGACAGTAACTGTCAGCTGTACTGCACCAATCATAACATATCATATTGTTTCAGTCCAGTACTAACTCAACGAGTCCAACTGTATCAATCGAAGATCTTTATGCATACATACAGTTACTACTGTTCTAAAATTCAAAATTCTAAATTGTTTTTACCATACACTCTTGCCAATCCAATTTACTTTTGACATTGGCAGAATAGTCGACATCGGCTCTATTTGCCATTCATAAAAAAATAGAATAGAATAGAATATATCATTTTATCTATCTATTGGTGCAGTAAAACCCTTTCGAATTAAGAATGGGCCATTTCGAACGGCCTTTCATTCTATTATGCTGGTCCTTCAGAAATAATTCGACTAAAGTGGGAAGTTCTGACGTCATAGACTACTCATGGCGTAACATAAGTCTGTGACCCAGGTCAATGATTACGACCTATTATTATTTTATTACGTAGGCGGAGCTGGGGGTCAAACGGTGACAAATTACCTTCCCGCGTAATTTACCTGACAGTGTAATAGACACGCACAGATTATACAATTTGCATAGATTATTATGCAAGCCGTGCATCAGGAAAAGGTAGTTATTTATAAGGTTTGCCTGTCATTTAAAATTAAAATGGTTTTAAAAGTGTTAGGAATTAGCTGTTATTGTTAGGTACATTGTTCGTTAATAGATAGATTAATCGAAACTACTTATGGCTTTGATACCCTTTAGGCGTATACCACAACTGTCAATTACAGAAAATCTTTTTATTATTATTATTGACACGGTCGCGTTTGACCACTACCTACCTAACCTTTTTTTTCAAATCAATGGTAAACTTGTTAAACGGTTTGAGCAAAGTTAGTTGGTTACGTTAACTACAGCATCGGTTGTACTCATTGAAGCTCATTTTGGAATTAATCTTTATCTACTTACAGATGAATATTCTCATGTTCCTTCTGATCTTTGCTACTTTTCTGCAATGTATTTATTACAAATCGATTTATTTCACGATAATTCAGGGAGTAAATTAACTTATGAACGTATACGTACCAAACAAGAGCGTGAAAACCTCACCTACGCAACTACACACAAAAAATATAGAGTAGAGGTCAAATCTATGACTTTAATAACACACTCCTAATGGCTATTACAACGCCCATAAGAGAAAGCAGCCTCATTAAATAATAAAAATATTATTACTCGCTCGTGGCGTCGATTAAATCGATGACTGGCATTATTCGACTAACTTTCGAAGCCAGTTCGCAACTCAACACATTAAAAAAATAAAATTCAAAAAAGGAATTTGGCGCCATGACACTCACGAGTCAAAGAGGCCGCGGTGCCACAACCGTTCAGAAACGCACTCAATAAATTACGACGCCTAATCACCCTTAATTGGGATGTGTCGTGACCCAACTTAACCTCAGGTCGACAAATAAGAACAAAATAATGCAAACATAATGATACGTGCTGGCTGGATACAACTTTTAATTTTCGAACGTTAAGCCCGACGTTCGAGGACTGTAATTATCGTCGTTTCCGAACTTAAGTATAAGGATAGAGATATTAATAGTCTGTGGTGTTTGCTTTTTTCTTTGATTTATATATTTTTATAGATTCTGTGAAATTAGTGGTTTGTTACAGTTTTTGTGGTGCCGCTAATGGTTATAAATGTGTGACCGTAATAAAAATAATATTTAAGGACGAAGATATAATGTCCGAAGGTTTACATAAACGCGTGTGGCCATGATCTCGTGTACCACGAATTCACGATCTATTAGCGCCATCGCCTCAGTAAAATGGGTAAAACAAAATAAATGCAGCCTTACTTTTTATATATTCTAACTTGGTTTCTGTTTTTGTCAAGTCGAGGTCAAAACATTTTAATAAAAGTGAGAAAAAATCAGTTATAATTGGTATGACTGTGATTGGTATCATTCAATTTTTGTGCCGTGATGATCCTGTTATGCAGCGTGAGCTTAGTATTCTTGGTACCTCTACCTACTACAAAAAATAATTAAATTTCTATTTTACTCGTGTATTTGGTGTGAAGACCCTTCTCGATCTTAATTGTAGTGAAATGAAAGTTTGCATTTAAACAGATAGATACTTAGCTATAATAAAAGTTTTTTTTTTTTCAAAAATCAATTCTTTAATTACCAATCTTATCATTCATTTGAAGAACAACGGTAAAAAGTGAAAAGATTAAATTATTAAAGAAAATATACTTATATTACAAAATATTATAATAAAGAAAATAAAAAGAATTATGTGGTAAAAAGTGCTTTATTTTTTATTTTTCGCTACACTACACAGATGGATACCACCGCCAAAGCAAACTAATCCATAACCCACCTCCAACACGATGACAAGAAAAAAGATGTTCCTTAACCACAGACCATAGACAAAATAAATCACCAAATTATACACCATCCAAAGACAATAAATCATTTAACATATTCTATAGAGTAGATAATGTCGCGATTTGCATCGCTTTCGTATCGCTAATTGAGCAATTCCATAGATAAATAGATAAAACACGGGTAGACCCTAAATTATGCGTATTATTTGCATATTATTATTATAACAGTGGGGTGACATTATTATAAATGAGTAAGTGAAGGGCAGAAGAACAATTTGATAGGGACGTGACTTGTACGTTTTTAAACAGTGGAGTTTTTGGTAACTAATACTTTTCATTATGCAGAATAATAAATTGGAATACCTACTTGGATTTTGTAGACTGAATTTGCCTTATTGCATGTCCGAAATACCCTTTTTAAGTAGGAAATTAAAGCATAGAAATGTGACTAAGAAAGAAAGAAATAAAAATATTTATTTTGGCGCAAAAAAACATTGTAGACAACAAAAACTTAAGACAAACAGAAAACAAATAATAATAATAAAAAAGTAACATTATCTGTCACACGTGACAGACTATAGACTTTCACTGACTAAAACACTCAGTGTTTCTTCAGGATGTACTTTTACCACGCCACGGAAAGTCTTCCCAACAATCCCGCAGCCTTAGCAAATTTCAACCCCAATGGACCCATCAATGTCCAAAATACATTTCAAAACCAGGATTTTAATTAAAAATAAAATAACTTTCAAAACCAGGATTTTGATTTCTTTGTTTTAGGAGTATGTTTCTATAATGTTTCTCAAGTAGTGTTTATATGTAGCCATACCTAAAGAAATCAATATAAGTGTTATTACGAAACTCTGTAATACCTACAACATACACTGTATTGTCACATAAAGCCCTCAACGCAATTGAACTTCTGTTCTCCATTTGACGAATATTTCAAATACACAACCAAAATTCAACCCAAAACGCATCCTTTTAAAGTCCAAATTCCATCGTCGACCAGCTGGTCACCAATCATCAAGTCTCTAATAACAATACAGTTTCTCCTTCTAACCACTCTCTCCCGAGGGAGCCACAGTCGCACGAAGACATTTATGCAGATCTTGTAATGTGACGTCACACTAAAGGCGCGAGATCGCATGCGCTTTGATAAACCGATAAATATTAGTTATGCATAAAGTTATGGAGTTATGGGACCTCTTTTTAGGGATAAGAGGGGTGGCGAATGGAGCCCGTGGTTATGGTAATGCGCTTACTTTTATAGGCAAAAGGCCCGTGTTCTATGAGCAACGTTCATGTCAAAAAGAAAGGAAAATATTTTATTTGGCACGCATAAAAACAAAACAAAATCAAAATGTTATAAAACTTAAGATAAAAATTAAGAATACTGACAACGTGGGTCTCACAGCTGCGCCAAATAGTGGACCAATTTGGCGCAGCTGCTGATCCAGTCCAGCACAAATTATGCCAGACAACTATGCGGTAGTCAATATAGTCATATCTATTCATCTCGAAAAGAACATGCTGAAATCTTACTGATTTATAAAAAATCAAGAGGACTTCAAGTCACCCAAAGGGCAATAAAAAGGGCTATGCTCGAGTTTCCTTGCGTGATCGAATCAGGAATGAGGATATCCGCAGGGGAACCAAGGTTACTGACATAGCTCGAAGAATCACCAAACTTAATTGGCAATGGGCATGGTAAATTGCTCGCAGAACAGATGGCTATTGGGGCCGAAAGGTTCTGGAATGGCGACCACATACCGGAAGATGTAACGTTGGAAGGCCTCTTACAAGGTGGACCGATGAACTGGTAAGGGTTGCGGTAATCTGACGGATGCAAGAAGCACAGGACCGTTCATTGTGGCGACACTCGGGGGAGGCCCATGTCCAACAGTCGTCTTTCGGCTGAAATGATGATGAAGACGTTCTATCAGTCCAATAGTCCACTACCGAAGTGTTACGGGTACGATCCTAAACATCGGAATTTCAACAAGGGCCGCTGTGTCTAATCTAGGGCAGGATCAGGATTCGTCAGTCTAGAACAATAATGAAGATATATACTTAGGTATATGACGATGATAAGCATGAAAAACGATACTGAATTTAGAAGGTTAAGGCGGAATGACGACGATGTCTAATTGCTGCAAGAGAGTTTCCATGCGCAATTGTGAATTTCACAATCATACGTTTACTTACAAGTGACACAGGTGTCAAATACACAGAGGTACCATCAAAGACACTTCCGCCTGACCACCTTCCGCCACTCGAAACGAAAGCTCAAAGAGTTTGGTTTGGCGCCGCGCCGCAGGATCTAAGCAAAAATTTTTTTAAGCGATTATGCAGAAATGACTGCTATGGTACTTACCTACAAAACTTCTCCCACACCAAAAATAATCACCAAACCACAATAACTGCATACAATTTCGCCCGACTGGGGTGCTAACAGGCTTATATCAGCAGAATTTGTCCCGCTGTCCCCCGAGAGGCAGAGTCTTGGGAAGTGAACAGAATACGCGATCGGATGGCCGCCCTCGCTCACAGCTGAGAACAAAAATCAACAAGGGTTTTGTGAGCAGAGTTGTTCATTTTTGGAAGACACCGATGTGGGAAAGTTGGATGTGGTATATCAGACACGTATAAACTGAGAACTACGCTAGACCGACGCACACGTGGACCACACCTGGTTTGTACTTACGTAGTGGCGCATTTTGTGGCGTCGCGTCGCGTGGCGTGGATCTAATGTAGTTATGCAAGTCTAGTTTCCATATAAAATGTATGGAGACCGACGAGCCCAGATTAGCGTACGAGGCCCACGTGTGCGCAGTGTAGTTCTACCTCGAAAGTCTTGGGACTCTAGACTAGGTGACATGGTAGTCTATTAGCGGAGATGTCCATGAAGTTTCATGCACATTCTTCTCCATAGAGATTTACACTTTGGATTGTGTAATTATCGTAATTTTTCTGACTCAATGACTTTTTGACATTTCAAAAGTGCCTGTAAATGATTTATCTATACTAACTAGTCTACACTAATATTATAAAAAAAGGAAAATTTGTACTTTTGTGTGTGTAATTTTAATGAATAAACTCAAAAACCGTGCCGATTTCAAAAATTATTTTACCATTAGAAAGCTACATTTACTTTGAGTAACATAGGCTATATTTATTTCCCGTGCGAAGCCGGGACGGGCCACTAGTTTTAAATGAAATACTTTGGACCTTTAAATTATTATACTAATAGTGGGAAGCTGCTGGATGAAACTAGCCAAGGATCGACTTTAATTATATGGGGTGCGCAGTTTAGTAGCACTGACTAAGGCAAAAGGATTATGAGAAGGAAAACATGGATTGAAAAGTAATAATAAAACAAAATTGCTAAGTATTTATACCTTTAAAAGTTTAAAACCAAAGCGATAATTCTCATATTTTTTATGGAATGATTGCATTCGCACCGCAGTCGAAAGAAATAACTCTGGCTAAACCGTTTTGATATGATTTTCCTTAGTAATAATAATAATCCTTTTATTTTCAGACAACTATGGCCCATTGATAAAATACACAAATAATCTTACTAAATAATAAACTACCTACAATATCCAAAGATCCGATAAATAACTATTAAACAAAACTCAAGCAAAAGCTCAAGCAACCTGCCGCATCCACCCCACCCTTGCTCGCTCCGTTAATCCTGTGAGCGGCCGAATGTCAAGCGTCACTCAATAGCAAGCTGTTGACGCATGGGATTACGAGCAGAACACTCTGCTATATGAATATCTGTATTTGTTGTTCGACAATATTAACTGGAACTATAGAATACACCCAACTGGTGTGAAAAATTCACATGCTAGATATACTTACTCGTAAATAAAAATAGAAACCTGAAAGTGAAATTATTACCAAATTCGCATTGAAAATTTATACAGAAAAAGAAGGCACTAGAGCACTTTTAAAGGTTACTTATAGATTGTTCAACGGGCCACTCATCGGGACTTGGAAAGTAACGGCCAAAATTCTGTCCAGTTTAATATTATTGAATACATTTTAAGTATATAATGTTGGCGTCGGGAGTCACAGGGCGATTTCCAATGCGGGTTTGCGGACCACGAGCAATGGGTAGCTCCCAAGTCGACACGGTGGCGCGCAGTTTCACTTTCCACGCGTAGAGATGTCAGTATTAAAACCGTAGGGACTAGGGCTTTCAATACCGGTATTACGGGATCCCGTAATACCGTGATCACGGATATATTTTGGTCTTTTTTCAAACACGGTATTGACGAGCCAATACCGTGATTACGGTATTACAATCTTTAATATATATTATTGTGTTTTGTTGTAATAAGTAGTAAGAAGTTGTATTATATAATACAAATAACGATGTAATATCATTCTCACACTTGTATTAAGCGCCAACTCTTCGCGATACGTCGAACCATAGACTTAAATGGTCTGAATAACGCGTAGTGTAATAGGCCCTATACGACGTTATTGTTTTGTTAGTCAGTATCGCAAAGGTGCGCGGGTAACATGTGCATGTGAACTTGGTCATTGTGTATTTTTGATAAGTTTGTAATCTTGACGAGCAACATGGTACATAATATTAATACTTGTATTTTATGGGTTTTGACTCAATTCTCAACGAATCACGCGATCGTATTTTTTTTTGTAAAAACTAATATCGAATTACGAATTCACAACAAATTGAAGCATCTAAAATTGTATCATTTTCCACTTTGTTTAATATCACTTTTTACTTTAACGGATCACGTTATCCGTTAGATCTACAATTAAAAAGTAAAAATTGAATATTTGAGCGGTTTGGATGTGGCATTCTTTTTTAACTTCAAATATTATTAATTTTGCCTAATTAGTACTTATCGTATTACTACTTTCGTGTTCGAAGAAACGATTCAAAATTATACATTTAATTGGTTGTTTGGTACAACAATTACATGTGAGATATTAATATAATAATAAGAAAAACACGAGTCTTGACGCTTGCTGACCTCTAAGGGCAGTATAGGTACGCATCGAATGTATCAGCCAGTAAACTATAGGTACGACAGGGCCATGCTTACTTGAACCTTAGAACTGCGTTTTAACCTTATTAGAAATGTCTTAAAAAAGTTACAGCGTCAAGTAAGCCTAAACCTTACGGAGATCTATGATTTTAATCTACCTTATTTGCTAATTACCGGTAAACAATCAGTATGGCTTACTAGAACCTTATTAGAACGGTTAAGAGAGAATAAACACTGATTCGAAAACAAAAATATTTAATCTTTCAATCGTGGAAATTACAGACACAATAGAAAGACAATAGGTGCGCGAACGCTTGGGGTTTAATGAATTAAATGGTTTTATTAATTTCCTAATTAAAGTTCATAGGAACTTTAACAGGGTTTGACAGGGTTTCAGTCAATCACTAGTTTAAAAAAAAAAACCTTGAGTTCAATACCGTGATCACGTGATCACGGTATTAAAAATTCTAATACCGGTATTGATACCGGTATTGAAAAAGTCCGGTATTTGAAAGCCCTAGTAGGGACCCAATAGGGCCGTTGCCCATCACGGAAATATAAAAGACTTATGGTTTTAGTCGGCAAAGCCTCACTAGCTCTCTTACTCCACCCGCCACTCCATACGCTCTACGTAAAAAGTCATTAGAAAAATTACCTCCACCAAAAAAAGAGGTCGATTGCTACTATATCATGGGTGCGTTCACAAACATTTAACTAACATACCTACATATGTATCTCACCCAGACCAGAAAGGTCTGATATTTTTTATTCTCCTCTTTGAAAGGTATGACCGAACAGTCACATCACAGTTACGACTAGCCATCCTAAAGGTTTTAAAAATCAACTTACGTAAAGATAAAAAAGTCTTTTTTCAAGACAAAATATGCTAAAGGTCTGCTAGATACGTAGATCTGCTAGATAGGGTCTGCTAGATAGGTAGCCGTTATTCATTACACCTTTCATGCGCCCTCACAAAGGATATCAAATATCAACCCAAGACCTCCCCTGTACTGTCAAAATTTAATATACAACCGACCTTATTAGGGTTAGTACTTATTAGCTTACCACCCTATCTTGATCAAGTAGGTACCCTCAAGTGCGGGTTAATAAAGGGCGCATTACTGTGTAAACACGGTCACGTGGCCTCCCGCCGGCGATCACGTGACTACCACAGACTAGATAGAGATCTCTCGCGCCAGATATTATCTGTGGCTGGTTTCGCGCGCTTTTTTCTGTCATATTAGACAGTTCTGTTTTTGATGGACTTTAATTTTATGCTTTTTGGTCGAAGTCCTTTGTTGAAGCTATTACTTAATTTAATTTCGTATCGGATTGCTTAATAACTTAATTACCCATGACTCATGAGTAAAAGTTATGGAAAAATTGACAAAGAACGGCTTACATGGAATTTTCCTGGAAAATTAAAAGACTTTTCCATTTTCTTCAGTTTCGCAGAATGGAATCAGTCAAAGAGCGTGAGCATGAGCGTGTTTATCCTTTGTTTTCTTATTAATCTATTCTCTTTTTTTTATGCACCAGCCATGTTTTCTCTTCACCATCCTTGGTTGACTGGTAGAAGTTATATTTTTTTTATAATCCTGAAAGGAATGTTTAGGCAAACTCTGTAGGTAAATTCACACAATACATTATTATAAATGTGTAAGTAACTCCGTCTGTGAAAATTGGTAAGGAATAAATTTCTACCCTCTTTTAACCTACCCTACTTTGTTTCATTTCAATATCGCGTACGCAATAACCGACATTCATGCGAACGAAGTCGCAGGCAAAAGTTAGTTCAAAATAAATAAAATCAAAACAAATGTGACCTTCCCTGAAGCTGCAACCAATCCCATCAAAACAAATGACAGCAAATAAATAAAGAAATTAAAAAAATAATGTGAAGCTTCATAAAATCTGCTAACCACACTCTTATTACACCAATTAATTGTTCAAAATAATGAGAGTAATTACAAATAAAACATTTAGATATACTCGTTATCATGTTACAACCGTGATTGGGCTTTTGACCGATTTTAAACCACCATTTAGTGGATTGCTTCAGGCGCCATCTTGTCATATGTGATAAAATAGTAATCCATAATGGTTTTAAATGTTTAATTACAGTTGTTTTAAGCGATTAATCACTCTATAGATTGAGTTTTCATCTAAAAAGGTCAAGTGATTTGAAAGTAAATAATATGTCTTGCCAAATACGATTGTTATTGGCCGGCTTAAGAGGACTACACGGCCCGAACACGAGTTCTTAACGCGATCCATTTTAAGACCTAAACGGAACTGTTAAAGGAATGAGCTATTATTATATACTTTATTGTAGTAAAATAAAACATAACAAAGAAAAACTTATATCGTATATACACGTACAATGGGCGGCCTTATCGCATTCCGCTATCTCTTCCAGGCAACCAAGAACAGACAGTACCTAATTGTCAGAATGTGATATGGAGCTGTCATAAAACACAATAAGCATCAAAATTTATTACAACTTATATTTTATTTTTATTTATATATTTATGGTGTATAGCTTCATCTCTCTTTCTCGCTCACACGATTCACATTTTAACACGTCATGGTAAGGCCCCAGGAGCTAATCGTGAGTTTTATAATGCGTAAATGTATATGATCCACTGCAATATACAGAATTAAAAAATATACCTTCATGTTATTCTTCAGAATAATTGCTAGTTAGATAGTGTAGGTATTCAAAACATAAAACAGCTGTGTCAATAATTTAGTCATCATCATTTCAATAAAAAGACGTGTACTGTTGGACAAAAGTGTGTATCACTACAACGGACGACGGTCCTGTGCATCTTGCATCCATTGGACTCCTGCGACTCTCTCCAGTCGGTGTTAGACCAGCCCCCCTAGCCAGTTGATCACGTGACTGAGCGTTCAGATGACATCAGAATAAAGGAATCGGAGACGTGGCCAACTTAACGCGTTCGACACAAGAGAATAGAAAAGTGACGGTTGTAACTTGGCTAGAGGGGCAGATGGGAAGCCTTTTAACGCTGCATCTTCCAGTGAGGGGTCGCCGCTCCATAACCTTTCGGTCCCATCGACCGCCTGGTCTTTGAGCAATGTGCCTTGCCCACTGGCACTTAAGTTTGGCGATTTTTCGGGCTATGTCTGGTTCTCCTGCGGATATCATCATTCCTGATGCGTTCACGCAAGGAAACTCCTATCCTTAGCTCTTCGGATGACTTTAAGTCTTATGATGCGGTCCATTGTATTAAAGTATGGTAGGAAAAAATCAGGACGATGTCTCTAAAAAATACTTCTATCGATTGAAAACCGGACATGCAATTAATATAATTCTGATTGTTTGTCAAATTACTTCTATGGAACGTTTTATTATTACGTAATTTTGTTTCAATTTTATAATCGAATCTATAGCATAGCATAGTCGGCCTTATAATGTTTCCACTGCTGGGTCTCAGGCCTCCTCTTTAGGAGAGGGAATGGACCGTAATCCACCACGTGAGCCCAATGCAGGTTGGTGGATGTCACATGTCTGAGAATTTATGGTTCTAGGACATCCCTCACGGTGTTCTTTCACCGTTTTGAGAGCAGTCGAATCTATAGATTTTTAGTAAATCACTTCATAATTGCAAGTATTGTGTCTTTGCACATCTCTTTCTTTTCCATACAGTTCGAGAGTGACCACGCTTTAGGTCCTATAGTCCCGTAGTCCTCTTAATACGTTGCGGTATTAAATCTTATTGAATTACATGTTTTGTACACGCATTTCTATTATTTACTAGTGACCTGACCCGGCTTCGTTTGTGTGTAAATTGTACCTATGCATAAACTTTTTTCGTTTATTGCTCTTTCTTAAATCCAACATTAAATGGTGCCACAGTCCACCGCTGGGCATGTTAGAAGTAGATCGTCATAGATCTGTAAGTGTGTAAGGGGCTGTCCGGAGCTCTTTAACGACAGGTTTATTTAAATATAGAGTTATTTGTAAAACACTAAAAAGAACAACCTTGCAGGACCTTATTAGGTTCTAACATCATAAACAACAACTTTTGTTCTTTGACTTTTTACAAAACATAACACATTTACCAAAAATAAAACTTCAAAATTTCATTATTCTATTTAACACATACCAACCCGCACTGGGCCCGCGTGGTATATTACAGCCCATTCCCTCTCATAGAGACGAGGCCTGAGTCCCAACAGTGGGAACATTATAAGGCTGATGATGATGATGATTTAACACATTTCAACTCTGTATTTTGCTTCACCTATCTACGACTGTACGATGCGACGAAAACACATCAAGCACCCCCGCCGCTCGATTCCGCTCCCCTCTGCTATTGTATTATAGCTTGCTTCGCATAAATTTCATGATATTTAAAACGTTCAAATTAAATATTTTTATTTTTGTATAAAAATCTGATGAACTGAAATAATGATAAATTTTAAAAGTCACAGAAGTAGTTAGTAACATAGTCCTGAGAAGTGACCGGTGTTTTAAAAATAATCCTGAATACTTTACAAGATTTATTTTAGTTTAAAAAATTACAATTTTGTTTTTTATGAGTGTGGTTGATGGTGGATCATGATTTCCCTAAATGTCTAAACAGACGGGCTGCATTTCAACTGCAATCCAACTGCAATTAGTCGTGCTTGCAGTTCTGTTGCAGTCGTGTCAACTGCATTCAAACTGCACTTAAACTGCAATTTGCAGTTTGATTGCAGTTGAATTGCGGTCCGTCTGTTTAGACCCTAAATGCCACATCGCTGTATCGTTCAAACACGATAATATCTTTGCACCAATGCTAGCACTGTCAGAGAAACTGCTTATTAAGTAGGCATAAGCTCAGTTTTCTCGGAAGGTGTTAATTGTACGTGTTACTTGGACAAACAGCTGCTTCTCAACAAATTACATTCTTTATTGTCGACGCACATACTGATGGTTTTAAAGCCATCATAAGGCCTAAAGTCACCCAAGGGGCAATGGAAAGGGCAAAGAAAATGAGTCGGTTTCTGAATTGAATATTTACAGATATAACTTGTATTTCTGTCGCCTTGTTTTGATTTGTATCTGTTCATTGCTTGGATAAATAAACTATTTTATATTTATTATTAAAGTAAGGGGCAATGGTGGCCGAGTGGTAATGGCCCTGACTTATGAGTTGTAGGTCGCGGGTTCGAACCTAGTCAGGCGCATTACTTTGTGTAATTTATTTCATCACCACTGCTCTCAAAACGGTGAAGGAAAACATCGTGAGGAAACCGGCATGTCCTAGAACCAAAAAATCAAAGACATGTGACATTCACCAACCCGCACTGGGCCCGCGAGCTGGATCACGGCCCATTCCCTCTCCTAGAGAGGAGGCCTGAGTCCCAGCAGTGGGAACATTAAAAGGCTGATGATGATGATGATTATTAAAGTAAACTTTAAGATACTTACGAATACTTATGCAATTTCATATTCATAATATAGAAGTTAAAGGAAAGAATTGAACTCACTTCGTACCTACCAATACCACTGCAATGTTTTTTTTTTCTTATAATACGAAAGACAACTTTACATTATACCTTTAACTTTGCCATCTCAAATTAATTGTATCAACTTCGTAACATAGCTTTGAAAAATGAATAGCGTTAGCATACAGTAATCATCCTGTTTCATACTCATTTCCTTTTGTCACAAAAAGAAAACCCTCTTTCCCGCCAATCCGCCATGTTGTCTGAACTGTCAGTGTCAAATGCGCGCGCACTTGACGCCGCACCCGGCCGCTGGAGGGCGATCATTTGAATAACACGGATAGCTATTACAGGATACGAAAAGGGTTATAATGTGCATCCGACAATCTGTGATGCTTGCTGGCAGTGGCGTAACGTGGGCTAATTTGCCCAGCTAGGTCGAAGCCTACTGAGGCCAGCGTCTAGTTCCGAAAGGGAGGCTCGGCCCCGGTATGAAATGCAAGAATGAACGGGATGGATTTTTTAGTCTGTTATGTAAGTGCCTGACACTATCTCCCGCTCCGCCCAAGGGCGAGGATGTCATTTGGATAATTTTTACCCACTAGAAAAAAAATACATCAGCGAGGCCTTTTCTATTCATAAATTCAAAAACGAAACAGCGACTGTCGCAACCCAGTGTTCGACCACATAGTCGCTTACTATCAGGTAAAATAGTGGTCAAAACGCGAGCCTATCAATTATACCATAACCGTCGTTCTTAAAGAGCCCTTGCTTGTGTGAGGCCCCTTTGGTCGCGAGGCCGTGAGTGAATGCCCACTTCGCCCACGCGTCGCTACGCTACTGCTAGCTGGCAAGCACTGAACTTGCCTTCGCTATGTTATCATTAGATCAACAGATAGTTGAAGACAGAATGATGTGGACTAGGGATAGGGATGCCTTTGCCTTGCCTGTAATGGGACAAAATGTTTTTTTTGTTATGTATAGGCACACGTTTGAACACTAACTCACCTGATGGAAAGCGATGATGTGGCCGACGAAGGAGCACGCTTGCCTAGAAGTAACTTATTCACTCTTGACTTAAAGATCCCTAAGTTGAAGCTATCAGGAAACGCAGACTCCGGCAAGGAATTCCACTCTCTAACTGGACGCTTTGTACGTATGGGTGGGATGTCAATCATTTATAATTAATTGGTATACCTATTGCAACAAACTCTTATAAATTCAGCCTTTTTATCATGACGGATTAGGAATTAATTTGTTTATAACGATTTTTTTCTGGTCTGTTTTTATTTTTGTTTGACTCTAAATCTTTTTCTGACAAAAAAAAAATAAAGGAGAATGGGCATAAATAAACTCGGATCTTTTTGTTTTATTATTGACAGGCTTGCGTTTGACCACCAATTCACCTGATGGTAAGCGATGATGTGGTTGACGATGGATCACACTTGACTAGAAGTAACCTATTCACTCTTGACTTAAAGTCAAGTACCTAAGTTGTTGCTATCAGGAAACAGACTCCGGCAGGGTAATTCCTCTCCCTGGCTGTACGCACAATAAATGTGTTCCCAAAACGCTTTGTGCGAATGGGTGGAATGTTTACCATGTACCGGTGGCCCAACAACGTACGTCTTTTGGTCCGATGACAGAACAGACCTAACTTATCGCCTTGCTTTACTTATATGAAGTAGGTACTAGGAGGCTTCTACCAGCGACTACCGCACGTGAAACGTTGAAAATATTTAGCCTAAGACAATCAGTAGATAATGAAGTAGTATTCCACTGATGTTTATTTTTTCAAAATTTTTATTCGTTTTTGAGTTTAAGTATACATTACAAACAAAAATCCAAATCTCTTCAATGAAAATCATTTGTATTTTTGTTAGTACATATGTGTAAACACAAAAAGTAATGGACAGATTTAAAAAAAAAATCAGTCGTAGAATTCCACTTTATCACTGACAAATTTTTGCTGCGGCTTCGCCCACATACATACAATATAGCCTATGTCACTCAGGAATAAAGCAGCATTCTGCTGGTGAAAAAAAATTCACAATCGGACCAGTGCTTTCTAATATTACAAACAAAAAATCAAACGTTACTTTTATTATAATATTAGTATAGATTAACATAGGCTACATATTTTTACCTTTCACACGTATGATAAAACACTGGCAGAAGCAAATATTTTATATGATAAAGCAAAATGTTGGGTCAGGTCTGATTAAGAGTATAAGTGATTATAATTTTTCAATAAGGATACTTTTTGTCTAGATCGATTGTAAAATAAATGTCTAGACAAAGATTATAACTTACTACCTACCTATAAGTAGATAAGTACTAACCACCCAAGCTCCTTTTCCTAAATTGATATTTGACTATATACTTATATGATATTTGACTATAAACATCGTAAAGTGCACTATTTTGTTTACAAATAAAAATAACATAGAAAATACATAATAGATATCTAAACGAGTTTTAAGTGCAATGACCATAATTACTATTTGAATTCAGACACCAATTTAATATCCAAGGCTCGAATTCCAAGCTAATATCTAATTATATTTCTTGCATATCATATCATTACTTACTTTTTCAAAAGTAGAAATTATACTAGTGAACCTCAGATGACTCACATGCAAATTATATCTAATATCCTTTATCATTAGCAAGATCTTTCATATAAAACTTAACTGCAATACTTTCCTAATCATGGTACTTATGCGATAAACCCAATCATAATACATAACATGCGCGCATAAAATTATGGGACATATCTCACAAATAACAATAACGACTTAAAGACACGCACGTCCGTCCATCGCGGCGGGCGAGAGCATAATGCTCAATAATAATTCTAAATTCAAAACTGAAGAAGTTACGATGGCCGGTCGCGCACGGGCCGGTGTTGCCAGTTATATAATTAGAAAATGAAAGGGTGGCGCGCACGCAGCCTGGGGCTCGACCACTACTATCGCTCACCATCGAGCCTGCTCCCGCTAGTGTTGTGACAACGATTTATTGTCGATTTTCTATAATCTCTGATAGCGATGAATTTAATGTTTTCCTTATTGTTGGGCGGTTGGTAAATGTGGCCATTTCAGATAAAATATTACAGTAGTACAAATCTTATTTCAGTAATAAATAAAGAGTTTAACAAAGGCCTTTTATATCTGCAATGCATATTTCATTTTTTGTTATATCACACAGCCCAAAACATATAGGTGCTACTCATTCACGTAACTACTTAATACCTATATAGATAAAAGCGAAAAGGAATAAAATGAGATTAATGAATGAATGAAGGCTCTCCATATTTGCTTATAAAGAAAGATAGTAGGTACTGCTCAAAATTTAATGAATAAAATAGAATAGAATAAACTGTAAGTAGGTATTGTACACCAAAAAGTAAGACAAAAACAACAAACAATACATAAAATTAATAAGTAACGTGTTACCTACAAATGCGTTTTACACTGCTCATAAAATCACGAAGATCATCGTGATAAGTTCTCGGCAGTAAAATACCAATCAGTTAAGTCATCAAAATCACAAAACACTTCAGTGTATCCACTATAAATAACATCGATACTCCACATGGTCAGCACTAGTATAAAAATATACTCCCCGCCCCGGAGGGCAAATAGCAACATTCTTTATTTTCGAATATTAATAAGGAGCGCGCAACATTACACCGTATTTCACATTGGGTAACATCATTATCTCCCTTCTCGCTCTTTCTACCTCTAAAAATATACCGCTAAACTCTTCAAATCTTCGAAAATCATATAATGACGACCTTTTTGGTGCAAGATGGTAGATCAATGGAGATTTATCTAAGTTCTACAACGACTCATGTGTGCATATATTTATAGGCTGTATGTATGTAATTACCTTTGTCCGATAACTCATTCAGTGAAGAAAAATGTAATGAGTGCAGGTTACGTAGTGTGTCTTTACAGTAATAAACTTGCTATACATACCTTATTATGTACTTTAAGTGCTTTATATTAAAATAATGGCCAATATTTTGATCAGAGATACTGGAAATGAATTGAAATTATGGTGGATGACTGTCAATGAGCTTGTAAGGTAATGCAAAAATAAATGAATTGTTATTTTCCCACAACTCTATTACGAGACTATTGACCGATAAATGATCGATCATTATGAAATAACAGATTAACTTTTAGCAAAATGACAATGGGATCGTGTTGGAATGACGAATTTATAAAAATAGTAGACTTGGGCCCCTGATTTCTTGAATAAATAAAATCCAATAATAGCAAATATGGTCTGAACCCGCGACCTGTATAACGGAAGTAATCCCAAGCTGTTCTGAGGCCATGGAGGTGGAAGAGCTAAGTTTGACCTCCAGGGAAGCAAAGGTTAGTGAAGACCACGGAAGCAGGGGCAGAAGTGGGTACTATAAGTATAAGTTTTTTTTTGTGTAAGGAAAATCATTAAAATGTCTCCCTATCTATTAATTTACTACAATTTAAGTAATGAAATGAAATTATAAATTAATGGTTGTAATTTAATTTTATGTTGTTAATTATTTTATTCATTTGATGAATTAATTGTACCAATAGTTTACACTACTAAGTGCCTACTTCAGTGAATTAAAATATACTTGGACTTGTAAATATATTTTTTACTAATAAATATGTTTATCTGTTTATAGTAGGGTGGAGAAGGGCAGATCGGGAGCGAAGCCGCGGGCAAAATCTAGTTGATAATAATAAATAAATGGTTTAAAACTATATTCATTGAGCGCTAAGTTCTTTACATCGATGACATATTGCACAGAAACAGGTTTCGATTTTGTCATTATTTCTTAGTTTTTTTTTTATTGTTGATAAGTTCGCGCTTGACCGCTATCTCACCTGATGGAAAGCGACGATGCGGTCGACGATGGAACGCGCTTACCTAGAAGAAACCTATTCTCTCGACTTAAGGCCCAAGCGCCCAAAGTGTCTTAAAACAGTGACTTTCTGGAGCCTACTCCTGGGTAACGGCTTGGATCTTTAGAAACGTTTTTACACATAAAAATTGGTGGTCACATATTCTTTAAAGTGAACATAGCATATATAAATCAATCAATATTTCGCAAAGAAAATGGATTTAAAAGTCGGCGGGGCTCTGTCCGGGCGCAACTGGCCGCAAACAAATGCACAGATAGTCATACTGTCGCCTAGACCGGTACGAGAGTTGTGACCATTTAATTTCGGCCAGATGATTAAAGGGACTATCAGCCTTAAAGATTCCCGAGTTGTAGTTATCAGGAAACACAGACGCGTATCTGCAAAACTGTGCAAATGTCTAAGATGTGACATATCAATCCTATATTGTTTAGACTTGTTAAAAAATTTAACGTTTTCAACCCGATATTAAAAACACTCCTAATGTATTTTACTATCACGGAACGGAATTTGCATACGACCAATTATCATCATTGTTTCCGGCTGAAATGATAATGATGTTTTTCAGCTAGCGTCCAGTGCAGGACATACCTTCCCCCCAAATATACGAGAGGTTCTGCGCGTCTCGCATCTGGATTCCCAAGTTAAAAACCATCCATTCGCTTAATTCAACAAACACAAGTCCGTATTAGTAATTAATGAAATCAAGCGATTCTAGCGAAGTATTAAGTTATAAGAGCGCTGTAAAGCCGCAGCGGATAACGAGCTGCAAAACACACAGCGCGCCCGCGTTATATGACGCCTAATGTGCGGGTGCGCGCCCGACCAGAAATAGCGGCACAGTTGGAAAAAACATAGGCATTTCTTTTTTAATTCACTAAACCCCATTTTTGTTCTGAGGGCCTAGCCAAGTTGATAATCTACAATCTTTAACGCTAGTAGAAAACTTCGAATGTATGGAATGACATAATCTCAACATTAAGTCACTTGGTCAGAACAAAGGAATCGGAGAAAATCGATTGTATAAAGAAAAAGACAGATGGACAACACAGTGATCCTATAAGGGTTCCGTTTTTTTCTTTTGAGGTACGGAACCCCAATTTGGTAAACTTAAACCCATCTGTGTCTTTCAGTTGTCTTTTGCGTTGTTGGGCCGCGGTCATGCTTTCAAACGCTTACGCAAATGATTAGACGTAGTAATGACTGTCTTGCAAGTTGGATCCCCGCAAGTAACAAAATATTTAATTTATTTTAATCTGTGATTTGACTTCTATTGACATGTTTTCTTGAATTTTATTTTATTTGTTTGACATTTTATAATATTTGACATTGTAATTTAATTATTTGCATCATTTGTTAACTATTATGTAATTTGAGATGTCTATGTCTTGTAAGAATCCCTTACTAATAAACTACTATGACTATGACTATTCCAAGTATGACTTATGAGAACCGTGGTGGCCGAGTGGTAACGGCCCTGACCTACGAGTTGTAGGTCGCGGGTTCAAACCTAACCGCATACTTTATGTAATGTGAGTTTAGGTACATGTTTGTAGACGGACACACGACACAGCTGTAATTCCAAATGTGGGGTAAAGCTTAAAAAAAAAAACAGTAAAAATTGTCACAACTATAAACAATTGCTTAAACACATTATTTTATTTATTTACTTGACCCGGCGAAAATAAATAGATGAAAGAAAAGGGAGTTAGTGATAGCGTGACGAGTGACAGGACAAAATGGAAGAAAAAAACGTGTTGCGCCGACACCAAATAAAATGGGACAAGGGCAGGAAGAAGAAGAAGACTAGCTGACCCGGCGAACTTGGTACCACCTAACAGTCAATGAATGTAGATCTTTCTATATAGGTAGTCAGCCGATTGCGATGAATCAAAGTCTAAAAAAAAAACAATATACCAAGTTACACACAATTTTAATGTATAAAAGTTATCTACGAGTACATCGATTTCGTACATTTTACAGATTTATTATATATATAGAAGACTTAAACTTCATGTGTAATACAGACGGACTTCACGCTACAAGGCAATTTCTCCAATCAACCTTTTCGTTTGGGTCATTTCATTCGGCCGCCAGTGTACGCAATAATTTAGCAATCAAACCTCGTAGTCTACAGCATACACTAAAGGTCTGATTGCCACTGTCTTAGCCAACTGTCAGGCCCTCGACCCCTGTACCATAAACAGAACTGTTGCCTCTTATTACATGTCATTTAGATTATAGACGGAGTCTTCGCGATAGCTTCGGCGGACGGAAGTGAAGGGTTTGATTTTGGCGTTACAGGGATAATTTTTATCAATTATCGGTTTTTAGTTTATGTATGGATCATTTGTATTACTTACATGATAAATGCAAAAAACCTCTGTGCAAAATAACGTTCTAGCCACTATGGCGAATTTAAGTGCTATATTTCACCGAGACACCATGGGGGCGCGACCAGTCACCGCAACCAACAAAATGTAAGGTAGGTTGGAGAAAGATTGGGGGAAAATCAATATACCACTTATTTAGCTTTATATTTAATGCCAGCCACATTGCTGGGCAAGGTGAAACACACTGTCGCGGCTCGCAATATGACTAGCATTAAAAATAAAGCTAAATAAGTGGTACAATTTATATTTATACGTTCTTACCCCAATGCCCATCTTACCCCAACGCACTATAAACATTTCTATAGAGGTGTCCGTCACATGGTGTCCGTTTGGTTGCGTAACCAATTTGGTGGCGCGACATTCATGAGTCAGTGAGTCGGAGCTTTGCCTTTTACATACAAATATAACTGGAATAATACACACTCATAGACACCCCAATTTATTAGAAAATAACTACAGTTCACTGATTGTTTTCTTAAGTGCACTTAAAGTGTTTTTCTTAAGGAATTAGTTCAGGTAGTTCGCTCAGTTGAAATAGTGATTAAAAGCGAGCCTAATAAATAATAATAATAAAAATAATTATCCAAATTATATGTAGGCAAACAATATAAGAAACAACGCACTAAACTGTAGCGTATCGGTATTGGTAACTTACCTAACCTAACCTATCCTATATCTACGAATGCATACACAAACACTAGTAACACAATCAGGATTCTAAACATAAAAATAGGTACATGTTACCATGTGCATTTTTTTTTTTTAAATCTTTATTAAGGAGCTTTGTCACAATTTTGACTATGTCGCTCCATCATAGCCAAATTTTGTGTTTTGATTTATTTTAAATGATTGTAATAAATTTTGTATAAAACTCTTGCCTCGTCTGACGTAGGCTTAGCTAAAATTTTGTTGCAAATACCGATATCTAACAAATGTGCATTTATTATTTACATATTTTATACAGATTAGATACTCGTACATACTTATACTCGTAATTTAGTAAAGGTTCATGAATCACGAATTAGGTATTAAGGCCAATCTATTTTCTAGAAACCGTTTTTTGCCTTTTATTCTTCTCACAGCCCTATCATAACTAGATCCCCTGGTCGGGCAATCTCTATGACATTAGCATTCCTATGAAAACGATATCATTTCATGTCGGTTCCTGCAATCTTATTGTCAAGTCACCGATGGCCGTCATTAAGATGCCGATCAAATTCGTGGCATTACCACCAGCCCCGAGGTGAGCTCGCTAACACTAACTTTAGGGACACCATGAGACTATGGGGTTATAGGATTTTCCTGAAAAACGGTAACAAAATTGTAAGAATTGTTGACACTTTGTTTTTCGTAGTTCTTAGTGCGGATTTTTCGGTTTAGAGGTTTTGTAGTGTTATTTTGATCTAGTGTAGCTCTACAAGTCTTGTTTCCATATAAAATGTATGAAGACCGACGCGCCCAGGTTAATGTGTGTGGCACACGCCGCACACGTGTGTGCAGTGTAGTTCTTTCTACCTTTACACTTGTATTATTTTATTTCATGGTCAATATTTCAACCGCTCCTACCATCAGGTACTTACCATCAGGTGGGATTGCAGTCAAGCACTAGTTTATCTGAATTAAAAAAAAAAAAATGTTCTGTTTTGTCTTCTGTTAGCTTTTTACTTTTATTTTCTATTTAATTGTTCACTTATAATATTATTATCATTACAAGTGCTCATAAAATTTGAAGAGTTCCCTCGATTTCTTTAAGATCCCATCGTCAGATTTTGATCTTGTGGTCTGGAACCACCGGGAAAGTATACTCTTTCAAATAAAAAACAATTTTCTACGCGGAATACCTATCAGTAACCAAAGAAAATTACTACTTATAAAATAAAAGAGAACCTCCTCCTTTCCGAAGTCGGCTTAAAAACAGTCCATGTCCAACATTGACCATGGTCACCACAGTGGACTACCGAAAACCGTAGCGTGTCGCGTGACAAGTGGCCGAGTCGCGCCAGTTTCCTATGGGAAGCAGACCACCTCCCCCCCTCTCCCCTCACGCCTCTCAGGCCCTGGCGGTGGGCACACGAGACCTAACAAATTGCAACCATGCACCGCCGGAATGCGTTAATCAGTCCTAAAACAGGGTGTTCCATCGATGTGTAAGGGGCATGGCTGGCCTGGTGTTTGGCTAATTGATAAGATTATTCTTATTGTTCTCATCACTGCGACTGCTCTGTATTGAAATTTGAAAAGCTTGAAGTTCAGCAAGAGCGTCGCTACGGGGAAGCAGGAGAGGACTGCTGCTTCGAGCTGCATTCTTTATAGGTATCGAATATAGGTGTATTACGTACTTTCATAAGTATTAAGTAAAAAAAAAAAAATTGATATTCCAAACGCACATTTCAATTTCATACGTATCGAATTTGAATAGATTTTATGAGAGACCGAAACTAACGACTTGGATGTCATAACAAGAATTAATTTTGATGTCAACGAGCTGTCGGCTCTAGATTACCTACTGGTTCAATGTTGACGTCGTTTAGCTGGTTCAAAACCTGTCTGTAGTGATGCGAAACAACATTGTGTGAAACAGAAATGTAATAGGTACCATCAAAGACACTTCCGGCTGACCACCGCTAAGTTCATTTTTGCTTGCACTAGAAACGAAAACTTCAAAGGATTCAAGCGATTTTTTTTTAATTAATCAGGCAGTAATGACCGCTATGCTTACGTACAACCTCGGATCGTGTGGTATACAGGGTGTAAAGGAACAGGTCTCAGCAAACTACTTCTAGCATTACTAGCAGGTTTGTTCAGTAGAGGAAGCTGAACACCCACAAGCTATTTTCCAGAAACGAAAAAAAAAATGATCTCTCCATCCTGAATCATATACTTGATTGAAAAGTTTGGCCGAAAAAAATCGGCCTTTCCATCATCATCATCATTTCAGCCGAAAGACGTTCACTATTGGACATAGGCTTCCCCCAAGCGTTGCCACAACGACCCGTCCAGTGCGTCACACACCCATCGGCCTCTCATACAAAATTAAAAACTTGATTGGACAGTTTGTATGGAGAGGCCGATTTATTTTTAAGCCTTTAAGTTTTTGTGGTCCCTTACACCCTGTATAATTGACTTGATTAGGTACTGTATTTACGGTTCTGCAGTCCTACCACAAGCTCTTGACGCGATCCATTTTACAACCTAAACTGAATTGTTAAAGGAATGGAGCTATTTAGGGTGTATAGCTTCGTCCCTCTTTCTCGCTCGCACGCTTAACATTTTAACACGTCATGTTAAGGCCCCTATCGGTTATATTTTAACAGTGAAAAGATACGAAACGAGTACGGCTTTGAACACAGAACAGATGAAAGAGGCTAGAATAGCCTTGTGGGCGGGGCAGGCGTGCCACAAAATAGGGCAATGCTCATAGTTCAACTACCAATAGTAAACTTGCGATCTAAGTGTGCGTGGTCTGTTAGTTGCGTAATGCGCGTTCGTATTGGTTTATTGCTTGTGGTGGAGGTAAAGGGTGGGAGACGAGCGGCGACACTCGTTGTAGTGCACATCGGAAAGCAATTTCGTTCTATTATCTTTCATCTTTTCTGTGGCTATCAAGGCACGGTTGGCGCAGCGGTTGAGCGATTGACTGCTGCGCTCCTTACCGCGGGTTCGAATCCTGCTCGGAAAAAATATTTATATTGCCTAAAGACTCTGTGTCTGAGTGTCTTGTACATGTGAGTTTAAATGCCGGTAAACGAACCCACGATACAGGAACAATTCCAAATTTGGGACAAGGTTTAAAAAAAAACAATTTCAGAAGAGAACATCTGCATTGATGTACCAAAACGTACCAAAAGCTTTTAGGTACATCGATATTGATAGGTTTATTTTTATTTTTCCAAAGCCTCTTTTTTATAAAGTGAATGTGAGAACAACGTAGACTCATAGATTATTTTTGTATCGATTCACTTTTTTTACATTTTTTTTTTTTTTTATATTGTGCTTTTGGGTAAAATGTTGAAGTGAAAAATTAACTTTTTTAAAGTAACCATGGAGTTTCTTGCCGGTTCTTCTCCATAGAAAACGATCAATTGGAGCCGTGCACTAGCTTCTAACGTTTTATAAGTGCCCATGTAGGCCTATGTGAAATATTTTTTTTTTATTAAATTGAGTTAATCAGTGAATTTCCACTACAATGCATCGATCATACATCACATAGTTTTAAATTTAAAAAAATACGTAGTTTTAAACAAAATATGTAATTTAATATAATATAGTTATGTATGTGAATAGGTATTTTAATGATAGGGGTATTTATTATAATAAAAATGTATGACAGTCATTCCCTAAAACCACAGAAAATATGAAAGAGGTTAGAAAGGAAATACTTTCCGATTTGTACTACGAGTGTCGCCCTTGTCTCACAATATTTAACTCCACTACAGGCAATAAACCAATACGAACACGCATTACGCAAAGATCACGCACACTTAGATCGCAAGTTTGCTATTGGTAGTTGAACTATGAGCATTGCCCTACTTTGTAGCATTCCTACTCCGCCCACAAGGCCATTTTAAAATGAAATTCCCAATTACAAGTTTGGGACTATCATTTGTGCACTAGGTGCGTCTCCCGTCTCTGCCCGTTAGTCGTGACTCTCACCACACGATTTCTGAATTTATTTGACGCGAACCTTTTGATGTGGGTGATGCTGGATGGCGCCAGTTTTGAGAAACTCATAATTTTCGTCAGGATTTAAGATAAATGTATGTTTGTAAGATATGATTTCTTTAGCTGTTACCGCCCTTTCAACTTAGGATGGACGCAGAGGCTAATCCTTGAAATGTTTAAATTATATGCCGCAGTCACGATTGTTCAACGAGGTGAGGTTTAGGTTTTTAGATGTAGACTTTTGTAGGCTTATTATCAGTTTCTGACTGGAAACTTGAATTGAGCAGAGTTCTCATTAACTCCAAACTGTAAATTACCTAATCAATACCGGAGCACGAGAATCGATTGAACATAACCTTTCAAATAGGTAACGTAATTCCGGCGTCGTAACAGCGAAACACAGTAACTTTGAAAAAGTCGTTTTAAGAAAAACGAGCGTAAAGCTTAGTTTGTAAAAGTTCCTGTGTTTTTGATGACCGTATCACTGAAACCAGAAGCCTTAAAAATAAACCGAGACATTTTGCTTCGTAGAGTTCAGTCTCGTTGTAACGATAATAAAAAAAAAGTGAGAATACAGTAAGTAAAGATACTGTGTTTTCTATTACGATGGCAGAATTAAAGACACAATAGAAAGACAATGAGACTACGAACGACGGCGTTCGCTTGGGGTAAAATTAATTAGACTATTAAAAAAATTGAGCAAGTGCAATGGTAACAAGCCCGACTTACAAGTTGTGTATCGTGGGTTCAAACCCAAACAATCGCTTTAGTTTGTGTTATTTATTTCATCACCACTATGACACACACACTCACTTGTGACCTCCAGCAGCCTGCACTGGGCCACCATATATCTATTATTCCTGGAGAGGGTCTTGTTAGTGGGAATATTATTTCACCTACCTATTGTAAAATTAGTAGTCAAAAGATTTACCCGGTCTGGAAATCGAATTCTGGACAGCTCAGTATTAGAAAGCGCTTACGGCCATTCGTCCAACGCGGCAGTTTGCTATAGTTACCATTTTGGCAGTTGTATGCTAGTCTTGGTACTTTTTCTTCTTCTTCTTGGTCGTTTCACTCTTGGCAGAGTGGTCCTTTTTTTTAGGTGCAAAAATTATCCAATAAGATCCCCCACTTTTTAGTGGCGCGGGAATGCGTGTCAGACTTTAACGGATTAAAAACCAACTCCTGTTCCTTCTTTGCCTTCATCCCAGAGCCCCGGGTCGCACTTTCACACTGCCCGTGGTGGCAGAGAGGTCCTGGTTATCACGAACGTAGTTCTCCGAAAGCTGCACCACGACTTCCCGACACTTTTGCCTGCTGGCAGTCATCTGGGTGCACTTGTTTAATATGGGCTAGATACAGACTGCCAATATAGCAACTGTTCTTTAGTTCTTTCGGATATGAAAACGAATGAAACACAAGCAACTGAATTTTGAAGTGTAAATAAATCCATATAAAATGACGCGACGTAACAATAACATCTTGATAGCGAGCTTTCCAAAATGACCAACAACTAATGACTAATATATAAATTATACAAACGCTATCTTAGATATAATGACAGAGTTTAAACTGAGAAGCTTCGAATAATATCGACAAGCCGATCGTATCGAATCCCTGACTCATAGCGTAATGATAGGTTTGCTAACTTCTCCACTATTTATTAGGCACAGTTCTTATTCGGTGAATTTTATAATGTTTGGACTGAACGATTCTTTGAATTTATTTACAACTGATAATTTTTCGCGGCCGAACTATTCATTAACGAATTATGAGATAGATACGATTCCTAATTTGTGTGTCTTGGTCGGTTTAACGACCGACGTCCTGACGACCAGTGTCGGAGTTCGGGTAAAATTATTGGGTCCTTCCACTATGTTTTTGTTGGTATTTATATTTTAGTAAATATGGTACAAATTTTAAAACATATAGTTCATCTATTCGGTAACAGATGGCATTAAATAGGTGAATTTTAACAGATGGTAACGACATCTGTTGTCGAGTAACAATATTCATTTTTAGAAATACTTATCTTTGTTGTACACTAGAGGGCTCTGTTGAGAATAGTGTGTCATTGTAGTAAAAAAATAATGTTAATAATATTTTTAAGGAGCAAAAATAATAGATATTTTGATGTATGACAAATATATTATTTAAAATATTAAATTACGTATATGTATTTAAAAAAAATATATTCTAGTCTGTTATTTTTTAATGGAGTAGGTAGTAATAAAAAGCAACATTAATTTTACACATTGCAATAACGTAAACCAAATGTCAAACTTGACAAATCGGCGTTTTTGAAGAAATCGCTTGTCATTCATTGAACACAGAAAAGTTTATTTGAAATCACAAAACAAAAATGGCTTTGCTCGATTATTGTAATTTAAACGAGAAAATTAACTTAAAACCAGTTGATGCGCTAGCTTCTTTCCAAAATGACATCGTCGGATACAGTGAGAACTTCCTAAACAACACGCAACTGGCGACGCCGCCTTTTGCTAACGTAAGTAAAGGTTATAATGGCTTATATACCTAAATAATCGCTTAAAAACTTGTGAATTACTGTGTCACCATTGTATTTACAGCCTATAGAAACCCTTGCGCAGTTCAACCAGCATGACGAAACTGGCAAAGCGATCAAAATCCAGTTTGATCATGGTACTACTACACTTGGATTCCGCTACCAGGTACGATTTTGCTAAGTAATTTGGTAATAGGATAAATCGTCCCAGTGACCACAAAGCTCCCATACCATTATTACTATGTCCTTACTTCAAAACACATAGTCATTGTGTCTTGCTGCAGAAATTATAGATGTTATCATAGTAATTTTTAACAATTAGGTACTGTTTTTACATTGTTACAAATACTTTGTAAAGCCTTTCTCTATTCAATTTGGAACTAATTGACCTTGCCACCATAGTATAGCGTAATCAGCCTTATAATATTCGCACTGCTGGGACTCAGGCCTCTTCTCTAAGAGGGGAAATGGGCCATAATCCACCTCGTGGGCCCAGTGCGTGTTGGTGGATTGAACCTTTCCACCATAATAAGAAAATGTTCCAATGCTTACAGTTTTGCAGTGTCACCTAATTCTTTGACAGTCCATAATTCTTAATTGATATATCAATACCCGCAATAAACATGCATGTGACATTAACCTTTCAATCGTGGAAATTACAGACACAATAGAAACACAATAGGTGCGCGAACGCCGGTGTTCGCTTGGGGTTTAATGAATTAATTCAGTTATTTTTCCGAATGAATTAAAAAGTAGTGCTATTTTTGCACTTTGTTTTCAAGAAAAGTATAATATTTACTGAAAAATGAATCTGTGAATCAATGCTAGAAATACGTCGTTCATACTATCGTGTAGCTCCTTCCACAAATATTACACCTATGGTGGTAACTCTAATGGAACTGCAATCCAAGATACTGCCTTGTTCATAGCAGGTGTTGATATGTTCATTTATCGTAAACATTCTCTTGTCTGTAAGACAAATCATAATTTATATAACTAGTCTTCTAACTAGATATTCTACAGCAAATATTCAATTGAATTCATAAGTTTTTTGTTTCACATAGGCCTACATGGGCACTTATAAAACGTCAGAAGCTAGCGCACGGTTCCAAATGGTTTCCTATGGAGAAGAGCCGGCAAGAAACTCCATGGTAAACTCCAATAGTTCATAGTAATATAATAAGTTGCTACTAACAGGGTGGAGTACTGTTGGCTGTGGACTCCCGAGCCACTGGTGGCCAGTTCATCGGCTCACAGTCCATGAAGAAGATTGTGGAGATAAATGATTACCTTCTTGGTAAGTCCACAGTGGTTTTTGTTCAAATTTCTCTTAAGGACTAAGCGCCCGAAAAGTGCCATAAAACAGTGATTTTCTGAGGCCTACTCCTCCGTAACGGCTAGGTCAATTGGTTTGAAAAAAATATATGTTTATTATAGATTCATGAACAATAATATCAACATTTGATTTTTTCGTGCAATTAATACTTTTGTCAAAAAAAAAATATTTAGCAATTTCGCAACTTTTCCCTACTCCTTCGAAACGGCTTGGACCTTTAGAAACATTTTTACACATAAAAATAGGTGGTTAAATATTCTTCAAAGTGAACATTGCAAATGTAAATCAATCAATATCTCGCAGAGAAAATGGATTTAAAGCGCTTTCCGGGCGCTGCTGGCCGCAAATAAATGCCCAGATTTGCGTACTGCCGCCTAGGCGAGTGCGAGAGTTGCGATCACATAATTTTGGCCAGATGTTGCAAGGGACTATACGCCTTAATGAATGCTATATTTAAATTGAAAAGGCAATGTTGTAAAAAAAGTTTAATTAAAAAATGATAGCCTAAGTAGTTAAGTTTTTAGTTTATAATATAAGCCGGGCCTGCTTATGTAAATTCAAAACACCAGATTTTACATGAGAATTGTACTAGAGTCTGTTTCCTGATAGCTGTAAGTTAAGAGTGAATAGGTTATGTCTAGGCAAATATGCTCCATCATCAACCACATCACTTATGGGTGACATAATGGTTAAACAAAAGTATATCAATTCAAAAAAGTTTTAAGGCCATACAGCATTCTAAACTCACGCAATACTTATATCATATTCTCATCGTCAACGTGACTTCCCCAGGCACGCTAGCCGGAGGTGCCGCAGACTGTGTGTACTGGGACCGCGTGCTCGCCAAGCAGTGCCGCCTGTACGAGCTGCGCAACAGGGAGCGCATCTCGGTGGCCGCGGCCAGCAAGCTGATGGCGAACATGGTGTACAACTACAAGGGCATGGGACTCAGCATGGGAATGATGCTGGCGGGGGTTGATAAGAGGGTGAGTTATAATAATATTCAACACTAGTATTATAAAGAGGTAAAGTTTGTTTTTTGGTTTGTAGGAGGTAATCTCTGGTCCGACTGCAAATTTTTTCAATGCTGCTTTATTTCTGAATGACATAGGTTTTTTTTCTATGGCTGATGTCTGAAATAAAATGTTTATTATTATTGTAGGCTATATTTTATGTACAGGGGCGAAGCTGCGGGCAACACTACAACATAGTGTGTATTATTCGTCTGTTTTCCCGTCTGACTGAATGGGTTTTCCTTTATCTCGTATCGAAGTGGTGACGTAATAATAATAATCCTTTATTTTCAGGCTACTAAGGCCCATAGATAAAATACAAATAATCTTATAAAATAATGAACTAATACATAGAAGATTCTATAACTAATTATTAAACTAAATTATTGTACACGAAGTGACGGCGACGTGTTCCGCTGCGAGGTCGGTATCCTTCCGCGAAATCTTCGATACACGACGCCCTTCGGCCAAAACTCTCCTTTGAGGAAGGTGTCCAAATGATGAGTCGGAACCCGCACCATAAACGACTTGAAATTAGTGTTATAGCGCAGCTCCAACTGTTCAACTCTCAAAGTCCAGTTCGTCTTGACTCGAACATACTCCACGATCTCCTCAACCTTCGTGGAGTGATGTAGCCTCGAAACGTACAGCTGCGTCGTGGGTATTGCTGGACGCAGCAGCATGTTTGGTCCTGCCAGCGCGGTACCGCACTGGTTCTGACAAGTAGCAAGTAATGAGTTGAAATTAAAACCTGCTTAACCTCTCGTATACCGTAATTAGAGACACAATTAAAAAGCCATTGTGTCTCGTTTGGCATACAACGGGTTAAAGCTCTCATTTTTTTTTTTCACCTTATAAGGGACCGCCCCTTAGATTGTGAAAAAAAAAACTTCTAAGTTAACGAAAAAAAACTTGTCATTTATGTCGCAAAAAACGTATATTTCGACACTCTCAAGGGAATCAAATTGTACTTCCCGTTAACCCAGACTCCTGAAATTTAGCAAGGTCTTATAAGCACAGATATAGGAATAAATCTGAAAACACTTTTGTTGTTACGTCATCTTTGAGAATCAGCAGTGCGCGAGTCCGATTCGACTTGCTCAATTATTTTACAATGGTTTTTTTTATGGTGGGAAAATCATCCAATGACAATCCCCGCTCTTGGGCGGAGCGGGAGATAGTGTAAGACTCATACTAACTACGCCCACCCCGTTCCTTCTAGCGTTCATAACGGGGCTCGAGTTCCCTTTCGGATAA
Organism: Mythimna albipuncta; assembly: GCA_929112965.1. Lineage (NCBI taxonomy): Eukaryota > Metazoa > Arthropoda > Insecta > Lepidoptera > Noctuidae > Mythimna > Mythimna albipuncta. The sequence continues at coordinate 11,820,401 of OV815981.1, forward strand.
CCCTGGCCCAAGTAGGCTTCGATGAATCAATCCACTTTGTAAACACTCTATAATATTGTTCCAGGGAGCTCAGTTGTACTACGTGGACTCCGAGGGCACACGCACGCCTGGCAAGGTGTTCTCCGTCGGTTCCGGTTCAGTCTACGCGTTCGGCGTGCTCGACAGCGGCTACAGCTGGGACCTGTCCGATAAGGATGCGCAAGGTAACCTACCTGCCATTTGTTATGGTATATCAAGTGCTCGGCCACACTGGAAGCACGCGGGGCGGGGCGGGCGCGGCGCGGCAATTTCAAACATTAGAATAGAATAGAAATACTTTTATTCGGAACAAACACAACACAACAGTTGTAAACACAAAATAACAAAAGTACAAAGTACGCCGAGCGTGCTCGCACCGAAAGGGTGACCACCTCAGCATTTGCTGGGCATTAGACACCCAGCGCTGATTTCCAGTTGGCACCCCACAGTAACGCACGGCCCAGGGTAACCGATGTCCATGACGTCAGCATTAGAACTTCATTTGAGTGTCCATACTGGGCACGCGGGCGCGGGAAGCGGTGCGGGTAACTCATGTCATAGCTCGTTCATGGCCACAGTGAGTGCGCCGGGCGGCGAGCGGAACCCTGTCCCTGAACCCGCTTCGCTCCCAGTACCCGTGCCACAATTGTTGCCAATTTTTTTTACAAGAAATGAAGTATTTTTTTTTATCTATTGGACAGTATTTTAGGAAATTAACAGTATTTTACATATTTTTAGAGCTTCTCGCACAACTTATTATTTTACAGTGTTTTTAAACACTTTATACGAGGGGTACCACAAAAATAACTAAAATTAAAATAAACGAGGAGCTCATTTGATTCGTTCTAATCTGTATTTTTGTGATTTGAGGGTCTAAACCCTCACTCATTTTTTTAATCAAATCACAAAATGCTTAACACTATAATTGTTAGTGTTACAATTAGTTGTAGTACTAACAATTATAGTGTTAAGCATTTTGTTGCTGAAAACAATATTTTGTATACTTTATTTTTGTTGAACAGTAAAAAGTATTATGTAGTGAAAAACTGTATAATACTGTTTTTAATTAACAGTATAGAGTCTGTCTAATAAGTTAAATGACTTTGGGTAATTATTAGGATTTAATGAAATCTGATGAAGTCAACACGGGTTCAATAATCAAGTTTGATTAAGATATAGAGATCATTGTTTACTAACAGAAGAACCTTAGGTATGAAAAGTATCGATTATAAGTATTTTTTAAATGATTAAATATTATACAAAATTCACAAGTTGGTTGGCTTTTAGACAGACTATAGTTGGCAACTCTAGCCACACCCCGCACCGCGCTGCCACTGTTTCCGAGCACTTGAGAGTTATGCGGAACAAAGTCTTAAAAGGGAGGATTAAAAACTTAAGTCGGAAGCGACTAGACGGATGTTATGTCTGATTGAGCAACTGCCCGCTAGATGATTTGGGATATTTTATATTCAAATCGCGCAGAGAACTTTAATTGCGCGATGCAGGATTTTGTAGTTTAGTTCATATGTGGCGCCATAGATTTCGCTACAATGACGGGTTCTAATTAAAAGCAGAAAATAACAGAACTTCAGAAATCTTAGCTGTTTTTGGGATATAGATGCATTTCCAATGCTTGGCACGGTTGGCGCCGTCAGCTTTTCTGCTAAGAACCGAGCCCGAGTAGTCCACGGTGCGTAGATTGAGACGCGCGTCTCATATAGATGTCAGCAAAACTAAGCGTCCAGCAGGCCAATGCCCTGGTTTCCGAAGTGAACCCATTAGCTCCCTGTTGGGCCCCTAGGATTTTGCTCGAGGTGCGCGTAAAACACGCGCCTTTAACAAATCGGGCTCGGTCTGGACAGTTACCGGACGGCCGGACGACGAGCTACCCATTGCTCACTGTCCGCAAGCCCACGACGCGGGCTACCCTTGCGCTTTCACCTCGCACCCAAAGGGGCCTCGCACAAGCGAGGACTCTTTAATATCGAGGGTTTTTTAGGGTTCCGTAGCCAAATGGCAAAAAACGGAACCCTTATAGATTCGTCATGTCTGTCTGTCTGTCTGTCTGTCTGTCTGTCTGTCTGTCTGTCTGTCTGTCTGTCTGTCTGTCTGTCTGTCTGTCTGTCTGTCTGTCTGTCTGTCTGTCTGTCTGTCTGTCTGTCTGTCTGTCTGTCTGTCTGTCTGTCTGTCTGTCTGTCTGTCTGTCTGTCTGTCTGTCTGTCTGTCTGTCTGTCTGTCTGTCTGTCTGTCTGTCTGTCTGTCTGTCTGTCTGTCTGTCTGTCTGTCTGTCTGTCTGTCTGTCTGTCTGTCTGTCTGTCTGTCTGTCTGTCTGTCTGTCTGTCTGTCTGTCTGTCTGTCTGTCTGTCTGTCTGTCTGTCTGTCTGTCTGTCTGTCTGTCTGTCTGTCTGTCTGTCTGTCTGTCCGTCCGTCCGTCCGTCCGTCCGTCCGTCCGTCCGTCCGTCCGTCCGTCCGTCCGTCCGTCCGTCCGTCCGTCCGTCCGTCCGTCCGTCCGTCCGTCCGTCCGTCCGTCCGTCCGTCCGTCCGTCCGTCCGTCCGTCCGTCCGTCCGTCCGTCCGTCCGTCCGTCCGTCCGTCCGTCCGTCCGTCCGTCCGTCCGTCCGTCCGTCCGTCCGTCCGTCCGTCCGTCCGTATGTCACAGCCACTTTTTTCCGAAACTATAAGAGCTATACTGTTGAAACTTTGTAAGTAGATGTATTCTGTGAACCGCATTAAGATTTTCACACAAAAATAGAAAAAAAGCAATAAATTTTGGGGGTCCCCATACATAGAACTGAAACTCAAAATTTTTTTTTTCATCAAACTCATGCGTGTGGGGTATCTATAGATAGGTCTTCAAAAATGATACTGAGGTTTCTAATATCATTTTTTTCTAAACTGAATAGTTTGCGCGAGAGACACTTCCAAAGTGGTAAAATGTGTGTCCCCCCCCCTCTAACTTCTAAAATAAGGGAATGATAAAACTAAAAAAAATATATGATGTACATTACTATAAAAACTACCAACGAAAATTGGTTTGAATGAAATCTAGTAAGTAGTTTTTTTTTAATGTGTCATAAATCGAAAAAAATACACTATTATTAAAACATCAATTAAAGTTACAACACATTACAAGAACTTTTATATTATGTTACTTGCTGCTACGGAACCCTTCATGGGCGAGTCCGACTCGCACTTGGCCGGTTTTTTTATAATTGATAGGCTCTCGTTTGACCACTTAGTTCACGTTACGCCTCTGCTTATTCTTCTTCTTCCTTCCCTGGTCCTATTGGGGTTGGTTCCTGCGCCAAGTGTCTCTGTCTTGGGTTGTAAATTTTCCTTTAATTCATTAAACCCCAAGCGAACCGGCGTTCGCGCACCTATTGTCTTTCTATTGTGTCTGTAATTTCCACGATTGATGATGGCACGTGAGCACGGTGATGGCACGTGAGCATATTCGCAAGAAGTTGGTAGAATCATCACAGCATTGATTGGTTGGAAATCAAATATATATTTATCTAAGTATGTATTTACTATTGTATTGGTCTCTTTTCTGTTTGCCTATTTATTAAGTTGCACCTGTCATGTTGTTTCCGCACCACCCTGAGGTCGACTGGTAGATAATGCCTATGGCATTAAGTCCGCCTTTGTACAGTGTAATGTGTATAAAGCATTAATAAATAAATAAAATTTTAGCAACTAGGCTTTCTTGAGGTCCCTCTCTATATTTTACCACTAGTTCAATGGCTGGCGGCCTCTACATCTTTTTTGTTCTAGTAGGCTTAGGGCAGTTTGGACCACGTGGTCCTCACTACGTCTTTGGACGTTTCCATACCAACGAAGGCGATTTTCAGTCATAACAGTTCACAAAAATCAAAAAAATGAAAACATTTTATTCACATTTAAATAGAATAATTTACATTTGATGGTTTGTCATGTTACATTATAGTATATTCTTAAATTCTATTTAGCCTGTAGCATGGCATGTGAACTTTATACATTTATACAAGGTGTCGTTTTGAAGCTGCAAAATATTTCAGGAGGTAATTATGTTAGTGATTCTCGACCCAAATCAATAATAAAATGAGTAGATAATTATTTTTTTTTTCTTATATTTGGAAATCGGTATGTGCGAACTACATACGTATCTTAAAAAGCAGCCAGTCTGATACCTGCCTTATAACCGCGCTTTCTTTTACACACACAAACACGGAACAATAAAGGGCGTTTTCACACACACTAACTCCCAACGATAGTTTCATAAATAATGTATCATCCAATCATCATCCCGCACGCCACACCCTAGCCACGCCCCCGCGGCCATCGATCAATCGAATTAGTTTAGTATAATTAAAAAATAAAATAACAAGTATTACTGATTATTGACCAGGTATCGCTTTTTCACATGATTATTTATGAGTTTTATTACAACCTCCTAAAATATTGTGCAGTTTTAAAACTGCACCTTGTATATTATTGAAATAGAATAAGATTGGGTATTTATTAATAATAACAATAATAATTAGTCATAATATCTCTAAAATTTAAAATGTCCAATGTCAATTATATAAATACCTAATACCTGGTGAAACTCATTCCAATACCAATAAAGACCTAATTACAATGTCACGCTTTTACATACATAAAATATATAGATATCACCTCTGCTTATGCCCTACGATAATGTTTACCTATATCTGCAGAGCTGGGGCGGCGCGCCATCTATCACGCGACGCACCGCGACGCGTACTCGGGCGGCATAGTGCGCGTGTACCACATCAGCGAGTCGGGCTGGGTCAACATCTCCAACGAGGACTGCTCCGACCTCCACTACAAGTATGCCGCCGAGAAGGGCAATGCTGACGCTTAGGTTTACTGTTTATATATAATAAAGTTCTGCTATTTGTATTTGGTGTTCTTTTTTTACCTGATTTAGCAAAATAATTACATAAGTCACAGTCGACGACCATACAGCCTCGTCGCCTCGGATAGCTGACCGTCCGAACCGAGCCCAAGACGTAGATGGCGCGTAGTATTCCACTCAAGGAGCTGTCAGCAACCGTAGGGGCCTAAAAGGATCATTCATCAGATCATTCTAGTCAGTAAAAGTCTAACACGCCCTCTCGCTCCGCCCAAGGGTGGGAGTTTTTTTTTTTTATTGATATGCTCGCGTTTGACCACTATCTCACCTGATGGTAAGTGATGATGTGGCCGACGATGGAGATGTCATTTAGATGATTTTCCCACCTAATAAAAAACCCATACACACCTCATGCTTGATCTAACGCACGCAATTCTGTCAACTAGCTGAGGGTACTGTAAAACGGGGTGAATAGAAACAAAACTTTGGTTTGGTTTTTCACTTTGATACTACAATATCGGCCTCTAACAAAGCATCGATTTTTTAGAATAACAATTTATTAAAAAAATATTTATTTAAATGCTGAAAAAATATCCAAATATCGAGAAAATACCCTTTAAAGTTTTGTCTCTATTCACCCCATTTTACTGTATGAAGAAGTGGGGCGTTAGGATTGGCCGTACCAAGGTCATTTCGGCGCACTAGGGATGAAATAATATTTTAAAAAACCTCCGGAAAATTAAAAAAACCCCGACGCATAAAAGCTATGAAAAGTAAAAGAACTGGATAAGAAGAGCCCAAACTCTATGTATTTACTAGAAGGCATACCAGGGTTCCATTATGAACCTCCCAACTCTAGCATCAATTCCTCGTCATCCGAAATCTAAATAAAATAGGTAGCAACACTAATGCTGGAACTGCATTAGACCGAAGCACACGTGTGAGACGCCTCATTTGTACGCAGAACGACATAACGTGGAGTGGATCTTCTGTAGCCGACGCGCCCAGATCGACGTGTGCGCAGTACAGTTCAAGCTTATGGCAACTCGTTTTAGTCAGTAGGGTCTAACACTCCCTCGCGTTCCACTCAGGATAAAAGAAGTTATTTGATTATTTCCCAAGTAAAAAAGGGGACCCTGTTTCTTTCTTTGCTTCAGGGCCATTGGTCATTTAGCTTCGCCACTGTACCTAATGTTGGCGGACAAAATAAGAAAATTATAAAAATTAAAGTACAGTAGGCACAACGGATCTTGAGCGGTTGCGCAGAAGTCAAATATTCGGTCTCTTTAGTGGTGCGAAGTGAGACGCGAAGGCGGGGAGTGTCAGTGATTGGCTCGCCGCGCCATCGCGTCATAGACGTCACTCCTGATTCGTTCCCTGCGTTGCTGCATGTATCTAACAACGACGACGATTGGCTCGCCAATGTAAGGAATGCGCAAAGCGATCCCCACTCTGGCGCCGAGCGCTCAAAAAAAAAGTTTAACACCCAAGTTTGCAATCTTGTGCTATCTTCATGGTATTCGAAAAACTGCAAAATTTTGGCACATTTTTTAGATTTTTCGAAAAGTCTACCCAAAGAAAGTGTTTTTAAGTAGATACAGGAAAAGTTTTTAACCACTGCGTAAATTTTTTTTGGTGGCTCAGTGTAAGTAATAGAACACATTTCCATTTTTAGTTTCTAACTTTTTTTTTCACATTTTTCCACCTTGTCCCATTTTGAAATAAGCATAACATGGACATAATTTAATCGTAATACTATTAAGGACGTATTCACATATTTCGACAAATATCACGGTTTTTCGGGAACAATTATGATGCTCTAGGAATCATAATTATGAGTATATCTTGGTATCAAATAAAAGACAATATATTTATCTCCAGGATGGCATAAAAAAACTATTACGGTCTCATATAAAATTTTCATATAAATACGATTTTACCAACGCACTAATACAAGAAAATAACGAAACACAGAGTCTGAGTAGGAACCCGTAACTTAAATCCAGTAAACATTTTTACTTTAAAAAACATAAAATAATACAGCTTATATAGTCTTCAACACCTATAGATAATTATTTTGAACCTACATAAATAACTTTATGATTTATGACCAAAATAAAACCACTCTCAATATTTCTTCATACATTTTTCATTGAACGCGCGATGTCTAGCGCCAGTCCGCGCTCAGAAGCGCTTGTGAACGGATGACCGTATCGCTCTCTTACAAAAAATAAATACGTCTAAAATGTGTGCCGACTTGTATACTGCGACTGCAAAGACGTGCTACTTTTTTTGACCGAAATAAAAGTACAAATATCATACTTATTTTTAAAATTGTTATTATAGAGTAATAATGGACTTACTGATACAGAATGAGTTTTAATCTCAAACAAAGACCAGAAATGGCCTACGGAACTTCATACTTACAAGATATCACAATGTAGATAGTTAAGCGACTATGACAATAAAAATAAATAAATGGTTCTGAATAGTTATGTTAAAAATGGTACCGTCGAAGTGACCTGATGATGATGATGGAGCCGGAAGATAGGCACCGGAACTCCGTAGTTAATCAATGTGTCCTAGCCATGTTTGGGCTTATTAGAATTGTCATGAGATGCACTTTGGCTATAAGGTACTATGGAACTGATTTGATGATGATGATGATGGAACCGGAAGTTAGGCACCGGAACTCCGTAATTAATCAATGTATCCTAGCCGTGTTTGGGCTTATTAGAATTGTCATGAAATGCCCTTTGGCTATAAGGTACTATCGAAGTGACATGATGACGATGGAGCCGGAAGATAGGCACCGGAACTCCGTAGTTAATCAATGTATCTTAGCCGTGTTGGGGCTTATTAGAATTGTCATGAGATGCACTTTGGTTGTAAGGTACTATGGAACTGATTTGATGATGATGATGGAACCGGAAGTTAGGCACCGGAACTCCGTAATTAATCAATGTATCCTAGCCGTGTTTGGGCTTATTGGAATTGTCATGAAATGCCCTTTGGCTATAAGGTACTATCGAAGTGACCTGATGATGATGGAGCCGGAAGATAGGCACCGGAACTCCGTAGTTAATCAATGTATCCTAGCCGTGTTGGGGCTTATTAGAATTGTCATGAGATGCACTTTGGCTATAAGGTACTATCAAACTGGTCTGATGATAATGATGATGAAGCTAGAAGATAGGCACCGGGACTCCGTAATTAATCAAGGTATCCTACCCGTGTTTAGGCTATTTAGAATTATCATGAGATGCGCCGCACTTTGCTTATAAGGTACTATCAAACTGATCTGATGATGATGGATAACCCTATAGTAATTAAATCGGGCGTTGAATTTTGTCATGAACCTTGAAACTCAATAAAAATAATTTGTTCGAGCTTAGAATATAAGTTATAATGACACGTAATATGACATCATAGTGCAATTCGAGTATAGTACAAAATAAAACAATATCTTTTTTTTTTATATAATGTATAGGCTCGCATTTGACCAGAATCTCACCTGATGGTAAGCGATGATGTGGCCGACGATAGAGCACGCTTGCCTATATCTTCGAGTACCAAGATAAATTAGGACACTTTTCACTACATATTATAAAACAAAGTCCCCCACCGCGTCTGTCTGTTCGCGATAAACTCAAAATTTACTGCACCGATTTTCAAGCAGTTTTAACCATTCGATAGCGTGATTCTTGAGGAAGCTTTTAGTATATAATTTGTTAAGTTTTTGTATGTATTTTTGTGTACATTAACGTTATTTGTTGAAGATGTCGGGAAAAAATAAGCCGTCTGGGAGCTTTTAACGCAAACGCTGCCTAAACCCTTTAAGATATAACAAAATAATGTATCGTGGAATTGTGTATCTTATATAGGTCTACAGAAAAGTCCGCGGTGGCATATGTCTATCTCTTAAGGTTAACATAATATATCCATTTTATTACTTTTAAAAATTGGCATTCATGAAGCATTTATTGGAAAGCTATTTACATAAAAACGTTATTAATTCTTATCAAAATAACTTCGCGTTCAAGACTATATCAGTATCTGTATCTTTTTGAATCATTTAAATTGGACGTACCATTAGAAAGCTTTCATAAATTTAATAATTCTCAAAATTAAATTCACGAGTTCACGAGTTCCGCTTTTCAGTAGCTACGCATGACGCGGTCACTGATCCTCCCCTGCACTGTTTGGCCTATTGTTTCTTTAGCTAATAAGCCGAACGACAATAACGCACGACTGATGACTGTGTTTTCTTTTGGAAGTCGTTGAAAAGTTATAATTGCATTTTTGTTTTGTGTTTGTTTTCTTAACTAACACAACACCAACATATATGAATTAAGGTAGTAAGAACTACGCTGCTCACGCGTGTAAAATGGAGGTCCACAATTTATAGGAAATAACATTAGGTTACGCCACGCGGGCGAAGCCGCGGGCAAAAGCTAGTGTATTTATAAATCAACTTTTCCTGTTACCATTTTGATATACAAGGAATTAAAGTGGCCACAATATCATGATATCAAATTAACGATGATTTATTCATCTCCCAGTTACATGCTTTAAAATTATTCAGTCCCATACAATCTTTTCACACAAATACAATACAAAAATTGGCTATGCTACAAATAGGGTCTGGATAGTACACATAACTACTAAATCCGTTGTATATTTTACCTTATAATTATGAAAAAAAACTTTTTCCAAGAAAGATATAACCGATTTAGTGAAATCGGTTATATCTTTCTTGGAAAAAGTTTTTTGTTTTACACTTTTTAGTTGTACCTAATACACTTACTTACAGCTAGAGTACCTTTTTCTCATGACAATTCCAATTAACTCAAACCCTGCTAGAATAAATTCATTGTTTTATTATGAAGCTTCCGTGTCTACCTTGCGGCTCTATCATAATCATCAGATCAGTTTGATAGTACCTTATAGCCAAAGTGCGGCGCATCTCATGATAACTCTAAATAGACCAAACACGGGTAGGATACATTGATTAATTACGGAGTCCCGGTGCCTATCTTCCGGCTCAATCATCATTATCAGGTCACTTCGATGATACCATTTTCAACATACTTATCCAGAACCATTCATTTATTTGTATTATCGTAGTCGCATAACTATGTTCATTGTGATATCTGTGTGAGTATGAACTTCCACTGGCCATTTCTGGTCTTCTTCACCAGTCCCACTTCATCAAATGTAATTTTTTGAGTGTAAATGCTTAAGTCTTTGATAAAAATACCAAAAGAACTATACGGTTGCTTATGATATTTGAGAAGTTCCCTCGATTTCGCCAAGATTCCATCATCAGATCCCGACTTGGTGACAATGGGACCATTTGGGAAGTATACACTTTCCAACAAAAAAATAATTTTTCAAATCGGTCGGCAAGCAACGAAACAAAAAAAAAAATTCAAACATCCGAATTGAGAATCCCCTCCTTTTTTAGAAGTCGGTTAAAAATACATAAGTATTCATAGTTTTAACTGTATTTTACGATTAGATCAAATATTAAATTGGAAATACCTACTTGCTTCAGACATCGTACGAGTATTTATTGAGTTTGAAGATTTAATTCATGTCGGTGAGGGGTTGTGCGTTGTACCTAGGGCTTTCAAATACCGGACTTTTTCAATACCGGTATCAATACCGGTATTAGAATATTCAATACCGTGATCACGTGATCACGGTATTGAACTCAATTTTTTTTTTTTTTATTAGTGCTTGACTGTAATACCTTCTCATAAGAACTTTAATTAGGACATTAATAAAGCCATTTAAATACGTATTTTTGTTTTCGAATCAGTCTTTATTCTCTCTTAACCGTTCTAATAAGGTTCTAGTAAGCATGGCGCTACCTACCATTTACCCACCTATTGTTTACCGGCGATTAGCAAATAAGGTAGGTTAAAACCATAGATCTGCCTAAGGTTTATGCTTACTTGACGCTTGAGTGCATACGTTCGATACGTATCGACCGTATGCACAGCCATTGGAAGCTAGCGATTAGAAAATATGGCAGCTTAAAACCATTAAGCTGCGTAAGGTTTAGGCTTATTTGACGCTGTAACTTGTTTACGACAGTTCTAATAAGGTTAAAACGCAGGTTCAAGTAAGCATAGCGCTGCCGTACCTATACTACCCTTAAAAGTCAGCAAGCATCAAGACTCGGTGTCTTTCTTATTAATATAAGAATATTTCCTATGTATTTATTGTACCAAACTACCAATTAAATGTATAATTTTGAATTGTTACTTTTGACACGTGGTAGTTAATAAGTACTAATTAGGCAAAATTAATAATAATTGAAGTTAGAAAACAAAGCCACATTCAAATCGCTGAAATATTAAATTTTTACTATTTAATTGTAGATCTAACGGATAACGTGATTAGTTAAAGTAAAAAAGACATTAATCAAAGTGGAAAATGTCACAAGTTTAGATGCTTCTATCTGTTGTGAATTCATGACTCGTCAACGGTTTTTACAAAAAAAAAACTATTGCGGGATCCGTTGAGAACTGAGACAAACTATAGGTGTACCATGTTGCTCGTCAAGATCACAAACTTATCAAAAATACACAATGACCAAATTCACATGCACATGTTACCCGGGCGCTTTTGAAATACTGACTAACAAAACAATAACGTCGTAAAGAGCCTATTACACTACGCGTTATTCAGACCGTTTTAGTCTATGGTTCTGATAAATGATCTTTATTTTGCAAGTAGGTTTTATAAAAACACTTTCACACGTCAATTTTTTTCTCGTTAATTAAAACTTGATGAGGCCGGTGTTTCCTAGCTGACTACCCTGAAAATAAACACCGAAACAAACCTTTTAAAGTCCATACAGCAAAACATGTAGTGGTCAAATCATATTATTATGAGAACCATGTAGATTGAGCCTGAGATGGTCTTTTGTAGAAAGAACCACACAGTTCTAAGTGGACCTGTCCAGTCAGTGCAAGCATTTGTTAGTGTGCGTGTAGCTCAACTCAGGACTACTAAGGAGCTCAACGACTTGACGAACAATGCCAAAGAAAGTGAATACATTTGGGTAGTGGGGCATCAAATACTCAAAACTGCCAGACAGCATGTGAAAATAAAAAAGAAAAGAGTAGTCCACATAGTTCTTACATTCACAATAATATTTACAATTTACAAAAGTGTAAATACTGCAAATTGTAAGAAAAAAGTATCGTATAGCGTAACAGGAGTCAGACTGTCTTGTGCTGAATAACGCGCAGTGTAATAGGCCCTTTAGGCTCGCTCGACTCAGAAACAGGTCTAGGCGAGGTGCGGGCGGGAGAGCTGGAGATAAGAGTTGGCGCTTAATACAAGTATCAGAAAAATATTAAATCGTAATTTATATTAATAGTACAATTTCTTGCTATTTATTACTACAAAACGCAATAATTTACATTAAGGATTGTAATACCGTAATCACGGTATTGAAGAGTCAATACCGTGATTGAAAAAATACCAAAATATATCCGTGATCACGGTATTACGGGATCCCGTAATACCGGTATTGAAAACCCTAGTTGTACCCAATTGTCTGATAAAATTAATCTCAAATACCCATTTGATTTTGTTAACAATAATAATTTTAAAGAAATAAGCTTGGGAAATAATCGTAGGTTTACAAAAAAATTGGTCGTTATTAACCGTAACGATATGGCAACTACTTATTTTTGCTATACGAATAGTACTCGAAACTGGATAAGCAGGCAATTACATATTGCCATATAGTAATACTGATATTAAAAATCAAACAAGCTTGACTCAATTAATACTTACTAAGAAAAATAAAATAATACCTCAAATATCAAGACATGTTCGGTTAAAGTATAAAATTGAGCGAACAATGGGCTCTATGTGTGCGTGCGCGTAAGGTCGATGTATTGCGACTAAGATACCTAAATTCGAGCGAGTGAATCTTGCTCACGCGTCCTTAAATACTATGAATGAAAACGCGCTGGCCGCCGCGCCGCCCGTTGTACGAGACGGGGGTGCGGGGGGAAGGGGGCGGGGGTATGCGGCGCCGGCGGCGGCCTTTGATGTGCGTATCTGCAGTACGTCACTTGCGGAAGCGGGGTTCGGACGTTCGCTCATATTCATCCCTGCGCGCGTGTGTGCCGCGTACTCGTGTCGTCACGATGTCGAACTTTACTCACCGCGAATACTACGAAATGGTGCGAGTGTATCTACTTAGCCACGAAAATTTACGAGCAGCACGAAGAAGATATGAGAGGGAGAGCGTACCTCGTATGCGAGCCCAAGGGATCCGTAATCCTACGGTACCTAATGAAAGGACAATTCTTGCAGCAAATCAAAGGCTGCTTGATCACGGCCAGTTCAGAACCCCGAGCCATGCACTAGGGTCTGGCAGACCTCGACTGGCAAACAAAAAATAAATAACGCTTTCAATGAAGTGAAAAGTGATACTAGTGACCTAAACAAACTAAATGCAAACTTATTTTAAACGTGCACGTTTATGCCTGGAAAAAGGAGGAGGTCACTTCGAACAATACCTTAAATACTGTGATTAACGAAATGTAGAGGTAAGAAATTATAAACAATCTTAGTGTGTTAGGTTCTTTTTGATTGGACATTGTTGTAAATAGGTAGTTGATTCCAATTTTTTAAATACGCCAGAATGCAATTTTTTCAATTCAAATTTTATCATGAGTAATTATCATACATAAATGTTTTAATTTGAATGTAAAAATTATTACTTGATTTATTTTCTGCATTTTGATGGTCCTAAGCCCATGAAAGTATGAAGGAAAAATTGGAATTACCTAAACTTAAAAAGTAGCACGAAATTGCGGTCAGTAACCGCACCGCGTAGGTACTTACGTCGGCGCCGTCGCATCGAGCGATCGCACATAAGTACTTACCTACAACTCAGCTGATACAGCTTGCCGGTCGGGCGACCAGTCGACGCGTGAGTCGGTCCACAGAGTACTTTGTAACATACTGAAATAGAGAACAATCTTGGGGGGAAAAAAGGGAACCCGAAACTAGCGCCACCTGTAGTTTAAAGTTGAAGTTACACTTTTGCACGCACACAGGAGCAGCTGTACACGTATTATATGTGTACTGCTGCTGCTGTGTGCGTGGGTGCTGCCGTGTGCGTACATATATGCAGTTGTGTGCACTTTATAATATTCTTACTTTTATTTTGTAGGCTTGGTAGAATAAATGAAATACAATTTAATTATCTTTAATGTTTATTCATAAAGTTCTTAAATTTATGTTTATTACATAATTGGGTACTAATTAGACATCGTGTTTAGACATTTTATAATGGTTTTGTAGAGCGAAATCTTTGGTAAAAAAAACAATAAGCCCGACTTTGAGAATAATTACATCAATAAACTTTTCCAAAAGTCGATTTTCTGAAAGAAACTGGTTTTGCAGAATGTTATAAATAAAAACATGAACAAATCCTACTTTTCTCAGCTTATTAAGGATTTATCACTAAATACTTTCATATGTAAACATTTAAGTTATTATTAACTAGCTTTTGCCCGCACCCACGTACATAATAATTATATAGCCTATATCACTCAGGAATACAGCAGCTTTCTATCGGTGAGAAAATTTTAGTACTTTCAGAGATTACCTCCTACAAACAAAAAAATAAACAAACTTTACCTCTTTATTATATTAGTACATATAGATTCACTTAATTCAGATGTATACATAAAAAAATAATTAAATCAAATAAAACATTACAATAATCAAAACTAAAGAACATCACTTGGCATTTAGAAAATTCAAAAACAAATGTACTAAAATTAAAAAAAAAAAAAACAAATAAAATGAAAATACAAATAAAATAACACATTACAGAATCAATCACAAAATTAGACATACGAAATAATTACAATTTAAGTATGGTAATTAGAGTATAGTAGAATTTTGCAGAGTTAACCGGTTTGATTACCGTATAGAGTGAATGCTTCGAAAATTACAATTTTATTTCAGTTTCAGTATACAGATCAAAACTAAGCATGAATTGGATTAAACATTAAACATGAACACTCTTTCAATTAAGTTTTCTCAAAAAACAAACTCAAACACATTATTTCCTTATTTAATGTATGTATGCAAGGCCAAATTACGAAATTAATTGATGTGTCTTTTAAAAAGATTACAGTATATCAATTAACAGAGGGTAATCCCGTTGAGTATAGTGGCCATACATTCTAGTAGAGCAGCGACCAGCTAATTCCTTTTGTTGAAGTAAAAATTGCTTTTAGCGATAAGACCACCCATTGTTTATTTTCGGTGTACAATAAAGAGTTTTATCTATCTAATATTTGGTTAGGAATATTTTTTTGATGCCGTCGACCACACATACGAAATCTTTACAGTCAATTTGAAACACTACAATTTCATTACCATACTGCATTGTAGTTACAAGAAGTCAAGTTGAAAAAATAAAACGTAAGATAATTTGGATTTTGCAGGCTACCCTGAAGCACCTTTTTTAGATGTGGTCGGTGTGGTGGTACAAAATATCTTGTGTTGGATTTTAAAATGTGTCATTCTACCATTCTTTGATACAATTGGTTTCAAAGTAAAAAAATGTAAAAGTCTATGAAAAGTTAACAATTTTTAATGGATTATAAAGAAAAATGAGCGATACGCTAAATATCGTAGAAGTCAGTGAGTGGTCAAAATACGATATATGATGTATTAGGGAGTAAGAAAGGACATTATTTGTGTTATAAGAGTTCCAGTGCTTACTTTCCAGCAACACTGATCCTAGCTAAATAGTCATTCAGACTACATCGTATCTTATAATTTTTCTGATTATCATATCTTATAAGCGTTTTAACTACATGTTTGACTTCTAGAACATTTAGCACACCGTTAAAAAGGATAATAAAACTAAAGAACTTCTATATAAGCCATTAAAATATAGTCAGTGCTCATAGATTTTCTTTACTTTGAAAGAAGAGATAACTTATTATATTGAAACCAATTGCATCAAATGATTCATTCCAAAAACACAAACAAATTACATTATACATTCCTTAATACAACATATTTAAAAACCACAAATAACATTTACGGAAACTTTTTTTATAATGTGAATGTGAGAACACTGTAGACTCCATGAATTCTTAAATTACTTCTTATTAAGTGGTCTACACTGTTTTTTTTAATATTCAGTGGTCTACACTGTTCTTATAATTATAATATCTATTAATATTGTATTATGGAAATATTGTAACATCAACCGCTTTTTTTAAAAGAGTAACCATGGAGTTTCTTGCCGGTTCTTCTCCATAGGAATCAACCAATTTGGAATCGTACTCGTAAACTTCTGACGTTTTATAAGTGCCCTTGTAGGCCTACGTGATTTCTTTTTGAATTTTGAACTTACAAAGCAATATTTTAGAGAATATAAAAAATTAAAAGACATCTCTCTACAATACATCATACATCTCTCTTAGGCCGCGTTCCCACTGTGTCATAACGGTTATTTTATTGACGGACAACACTATCTTGTCTAGCTGTTCCTATCATAACAACTGTTTGTCATGGCCATGACAGATAGTCGCAACAAAACTTGTTTTCTCGTCACTGTTTAATTGTTTTGCTATCCGTTCCTACCGTCATGATAATCTGTTATCACAGAAAGAAAAGTCGTAGACGACAGTTAATCCTAATAATAATCGTTAAGTCCGATATGTGAATACCTCCATTTAAAAATATAAGCCACGACACTTAAAACTACACGATTATCTACCGTCACGACAAAGTGGTACTTTACACTTATCAAACAATAGCCTACAACTGCCAAAACTTCGTTATTTTATAAAAACCGAAAATTTCTCGGCATATACTTCCAACACAGGTAGGAATGATGGCCTAATATGAAGCCTAATACGAATGTTCGTCGTGACTTTGGTAGGTAAACGTATGGTTGTTTGGGCAGATGTTAGAACTGTCAAAACTGGCTACTGAGAAAACAACTTTTAATAGTTATTTAAGAAACATAATTATATTGAATCAGCTTTTATACTAACATAATAATAGTTACAATTTGTTAAAGTTTCAATTCATCAAACTTTAATAAATTGTAACTTATAGTATACATTCAGAATTTTATAATTTTGCTTATAGTAGCACAGTTTTGACCTTTTTAACAACATGCCAGACAAAAATATAGGGTTATCTACAAATTTCTTTATGAGCAGACGTTGGCGGCGTAGCTGGATCAACTAGTGGCTTAGCATATTAATTTTTGTTATAACTTTCGTCGAAGAGTCAAATAGTTGTTCATAAATAACAGTACATCTGCGGTTTCTCTGCATTCTGTGGGTGGAATTCCTCTATCTGAAAAAAGAAAGAAAATATGTTATTTGTTTGCACGTGACAACTTCTCGTTAACTAGTCTGTACCTACTATACAATAAAGTGCAAAATAACTTCATTTTTGGAAGTCGGTGTTTCTATAATAGTTTTATCTCTTCGTTATTTAACACCAACTTCCGAAATTAAACTTATTTCTCAATTTTTAGGGTTCCGTAGTCAACTAGGAACCCTTGTAGTTTCGCCATGTCTGTCTGTCTGTCCGTCCTCGCTTAATCTCTGTGACCGTTAGCACTAGAAAGCTGAAATTTGGTACCAATATGTATATCAACCACGCCGACAAAGTGGTAAAATAAAAATTGGAACAAAATGTTTTATTAGGGTAGCCCCCCTATATGTAAAGTGGGAAGTGTTTTTTTTTTTTAATTTCAACCCTAACGTGTGATATATTGTTGTATAGGTATTTAAAAATAAATAGGGGTTTACTAAAATCATTTTTTGATAATGTCAATAATTTCGGAAATAATCGCTCCAAAAGTAAAAACAATATGTCTCCCCCCCCTCTAACTTTTGAACCATAAGTTTAGAAAACATGAAAAAATCTGAAAAGTAGAACTTTCTAAGGACATTGAAAATCATTTTGACCTTGATGGAAAGAACAGTTTTTGTACAAAAAAGACAAAAAGGTTGTATAAAAAAAATTCTGGACTAAGTTTGTACATAGTATAATCGTAATATGCAAAACTTTTTTTAAATCATAAATTACAGACACAATAGAAAGACAATAGGTGCGCGAACGCCGGCGTTCGCTTGGGGTTTAATGAATTAATCTAGATGAGGCCAGTGTATCCTATTCTAGAAGAAACACCGAAACAAACTCAGGGGTTAAAGGCTCTTCTAAAGTCCATACAGCAAACATGTAATGTCAAGTCATATAAGAACCATGCAGATTTCCGGTTGGAAAATCACCCAATGACATCCCCCGCTCTTGGGCGGAGCGGGAGATAGTGTCAGACTTTTACTGACTAAAATCCACTCCTGTTCCTTCATTGCCTTTCGTACCGGGGCTGAGCTATCTTTCGAAACTAACCCTGGCCCCAGTAGGCTTCGACCCAGTTGAGCCCCTTCGGTTGCCGACAATTCCTTGAGGCGCGCGGGAACAGAGAGCGCGAACCATACATATTAGTGTCTCGGATGGTCTTTTGAAGAAAGAACCACACAGATTTGAGTGGACCTGTCCAGTCAGTGCAAGCATTTGTCAGTATTTGTGTAGCTCAAACTTATGACTACTAAAGAGTTCATTGAGGTCAGTTGTATTTTTGCCACAAAAAGAGTTTTTATTTTACGCTTTTTATTTGTGGTTTACTCCTCAGTCAAACTTAAATACTTTCCACCTTTCAGCTCCATCATCAGATCATTGCGATGGTATGTGACAATTCTGATAATCCCAAACGCGCCTATGATGTATTGATTTATTACAGTTTCAATGCCTACCTCCCGGCTCTGCATATCAGTTATATGTATCCCTCTCCCCTCTTCTTTCAGTCAGTCATAGACTACACATACAAATAAAGCAATTTTACTTGTTATGATAGTTCTGCTTTGATCCTATGAGTTCTGTTCTATATCTTCAAAGTTCATAATCAGATCATAACAATATTTCTATGGGACCAATTCTAGGGTATATCTATTCTAAGGTATAAAAATATAAATATAATATAAAAGTAATTGGAGAACATACATAGAAAAAATACATACAGCCAAATATGCAAGTCCTCTCTTTTTGGCAGTCAAATTTGTAGTTGCAGACTTCTTTCTACACTGAAGAACCCTCCTAATAGATATTTTTCTGCCTGAAAAGTAGAAAATGGAAATTAAATAATAAAATGAAAAAAGCAAACACGACGCGAAAAAGCCAAAAGAAGTAAAAAATAAGTTAATAAATTATTCTTTCAGCTATTTTACTTCTTTAAAAAAACTTTTAAAGTGTCGCTGAGCCCGGGATCGCAATAGGAGAAGTGTAGCTTCTAGTTTCAAGTGGTGTGTTGTGTTTTTAGTTTTATTTTTAACCCCCGAACCCCGAGTATCCCTTTCGGAACTCAACTCACGGCCCTAGTAGGCTTCGGCCCTGCTGGGCCTCTGCGGTTTTGCTGACATCCCTTGAGGCGCGCGTGGAACGCGACGACCCAGTTAACGACGACTCGGGCTTAAGAGGCCGGCGACAGATGAATTTCCATACAAACGTAATACCACGCTCATTTGCAGTTGGCTTTTTCTGTATTAAAAATAACAATATTTCTACTATTCTCGACGTAGGAACCTAGATAAATGTTGTCAATAATCGAATATCACCATAATATGCTGGAAATATGCTCCAACTGCAAATGAGCGTGGTATTACGTTTGAATGGAAATTCATCTGTCGCCGGCCTCTTAATCCAGATGTTTACCAGATGGCTGGACGTAGCATTACTGCTTCGCGAAAGAAGGCGCCCGCCTGCCATTCCTCCACGCTTCGGACCATGGCCTGTACCATGGCTCGGTGAAAGAGGTCGTCGCTGTCGATTACCCCTGCGAAAACACGGCGGTGCTCTGCCCAAGTGGGACAGACCTCATTCATCAGCCACATCCCAGTTCTATCTACCATCAGGTCTTCATCATCATAAGAAATGTATAGAACTGGTTAAGACGAATCTAACAAATCGAAGCTGTATGGCTTTACTAGTAACCATTCCAGGGTTTCACCTAGCTGCCACCTCCCAGTTCCACCATCAGGTCTACGTCGTCATGTGAAATGTATAGAACTCATTAAGACGAATCTAAATGAGAAAAAACTGGGTGGATTTACTAATAGGCAATCCAGAGTTACGTCTCTTACTTTCGAGCCCAGTCATCAAACTAGCTCAATGACACTAGCATAATCATGACTCATGAGTATTTCAAATACTCACGAGTCAGTTTCACATATATTTGAACGTAGACACCCATTATGTGTTTAAGATCTGTACCGCAGCTAACAAACGAGTTGATGATCTTGAACACCTGACCAGATCTTCATAAATTGTATCTAAGAACCATCTCGATAATGACAGCTTTCAAATAAAAAAAAAACCGCATCAAAATCGGATTTCGTTTAGAAGCTACGATGCCACAGACAGACACACCTTTTTATAACACCCCTCTTTTCCGTTGGGGGTTAAAAAATGATTTTATTTGAGTTTCACTAATTCACTTTAAACAAGATTTGTTTGAGAATGGACAAACAAATGGGTATGTATGTATGTGTGTGTTTGGATGGATGAATATGTATTTGAAGACAGACACAAACAGGCAAACAATAGCTGAATAATGTAACCACTGTAAATCTTATGTGTACAAATTCGTTAGAAGTTTTTTTTTTAAATATACTAACAAAAATTATAAAAGGCTTACCTAAAGTTTTCTGAATATTCTTTTTGACTCCTCCTCAAGTTTGAGATATTTTCTGGCACATGCTACTGTTTCCGGAGCTGAAACATTAATAAATGATTATCACAAAATGTATATCATGCTAGGCGTGGGCTTACGAACGGCAAGCGACGGCTAGCTCGCCATACGGGCGTCCGGTAACCGTTCGGACAGAGCACAAGTCGGCGATGGCGCGTAGTTCCACGCGCACTTCAATTTGAGGCCAGCAAAACTGTGGGGGCCCAGTAGACCCGAAGTCTACTAAGGCCATGGCTCGACTTCTGAAAAACCGTGGTCCTAACCTAACACATAGGCAAGAACATACATGTCGTTTTAGTAAGTGAAAGTCTGACCTACCCTCCCATCCCGCTCTAGAGTGGAATAAGAAGACAGTCATTAATTCCTCTAAGTTCTTGGGCGGAGCAGAAGAAGTCTTTAGATGATTTCCTATCTTAAAAAAGACTTATAAATGACATAAGGTTTTAATAGCTGTTCATAGTATAAAGGTTTGAGCTTCTTCATAAGTGCAAAAAAAAGAAGTAAGAAGGCACTCTGTTTGTAACACTGCATCACCAGGGCAAGTTAAGCATGACGCCCGGGTGTCGCCACTGTGCGGAACGCCCGGAGGACACGGTGGAGCACACGGTCGAGGTGTGCCCTGCTTGGGCGGAGCATCGCCGTGCCCTCGTGGGGGCGATCGGCGGCGGAGACCTCTCGCGCCGGGCCTTGGTTGAGGCCATGGTCCGGAGCGAGGAGGAGTGGCAGGCGGTCGCCGACTTCTGCGAAGCAGTAATGCTCGCAAAGGAGGAGGCCGAACGCATCAGGCAACGGCGTTATCGCCGCCGCCGCCGCAACCGGGATTCTGATCCCGATTTCCGGCCACCGTAGGCGCGGGCTTGCGGACAGTGAGCAATGGGTAGCTCACTGTCCGGCCGTCCGGTAACTTTCCGGACCAAGCCCAAGTCGTCGACGGCGCGCACTGTTCCCGCGCGCCTCAAGGAGTTGTCAGCAACAGCAGGGACCCAGCCGGGTCGAAGCCTACTGGGGCCAGGGTTATCCGAAAGGGCGCTCAAGCCCCGGTGTGAAGGCTAGAAGGAACGGGGTGGGTCTTTTAGTCAGTAAGAGTCTGACACTATCTCCCGCTCCGCCCAAGAGCGGGGGATGTCAATGCATGATTTTTTCCCACCATAAAAAAAAAAAAAAAATAATAAAAAAGAAAAAAAAAAAAAAAAAAAAGGGCTAGTTAAGCATGGTCTGGAATGTGTTGTTATACTGCTGTGTGTGTTATCTACTCGTACAGGTTGTTTTGATTAAACATCAACACAAAACAATAATGACCTATATTTAATCAAAATCTACTTACAAACTTAATTAAACTTAATTACTTAATTATTGTTTTCTATGCTAGGTTGGTAGAATCATACACAGTAACTGCTGAAGGGATTCAGGAGCTGAAATAAAATATGAAGAAACATGAGTAAAGTGTCTCATGGAAAATTAATTTTCAAATCAGTATGATTTTTATATTTATCCAAATACCTGAAGATGTTGATGGCATTGGCAGATTTGGAAGTCCTTGCAATGGTTTTCTAACTATAACTAAATTGAGTGCTGAAAAAATTATAACAGTTCAACTACATATTATATTGAAAATTTTGCTTAGTTCAAATTATTATAACTTTTTAAATTAATTAATTACTCATAACTTTTTTTTATGAGATTTTGCTATGGATGAATGAATTATTTATCTAGACTACTAAATCTACACTAATATTCTAAAAAGGTTAAGTTTGTTTTTTGTTTGTAGGAGGCAATCTGGTCCATGAGCTAAAATTTTTTCACCAAAATATAAATCTGCTTTATTCCTAAATGCCATAGGCTATATTTTATGTATATGAGCTATTATATATTATAACTAACTAACTAGTTATAAATAGTATTATTTTAAGTAACTACTGTTTTTATGTGAAGTTACTTACTATTGTAATACATGAAAAGTTTGGGTGGTTCGTTCAACTTAATTTCGAATTGAGTTTGCTTATGTCAACTTTCTAAAAATTTGTATCAATATATATATAAATTATTATATAATAATTTTATTCTAATATGACAATTGACCTGGTAAATTTGATATTGGGACTGCAAAATTGCTTAGTTTGTTACAATGACAGACGAATATGTGTGCATTTTCAACTTCCAAAATATCGCCTCCAATAGAACATAGCCAATGGCCAATACAGTCAGGTATTGAATCATTTTAAGGATTTGGGAATTTATGAACAACTGCATTCATGCCTGAAACTATAATGATGCAATCATTATGTAATATATAAATAATTAAAAACACAAAAATATTATATTTAAATTTTAATTTTAAATATAATTTTAATTATGTAAAATTAAGGTTTTTTATTAATAATAGTTAAATTTACTATGATATAATAATGTGATGTTAAACAGTAGTTGTCATGATAAAAAAATTAAGAATTAAGATGTGTGCCCACTGATAAACCTCAGGCTTAGTTAACTACCCAAAATTTCTTCAATTTAAGCAGTTCGAATCAATTTAATTAATTTGTTGATATTACCGCACTTGTTTTACATTGTTGGCAAGCCTTATCAAACTCACATAAACATGTAAGTACTTATTATGAAATGGAATATTTCCAAATGCTTAATTAATTAAATTAAAACCCAAGTGAACACCAGCATTCACTCTTATTGTCTTTCTATTGTGTCTCTAAGTATGGTATTCGAAAGGTTAATTTACACATATAACTAAATATTTAGCACTATAAATTTTCATACATCAATATTTGAATGCAATAAAGACAATATTTCACATTCTTATTCTGTAATATTGTTAAATAAAATTGATTGAAACAAAAAAGTGATAGCTATCTGCCACATTGTCAACTTTTTTGGGACATGGGGTTTTAATTACCCAAGGAGATTGATTGAATACTACTAAACTTCAAAATGGTAACTTCTCACAAGTACTTACTACTCTTTGAGAATACATAATAAGATAAGATTTCGGATAAATTCATTTATTAGAAAGAGAAACTAAAACTGAAAAGAATCTACAATATTGTACTTATATATTATTGTCTACATAACTAAAGTAAGCATAATGTGGCTCTGCCAAAGTTACATACCTCCACTGTTCTTGCACCCAGGAACACAGCAGCGCTTATTCGATGGCATGACGCATTTTATGAGTCCTATTTAAAACTTATCATCACTAATTCAATAAAGAGTCGCGAGTTTTGTAAAATTACTTGCTGGTTGTAAATATGGTTTGGTTGCGAGGAACTTTCGCCCCTATGACGACCCACTGATCCTCGATTCAGCAACAATCGCAAAACATATCACTACACAGTACTTTATAATATAAGAAATATCATAAAATAAATAGAATATGTAACGCAAATTCACAATAATCATAAAATATGTCCGCCATTAAATGGCAGACATTTCTGTAAATAGGGCTGGCGATCTGTAATCGATTAATCGACGAATCTATTTTAATGGGTCAAGTAAATTGATTTTTTAAATCGATCTTGAAACGATTCTGTGAATCGATTTCGGAAACTTGAAATTGATTTTCGACATTTTTCTATCAGAATGCAAACATATTAATAAAAGGTTTAAAGTACCTATTTTTCTCAAGCTAATTTTTATATGAATGTTGTACACGGCTTCCGATTACACATTAGTCATTAATAAAATGTGTGTGTATATATCTTCAATCTATACCTATGTGTTCAAACTATTGTGTATCTGTATTTAGAATCACTTAAACCATGCTTTTTAGGACTCAATAGAGAATACAAAAATGATAACCATCAGATCGATTTTTAAGAAATAAATACTTTAAGGTTCGATTGAATTGACAAACAATTATTCAGACTTCAATTCGCATCGATTCACAAATCGATCGTCTCAAGGATGAATAACATCCCTATTCGCAAATTAGTTACAGGGTTGCCTGTGTATTGTTAATAAAACAACCAAGTGAATTCTACCACCAGGTCAATGTTTATTTGAAAAATATTGTTGAAATTAATTTAAATTTTCAAATAACACCTCTCATTATGATAATTGTAATGAAAATCCATCCAAGATAAACAATTTTTGAATTATTGTATCCATACTTTTGTATCATTGTGAAAGGAAAACATACTATTTTAGTAGCAATGGGTTGCGTAATGTTCTTATGTTGCGGTTCTTTGTGATTTTGTTTAGCGCCATCTATTTTAATCTTGGGGAATATGGCATCAAAGCTGCCATCTAGTGTTTTAAGTTGCAACAAATGGTATATAAACCGGCAAAATTAAAAAACACCGTTTATCCTATTTTGTAGAGGCATCATATATACTCCGTGATTTTGTATCATTTTACCCCTTGCTGTACCCACTTTTTTCTTAGAAGATTGTAGCACCTGAGTCGGTCAACCGGGCGCCAGACTGGCAAGCGACCATAAAATAAATTTCTATGTAAATAAGTCTCGTAAGCGATAACTTTATTTTTTACTATTAACACATATCAAAATAAAAAATACGTGTTTATTAAAATATATTCAAGTTTATCATGACAAAATTTGCGCACTGGTTAAAAACTTTTCCTGTATATTTGCTTATAATATAATAAGGCTAACTCAATATATTACAATTTGAGCTTAACCCCGTACTCTAGGTTCATTAGTTGCAGATTGCAGAGATGCAGATTGTCAAAGAAGGTAGGAAGGCTTTTTTTTTTTGAAAAGTGGTAATTTTGTGTTTGCGTCATATTCAAAGACACGTACTAGCTAAACTAATAGTCTTAGAGAAAAGTATGAGGCAAAAATTTGTATAAAATTTAATTGTCTTGAATTTGATACCAAAGTAATGCGTCTAGGCTTCATAGTTTTCTCAAAAATTACAAAAATATCGGGTTCGTCTATGCATATGATAAATCTGTAGAAGTATTTTGTTGTGCACACATCACGTAAAATGTACGAAACCGATGTTGATAACTTTTGTACATTAAAATTGTTTGTAACTTGATATACCTACCTATTATTTAGGTTTTGTTTCATCGCAATCGGTTGATATTATATCGAAAGATATAGGGTAAGTGCTCCAGTGAATGAACACTTAAGCGATCTTTGAACTTAAAAAAATAATTACACTACGTTAATTTTATTCTAAGGTATACATACGGTCCAAATCTATATTTTGGTAGTGTAAATATATAAAGAATTGTTTTTAAGATAAATTTACGATATAACCTGGATACATTTTTAGATATTTAACAATTAATTGAAAAATACCCTAAAACCCCAGTGAATGAACAAAATTTTCTAGTAAATGAACAGAGCAAATCCAGTAAATGAACACAATTTTCGTTTGCTTAATATTTCAAAAAATCTATGTTTTTGTAACAGATTCAGTCCCAGAAAAAGCTAAAAAACGAATATATGTCCCCTTCGTCTAAATCTATTACAAACAAACAAAATTAAATATTTTTAAATAAAAATAAAAGCCTCCAAATCATCAAAGTTCATTCAATCTCCTTGTGGGACCTGTGGCCTACAAACGCTGCGTATACCACTAGCCACTGCAGCCACTCCAGAACCTTTCGGCTTCATCAACCATCTCTTCTACGAGCAATATGACCTACCTTTTCAGGCTATGTCGGAAACTTTAGTTCTCCTGTGGATATTTTCATTTCTGATTCGATCACGCGAGTAATTGAGGTGAGATGGTGGTCAAACGTGAACTTATAAAAAAATAATTTAAAAAAAAAATCCGAGCATAGCCCTTTCCTTTGTCTTTTGGGTGACTTTAAGCCTTCTGATGAGGCCAATTGTGAGCGACCACGTTTCAGAACCATATAGGCACCATCACTGGCAACACGCACTGGTCATTGACTTTCGTATTGAGACGCTGTGGTACGAGTAGGTATATCGGATGAGAACATTCCACGCAACTGCCTGTACGCCGCCTAGCCGAGTCTAATTCGACGATTGACCTGTTACTCGAAGTTATGCCAACCCAATTGGACCTTCAGTCCCAGGTGGATGTAATCATCCAAAACTTAGAGTCTAGTCTCTGATCTTGACAGGAGCGGGTTAAATGATAAATGAATTTATCATTTATCATTTGATCTTGACAGGAGCGGGTTCTAAATAGTTGTTTACCATGACTTTGGTTTTGGTTTTGTCCATATTCATCTTGAGACCCAACATTTCTGAAGCTTAGCCTCAGCTATGACTATTACCTATATCGTCGGTGAGGTGAGTGAAAGCTCTCTCCAATCTAGAACCTTGAAGAGATTCTCTATTGAGGCTTTGAATCGTTTCCGAAAAATTACGTCGCCCTGTCTCACACTCCGCTGCAAAAGGATAAGTCTAAACTTATCCGATAAGTCTAAACTAAAGGTTTTGTACTGAAGTCGGACTGACATGGTGGCATTTCGTAGAAATACTTCAGTTCTTCGATGTACCGTTATGGTTAACCTGGCACCGTTGACACAGCCCAAGTTTCGATCAAATCAAAGGCGTAGTTGCTCCAAACGCTAAGCAGAGAGGCAGATTATACTTCTCGGTCTTCTTTATAATCTCATATATCAGAACATGTATTTAGTCTCCGGTGCTGAAACCTTCTCCGTCCTGAGGCTAGAAGTCGCCAAACCTGCGCGCAAAACAGTTCGTCAAGATTCTGGAAAACAGCTTGTAAACATGGCTCAGATTTGGATGTATGAATAATTCTTAAACAAGGAATTGTCGCCCTTCTTAAAGTAGAGTTTCTGCTTTTCTGAGTATGACGTAATTGTACAGCTTCTGAAGAGCCTTAAGGACAGGTTTTCCACCCGCGTTCTGGAGTTCGGCCGTAATTCCTTCCTCACCCAAAGCCTTGTGGTTTTTACGTTGCATCAGAGCCAGCCTAGTGTCGCACATGCTGAGTGCCGGGATATTTTCGGTATAGTGTCAGTCAAGCTAGCTTTTGGGCCGTTTGCTGGATTCGCCGGTTTTTTTCATCCAGTCTAGATCAGTGGGGGGAGTGGAGAAAGAGGAATAATGTTTTCTGGAGATGGAGACGAGTCGGCATATGGTGTTAGGTCTTCCACATTCACGTCGTCTTCATCCAGGACGACAGGGTTGGCGTTGTTGCAATTTCGACCTTGGCAAAAGAAACACAGGATAGAGCACTTGAGCCTGGTCTTTTTGCAAGTGCACGACCTTAATTCAACCAAAAAAAAACTGAAATAAGTAACAGAATTTTAGTTTTCCGAGCACTGTGGTAGAATTGCTCATCTTTGACTTACTGTATCTTCGTAACCAATGGACAAATTTTGCTCAAATTGTAGCAAATTTAGTCAATTTTAGAGCATTGAAAAACAACTAAAAAATTAAGATCGCATTTTTTTAAATATTTTTACATACATTGATAAAAACACATTTTAAAAGTTTATATAAAGATTCATTGACTGGCCTTGGATTCCGAGGTATAAATTTTCCGGCGCTCCACTAACAGGTTAGTTTTCAACAAAAAAATTAGTCGACAACTGCCAGCACAAAAAATATGACGCATCACCACAGTACTTAGTAATATCATGTTACCGTGATATCACTGTTAAAACAGGTTTCCGCCACGCCATCTGGTATTTACCAAAAATAATCTAGTCGTGTCCTGTCATCGCACATCTATTCATGAAAATTTATTATCTTTAATTTTTGCATTAAAACTAACGGTAAAATTAAAAGAAATGATGGAAAAAGTAATTTTTTTAATATTGATCGTGTTGTGTAAAGGCTTTTCCGCGAACAATTTGAAACTAAAGCAAGTCTTAATATTGAGTCGTCATAACATAAAGTATTCTTTGAGTGACGAACTTCCAAGGTACTCCTCGAAGCCCTGGCCTCCACAGGCTGGGTCGCCGGAACTTTTGACTCCAAAAGGAGCGCAGCTAGAAGGATACATGGGCGAATATTTCTCAGAATGGTTCAAAAAGGAACACTTTCTTGCTGAAGGATGCCCCGATGAAGATACAGTGTATGTTCGCGCCAACACATGGAGCAGAACAAAGGCGACGGCGAGAGCTTTCATCGATTCGGCGTTCAAAGGTTGTAACGTGACTGTACACCATAAAGATGAGTCAGATCCCCTTTTTAAATTTGTCATACGCAACACCACTGAAACTTACAAAGATAAGATCCTGAAAGAAGTACACAGAAAATTGAGAAATAATTCTAAACTAATGGCAGTATATTCTGAACTGAATAAATTATTGGAAATTGAGGGCTCGCAAGTATGTAAGGAAGATGGACTATGTGACTTGACTAAAGGTAATGACACAGTATTGTATGAGGTCGGCAAAACAGTGGTGGTCAACGGGCCGTTTGGTATAGCGCACTTAGTTGTAAACTCATTTATAATGAATTACTACGACGGCTTGCCGATACAAGACATAGCATGGGGTCAAGTAACAACACCAGAAAAATGGAATCTGATTACTGAAATAACACGACAAAATCAAGACGTAAGATACGCTACTGTAGCTGATATGGCAGTGCCACTGGTGCAGTATTTAATTAAAACTTTTAAGGAATATGACGAAATGCCAAAGTTTATATTATTAGTCGGCCATGATACTAACATGAACTCTGTTGTGAATGCTTTGGGTTTCAAATCTATTGACTTAGTGAATCAATTCGAAAAATACCCGATTGGAGGCAAGTTTGTGTTTCAAAGGTGGACAGATAGTGAAACGGAATATTTAAAAGTAGAGTATGTGTACCCGAGTTGGTCACAATTAAGAAATGGGTCAACATATTCTTTGGAGAGTCCTCCGCAAAGAGTCGTGATGCGCTTAAACTGGTGCAACACAGACGAGCACGGCTTTTGTCCATGGAAAGAGTTCGTCGATAAACTTTAAGTACTTATTATGTTTTGTAAAGTGTAAATCGTGAATATCTTAATAAAAATGTATATTTAAAAGTGGTCTTAATAATACTGGTTTAACCTTTCCTTTTCCTCTATAGGAATAACTTTAACCGTTAGCATTAAATTAACTTGTCCTTGAACATTTGTGGACATAAAGTTTGCCTACTTAATTCATTATCTGCCTTTCTTTTTCCCAACTACCTAGCTGGAGTAGGCTAACCCGATGCGGCTTTTTTTTGTAGGTGAGAAAATCATCTGATGACATTTCCGCGCACTTGGGCGGAGCGGGAGATAGTATCGGACGTTTACTGACTAAAAATCCACTCCTGTTCCTTCGTTGCCTTTCGTACCAGGACTAAATCTTCCTTCCAGAAGCAGTCCCTTGGCCCCAGTAGGCTACAACCCTGCTGGGCCCTACGGTTTGTTAGCAACTCCTTGATGCGCGCGAGGAACAATACGCGCCGTCGACGTCTTGGGTTCGGTAGGGACGGTTATCCGTCGGCCGGACGGCGAGCTACCCATTGCTCGCCGTCCGCAAGCCCGCGCCTACGGTGGAATTCCGGCGGCTGGGGCGTGAGCGCTGTTGCCTCACGCGCGCGGCTTCTTCTTTTGTTAGCAGTATTGCTTCGCAGAAGGAGGCGACCGCCTGCCACTCCACCTTGCTTCGAACCATGGCCTGTAACCGGCGCGAGAGATCGTTGCCGCTGATCGCCCTCACGAGGACACGGCGGTGCTCCGTCTAAGTGGGGCAGACTATATCTACCATATGCTCCAACATGTCCTCCGGGCGGTCCACACAGTGGTGGCACCAGGACGTCACTTCTTTGATTCGGTGCAGGAAACTTGCAAACTGACCATGTCCGGTGAGAACTTGCGTCATAAGGAAGGTGAGGACGCCGTGAGGTCTTCCCAACCACGCCTCAAAGAGGGGACTTGCACCATAATTATGGCGTGCCCAGCACTGAGTTGGGACAGTCGCTGTCGCCATTTCAATGTCGAGATCTCGCCGGAACTCTGTCTGCCAAGCCGCAACCTGTCACGGCAGCGGAGTTTCGCCCCGGCGTTACATCTCCACACGCAAATCGTGCATGCGTGCAAGGACTGTTGCCTCCAGATCCCATGGTGGCAAGCCAGCAAGGATGCTCGCGGCTTCGTCGGAAACTGTGCGGTATCCCCGCACAATCCGTATTGCCATGACCCTCTGGCGTGCGTTCAGCTGAGCCTTCGGTTGCTTTCGCGGCGACAACGCCCACACTGACACCCCGGCGATAAAAGCCCATGAACCGAACGATTCCTGCGTAAGGCTCCGGCAGGAGGCGTCTGGACCCCCCAGGTTGGTCAGGAGACGCTTGAGAGCAGCCCCAGCCCGGTTCAGTTTGGGAGACAAACGTCGGAAGCGCTCCTCGAAATTCCACCAGCTGTTTAGGACAAGTCCCAGGTACTTCATCGTCGAGTCCCAACTACTGGATCCTGTTAAAGACTATCGCAACCCCGCATGTCGCTAGATCGGCCGCCACCTGGTACGACTCTTCCTGCGCTAGAACCAGCGTGTCGTTTGCGTAGCAGACCACGCTTACACCGTCAGGGAAGTCGCCGCGCAGCACATAATCGTACCGGATGTTCCACAAGGGTGGTCCTAGTACCGATCCGTGCGGAACACTGAACGAGATCTCTCGCCGTTTCCACTCTCCCTGGTGACCGGGGTAGATGATATACCCATCCGACAGGAAGCCTCGACTACTTGACAGAGGTAGTCGGGCACCCCGTGCTGTAGTGCTCTCCCAATGGTAATACAAGGCAGGGAATTAAAAGCTTCGGCATATGTTGCCAAGGACACCGCCACGCCACATCTGCCCTGGGACACAGCATCCTCCGTCATGAGGGCTCGCATGCGCATGACAGCGTCCACCGTGGAGCGCTTCCTGCGAAAGCCGAACTGGCCGTCCGAAAGATTCCTCCCCACCCGTGCTAGGCGCGCTGCAATTACTATTTCAAAGAGCTTGTAAACTTGTACCGATTACTAGCCTACACATAATTCTAATGATCCAGTTGAACAGGTTAAATATCACCTAAAGGACAAATAATGTTTAAAATGTCAAGGATAAATAGCATTGCCGTACCGTCCGAAATATATAAAAGAACTAGTCTTGTTTTACCAGTAGACTTGTACCGAACTATTCTTAAATAAATATTAAATAAAAAAACAAATATCGCGTATTAAACACAAACTTGGCAATAGTGATAAAATATAAATAAAATGGTGTCGAAATCAGTTTCTTTAATGTTATTGGTAATGTGTAAAGGCTTTGTCGCGAACAACTTGTCACTGAAACAAGTCTTAATATTCAGTCGGCATAATATTCGGTATCCAGTGGGTACACAACTTCTTAGATATTCACCGAAGCCCTGGCCTCCACCGGCTGGCACGCCGGGACTCTTGACTCCGAAGGGCGCACAGCTAGAAGGATACATGGGCGAATATTTCTCTGAATGGTTCAAAAAGGAACAGTTTCTTCTAGAAGGATGCCCTGATGAAGATACAGTGTATGCATACGCCAACACAGAAAGCAGAACCAAGGCGACGGCGAGAGCTTTCATTGACTCGGCGTTCAAAAGTTGTAACATGACTGTACATCACAAAAACACTACAGAGGAGGATCCCCTCTTTGCACCTGTCATACACAACACCACTGAAGTATATAAAAATATGGTGCTTGAAGAAGTAACCAGAAAATTACAAAATAATTATAAATTGCAGGCATCACTTTCAAAATTAAATGAAATATTAGAAATTGAAGGATCAGATGTTTGCAGGCGGGATGGAATATGCGATTTGACAGGACCTTATAACACGATTTCGTACAAAGTTGGTGAAGCACTGTGGGTATTTGGACCGTTGTTCATAGGGAGTAGGTCTGTGGATTCATTTGTGATGAATTACTATGAAGGCAAGCCCATACAAGACATTGCTTGGGGAAAAATAACGACTCTGGAAAATTGGAAGCTATTGACGGAAATATTGCGGCAATACCATCACATATGTTACACAACGGTAGCTGAGGACATGGCGGCCCCATTAGTAGAGTATTTAACTAGAATATTTAAGAATTACGACGATATGCCCAAATTAATATTATTGTTTGGTCATGATTACAATATGAACTCTCTTGCAGCTGCATTGGGTTTTGAATCCATGGACTTACCAAATCAATTCGAGCCATACCCGATTGGCGGCAAGTTTGTGTTCCAAAGGTGGACGGATAATAGTAGAGATTATTTGAAAGTTGAGTATGTGTACCCAAGTTGGTCACAGTTACGAAGCGGCTCACGATATTC
Source organism: Mythimna albipuncta (assembly GCA_929112965.1). Taxonomy (NCBI): domain Eukaryota; kingdom Metazoa; phylum Arthropoda; class Insecta; order Lepidoptera; family Noctuidae; genus Mythimna; species Mythimna albipuncta. Next base: position 11,853,341 of record OV815981.1, read on the forward strand.
CGAAGAAAATCCTCCGCAGAGAGTTGTCATGCGATTGAAAAGGTGCCACACAGATGAGAACGGTTTTTGTCCTTGGAAAGATTTCGTCGATAAATTGTAGGCTGTTTTCATGTTTAATCAGTGAGTAAATGTGTGACTACTTTCACTTTTATATCTCCAGTGTCTTTCTTCCTGATTTTCCTGAGATAAATGCTAATAAAATCAACACTTGTGATACTACTTCGAACAGCAATTATATCAATATAGCTCTTTCCCCTGAAGACGTTGAACGCAGCATTAATAAGCTAAGGCTCAGTAGTTCAGCTGGACCGGATAACATTCCAACTTCTATGCTAAAAGTTTTAAAGAAATACATCACTGGACATTTATGCTGCATTTATAATTTAGCACTCAATACAGGTAATATAATATACAAGGTGTCGTTTTGAAGCTGCAAAATATTTCAGGAGGTAATTATGTTAGTCATTCTCGACCCGAATCAATAATAAAATGAGTAGGTAATTTTTTTTTTTCTTATTTATGAAAATCGGTATGTGTGAACTACGTTTCTTAAAAAGCAGCCAGTCTGATACCTGCCTTATAACCGCGCTTTCTTTCACATACACAAACACGTAAAAATAAAGGGCGTTTTCACACACACTAACTCGCAACGATAGTTTCACAAATAATGTATCATCCAATCATCATCCCGCACGCCACACCCTAGCCACGCCCCCGCTGCCATTGATCAATCGAATTAGTTTAGTATAATTAAAAAATAAAATAACAAGTATTACTGATTATTGACCAGGTATCGTTTTTTCACATGATTATTTATGAGTTTTATTACAACCTCCTAAAATATTGTGCAGTTTTAAAACTGCACCTTGTATATCGATCCCAGTGGAACGTATCGAGGTTTACACCTATAGATGTAAATCAACCGGTTTAAAACGTTTTAAACCAAAATATTGCGGTTTTAAACGTTTTAAATGGTTGAAAACTCGCCTACAAAAATAAAAGATTTGTGTTTTACACTTCGTTATGGGCATTTTTTTGGCATCTGACGTCATGTTTCGTTGTAATTAGTTAATTGGAAATCAATAGCCTAGGTACGTTTGGTCAGATGGACCAAGTAGAACTAAACCCGTTAAATAGATCAATATCACTTTATCACACATTTAAATTTTATTCTTGCGTTCTCTCTTTTCTATCACGTTGCTCCTTCATTAAACATCGCATTTGATTGCGTTAAATGAAGTAACAAGCTTTCAAACCATACTCAATGTTGACGATAGGAGAGTGGAAAAGGAGCATCTTAGGAGCCTCACTCTAGCCTTGAAAACATATTAAACATGTCAATAAAACAATAAAAAACACAACACAACCCTATATTTAATTTGAATGCTTAGACAACAAAACAGCTTAGTAAATGACTAGTATATCCCGCGCGGTAACATGGCACCTTACTCGAAAACAGTTGTCATATTAAATACTCGAAAACACGTTGTATTGTCACATTTAAAACATCGTAAATTCGTAAAGTGAGTAGTATGTCATCATGAGAAACTACTCCGCGCAAAATAAATGTTGATATTCAAAAAACTAAAATAAAATTCAATGCACTCAATACTTCAAATGTCATTTATCAAGGGCCATGTTAATGCGTACGGGTTATATGTATGTATTACACTTATTACAAAACTTAAATATCTTACAAACGGAACAACAAGTCTTTTCCTCTACAGGGTCTTATAAAATTAACTAACAACATTCCGCAGACGTGATTAGTATCGATATCTAATGACAATCAAGACAAAAATAAAGCTTTATGCTTAAGTAAATACCAACAACCATTGACCGCTTAGTGTGGCATTGTCACCTCACTCAGGGACGTAGCTACCAATATATCGGCCGTATTTGCATAGTCGACTCACTCAAAGACGTAGCTACCACTATATCGGCCGTATTTGCATAATCGCCTCACTCAAGGACGTAGCTACCACTATATCGGCCGTATTTGCATAGTCGCCTCACTCAAAGACGTAGCTACCACTATATCGGCCGTATTTGCATAGTCGCCTCACTCAAAGACGTAGCTACCACTATATCGGCCGTATTTGCATAGTCGCCTCACTCAAAGACGTAGCTACCACTATATCGGCCGTATTTGCATAGTCGCCTCACTCAAAGACGTAGCTACCACTATATCGGCCGTAGCAATGGTATGGGGGCCCCACGTGTGCAAAAATGAGCCCAGCTTAGCCATGCAGCTGTCACATGACTTCTCCGCAGGTGATATCATTGCCATACATTTTGTACTGTTTGGCAGAAACACAAACAAAAAAACTTATTTGTTTATCGCTATTCCGTCACGTTGTGCATTGGAAACAATTCAGTGCTTGTAGGTCCTATTTTGTAAAAATAAAAAAAAAATTAAACCTTTAATTTATTTTAAAAACCCTTAATTTTTTTTTAATAGGGGGTCTAGCTACGCCACTGGCTGTACTAGCTATAAATTAAAAAGTTGGATTGTTTGATTTATGTTTGTCTCCGTATACAACAACGTAACTTTATAATAAATCTAGCCAAAATATAAACTCTCGATGTCGTGACTACACAAATTCGATACATTAAAATACTTAGTTATTTGTGTCTTATCGAGTAAAATGATATAAAAATCTGACACGTTTTATTATAAACTTACTGTGTTAGCAATATCCCGGAGACATGGTATTTAGATATTGTTAAAGTCTGAAGAAATTCGCTGATTAATTGAATCGAACCCTGTACAACATATAGACATCGGAAGAGACTACTCTCCACGACACAGGGAACCCTATACCACAAAATAAATAGGTACAGAACTCAATCTACAAACAAAGCGCGCTCGAGTAACGCACACATAGACACCGCTCACGGACACGATATCTCGGAGCGCCTCGGCCCGCTCGTCGAACAGTTCCGGCTCAAACGCTCATTAGTGTGCGTCCACCAAACGTACCTAGGTATAAATAGTGAAGTACATACAATGCGTTCCAAATGAGAATAGGATCGCCCGCCATGTTGTGACGTCACGATTTACTGTCAAATCGAGGAAAGAAATTTTAAAGCATTAATTAATTTACGAAAAATTTAATTTATTTATGAACTGTGAACGAAAAAAGTTTAATCAGAATCCAGTTCTTCAATTTTACTCATCTCTAAGTTCTTAAATTTTGCCAAAATTCCTTCGATTTGACAGTACGACGACACGTCAAAACATAGGAATCGGTCCTACTCTCATTTGGAACGCGTAGTACATGAGATTGTCTTCTGTACCTATCTATTTTGTGCCTATACTCCATCGGCTTAGGTAGTAAAGATGACTAAAGGTAAACAATCTTGATACGTCTTTTTATTTAAAATAAATCGTTTAAAAGACATACAAAGATTATTGAAATATAGCTAATTACCTAACATCAGTTTAGGCGCCTAAGTGTAAACATTTTAAATAATTTTTTTTGACATTTTTTTCAATAAAAATCATGTCATGTTTAAGTACATTTAGTTAACTACCTAGACCGTTGGATTGTGGAGGATAGTGTATTTTATTACATTATGTTTTGTTTTTCTGGACAAGAAAGGATTTATTATTATTTATTACTATTACCTAGGTCTCCTTTTTCTCTGCGTATGTTTCTTTAACTTTTATGTTCACTTCATCGATCGTTTCTTCTAGCTCCCAGTCTTTTAGCGGTACTTCTGTTAGCTTGTAGAATTTGCCGTGTTTGCCTATACCTGGGTATCAAAGAAATAGACAATTTTAATAGAACGGGTCATGTAATTTAAAGTACACAAACATAAAAACTTAGGGGTAGGGGTAGGTATATATCATTTATATGAAAGAAAGAAAAACAGTTTATTTACGCGATAAAGACGCAATCTTAACAGTAGGTAACAGAACATAACATCAATTGATAGGGAAGATATACGTCTCCTCCGCGCAAAACGGCTGAACGCTCAGCATAAAGCTGCGGCCTCACGCATAATGCGTTGGGCTCACAGCGCTGGTTTTCAGCGTGGGCCGGTCGCTGTGTCGACATAAAGTCGCTGGAACGGCGCAGTAAATAAAAGTAACTAAAAATAAGTATAGAAAAGTTATAAATAAAAATAAAATAAATAGATAAGGTGACAAATACAATTTTATAAAGTTTTATAAAGTGGCAACACCACGTGCCATATATGTGGAATCCACCTTCCTAAGCCGTGTTAACGAACGTAAACAACGGTTTTTAATCCGGCGCGCCTACTTGTAATACAGCGTGTTATACGATATGACTGCGACATAATACATGTTTTACCAACCTGCTTGGAACTTCTTGACACCCTCCTTCATGTCTTCTATCGCGTTTCCGAGCAGGCTGGACATGATAGCTTCGTCTCTCATACTGTCCTCGCTGTTGGGGTTCAGCTGCGAGTTAATGGCGGCCATTTTGTCCATTATCAAGGCGTTCTCAGGGAACTTCACTAGAGATTTTGCTAGCTTTATTGATTCGCCTAGAGCTGTAATGAAAAAAATTATCATTTTATTGTGTATAAACAAAATGAAAGAATACCATCAACTAATATTCTAGTGATAGATAAGCCCTTTTATGGAAACTATTTGTGAAAATACTGCAAAGTTAAAACAAAAGTTCACTGCAGCGCTACACTGGCAACATGTCGTCTAATAGAACTATTAAAACATACAGCGCTATGTTAGCTTTTAGAGGATACTTTTCTCACTTACGCGTTTCGTTCAACATAGTGTCATGTTCTAGGTGTATGGACCACATTACACCTGAGTTGATTGAAGTGGTGTTCGGTACGCGTAATCTAGTACGCGTAGTACATACAGTGAAACTTGGTTAAGTGGGACCTGGATAAGTGAGAAACCTCCATAACTGGAACTCATGCTGAGGTCCCAACACTTTGGCACTGAATTACCTCTGTTAGTGGGACGAGGTAAGCCTCTATATCTGGGATTTGTTCTTTCGATTTGTCATCATAGTTACCTCTATAACTGAGACAGCGAGTAAATTTTATATGCATAAACCTCTGTAACTGAGATAACATTGTTTGTTTACTCATTCTTATATTTTTATTAAAACTCATTTACATACATAACACGTTATTTTATTTAATGATCGCACCTGTATAACTGAAATAACCTGTATTCTCACCTCTATTAATGGAACCCTCTGTAAATGAGACAGATGATTTATTTATACCTGTATATCTGAGACACTGGGTAAGTGGAATACCTCTATAAGTGAAACGACATTGCAGGTCCCTTGATGTCTCACTTAACCAGGTTTCACTGTATATATCGATGAACAAAACTGATATAGGTACTATACTTAGGCTTTGTTTCATCGCAATCGGTTGACTATATCGAAAGATATACTACATTCATTGAATGAGTGGTACGAAGTTCGCTGGGTCAACTAGTACATGGATAAGAATCAACAAAGTTAACTTACCGGTGCCTGTAGAAGTAAGTTTGCAAGCCAGACCCATTCGGTTGGCGTCTACCCCGGAGATCAGGCGCCCAGTGATGAGCAGGTCCAGCGCAGAAGACAGCCCTACGAGGGCCGTCAGCTTGCGGGCGCCGAGGATAGACTGGGGGACACCTGCAAGGCAATATTAATACTCTACTACTCATCCATTAAGCCATCACAAAACTGGTATAGAATTATGGAGTACTTGATTTTGTATGAAAATCTGATGAACTAAAATATGATAAATTTTTCAAAATCATAGAACAAAAGATGTTGTATCAGATGTTATAAACGTTAAAAATTAACAATCAGTCAAAGTCAAAGTCCATACATATATTAAAGGCTTGACGAATATTATAATATGTATAGGGTGAGTTGTTATTTTTAATCAAAAAATAATAATAGCATATGGTTTGCGCCATGTTTGACGCAAATAAACCCTTTTTCTTTCTTTTCTTTCCTAAAAAGATACCAAATACTGGACGTGGATCAGCTAAACTAAAGCTAGAACTATACTGCGCACACGACGATCTGGGCGCGTCGGTCTCCATACATTTTATATGGAAACTAGACTTGTAAAGGTGTTGTTCCTTCAGTTGTCTTTTACGTACTAGGACCAAGAACATCTCTTTCATACTTTTCCTCATGGCCCTAGAAGGCCCTAGCCGGACATGCTGGGCTGCTACGGTTTGCTGACATCTCTTTGGGGCGCGCGTGAAACATTACGCGCCGTCAACGTCTCGGGCTCAGTCCTTATAAGACAAACGGACGGCGAGCTACACATTGCTAGCCTACCACCAACCCGCGCCTACGATGGCCGGAAATCGCTCTGCGATTCCGTTCACCAGGGGATACAACTTGCTTTTGAATTGGTTACAGGTGGATATGCTGCCTTACCAAACCTCCTGCCAAGACAGCCTAAGACTGCTGTATCCTCGATAACGCGCAGGTCACAGGACAGGGCGAGCTCGAAGCCCTCGGCCACTGCGTACCCTGACACTGCTGCTATAGTGATCTTGTCACAGAGAGGACGACGTTCGAGGCGCATCTGTGGAATTTAATTACAGAGTTTAATCAATAGAAAGACAATGACAATGCAAATACCGGAATTCGCCTGGAGTTTAATGAATTAATTATAGTATTTAATGCATTCCTTTTTTATTTAAAAGGAATCATATTCACAAAGTTAAACTCTCTTTTAAGTCTATTTAATGGTAAAATATGGGTCATATCATTATGAGAAACAAGGTAGAACTACATTGGGCACACCAATCTTTGAGCCATTCGGCCTCCATACATTTTATATGGCAACTAGACTTGTAGAGCTACATTAATCCACGCCACGCGACGCGACTCTACTCTAATCAGCCGTGGCCCACGTGTGCGTCGGTCTAATGTAGTTCCCGCTTCAGCCCAATCAGCAGAGCATGCATGGAGTTGACCAGACACCAGCTCATCTGCTTCTAAGCTGCCCAGTAGTTGCTAAATCCAGGGCAATATACTGCAGAGGTATCATCTGCAAAACGTTAAGACGCTGCTATGTTCCTTGAATAGCTGGGGCAGATTGAATAACTCTCTCGTACCAACCTTAAGTAAAATACGAGATTTGGACGTAAAGTTGTGGACTGTACCAGTCCGAAATAAATACAAGCTACTCAACTCTTATGTAGTTTTTTGCTAGAAAAACACATGATAAACCATAGGATCGAAACTATGGGAAAAAGCAGATGTTGAATAATTCTCAAAAATATGCCAAATTGCTTTGTTTATCAGCCTTATTATGCACACACATACTAAAATAAATGAATTTGTTATCACAAATCAGTAATGGTTGCTCACAGCAGCTGATAAAAGCCAAGATAACAACAGGAAATACAGTTTTCGAGCTGATGGCAACAAAACTGATAATGTGTGATAGGTGTGTACACACTACACACCTATCAAATAATCCAGTTATTCCCTCAGTTTGTTACCAATTACCGTTGTGTTAACACAGTTAAAACCGTTATGGCAAATAGCCTAAAAATTCTTATATACAATCCTGTGCGGAAAGTGGTCAAATACACACTAAGCAGCTTTATCATTACACATCAAAATCCAGATGTTGAAGTTCATGACAATTTACCTTTCGGAGCTCGGATAATGCTATTTGTAATTCTTCTATGGAATAATATAATCTACCGCTCTCGGGCATCAGTTCATGCTATTCGCAACACATTTCATAGGTCGTAAAGTTTTTATTAAGTCTTTATTAAAATAATGTTTAGTGATTAACTGTTTTCTTACCGCAGCATCCTTTATGTTTTGGTATCCCTCTTTGGCTATTTCGTACATGTTGAACCCTGAACAGAATGTTCCACCTTCTCCGTTAAATACCAGAACTTTAGCGTCTTTATCATTATCAAATGCTTCGATGGCCGCTGTCATTTCTCTGAGTGTTGGTATGTCAAGGCTGTTCCGTGACGATTGGCGGTCTATGTTTAGCGTCATTATTGGTCCAAATTTTTCAACTACGATATCTGTAAGAGTTTTTTTAAATTACTTTGTTATTAACAAGTAGGTACTTTCTTTTTACTTTTGATATAAAAGCAATTAAATTACATAGGTCTACTTTTTTCATAATTTTTAGTTTGGTTCCTATTTTAAAGACTTTTTCAATATAACTACTGCAATAGGAAAATAAATTTAAATAGGTAGGTACCTAGTGAGCAGATGTAATAAATATCAGGTAAGCAGTAAAATTTATTGCACAATTAGTTTTTACAATTAATATTTTTAATAATATCTATTTATACTACTTGTATTTGTAACCTTACTTTTTTTTACTACTTCTATTTTCTCCGGTTCTTTTTCCTTTTGTTCTTTTTCTGCCGGTTTACTATCACTGGAACTAAAACGTACTGCATACCGTCTTTTATGTAGATTAGTAGCACTTATTAATCTATTCAGAATAACTCTCATTTTGCCTGAAATTATTATTCAGTGTTGACTTCAAAACAAAGATTTACAGGAATAATTTGAAGAAGCAAAAGCAAGCGTGATAGGTTATTTCATGAAATGTCAGTGTCACTGTCAGTGTCAGCTGTCTGTCACCCGTAGCTCATCGTCAATGCGTTGCGTTCTTGAACAGCAAGCAAAAATCTTTTTTTCGTAATTGATTTCTAGTTAATTTTATTGTTTTCTTTTATTTTTGAATAGATATGAATATGATCGATTATATCGTGCAATCGTGCTACAAGATGTACTAGTTTAGAATAAATGAATAAAAAGTTAGATACGTTATTTGAAAAAATAAATACGTTTGTACTTATTTTTTTGTTTTTGGCAACTAAACTAATTCATTGGTCACAGTTGCATTTGCAACACTGAAAACAAACTGTCAAAATCAACAAAATCATCCTCTTGTTGGTTGATGATTCTCGACAAATTCTCATAGTACACGTGTACCTACAATTTAATGTTGATAATTTCATCATTAGGGTCTATTTATGGTCAAACGATCGCTGAGTGTTATTGTCTAAACATTGTGCAAACTCTTTGTGACCTGTTTCTTTCGTGACCCAATTGTTTGTGTTTACATACGAGAAGTAAGGAAAAAAGACTAGAAATGTCCGAATTTAGGGATTGGTACAATAGTGTGCCGTTTTTCACTCGACATTGGCTAACTCTGACGATAGTGTTTAGTATATTGGGCCGGTTCGGACTGCTTAACTATTACTACTTAGTTCTCGATTTTTACCCCATATTTAACCAGTTCCAGGTAAGAAATTTTGTTTTTATTATTGTATTTATCGTAGTTTCTAACATCTCGCATAATTTCCCTGAAAAGTTAGGTAGAGATGTACCTATTACACTCAAATTTCGCAAGGTAGGTACCTACTGTTGCAAGTCCCATAAAATAGGAGGCAAGGTTCAAAAAGGTACAAATCTAAACTCCAACGCCCTGGGTTTATTCCAGGGATTTTCCTTTGCACCATGAATAACTAAACTTCAATTATCAAGTTAAATAAATCATTTAGCTCTATTCAATCATTCGTCATCATTAAAAATACAATCTGCCCCTAAGATGACCCACTGACCCAAACATAGCTATATAAATACTCTTATCTAGAGCAGAATAAAATTTATGCAACAAAATCTAATATTAAATCCTTTGCCCTTATCATGTATTTATTACAAAGGTTAATCATTAGTTAATTGAATACTTACAACAATATTATTTGGCCTTGTAAATAGTAATCTATATATATAAAAGAAAGTCGTGTTAGTTACACCACTTATAACTCAAGAACGGCAGAACAGATTTGGGTGAAAATTGGTAGGAAGGTAGCTTAGAGCCAGGAGACGGACATAAATACTTTTTATCCCGTTCGACAGCGTTCCCGTGTGACTTGACATGAAACGTCAGGGGTAGAGTAGAGTAGGGTAGGGTAGAGTAGGGTAGAGTAGGGTAGAGTAGAGTAGGGTAGAGTAGGGTAGGGTAGAGTAGGATAGAGTAGAGTAGAGTAGGGTATAGTAGGCTGAAGTAGGGGAGAGCGGGAGCGAAGCCGCGCGGGCAAAAGCTAGTAACTAATATTTTTAAGTGGATGATTGTTGGTTTTATGATATCATAAAGTAATTTGTGAAAGTTACCTACAGCAGTTACAAATTACTTTTCACAGACAGGCAACATCAGTGAAAAGTAATTAGTAATTGAATATGTAGCTTTTCCTGATTCCTACATAGATCAATTTTCATTTTAGACCAGGGATACCGAACCTTTATTGGAGGATGTGCCACTAAATGCCTACATACTAGAAAAAAAAGTAATGTGATCATGACACACCACTGACACCACTAAAGAATATTTAAAAAAAAAATTGTACTTGAGGAAAGAGTTATAGCTGCTGTTTGAAATTACCTAGATAGATGCTAAACATTTTACACTAGAATGTTTAAATTATTTAGCCAATGTGCCAATGGTTTGCCATCCCTGCCCTAGACAAATAAATAGTTCCTTTTAGTATAAGATTCAAATTGGAAACAACCTTCAAACAAAACAGATGTGTCTGTTTATTGGATGAAAAGTATTTAATGTCAAGTTTAGTAAGAATATATGTGTATAAATTTGATCTATAATACTTTGATGGGTGAAGGTTGTTTCTAAAAATAATTATATCCTCTACATCTGGGAGAAAATGGAAAAAATCTAGTATTTTAATTCATTAAACCCCAAGCGAATGCCAGCGTTCGCGCACCTATTGTCTTTCTATTGTGTCTGTGATTTCCACGTTTGAAAGGTTAATAAGTAAAAATCTGCCAAACTTATTTATGTGTTATGAGTCATGACCATAACATAGATTGCATTTCATAGCAATAAACATAAATATTTAAATGCCACTGACTGCTATCACAAGCTCATAAAATGTTAAAAGACTGATAAAGAAATAATGTTTCATTTGGTTTTAAATGATTGACAACATTATTGTACTAATAGAATTGATTTTTTATTTATTTTGGACACAACCATGGAGTGTTGGTATCTTTTTTTAAAAAAGTGAGGCAATCCCAACAATATTTCAACTAATCCTGGAAATAGTATATTATTCCATCCTATGAATTCAGCTCATTTTTAGGTCTCTCATGATACCTTTCCAAACATATATATAAAAATCAATTGCTGTTTGTTAGTCTTGCTAAAACTCAAAAATGACTTGACTAATATATTTTTTATATTTGTCCTTCTAGTCCAGGGGTGATTGCAAAGAAATAAATTAGGAAAAAAACATAAAAGCAATAGAACATAAAAATCGCATCTTAGAAGTGTGAATGTCAGTGGGAGAGGAAGCGAGGCATTTATTTTTATTTTATTACAATTGGAAAATAAACAATATTAACAGTTAACAAAACAACAAATTATGACATAGCTGACAGCTAGTTTTATTTTTGTAGCTGAACTAAAGAGTTGGTTGTCATGGTCATGTGATGTGATGAAATAAGGAAACATTTTGGTATGAATCTATAAAAAATTAACGAACAAAAAAAAAAGGAATATATAAACTAGGTTTTTGTATAAAATTTACACCCTTCTGTAACTGGGACGAGTTGCTAGTTCCATACAAATCAATCAATTTACAGAAAAACTAAAAAAAAATGTTTGAGGGTATGCGGAACACAGAGTAAAGTCCCTCATCAGTTATAAAAGGGAGATTCCTCTGACTGAACTGTTGGGCAACTGCCTGATAGATGATTTCGGGCTGTTCTAAATTTTCGAATCGCACATAGAACTTTAATTGCGCTAAACAGCATTATCTTATGTAATGCCATAGATGCCGCTACAAAATAATAAAAAGATCCTCGGAACTTATTTTGTTCTTCACTTTCCAGATATGGCGACCGCTGACAGCGTTATTCTTCTACCCCATAAGTCCAAGCACAGGATTCCACTTCCTGATCAACTGTTACTTCCTCTACAACTACTCCCAGAGGCTGGAGACGGGCATGTTCGCAGGCAAACCGGCAGACTACTTCTATATGCTGCTGTTCAACTGGGCATGCTGTGTGATCATCGGACTGCTTGTTAGTTTGCCCGTGAGTATCTTTACCCTTCCCTATATGTACATTATAAAACAAACTCCCCCCACAAAACTTGTCTGTCTATCAATAAACTCAAAAACTACTGAATTGATTTTCATGCAGTTTTCGTCTATAGACAAAGAAGTTTAGATGTACTACAACAATATATTATAGTGGAGAAAAGTCAAGAATTTCAAAGGTTTCCCTTGCGAAGCTGAGGCAGATTGCTAGTTTAGAAATAAGATTAAGTATATCTTGTTAACCTCCAACTCTAATAGTAACTGTAACTAGCCTCTATTGTCCTGTAATAACCATACGAGACTCCGACCCTAACTGCCAACCACGGTAGACGCGGGCTTGTGGACGATGAGCATTGGGTAGCTCGCCATCAGGTAATCCAAGTCGTCAACAGGGCGTAAGAGTTATTGGCTCCTCAAAAAGAGGTTATCAAACCGTAGGGGCCCATCAAGACCGATACCCGTTAGAGCGCAGGGATTTTCTGAAATAGAAACCGTGGTCTTAAGAACGCAAGGGCCAACTGAAGGACACGGTTGTGGTTTTAGTCAGTAAAAGTCTGACACGGCCCACCGCTCCACCCAGAACAGGAGAAACATGAAAAAGTTTCCCATCTTAAAAAAAAAAAACATAATTTATGATGACATATTGATGCCAGAATACTAGAGATTATTCTCCTAAATACCAATTATCCTCTTTCTTCTAGATCCTCATGGACCCAATGGTGCTGTCCGTCCTGTACGTCTGGTGCCAGCTCAACAAGGATGTCATCGTATCGTTCTGGTTCGGCACACGCTTCAAGGCGATGTACCTTCCATGGGTACTGCTCGCTTTCAACCTCGTTATTAGCGGCGGGTGAGTTATTTCAATTTTCCTTTAACCAAACTGGTACAGACTGTAGTTAGAAAATAGATAGGTACAGAAGTCAATCTACATACAAAGCGCGCTCGAGCAATGCACACACAGACACTGCTCACGGACACAACGAGCGTGCTCAAATATTAAAAGCGACAAAAAGTATGTAACTCATAATATGATTTAAAAAGAGTATCCATTGAGTTTCTTGCCCGTTCTTCTCCATAGAGATCTACGCTTTGGACCATGCAATTTGTGCTTCACTTTTCTTGGACTGACCGACATTTATTCAAAAGGTCTATTTGAAATAAATGTTTTTGATTTGATTTGGTAAGTACCTCGGTGGCCATGTAATATTTTTCAATTTATTACCGCACCCGAGCGCGCTCGGACGGAGCGGCGCCGACCCTAGCGTGACCGTCGAGCGTAGGCATGAAAAGTGAAGTACATACAAGAGACTGTGTACAGGATAACTATTTTTTGGTCTAGTCTTCTCAATCTTTTCGTATGGCGCTGAAACTTGATCGCTTTACGCTACAGATCGCAAACGCTTTGACTTCTTTGAGATGTGGTACTGGAAAAGTATGCCTTGTGTCCCTTAGATAGCATTTCGGACCAACCTTGCCGCAGTTGCCGTCAAAATATTTTCACATGATTCTATAATACTTCCGTAACATTCCAAGGAAAGACGGTGGCAACGTGGAAAGGCTCATCGTAACCGGTAAGGTAGATGGGAAGAGGCCTCATAGATGCAATCCATTGCGTTAGGTCTGACAAAATCCGCACCGCTCTTGGCTCTACGGTATATTAGCCTTCACACCGCAACTTCATTTGTCTAATTTATGAAACCCCAAGCGAACGCCGGTGTTCGCGCACCTATTGTCTTTCTATTGTGTCTGTAATTTCTACGATTGAAAGGTTAAATTCAATCAAGTGGAATATCCGTATTTCCACCAGTTACTTGACTCGATAATGCTAATGTACACTAAAAGCAAAATAAACTAAAAGTGTTTAGTTAGAACTAATTTGACCTTGTTTGCAGGGGAGTGATGGAGCTGATCGGTATCCTCATCGGTCACCTTGCGTTCTTCTTGCTGTTCAAATACCCTCAGGAGTTCGGCGGCCCCGCCCTTCTCACGCCACCTAACTTCATGTAAGTATAACATTGACTTATGAAGTCATATTTAGAACAGTTTACAGAGTAAAATCAAATTAACCGAACAAACTTCACTCTCATACGTGATTACCTGTTGTATGTAATTTGAAAACCAGCAGTGGATTCCATGATCAGCAGGAAATCCTTTTTATTCTGACTATGATAATAATATATAATATATCCCACAAATGTCACACAACACTGTCTAGTCTCAAGCTAAGCAGACCTTGTGTTATAAGAACTAGACAACTGATAAACATACTTATATATTTCTAAACACATACATATTATAGATAAATTAAACCCAAACACAAGATATGATCGTGCTCATCACACAAAAATTTGTCTTGCGTGGGAATCGAACCCACGATTTCCGGCATAGCAGTCAGGGCCACTAGCCACTAGACCAACAGGCCAGTCAATCCCCGAATATGGTGTATCTGGAGAGGCGGCCTGCGCCTGGTGGCGGGGACCATCACCGGACGCTGCACACTGAATAAACACAATAGGCATCACAGACAGTCCCCTGTGCAGAGCATGCTTGGAGGGGGAGGAGACAATTGCGCATATGCTCCTAGACTGCACAGGCACAAAATAGATAGGTACAGAAGTCAATATACATTCACAGCACCCTTGAGCAACGCACACATAGACACCGATCACGGACACGATGTCTCGGTTGCGTCTCGGATCACTCGTCGAACAGTTCCGGCTCTAACGCTCATTAGTGTGCGTCCACCGAGCGTAGGAATAAAAAGTGAAGTACATACATGAGATTTTCTTCTATACCTATCTATTTTATAGCACAGGTGTTGCTGAAATACGTAATAAATCATCTCTCTAACTTGTTCCCAATTAGCTTGGAGTCGGCTTCTAGTCTAACCGGATGCGGTTGATACCCTTGTTTTCATGGAGCAACTGCCTATCAGACCTCTACAATCCAGTTACTAGGCAACTCAATACTCCTTAGATAGACTAACGGTCAGACTTTGTGGCGTCTGATTACCTGTAACCACTGTCAAAGATCTACGAATGGAAATAGTTTTTAACCCTACCACACTGGGTCACCACTACTCCCATCAATTCGCCATTTATCTAATTATACGTTTCATTCGTCATCTCCAGCAAACAAATATTCCCCGACACGAGGTACGTCGGAGGCTTCGGCACGGCGCCCCAAGCCCGCGTGCCCACGAGGCCCGGCGGCACAGTCTTCGGCGGACACAATTGGGGCCGCGGCCAAGCCCTAGGAGGCAACTGATCAAAACACGTCGCCAGTGAGAGACTTTGATGTACAGTGTCCTGGTTTTTAAGATGTGATTGTGGTGTTACTAACACCATTTTTATAAGTAACAAGTTCCCCTTCTATGAGATTCCGTTGTGAGAGGGAGATGGCGCTATACTGTACGAATAGCACCATCTCTTTTCACGGCGTAGTCATAATTGCATTGACATGTCACCGTAGGGGGACTGTATACATTTGCTTTTGCTTTATTTTTGTCTATTGTTTATGATTTTTTTTTTATAGATTGTTCAAGTTTTTTTTTTTTAGTGCACCACAGATCACAACTTGAAAATTATAAGGAAGAATGTTTACTATAAAGTTAAATAGTGTGAATGGTTTTTTTTTTATCGATATGTAATATTTACTTTATAGTGGAATTCTATGATATTGGTTGAATAGGATTTGTGCTCATTGAATTGTGTTTGAAAAGTAAATGGAAAGACTCACGTTGGGCGATCTAACAGTCCATTGGCCAATAATAAACTGCACTAGTTAAGAAGCAAATAAGTATAAATTCAGATAAAGTTCCTCTTACTAACTAGTTATGAAACTAGTCGTTTTGGGTATGACTAGTTTTGGGAACGACTATTTATCGAACTAGTCGTTTTGGGAACGACTATCAAACTAGTCGTGTTAGAAACGACTAGTTGTCAAACTAGTTTTGGGTCCATTTTTTTTTCACATAGAAAACCTCATTGGGCTAGGTACAGAACACTAATTTGCACATGGCAACACAAGCCTGACATTTAGAATCATTCGTATAAGTAGTCTCCTATTGACCAATGGACGATAAGACCCCAAATTCGAAATATGAACTGGTTTCGGTTATGGTGTCTGAAAAGCTTTTAACTATTTTTAGCAAAGACGAATTATTGTAATAGGTCAAATAAAGTCATGCTGAATGCTATATTTACATAAGTTTATACAATTTAAATGTGTCTTTTATTTATACTTGAACAAAATAATACAGTAGAGAAAACAAGAATTATATCGTTTTTTACGTAAAACAAAACGGGTTGGTATTCGGTGAGATATAAGATTTTCAATAAAAGGCTCCAAAGACAGAACTCGTTCTTCTCATAAAGAACAGGACACTATCCATAAATAGACTCCTTGCAACCTTTTGACTAATTTTCGAAGACTTTGAAAACATTCTGAACAACCTTTTGACTGCCACAGTCATACATGCAAGAACCTTAGAGACGCTGGAAATCTAATAACGGTGACGCATGTCTGTCAACACATATGACTTATAGATCTGACGTAGGTCACAGAAATAGTCTCGACCAATCGGAATCCAGTACCCCGCTCCCCCGTACCTCGACTAGTTGACAATTATTTTGGTCCGCTAGTTCAAGCATTAGGCGTCTAGTGGTAGTAAGGTCGTTGTGTACATGACAAAGCAATAATAACTAGTAGTAGTAATCAATAATAACTTAAGGAGCGCTGTGTAAATATAGCATTTACATTTACAATTTATTATACAATAAAAATAAATTAAACTCTAATATTATAAAAAAAATTGTGTCGTGGTTGTCGTAAATAGTGTGCATTTTAATGAAATGTTAATAAATAATTGTTTTACAATTAAATAACATTGACACACCAGAAAATTAAATAGTGATTGATAATTTAATTGTTTTTGTTCAATAAATTCAACTTTGATAATCAAGTCAACGGAAAATATGTAAAAAAACTGTATTTTGTTCGCGAATCTCGGTTTTCATAGACCCGATGTCATAGACTCAATGCATTGGAATAAGAAGTTGTGAAAAAAATGCTCTCCAAAGTCCAAGTATTAATAAGTCTATGAAAAGTGGCAAACATACCTTTATGAAATTAAACACGCTTCATTTTACTGTAAGTTATGAACACCCCATTTTCAGTTTAACATTTAATTTATTTATGTACCTACTTAGTTTTATTTTTCACTTTATATTGAGATATTCACTAAGAAGAGCCTTGCATTTATTTTTGTGTAATTGTCAAAAGACTACCTATAACTTATTTTAATAAATATAAAAACGGGCATAAACCAGAAAGGGCGTAAGAAATACCTGATATGTCACCACTCATGGTGGCATATCAGGCATGGTGTGGCATACTGACTATACTGAGTCTCATAGTGCTGTGCGTGATTTTGTATGAAGTGAGTCGCACCTACGCGCGCGAGTGCGCAAAAACCCGCACCATGATACAAATCTTCACTCCTGTAAGTACGCGCGTGGGTGCGTTGACACGCAACATGCAGCGTGATCAGTGGCAGTATTACAATCGCCTTAAACTGCTCAATAAGGTGTGTCTAAGCATTTTCAACGTTCCATAGTGGTAAAATGTCTAGCTGTATCTATCGGGGCCCTATTGTGACATGTCAACGCCTTCCCGATTCTGTTGTAAAAAAAGGAATAGTGCTACTCATGTATAGCTCCGTCTCTCTCTAAAACTAAAACAACGATGATTTTAACACTTTAAAATAAATGCCTTGATCACAAGTACCGAGTAAACGGGCGAGACAGTGCTCTCGGGCGTGTAAACAAAACGCCGAGTGCTCGTCCGAGCGCTTATCTCTACAACTCGCCTAAATCAGTCTCGGCCGAGCAACATTTGGTCAGTGGGTCGTCTTAAGGTTTTACTATCTCGCCCTTAAACTCGGTACGTGTGATGAAGGCATAAGAAACGGTAAGAAAACAGTTTTGCTTCTACACCAACAAAGCAACTATTTTTCATTTCTTGGAGTTGGCTTTCTATATAACCATAGCGTCTATAAATTCGATAATTACTATAGTACATATATTTATTTATTTATATAAATAAGTAGTCTTTATTATATTGCCGAAGAAGTGAAGATATCAAGAGACATAAACTAGATTATATTTCTATAACAAAATTGTTTTAACAATAAAATATGCGGTTTCAAATTGTAGTTTTAATTTTGAGGACTATTTTTTTCTATCCCGAAATGCTTTTTCATAATTAAGCCCGTCTAGTAATGGGGTATCTAAGGCCTGAAACTGCATAAAGCAGAACCACGCACAGTTCCATACAAAAGTGCACCGTTGCGGAGACCAGCACGGGCATCCGTCGCGAACAGGCGGGCCCATACATCGTGGCTCGCACGGGCGGCTTCAAAAATATTTTTAACCATTAAATCAACAAATTACTTATTACGCGCCAGCAGTGGAGTGGTTACCAAAAAAAAATGTAAGGCCCTCGACGACTTTGTAGCGATGGTGTCGCGCGTTCGTATCGTTAGAGTCGCGATGCAAACGCGATTCAGTAACAAAATTGAAGTTTTTGTATGTAGAATGTTTCACTCCTTCCGTTTTCTTTTGATGTCGTCTGCTATGGTCCTCTGTCACGATCGATTGTTTGCATCGCTAGTCGCGATGCTGTAGCGCGTTGGTATCAGTCGTTGACAATACACGAATCAAATTATCCGGTCTCCGCGACAGGGACTGTTGAGGTGCCACTCCCATGGAATCCATATGTGAACACACATAGACGCTCGACGAGTATCAGTTGCGTGCACCCGCTTAACGCAGTTTTAAGCCTAAACTTTAGCCCATACATTCCATAATGCCTCTATCAAGTATAGCCACATAGGTACCATTTACGAACAGAAGTAATCAGCATATCACATCTTTATTCCTTGAAAGGACGAAGAAAGGTAGGTGAAGAAAAAAATCTGTTCCAGCCGTCCGGTTTTTCCCGGATTCATCCTAGTTCATAGGGCGTCCGGACGGTCAGTCTTATCAAACTACCCTCATATAAGTGGAATCCCAGAAGCGTTAAATGCGAAGTATTTTCATTAAGATTCAAGTTCCTAATTTGCATTAATAGACGGCAGTCAACCTCTGTGCAAGTCCTTCGTTGAGTTGCAGCTACTGTTACCCAGCGAATCCATGGTCTATGTTTAAAGTAGGTAAGTATGGGACTTAAGGGAATTTGAGAATAAAAGACCAAACTAAATAATCGCAATTCACTATATTACACAACTATACAATAACACATCAATGCTTCTCTTCCTTCTTGTCGACGGGGCCGTATTCCTTCTCCCACATCGCGATGAACTCCTTCTTGCGTTGTTCGCGACGCTTGAAGTACTCAGGATAGTGGGCTTTCTCCAGAGGATGCCAGTAGTCGATAACCCAGTCGGGTGGAGTTACTACACGTTCGTGGGCGACACCCCCCATGCTCGTTGCGACTAGGGAGAGAATATTTATAGTATTAACATAAATCTTTCTAGAAATAAAACTAATTAAGTATCGATTCGTTGAATCATAATCAGAGGTCGGAATTAGGTAGAGTTATTCATGTACTTGCATCGAAATGTTGATATTATCTATGGATCTTCCTGGGATGTCTAATGAAAAATCCCGTGTGGCCAAGAATATTACAAATAAATAATAATAAAAACCTCAGAGATAGATAAAACAAAGATATAATTAACGTACAATTTTTATTAGTATTTTTCATTGAATAAGATACCTCTACGTCAAAGAACTTTTTCTGCTATATTTCTGATGGTGTAATTAAAAAAAGTCTGCTCTTTAAAATTAATCTCTGGATTTTAGACATATCCACTTTATTCTTTCGCTGTATGAAATCAGTGTAAGTACATGAATAACTCAACCTAATTCCGACCTCTAATCATAATAAACGTAATTCTTGTGATTTTTTTTATATAAGTTAGAAATCATCAAATAACTTCTCTCGTTCTGGTTGAAACGATACTCGCTAAATTATCAAATAATCTGGACGGAACGAGAGGGAGTTTCATGCTTTTCCTGATTAAAACCTACCCGTATTTCTTCAATTGACATTTGCCTTCTAAGGTCACCGGTAACTCTTTCGAATAATCCGGCAACTCTAGCAGGCATCGGCCTTTAGCAGGCCCCATCAATGTTGATGATAGATTTTTGAGGCACGTGTGGATTGTGGAACATCCCTGATTTTTACCTGACGGCGAGCAATAGGTAACTCGCCGTCCGCAAATCCGCGCCTACGGTGGCTGGGAATCGCCTTGCGATTCCCGACGCCCAGAGCTAGTGCCGGATTAAAGTAGCATGAGGCCTGTAGCAAATTCTACCAAGGGGCCCCCTAAATCTTTATAAATGAAACCAAATAAAAATTCTTTTAACTTATGTTCAAACAAGCCCAGAAGTTCTGGTAGCGATGGGTCCATAGGTAATGTCTTTATTTAAAATCTAAAATTGGTTAGAATTCATATGACACAGGTATCTTGACACGATTTTTACGTTCATGCGGGGCCTCTTGCTACGTGGCTAATCCGCCACTGCCCAGAGCGCCTGCTGCGGCGTCTGAAGCGTAAAAATTGCCTTTCCCTAACGCCTTCCACCACCACCTTCACTCGCATTAGTACTTCGCAGAAGTAGGTGACTTACAGAGGCGGGATTAGCTATATAGCAAGAGTAACAGGCTCCGCGCATTCAGCCCACCCCGCGTTCAGAGCTCCTGTACTTGAATGCAAAAAAAAATCTAGTCATAATACATTGAAATTTGAATTAAGACACCTGATTATTTCATTGGTCAATCTCTCTTAGATCTCCCTCATTTTGTAATTTCCATTTATCTTTTCCAATCTTTAAATCCACCGAATTATTGAAAATGAGAATAATAGTACCTATCACGTACAATGGTCCGCATAGGACTAAGTGCGGAAACCATACTCAGACATACATACATAGTAACTATCTACCTATTAAATAGATTTACACAAAGGCCCTTGGTCGAATTTGCTACAGGCCCCGCGCTGGCTTAATCCACCACTGCAACCTTACTTTTAAGAAGATATTATAACCAGCACACAAGACACTAAATTCAACTAATTAATTTTTGCCATTCAGTATAAATATAATAAAACTAACGCTGAACAAGAAAATTATCAAACCAAGATGATTTTTAAAAGTAATATTCAAATAGGTGTCTACTGCAAATATTGTAATATCTATTTCATAATTATTATGTCTGCTGTACATAACTAATGGCATTAATTTATAAGTATTAAGCATTATTTTATACAATAATTGCATTGTGAATAACATAGGTAATAAATAATGCAATAACTTCGTTATTTGCTATTGCAAAATAGTATAGACAATATTCTTTTTCTTTTTGTGTCAATGGACTCGGATTTAATTTTTTCTGGCCAATATCTGGCAACTTGTCAGTGGCGGATTAAGCCAGGCGCGAGGCCTCTAGCAAAGTCGATTAAGGGACCCCCCAGCCCTTTTTTTATTAAAATAGATTAAATACATTATTTTGAGTTCAATCAGGTCTATTCAAATTTTAAAGAAGCATAGATCCTTTAGACTAATTTTGGTTACAATTAAAGTATATTATTATTAATATTATTAATTAACTGCGGGATCCTTGAATCTATGGGGCCCCATACCATTTGCTACCCTTGCTATATGGCTAATCCACCACTGCAATCTGTACAGCTCAGAATAAATTGCACTATGTGGAAAAGTGTTTAATAAATCCTTCACTCTTTTATTTATATTTAGGAAATTTCTATTATCATCAGATGGGATCACAGTCAAGCACTAGATTATACCCATTAAAAAAAAATCTGGTAGAAACCTAAACTCATGCTGAGTGTCATAGTCCACTTTAATACACTAGTAAAATATGAAGGTCAGTGGAATGTGATCCTATAAGTTAACACATTGGATGCCGACTACGGATTTATCAGTATACTTACACCCAGAGTTTTTTTTTGCTGATTCCTAATAAAGAAATATATCTGTAAATAGACAAATGTATGGTGGGGTGGCAACTGACTTTACTCGTGTAGCCAATTTCGACATTCAATGGGTTAAGCCACAAAACATTTAAAAAAAAATTGAAACTTACAACATCTCGGAATGGGATGTTGAACTAAGAACAACTCTTGTTCTCCTTGCTTCAGTAGCTCTGCAGCTTTGACCATGTCAACCTCCTTTTTGTTCTTGTCAAACCTCTCACGGAGGAGCACTGCCTGATACCGGTATACATTACTGGAGTATAGAAAAGGGTAAATATTAGGAACGGGTTGAATTATATGTCAACCGAGCTTTGCACAATGTAGACTATTGTCTAAGTCACCAAGGACTAAGAGCGGTAACCAAACCACAAAGATAGGTCAACTGTACATGTTATCAAAAAAGTTACTTTATAACCAAAGTCAGCTTTATAGAGAAAAACTTTGACATTATATTTATATAGTACCTAAATAAAATAAACAATAAATGCTTTATTTAACTTCTTAGTTTTCAAGTATCTCAACTACAATTTGTTGGTAAACAAATAAGAAAACTGCAAAGTAAATATTGGTCATTTTAATTTTTAATTATATGAAATGTGAAGGGGATTAGAGGTAAAATTAAAATTTGTAGAATGAGAGTAAATGGACTGCCTAAATAAATTATAACATAAAATTATATGTAAGTGATTTTCATAATTATTGTAATTTATGATAGCAAATCCTACTATAAAAATATTAATTGGTCTTCTGCTACCTTTTATTCTACTAATTTATACTTTTATTATTATGAATTGACGAATTAACTAAATACTTCAAGTTGAACTAGATAATCTAATTGTAAAAATTAAATGGAAATGTAATGGTTTTTATATTCCGTATAAACAATAATTGAATAACCTTTCAAGCATGAACACACGAAAAATACTTCTGGTGTAGGATTTTCTCAAGGAAGGGAGATATTATAGGAAAAGGTATCTGAAAAAAGGGAAAAATTATGGTTATGTTTGTAAGAATTACGTAATGGCAAAAACAAAAGCAAGTAAAGAGAATTTACGGATTTCAGTATGTAGTTGAACTTACCGCCTATCATAGAACGCCTCCAAATTGCGTAGAGCCCTTTTGTAAAGGGAGCAAACCTTTTGAGCGTGTGTTTTTACTCCAAGAAATGGAACGTTCGCCATTTTCGTTGTTTTGCTACAATGACAGCTGTCGTCTGTCACAAATCCAGAAACCCACAGAGCATTGTAAAGTAACTCACTCAATCACAAAGCAAAATGTAACTTTTTTATTTCCTTTGTCTATGGCGTAGATAGGACTTGACTTTAGTGTGGCAAGATTTAGGACCTAAAATGGGTCATAGCTGGTAGTGCTTAGGTCCCCAAATATAACGATACCACTCTTATTACCAGGTAATGCATATTTTTCGAGAAATTTACAAAATAATTTCTAACCTCAAATCCGATAAAAGGAAAAACGGAACGTTAAAACGGGTGATTGATAAAAAAAAACGAAAAACACAGACGCCATTTTGTGTCGGTGCGGTGTCACTGTCATTCGTTTCGGTAATTCATTCCATTTAAAAGGTGCGAGCATAGGTAAGGATAAGCACCTACTAACGTGTGCGAGCGAAGCTAGCAAACACAGACCCCGCCATCTCCTTCGATCGTTATTTTTTTTTAAACCACCCAGACTATAGTTAATATAGATATCGGCACGAATATTGAGCGCTCGGCGTCAGAGTGGGGATCGCTTTGCGCATTCCATACTTTGGCAAGCCAATATTCTTCGTTGTTAGATACATGCAGCAAGCGTAGGGAACAAATCACGAGTGACGTCTACGACACGATGGCGTGGCGAGCCAATTACTGACATTCCCCGCCCCCGCGTCTCACGTCGCACCACTAAAGTGACCGAATATTTGATTTCTGTGTATAGATGTAAGGCCGGTTTAAAACCAATTAAACCAATCTATTTTAAACGAAAAAAACCGTCAATTTTTTTGGTTTAAAACGATTGGTGTTGATGACCATGTTTTTCTTAATTATAACTACATTTTCTTGGTTTGACCGAGCTAGGAATATAATCTGTATAGCTAAACTACTGTATAAGGAGATTTTTTTAAATATGGTTATATTGATATTGATCTATTTAACAGGTTTAGTTCTAGGTACTTGGTCCATCTGACCAAACGTACCTAGGCTATTGATTTTCAATTAACTAATTACAACGAAACATGATGTTAGATGCTAAAAGAAACATAATCTTTTATTTTTGTAGGCGACTTTTCATCCAAGATCCGTGCCGATAACTTACTATACTCATACGACTTATAAAGCAATTTTGGAGTGTCTTGAGGTGAGGTTACAAAAGATTATTTTTCTCGGAAACGATGAGATACCTTTTCATGGGAGTGGTACCAGGGGAGCAGGGGAGGGGTCAACCCTCCCCCCTCCCCTCCCAACTATCACCCCCACCCCCTCCTGCCACAGCATTCTAAAGTTATACCGAGTTTTTTTTTTTTAATTAACCATTCAATCGTGATAATTACAGACACAATTGAAAGACAATAGGTGCGCGAACGCCGGCGTTCGCTTGGGGTTTAATGAATTAATGCTATTTGCATTTTTGCTGTCATAATTTTTCAAGTGATTTAGGATTAGTTTAGAAAACAAGTTATCTTTATGTATAAAAGGAAAAACACATCAACGCACAGCCGATTTTTTTTATTACTGATAAGTTTGCGCTTGACCTCTATCTCACGTGACGAATTTACTGGGACTGGAAGCGTGTTTGCACATGTAGGCTTACTTTTATGACGTAAGTGAGCACTGAAGATGTTTTTATATTTTTAAAATCGTGCGGATTTCATTACGCATGCGCGTGCAGAAAAAATCAAAATCCAAAAAAAACGCGTCATTCCACGTACTTATACATTAAATACATACTTATGACCATTGCCCCGCAAATGTCCATTTCATAAAAGTAATTTTTGTTTTGTGTGCTGGGCAATCCCGCATGTGTGATCAAAACCGCACAATATTAAAGACACCCTAAGAAAGGATTTTCCAAGGAGGAGTCCAAAGTTTGTACACGCGGACGGAGCCGCTAGTGTAGGTATAATATTTTCTTTTATAATAGTAATTAGCCATCTACAACATCTGGAACGCTAGGTAGAAGAAACATAGGTATGGTTTTAGTAAGTAAAAGTCTAAACTGACCCCCGCCCCGCCCTAGTTACATATCATTTCCCGCCATAAAAAAAACACAGTTTCACAATTTTTTCTCCTAAATATTTTTGCGAAGTCTAACTGGAGCATCATAGATAGAAGCGCGAGCTCACGAAAAATGGAAGAAGTGATTTTGTCATCATGTAGGACCGAACTCAATAATTAGCTTACTCTGACTGAGATCAGAATGAGCTCGTTTATTGGGACATTCTGGAATATGCTAGCGTAATGTGATCTTATATTAAAAATAACCGAAACATGATCGCTTACAATGGGTCTCATCAGAAAGCTTAATGTCACTCAAAGGGCAATGGAAAGGGCTATGCTCGGAATTTCCTTGCGTGATCACATCTGAAATGAAGATATCCGCAGGAAGCCATGGTTACAGACATAGCCCAAAGAATCGCTAAACTTAAGTGGCAGAAGGCAGGGCACATTACCCGCAGAACCTGATGGTCGATGGGGACAAAAGATTCGGGAATGGCGACCATGTACCGAAAGTCGCAACGTTGTGACCTGGTGAGGACCGGTCATTATGGCGACACTTGGGGGAGACCTATGTCCAACAGTGGACGTCTTTCAGCTGAAATGATGATGATGATGATCATCATGGCCCGATCTATGGGGGGGGGGGGGGGTCGGGCGAGCCGGGCATTTGCACAGAGCGGCAAAAAATGAGGGGCGGCAAAATTGACTTATTCCTATCTTCCAACCTAGCCATTATAGCCATCCACACCTATGTTGTCAGGTTGAGAATTTTATGTACTACCTTCCAACCTACTTCAGGTTGAATGGTGGAAATATCTACATAATAATATAATATCTAATATACTTAGGACTCATGAATTACCTACATGGTTTTGTGTATGTAAAGGGCGGCGAAAATTATCTTTGCCAGGAGCGGCTAAATTGGTAGATCGGGCCCTGGTGATGATGTAGGCAATGCTAGAACAAGCGGAGCGAGATAAACACTATTTGAACATCCTATCATATATTTTCCTTATTTATTTACTAGTGGCTTTTTTCAATACGAGAAGGTATTCTAAGAATATGACAATGACATGGTGATAACATGTTGCGAAAGAAATTTAGAACATGTTGGGGCCCCTTTAGCGCGGGGGCCCTGCATAATTGAAATGGCAGATACGGCGATAGGTACACCCCTGCTTACAAGTAACCTGTCACCTGGGACCAACAGCTTGTGATATGTACCTGTTATTCGTTGAACACAGAATGACCTTGAACCGTAGGCAGTTGGACACCAAACGTTTTGTTCACATCTGTTACAAGGCCGCATGCACATCACACAACAACTACCTGCTGTAATAATAAAACGCATCCGCTGAATAATCTGTCACTTGAAAATTGCAAACGATTTAACACTGAAGGTTTTTCGTAATTTATGTTGTAGTTACAACATTACTTTGTCTGCATTGTCATTGAATTTTCAAATATTATGACTCAATTTCTAAAACAAAAAAGATCTATAATGTTCCCACGATGCTTTTTTTTTTGGGTGAGAAATCTTCCCATGACTTCTCCCGCGGAGCGGTAAGGCGTGTCAGACTGTGTCAGGCTCTCACTGACTAAAACCGACTCCTGTTCCTTCTTTGCCTTCGTTCCAGGGCCCCGGGGTTTTTATTTTGCACAACCCATCATGGTCCCACCCCAGTAGGCTTCGACCCTGCTGGGCCCCTACGGTTTGCTAACATTTCTTTGAGAAGCGCGTGGAACACTACGCGCCATCGACGATTCGAACTCGGTGCGGATAGTTACCGTACGGCTAGACGGTGAGCTACCCAATGCTTGTCGTCCACAAGCTCACACCTACGGTGGCTGGAAGTTAAAGTCGGGATTCCGGTGGCTGGGGCGTGAGGGCCGTTCCCTCGCAGCACCTTCGCTAGCATTACTGCTAGAAGGAGGCGTCCGCCTGCCATTACTCCTAGCTCCCCGGACCATGGCCTGCACCAGAGCCCGGCGCGGGAAGTCGTTGCCGCCGATCGCCGAGTGTGAGTTGTTGCGTGAATAACAACAGCCCGTATTTTTTGTTCTGGTTTCTCTATAGAGAAATTATTAATGCATCCCTAATTAAAATCAAGACAAGTGATGGGATAGGTTTTTAAAAATATTCAACCCAATAAGAGCAGCTATAAATTTCACGTTAATCTTGCGGAACCTAATGTAATTATTGTTTCCGCGAAACTGGGTCTAATTATAATACTTACAAAGATTTTGTTGCGCATCCCGTGCACATAGCCAGGGATAACATTCTTAGACCATTCTGATGTTTCTTACACGACTGCGAAACACAAAGACAGATTATTTGTTAATAGTAACTTGACCTATTCAAAGCTAAATGGTAAGCTTATACCTATTAGGTAACTAAATACCAATAGTTTGAATCTAACGTTATGGCGAATGTGAAATGTGCTCCTCACTGCGGAGTATCTCACTGACACACCTCTACATCTGCGCCGATGCGACTCGCCTCGTGTCGAACTTACTGGCAGGTTAAACTTGTCAGTGGCGTAACTATGGGGTGGCAAGGCTAGCAATGTCACGAGCCCCTGGCCTGGTGGGGCCCCCGGTCCAAGAGGCAGAGCTCAGAAGAAGTAAATATACAATTTCAAGTAAATTATTAAGATTTATTAAACGAATTCGTACTATGAAAAGGATTAATTTCGCGTGGTATGTTGTCAGACTTACCACCTTATAGATACGCTACCCCACCCAAACCCACCTGCAGAAACGAAATATAAAAGTCCTCGTGTATTAGACAACTTGCCAATTTATCAATCTTACAGAACATTTTATGTCTGTACTTCAGTAATTTATCTAAATTAAATTAAAAAGCTGTCAATATTCCTATTTTTTATTATCCAATAATTTAAAAAACGGGCCTCAGATGGTATAGTTACGCCACTGGAACCATACCTGCCTAGTTATCTATTTGTCTTCCTGCCTCTACATAAGGAGGCTCACTTGACCCATAGACCTTTGTTACGAAACACAAGTCTAAATACCTGCGCAATAACCAATAGACGTACGTGAAAATGGCTAAGCGTGTGTCCAAACGGATGGGTCAGCGCACTGTAGCCTACCAAGCCAATACGAAGGTCAAATTTCATAACACATCAATAGGTATTCCCCGAAAAGTCAGACAGGTGGGTTGTAGGATAGCTCGAAAGAGTCACCTTGGCCCTGGAACGCAAAGAGCTGCTTGAGGGACAGGCAGAAGCGTCATCATCATCATCATCAGCCTTTTTAATGTTCCCACTGCTGGGACTCGGGCCTCCTCTCTAGGAGAGGGAATGTGCCGTAATCCACCACGCGGGCCCAGTGCGGGTTGGTGGATGTTACATGTCTTGGAAATTTTGGTTCTAGGACATGCCGGTTTCCTCACGATGTTTTCCTTCAGCGTTTTGAGAGAGCAGTGGTGATGAAATAAATTTCACAAAATAATGCGTGTGGCTGGGTTCGAACCCGCGACCTACAACGTAAGTCGGGGCGGTTACCACTCAGCTACCACTGCTCTCAGTCGCAGAGGCGTAGCGTAGTCTAATTTAGACATGGACGAAGGCACATCAACGAGGCCTTTTTCTTTTATACATTCGAAAACCAGACAGCGTCTGTCCTGTCGGAACCCAGTTTTTGAGAACATCGTCGCTTGCTATCAGGCATCAGGTCCCTCGTTCATAAAGAGTCCTCGTTTGTGCGAGGCCAAAAATGGTACGTCGAAGCCACTATAGAACTGCTATATCAGCGAATAATGATATAACTGCACCTAATCCGAGTTTTATAAACGTTCTTTGGTCTTATAAAGAACCGCTCAGCAACACCAATCAATTCATGAAAAACGTTCTATGGGCTGCTTTAGGATAAGGTTTTGCTGCTTGGGAATCTATTCTGGATCTTTGGGCCATTTTCGGCAGCCACCACAATGTCATCACAAAACAGTAGATACCTACCTATACACCACGGAGCCGATGCATGTCCGACGTCAGAGCTATCGTCATCAGGAAGAGGCAAGAGCTGAGTGTTAACCCTGAAGTACCTATACGTCATATTAGTAGTAATAAATATCGTTCATTAAACGCACAGGGGCCTTACCATGACGTGTCAAAATGTCAAGCCTGCGAGCGAGGAAGGATAGAACTATACATCCTATCATTATAATATAATATAATAATATCGAGTCTAGTATTAGTAAAGTAAAGAATCTATATAGGTACTTACTTACAAAATTTCATAACAGCTGTGTCATGAAAAATCAAGTTATAAGCTTGACGCCTTTGAGATGTGGTGCTAAAGAAAAATGCTTCGTATCCCTTGGACAGCACTTCGGACCAACGTATCCATTCTGCGTGAACTAAAAATCTCCTCACGGTTGTCATCCGAGTGTCTTTGAAAAATTCGGCAACATAGATTTATAAGTTCGGCAATACTTCGGTCACATTGCAAGGAAAGACGATAGAAACCTCGAAAGGCTAATCGTGACTGGTAAAGTAGGAAAAAGGTCTCGCGGCCGCAGCCCAATACGTTGGTCTGACCAGATCCGCACCGCTCTTGACTCCACAGTATACAAGGCCCTTCACACAGCCAGAGACAGGAATAAATGGAAAAACACCATAAAAAGTAAAGTGATGAAGCAGGGAGGTCACGACCCTCAGCATTGAGGAATACGACGCAAGGAGGTATAAGCTTGATAAGTTACCTGTAGCCCGATTCACGTAATGAAAACCGTAACGATATCGTAGCGATTTAGTCGTTTAGAACATTTCCGTATTCACATCCATCAATCGAGTTTGAACGACACCGATTTTAAAGCCGTTAGAAATTCGTCGATTTAAAAAAAAAAGTCTTTATTACATTATCCTGGTAGACTACTTATTATGTAACTGGGAATAAGTCGATAGATCATGATTACCGCTTTTGGATAGGACTTCGATCGAACGACTATAAAACTTCAACAATATTTGGCTTGTTTGATTTTACGTGAATCAGGCCAATAGTCGTCCACACAAATACATGATCACCGGTCATCCGGCCAACTGAGGGGTTGTTTTGCTCCCGCACCCAGACCTGCCGAGAGTCCGTGACGTGTGTTGTACAGTGTCGGTGGTGTGATGTGTTTAACTTGTGACCTTTTAAAAATATACCTAACGTGGTGTAAATTATTGGAATCGATTCAGTTAATGATTCTGACCAAATGATATTCAGGCTGTTAAGGGATGGTAGCTGATGAGCTCGTGGTAGGATCACAGTTCTGCCGCTACTGGATGGCCTTTACTGCCGGCCGTCGCAATCATACTGGCCATGATGAAGATTATACTGTGATAAATTTATGCATGCATAAATATGCTTGTGCAAGTGCTAGACAGCATTAAAGAAAGAAAATAATAGTATCCAGGTACTTGTCTACACTACATAATCTAATAAAGAGGTAAGTTTGTTTTTTGTTTGTAGGATTGTAGTTTTTTGTTTGTAGGAGGTAATCTCTGGAAGTACCTACTGGTCCGATTGCTAAATTTTCACCGATAGAAAGCTGCTTTATTCCTGAGTGTCATGGGCTATATTTTATGTACGCGGGCGAAGCTGCGGGCAAAAGCTAGTAGTTATATTATATTTGATGTTCCTGTTACAAAATTCTACTTCGAACCTTAATATCGGAAGTAGGACATGCAAAGTAAAGTAAGTATAATATAAGCACAAGCGTGCTTCAATTGCTTATACTTAGTCCCAAATAATTACCTAATCGTATCAAGAACACAAAAAAAAATAGACAAAAAATGGAACACCAGACACAGGCTTTTATTACAAACGTAGCCCCAATCGGAACACTAACGCTTAAATTGTTGCATTGAAATTCTATCAAAATGCAGTGACAAAAAAATGTACCGACACGATTTTATCGGGGTCGAAGAAAGTTAGGGAAACCGCGCGTCGAGATGACCAATCGATGAGAACCGGTCGCGACGCTCGGCCAATCAGTGAAATCGCGCCATCCTTTTGAAAATGGAACACTGATCCCTGTTTATGATTCCAGAAAAGGTTTTTTTACAGAGCTGTAATTGTTTGCTAAGTTTTTTAGAGGTTCCGTTTGCATTTATTCCGACTAGATCGACGGTACGCTTGGTAAACATCGCATACATTTTAGTTTCTATCTCAGTGTTGAAGCGACACTCGGTGCGGTGGGTACGGCCATCGCACGATTTTTAAATTTCGAATAATATTTCTTTTTCATAACGCTAGTGTTACTAACCTAACTTCAGTGAAATATTTAAATTAAATTGCTTTGCAATTAGTGATAAACTCAAGTGGAAAATTCGACGCTTGGCTCCTGTTGGAATATTTTTGCTCTCCGTATTTTAGGTGACTATTTTTTTTTTTTTAATATTGCTTTAAAAGTTTCAATCCAAAGTTATTAAAATAAGTAAGTAGGTCGATTTAGCTTTTATATAAAATGAAATAAAAAAATATACTTAATCTATCTTTTAGACAATAATATCGAAAAGAAAACTGTGCCCGTTTTTATTAGCATTGTGGTCACATGGGATAAGTGACAGAAAGCTCACATATAAATTTTGGTCTAATATCCACGTAGGACATATTTGTTGATACAGTGATAATATGTCCCATTTCTGATCCTTGGTAGTTTAGACTTATTTGTAAGTAGAGCAATGCATCTAAAAATCAGAAGCCTAGGTAATCTAGACTTTAAATTAACAACAAAAAAACGCGAGTAAGAACCTACCTAAAGGTTTTAAAAAAAAAACCTATTTGCAAAATAAATAATCATAGGTCACTGGGGAACCTAACGAAATAATATCTCGAAAGCGACGTTAGCACAAGGAAAGACAGAATATTTTTTTAAAGGAAATTGATGTAAGTATTTCTTTCTTTCTTTCTTTCTTTCTTTCTTTCTTTCTTTCTTTCTTTCTTTCATTCTATGGACAAAGTGCACCACAGATCTATCTAGTATGCTCATGGACCCAAAGCTTTTCAATATGAATTCACGAGTGTCATGATGACCTAGGTACCAGTGTCCTACTTCATTAAAATGTTCCACTTGTGGCCCAACCCAAACTAAAGGCTATCGGGCCCATAATAAAATGTTGTAGTAGGTATAATGAGTTTCATCACGTCGCAACTGATTGCTCGCAGACCTTCGAAGTTCGAAATAAAAGTTAAGCGTAGAGTAAACTTGATGTAAAAGTGAACGATCAAGGTGTACCACTTGAGGTACATACGAAATACTTACATTCGGTAGGTACCTACTGGCCCTTAAAGGAAAGTTCAGGCAGTTTTTTATAGTGTAGCTTCCTGCTCAATGGTATTTTACCTTTTTGGTGTGCCCTTAAAATTGTATAGAGGTAAAATTCATTATTTATTATTATGTAGAATAATTAATAATCTCTAGAATTCGAAGACTTTCGGATTTTATAATTTTGTTTACTGGCCGTAACCTCATATCGCTGATTGCCAGAGGCTTCGTTTGATCTGGAAAAATACTAGTTCATATATATATAATTTAATTTGGAGGCTGCTTTTCCACTCGCGTGTCGTCAACATCGAGCGAGCGAGTACCTAGTTTAAAAAAGCTTGTTTCTTCATCTAACGCATTTTTGACGAAAAGACAACGCGACAAAGAGAGAATACGCCTGAAAACTGTTTTTATTCGGTGATTCCACGAGTTTCTCGAATATTTTACAAAATTTCTTACAGAAAATAAGTGTTTTTTTTAAACCCCTAAAAGTTTTTGAAAAAAATTGTGAATCTTGATAAAATTTGCAAGCGTTCATGCAAAATAGCAGATTTTCAGAGATCTTTACTGAATTAGTTAATACCCACAAGATATTGTGTTTCCAAAATATCTAATGAAAAATGGGTAATAACGTCATAATCGCGTAAGAGCGGTTGTACGAAAACAGTGAAAATGTATGTCGAGTTGTATCCCCTTACCTACCCGTAATATCAATAAAATTGCCCAGAATGGTAAATTTATTCATAAAATCGTAGATCAGATAAATAGAATACCTACCTATTTATAAAAATGGCTCTTAACTAATTCCTGAATTAAAACAGCTATACCACAAGCAAGCATGATCAGGATCAAACTTATGCTTTTTTTTTAATTTTCTTTTTTGACTAAATAGTGCAACACCCATAAAGGTTATTTGGTTTGTTATTTGTCTTTGCAAAACCATAAAAAAAGTTTACAATTCGCACATTTCAAACCCCGCATTTCATCAGCAAATTCAACCAGTGTGACTGTGTAGCAAAAAATGTCTATAAAAAATGGTTAAAAAAAATTGCCATTAAAATGCCTGTAAACTAGGTCCAGATTAATCTTGCTATTGTTAAAACTTGACGCTTGAGAGTGAAATTCTTTTACTAGGTTACTTTCGTTCGTGGGAGCTACTTTTATATCATTTTATTGTATTTAACAAACCATATTTTTAGTTAGTGAATGTCACTACTAAATATAGTTTCGGTTTTTTGTAGAAAGCTGACTGAAATGGCATGTAAAGTCAAGATTCTGCAGACGTTGTTTTTTTAGCCTCTAAGAATGGTTCTCATGTAGGTAGTTGTCTCCGTCAAGGTGACATGCTAGGGTATACATATACAGACAGATTTGTCTGTACATTTCCACATGTCAGGTATACCCTAGCGTGTAAGGCTAACTTTAAGAGATGGTACCAAACCAATCAATCCTGTGAATGATATGGTACCAAACCAATCAAGCCGTCAACGGTTGAATCAGTCTTACTGCACTCAGCACTAATCGGCAGTTCTTACTACACTAAATCAAAATTTGGTGTACTTAAGTGTCGTTTCTGCCTCACCAATCGATTGGCAAGTCGGTCTATGTCATCACATTAACATCAACCTACCTATGGCTAAGGAATGGAATTCCCTATCGGCAATGACTCTTGCAGGTTGCACTCTTCAGGTTACTTCTATATAAGTGCCCCAATCGTCGACCACATCATCGCTTACATAGATTACTTACTCACCTGATGGTGAGATAGTGGTCAAGTTAAGGTCAAGGCCAGCCTATCCATAATAAAAAAATATACCATCGTCTATATCATCGACATCTTGGAAGATGGGGTAGGCCTTTCTTATGGGATACTGCTTGTACTCTTGAGCCGTCTCATATTCCTAGCTCGTCGTCCAGGAGTGCTACCATGAGCTCTAAACGCCATAATAACATAAACTGAACTTTAAAAGGTATGGAGTTAATTATAGGGTGTGTGGCTGCATCCCTTTCTCGCTTCGAAGCCTAACATTTTAACACTTTGCGCGTGTTAAGGCCCCAGCCTCAAGTCTGTTATTACAATAGTGTTAGAATCACAGAATGGTCTATCATTGATTTCATCATTGTTGATTTTGACAAGTTCCAATGATCAACCACCGACGCTCCATGGAAAGAAGTGCATATTGGTAATCTCGTTATCTTATATATTAACTAACGAATGTCTGACGTATGCGGTAGTCTGCTAAAATTTTGACATCAGTGACCTATCATCAGAACGTCATTGTGCAGTCACTGCTTTTAATAAGATCGATATTGTCCTTCTGCCACAACTCCATTACCAGACCATTGACCAATCAATGATCAATCATTATGAAATAAGTAGCAGATTTTTAGCGAAATGTCAATGGGATTATGTTGGAATGAAAAATTTATAAAAATAGCAGCATTAGGCCAAAGGTGGGCCATACTTGGACAAGACGACAAGAGATAGAGTCTAAAAAGTCAAACGATTTGGGTAATTAATAAGGTAAAATGAAATCTGATGTAGACAACACTGGTTCAATAATTGAGGTGGATTAATAGATCTTGATCATTGTTTCCTAATAGAAGAACCTTATAAAAAGTACCTAGATATCGAAATATAAGTATTTTTTAAATGATATTAAACAAAATTCTCAAGTCGTTTGACTTTTTAGACAGACTATAACATAACAGACCTACTCGTAAAAATACGCTTTTGTTTTGTATTGTTGCAATGTTTTCCAAACAAAATTCCAAATTCAAGACTCACTCGGGTGGCCACATTATGAAACGAACCACAAATAGATTTCGTGTAAAAGCTTTTGAACTTCATCATGTGTGAAGTACAACTATGTATTAGAATCTGTTTTATATCAGAAACCATAACAGTTTACGTTGTCTAGACAAATGAAGTTAAGATAAACAAAAAAAAATGCTGTTGATGGTGTTGCTTTTTTTTCATTTTATGCAGAGGCGCAGTGTAGGCTAATTTAGAAGTGGGCGAATGCGCATCAGCAAGGCCCTTTTTCTTTCATAAATTTGAAAACGAGACAAGGACTGTAGCAACTCAGTGTTCGACCACTTCGTAGCTTACCATGAGCTGTAATTGGTTAAACGTTTTAGGTTCAAGCTTCAACTTTTGGTAATGTCTTGCCAAAAACGGGTGATCGATACTTTATTTAGAAATGCATACTTTTGCTAACGGCTTTACCAGCTTAGAAGTCGATTATTATCCTATAGGAATGTATATCTACGTTTTTCCTAATCGTTGCCATGATTTACGAGTAGGTCCTTGTATGTCCATATAATTGCAGATTTATTAACAAAACCTTCTGCGGGGAACATTTAGGTACTCCCAGAATAAAAAAATATCCTTTGTGCTATTCCAGGACATGATCTACTCGTGTGCTAAAATTTACCCAAATCCGTTCAGCCGTTTGAGCGTGAAGGAGTAACAAACATACACACACATATGTACATTCAAGTTTTGTCATTAAAATTTTAGTGTGATGTATGGTTATAGTAACATAGGT
Source organism: Mythimna albipuncta (assembly GCA_929112965.1). Taxonomy (NCBI): domain Eukaryota; kingdom Metazoa; phylum Arthropoda; class Insecta; order Lepidoptera; family Noctuidae; genus Mythimna; species Mythimna albipuncta. The sequence goes on from OV815981.1 coordinate 11,889,519, forward strand.
AGACTTATGTACTTTTAAAACTAAAACAAAAGAACGCGATTACACAAGCAACGAGTACCTAATCTTAATTGTAATCAAAAAGCATTTAAAACTGCAATTAAAACTAATTTGAACTGACTGTCAAACATTTTGCAATTTGTCATAGAATATTGCTCAATTTTATGCTCAAGCTCCTAAACGGTAAACTCCAAGGCTTCTGATGGAAACCTGGTCTTACCCAATGTTATTAGCGTAATAGCGTTGATACTATGTGTCAATAATGTGTCACATTTAGACCAGAAAATCTTGACATGCGGTGAAAAAGGGAACTAAATGAAATGTTTGCAACTGGCGCCGCTTTGAACGGTCAAGATGTTACTGGACATGTGATATGTGAAGGACTATTGTTCTAAGGTATAATTATAATAATTGGTATGTCAGTGTTATTAAACTAATCCGGCTTGTGAATCTTGAAAGAGTCGGAGTTATAATCAAGTTAAAGGAGACAAACTGCTCACAAAATCAAGCTGTTATTGGATGTTATGGAAAATTAAAATAGAAACTAGTACTGGCCATAAATGTATTCAAATAAATGCCCTACATTTCACTGGTCAATGTCGCCAATGCATAAGGCAGCTTGCCCAACGAATACTTTTTTGTAGTTTGATATTGATTAAAAAGTTTCTTTATAATTATGGTGTGCGAAAAGTGATGAAATCAGACGTGTTCTGAATTTCACTTTGAATTTGCTCATTTGTATAGGCTCTTTTCAATACATATAATTATTATGGTTCGATTTTATTTGTAGCATTATTTTGTAATTATTGTAACTTGTAACATCGAATTGATATTGTCATGTTGCCAAATTGTAGGGTAAAATTCTCAATAGATAGCCGCGCTATTTTTTTTTTAAAATTCTATTTACATTTAATATTTGTGAATTCCTGTCCATTACGATCCTTTATTTGATGTATGTACTTTTCAAAAATAGTCCAATACAATATTTTCATTTTTTTTTTTCAATTGTTGCGATCTTTAGCTATATTATCAGATTTTTCACGCTTGCAGTAGTAGTATAGTAAGAAATTTATGATATAGGAAGAGTGTTTAAGCAGTTTTCTACTTTTTTTTGCTAAAAATAATAAAGTAGCATTCGTTACACAAGCAATTCTTTTTTTAATCACAAATAAGCGTAGAAAGTTCGCCATTAACACTGCAGTTGTCGGGAAAAACGATAAAATCAACCTAAGTGGGTTAGTCGGTGAATATTTACGTAACTTACTCTACTCGGTAAGGGTGTTTCGCAAAACATTTGGTGTTCGCTTACTACCTGTTGGGTTCTTCTAGTGCCTTCGATTACCTACATTATGTTATGTGACATAATAATAAATTGTAGTTATGTATGTATGTAGTTAAGACATTGGTAGATGTAGTTAACAATTATGAAGTTTGAGTATCTTACTAAATGTAACTGACAAGGTAAATGATATTCTATTTAATGAAACTAGTGGTCATTAGCATTACTTATGTTTTCACGATTATTATACTAGAGCTGAAATTAGTTAATTATAATGTATTTTAGAATGCAAAAAAAATGTAAAAAGGAACCTGTTACGTCTGCTGTATGACAGATATATAATAAATTTGATTAAAAATTGTATTTTAAATTATGGTTTTTGTTTATTACAAAAATGAAACGGAGTAGTGCCGTCATTTTTTTGGGTTTTGATTAGATAAATGGTAAATTAATACTGGTAAATGTTTTCATCCCAAAATCATTTATTTTGATTAAAAAAAAGGTGTTAAATCTTGGGAAAATGCTCCTTTAGCTTTTAAAAAATTGAACTGTCTACAAAGGTAGCAAAAACAATCAAAACATTGTGTGTCTGATCCAACTTTTGATTCCGATAACTTTATCCAACATCATTTTTCAAATCACATTTCATATCAATTTGAATTATTTTCTTATTTTTTATATTAGGAAGTATAGCGGCTTCACAACTTTTTCAATAATTAAATATATTTAATGATAAATACTTTTCATTCTATTATTTTATTTCTTTGTAAGTGTATTGAAAAACGGCATTTGATACTCCTAGAAGTATGTCACTGCAGCACTCGGCTCCATAACACTCTCACCTACGGCTCGGGCGAGTTTCGCTTCGATCGCAATGACAAAGTTTCTCCATATGTTTCAAAATGTACTATTTCACGTTGCGTTGAGTTAAATTAAAAATTGATGTTTTTTTTAATCAAATCGTTGACGCGGTGGTTAACTTTTTGCGTGATTTATTTAAACATACTCCCCTGTCTATAACCATTATATCTATTGATTTTGATATATATGTCGTTATACATATTAAAATCATAGTTATAAATTATTGCAAAGTTAGTTTAATTTTCGTAATTTCCTGCAGAAGTCAGTCCATCGTAAAATTAATGTGATAAATTGACAAACGCAATATTTTATGACTCTTTAATTTCTAGTCTGACTAGTGTTTAATTTCTGATGGTACAATTTTATTGCAGAAACTGAGTGTAAGGGCGTCAATGGATGGAAGGTACTTTATTGGTGAAAGCCAGTATTTACCGTGTGAACCTAGGTGTTGCAATTTATTGGCTTAACCCGACATGTTAGTATCTAGACAGCGTTGTAGACGCGCTGATGTTAGATACTTGGCGTAAATTACTGACAACGTTGGAGCTTGCTGATAAATTCAACAGTTAGCAGCCTGACGGGGCCCGATATAGAGTGAATACCTTTATGTTTTAGAAAATGATTCTCAACTACTAAATGCGTTTTATGTCAATTGTCAATAAATTAGTAAGGCCAGTTTATTTTCTTTTCCGAAAACGAAGAAAACTTATTTAGCAAATAGCCATTATGCAAGATATTTTTGGTTATCGCAAGGCCCTATTAAAAAAACAAGCTTTATAACTTTCTCGTAAAAACTTTTTTTATCGAATCTACTAATTCATATCATGTTTTGATTTTTGCCCGGCATAAAGTAAATTTTAATAAAATATTTTTTCATGGTGTTCTCTTTTATATTTGTGGATTTTCAGGGGTTTAAAAAGTTCAAAATGAGTAGAACCTGGCCTTAATTACCAATACTATTAAAATAAATAAATTAAATGATTGTTTTATGAATAAATAAAGTTTTGTTATTTATTTATCTATTCATATTTTAGATTAACGACTATAAAAGTTATACAGCGTTTCTCACAATCAAAAGATTTTCGCTGTATCATTATTCTGTGGGTGGTGGTCCCTTCAATCGTGGAAATTACAGACACAATAGAAAGACAATAGGTGCGCGAACGCCGGCGTTCACTTGGGGTTTAATGAATAAGCAATTTGAAGCTTTTAACCCGCTCGTCGAGATTCGGAATTGTTTCAAGCTGATTTTTTCGGTGCAACATACTGGCGGATGCAAGCTCCATCATGTGGCCCCTATGCTCATAAGTGTGCAGTAGTTCAGTTAAATAGCTGACTCACTTGTCCCCATTCTGCTCTACTGGCCAAGACTTTCACTGCGTGCTTGTTTAAGATGTTGCTTTGCTTTGAGACGAATCTTGAGTTTTTATTGATTGTTGCGAAAGACGAAACGTGATGTTCTTCAAACGACATACTGTTTACGTTCTAAAAATGGTTAATTTTTTGTGTCACAAAATGTTGAGTGATTTTAGTGTAACAATATTTTGAATAGAACACAATGAATAGAATAAATCTAGAGCGCCAAATAAAGAAATAAGTTTGCGCATTGTGTTACGTTGAGGTATGCAGGTATATCGAGTGTGAAGTCCAAATAAGAGCTAACAATAAGTCAATAACACGCTGCATTCTATTGCCTAATCTAAAACCTGTCAGCCCTATTGTCCTGCTTGTTAGAGACAATACCAGCAACAATAACCTCGGAGGCTACCTTGTCGTCGTTTATCGGGTAATATTCCAATTCCTAGCCCTCTGCTAGACATGAACCCGGATTCTGAAAATTGGACTGTTAAGGTCGGTATACGCGCTAGGTTATACCTGACAGGTTTTCCTGCAATTATGCCTGTCAGATAAGCTTGTGTGGAAACCTGCACAGTTGTGCAATATACACGCTTCGGTTTACCTGTATAACTCAATTGTACAGGCAAACCTGTCAGGTATATCCTAGCGCGTATGGCTACCCTATAGAGTAATTTTCAGACCCACAGGTAGACCATGCCATAGAATAGGACAGATGATACTTTTTTCTCTGGAAATAAAAAGCTCTTTAATTCAAGAGTGAATAGGATATTTCTATGCAAGCGCGCTCTAACGTAGACTTGTCGCTTTCCATCAGAGAAGATTGTAGTCAAGCGCGAGCCTATCAATATAAAAAAGACGAATCTGCAGGCAGAAGATATTTTACTATACAACTAAGATAGATCTGACGTGGACTTCTGAATACATTAAAGCTACGACGTCATATTTACATGTCACCCATAAAGTCATCTCATAAATTTCAAAGTCAATGCCAATAATTGACTTTGAAATTTATGAGATGATTGACAACAAATCAGGAACTCATCAGCGCCAAATAACAGAAGTCATATTTATGAGTAACAAACAAATCATATTTATTAGATTTCCTGTCAAATGCTCATAATTGCGCATTGTTTTTTTTAATTGGCTCCCTGTAAGGCGGGTAATGTGTTTAGTTCGGCCTGACAAAAGGGCGGATATGTTAATAAATGGACTAGTAGCTGTTGAGACTAAGCTCGCTACGGTTGATATGTGAATCACGTAGTTAAAAAATGTCAGATTTATTTTATAGTTGGTGAGCGTTCCACACATACGATTCTCTGCATAGTTTTTGGTTAGAGATTTTTGATCGAAATTTTATGTTGTCTTATTCTTGGTTACTCTAATGAAAAAAGAAATCATAACAAAAAAATAAAAACAAACAAAGAAAGTGATATATGAAAATAAAAATATAAAAATTTTATCGACTGTTATAGACAGTAAAAAGTAAAGTAAATACATTTAAGATTATTTTCGATCTGTGATATCCTTAATTAACGACTTTAGAAGACCATTATTTATGGGGACAGGATATGAAAATATCTTTTCAACTTTCTTCCATCTGTAACAATTAAAAAAAGTACTAAACGAGTCACAATTATATCTTGTCACTCGCAAAAAATAGCTTCCTTACGAGCAGTAGCAGGGCTCGGCTACACCATCTGCCATACTGGGGGTTTCCATACGGGTGATAATGCTAGGAACCCAAAACAGGTATAATGTCCCACGGGACGTCGCGATTCGGCACTAACGGGACCCGGCCAAGTGCATCGACCTCAAGCTCCACTTTCCAAACATAGATTACTTTTTTTCACAAAGTCTTTCGTAAGAAGCTCTTTCACGACAAGGAAACTGCAATAAATAAAATGTCAGTAAGTAGCTACTTCCTTATAAAATCTTAAGGTGTGACATTAGTCAACAAATCTGCAGTCTTTTATTCTAGAACAAACGATAGTTAATTTTATTTGGTGGCTGACAATTAGGGAGTGTTCCTTAGAAGCTAAGTTGTTCTGTGAACGTAAGTGTCCTTATTTGTAGAGTCCGCGTGGATTTTTCACGTTGCAAATGACGTCAGTCGAAGGAAAATCATCACCACCATTGCCAATTAAGTGTCACACAAATCCAAGACATAAATAAACGAGCTTCTATGCCATAACGTGTTAAAATGTCAATCGTGCGAGCGATGAAGAGGGATGGAGTTATACACCCTAAAAATCTCCATCACTATAACAGTTCAGTTTAGGTCGAAAAATAGATCGCGTTAAGAGCTTGGCAAGACTTATGTTCAAATTACGAACAAGTAAAGGAGAGAAGAAGCACATGTTCAAAAATTTAGAGGTCATCAATATTTTACAATTTATGCTAATTTATCTCGATAGTAACTACTTAAAGTTGGTACCTATAGAATACTACTACGTACCTACCTAGAATGTGAACTATGATCCTAGTGTAATAGATGGATGTGGTATATTGCACTCAGTGGGCTAATAGAATTTGAAATGACTCCCCACACCTTGTTGTTTAAAAGTCGAAGTTTGTACTTAGAATTGATACTTAGACGACCATCCATCGAATTGATGTATGCTGAAGCTAAATGGGTTTTATGATTAATTGATGATTAATCCCTTAAAAATCAAGCAAAATAATATATTACTAAAGTAAAATGATACCTACAAAATCTAGTTCTATAAAATGGCACATGCTGAAACGACTAGTAAAAAATAGGGTGCAAAAGCCAATTAACGGGTTAACAAAGGCAATTGCTTTGCAACTTTAGTGCCATTATGAAATAATTTATGAATTTAAACAATCCTTGAGTTATCACGAGTCTTACTATATTTCATTTAATAGGTAGGTAACTAACACTAAGATGTTTATGTATTAATGACCTATCATTTTTATAACTATGACGAAGTTTTAAAGAAAAAAAATATAAAAACAAAACACTTATACGCTCAATGCATTCGCTTGTCTCGTTTTCTCTAGAAATGTTTCCGGGTTTCCGGTAAACAAACATAAATTATTTTTAATTTTATTGCATTAGCCTCTGAATGTGAGAAGCGTTGATTCACCGGTAATTCAACAAATGGGCGCGAGACCTTTAACACCAATGTTTGGAAGAAAAAGCCATAATTTCTTTAGAGAATAGTCGATCGTTCGATAAAAATAGTTCGATGCGTGGGAACTAAAAGCTGCTGGTTTGCGTTTGATTGTAAGTAACGACTTTCATGTGTCTTCGCTGATACATAACACAGTGGGTGAATGTTACAAAAACCATATTCCACATTACAGAAACACCGACAAGCATAATGTTTGCATAATGCACGTACGCACATTATGCAATCTGTATCTACTAATATTATTAGCTGAAGAGTTTGTTGCGCTAATATCTGGAACTGCTGATTCAAATTGAAAAATTCTTTTAGTGGTGATTAACCCATTAATGAGGAAAGTCACATCAGTAACCAAAGATGTGGGTGAAACCGCGGGAGACATCGAGTAAGTATTCCAATAAACTTGTAGGCCAATTAAAATATTCTTATTTGTATTATTATTTGTTTATTAAAATATCTGTGCGTGAATTATGGCCGCGTTTATTGTTTTTACGCTAGATTAGTATCTAATAAAATAATAAACTTGTCGCTTGCGGAAGTTATGAGTTTATGGTTGTCTATTGAGGGAAACACTACAAAGGAGGGAAATGGGTTCTTGTTAGAAGATTTTCTACTACAGTAACTTAGATAGGTTATCTTTTCACTTTTCGTTGCAAATATAAACATTTGGTCTATTATGTAAATAAAACCTAAATAGGGAGTTTATTAACTATGCAAACATCAATCAATCAAATAAATTTTAATTGTTTTTTGTTAATAATCAAATTGTAACACAAATGAAAAGTTTCAAAGCCATTTTTTCTTTTCATAAACAACAATTCCTAGCTCTTTCAATAAATTCTCTGAAATTTTAAAATAGTGTTAGAACTTCTAACTTAATTTGTATTGTAGACCAGTGTTTCTCAATTTTTTTTAATGGTTACTAATAGTAGCTACTATTTTTTCCTGAAATATTTTTTTACATGTATATGTACAAGAAAAAATGTTTTGCTTACGTAAAGATTTTTTCCGTGGACCCTTCGGTACATTCTACCCAAGTTGGGAAACTCTGTCGTAGATGATGAACTTTTATTACTTACAGTGCAAGAGTCATGGCTCACTGTTGGATATTTGATTTTATTGAGTTGCTGCTCGTAACTCTTATGTTTGCGATCAATTTCTATTGTTTATTAAGTTAGACGTTTAATAAAACAACAAGAACTTGAAATGGAGCTTTATTTATGCAAAGTTATAGGCTTTTTGACTGGTAAATTTTAGTAGTAAGTTTATTTCACTGTCTGTGTTCTGTCAGCTACGGAATTAACAAACATACAAAAAAAATCCAACCACCAAAATCATAGTCATGCTCCAGTTAATCTTGACAAGACACGGGCAACCTGACCTCAAGCGGTTAATCTAAATAAGTTTCTGTTCGCCATCTTTACCATAGTTACAGGGCAATACCCTTCACATAAAAATAACATTATAAAGGTACTTTATTCCGTGAATCACGAAGGGCTTGCCGTATGTCGCAATATTTCGGGAGCTAACGGTGAGGACCGGGTGCATCGACCGAGCACAGCCAGTACGACTTGGCCCACGTTTATCGTGTGACGTGCCGACAACGGTGGTGTTCACCCTTGAATTTATTGAAAATGTGATCGGATGGACGGTAATTGGCTCGTTTACCTATTCCTAGTTTAGTGTGCGTTGTTTTGGCGCTGCATTTTTCTTATTTGTTTACGGTTTCAATTTAACAGAAATTAATTATTTTAATTGCAATTAATCTAGATTGGGTTTGAGAAAGGCGTAATTAACATTTTAATAAATTAATGTACATTGCGAATTTATTCGAGAAAAGATTTAACTTTCTTTTGATAGTAAGTAAAATTAAATAAATAAAATGAACTTCAAGATTATATACTTACCTACTTGAAAAACGGCGCTATATGAAAAAGTTAAAGAGAAATGACGCGCAGGCGCAGGTTAGGGGAAGCACTCGGTGACTACACGCCGTTGTTGTTATTTTGTTGCTGCTAATCGTGACCTTTGACTTATGTATGTATTTTGGCCTAGCACACCACATGACATAAGTTTAATAAATTAAGAACTTATAAGCTACTAGTAGCTTATAAGTACTAAATAAATAACTACACTTAAAAACCAGTGTATGAAAAATTAAAAACATAGGTTTGTTAAAAGTAGCCGATTCTGAATTATTTGTGTTCCATTGGTGTAATTGCTACAAATAAATAAATGTAGAGCTTAGGAAATTACTGAAACTTTAAGTTATGTGCCGATTTTAGGGACATAAAAAGAATTAAGATGAATCCACGCACATACACTAATATTTAGTTTGTATGCGTGGATTCATTGCTTGATCTTCAGTTAATTAAAAAGAACTTAAATTATTCATATTGCGGTGACCCAAATCAACATAGTATGCGAAATAATTATCTGGTAACTATGTAACGATCATGTAAACTGTAGAACTCGTAAAAATAATCATTCAGCTATTATAATGCGGTTTAAAGTTTACTTATTACTTAATAGGTACTTCTAACGTAAGGCATTCTAACGAGATTGCTGTTATGCAGCATAAGGTTAAAAACCTAAAGATCCGCTTTTGCGAACCAGGGTCATTATTAACTCCAAGTTAATTGTTATCTGGAGTTCATTAGATATATTTTTAAATAATTTAACTAGTCCTTGACTGCGATCCCACCTGATGGTAAGCAGTGATGCAATCGTTGATGGTGAGGTGCACTAGTTTATTGACTGTAGTCACAACACCTAAATTATAAAGGACGGAAATTTATTAAATATTTGTTATTTTTTTTGGAGTTCATAACGAGTTCACCCAGGAGCACAAGTGAGTTTAAGTGAGTTTTTTTTTTGCAAAAAGGGTTTCATTTTATATGAATAAATAAATTTATTGGGCTTCTGAAAACTTTGTGTGGACCGTTCCGGGTAACAATTTGAATTTTGTGAGTGTAATGATGGGACAGTACTGATATAAGTTGTGTCCCATCAAACCATTCTGATGCTATAGTGCACGAATGATTAAGCAACCCGTCTGCATAATATACGATAAGATCTTGCAACACAATACGTAACTGTTTACGTAAACGATTTTAGATCACATAAAACAATACTCGTTTTTATTAGCAAAACCAGAAAACGTTGATTAAATGTAAATAAAATTATTCAGATTGAAGAGCTAGGTAAAGGTATATATAGTCATTGATCTAAAAGTATAAAAATTTACATTTTCGATTTTAAGTAAAAAACAATAGGCTCAAAACAAACGGCAGGAAACTCTTATCCTGTGATCACGGCTAAGTACATTGCCATGTCTTTTATAAGTCTACTTCGGACAGTCTATAAAACGAGAACAAAGCAAAATAAACCATGAAGAGAACAGTTAAGTTCTAAATCAGTTTGAGAAATTTAAAACAATGACTTTAGACATGAGTAGGTACGCGATACGTTTGTCGACTCTAAATGGGTTTATTGATAATAACGATACAACAGTCACTGGCATATCAAACAGTGCTTTGTATCTCGATTAAAACATGGAAATCTACTCTAACTTATAGGACGACAATTTCGTTTTTCACCCTAATGATTTAAAAATTTGACAGATCACAATGTTACCATAGCAAAAAAAACTGAGTCCTTTAAATTTTCCCGCGTTTCATAAAAAAGAACATCAGATTAATCAGTTATGTAGCTATTTAGAAATGTTTGAGAGTGTTCAGTTTTGCAACTAAATCTTAATGGCTGGCTTGAGTCGGTTGGTTTGGTTTCTTATGAAATCAGCATATTGCAACAATGCTGATGCGACATCGCTGAGGCAATAAACAGCAGTTGCGCTTGGTCCATCGACCCTTTTAAAATCCATTGCTGCATTTAAATGACGTTCACAATGTCATTTGGTTACTAACGGAGCGATGGATGTAGGCCGGGGTCGTCTAGACAAAAGTAGAAGCAATGTCAAGTGCCTCATTAGAAGGTCAGTATTTTATCGATTTACATTTCTCATCCACGACATATTATACCACCAAAGTCAATGACAGAACTGTGACATGAAATTATCCAGGTATCTTTTCTGAATTAAATCCATTATTTCATCAGGGAGCAGAACAATGATTACGTTGGTTGGTGACTAAAAGGTCGTTAGTTCAAATAAGTTGACCCAGTCTAAATAGAAGCGCTAGTTAGGTACTTTATATTTCATTCATTAAATTACTTAGGTATACAACGTGCAACATTAAATGCGCAAAACCTCAGACACCCCAAATTTTTAATTCAACCTAATTCTGTGAGAAAAAAAAAACATTTAAATAAGTTTTAAGGTTTTTTTGTGCATTTTTAGTTTGTTTCATTCGTAATTGAGAACTTTTATTATTAGATAATTTGATTGGACTTACTACAACCATTTGTGTTTGTTTATCTATTTGGGCGGGTATCCGCACATGATGGCTTGACATAATAATAAATAGACAGGCCAACATAATGTTTTTTTTTTTTTAATGTAACATAAAACAAAAAGTGTTTCAATTGATTTTGCTCGTTATTCTGATCAAACTATTTTTTAGGTTTTACGCATTTAACGTTACACGTTGTAAAACGTCGGCTTTTTAACTTTCCATTCTCATTTTAAACAATAAATCATTCTTTTTTGTGTGACATGACGCCACAAACCATAAAGCTAAGTACAGTCACAACCAAAATAAATTGCAGAAAAAAATATTCTGTGGTAGGAACATTTTTTTTTCTGCAATTTATTACGATTACCAACAGCCAAGTTTTGACAGATACAAAATACCGCGTTCTCATTTTATGATAAACACTTATAAAATCACGACGTTGTAATAGACTAAAGGGGAAAGTAGCAAGTGAAAGTTTGGTTTTAGCAAACCAGTTTGAAGGTCAGCGATGACGACGACCGCGAACGGAATAGAAAATTAGAATAGCTATTTATTTAATGCTATAGAATTTAGCGTCGTTCATAATAGGCTTTACACGGCGCAGCACCCGGTTTGTGCATTTAAATATGAAAGTTGATGATCTTATTAGGGCCTTTTTTTATTAAGGCTAGCAAATATATATAATTTGACTAAAATGTTTGATGAATAATTAATTAGTCCTACCTACTAAGTGTCTATATCGGAGATACGTTCATCTTTAATACAGGTTGATTTGATACCTAAGCTCTGGCAAAATAATGCAGAGTAGCTTATAGAGCTGTACTCTATTACTCAGCCTAATTATTTAAAACTGTCACGTCTATTTATAAACTTGCCAGCGTAATTGTCTTCACCTTATAGGTAGGCCGCTTGGTATGTAAGAGCTGAAAATAAAATGCTGTTCATGCTTTAAGAACCTTACTCATTGACCGAGCAACACGGCGAACCTAGAAAAAGTATTTTTCTTGTTAGTATTTTCCTTATTTTTCTTCTGGTGCTAGAAAGACAATTATTATGAAAGCGTTATAAGATCGCGCTACATGAGACAGGATATAACCTATAAGGCTCGCTGGTTCAAATTTGATTCACCGAAGTGTAAGTAATTCACCAATAAAAGATTACGAAAGAACTTTTACTTTTACCTTTTTAAAAGGACTACTTCAGCATACGAGTATAAATTTTGAGTAGGTACCTTGTAATCTATTGCTGTTTTAAAGCGAAGGCCTTTCCATAGCCTATATGTTACTAGAACTGTGCAGACTGTAGTTTTTTTCGGGACAAAAGGTAACGCTTATGTAGCTTCTTCACACATGTTTGACCTCTGTCAATGTGGACCAAAAATGGTTAGCTTTACCCAACACAAGTCAATAGACCTCCTTACAAGGACGACACATCAGTTACATTAAGCAAGCGACTCACGTTACACGTACGATCTTCAACTTTAAACTATTCTGTACATAACATATTCTGTCAAACTAGGCTTATAGAACAACTACAATTTAGTTACTAAGTCAAGTGCAATACAAAAACGTAATTATGTAATGTAAATAAAAGCCAGTTTGGTATGTCAATGTTTGACTAAGGCGTGACTAGTGTTCGTTGGTCGCGTGTAAAAAATGTTTTACTTTGAACGCAAACATTTTTTCAACTAAATGCTTTAAGAGGCTGCTTTTCCACTCGCCTATCGACAACATTGAACATAGTTTAAAAACTTGTTACTTCATCTAACGCAGTTCATTGCGGTGGTTGACGAAAAGGCAACGTGAAAAAAGCACCAAACGGCTTGCGTAAAGCCTTGACCGTACAACTGCAGATTATTGACAATCACTTACAAAATAATTATGCATGTAGCACGCACTGTATCTACGTTAATAACGCAATCAATTAAATTTTAACAAGGTTTTGAATATCGCTGAATTTATCAAATTAGTAGTAAAGAGGTTTCAATTCAATCGCCAAGGCTCTGACGATCATAACGTAGGTACTATAAATTCTAAATTGACGATAAGAAGTTAGTCCTAAAATCTCTTCTTCTACAGAATTTTGAATTCAGTATGTTTAATTTCGAAAATGCTTGCTTTTCCCTATGGCTTTATTCCACAGGAACCATGCATGTTAAGGATAAAAAAAATACTACCTTACTGAGTGATAGCATATTTTAACATGCCATGCACGTTATTTTGTCAGGATTGAATGAGACCGAGCCTTTACACTCGGCTATATAGGTATTGCGTGTTCGGGTAAGGTCGGCTCAAGTCGACTAAGAAAGCGAGAAAGATAGATAGATAGAAAAATTCTTTATGATACATCAAAAAAAAAAAAGAAACTTAAAATTAATAGGTAGAAAGAGACATTAAGATATACTTAATCAACGTCTTTCCGTTATACTTACTCATTGGAAATTACATATGTGAATATAGAGAAATAAAATATAGTTGTACCTTGTATTTAATTTTATTATTACCTACTTCCAGAGATAACTAACACTCCAATATTTTTTATTAAAGTGTTGCATAACGCATGCATGATACAATCGCATGTGTACAAGGTAGTCAGCAATATAAGACGTCGACTTCCGACGAAAGGAAGGAAGTATCAAGTCCGACACGTATTATTTTTATTGAACTCTTCCCCACACCTGTCGTACAGACCCGTTTGGAGCTGATGCTTGTCTTCATTCAAACGTCTTCATTGTAAGGAAAACAATAGCTTCTTTCTTACTGATGTAGATATACCTGACGTATGTCCGATCTGCGAGGCTTGAAGTCCTTTGATCCAACAATAACAACTGAGGCTCCCCACAACTGTTTTTAAAAACGCTGTCGATACCGTCTATCTCAGCAGAACTCCTGTTTGCGCTGTAAAAAGGGGATAGGTAGTGCCATTCTTCTAGCATGTTTCCATCTCTTTTTCACACTTGAATAAAATCGTGGCTTTAACACGAACTAAAGTCGCACTTGTACGCGAAAGAAAGGCCCTTGAAAGTGTCGGTCAAAACTGTCCTTCTCATCAGTAAGTCCCATATTCTTTAATATAAGCAACCCTGTAACCATGATCTATGCCACGGATATCGAGGGACATGCCATTGGGTCGCGGCACGTGCCGCCACGATATTATCAATGATATCTATGATCTATGCACTGACTGAGAATTTAATAGATAAATACTTAGCTTTATTAGTCGCCTGCCTTACTTGGTCATAGAATAAGTAGGCCATAACGCAGATTTACAGTTGAAGACTAATTAAAACCAAGAACTGGCAATAAATAATGATATTTAATTGAATCAAACGTATAATTAAGGAGTATTTAGCAAATGTTAACATTTGCGTGTTTACACTGTTACACACATCATGACTGAGAAACTTCCAAGGTCTAACAATATTTGCTTTGAACCAAATTTATTGGATATTCTTTAAACTATTCGAGACTTTAGTTGATTTATTTGATCACGTCTTGAATTAATACAAATATTCAATTACCTAAGTAAACTAATTCATCTACATGTGCTATGAAACATCGAGTCCTTGGTCCTTCCATTCACATCAACCAGACTTAATTGATATCTATTTTCTTTGCTCCAGATAAACATGGCGACATCAGTCCTACAACCCGAAGATTGTCGAAGGGAGCACGAACCGAAGCACGAAGTCATTGAAACGTCGAGGTTGACCGATGATGACCGACAGTACATGATTGAGGCTAAAGAGCGGGAGACTGGTGAACTGCCCCCAGAGTTGAGAGAAAAGGCCAGAACGGAGCTGCGAGAAGAACCGGCGTTGAGGGAGCAGGCTCTAGCACAAATGAGGCACTTTATTGAGAAGCATCCTGCTATCAAGAAATGTAGAACTGGTAAGAAAGACTCTTTGATACTAAAACAACTCTTCTTACAAGGTCCCTCTTAAACTGACAGTTCCTTTCTTTTTGAGTGATCCTACTACACTATATCATTAACTTTTTTTGCTCTGGGTCGAGAGGGAATGACAGACTGACTAAAATCTATCTATATTCCTTTAGTTGCCCCTTGCAATCCAGGGCCTTGTTAACTCTTTCATATAACTCCGCAGTAATTTGCGTGCCATAAAAGTGCATGGATTAATGGTAGAGGTGCCATATTATAAATTAAGCTTGCACCACGCCACGCAACGGTGATTGCTCAAACATTTTTGTCTATCCATCGATAATTTATTCTATCGATACAAACGGACTACTTAATATCGATACAGATAAATAGTCGGTATTGATGATAATCTAGAATTACTCTCATCAAACATTTATTATTCTTCAAAATCTTCTTTACATTACGTTTACGTCGTAACATCCCGGTTCTTGAACCCAATTGAATCAAAAACAAATACTTTAAAGTAAACTGATCCTTAAGTTAGATGATACACATCCACTTGTGATTCAGATAGCGTACTATGTTAATATTGTATCCGTTACCTCATGGTGAAGCCCTTTTAGGGCAGTTCTCGCATACACAATGATTAGTAGCTATCATCGTGTTCTAGAACATTAGGCGAGTGTGCCAGATGGCCTAATTTTGTAGGACATGCTTTGGGGTTCGTTATTAGGATTGCTTCAAAAAGCTTGGTCAGCATAGCAATGTAAACTATTAGGTTCCCGTAGACTTTTTGGGACTCCAAGCTCCGATACAAGTTCGTATAAAGACAAGATGAGGGTGGCTATTAGGGCTTTCAATACCGGTATTACGGGATCCCGCAATACCGTGATCACGGATATATTTTGGTCTTTTTTCAATCACGGTATTGACGAGCCAATACCGTGATTACGGTATTACAATGTTTAATATATATTATTATGTTTTGTTGTAATAAGTAGCAAGAAGTTGTATTATATAATATAAATTACGATGTAATATTATTCTCACACCTGTATTAAGCGCCAACTCTTCGCGATACGTCGAACCATAAATTAAAATGGTCTGAATAACGCGTAAAGTGATAGGCCCTATACGATGTTATTGTTTTGTTAGTCAGTATCGCAAAGGTGCCCGGGTAACATGTGCAATCTTGGTCATTGTGTATTTTTGATAAGTTTGTAATCTTGACGAGCAACATGGTACATAATATTAATACTTGTATTTTATGGGGTTTGTCTCAATTCTCAACGGATCACGCGACCGCATTTTTTTTTTTTTTTGTAAAAACTAATTACGAATTCACAACAAATTGAAGCATCTAAAATTGTGTCATTTTCCAATTTGTTTAATATATTTTTTCCTTTAACGAATCACGTTATCCGTTAGATCTAGAATTAGACAGTAAAAATTGAATATTTGAGCGGTTTCGATGTGGCTTTCTTTTCTATCTTCAAATATTATTAATTTTGCCTAATTAGTACTTATTAACTATTTTCGTGTTCGAAGAAACAATTCAAAATTCTACATTTAATTGGTAGTTTGGTACAACAAGTACATGTGAAATATTCTCATAATAATAAGAAAAAAACACGAGTCTTGACGCTTGCTGACCTCTAAGGGCAGTATAGGTACGCATCTAATGTATCAGCCAGTAAACTATAGGTACGGCAGCGCCATGCTTACTTGAACCTTACAACTGCGTTTTAACCTTATTAGATATAGATATGTTGTAAAAATGTACAGCGTCAAGTAAGCCTAAACCTTACGCAGATCTATGGTTTTAATCTGCCTTATTTGGTAATCGCCGGTAAACAATCAGTACGGTAGCGCCATGCTTACTAGAACCTTATTAGAACAGTTAATAGAGAAAAAAACCGGCCAAGTGCGAGTCGGACTCGCCCATGAAGGGTTCCGTAGCAGCTAGTAACATAATATAAAAGTCCTTGTAATGTGTTGTAACTTTGATCGATGTTTTAATAATAGTGTATTTTTTTCGATTTATGACGCATTAAAAAAAAACTACTTACTAGATTTCGTTCAAACCAATTTTCGTTGGCAGTTTTTATAGTAATGTACATCATATATTTTTTTTAGTTTTATCATTCTCTTATTTTAGAAGTTAGAGGGGGGGGGACACACATTTTACCACTTTGGAAGTGTCTCTCGGGCAAACTATTCAGTTTAGAAAAAAATGATAGTAGAAACCTCAGTATCATTTTTGAAGACCTATCCATAGATACCCCACACGTATGGGTATAATGAAAAAAAAAAGTTTTGAGTTTCAGTTCTAAGTATAGGGACCCCCAAAATTTATTGCATTTTTTCTATTTTTGTTTGAAAATCTTCATGCGGTTCACAGAATACATCTACTTACAAAGTTTCAACAGTATAGCTCTTATAGTTTCAGAAAAAAGTGGCTGTGACATACGGACGGACAGACAGACAGACAGACAGACAGACAGACAGACAGACAGACAGACATGACGAATCTATAAGGGTTCCGTTTTTTGCCATTTTGGCTACGGAACCCTAAAAAAACACTGTTTTGAAAATAAAAATACGTATTTAAATGGTTTTATTACTTTCCTAATTAAAATATCTATTAGACGGGGTTACAGTCAAGCACTAGTTAAAAAAAAAACTTGAGTTCAATACCGTGATCACGTGATCACGGTATTGAATATTCTAATACCGGTATTGATACCGGTATTGAAAAAATCCGGTATTTGAAAGCCCTAGTGGCTATTGCGAGTTCGTTTAACGTTAACGCGATCGAATCGTTTATGACGTTCGGCGCTCCGATTGGCTCGCTACAAGTTCCTTATCCAATCAGAGAGCCAGACGCGGTCTACGTTTTGATCGCGTTAACATAAAAACCAGTCGCACTCAGCGCCCAGAAGCCCAAGCACGAGCTCCTGACACGATCCGTTTAACGATCTAAACCGAACTGTTAAAGAGACGGCGCTATGAGGGGTGTATAGCTTCATCCCTCTTTCTTGCTCGCTCGCCTGACATTTTAACACGTCATACTAAGGAAGGAATCTTTAACAGTTTAATCATCATTCGCATCTTCACGTTTCATAGTATAACTGTCTGTATATTTTTATTATTTCAGAGTATATAGTTTTGGTAGATGTAATGACCACGACCTAGACCATGACGTTGTTGATTGTTGCATGACGTATATAGTAAGATTGTTTTAATCTTGTTTTAGTGTAGGTAAGAGACAGAGCTCTATAGGTTGTCTAGCGCTATCTCTTACCGCACTGAAACAAGATTAAAATAGTCTTACTTTGAACCCCGCACGAAATGTGTTCTAAGTTCTGATATAACTTAAACCATTGAATGAAAAATTATCTTATTTTTGCAGACGCGCCCTTCCTCCTCCGCTTCCTTAGAACGAAGAAGTACTCCATCCCTCAAGCCTGCTCCATGTTGGAGAGATACCTCACCATCCGGACGATGTACCCTCAATGGTTCCAGAAGTTAGACCCCTTGGACCCTAAGATCGCTGCAGTTATTGATGCAGGATACCTAGTGCCTTTACCCAAGAGGGATTCTGAGGGTAGAAGAGTGGTACTGTCTTGTATGGGTAAGTTCGTGAAGCGTTTTAAGCAGTTTGGAAGTAGTCTAAGCAATCAGTTTTATGTTTCACATCCTTGGTATTATTTTTGTGTATTTTTTGCTGTCCTGTATGACATGTGTAAGTTTCTAAAGCAGTTCAAATTGCTTTATTGATTTTTGCGTTGGTCTCAGTAGTCAATTTTGTTTCCTTAAGTCACAATTTGTTCATAGGTACTCGTAATGTGCATTTTAGGTACATCCGTGGGTTATGTCTTTTGAAGTCTCCGTAATAAATTCATTATAAACGTCTATTCTATCGCCAATAAATTAAATATCAGCGTTTTGAAAATAACTGAAGCTATTCAATGTCTACGTACTTACCAAAATTAAAACATTCAACCTTTGGAGACGGAGTAGGATCTTTTAGTAAATCCCTTTACAAAATGGTCCTTCTAGCGTTTGACAAATGACGAACTATCCGTTGTTTCTCGGCAGGTCGCTTCGACCCCCACCAATTCGACAACTGCGTGATGGCCCGCGTCCACTCCATGATCGTGGAGCTGCTGCTGGATGAGCCAAGGTCGCAGCTGCTGGGGTACACACACGTGAACGACGAGGCCGGCATGCAGATGCCACACGTCAGCCTCTGGTCCCTTACCGATGTCAGGGTTATGCTGAATTGTATACAGGTAAGCAATAAATCTGTGTACTTATACTCTGTTCAAAATAACATTAGTCATTTATGAAAATCTTTTATTACTGTCTATTCAACCGATTTTGACTTTTATTACGTTGGTGGCATGATAAATGGCGGCTGCAGTAAATAGTTGGTATTGAAACCACTTTTTTGCTTATAATGCCATCCTTATGTCTACGCAATAGAAGTTGAAATTGGTTGAACAGACAGTAAAAAAGGTTTCTTTAAATTTCTAATCTGAACACAAATAGGGTATAGGTCAACTTGAGAGCAGTGGTGGCCGAATGGCAACGGCCCCGACTTACTAGTTGTAGGTCACGGGTTCAAACTCAGCCAGGCACATTACTTTTTGTAATTTATTTCATCACCACCGTTCTCAAAACAGTGAAAGAAAACATTGTGAGGAAACTGACATGTTCTAGAACCAAAAATTACGCATTGGGCCCGCGTAGTGGATTACGGCCTATTCCTTCTCCTAGAGAGAAGGCCTGATGCCCAAAGTGGAAAAATTATAAGGCCGACTGTGCTATGCTATAGGAGTACCTATACCTAGGTCAATTCTAACTTAATAGCGATCGTAAAGTTCGCTGTGTATATATTTATATCTCGCTCCGTCCGTCGCATGACTTTGTAATTACGCAAAGCTGTACCTATCTTGTGTTCAGGGGCCTTACCATGATGAGTTTCAATTTGTGACAACAGTTAGGCAAACATGTCTGCGAAATTTAAATGGTTGCATTCCCAGAATAATAATAATAATAATAATAACTGTTATTTTTTGAAGAAATATTTAAAAATATGATAAATATGTTTATAATAATAAATAAATGGAATAATAATAATATTCCACAACTATCACACAACGCCGTCTAGTCCCAAGCTAAGCAGAGCTTGTGTTATGGGTACTAGACAACTGATAAACATACTTATATATTTCTAAATACGTACATATTATAGATAAAGTACACCCAGACACAGAACAAATGATCGTGCTCATCACACAAACATTTGTCCTGGGTGGGAATCGAACCCACGACCTCCGGCATAGCAGTCAGGGTCACTAACCACTAGACCAACAGGCCTATATCTTAAAAAAAAGTCTGAAGCTCATGAAATTATTTTATTTTTCAGAACTCCACCCCTATGAGACACAAACGCACTCACTTCGTGAACATTCCACACTATGGTGTCAAATTCTTCGAGTTTGCAGTGTCTTTGCTCAGCGACAAACTGAAGGATCGTGTGATGGTAATTTCGACACCTTTATCCATGCTTACTTAACCTGTCGAATACTGAACTTAGCGACACAATAGAAAGACAAAGAGAGAGCGTTTGCTTGGGGTTTAATGAATTAATATTATAAAGCTGAAAACTTTACACGCTAATTTTATTTTACACATTCAATACGGTGTCATTCTAAATAGGTACTACACGTTCCAAATGAGATTATGACCGATTCCTATGTTTTGAAGTCTCGTCGTACTGTCAAATCGAAGAAATTTTGGCAAAATTAATTTTTTCGTTCACAGTTCATAAATAAATTAAATTTATCGTAAACTAGGTTTTGCCCGCGTGGCTTCGCTCCCGCTCTTCCCTACTTCAGCCTACTCTACCCTACCCTACTCTACTCTACCCTACTCTACTCTACCCTACTCTACTCTACCCTACTCTACTCTACCCTACCCTACTCTACCCTACTCTACCCTACTCTACCCTACTCTACTCTACTCTACCCTAACCTACTCTACTCTACCCTACTCTATACCCTCCCCTACCCTACTCTACTCTACCGTACTCTACCCTCCTCTACTCTACCCTACGCTACCCTACTCTACTCTACCCTACCGTAAAACGCTGCATCTTTGCCTGAGTTTTGAAGTAATATGTAAATATTTAGAAACATTACGAAACATTTTGCTCTTTGCCTAGTTAGGAATAAAGCTTAGTTTAATGGGCATCTATAGTGTACTTAGAATATAGTTCAATTTATTTCATTTTATAAGTATAATCAATTTAATTAATAGGCAAAGTCGCGCCAAGAAACTGCAACATTGCCTGCATGAATTTGGACAGTCTAAACAACATAAATACATAATTCTTGAACATGAAGTTAAACTTTATGACTAACACTTAGGGATGAGAATCCTAAAGCTGTCACTTTTTGCTTATAATGCTGGATACAATGCTAGGCAATGTTGCATTCGACTTTGCTTGTAGTTTCATACATTATTTTAAATAACATAGGGTTGTCATGAACACAATGCAATAAAAAAATATCATTTTTACATAATATTTATTAAGAAATCAAAATGCTTAACATCTTATCGACATCCAATATTTGTTTCGCATGGTTATAAAAAAATTCAACAAAATAGTTTTTTTTTTTTTGACATAAATAAAACTCAAAATGATCCCTATTAACATTGGCAGTTTTAAACCAAATAATTAAAATAATCAAATACCAGATACCAAAAGCAATTGGTACACATTTAATATTTTCGCACATACGGCTTTTATATTCTTGATAATTATTCAGTAAGTAGCTACTTATAAAAATAATCAATGTTACCTATAGGTAGATAAATATTTAATAAAAAAAAAAAAATAATTTACCAATATTTTTGGTGTGTCACGCCATACAACACTGCGATTACCGATATTTTAAATTTAAAGAACGAATGGGGAAGTTAGGTACTCAAAACTAAGTATTCTATCGTTTATATCGTTACTAGCTTTTGCCCGCGCGGCTTCGCTCTCGCTCTTCCCTACTCCACCCTACCCTACATTACTCTACTTTACACTACCTCTACCCTACCCTACACTACTCTACTTTACAGTACTCTACCCTACCAAACCTCACATGAACCATCTACTAAATAGTCCGAACAAAGCTTAAGCATTTGGTATGATCAGGTGAGCCCGTTTTTAAGTTATAAAATTACAACGAAAAGTTGCATTGATTTTTATATATATAGATTATAGTTTATGAAAATCTAAATCGGTCGAAGTGTTTAGAAGTTACACTAAATAAGAATTATGATCAAAAATACAAATTCGTACATAAACACTCAAAACATTAGGTAGGTAGGGTAGGTACGTAATTATGTATTCCACGTTGTGACAACCCTAGGTCAGGCAAAGTTATGTTCACTAGTAGGAGTTCAGTGTCATAACTTTGCCTAAACATTAATAACTATTTTATTTTTAACAATTAACACTTAAAAAGTATTTAGAATTGTAGAACAACTTACGAATAACATATCAACATCAACAGTTTACTAAAATTAATAATAATTTTGGACTGACGGTAAAAGTTTGTCGCGTAACGTCGAAGCCGGCCAGTAGTCATCGCGTTTGACAGATCGGTATTGCGGGGTTTGAATGAAAATAAAAATGGCGACCAGTTTTTCGAGTTGCCAAATAAGGATTTAAATAACTACCAATAATCAGATGTTGCTACATGAAATATTTTAAAAGATATTTGCAAGTTTTTTAAATAGGCAAAATTGGGTACGAGAGGTAATGTTGCAGCGTTTTACGGTACTCTACCCTACTCTACCCTACTCTACCCTACTCTACCCTACTCTACTCGACCCTACTCTACCCCTGACGTTTCATCTCAAGTCACACGGGAACGCTGTCGAACGGGATAAAAAGTATCTTATGTCCGTCTCCTGGCTCTAAGCTACCTCCCTACCAATTTTCACCCAAATCTGTTCTGCCGTTCTTGAGTTATAAGTGGTGTAACTAACACGACTTTCTTTTATATATATAGATTAATGAATGTTTAAAATTTTCTTTCTTCGATTTGACAGTAAATCGTGACGTCACAACGTGGCGATCGATCCTATTCTCATTTGGAACGCATATTGGACTTAATAAGATCAAGTCACTCAGCACACGTAAAATTTGTAGGTACATAATAATGTACTTACTTCCAGGGGAGTAACGAGTAACTAATGCCGAATTAGACGTTTTGTTTTATGAAGGAACTTGTAAATGAAATTCTACGGATTAAAAATTTCTTGGATTAAATCATTGATATAAATCGGACGAAACTAAAAATTCAGCATTCGTTTAGCAATCCCCAAAAATGTTTACCGTCTTGTTACAGTAATATTTTTAATAAAATACTAGCAACATTTCACATACCATAGTCAACGATATGGACCAGTTTCAAAGTACAGACGTAAAGAAAAGTGTTAACACAGGCTTTAACGTAACTTAAATTGGGTTGTAAAATTTCGTCTTATATTCTTTATAAGCCTAACTAAGAAACAGTTTTTAATGATAAAACTGTTAACAGTTAGGTTTAGGAATCTTTTTCTGATAGCATTTTAATGATCAAAATTGATGTAGGTGTAGTCATATTACAAAAAAGAGGGTTTTAAAAACATAAACGCAATATAAATTAGTACGGTTGTATTGTCATAAATTCTGACAAATATATTTTGTATTTCGCACATAGTTAAAGACCATTTTAAAAATGAGGTATCTAAATAGCAATTTTATGAAAATGGTGTTGGTGTCGTAGTAAGCTGATTATTATGATAAAGCTATTTTTTCTTAAAACGTTACTCAAGATTTGAATTTTTATTCATTATTCTTTTAATATGACAGTTGCTACCTATTTTCTCGAATATAAATATTTCCGTAAGACTTGGGACTTGCAAGAATTGTAATTTGGGTATTTTTGTAATAGCAGTCTATGTAGTGTAGATCTCGTCTCGAACTCTCGATTGAGCAGCTAGTTCCTATTTTAACCGACTTCTAAAAAAAGAAGAGGTTCATAATTCGGTTGATTTTTTTTAGTTCGTTCTAATGTTTATGTATATTTCTATCTGTTCACAGTTCCATCGAACAAGTGAAGACTTAATGAAACACGTGGATCCAGCAATTTTGCCGAAAGAGTACGGAGGTACTGTTCCTCTCAGAGACATGATTGAAGAACTGAAACGCAACCTCTTGAAGCATAGAGATGAATTACTGGAGTTAGACAACATGTCGGTGGACTTACACGCCTTGGAGAAGAACGATTTAACTCAAGACATTCATTCAACGGCAGGATCCTTCAGAAAACTTGAATTAGATTAAGATTATTGTTATGAGTTAAGTTTAGACTTGAGATGATGTTTTTTTTTTTAATAAAATAAATCATAATTATCATTCACTACATGAAATTATACTTCTGAATGTTTTGATGTCTTGGTCTGAATGAATAGCTTAGACATAATTTTTATAATTATTTACATTAATGTTTTACAATCTTGCTTTGCTTCCAGCATAAATTAGGGTTTATAATTAATTTGTAGTTAATTAATCATTTTGTGATGGCTATTGTTTTTAAATATTTTCAAATATAAATAGGTACTCATTAGAATAAAGTACCTATGTTACTGTATGCAAATAGATCTCATTCACTGTTAATATGTAAGCAAATTATTAAAAAGCTATAAACAATACTAAAGTAATATTTACATATGAATATAATATATAATCATGCTGAAACTACATTTATGGCAGATCACACTATAATTAATTCTGTAGTTCTACATTTATTTTTTATTTAGTACCTAACTATTATAGAGAGCTTGTGGCAGCCGTCGGTGGTGTCACGTTACCATTCTTAACGGAAGGTTCTGAAAAGTATTGTCATTGCCGTCTGTTGCGATGTGTGTTTATCAATTAGATTTTTCGTATATTTAAGATAACTGCCAACATGACAAACTGACTGCTGCATTAAATTAATCACCTTTTGTACTCTGAAAAGGCTATTTTGTAATATAACAGCGCTTTTAAAGTAACTCTTGGTGTTATTCATGATCGGTTTTATGTCATCCTAAACATTTTGGGTACAGTACATTATAAGATGTAAAAATAAAATAAATTAAACCAATTTTTACGCTTTTTTATTTTCCTGACGACGACGTGATGTTGATATAGTAGGTACCAAAGTAAAAAAAACTTAATTTATACATTAGTTCAACACGTAAACAATTCTACTTTTAATTAATTAAATAGCTAAAACGCGATTATTTCTTTATTTGAAAACAATAAAAGACCAGTAAAAAATTAATACTCCAAGTTATATCTGTATCCAACTTTACATGAATTCTAGAAAATTTGTCACCATAGACTATTTCCATAAATGAAAAAAGCGCAGAGAGCATAGACAAATTCCCAATATTACCATAGACTCTAGACGGCCTTGAATTGCGAGTGATATGATGCCAACTTCGCTGTAGTTTTTCCCGCAGTTTGGCGTCCACATAGATTGATAAAAAAATTATTAGCACGAATTTTCTATGTATTTAGATCAATAGGACATTTTTCAACCCCTATGATTTGTTTTCCAGTGACGTTTTTATAAGACTATAATGCTATAATAGTGAACAGTTTGTTTGAGTTGTTATATTGTGGTGGATTTTGTAAACATCGGGACGTGAACGCAGGCCCACGTCTATGAATTCTTGTACGTATTCTAGCCATTATCGTTTTTAGTTGTCTGTTTATGTGCAATCAAGATGCAAATTCGATATATTTTGATATAATTTGGTGCAGTTAAGGTGGATTAACCTCTTAAGTTTGTGTTGTTTGCTTGGTCGTAAAAACTGGGTCCACCGTAATCTAACATAATTTGATTGTTGTATAAACCATGAGCACAGCAACAGGGTAGGGTAAATATCACGCTTGCGATGATATTTCTATGAGAAAACTAAAAGTTATGACTTAATTTGGTCGACACGTCATGTTATATGTTTCCAAACATTATATTGGTGTTGTTTTGAGTACGATGGTTCTTTATTTCTCTCGATCGCTTACAATCAATAAAGATTTTCGTGATAAGGCAGTGGAATCATGTTAGGTCAAGAACAGACGATACAAAGTGGGCATAAGCTGTTTGTGTACAGCTAATGATGCTAGTGGATGCACATTTTGGTTGTGACCAACTTGTCTCAATCAATATGTCACAGCATGAAGTTTACCAGGTAAACATGGAACATCATATCATGACTATAGTGTGAACATCTTTTTGTTGGAAGTGTACCACATGTGTTACACTTGGGGTTATTAAAACCCTTATATTCTAGATGTTTCTTCTGTAACTGTGGTCATCTGGTTAACATTATTCCTGTTTGAATGCCTTGACCTACTTATAGAGTAAAACTTATGCATTTAACATGCTGAATACTTAAGCTTTGTTGATTAGAGTCCTAGATATACCGGTCTAATTTATCATGTATTAAAACTACAAAGTTTTGTTTATCAGGGAAACTATCCTTGTTGGTTTACACAACATACATAATGTTTTATCATTGTTGTGCACCATAGATTCTAAGAACCTGATGTATGGAATCAACTTTTCTTCTTTTAAACAAATAGTGCTTTAACTTGTGCCATTATCCCATTTATGCATTACTATAGAGGTTGGTTAGCTATCCAATAGGAGTGAAACCTCTACAGTACCAATAGTAATGGTAGCGTAATCTGCCATGTTTGGTCATGCTTGTCATGGCACAGATGTAAAACAGAAGTGATTGATTTTTACTAAACTTCATACCCGAGGACTCCTGAACAATAGGATTCCCCTGGACCTGTACTTATCTGCTATTCATGGTAATAGGCTCGCACCTATTTTGTGTTACTTAAACATGATTGGGGACATGCTCAGCTCTGGTTAAATTCTTAAAGAATACAAGTTGTAATTCTGTGTGACATATACTGTTAAAAAAATTCATATTTTTGGTGGGTGAAATTGGAACACCAGACTGTACAGTTTGCAACTCGATTGAAGATGTATATGTCATGGCCAGATCTTAGAATTGATGACTTCATGATATGGCCAACTAATACTGGCCAGATTACGTAAACATTAAAGTTTGATGATATCAATCCTTTTTTGGCCATATCATTGATCTAAGATTATCACTGTAAAAAAAAGGCCTAAAGAAAACAGGCCAAACGAAGATTGAAATATAATCAAACTTTAATGTTTAAAATGATCTGATCAGTTTTATTATAATTTCTAAGATCTGGCTACGACATATAGGACATCATGATGGGGTGTGTCCAAAACAAGGACAAGAGATGAGATTGAATCATGTTTTCGGGACTGGGGTATGTTACAGCATGCTGACTGCTCCTACCTTAGAAGTAGCCAGGGTGATGTACAGACTCATGATAGTAGGCATTAAGTGCAAGGCTATTTGAAATTTGTTATAAGTAATACTTATAACTTTACTTGTATTCTAAAGTTGATTTACAATGATAACGGTAGCATAATCTGTCAAGACTAAACCCTCTTTAAATGAATAAAAGGAGTATTGTGTTGTGGAGGTCTGATAGACAGTTGCTCCATGTAAAACATGAGTATTCAGTCGCATCCAATTAGACTGAATGCTGACCATAAGCTAGTTGGGAAACAGGAAGATGATGGAAAAAAAGAGGATTTATTAAACTATTTTAATTGACCATGTCTAAAAACCTTAAAAATATAATTAAGTCACAAATGTATGAACAAATGTATTTTATGGTGACCACTGAAATACTTGTTAAATATTATATGACACCTGTGTACTTAAAACTACATAATAATGACCTCTACACAACATACTATTTGAAAACACTTATTACTTCTTTTCTTTTTCATGTTGATGTTCTCAAAGTATATTTTTTCTGACCAATATTTGGCAACTGGTACAGCTTTATTATTGGTCTCGTATAGATCCTGAAAAGTCCAGGTGCTTGTGCAGGATAGGCAGCATAGCAGGTGACGCATGTCCTGTGCAGCGGCATCCATTGTGCTAGAGATGGGTCAAGGAAGCCCCATTTGGCCAAATTGATTTTACAGCGGCCGACTTATTACTAATATACAACTAGGTTCTGTCATATAAAACCACTTCCAACAACACCAATTTATACCATAATTTACACTAATAAATTTTATTTTATTTATTTACTAGCATGTGCATCGTTTCATTCGTGAGAAAGTAGGAAATTTCCCATGGGAACATACCATAGGATAAAAAGTATTGTATGTGTCATTTCAGAATGGTCTATACATGTAATTTCATACAATTTCTTTCAGCCATTTAAGAGTGATGGAGTTACAAATATATACTCACAAACATCATGTAACATATTATGAACTTTCGCTTATTAGTGTGATAAATACACGCAGGGACTAAGTCATAGTCCCTGTGGAATGAACATTGTATGCTACTTTCTAATAGTGTAAATCTCAATCAGTGAAAAGAAAGAAAGACAAGAAAACTTGCTTTTTTTTAATGATAAGGCAAATAAATAATTTTAATAAGTTTCTGCCTGACTTTTGAAATATCAAGAAGTCAGTCAGAAACATGAAGCTAATTGCACATCATATCCAGATTTATAATCAAGATTAGTAGCACCAGGAATTACCTCTTACAAATACACAAATTATCACTTTATAAGTTCATAATAAAGTTTGGCATGAATAGGAAAAGGTCATTCATTATTTTAATTTAGTTTGAAATATGGATTTCTATTTTTGGAGCTATCTTATAATTTAGATTATCCACATAGAAGTTTTATAATAATATGTAATACATAAGTATTCACTTTTATATAATGCGAAGACAAGGTTACACATAATTTATTGATGTATGTTTAAATGTTAAAAATGTTCACTTGAACTGTGTTGTCTCTAAAAACAAAAAAATCATAGTATTATAACATATATACCTATTCAGTTTTTTTTTGTCCTATGTATGTTTTGCCATGTTTAACCACGGGCCCAGGGCTCTCGTGGTGGACTACAGCCCATTCCATCTCCTAGAGAGGAGGCCTGAGCCCCAGCCGTGGGAACATTAAAAAGATGATGACAATTTGTCTGCAAGTAGTTGACTATAAGCTAGGTGGATGGTTGATTGGTTGACAATTGGGGTTTATACTCTTTAGTCCCTTCTTATGTTAAGTTAATCAAGATTGTACTGTTTTCTAATTTTTTTGTTAGGTGTTTTGAGCCATTATGCAAGTGGATCGGTGTGACGTCTTAGTAGCTCCTGCTATATGCTTTCCCTGCACCTTATCTCTTCTTCCACAGCGTGGACCTCCAAGTACTGGTCAGCATTGAATCTACTGATCTACCTAATGAAGTTCTAAATATTTTTTTAAGTTAAAACTTGTATCTTCTGTACATTTTTTCTTCTCTTATTGAGTGATTAATGTAAATGTTTTGATCCTAATCTCTGTTCATTTGGTAGAAGTCCATAGTGTTGAGTTGGTGACCACTTACCACTGGGTGGTCTCCTTGCTTGTTCACTATTCTATGTAATTTTAATTACAACAGTCAGGGTTTGTACATTGGTCATATTATTATGTTTTACCTGTACCATTCCAATACCTACTGGGCAAAGGTTCAAAGGCCTCTCTTTATTCCTTCCATTGTATCTTACTTTTAGCAACTTCTTGGTAATACCAAAGACATCTAAGTCATCCTACCAAACCAGAAAACATACTTTAAAAACAAAAAAAAATAAGTTACCTAAGTCATGAAAGATTTCTTACCAAGTCAGAGGGACAATCAACAGTGTGGTTCTAGTCAGCAAGAGCCTGATACTGCCCAGGCTAGCTCGCCCGTGATCCAGCCTGGGCATCCATGAAGAATCTACAATCCCGCCAAAAAAAAAAAACCAGATACCTTACTGCCTGCGATACAGATATTAGTACTTAATAAAAAAAAAAATGAATAAATGTTGTTGCTTTATATTTTCCTCAGGCACACAAATCTAAAGGGCAAAAACATAAAAAGCTTGTATTATGTATTAGTTCATTGGCCTTTTAATAAAGTATTTATGGACTTCAAATTTGTGTGATGTTATTATTTTGAAGTTTTTATCTCACATATCAAGAGTGAGGACAATTTAATTATAGTCCATTCAAGTGTTGGTGCATTCACCTTTGATTATAAGTGGGATTATATATTTTAAATTGAAATACTGGGCCTGCATGGTATATTACATACCTATAGCCCATTCTCTCTCCTAGAAGCGAGGTCTGACTTCTAAGTCCCAACAGTAGTATATATCAGCCGAACATACAACCTCCTCCTTTTCGAAGTCGGTTAAAAATATAGCCTACGTCACTCTTTAGGAGGCCCTCGCCCAGCAGTGGGACATAAATGGGCTAACTAACTAATGTCACTCAGGAATAAAGCAGCTTTCTATTGGTGAAAAATTTTAGCAATTGGACCATTACCTTCAGAGATTACCTCTGTCAAACAAAACTAACAAAAAAACAAACTTTACTTTTTTTTAATATTAATGTAAATTAGGACAATATCCAGGCACTCTTGAACTTTCAAGAAATGGTAGGTTTGGGCAGATATTATTTTTTAATAGTATAATTTTTTTTTATTTAGCCCTTACTGTTGTCCAAAGGCCTTTCCCAAGTATAATTCATTATAGCTAACTCAAATTTCTCTCATCTTCCAGATTGGCAGCATGGCGGAAATAGTGTACCCGCAAGGCTGCCGTCCAATCACCGATGACCTCGGTCCAGATGAGCTTGTGAGGAGACTCAAGGTATGTTGTTACTAAACATTGATGCTTTACAAGAAGCAGGAAGGGGACTTGAGGACAAGGTGACATTTGGTTACAATTACCGTCACGGATCTTGAGCGCTGGCTTTAAGATGCGCAGAAGTCAAATATTCGGTCTCTTTAGTGGTGCGAAGTGAGACGCGCGGGTGGAGAGTGTCAGTGATTGGCTCGCCGCGCCATCGTTTCATAGACGTCACTCCTGATTCGTTTTCGATAACGTTTAATTTAATAAATAATAGTTATAAAAAAAATAAAAATCCCTCATAGATTATATTACTTAACCGTTGGGGCTGAAAGGTTCTGGAGTGGTTTGTCGGAAGGCCTCCTACATGGTGGACCGATGACCTGGTGTAGGTTGCGGGAATCCGTTGAATGCGAGACGTACAGGATCGTGCATTGTGGCGACACTTGGGGGAGGCCTATGTCCAACAGTGGACGCCAATCGGCTGTAATGATGATGATGATTATTACTTTGTGTCACTGAGACTCTTGAACTGATTTTATACATCATCTTACCCATTCAGTGCCGATGTGCGCTCGGATGCGTATAGGTCATTGATGTATTTAATTTTATATTATTGGTTTTTTAATACGCCAGTGGTATAGGTAAACTATTTCCATGGCAACTTCACTGCGGCGCCTCCCCGCTTGTGAACTATTGTACTACTATACTATTTATTTATTTATTTATATATCCTTTATTGTACACCAAGATAATAAATTACAGATTTGAGCCTTATATTTAAAATATACAATTGGCGGCCTACTACTGTTATGAATGCCCCTTACTATTCCATACTGGGCTTCTGGCCGTCAGGTAACCGTCCTGACCAAGTCTTCAGAGGCGCGTAGTGTTTCACGCGCGCCTCAAGATGTCAGCAAACCTTAGAGCCAAACTACACGATGCGGTGCGGCGCCGCACCGCAAATATTTCGAGGATTCGGCCGGCGGGCACACGAGTGACGCCACCCCGCTCGTACGGCCCGCCGATTGTAGAATTATTTGCAGTGCGGCGCCGCATCGCATCGTGTGTTTGGCTCTTAGAGACCCAGCAGGGTCGAAGCCTATTACGGCCATAAAGTCGCTTCTAAAAGGAATACCCGTCCCTGGAATGCAACGTTTCCTTTAGTCAGTAAACGTTAGACGCCCTCCCGCTCTGCCCAAGGGCAGGAGATGTCATTGAATGACTTCCCACCAACTTTTCCACATAGTTTCCCTGGTATAGAGCTTTTCCCGTACGTTTACCTGTGTTCAGTAGGTCATTTGATTCTGCTGAAAATAGTAAATTATGCAGTGCTTATGATGAAACTGGTGTACTTATATCGCCAACCCACATAACAGTTCTTTTTTTAGGGTTCCGTACCTCAAAAGGAAAAACCGGAACCCTTATAGGATCACTTTGTTGTCCGTCCGTCTGTCTGTCTGTCTGTCTGTCAAGACCCTTTATCTCAAGAATGCGTGGAATACCTCGAGTTGAAATTAACCATATACTCAGGTCTGTGGTTCCTTCAAGCTGTGAAAAAAACAAACTTCTAAGTTAACGGATAAAAAAGATACAGCCGTTTATGTCGCAAAAAGCATATATTTTGATACTCTCAAAGATCGAAATTCATAGGGTACTTCCACTTGCCCTAGAATCCTTAAATTTGCACAAAGCAACGGTCTTGTAGCACAAATATAGGAAAAATCTGAAAACCGGAAATTTGTAGCAATCTACGTCAAAAAAAAAAAATTGTAATTCGGAATAATCTTCGAGACTCCATTCGGGAATTGTAGTTTGCACGGAACCCTCAGTGCGCTAGTCCGACTCGCACATTGCCCAGTTTTGTTAAGTGGGGTAAACAACATTTTTCGCTCTAGAGTGGAGCGAGAGGGCGTGTCAAACTTTTAATGATTAAAATCACACCTATGTCCCTTCTTTGCGTTGCGTGCCAGAACCCCGGGGTTCCCTTTCGGACTGTCCATGGTCCCAGTAGTCTTTGACCGTACTGATCCACTACGATTTTGCTGACATCTCTTTGAGGCGCACGTGTGACACTACGCGCCTCCGACAACTCGAGCTCGGTCCTGATGGTGACCGGACAGCCGGACGGCGAGCTGACCATTGCTCGTCGTCCGCACATGTGAAGCTTCAAGTCCAAGGAGTCTGTGACGCCTCCCTCTCTAGAGCTGTTCACGCTCTTCCGTCATTGGATGATTGAAGCCTATTTTTTTTAAGGTACCTTAAAAAAAAAATAGGCCTCATATGATAAATCTAAAACACACACACACTTGTAAAATCTATTCCCTAGCGTTATTTTGTTGTATGGAGCTCTTATAACTCCTGTCAGTGCACTTATTCGCCTCATAAATCTTCCAAACAAAGTTAAAACCCTGTCAAAACAAAAAAACTTGACATTTGATAAAAACTTATCAGTCATTGCCTTTTGTGCAAAATGGGGACAATGGAATTATTAGACTTTTAGCTGTAACAATCTTATTGAACGTTTTATTTTGTTTATTGCAATACTTAAATATCAGATCAACTGTATTCGGTAGGTAGCCATACAGCGAGGGCTCATTGAGGTGCGAGGAAACTCCGCCTCTTCTTCGCGAAGGTTTTTTTACAAGCTTTTATTTCGTTTCACTTGTCCGTAATTTGTCTGTCATCAAATCTTGCAAATTAAATTGGACCCACTTCCCGTTTATCGATTGAGCAGGAATTTTGCATGCATCTGTAAATCAGATGACAATGCAAAATCATTATGACATGGAGCTGATCTGATGATGCAACTGGAAGGTGGCTATAGCAACTTGGAAGTTAAACGACACAACCCCATCGAGTTTGGGCTCGTGTGATTCATCAGATCAGCTCCGCTCCATTTCATAATAATTTTGCAATGTCATCTGATTTACACATGCATGAAATATTTCAGCTCAATCCTTAGCTGGGAAGTGGATCAAATTTAATTTGGAAGATTTGATTACATTAAATAAACGCTTGTAATAAAAAATCTTCTACGCATTGATATTTAGTAAAATTTTCCCCGACGTAAAAAGGTTTACAATGAGGGGTCGTACTAGGGAATGCAAAAACCGCCAAAATTACAAACCGGTTTTTTTTTCGGGTTTTCTAAAAAAAAAACCGGTTAACCGGGTAACCGGTTTTAAAATTAGTTAATTTTGAAATTTATTTTTAAGTGAAAAATTTAACTTTTTTTGCTTGTGAAATTCTAAATAATTATTTTTAATAATTATTTTGAAACTTATCTATTGAAAAAATATACTGTATACTTAATATGGCCATGAATTCTGTCAAAGATAAAAAAAAATAACTTCATAAAAACGAATGTCTCAGAATGATGTTATATATAGAGAATCTAAGCCAGAAGTTAATTTAACTCTACTCAAAATATCCACCGTTACCCTTAACACAAGTTTTTAGGCGTTCAGACCACGCGTCATCGGTTTACGCACGGTGATCATTGGAAAGTTGTCCACCGCTGATTGTAAAGATTTTTTAATTATTGTTAGGTGAAGGCCATGCCCTCTAATATAGTAGATCTCAATTTGTAGTTCAGGGGTTGAGGTATGGGCTAGTCAAAGGTCAATCATCAGCCTTAATGAAGTCCGAAACACTCGTTGTAAGCATCCTGAAAAAACCTAGTATGTTATCAAAAAGAGAGAGGCTTTAAGAGGCTTTGCTATGGCGTTTAGGATAGTATCTTGATACTCTTTAGCTGAAGTTAAAGTAGCCCATTTTCACGAAAATGAACCATTACTGATGCCGCATGATGATCATTCAGGACTCTGATAACTGTTGAGAGTGTTCTTTGGAGTTACAAGCTTACACCCAATTGTTTTGCTTGTTGTAATTTTCCTTGATTGTGATAATTTTCCCACCATAAAAAGGATATTCTTGCTAGAATATCCTTTTTATGGTAGGAAAAATCATCCAATGACAACACCCGCTCTTGGGCGGAGCAGGAGACGGTGTCAGAATCTTACTGACTAAATGCCCACCCTGTTCCTTCTAGATTTTCCTTCTTCATTCCGGGGCTCGAGTTCCTTTTCGGATAACCCTGGCCCCAGTAGGCTTCGACCCGGCAGGGCCCCTGCTTTTGCTGACAACTCCTTGAGGCGCGCGGGAACAGTGAGCGCCGTTGACGACTTGGGCTCGGTCCGGACAGTTACCGGATGGCCGGACAGCGAACTACACATTGCTCACTGTCTGCAAGCCCGCGCCTACGGTGGCCGGAAATCGGGATTGGAATCCCGGCGGCGGCTGCGAGAGCGCCGTTGCTTGATGCGGTCAGCCTCCTCTTTTGCGAGCATTACTGCTTCGTAGAAGTCGGCGAACGCCTGCCACTCATCCTCGCTCCGGACCATGGTCTGAACCAAGGCCCGGCGCGAGAGGTCTCCGCCGCCGATTGCCCCCACGAGGGCACGGCGGTGCTCCGCCCAAAGCAAGAATATCCCTGAGTTTTTCATCAGTGTAACGAACAAACAAAGATTTTGATCTTTTCACTCTCTTCTTTAAATGCGACTTGTTTAAGGAAATGATATTATGATGAGTAACAACGGTGGGTATTCTATCTGTGCATAAGAATTTCTGTGTCCTTACGAGATTTTAATTGTGGCCCTTCATTGCCTGTTCTCACAACACGTGGCCGGCCTGAATTTTTAATGTTCGTAAACAGAAAAACTGTACAGTTGGTTTCGCTATCACTATGGCACGTATATATAAACAAACCTACGATTGATATCAAGCCTTAACAGAGTTTTAAAACAATATTTAATAAAAAAATCGTGTCATTTGAATGTAATAAAAAAAAACCGAAAAACCGGTTAAATGAAAAAATAAACCGGTTTTTTTAATCATTAAAAATATGCCGAAAAACCGGTTTTTCGGTTTTCGAGTTAACCGGTTTGCATTCCCTAGGTCGTACCCTCAGACAGGA
Source organism: Mythimna albipuncta (assembly GCA_929112965.1). NCBI lineage: Eukaryota > Metazoa > Arthropoda > Insecta > Lepidoptera > Noctuidae > Mythimna > Mythimna albipuncta. The sequence goes on from OV815981.1 coordinate 11,925,279, forward strand.
ATTTCATTGCGTCCCTCGAAAGCAGTTAAGACGGAAATGTGATTAAAAAGCTCAATCTCTTTCAACCCTAGTTTATCGGCGATATATCGTCATGTCAAATGTCACTAACTTTTGAATCGTATCAATTGTCATTTGCACTTACTTCATTCAGTTTTTGTGGGATCTAGAACATACATACATAATCAGCTTTTTATGGTTCGCATAGCTCAGAACTCCTCTCTAGGAGATGGAATTTGACATAATCCATCACGCGGGCCCAGTACAGGGAATGTCACATGTCTTCGAATTTTCGGTTCTAAGACACGGTTCTCTCACGATGTTTTCCTTTACCGTTATGAGAGCAGTGGTGATGAAATAAATTGCACAAAGTAATGCGCCTGACTGGGTTTGAACTCACGACCTACAATTCGTAAGTCGGGGTTGTTACTACTGGGCCAACACTGCTCTTCTATTTTTCGCTCTTATCTTGAACAGATTCTAGTTATACCTTTTAAAAGGCAACCTTGGTTCTCTTGAAAATATCTTCATTCCTGATGTGATCTTGCAAGAAACTTCGAACATAGATAGCCATTCCCATTGCTGACCAAGGCCTTCTGATTCCCATTGTGAGCGACCATGTTTCAGAGTCATGTGTGTTAGATAATACTACATTTGTTTGAATGTTAAAATATTGTTGCTAGACCCTAAATCCCTGTTCCCTAACTTTTTAAAAGACAGTTTTTTTATTATTAAAATCCTCCAATGACTTTTCTTTTCCCGCTCTGGGTGTAGGGCGTGTCAGTCTTTTACTGAGTAAAACCACACCTGTGCCCTTCAGTTGCCATTTGCGTTCTGAGATCACGGGTTTCTTTTTCAGAAATTCTGAAATATTTTTTTCAAGCATATTTTTTTCATAATCTACTAGCTTTAAATAATTCATAATTATGATAACTGGATTAATAAATCCGTGATGTACGTATGATGGATAAGAGTGACACGGTTTTGCCCGCGTCAAAAATAGCATAAAAAATCAAGTTTATCACGAATATTCCCGAGATAAAGAGAGGGAAATCCACGTGAGATAACGGGTCATCAGTTCATCACACTTCACACTAATTTAATGTTATAAAGGCGTTTGTGTCTCATTTATGTTTGTTACACCTTCACACTCAAACGGCTGAATGGATTTGGATTAAATTTTGTACACGGGTAGACCATGTCTTGGAATAGCACATAGGATATCTACTTTTTATCCCGGAAAGAAAATGATCTCAAGGAAAATATTCCAGTTAGTACATCATATTCATAAGTGATAAATGATAGTTTAAAAAAAATCATTTAAAATGGGGGACACCATTGTCCAAATTGCAATATGTCGCTTATTAATATAAAATTATATACTTACTGGTCTCGGGTTTTTTTTTTTTTTTATGGGAAAATTCATCTTATGACACCCCCGCTCTTGGGTGGAGCGGGAGATAGTGTCAGACTCTTACTGACTAAAAAACCCATCCCGTTCCTTCAAGCCTTCATACCGGGGCTCGAGCGCCCTTTCGGATAACCCTGGCCCCAGTAGGCTTCGACCCGGCTGGGCCCCTGCTGTTGCTGACAACTCCTTGAGGCGCGCGGGAACAGCGCGCGCCGTCGACGACTTGGGCTTGGTCCGGACTGTTACCGGACGGCCGGACAGCGACCTACCCATTGCTCACTGTCCGCAAGCCCGCGCCTACGGTGGCTGGAAATCGGGATCGGAATCCTGGCGGCGGCGGCGAGAGCGCCGTTGCCTGATGTGGTCGGCCTCCTCCTTAGCGAGCATTACTGCTTTGCAGAAGTCGGCGACCGCCTGCCACTCCTCCTCGCACCGGACCATGGCCTCGACCAAGGCCCGGCGCGAGAGGTCTCTGCCGCCGATCACCCCCACGAGGGCACGGCGATGCTCCGTTCAAGCAGGGCACACCGCGATTGTGTGCTCCACCGTGTCCTCCTAGCGTTCCGCACAGTGGCGGCACCCGGGCGTCACTTCCGCTTTGATTCGGAACAGGAACCTCCCGAACTTGCCATTTCCGGTGAGGACCTGTGTCATGCGGAAGGTAAGGACGCCGTGAGGTCTTTCCAGCCACGCCTCAAAGAGGGGACTTATCGCCATAATTGTGGCGTGCCCATGACGGGGTTGCGATAGTCGCTGACGCCATTCCATGATTCCACCATGAGATCCCGCCGAAGCTCTGTCCGCCATACCGCGACCTATCGCGGCAGAGGACGGGATCAGAACGCTCAACGCTGCGATACGCGGTATGCGGTTTCGGACATGTCATGGCCAGATTTTAGAATTGATCACATATGGCCAACGACACAAACAATCGTTTAAAAGTTAATATTTGATGACATTTCAATCCTCGTTTGGCCATATAATTGATGTAGGATTTCTACGAAAGTAAATGGTCTAAAAAAGGCCAAACGAGGATTGAAATATCATCAAACCGTAACGTTTAAAACGATCTGGACAGGTTTATTTGGCCATATCATGAAGTAATCAATTTCTTTCTCAAATTGATCACCTGACTTACAAACATTAGAAATATAATAATAGAAATAAGTAGTATGTATTGGGCACCGCATACCGCAGTGTTGTGCGTTGCGATACGACTCAAAGGACATTAACCCAAAATGTCTCACACGTTAATTAATACTTCTGGTATCGTTATTGAGTATTAATCTGTAATTATTACTTATTAAAAGCTCTTCCTCCTACGCCAAGCGCTTTCATTAATGATATATTTAATATACATGGCTATAGTACCTACCTAGCAAGAAATAAAATGTTTTCAACCTTCGTCGCTAGGCATCTAACACCTAATTCAGTGAGTTTCATAACTATATCGTTAGTATTGTAGGATTATAAGAATAACCAGCCTTTTAATGCTCTCACAGCTGGGACTCGGGCCTCCTCTGTATGAGAGGGAATAGGCCGTAATACACCACGCGAGTTTACGGGTTGGTGGATGTCACATATCTTCGAATTTTTAGTTCTCGGACATCCGGTTTCCTCACGATGTTTTCCTTCACCGTTTTGAGAGCAGCGGTGATGAAACAAATTACACAAACTAATGCGCCTGGCTGGGTTTGAACGTGGGTTCAATGAGTATGAGTTGTCGTAGAAAATAAAATTTGAAAGTCGGGGTAATTAGGTACCACTGGGCCACCACTGCTCTCTAGTAGTACTATAGTATTTATGTTTTATCGTGTGTCCAGAAGTGACGATTGCACCGCTCGCGAGCCGCTTGCAAACTGCACGCGTGCATTTTATGATCGTACGAAGCCCCTGCGCCGCCCGCGTTCAGTTCGCAAGCGGCTAAAAACGCGGTGAAAATGTGTCATCTTTTTCGCAAAGCTGTGCGAGGAGCTTGCACCTTGCAGGATACAGTAGGTACACGGTCTTCGCTCGTATCCTTCGAAATACAAGATTTTGATTTTTTGTATAAACAGACCTAGCGTCTCTCTTGTGCATCAGGACTGCGCTCAGCTAAGCTAGGATTAGGAAGTGATCCCTTTGGTAGATATATCCTTCGTGTATCGCCTAACTACATTCCACATGACGTATTTAGGCGATGCGTGAACGAAAATTCTGATGGGAGAGAGTACCCTGAAACTACATTAGACCGACGCATACGTGTAAGACACCTGATTAGTACGTAGAACGACGTCGCGTGGCGTAGAACTAGTGTAGCTCTACAAGTCTAGTTTCCGTATAAAATGTATGGAGACCGACGCACTCAGATCGGCGTGTGTGGCACACGTGTGAGCAATGTAGTCCTACCTTTTATAGTTGGGATAACTGTAAAACTCTTAACCTCGGATTTTGTGCGGCTATAATTTGTTTGTTTTAACCCAACTTCCCCAAAATGTTCGTAGTACGTCATTTATGATTTGGAAACTTCAATGACTGATTTTGCCAGCAATCTATTTCCTGGTAACTTATCTGCTTTGGTGTAAAATTCTGAAGCTTGTAATTTCATCCAAATTCAGTAATCTTAAAAATGTGAAACAGGCTCTAACATAAGGAATTAATTGCAAGTCTGTTAAATTAAAAAATAATTGCAATTTACCTTCGTTGTGGCGACATTTGAGGGAGGCCTATGTCCAGCACGTCCACTACAGAACATAGGCCGTCTTTCGGCTGAAATGATGATGATTATGATGACCTACGTTAGTTATACGAAACAGACTTTGTAATCAAACTTTAACAAATATTACAAAGGCGAAAGTTTGTGTGTTCGTATGTTTGTTAGGTACTTCATTACGCTCAAACGGCTCAACGTATTTCGATGAAACTTGGTAAACATGTAGACCAGACCCTAAAATAAGAACTGCCTAGGATATTTTCTATCCCCGGAAGTACGTTCCTTTGGGAAAAGAGTAACCATAGTTTCTTGCAAGAACGGCATCCTCCATAGGAAACGACCAATTTGGAACCGTGCTCTAGCTTCTGACGTTTTATAAGTGCCCATGTAGGCCTATGTGAAATATTTTGATTTGATATTTTTCTACTATCACGCGGGCGATGCCTCTGGCAGCAGCTATTAAATAATAAGGTAGGTAACCTTTCATTTCGATTTCCATGTCTAGTTAGATTTCCGTGTCCTGTCATCAGGTCACGCTTTCCCCGGCCACCTGCGCGGAGCCCAGGACCCAGATAAACATGACCTATAAATATGGCCTACTTGTAGGCAAAGATATCGAGCGGAAAATCCCTAGACTAAAATAGCCTTCCCTGTTTATGAATTTGTTTATTAACATAGCGTATCGAAGAATATTTTTTCCGGAGATAGAGGACAATTCAAACTACACAACAACAATACAACACAAAGGACAATTAATTTATTATTAATTAGGGTAGGACAATTTCAAAAGGGGTTCAATTTTGACCGTTACACCGTTTTCACCGGCATGTTCTAGAACCAAAAATTCGAAGACATGTGACATCCACCAACCCTCACTGGGCCGCGTAGTGGATAATGGCCCATTCCCTGTCTTAGAGAGGACGCTTGAGTCCCAACAGTGGGGACACTATTAATTTTTTTCCGAATTGCATTTTTTTTTTGTGACTTACTTTACAACAAATTTACTGTTTTCAGATATTTTCCTATACCTGTGCTATAAGACCTTGCTTTGTACCAAATTTCAGGATTCTGGGTCAACGGGAAGTACCCTATGAATTTCGATCTTTGATAGTATCAAAATATACGTTTTTTGCGACATAAATTGCCGTATCTTTTTAATTCATTAAAACTTAGCAGTATGATTTTTTTCACAGCTTAAAGGGACCGCAGACCTGAGTATATATATATGGTTTTAATTTCAACTCGATACCTCCACGCATTCTCAAGATAAAGGGTCTTGACAGACAGACAGACAGACGGACGGACAACAAAGTGATCCTATAAGGGTTCCGTTTTTTTCTTTTGAGGTACGGAACCCATAAAGGATCACTTTGTTGTCCGTCTGTTAAGACGTTGGGTCTGTCTGTTAAGACTCTTTATCTCGGGAACGCGTGGAGGTATCGAGCTCAAATTATAACCATATACTCTGGTCTGCCGTCTCCTGAAACTGTGCAAAAATCAAACTGCGGTCTTCCCATCTGATTATATTTATTTATGTTTTATGTGAAACAACAGCCTTTACCGGCGGACGAATAACGGAGTCTTAGTAATAAGGTCCCGTTTTACCCTATAGGTACGGAACCCTAAAAACGAGACTTAACCATCGTTATTATGGCAATACTTTATGTGATTACGTTATTGGTTTTGCTGTGGATGTACCTACGAGACTGGCATTCGTATTGTTTTTTGTGTTTAAATTACACTTCATCAATCTTTCAAATCCTCTCGTACGATTACTCAACGCGGTTTCCTATCAAATGACATAAATCACATAATTGGAAAAAAAAAACTACATCACTGAGGTATGTATTATAATTTGGACCCGTGTAGTCGGGGCGGGTCACTAACTCACTAGTAGATATTGAAGCTAGGATTTGATTGCATTACTTTTTTTTTGTTTGTAAAGATCATCCAAATGACATCCCTGACAAGTAGATACTTTCGGTCCTTGGTGAGAACAAAGTATTTTGATACTTATCCAGACTAGACGGGAGAGTAATAGACGGTAGATTACAAAATCGTGTTTCGTTTTTAGAAAAGATAAATTAAATGCGTTTTTGTTTTAACTAATACATGATAAACTATAAGGCCCCTTGTACACAATAACTTTTTGTAGCGATGCAGTCGCGCGTTCGCTTCGATACAGTTGCGACGCATTCGCTAGCTGTTTACCCTCGCTCACATTACGATTCTCAGTCGACTCGCGGTGCAAACGCGATGCGGTCGCGCTTCTGTCGCGATGCAAACGCGATTCAGTAAAAAAAAATTAAGTTTTTTTATAGAAAATATTTCAGTTTTTCCGTTGTCAGTCCTCCCGTTCCCGATGTCGTCGATCACGGTTGCGCGTTTGCATCGTTACAGTCGCGATCGCGATGCTGTAGAGCTTCACATATGCGATTAACGCTCGTTAGTACTGAACTAGTGATGCTGTAGCGCGTTTACTAAACTATCGACAGCTTCGCTACGAAAAGTCGCCGTGGGCGAGGGGCCTATGTGCTCAAACACATAAACAGAAACATAACATAACGACGACGCAACGTGCCATGGAACAGCAACAAGCAACGTAAATAATCACGTCACGACAATACAACTTGCCACGTTTAATGACGTCGTATTGAAGGTGACGCATTTGTAGAATTGACGCAGTTAATTTCGAGAAATGGACCACACTAGACGTGTTTCCTTCCGCTAATATTAAGAAGACAGTTAAAGAAGAAATACTTAAGAAGAAAATATTGGATCTGTCCATATCTTTCCGTAACGTGGCACGCTGCGTTATCGTAACATGATTATTTACGTTACGACGACGCAACGTGCCACGTCACGGTTTGTCGTCGTGACGTGGTTATTTACGTTACAACGACGCAACTTGCCACGTCACGGTTCGTCGTCGTAACGTGCCACGTCACGGTTAGTCGTCGTAACGTGTTTTATGTGTCTGAGCCCTAAGGGTTAAGCAAACGCCTATCCAATTCACTTGCCAGACATCTTCTCTTCAGTGTTGCCCCATCCCACCCGTCACCCCGGTCCTCCGAGCACGTTGCTACATAAATCGTTTGTAAGCTCTCTTCCGATCCCTATAGTGTAGTAGATTTGTTATCTAGAATTTATTTCACCATGCAGGTTTTGCAATGTTTTCCTTTCCTTTACTGCGAAGCGGGAAGATTCTAGACGCAGTACATAAACATTTTGTATAACGATCAGAGGTCGGAATTAAGTAGAGTTATCCATCTACTTTTAATATTCTTTTTTTACACATTTAGGTAATTTTAGTTGTTTGAAATTTTATACGTTTTTGCACTATCTGGACAATGTGTATAATTTAAATAATTATTGCCAAATATAATTTATCTTAAATAATTGTGATAATTCCTAAAGTAAAAATTTGATGATCCAATAATTGTAAATGACTACTTATTGCATGAATTAAAAGATTTTTTTATTTTTATTTATTTATCCATGTACTTGCATCGAAATATTGATAATTATTAATATGGATTGACTGCTAACTAATGAAAAATCCCGTGTGGCCAACAATCTATACATATAAATAAAATTGGAGTGTCTGTTTGTAATATTGAAATAACTGCTTTTTACTACATGCATATGAATATATATACGGTACATACATCAAAATAACATTTTTTACAATTTTTGGCTGTCTGTCTGTTTGTCTGGGCTAATCTCTGAAATGGCTGGATCGATTTTGGCAGGACTTTTTTTTGGCAGGTAACTGATGTAATGAGGAGTAACATAGGCTACTTTTATTTTAGAAAAAAATAAATTCAAAATCCTGTAGTCCACGCGAACGAAGTCTCGGGCATAGCTAGTAATACATATAAACAATAATAAAAACCTCAGAGACAAAACAAAGATAATATAATTTACATACAAGTTATTAGTATATTTATTGAAAAAGATCTATCTACGTCAACTGAGGTGAGGTTAACAAAATACTACGAGTAAAATACACTTCCTCCTCCTCTTCAATAATGCAGGAAGATATATTTTCTGCTTTATTTCTGATAATTTCATAAAAAAATCTGCTCTTTAAAACTAATCTCGGGATTTGAGGCATATCCACTTTATTTTTTCGCTGTATGAAATCTGTATAAGTACTTAAATAACTCTACATATTTGGTAATGATAAGTAATGTACCTACTAAATAATGGTCCTTGCAGATAAGAGCAAGGCGACAATGCGACAACGCGATGCGATGGCGTATATTCATAAATAATATTATTCCACAACTATCACACAACACTATCTAGTTTGTGCAATATAGTTTCACTTTTTTTTTCACCGTCCGTTTTGTCAATTTAAAATTGCCTGTAAATAGTCTATTTGAAATAAACTTTTCTGTTTTCTGAGTCCTAAACTAAGCAGAGCTTGTGTTGTGAGTACTAGACAACTGATAAACATGTAATACATAAAAATATATTTCTAAATACATACATATTTTAGATAAATTACACCTAGACACAGAACAATTGATCCTGCTCATCACTCAAATATTCAAACCTACGACCTTCGGCATAGCAGTCAGAGCCACTAACCACTATAAACCAACAGGCCAGTCAAAAACTATTTAATTCATTAAACCCCAAGCGAACGACAATGAGAGAACCCGGTACGCTCTCTCATTGTCCTTATATTGTGTCTGTACGGTATTCTATGAAAAGTTATAGTAAATTCTATGAAAACGCATTGTCGCATGGCTATCACGCTGTCGTGTCGCCTTGTCTGAGGCAGCCTTAAGACAGACAGTTCTAACAATTCATTGTTTAAGATTCGTCAAATAATACACATCGACACATGACTTTGAAACTGTCGGCTCACCGACTACTAAACTAAGTTTGTGGAGATAGTTCCAAACTTTGAGCTCCTAAGTCTTACCAGACTACGAAGCTACGATTGTAGAGAGAAAAGTATATTCTACGTATCTCGGGCTTAGTATACGGAGCAGTGCCGTAGCTAGCCGCAAAGGGCCCCTCTATCAAAAATGATTTAGGGTATATTTAGCTCTTTTTTTTACAAAATAGGGTTTACTTACCAGCACAGATACAGTGAGTCGGACTTGCGAGAGGGCAGGACGTTTCAAAGATACAAAGCATTTTATTTCAATTAAACTATTTACAGGCACTTTTGTAACTTCAAGATGTCAGTCAGCCAGAAAAAATTATGCTAATTGCACATTCTAAAGCGCAGATCTATATGGAGAGGAATGTGCAAGAAACTTCATGGACACTCTTTTCAATCATATCGTGCATTACAAATATCTGGCCAGTGGATAAAAAGTTGCGAATTTTTGGGCCTCTATAGCTCGAGGCCCCCGTATCATCGATACGAGGATAATTACGCTCCTGATACGGAGTAACTTTGAGACTCAACTTCTAGCTTAGACAGAAAACTGTGTCCAAAACCGGTCTTAGTATTCGGGAGTTGTTTATACTGTACATGGTTCCATGTGGATATTGTTTTTATGACGTTTGCAACGGTCTCGCAGATAAACAATAAACGTTGATGCCACATGTGCCTTTGAGCTAATTTGTTTTCTGCTTAATGGTATGCAAAGATATTATCTGTGACCTTTATTTTTGTCCCGAAACATTGCTCTCGTTTGGTCCATTTTTGCTGTTTTTTCCGTGCCTCAAAAGGAAAAAACGGAACCCATAAAGGATCACTTGGTTGGGTAACTGTCTGTCTGTTAAGACTCTTTATATCGGGAACGCGTGGAGGTATCGAGTTGAAATTAAAATCATATACTCCGGTCTGCGGTCTGTTGAAACTGTACAAGCTGTGTGTAAAAATCAAACTTCTAAGTAAGCGAAAAAATAAAGATAAAACGAAAAATTTACTTGACCCAGAAATTTGGCATAAAGCAAGGGCTCATAGCACAGATGTAAAAATAATCTGACAACAGTAATTTTGTTGTTACGTCTCACTTGCCCAGTTTTTTTTTTTACATAAACGCCCAAAGGTGTTACTTGGATGTGCTATGCGATTATTCGAAAGAGTTACCGTGGCCCTGCAAAGGGCAAATAAAGGGATTTAGCGTACATCTAGGGACTGGAACGATTTGCCTGCTGCGGTCTTCCCGTCTGATTATAATTTAGCTGTCTTTAAGCAAGAATGAAATAGGCTCTTAATAAACAAGTGCGCTTCAACATCAACGATTTCATCACTGCTTACCATCAGGTGGGATCGCAGTCAAGCACTAGTTTATATCAATTAAAAAAACCGGCCAAGTGCGAGTCGGACTCGCCCATGAAGGGTTCCGTAGCAGCAAGTAACATAATATTAAAGTTCTTGTAATGTGTTGCAACTTTGATCGATGTTTTAAAAATAGTGTATTTTTAGGGTTCCGTAGCCAAATGGCAAAAAACGGAACCCTTATAGATTCGTCATGTCTGTCTGTCTGTCTGTCTGTCTGTCTGTCTGTCTGTCCGTCCGTATGTCACAGCCACTTTTTTCCGAAACTATAAGAGCTATACTGTTAAACCTTTGTAAGTACCTAGATGTATTCTGTGAACCGCATTAAGATTTTCACACAAAAATAGAAAAAAAGCAATAAATTTTGGGGGTCCCCATACATAGAACTGAAACTCAAATTTTTTTTTTTCATCAAACCCATGCGTGTGGGGTATCTATGGATAGGTCTTCAAAAATGATACTGAGGTTTCTAATATCATTTTTTTCTAAACTGAATAGTTTGCGCGAGAGATACTTCCAAAGTGGTAAAATGTGTGTCCCCCCCCCTCTAACTTCCAAGATAAGAGAATGATAAAACTAAAAAAAATATATGATGTACATTACTATAAAAACTACCAACGAAAATTGGTTTGAACGAAATCCAGTAAGTAGTTTTTTTTTAAATGCGTCATAAACCGAAAAAAATACACTATTATTAAAATATCGTTCAAAGTTACAACACATTACAAGAACTTTTATATTATGTTACTTGTTGCTACGGAACCCTTCATGGGCGAGTCCGACTCGCACTTGGCCGGTTTTTTCGATTTATGACGCATTAAAAAAAAACTACTTACTAGATTTCGTTCAAACCAATTTTCGTTGGTAGTTTTTATAGTAATGTACATCATATATTTTTTTTATTTTTATCATTCTCTTATCTTAGAAGTTAGAGGGGGGGGGGGGGACACATTTTACCACTTTGGAAGTGTCTCTCGCGCAAACTATTCAGTTTAGAAAAAAATGATATTAGAAACCTCAGTATCATTTTTGAAGACCTGTCCATAGATACCCCACACGCATGGGTTTGATGAAAAAAAAATTTTGAGTTTCAGTTCTATGTATGGGGACCCCCAAAATTTATTGCTTTTTTTCTATTTTTGTGTGTAAATCTTAATGCGGTTCACAGAATACATCTACTTACAAAGTTTCAACAGTATAACTCTTATAGTTTCGGAAAAAAGTGGCTGTGACATACGGACGGACGGACAGACAGACAGACAGACAGACATGACGAATCTATAAGGGTTCCGTTTTTTGCCATTTGGCTACGGAACCCTAAAAAAACCCTCGTTTCGAGCGAGAAGGAGTAATGGATATAATGAATATACATTCTATATTATAGCTCCATCGCTTTAACAGTTTAGTGTAGGTCGCAAAATGGATCGTTACGAGCTCATGGTAGGGGTCTGTTATTTAATTTCTTGTCTCTAAAAAGAGGTATTCGGCTTTTTTTAAATAGTACTTCGCCAGAGGACGTCGTGCTTCACCATTTGTTGTTGTTTGTTGTCTATAAACGTGAACATATCTATATACATAATTTGTTAGCCATCAGCACGCTAGCTTTCTCAAGAAGCAAGTTTTTTTTGACCCTATACAAGCTCAGTTCAGTTTAGGTTGTCAAGTAAATCGTGTTAAGAGCTTGTGTTAGGGGTCTCTGTTATTTGATTTCTCATCTCAAAAAGGGGTATTTGGTCGTATTCGGCTTCATTCGGAAACCTTCGTCTGTATAGGTTATCGCGCTTCACCATTTGTTGTAGTTTGTCGTGTAGAAACATTCGATTTCTATATAAGTTGTTTGCTTTCAGCACGCTAGCTTCGTCGGCCTGTAATAATTGGAACGGAGCAAGTCGTTTTGCTTTTGTTCGACTTTGTGCATCCTCGACAGTTTGTCGTCTCCTATATCAACTTTCACAACATCCTGTTGGCGTCCGCTTTCCGACTTGGGGACTAGTCGCATATGGTAGCATCGCTTTAAGGCCCTAGCTCCCGAACAGTGCCATAGTATAGTTGACCTTATAATGTTCCCACTGTTGAGACGCAGACCTCTTCTCTAGGACAAAAAAAAAGACGTGTGGCACTCGGTGACTGCCGCGGTAAAGCTGTTGCATAGCATTTTTTATCAACTTATGCAATTATAATTATTTATTTATTTTATTTATGGGGTATTTTTTTCCTTTGTTTTATTTCTTTGATATTAATTGAAGTTAGACTTTCACACATTGAATTGAATTTTCATTGATTTTTCACTCATTTGTTTTCTTATCGGTCACCACGCTCAAAAAACAAATGAGTGGGGGGGGGGGGGTGTTAGGTTATTTTCGTTACGGAATTTCTGGATTCGGTCTCCACGCTCAAGGCCCGCGATAGAAGCTATGCAATAGCTTAAAATCCTAATCCCGCGGAATCCGCGGGATTGCTGACTTGAACCCCGCAAGCATGCGGGATCGCTATTTTGATGCGGGATTAGATTTCCTACTCACGATGTTTTCCGCAGTGCCATAAAACAATGATTTTCTGAAACTTACTCCTCGGTGACGGCTAGGTTAATAGGTTTGAAAAAAATATACGTTAATTATAGATTCATGTACAACATTATCAACATGATTTTTTCATATGACTAATATAATAGTAAAAAAAAATCAACAACATGATTTTTTTTCGCTTGTTTTCCTTACTCCTTTCGAACGGCTTTGATCTATAATAGATTTATGTTTATACAAAGAAATTGCTGGTTAGGCAAGTGTTCTTCAGAATTTACATGGCATATGTAAATCAATCAATATTTCGCAAAGAAAACTGTTTTATAGGTCAGCGGGCACAGGCGGCAGTATATGTATGCATTTAACTCCGACCAGAAGTTTAAGAGACTAAACGCCTTAAAACTGCGTATGATGTCTGGGAAACGGTGAATCGTACTGATTTAACACGTAGCTACACGTGTGCAATCTGTTTGCTTACTTGACTAATTAAGCTACCATACAATAACGCTGTATCGGTTTACTATGAATAATAGAGTCCTCTCAGGTAACTAACATCTACTGTTAGAGTATTGTAGCGTCATATTGACCTACTTACTGGCAGGTACAACAATAATTTACTCCTGTACTTCGAAGCTTATTGATTTTACGTCGAAAGCTGATATTTGTTGATTATTCCTTAATTTGTTATTGTACACTATAACAACTTAAATCAGGTGGATAACAAAGTTCATGAACTTACATAGAGCCAGTCTGAAGCCTACTGGGGCCAGGGTTATCGGAAAGGGAACTCGAGCCCCGGTATGAAGGCTAGAAGGAACGGGGTAGGCTTTTCGTCAGTAAGAGTCTGACACTATCTTCCGCTCCGCCCAAGAGCGGGGTTTGTCATTGGATGATTTTTCCCACCATAAAGATCCTGTCTAAAAAGTCAAACAACTTGGGTAATCTAATCAAATAATCATATTCTTGAAATCTAATACAGTCAACACTGGTTGAACAATCAAGGTTGCAAAGACATGATCATTGTTTACCTATAGAATCTTTTAAAAAGTATTGTATGTAACAGATTTTTTAATTCGTTTAAAAATTTTTAGACACGACTATAGATAAGCTTAATTTAAAGTTGAAATTTCTTTCAGCAAACCGTTGAGTGATAGAGATCACAGTTGAGGATAGAATCCAGTGTACAACCATCGTATGCCATGAACGACCGTGACGTCAAAGAGAGATGCACAGAGCCTATCTCCGGGCTCGCCAAGTTACGTTGGCCGTATTTTTACATACTCTAGATAACTCCCATCCAGCGCCATGTTGATCCTGATTCCCGGAATCACTAGACGAGTATTCTTTCATTCAACATGAAATATAGAAGCTGGCAGGTTACTCTGTGCGCTCGATTCTAGGAAAACAAGAAAAATAAATTACATTTAAAATTTTGTTTGATAAAATGTACGTACTTTTATGTTTTCCTCGTATAAATTATTAATTTGTAAAATATTTATTCTGTTTTATACACTTTAATATAATAATTCTTTTTGGCACGTCCTGCTCAACTTTAATTTGATTTTATTACCAGTCGGATTACGTCATCATTACGAAGCTAGGTGGGATCGAATTTCAGTGTAATGCTCCTGTCTTTTTTTTTGTTTTAGTTAGTATCACAATACCACATTCCTTAAGCTTCTGGAGAAGTGTGGTTTAAGGATTTTTTTCTTAAAAAAAATAATTATAGACTAATTAGTTCTAATCATGTCTGCTGTTATATTGCCAAGCTTTGAATGTTATTTTATTTTATTTAGCCTATACCGTCCCATTGCCGGACAAAGGCCTCCCCCAACTTCCTCCTGGTATTTATTTCATGAGCCACTTCAAACCAGTCCTTGCAGTAGGCGTCTAGGTTGTTTCTCCACCTCTACCTTAGTCGACCTTAGGGTGTTTTTAATTTCGTGCGGCTTACATCACGCATGTGGAATTGCTCCGCATGCGGGACTGTTGACCGATATCACGCCCCGCATTCCGCGTGCGTATTCCACGCATTACAATAAATACTTGTATGAAAAGCACATTATTTTGTGGGGGCAGCATGATATTAAAAAAAACCTTAGCTTTGAATGATACTCCATCTTAAACACAGATAGCTTGTACTAAACGTTTTAATACCACGTGGACCTAAACAAAAACCAAACATCTGCTTATCCCGCAAGGTGTTAGCCCCTTAGAGAAACGGGTTCCTTTCAAATGTTAGCAGACGGCACGCTGCAGGGTTGTCACCTTCAGTTTTATCGCTGTACTCTGTATATCTCTGTATCTGTGACTTTAATTACTGGTCTTAAAAGTTTCAATGTTATTATGATTTTTTTAGTAATAGTCTTACGTCGGTTCTTTAATTGTTTGCTGTTATACAACTTATTGTTCCACGCGTGCCTCAAGATGTCAGTAAACCGTAGAGGCTCAGCAGGGTCGAAGTCTAACGTAGGTGCGGGCTTGCGGACAGTGAGCAATGGGTAGCTCGCTGTCCGGGCCAAGCCCAAGTTGTCGACGGCGCGCTATGTTCCCGCGTGCCTCAAGGAGTTGTCAGCAACAGCAGGGGCCCAGCCGGGTCGAAGCCTACTTGGGCCAGGGTTATCCGAAAGGAAACCCGAACCCCGGTATGAACGCTTGAAGGAACGGGGTGGGTTTTTTAGTCAGTAAGAATCTGACACTATCTCCCGCTCCGCCCAAGAGCGGAGGTTGTCATTGGATGATTTTACCCACCAAAAAAAAAAGGGTCGAAGTCTACTGGCTCTGGTATGAAAGGAAACGAAGGAACTGTAGAGTGGGTTTTTAGTCAGTAAAAGTCTGACCCACCCTCCTGTTCCGCCCAAGAGTGGGAGATGACATTGGAAGATTTATACAACTCAAAAAAATTGTCATGACGGCACGACGCGACGGTGCCGCTTCGTCGATAGAGTTTCAGTTTTGCGTAGCGTATAATGACGTACACGCGTCTATGAAGCTACGTGTCCGTGGATAGTAATCTTAACGGGAATCCGATAGAAACGAGATGTACGACAGGTCGTAGTGGCGACGCTTGGGGGAAGCATCCAATAATGGACCTTTTGACTGAAATGATAATGATTATCATTATGTATAGTATCAGCTTTTGCACCGGTTTCGATCTCATTTGTGAAGTTTAAAATTTCTCGATCGTAATGTTTGTAGCTATAAAACTAAACTAGATAGTTCAGTAATATTCCGTAAACCTGGTTACTTTATTTGCGTCTTAGAGCTCATGCTCATTCAAGTGGCATAATACGAAGAGACGGTGAAGGAAACTATAAATGTGAACTACTTACATACTTATTCACAGACTCAAACATTCCGCATGTCATTTCACGCTTAATGCTATATTTCAAGTTCTAGACGCCAAAAGCTGTTGGAGAAACTAATATTTCATAGAGAAAAGTTGAAATGAATTTGACATTTCTTTCACAAAAGCCAATAATAATGTAGCGTCCTGACAAGCGAGTGATGAATGTAGTGAAAGATCACTGAGGGCTCTTCACACTAATATGACTTCAATCACTTTGGGAAAACGCACTAAAATAGCGTAAAACGACAACTGTAGTGTAATTTTATTTTAGTAACACGATAAAGTGCCAAAATAAACATGTTTTATTTTTATATAGCGCTGAAAGAATAACTGTAGCATAACATGGACATGCAGAATACATATTTATAAGTGCTGGTGACCTAAATTTTTTTTATTGGGTAATGTCGCATCGGTGGCCTGTGTGTTGCTATTAATAGACTTGTCGTTGTAAAGATTGATTTACAGAAGAGGGATAAGCGTAACTTTTGCGTTAGTAATCTGAGACTGCGAGAATATTTAAATTAATTTAGAGCGATTTTTCACTCATTATATAACGATTGGAAAATAGGCCTTACCCGGTTATCTAATGGTGCGTCCAGATCTGGCGATTGCGCCGCTCGCGAGGCGTTCGTACGAAGCCTCGCGAGCCTAAAATGCACGCGCGCAGTTCGCGAACGGCTCGCAAGCAATGCATTCGCCAGATCTGGAGACAGCTTATTGAATAAATATAGTTTCCATACAAAACTTGTTACAACCGCGATTTTTCTTCTAAAACTAGCCCTCCCCCACGGTTTCACTCGCGTCTTTGGTTATTGCCCCGCTCGCGAGGGTCGTAGCGTGTTATGTAGCTTTTCTCGATAAATGGGCTAGCCAAAACTACAAGAACTATTCAATTCGTTCTTGAAATTTTGCACGACCCAAACCAACCAACTCTTCAGTTTTATAATAGTATAGATATAAATTAAAAGTTAAAGATGGTTCGGAACATCACACGTTCCGTTGAGCTGAACGCAATTTTAGGTACCAGCGCGCCTTATTAGGACGTGGAGGGCGGCACCCTCTCCCTCGTCTGCACTCGCCCTACGCGGGGTTTTGAGCGTGAGTGAATTACATGCGTATTCTGCACACACGCGCATAACTCTGTAGGCTCTGAATAGTCAGAAAAATATATTTAGGTAGAATAATCATTGATGTTCGCTGGTGCCAGCAAACCACAAGATAAATAGCTCACAGTAATGCTAATTATAAACTATATAACTTCCATGTTCTTTATTATAATTAACTGATTTTGTCCCATCCGTTTATTAATACGTTAAGCTTTTTAGGGTTCCGTAGTCAACTAGGAACCCTTATAGTTTCGCCATGTCTGTCTGTCTGTTCGTCCTCGCTTAATTTCTGTGACCGTTAGCACTAGAAAGCTGAAATTTGGTACCAATATGTATATCAATCACGCCGACAAAGTAGTAAAATAAAAATTGGAAAAAAATGTTTTATTAGGGTAGCCCTCCTATATGTAAAGTGGGAAGTGTTTTTTTTTTTATTTCAACCCTGACGTGTGATAAATCGTTGGATAGGTATTTAAAAATGAATAGGGGTTTACTAAAATCATTTTTTGATAATGTCAATAACTTCGGAAATAATCGCTCCAAAAGTAAAAAATAATGTGTCCCCCCCCCTCTAACTTTTGAACCATAAGTTTAGAAAATATGAAAAAGTTCTAAAAAGTAGAACTTTATAAGGACTTTCTAAGAAAATTATTTTGAACTTGATGGAAAGAACAGTTTTTGTACAAAAAAGACAAAAGAGTTCTACAAAATAATTTCTGGACTAAGTTTGTAGTATAATCGTATATGCAAGCATTTTTTAAAACTCATAAGTGGGTACACTTATTGTTTCCGAATTAAAGCGGAAGTGACGCCCGGGTGTCGCCACTGTGCGGAACACCCGGAGGACACGGTGGAGCACACAATCGCGGTGTGCCCTGCTTGGGTGGAGCATCGCCGTGCCCTCGTGGGGGTGATCGGCGGCGGAGACCTCTCGCGCCGGGCCTTGGTCGAGGCCATGGTCCGGAGCGAGGAGGAGTGGCAGGCGGTCGCCGACTTCTGCGAAGCAGTAATGCTCGCTAAGGAGGAGGCCGACCGCATCAGGCAACGGCGCTCTCGCCGCCGCCGGGATTCCGATCCCGATTTCCAGCCACCGTAGGCGCGGGCTTGCGGACAGTGTGCAATGGGTAGCTCGCTGTCCGGCCGTCCGGTAACTGTCCGGACCAATCCCAAGTCGTCGACGGCGCGCGCTGTTCCCGCGCGCCTCAAGGAGTTGTCAGCAACAGCAGGGACCCAGCCGGGTCGAAGCCTACTGGGGCCAGGGTTATCCGAAAGGGCGCTCGAGCCCCGGTATGAAGGCTTGAAGGAACGGGATGGGTTTTTTAGTCAGTAAGAGTCTGACACTATCTCCCGCTCCGCCCAAGAGCGGGGGTTGTCATAAGATGATTTTTCCCATCGAAAAAAAAAAAAAAAAAAAAAAGGTACACTTATTGTGACGGACGGGAAACTACGGAACCTTACACTGAGCGTGGCCCGACACGCTCTTGGCCGGTTTTTTTACTCTAGGTTTACGCAAATATAAAATTAGGGGATGCATCTCGACATACATTTAAACTGTTTTTCATACAACCGCTCATACGCGATTATGACGTTATTACACATTTTTCATTAGATATTTTGGAAACACAGTATCTTTTGTGTGAAACTAATCCAGTTAAGACCTCTGAAAGTCTGCTATTTTGCATAAAAATTCAAAAGAGTACAACCATACAAGCCTAGCGAATTTTATCAAAATTCTAAATGACGACAACTTTTAAAAGAGTTAAAAAAAAAAACAGGTATTTCCTGGAATAAGTTTTGTAAAATTTTCAAATAAAAATCGGAATTACTGAATGCCAACAGAGTATTCAGGTATTATCACTCTTTTTTCACGTTGCCTTTTCGTCAAACATCACGTTGGATTGCGTTAGATGAAGTAACAAGCTTTTAAACGATGCTCGATGTTTACGATAGGCGAGTGGAAAAGCAGCCTCTTTTTTATCTGTTATAAACTAGTACTTGACTGTGATCTCGCCTGATGGTAAGCAGCGATGCAATCGTTGATGGTGAGGCGCACTAGTTTATTAAGAGCTTATTCACTCTAGCCTTGAAGACATTATTGAATTATTTATTGATCACACCGCTCACTTGGAGAAACATCGGAGTGAATATATTTTCTGCTTAAAAAGTCAATCAATTTACTAAGTCATTGTCGCTATGACTCTACCTGCGCGTAACTGCACCCGCAGCTAACTTCACAGACGTCTTAAACTTTGGTTCGACTCGTGTTATCCGTTGTTTGATAAAACTGCGTTTAGTTACTTATTTCTGGGATCCTGGGGAAAATGTTGCTGTACTCACACTCACACGTTTTTTTTAAGTGGGAAGTCATCAAATGACTTCTCCTGTTCTAGGTTGGAGCGAGAGAACTTTTACTGACAAACCCACCTGTGTTCCTTCATTTGATCTTTGCGTTCTAGGGCTACGGTAACTATTTCAAACACTCCCGTCCGATTATTATTTTAGTGTCTTCAAGGCTAGAGTGAATAGGCTCTTAATAAACTAGTGCGCCTCACCATCAGAGATTGCATCACATTCACTGCTTACCATCAGGTGGGATCGCAGTCAAGCACTAGTTTAAATATCAATTTAAAAAAAAAAACCTGCAGCCACAGTCGTGATGTTGCGTTCTTTACATTTACCAAGGTTATTTAATTAGCTTTTAGTGGACTAAATATTTGTCTCCGTGTACAATTGTACATCATTTGAAAACAATCGGCAAGTGCTATTGTATTTTAAAAACTCTGTAGTTGAAGGTTTTCCGCTATCAATTATGTTGATTCACTAAAACTCGCTGAAAAACATGAACATTTTTGTTACAGTTCTGTAAACACTAATGAAATCTCTAAACAAATTAGAATATTATTCTAAACTGTTTTGCATTTACATTTCGTCGTCATTTTAATTTCTTTTGGAAGGGAGAAATATAATAAAACTGAAAGCAGTTTCTAGTGAAAGGTCGTGGAGAGTGGCTAGAAATAGAAGCCCCGAGTCTCTATCGTTGTACACTGACGTAGAGGGCTAACTTACAACTGGTTACTTGTTTACAGTTACAGAGAAGTATAACATACATGTAACATACAAACACACACCCAAAACCTAACAAAGACGCCAAAAACAACTTAAAATACAATCAATTCACCAGCAAATCACTAAATTACCAATGCATTTATAAAAAAATACTAGCTTCTACCTGCGACCTCGCCCGCATGTAATACAAACTTTTGAACCCCATTTCTTCCCCTTAGAGTGGGTGAATTTTGGGATATCCTCTCACTAAGAGAGGATTTTCCAAAATTCACCTCGCTCGCTCCCCTAAGTCATGAAAAGAAACCTATGAAATTTCTAAAATATTATTATTGTCTTTTAATCTTAGTCCCAAGGATGTGATGTCCCGGGAGTATGGGGTCCCATACTCCCGGGATAAAAAACATCCTGTGTGCTATTTTAGGAGGTGGTCTACCGTTGTACCAAGCGTTCAAATTCCTTCAGCGATTTCAACTTGAGATAGTAACAAACATACACATTCCGAAACTTTCGCCTTTATCACATTCGTCCGTAACAGTAGGAAAAAATTATCTCAAGAAAACATACTCCCGGATAAAAAGTATCTGCTTTTCCAGGTCATGGTCTAGCCATGTACCAAGCGTAACAGAAATCCATTTAGCCGTTCAAGCGTGAAGAAGTTACAAACATACAAATATACATACACACGCACAAACGTATGCCTTAAAAGAATATTAAGCTAGAATTACATTAGATAGACGTACACGTGTAACACGCCTGGGCCCCAAGTCTGCTATTACAATAGTGTCAGAATGGTCTATCATTGATTTCATAATTGTTGATTTTGAGTAAGTTTGGTAATCTACAAACTTAGAGCAGTGGTGGCCGAGTGGTAATGCCCCCGACTTGCGAGTTGGGTCGCGGGTTCGAACCCAGCCAGGCGCGCATTACTTTATGTAATTTATTTCATCACCACTGCTCTCAAAACCGTGAATTAAAACATCGTGAGGAAACCGGCATGTCCTAGAACCAAAAATTCGAAGATATGTGACATTTACCAACCCGCACTGGGCCCGCGTGGTGGATTACGGCCCATTCCCTCTCCTAGAGAGGAAGCCTGAGTCCCAGCAGTGGGAATTAAAAAGGCTGATGATAATGATAATTGGTAATCTACTAATATAATGGCGTCATTATGACTTTCCAATGATCAACCACTGACACTCCATTGAAAGAAGTGGGATAGAATAGTAATCTCGTAAATATTTACCTACAAGTGAATGTCTTACGTATGCGGTAATCTGCAAAAATTTGAC
This sequence comes from Mythimna albipuncta, assembly GCA_929112965.1. Classification (NCBI taxonomy): domain Eukaryota; kingdom Metazoa; phylum Arthropoda; class Insecta; order Lepidoptera; family Noctuidae; genus Mythimna; species Mythimna albipuncta. The sequence goes on from OV815981.1 coordinate 11,946,964, forward strand.
AGTTCCTTTAATCAGTGACCCAACATTAGAACGTCAGTGTGCAGTCATTTTATTAAGCTCGATATTGTCATTTTACCGCAAGTCTATTAAGAGACCATTGATCGATCATTATGAATCTGCTAGATTAGGAACTTTTATCAAAATGACAATGGGATCGTGTTCGAATGACGAATTTATATAAATAGCAGACTTGGGCCCCTGATTTGTACGTAGAACGACGTCGCGGGGCGTGTACCAAGTGCAGCTCTACAAGTCTAGTTTCCATATAAAATGTATAGAGAGAGACCGACGTGTCCATATCGGCGAGTGTGGCACACGTGTGAGTAGTATAGTCTGCCTTTACTGTGATGTGATTTTTCGGTTACCATGACGTTCAAAGTAAGATTATTTTAATGTTATTCCAGTGTGGGTAAGAGACAGCTATGCAGGATGTCAGAGTATACAGCGTCAACTCTTACGCATAATGGAATAAGTTTTTTTTTAAGCTATTGCATAGCTTCTATCGCGGGCCTTGAGCGTGGAGACCGAATCCAGAAATTCTGTAACGAAAATAACCTAACAGCCCCCACTCATTTGTTTTCTTATCGGTCACCACGCTCAAAAAGTGTAACTTCAATTAATATCAAAGAAAAAAAAAACAAAGGAAAAAATACCGCATAAATAAAATAAATAAATAATTATAATTGCATAAGTTGATAAAAATGCTATGCAATAGCTTTACCGCGGCAGTCCCCGAGTGCCACACGTCTTTTTTTTTTATTGTTAGGCTTGCGTTTGACCACTATCTCACCTGATGGTAAGTGATGATATGGCCGACGATGTAACACGCTTGCCTAGATGTAACCTATTCACAATGAAACAATCTTACTTTAAACGTCGTGGTAACCCTCTTTATTATTCACGAGCTATAGGCGCTCCCTACTACTGTAACTTATCTCAAGTTACAGTTAAGTATGGCTTCTCTATAATGTTTTCTTGATAGATTAACCCCCGATTTCTGATTTATGCGTTTAATGTTGATTATTGTTGTGTTGTACCTCTAACCTGAAAACCTGTCAAAATTTGGTTTTTAAGTAGGGTTTGACACTTAATTTAAAATACTTACTCAATTCAATAATCGGCCCATGAGACCCATGCACGGGTTATTCTTAGTACCTATGAACCCGTCTATGATTCCCGTCTGTAAACCTGTTTCTACATAAACTGTACAAATAACACTTGAGGGAGAAAAAATATAGCATAGTCGGCCATATAATGTTCCCACTTGGGACTCTGTCCTCTTGGAGAAAGAACCGACATGTCCTAGAACCAAAAAATCGAAGACATGAACATTCACCAACCCGCACTGGGCCCGCGTGTTAGATTACGGCCCATTCCCTCTCCTAGCGAGAACATAATTTTTATGTAAGTGCGAAATACAAACCATGCGAAAAGACTTCACATCGCCAAAAATATTATGAATATCATATACTTCTACTACTATTTTTCCATGCATTATTTAAAGGTTGACTGGTAGAAAATTTCTAAGGCATTAAGGCCTCTTTACTTTTGTGTGTATAAAATATTTAGTAAATAAACCTTTTTTATTATTATTGATAGGCTTGCGTTTGACCACCATCTCACCATGGTAAGCTATGATGTGGTCGACGACGGAGCACGCTTGCCTAGAAGTAACCTATTCACTCAGACCCCTAAGTCGTAGCTATCAAGAAACATAGACTCCGGAAGGAAATTTCACTCCTGGGCTGTAGGTACGCGCAATAAATGTGTTTCCAAAACTTCGATCCTCATTTAACCTCTGTATAAAAAAGGGCTTACTCATACAACCGTAAACTTTGTAAGGAATATTTTCCCGATATCTACTGTGCCGTAACCAAATCTCAGTCGCAAATCTAGTCCGTAGAAAATGTCTCGTGTAGCGATCATGTAATCTAATCCGGAATCCATGGATGTGCCCTACGCTACGCTCGCGCTGCAATTCTAATCTGTCGTAGAACTAGTGCATATAAGGTTTTTCGATCGAAACTTTCTCGAACTAAACTGCCTCGCGCACGAAGGGTTCAGTACTGTCCTTAGGAAAATTCGGCAAAATAAAAAGCTTTTGTGCTGTTGGAGCACCCTTAAATATTTATTTTATTTTGTTTTTGTGTTTGTTGTTATAGCGGCCACAGAAATACATAATTTGTGAAAATTTCAACTGTCTAGCTTTCGCGGTTTTTGAGATACGGCCTAGTGGCAGACAGACGGACAGACAGCGAAGTCTTAGTAATAGGGCCCCGTTTTTACCCTTTGGGTACGGAACCCTAAAAAAAATGGTACGACGGTAGACAGGAGGAATAGATGAAAGTAATCGAGGTTCGCTGTCTCCAAGTAACATATGAAAAGCGCAAAAAGGCGATGACATTCACGAAACTGTAAATAAAACACTTAAACGGTCCTTCGGTCCGTCTATCGTCATCATGAGCTTGTGATTTCATTCACAGAACAGATGAAAGAGGCTAGAATAGCCTTGTGGGCGGGGCAGGCGTGCCACAAATTAGGGTAATGCTCATAGTTCAACTACCAATAGCAAACTTGCGATCTAAGTGTGCGTGGTCTGTTAGTTGCGTAATGCGCGTTCGTATTGGTTTATTGCCTGTAGTGGAGCGGTGTGAGACAAACGGCGACACTCATTGTAGTACAGTAGTACAAATCTGAAAGTATTTCCTTTCTAATCTCTTTCATCTTTTCTATGACTATGACGGTAGACAGGGAGAGTAGATGGAAGTAATCGAGTTTCGCTAACCTCAAGTAACATGTGACAAGGGCAAAAAGGCGATGACATTCACGAACCTGTAAATAAAACACTTGTATGGTCTTTAATAGAGTCCTTCTCGGTCTGTCCATCGTCAACATGTGCATGGTTAAAAAGCTTATTTTTTCATACAACGCGAACGCAATGTTTGATAAAGGGGCAACGCGAATAAAGAGATATAGCGCTTGAACGCTCGGTTGGCATGTCGCTCACTCGAATATTTCACTAAAACTTGTTCCACGTTCGTTAGGTGAGATGTTGACCAAACGTGAGCCTAGCCATAATAATAATTTAGATAAAAATGCGTATGCCTGCCAGGACTGCGAGATTGATCGAAGGAGTCCACCATAACTTCTGGAACGCAAATCGTCCTTGGAACGCAAAGAGAAACTGAAGGCATACTGGTCCGCTCAGGATCTGTTGCTCCAGAGCGTGGCGCAGTGGTCGATAAATGTCGCCGTCGTCTCCGAGCCGTACTACGTCCATCCCCGCTGGGCTCAGGACCTAGACGGCTCGGTGACGCTAATTTCGTCGGCCGCCGCCGGTACCCCGCCCCTCGAGGCTGTTGCGAGGGGACGGGGTTGCGTGGCAGCACGGGTCGGGGACATTGCAGTGGTAGGCGTCTACTTGTCCCCGACCAGATCTCTCGACGAACTCCATGTCTCCCTTATGGAGCTAAGTGCCGTCGTCGCTGGGTTTGGTACCCTCCCCGTGGTCGTTTGCGGGGACTTCAACGCCTGGAATACGGCTTGGGGTTCCCGGCGCACGAACACACGGGGTCGGATGGTGGAGGACTGGGCCTTGGAGCTGGGCCTGGTCGTCCTGAACCGGGGTTCTGTCCCCACGTTGGTGCGGAGGCGGGGTGAATCAGTGGTGGACCTTTCGTTCGCCAGCCCCGTTCTGTCGCCGCGTGTCGTCGACTGGCGCGTTATGGAGGAGGTGGAGACGTACTCCGACCACCGGTACATCCGGTTGGACGTCTCCGCCGAAACCTCGGCCGCGCCAGTCCGACAGAGCCCTTGCGGTCCGCGGTGGGCGCTTAAGCAGATGGACCGGGAGCTCCTCCTGGAAGCCGCGACGGTACAGGCCTGGGTGCAAGCACCGGACAGGCCTGTCGACATCGACGTCGACGCGGAGTGGTTCCGGGAGGCCATGTCGCAAATTTGCGATGCGGCAATGCCCCGAGTCCGTCCAGGACGTGCTAAGCGCCAGGTGTACTGGTGGTCGCCGGAAATCGCTGCACTGCGCAACACGTGCAATCACGCGCGACGCCGGTACACCAGATACTGCAGGCGCCGCATCCGCCCGCCGGATGCGGAGGCCAGAGAGGCGGAGCTGTACGAAGGTTACAGAGAGGCAAAACACACCCTCCGAGCGGAGATTAAGCGGGCCAAACTTGAGGCCCGCAACGAGTGGCTGGGGTCTCTGAATGCGGACCCGTGGGGGCGCCCGTACAAATTGGTACGGGAGAAACTGCGCCCCTGGGCTCCCCCGCTGACTCAAAGTCTCCGGCCCCAACTCGTGGAGGGTGTGGTAAGCGCTCTGTTCCCTGTGCGAGGGGAACACTCCCCCCCGCCCATGGCTCCGCCTTCGCCAGTGGTGTCTGACGCGGACCGCAATAGCGACGACGACGATAATGCTCCAGAGGTGACCGAGGTAGAGATGAGAGTGGCGGTGCAAAGGCTGAGTGCCAAGAACGCCGCCCCAGGACCCGATGGCTTGCCTGGGAAAGCCTGGGTCCTGGCCATGGAGGCTCTCGGGCCTCGACTGAGAGGGCTCTTCAGCGCATGCTTGGAGAGGGGCCAGTTCCCACTTCGCTGGAAGACGGGGAAACTGGTCCTCATCGCGAAGCCAGGGCGCCCTGCGGACTCTCCGTCCGCGTACCGGCCCATTGTGCTGCTCGACGAGGTGGGCAAGCTCTTTGAAAGAGTGATTGCGAGCCGCCTCGTCGCGCGCCTTTCACGGGTGGGGCCGGACCTTTCGGACGGACAGTTCGGATTTCGCAGAATGCGCTCGACGGTGGACGCCATCATGCGCGTGCGAGCCCTCACGACGGGGGATGCGGTGTCCCGGGGTAGGTGTGTCGTGGCAGTGTCCTTGGACATTGCCAACGCTTTCAATTCCCTGCCCTGGAGTACGATCCGGAGGGCACTCCGGTATCACCGGGTGCCCGAATACCTCTGTCGAGTAGTCGAAGCCTACCTGTCGGACAGGTATATTGTCTACCCCGGTCACCAGGGAGACTGGAAACGTCGGGAGATGTCGTGCGGTGTTCCGCAGGGGTCGGTACTAGGGCCACCCTTGTGGAACATTGGTTACGATTACGTGCTGCGGGGCGACCTCCCTGACGGGGTCAGCGTGGTATGCTACGCAGACGACACGCTGGTTCTAGCGCAGGGAGAGTCATACCGGGCGGCGGTCGCTTTAGCGACACGCGGGGTAGCGATAGTCGTTGGTAGGATCCAGGAGTTGGGACTCGAGGTGGCGCTTCACAAATCCGAGGCCATGTGTTTCCACGGTCGCCGGTCTCGGAACGCGCCGCCATTGAGTTCCCAACTAATGGTAGGAGGAGTTCACATCGGTGTCGGGTCGACGATGAAGTACCTGGGACTCGTCCTCGACAGCCGGTGGAATTTCGTGGAGCATTTCCGACGTCTGGCTCCCAAACTCAACCGGACTGGGGCTGCGCTCAAGCGGCTCCTGCCCAACCTTGGGGGTCCAGACGCCTCCTGCCGGAGGCTCTACGCGGGGATCGTTCGGTCCATGGCCCTCTACGGGGCGCCGGTGTGGGCGCCGTCGCTGAAAAAGCAACCGGCGGCCATACTGAACGCCTGCCAGAGGGTCATGGCAATTCGGATGGTGCGGGGATACCGCACGATTTCCCGCGAAGCGGCGAGCCTTCTGGCTGGCCTACCACCGTGGGATCTGGAGGCAACAGTCCTTGCACACATGCACGACATGCGCGTGGAGATGCAACGCCGGGGTGAAAGTCCTCTGCCGCGACAGGTCGCGGCATGGCGGACAGAGCTCCGGCGGGATCTCATGGTGGAATGGCGTCAGCGACTATCGCAACCCCGTCATGGGCACGCCACAATTATGGCGATAAGTCCCCTCTTTGAGGCGTGGCTGGAAAGACCTCACGGCGTCCTTACCTTCCGCATGACACAGGTCCTCACCGGAAATGGCAAGTTCTGGAGGTTCCTGTTCCGAATTAAAGCGGAAGTGACGCCCGGGTGTCGCCACTGTGCGGAACGCCCGGAGGACACGGTGGAGCACACAATCGCGGTGTGCCCTGCTTGGGCGGAGTATCGCCGTGCCCTCGTGGGGGTGATCGGCGGCGGAGACCTCTCGCGCCGGGCCCTGGTCGAGGCCATGGTCCGGAGCGAGGAAGAGTGGCAGGCGGTCGCCGACTTCTGCGAAGCAGTAATGCTCGCTAAGGAGGCGGCCGACCGCATCAGACAACGGCGCTCTCGCCGCCGCCGCCGGGATTCCGATCCCGATTTCCAGCCACCGTAGGCGCGGGCTTGCGGACAGTGAGCAATGGGTAGCTCGCTGTCCGGCCGTCCGGTAACCGTCCGGACCAAGCCCAAGTCGTCGACGGCGCGCACTGTTCCCGCGCGCCTCAAGGAGTTGTCAGCAACAGCAGGGGCCCAGCCGGGTCGAAGCCTACTGGGGCCAGGGTTATCCGAAAGGGCGCTCGAGCCCCGGTACGAAGGCTAGAAGGAACGGGATGGGTTTTTTAGTCAGTAAGAGTCTGACACTATCTCCCGCTCCGCCCAAGGGCGGGGGATGTCAATGCATGATTTTTCCCATCGAAAAAAAAAAAAAAAAAAAAAAAAAAGGCATACTGGTTGGTTTTAGCGGGTTATTGTTTTGACCTCTCGCCTCTCCCAGATTGGGAGACATTTGAGAATTCCCTACCGAAAAGAAATGGAAAAAATGCAATCCTTTACCCCTTTAACCCGTAAACCTAATTTTTATTATAACTTTACTATTATTAGTGCGACTAACCATGCCACAAAAGTGAAAACACAAATGTACGGTTTGACTTACATGTCATACATTAACTTGCATATTGTCTGCTACTATTAATAGTCCCAACTTGTAATCAATGCGAACAGTTAATACAAGTGTTGCGATTTCCACATGCAATATTGCCACTGAGTAGATGAGTACAGAAGATCATTATGAAGCTTCTGTGTAATAATGATATATCATAGCAACGTAATATCAAAAGCTATTTCCATCAAAATCATCATCATCATTTTAATCCGCGATCTCCCACTGTTGAGTGCCTGACCTTCTCTTTTTTCTGCCATTCTTCCCAGTATCGTGTGTCTCTTATATCAGCTAAATTACAATGATTTTCAAAGTGAGATTGCTTTATTCTTATTCTAGTGTGAGTAAGAGACAGAGCTATACAGGTTGTCTCGCGCCATCTCTTACCCACACTGGAATAAGAATGAAACAATCTTACTTTAAACGTCATGGTAACCCACCAGGTCTTTTACTCAATGTGGCTAGTACAATTCGCTTTTGGACTGGTAGGTTTATGGCCCAACTATGGTGACCATTTGGTCTAATCTATAGAATATACTTGCTCTGATACCCTTAGAAAGTGCAGACGAGTACGTTGCATGTCATATTTTGCTAACTTTTGACACCCATGCAATATTTGTCTCTATATTCTGTATCTAGCTTCTGCCAGCGGCTTCGACCGCGTGAAAGTAGTATTCTCCATATAACTTTGGACCTCCGTTTCATCCCTTTAGGGGCCAAATTTTGGAAAATCCTCTCTTAGTGCTCACCTTGTGTAAAATTTCACGCTCCTAATCCCAGTAGTTTCAGCTATGCGTCGATATGTCAGTCAGTTTCTCTTTTTATATACCCCGTTAAATTTTGATCGTTTTAATCCCGTGGAGGGTCGATCCGGTACATGAAACACTATCGATTTGTAAAGATAAAATTAAAAAATAAAGTACTTTTTTGTTCAAAACTCGTAATAATTTACGCATGTACGTAATTAATTTCTTTAAGAAAACGTCAGCTGAGCGAGTCCAATGACTTGGAGGTAGTAGTCGGCGTTGCGTACAAACTACCTACAGGTCATTGGATTCGCTCAGCTATTTCTCCAAAAATACGTGTTGTTCGATCTTGTCCTTCTGAGAGTATTCATTTTGCGGTATTATTGTTTACTCATTTTACGACTATGAAAGGAAGTGTGCAGCTACCGTTGTTATGCAATGCCTTCAATTGTTTACTAATGTAGGACAGATTTACAGATTCCAAACTAATCATGGCTCTATACAACATTATTATAGTATATGCACGATATATTTTTTCCCAAAAATATTTTTGAAAAAGTCACAAGTTGGACACCACTGACACCAAGTACAACACAGGTCACGGCAGGTCATAGCGGGTATTAGGTGCCAGCAAACAGCTGGGCGCAAGTGCAAAACAACGCCTCAGTCGCCTGGATGGCCGGGTGACCTTGTATTTTTGCTGACCTGTCAAGCTTATAACTTTGTGATTTTTCATAATACAGTTTTGTTTGTACAAAGATTCTTTACATAAAAATGCTAGACAGGTGTTTTAGGTTTCGCATATATTAAAAATCAGGTTGTATAAAGGTTCAACAGGGAATCCATTCCTTACAAGTTTTATATCTGAGAGTCAAGACTTGGAGAGAAGGATAGGAGCATTCATTGGGTAAATAACAACATGGTGCGAAGATTTATAGGAAACGTGTGTAGGTCTTAACAGCAATATCCTTTCTTACATCCCTTTTACTTGTTTTTATTGAACTTCCAGTGAAATAAAAAGCAAGCGCTTCTCTTGAGGTACTCAATGAGTTTCTGAGTTCGATTCCCAGGTCAGATAGTGTTATATTTTTCATCAGTAATTTCTTTGATACCTGAATTTGTGGTCGGTTGATGGCAACAGCCACATCCTTTTACTTAAACGAACCTGCGAATTGTGTCTTTGCTGTATAGTAATTCTCTGTGAAAACAATTGGGGAGTTTTTTTTTAAGTTAATCACCAAAAACCCTACTCTGGGTGGAGCGAGAGGGAGTGTCAGACTTTTACTGACTAAAACCCGCCTGTGTTTCTTCAGTTGCCTTTGCGTTCCAGTGCTGCGATAACTCTTTCGAATAATCCTACAGCTCTGATAGGCATTGGCCTTAGCAGGCACCGTCAATGTCGATCACAGCTTTTTGAGGCGCGTACTCGTGTGGAAAACAACGCAAGCTTGACTCGGGCTTGCCGTTGTCTTAACCGAACGGCGTGCTACACATTTTTTTTTTTAAATTGTTGATATCTTCGTGCTTGACAACTATCTCACCTGATGGAAAGCGACGATGCAGTCGAAGATGGAACGCGCTTACCTAGAAGGAACCTATTCACTCTTGACTTAAAGATTTCCGGTTTGTAGACATCAGGAAACAGACTTCTTGACATTGCTATCTTCCGCGCCTATGTGGCTGGGAATTGCTCTAAAATTCCCTGACCCGAGGCGTCTCCAGCAGAGGGTTTAGTACTACTATGCTCCTAACCAATCGGGAAATACAGGCGTGGTGTTACGTTCTACAGAAATAAATAATTGAACACGCCAGCCAACCTCCATAACTTTCGACGTTTTCAAAGCTCTAGGATTATGCTTGTCAGGCTGTTTGATTGCGTGATTACGTAGTTTTTATCGATTCCTATGGAACGCCCCGGGACTTCGTTATAACTCATAAGTCGTCTGTCCGGGCTTTTTATGATCCCACTGGGATTTAGAAACGCGTCGTTATGATATAAGAGGAATATTGGTTTAAAAAAATGGGTCATATTTTTAGAGTTAGTACCAGGTTATGTCAGTTTTTTGGCCAGATAATCCTCTTATCAACTTGACGGTGTACCGTTTATCCCTTTTCATAATATGGTTATCTACAGTATATTCCTGTTAAGATTAGACATTTATAGAAACCTTTTTTTTACTGTTTGTTCAACCGATTTTAACTTCTATTTTATAGGCATAAGGATGGCGTTAAAAGCAAAAAAGTGGTTACAATACCAGCTATTTTACTGCAGTCGCCATTTGTCATGCTACCAACGTAATAAATGTCAAAATCGGTTGAACGGACATTAATAAAAGGTTTCCATAAATGTGCAATGTTTTATTTATTTACTAACCAACTTAGGTACAGAAAGAAAAGAACCCCGAAATAATGCCTTTTTCAGAACCGCACAAATGCAGTCATAAACTCAGTTTTTTTTTTAGAGAAATTCATCGACAAACTTCGCTTTGGCGTAGCAGTAATTTTACTAAGCCTTGGCATTATATTGGCACCAAGTTATAGTCATAAAATAAAAGTTTTGCTTGATTGAATTTTGTCTCCCTTCTTGCATTTTTATTTTTAATTTTTGCCTTGACTATTGATTTATACTTATTTAATTTTGCATACTAATAAATAACTGAATAAAAATAACGCTGGTCGATATTCAATACCTGATGGGGCTGCGGCCTGCGTGGTTTTTTGAAAGCGTTACCGTGGCTCTGGAATGAAAAGGGCAACTGAAGAAACACGATAAAACGTACGTAGAATTAATGACTTCTCCCGCTCTAGGGCGAAGCGGGCAGGGAGGGCGTAACATCAAATGGAATACACAAAAAAAAAATTGTGTATCTCTCAAAATTTTCCGGTTTCTAGTTGTACCTTGATCATAAAATGTTTGCAGAATACTGTTTTAGAGGTAATAAAATAGAGTTTCAAAAGAATTGAGTTTAAAAATTGTAAAGGAAGATTGGAAGTGCTAAAGTATGAAAATGAGACCTTGAATTAAAGGTTATAATTGTGAATCAATTGTGATTGGTTGTTAGCCTTTAGTATCCGAGGAGCCATGTAACCAGTTTCACTTATTAATTTACGCAACTTTGCTTCATTGGTTTGCTCATTATCTTGATTTGAACAGCTGATATTACTAAAGTTTTTGGGACGTTAGCATTTATCACCTGTTTTACCTTTAGAGACATGCTTCACCGCGACGTAGCCAGGTCATGACGTCACAGAATATTTGATTGAATGTGTGACCAACAGAGGTCAGGTAGAGGACCAATAGAGGCCTTTTTTTGGCTGCACGAACTGGCAGCACCGCCCATGGCGACCCAGTGACGGCACGGGCCTAGAGAATATGTATTCTAGATCTTTCTCAAGATGTCATGGCCTTCAATATTATGGTTTTAAGCAACAACAATACAGTAAGATCCCAGGACCGCCAGTGTTTAAAGCAACAATAATAGAGTAAGATCCCAGGACCGCCAGTGTTGCCAAAATCAGCCTTCTAAGCAAGCTAGCAGGTAGGCATGCGTTCTTAGTACATACTAACAGTGCTCAATCGTCCACATTTCATTAATAATAATAATAATAATAAATTTATTTATTTGATCCAATAACATACAGATAACACACAAGAACTAAACAATCTCGGGTTATAATTAAGTACATATGGAGTGTCAAAAGAGTCTCGTGTACAGAATTGTTGAATATATTTTAGTTAATGCATATTTTAGTTGAGACCATTTGGACCCCAAACTAGGCAAGAGATGCCTGTATTTTGGAAGTCCATTGATTCCTCCTAAGTCACAATGTCTTAATTATACTAATTTATAAGTTTATAACAGCAACATATATATATACTTAAATATTTTTTTTTTCTTTACATGTTCGCTCCTAACTAATGCTATGTTTATAGTAGGTATTTTTTTTAAACAATTAAAACAGCAATGAAGCTACTTTACAACAGTGAGAAGATCTTCAGTCGCTCCATATGTTAAGCTCTGTAACCACTTGCTAATCTTGGTTTTTAAATGAAATTTAGTCAGGGTATACATATTTAGTTTTGTATTTAGTTTATTATAGAGGCGTGAGCTTAGTGCTTTAAATTGGCGACTTGCAAATGTTGTTCGACATCTGACAGGATTGCAGACCGGAAATCCTCTGCGTCTGTGAAGATGTTTGTTGTCAAGTGGGAGCGTAGAATGGCAGCGTAGGATAGCGCGGAGAATGAAGAGTTGACGGACACTAAGTACTTTGGATTCAGAGTAGAGCTGGGCAGTAGGATAATCTCTGCGTTTGAAGAGCATAACTTTCAGAATAGCCCTTTGCGCTCGTTCTGCTTGGAGTAATACGGTTTTAAAGGTACCACCCCAAGCAGTTATGCAGTAAGAAATAATTGAAACATTCGTCAGAAACTACGTGACGTCTGGCGGCCTTAGGATCTTGGACTATAAAGACAGTTGAAAATGCTTAGATTGTACTGTATGGTGGCACCTGATGTTTTATCAGTCTCAAAGGACTCCTATTAATACTAAAGTTTTGAAATGATTTCTAGTTGATGTGAAAGTAGAAAACCATCTCAAGGAAACATACTCCCGGGATAAAAAGTATCCTATGAGCTATTTCAGGACTTGGTCTAACCGTGTGCTGAGTTTCATCAAAATTCGTTCAGTCGTTCGAGCATGAAGAAGTAACAAATATACACACACTCGCAAACTTTTTTTCTAGTTTATGGTCTCGCCCATAGAAATATGAAAAATAAGCTTTATATTGACAGTGATACCTATGGTCTGATTTATGACTAGCGGATGTATGCGCGACTGTGTCAGTATTCCTGTACGTACACTTTTATTGTGCGTACAGCCAAGGAGTGGAATTCCCTGCCGGAATCTGTGTTTCCTGATAGCTACAACTTAGGAGTCTTTAAGTCGAGAGTGAATAGGGTTCTTCTAGGCAAGCGTGCTTCATCGTCGACCACATCATCGCTTACCATCAGGTGAGATAGTGGTCAAACGCAAGCCTATCATTAATAAAAAAAAAAAAAAACGTGAAGTAGTGTCGGTAGTGAAAGGAGAAACTGGAGACACCGTGTTCCGATAATTTTTTTATTACTTAACAAATCTCCCCCTTTCTTATATAATATCTATGGTCACCAATCTACGCACCTGATGCCCTACCACGAGTTCCTAAAGCGATCAAAGGGATGGAAGCTATATAATTTGTATAGCTCCATTCGTCTTTCTCGCTCGCACGCCTGATTTTTAACATGTAATGTTAAGCCATACTGGCGCAGATTAGCCTGTACAGTTTGGCATCTTTGTTTGATTACCTTTAGGCTGAGCCAAATCCAAGGCTATCCTTTGTGCCCCGTGCCGTGCCTTCGAGCAATAGGCTCGCCTCTTCTATCGACTTCTATGACGTCATCTTTAAGCTATGGGCGTTCCGTGTTGCACGATAAGATACGATATCAGACATCTTTGGGAATACACTCATTCGACCTATGCGTCACATGTATTGGGTGGTATCACTTTGAATTATAATTTGAGGTTTTGCTTCTTTCCTTGTCATAGTTTTTTCAGTCTTCTGCTGTTCTTTATTTGAATATTTTATTCTGATCCAAGTCTGATATTGTACAATTTGATGCAAGTGGAGAAAGTTTATCATAGCGACCGGTGTTATGGAGTTGAGGGTTGCAATGACAAACTAAATGTATAAAACGACGTTTTTCAATATGACTCGTTAGGTGTCACTTAGCACACAGCCCGATACGATAAATGTACGCGCACGCGCTCTTTTCCTCACGAGTATGAAAAACAGTAAATTGTGTGTCTAAAACTGGTAGGGATAAGAACGGGTTATCGAGTATGTGTATTGAAAAAATGGTCTGGCGTTTATCTGATGGTCGTCATTGTTGAGGTTGGCTTTCAGGAGTTACAGTGGTTGGGCTGAGGGATTGCTCAACATTTTAAATATTTTGATTTTACATAGCCCTACATGGACACTTGGACAGTTATAAAACGTCAGAAGCTAGTGCACGGTTCCAATTAGGCATTTGAGAACAATCAGCAAGAAACTCCACTGTTTCTCTTCTAAAAAAATGTTGTCTAATATTTCCCTATTGCAATATATTCATTAAACCCCAAGCGAACGCCGGCGTTCGCGCGCCTATTGTCTTTCGATGGTGTCTGTGATTTTCACGATTGAAAGGTTAATACAGTAGACATTATGCAATAATGGAGAGTGGGGATCGCTTTGCACATTCCATCCATTGGCGAGCCAATCGTCTTCGTTGTTAGATACATGCAGCAACGCAGGGAACGAATCAGAAGTGACATCTATGACGTGATAGCGCGGCGAGCCAATCACTGACACTCCCCACCCCCGCGTCTCACTTCGCACTAAAGAGACCGAATATTGGACTTCTGGGCAACCGCTCAAGATCCTTGATGGCAACTGTATTTTGTACTAAAACCTACAGCAAAAGTCTGACTCCCTCTCGCTATACCCAGAGTTGAAGGTTATTTAACGATTTTCACCTAAAAAAAGGAGTTGCTTTTAAAATAATTTGTGATTTGGTGTTGCATTGGTATCTAATTGTTAATCATAAATTAGTTCCGTTGACATAAATAAAAATATACGTAATTGTATACAATAGTATCAATGTTATATACGTTACCGGCAATCTCTATAATCAGATATTCTATACAATACCTAGGCAATGTAATATATAATAGAATAATTAAAATGTGTAGGTAGGTAATGTATGAAATAATATATAAAGGTATTTCAATACCGAATGCGCAGATGGTAATGTGTGTAAAAGACGAGAGCAGGGAAAGAGGTTAGGTAAGAGTTATTTTTTATTACCACCCTAGAAATTGTATACAGTACCTAGGCAAAGTGTGTAATGGACAATAATAATTATAATATTTCACACATTGCCTGAAAGCCTCAGGTATTCTGTGCATTGCTAAGGCAATACGTAGGCAAAGCATAGAATGCCTTGAATTTGATATCAAAACAGTTGATATCAATACTTTTATAGTACCTAGTGTGTATAAATGTGATGAAAGAGTGCCCGGAGAAGCGGTTTGTGTAACTTGTAATTTCAATCAATTGATAAAATACGGTCCTTTGATATCATATCGTACGTAATGAAGGGGCTCGTGGTTGAATTACCGTGCGGATCGATCGCGCTGTAAAGGAGTTTGTACACGTTACAATTAACTTAACCATTTATAAAGATGTGATGTCGCTGACCTGGAAGAAATTATTTTTGATTACGTAAATCCCGACTCTTGGTCATATCTGACGGTGATCGATGATCAACCGGGTATAGACGATATGACGGTGTTTAAATAGCTCGCCCGCCTTTGGGCTGGAAAGGTGGGTCTATTAGTCTAGCACTAGAGGAGCCGAACACAAGCGGAGTACGAGCTGAGCTTAAACTTGTTTAGTGGTGGACCGATTCTAGAACTGAGCACGAGCGACAGTACACGAATTGGAGCTCGACTCGTGCTCCGCTCGTGCTTGGCTCGTCGAACGTAGATCCACTTTAACCGTTGCATTTTTTTTACAGTGCCCAGGAATGTAAATTGACATATCGAGCAGTAGGGCACAGGTCAGAGAAGATACTATACATTTCCGACCTTTTTTAAAACTAGAAGGCCCATATTTATGACCGGGAAGTGAGCATGCGCATGTTTGGTGCCTACATGCATTGTGAACAACCACAATAAGTTTTTAAGCTGTCCCTTCACATCGCAAAGACACCACAATAGTGCGTCCAGATCTGGCGAATGCGCCGCTTGCGAACTGCGCGCGACGTTTGCGAACTGCGCGCAGCGCGGGGCTTCGTACGAACGAGTAGTCCGCGAAATGCACGCGCGCCGTTCGCAAGCGGCTCGCGAGCGGCGCATTCGACAGATCTGTAGCCTGATTCACGTAATGAAAACCGTAATAATATCGTAGCGATTTAGTAGTTTAAACCATTTCCGTATTCACATATTTCACATCCATCAATCGAGTTTGAACGACACCGATTTTAAAGTCGTTTCAAATTCGTCGATTTAAAAAGAAATCTGTATTACATTATCCTGGTAGAATACTTATTAATGTAACTGAAAATAAGTCGATAGATTGTGAATTTCGCTTTTGGATAGGACTTCGATCGAACGACTATAAAACTTCAACGATATTTGGCTTGTTTGATTTTACGTGAATCAGGCTACAGGACACACCATTATATTGCTAACATCACACACAACTGAAAGTGTCTAGAACTGAAAGACAATACAAATGTAATTATTTACGGTACAAACCACTTCCATTAAACCGCTACTAGTTAGTCTGGGAGCTGACCCCAATACAGTCGACACAGGGCTGGGATAATGACAACGTCAGTGGTGCGAGTCAGCTGACTTTGCGGTCACAAATACGCTCACCGTACTGCCTGGTAATACCTCTATTATACCACAGACTTTTGATTGCCTGGAGAAATAGATTTGTACTGCTGTATCTTATCGCCTTATAACTGAACTAGAATTTAAAAAAAAACCGGCCAAGAGCGTGTCGGGCCACGCTCAGTGTAGGGTTCCAGAGTTTCCCGTCCGTCACAATAAGTGTACCCACTTATGAGTTTAAAAATTGCTTGCTTAAACGATTATACTTACTACAAACTTAGTCCAGAAATTATTTTGTAGAACCTTTTTGTCTTTTTGTACAAAAACTGCTCTCTCCATCAAGTTCAAAATAATTTTCCTAGAAAGTTCTTATAAAGTTCTACAATTCAGATTTTTTTCATATTTTCTAAACTTATGGTTCAAAAGTTAGAGGGAAACAATGTGTCCCCCACATTGTTTTTTACTTTTGGAGCGATTATTTCCGAAGTTATTGACATTATCAAAAAATGATTTTAGTAAACCCCTATTCATTTTTAAATACCTATCCAACGATATATCACACGTTAGGGTTGAAAAAAAAAATCACTTCCCACTTTACATATAGGGGGGCCTACCCTAATAAAACATTTTTTTCTAATTTTTAATTTACCACTTTGTCGGCGTAATTGATATACATATTGGTACCAAATTTCAGCTTTCTAGTGCTAACGGTCACAGAGATTAAGCGAGGACGGACAGACAGACGGACAGACAGACAGACATGGCGAAACTATAAGGGTTCCTAGTTGACTACGGAACCCTAAAAAGGTGCATGGGTGAAACGGACTCGCCCATCAAGGGTTCCGTTCAAACTTAGCTTATAATCGCAAAAAGTAATTCTCTTGTGATGTGGTACTTTACGGTTTTCGGATTTTATTCCTGTCCTATGTTACATGGCATAGTGTATTTCCAAATTTCATGATTCTGGGTCAATAGGACGACCCCTACCTAGCCAGGTTTTGTTTCTCTTGCTTGCGTCAAAATAAGCGCTAACAGCTTTATATTTTTTTTTGATTTAGAAGTTTGTTTTTTTTTGTTAAACGTAAGAGCTGTCAACGTCGGTTGAAATAATTATTTTTAAGCAAAAAATTTTGAGATGTCGAAGTGTCAATTGATTTTGACAGCCCAAGTTTCTGTTCTGTTGTGTTGGAATGTAATATTTTACATTAGTTAGTGTCCAAATGAATCAGCGCAGTAATCAGTTAACTGTCACATTTTTTTTTTGAAATAACGTAATATTTTTTTAACATTTTTCATGACTTCGTCATTCGTAACTACATTGTTAGGTCACATTAGAGCTAGCTGGAATCTAGATGTAATCTGCGAACAAATTGTTCTATTGTCTACATGACACCTGGCCTAGATTGGAGCGACGTGATGGGACCGAATGCTGCAGTAAATGGAGTTAAAGCCTATCTCTATCAAGGTCGTTGTTGAGTTTTATTTAGGTCATGTTCTTAATACTCCATTAATTGTAATTATCTATTGTATTTATTTATCTCCATTTACACTAATATAATAAAGAGATAGTTTGTTTTTTTGTTTGTAGGAGGTAATCTCTGAAAGTACTGGTCCGATTGAGAAACTTTTTTTCACTGATAGAAAGCTGCTTTATTCCGCAGTGACATACGGGGTTACCATGACGTTTATAGTAAGATTGTTTTAATCTTGTTAGTGTGGGTAAGAGATGGCGCTAGACAACCTACATAGCTCGGTCTCTTACCTACACTGAAATAAGATTAAAACAATCTTACTTTAAAAGTCATGGTCATAGGTTTTATGCATGCGGGCGAAGCTTCGGGCAAAAGCTAGTGAAATAATACGTCTCTACATGACAAATCTGCTCACCATACTGCCTGATAACACTTCTATTATACTTATCACTGACTTCTGTCCAGCACTAGGGTAAGATAAGCTTTTGATGGACTGGATAATTAGATTCGTACTACTGTATCTTATCGTCTGTGTTTGTGATAGTTCCGGGGGGACTGGTCCGCAATGGCCGACTATGGTGTGGAGGACGTGTGTGGAAAAAGGGGAGGGAGGCCTTCGCTCAGCAGTGGGATATAAATGGGTTAACTAAATAACGTTTCTAGTTTTGGAACAAGGTAACCAATACTGTAGTGTCGATAAGCCTATCTTAACCTTTCGAATACCGTAATTAGAGACACAATATAAAGACAATGAGAGAGAGAACGCCGGCGTCCGCTTGGGGTTTAATGAATTTGCGTCCTAAACTATCAAAGAAGAGGCATTCGTAGTAGGTCAGCGTTTAGGTTTGCACTCTTATCCTTGGAAAACCGATTTGCAAAGGGCCAGTGACTTGCGTATCTAATCTGTAAATACAAGTGGAAATAATCTTTCCAAACAAATTTATGTAACCTACTTGACAATGGTGTTAATAGTAGCTCTTTGTTGTTAGGTGTCATACCTCCGGGAGGCCTACGTGCTGTAAAAAGTTAAAGACGGATTCGGATCAGCGTGCCTAGTGCGAATTTGTTTTACGTTATCGTTACAAACATTAAGTAGATCAACTCACACGTGTAACACGCCAGATTTGTACGTAGAACGACGTCGCGTGGCGTGTATCAATGTAGGTCTACAAGATTAGTTTCCATACAAAATGTATGGGGACCGACGCGCCCTTCTTGCTCTAATGAGGCCTATTTACATTTTATCATTACATGTGGTCAAACGATCAAACTTGCTGTTAGTAAAACCCAAAGGGCATTAGCATGAACTTCTCTATCAAATGCTTATTTTTGTTTTCTTGTCCACAGGTCCTAGCACACACGTTACAAGGTCTCGGCCAAGATGAGGGCATGTACCAGCAGTACATACCACTGGCCCTGCACCTAGCCGACGAGTTCTTCCTTACACACCCCTCCAGAGATGTTCAGCTGCTCATTGCATGCTGCATCGCTGATGTACTCCGGGTTTATGCCCCGGAGGCGCCTTATAAGGATCAAGAACAGGTGAGATTCCAATTCTTTAACGTATTGTATACCAAACGTTTTGAAGGCGAAGTTTCCACTAGCATCAGGCATTTTTGACTAACATCAAAGAAGAAGAGAAAAAAGCGACGGATGACCGATGTCCTAATAAACTAGTGCGCCTCACCATGAACGATTGCATAACTGCTTACCATCAGGTGGGATCGCAGTCAAACACTAGTTTATATTATTGAAAAAAAAAAAATGTCCTGAGGCTGTATTATGCCATCATGAGTCCGTTATAACTAAGGGATAGTGCTTTTTAGCTCGTGATGCGGAAAACCAATAAGGACAAAGTTTGAATTGACGGCGCATTGTGTTCCACGCCTCAAAGAAATGTTTGCAAAATGGATGGGTCCTAGTAGGGCCGATACCTGCTAGGGCTGCGGTTTTGTTCGGAAGATTTACCGCGGGCCTAGAACGCAAGGGGCAACTGAAGGAATACAGGTGTATTTTAGTTAGTAAAATTCAGACTCGCCCTCTGGCTCCACCCAGAGCTGGAGAAGTAATTTGATAATTTTTCGCCTCAGAAAAAGGCTTGTCCAAATAAAAGATTTTAGTTTGCATAGTTTTATAGGAGAATCTAAACGAGAAGCCTTAGCTTTCAGAAAAAAATAAGAGCAAAGGATATTTTTCCAGAGATAATTTTTCGCTGTAATATTTATTTCACAGACATTGGTCAATAGCGATACCACAATAGAGAGATACGTACAGAAGTCCATCTACATACAAAGTGCGCTCGAGCATCGCATAGGTACTTAGACATGGACACGATAAATTTCAGACTGGTTGGGACTGATTAGTACGAGCGCGAGTGCCATCCGCTTGAGAGAAACTTTTTTTATTTCTCAGTGAACAGTTGTTTAAATTCAACATTAACAGTGAATTATAGTTTTACCAGTTGTTTCAGAGAGGTAAGTAGGTTTTGTTGAAATTGTCTTATCAATGGAGGAACGATTCTGCAACTTTTTCAAGAGTAACTTGAACTGTGAAATCCTAAAAAGTCTCTTAAATGGGGTAACAGAATTTCGTTCGTTACGTTCTCAACGCTTTACAGGTGTTTTTCACTAGCATTCTCTAAACAATTGTACATAAAAATGCAAATACATATTTATGTCGAAATCGTCGTAAGATACTTTTTATGATTGTAATACAACAATAAAAATAAAATTGAAATAGTTATTATTGGTTAGTATTACCATTCTTCCTGTTTAATTCTTTACAATAAATCAAACAACGAGATACGAGTGTCACTACCAATATAGTATTTTGTTTAAGCTAAAATTGACAACCCTAACGCGACTGCCGAGCGTAGTTATGAAAACTGGAGTACATTCATGAGATTGACTTCTGTACTTATCTGTTTTGTGGCGATACTTAATAACGAGCTTTTCGACCAGTAATTACTTTTTAATAAAAGCGTTTCAGTAAGGGCTATTAATTATGGCACATTAATTCCATCGAAGCTAAAATCAATACTTCGTAAATGGACTCAAGGTAGCAACAAGTTAATTTATATAAAGTAATAGATCGTTATTTATATTTTTCTACACACTCGAAAATTTATTTAACACACCATTTTTAGTGTAATTCACGCACAGTATGGTTCTGTTTCCGGACTCGTCTAGATAAGGGCGGTGTCAAGCTCTCCCTATAAAATGTTAACTTTTTGATGCAAGCAGACATTTCAGCCGAGACGTAATTAACGATTGTTATGGAGTTAAAATTGAACTGACTAACGATGTTTTTAACAAATCATTTATTAAGCACGAAAAGCTGTGAGTTTTCAATATACCTATTATGTGTAAAAAATTGCTCTTCCATTTATTATTTTCATGCTACCTACATGCCCGGTTTCCCGTCCTTCGAAAGTATGTTGAAAAACGGCGCTTGATACACATAGGATGGCGATATGGATCCAAGTTGTACAATAATGCATTAGATAAATAGTACTATTTATCTGATTTAGCGTGTATGCACGCTAGGGTAAACCTGAGCGTCAGTTATTACGAGCAGGTTTCCATACAAGCTTACTTGACAGGTATACCTGTGCAAGTAAACCTATCAGGTATACCCTAGCTTATATGGCTATTTTTAGACCGATCATATTTTTAATCGTAAAAGAATACAAGACATGACGTTGACTTAACATCCCTTGATATTTATTCATGTTCATGAATATGGACGTTGAACTCTGAAAACCTTTTAACACAGCTAAAGGAAAAACTTCTCAAGTTTAATTGGATATCGCAAGTTAGTACTTGAACTTTTATATGTACTTAACATGTTCTTCATGAGTTTCTAAGCGAATAACCACACTTCAAAAAGAAAATTAACGCCAGAGGTTAATTCTCATGTAATAAGGAGCGGGCTTATAGCCTTTGCGTGCTACTGAGAAATTCCTGTTGGAAAAACCTAATATATCTAACTCTAATCAAAGATCAAAATACTGACTGTTAGAAAAAACCTAATATATCTAACTCTAATCAAAGATCGAAATACTGACTGTTAGAAAATGCCTAAGGTCGATTTTCCACCAGAGATGTGCTGTGCTGCGTTGCTATGGATGCGTTTGATATCCATCAATCATATTCATTGATGCACATTGCTTAGCACTAGTGGAAAAGGATTCAACTAAGATATGTTATTTATATAAAAATAACTTCAAAGCCTTGAGCATAGGCGTAGAGTAGCCAGCCTTTCGGTGTTTTTACAGGACGCATTTTGGAGAGTGTGCGCAGGAATTGCATGACTTGATTCCGCCATCGCAATTCTACCATCGGACAACACGACGTACGGCGAATATTCACCCTTACGTTGTTGAAACCTCTACGGTCCGGACTAAGCGTTTCGCCTCGTCGTTTATACCGCGTACGTCGAAGGACTGGAACAGTCTGCCTGCTGCGGTCTTCCCGTCCGATTATAATTTGTGTGTCTTCAAGGCTAGAGTGAATAGGCTCTTAATAAACTAGTGCGCCTCACTATCAAAGGTTGCATCGCTACTTACCATCAGGTGGGATCGCAGTGAAGCACTAGTTTATCTCAATTAAAAAAAAAACTTAAAAAATAAAAATACCCGACTGCGTAAAAAATACATTAAATAAAAACTGAAAAGAATAATAAACAAGTTCAGTCCACAGTTCAGCAACAGGTATTTTTATTATTAACCCTTCTTGCAGTCGGGTAAAAAAGATGCGTACTAACCATACATCGCATAGCTCGAGCTGCGCATCTTCCTCGCACAGCTACTTTGCGGCGGCATATCTTCATAGCACATCTTACTCGCACCGCTACTTAGCTTAGCATCAGTGGAAACGGTCACACAGTATCACAGCATAGCATTTACATCAACGCAACATAGCTACATAGCACAGCTCTGGTGGGAAAGTAGCCGTAGGCATTAAGTCCGCCTTTGTACAGTGTTACTTACTCGTGTATAAAATTTTAATAAACCACCAGGATTCCAAATTCTGCTTCAGAGAGATGTCAGCAAATCTGATGGGGGCTGCTGAGGCCGATGCCAGCTACTGTGGCTCTTGTTTCTTGGAACGCAACAGACAATTGAAGGAAAACAAATGGGTTTTTATCAGTAAAACTTCGCTTACACACGCATACACTTTAACACATTGGATGGTTTTCCATTGAAAAAGTAAATCCCAAACGATGATAGCGAAATTTTTTTTGTGTTTTTTATTATCTTCAATCCCATGGCTCACTGACAGCGATAGTGTCGCTGTCTATTAGTATTTTTAGGGTTCCGTACCTCAAAAGGAAAAACGAAACCCTTATAGGATCACTTTGTTGTCCGTCCGTCTGTCTGTCAACACCCTTTATTTCGAGAACGCGTGGAGGTATCAAGTTGAAAGTAAAATCATATGCTTAGGTCTGCGGTCCCTTTAAGCTGTGAAAAAATCAAACTTCTAAGTTTACGAATAATTAGATACGGCCGTTTATGTCGCAAAAAACGTGTACTCATAAAGTGCATACTCTCAAAGATCGAAATTCATAGGGTACTTCGCGTTGACCCAGAATCCTGAAATTTGGCACAAAGCAAGGTCTTATAGCACAGGTATAGGAATAATTCTGAAAACAGTAAATATGTTGTTACCTACGTCACAACAAATTTTTTTTTCATCTAGGAAAAATCTTTGAGACTCCATTCGAGAATTGTAGTTTTCACGGAACCCTCAGAGCGCGAGTCAGACAGAGCCCAGTTTTTGTTCTTAATCGTAATACATTACCTTTGAACCCTCAGAGCGCGAGTCAGACTCGCACTTGCCCAGTTTTTTTCTTAATCGTAATACATTACACCTTTTCCATTATACTAAGCTCTTTTTTTTTTTTGCATACCTTTTTTATAATATTTCCAGCGTCTTCCAGCAATTTCACCCTCGTGTATATCGGAAATAGCAAACTGTGTGTCAAAACGTTAAAAACATTCGCGGAATGCACGAGTTCTGCCTTTGTGTGCGCAGTTATGAGTGAATCGATTTTGTGCAGCCACTCATGTGTCTAATTTGTCAATCCAGATCATGTCAGATGGAAGATTGTAATATTGCTAATAGAACATGTGCTGAATTCACTGTCGTATTCCTGCTTTGAACATTACTTTGGTAGATGCATCCTAATAACCTAATGTACCTGTATTTCTCGAAAGGGAGTGGTTTTGGTGGTATATCCACCTACGAGTGTCAGGGTACCTCTATCTATACACGTTGTCTTTGATATCTACGCACAAACGAATACCACAGATCGAGTACATGATCATTCTGGATACCTCAGAAATATGTTATTTAGTAAAAAACATAGAAAAATGTAATTAAAAAATAATTAATTAAAAAGTCATCGGGGCAAATAAGATGACAGTTATAAAAACATACTGTTTATATTAAAAAACGTAAAGATTTTTTTTTAATTAGGAAAAAC
This sequence comes from Mythimna albipuncta, assembly GCA_929112965.1. Taxonomy (NCBI): domain Eukaryota; kingdom Metazoa; phylum Arthropoda; class Insecta; order Lepidoptera; family Noctuidae; genus Mythimna; species Mythimna albipuncta. The sequence continues at coordinate 11,970,941 of OV815981.1, forward strand.
CGATGGAAAAATTCTACCACTGTGGGGGAGTCCAGAATCATGTATTGGATCCATGGTATTAGTTTGTGCGTCGAAGTCAAAGACATCATGTATAGAAAATTGATAAAAGAATAGACTCATTGTTGTCAGACTACCTCGTTCGTCTACATCTACTGATGTTAACCGTGCCTGCTGACTACAGGGTCTTGGTTTCAATATCCAAAACAGGAACTGGTATTGTGTTGGAACACCCGGAGTGTGCTTAGCAATTAATCTCTTAATATTTCCCCTCAAACCGGGCGAAATGCCAGCGGGTGTGAACAACTTCATCGCTGCACTACTGAACTTGCGTCCTATGACCGTTTACATCACGGATGCATGGATTGCTGTAGCAGGATGTTGTTAATGTTCTCAACTCACAATCGCCCGTTGCTACATAACTAGTATATTTTTTTGTTGATAGGTTTGCGCTTGATCCCTATCTCAACAAAGGGAAAGCGACGATGCGGTCGACGATGGAGCGCGCTTACCTAGATGTACACTATTAACTCTTGTCTTAAAGATTCCCGGGTTAAAGAGGAATTTAAGATATTTATGTTTAGGTATATAATGCATTTTTTTTTTTGAGGTAGTAAATCAACCAACTAGTTCAGGACCGAGAAGTTGAGTAAGACTTTTACTGACTAAAACATACATTCAGTTACGCTTTGCCTTTTAGAAATTCCTCATGGCCCTAACGGGCTTCGACCCTGCTGGGCCCCCTACGGTTTTACAAACATTTCTTTGAGTTGTGCGTGGAACAATACGCGTTGTCGTCAACAAGGACTCGGTCTTTACCGGACGACTGAATGGCGAGCTATATTCATTGCTGGAGTTCTCCTGTCATTATTCAACAAAAAGGTTTGAATGCACGACAGAAAACATATAAAAGGTGGAACGACGTTTATACCGCATCGAAGGACTGGAACACTGCTTGCTGCGGTCTAACATTCGATTATAATTTGGATGTCTTCAAGGCTAGAGTGAATAGGCTCTTAATAAAATAGTTAGCTTCACCATCAACGATTGCATCTGCTTACCGGTGGGATCGCAGTCAAGCTAGTTAATCCATACTTCTATACTAATATTATAAAGAGGTAAAGTTTGTTTTGTTTGTTTGTAGGAGGTAATCTCTGGAAGTACGGTACGGTCCGATTGGTAAAATTTTTTTCACTGATAGAAATCTGCTTTAGTCCTGAGTGACATAGGTTATAATTTATGTAGGCGGGCATCGCCTTGGCCAAAAGCTGGTATCAAATGAAAAAACCAAACAACCATATAGTCGTAGGAATTCAATGAATGCGGTTCTTAAGGACTGACACTGTGGCGAATCTATATGTGAAGAACTGGAAACCATTTTCCAGCAGTGGATGTTATTGAAGGAAGCGTATTCACATGACAGGCCTGTTGGTCTAGTGGTTAGTGACCCTGACTGCTATGCCGGAGGTCGTGGGTTCGATTCCCACCCAGGACAAATGTTTGTGTGATGAGCACAATCATTTGTTCTGTGTCAGGGTGTAATTTATCTATAATATGTATGTATTTAGAAATATATAAGTATGTTTAAGCAGTTGACTAGTACCCATAACACAAGCTCTGCTTAGCTTGGGACTAGACGCCACTGTGTGAAAAGAATTTTGAACACATACTGATATTTCCCTTTCTTTCGACAGGTCAAGACAATATTCCTGTTCCTGATCAACCAGTTGCAAGGTCTTCGCGACCCGAAGGACCCAGCGTTCAAGCGCTACTTCTATCTGCTGGAAAACCTGGCCTACGTCAAGTCCTTCAACATGTGCTTCGAGTTAGAAGACTGCCAGGAGATCTTCTGCGCACTGTTCTCGCTTATGTTTAAGATTGTCAAGTAAGTTTGGAGTTTTTTTTTAGTTCCAGAATATTTTTAGATGTTCCTACCCAGATGAGAAGATATGTTACTGCATTCGAATACGAGTATCAGTAGAGCTGTGAGCTAAAATTGCCAAACTTAAGTATCAGGGCACAATGCTCGCAGATCCCATACCAGAAGAAGCAGCGTTGGCAGAAGACTTCTTCTTCAAAGTGGTGCGACGACCTAGTAAGGGTCGCGGGAACCCGATGGAAGCGAGAAGTACAGGATCGGTCGTTGTGGCTAAAATGATGTTGATGATGATGCGAATTAAAAGAATCAAAGTATAGCGATATCTATGTCATCACATAAGAACTAAAGCTGCATCGCGCAATTAAAGTTCTCTGCGCGATTTGAAAATTTAGAACAGCCCGATATTATCTATCAGGCATTTGCCCACCAGACATAATACTCGTCTGGTCGGAGGATCCTTTCTTTTCAACGGTGGTTTGTGGTCACAGTTCTGCATACCTCCAAAAAAGATTAGTTCCCATTTAATGCTAGGTAATAACGCTGCTACACAGAGTGGGTACTCTGAACGTCCGCCGAGTAGCGTACTAGCGATCCCTTTTCAAGATACAGTTGGCAAAAATGAAAATTAATCCTAGTGAAAGTGCGAAGTCAAGTCGCTCAACGCGATTCGAAGGACCAATGTAATGTGTACTCAATTATCCGAGGCTACCTCGTTTTAGAAAGGATGTTCTAATGTGAATGTCATACATAATATTAGCATGGTTGAGTGCCGAGAAATATGCTTTAAATGTTTATTCGAATCGTTGACCTTACAAACACCACAGAAAGGCCAAACAATTTTGCGGGTTATACGACAATTTTCCTTCTTAACCAGAAAGTGAACAAAATGAAACCGACCTCAATCTCGTATCCACGGTGGCCGGTAGTCGTCTGACTCCCGACACTGGGGGTGTCTCCGGCGGTAACAAATTCGATTTTCATGGCTATCCTCTTCTTCTTGCCTTTCTTTATCCCATCTTATTTGGGGTCGGCGCAACACGATTTCTTCTTCCATTCTGTCCTGTCTGTTTCATATCACTCCTCACACAATCCATCCATCTTTTCTTTGGCCCCCTCTCTCTCTCCATCCATCCACATGTATACTCCAAAGTTTTTAGTGACATGCGTTTCATCCCACATGACCATACCAAGACAAACGATTGCCAGTCACTGGCCCCACTTTCAAACTTCCTCTAGTATAGGTACTCATTTTTCACTTTTCTCACTTTATTTTTTATTCGTGGCTATCAATTTATCTGTTACCTAAACAAAGCAACGAATTTCAACACAGTTTTCACTAATATATAGAAAGAGCAATAGACACAAAAGGTTTATGTGTAATTTGCACTCGTGCAAAGCCGGGGCGGGTCACTCGTCGTGCATAAAAGCAGAACATTCTTGCATTTCCACCGTACAAAAGTACAATCGAAATAAATTCTTGGGCGTAATGTTTTAAACCCGCCATTTTCATTATGAAAACCTTATTAAGTTGAAATGGAATGTTCGTAAAATTCGTTACAGTGAACAAGCTCTGGGTAGACCTTTATAGTTTCGAGAACTGGGGTCTTAACATGACGTGTTAACATGTCAACTGTGCGAGCGAGAAAGAGAGATGGAGCAGTACACTCTATATAGCTCCATCCCTTTTACACAAAAGTTCAGTTTAGGTCGTCAAATGGATCGCGATTGTAGTAGAGCCTCAGATCACATTATCACTTCAATTACAAGTATCGATTAGAGTAGGCAATATTTATAATGCGATGTTCTGTAGATAATCTAATTAAAAATAATGATAATAAATTATCATTAAATGCGTTATTGGTAATCGTGCTATTTAAATGCATCGCAAACTCCACTTAGTGTAATAGGTATAGGTAATCTGTGTAATTCTAAAAGTGGATCTGCAAGCCAAGTTAATAAAGTTAATTATTTATTTGTATAAATTGTGTCAAATTATTTGAATAAAAAAAGACCTATTTTTTTTCAAATACAGTGACAACTTATTAACGTTTGTATTTCTAAATATCTTAATAATATGTCTGATAACAACCTGAACAAAAAAAAAATAGTTCTTAACATTTTCATAAATTGCGATTTAAAGTTTTTATTACTTCAGCTTCAAAAACGATATTAATTACTAAACATAATCGATCTCCATTCGTTAGTCGTCAAATAAACGAATAAAATGCAGCCAGAAGTACATTCTACTGCAGTCTATAGAATCGATCCTTAATTCTCGGAACTCGAACTTTGTCCCTGCGCTTGTTCACTATAGCAAACTAGGAACTGAATTTTTCAAAAATCAATTCACCTAGTTTAATACAATTTTCTTTTAACTATACATATGTATTTATACTTTCCTACAGTGAATCGACCGTAGAGGCCCTACCACGAGCTCTTAGGCGATCATCACACTGCCACGCGTCACGCTGCACGTTGTGTGTCAACGCACCTACGCCGTACTTGCGGGAGTGCAGATCTGTATCATCGTGCGGGTTTTACGCACTCACGCGCGTAGTTGCGGTTTTTAGGGTTCCGTAGCCAAATGGCAAAAAACGGAACCCTTATAGATTCGTCATGTCTGTCTGTCGGTCTGTCTGTCTGTCTGTCTGTCTGTCTGTCTGTCTGTCCGTCCGTCCGTATGTCACAGCCACTTTTTTCCGAAACTATAAGAGCTATACTGTTGAAACTTTGTAAGTAGATGTATTCTGTGAACCGCATTAAGATTTTCATACAAAAATAGAAAAAAAGCAATAAATTTTGGGGGTCCCCATACATAGAACTGAAACTCAAAAATTTTTTTTTCATCAAACCCATGCGTGTGGGGTATCAATGGATAGGTCTTCAAAAATGCTACTGAGGTTTCTAATATCATTTTTTTCTAAACTGAATAGTTTGCGCGAGAGACACTTCCAAAGTGGTAAAATGTGTGTCCCCCCCCCCCCCTCTAACTTCTAAGATAAGAGAATGATAAAACTAAAAAAAATATATGATGTACATTACTATAAAAACTACCAACGAAAATTGGTTTGAACGAAATCTAGTAAGTGGTTTTTTTTTTATGCGTCATAAATCGAAAAAAATACACTATTATTAAAACATCGATCAAAGTTGCAACACATTACAAGAACTTTTATATTATGCTACTTGCTACTATGGAACCCTTCATGGGCGAGTCCGACTCGCACTTGGCCGGTTTTTTAAATTCACGCAGGCTCTGACTCATTTCATCCAACACGCACGGCACTACGGGAATCAGTGTGCCATACCTTGTGTCTCGCTCCGCACCCAAGCGTATGTTTCTCCGCTTGTAGGCGCGTGGATGCATTTTCTGTATATTGGACTGAGCGTAGTGTGCGTGTGTTCTATACAAACGGACAAACTTACAAGCAACGTTAAAACACGCATTCACGCGCTACGCTGCGTGTTTTTATCATGTGATAATCGCCTTAACGTTATTCATTTTATGACCTAAATTAAACTGTTAAAAGGATGAAGCTATAAAACGTATAAGGGACAGCCTTCCACAAACTTTCAGGGCTTGCTCAGTAGATGAAACAGAACGACCTTCCACAAAATGTTTTTTCAGGAATCGAAAAAAAAATCAGCCTTTTTTTATGGTGGGAAAAATCACCATACAAAATGATAAAGTTGATTGGGCAATTTGTATGGAGAGGCCAATTTTTATTTCCGTTTCTTGAAAAAAAATTTTGTGGAAGGTTGTTTGTTCAGTTTCGTCTACTGAGCAAGCCCTTAAAGTTTGTGGAGGGCTGTCCCTTACACCTTGTATAGTGTGTATAGCTCCATCCCTCTTTCTCGCTCACATTGACATTTTAACATGTCATAGTAAGACCCCAGGGGTGCTATTCTCTAAGAAAGCGCAGCGCTGGCACAGCGACGAGTCGTCAACGCAGTACATTGAATTAACAACCCAATGCCCCTTTACATTGGATTGTTAATTCAATGTATTGCGCTGACGGCTCGTCGCTGTGCCAGCGCTGCGCTTTCTTAGAGAATAGCACCCCAGTTCTCGAAACTAGACCTTTTAACCCAGAGCTTGTTCACTAAAACGAATTCAACGAACATTCCTTTTCAACTGAATAAGGTTTTCATATGACTGGCGGGTTTGAAGCATTTACGTCCGAGAATTTACTTCGTTTGTAGTTTTGTAGGGTGGAAATGCTAGAATGTATTGCTTTTATGCACAGTGACCCGGTTTCGCACGAGTGAAAATTATACACATAGAGTTGTCAAAAAATAAAATGTCCGTTTTGACATTTGTATTTTGACTACCTAGCGGCTTGTTCGGTTTAGTGTAGATACTAGCAAAATTACTAAAATAGCTACTACGACACCGAACGCCTAATTATTATTATTATTTCTTTATTTTACATTTAAACATATTAAATACATTTTTAAATATATCTTAAATATTAAAAAAAAAAACATTTAAAGATATACAAAATAGTGTCCCACCGGTATCGGGAACAGAGTCCAAGCTACCGGCGGTCAGGGCTCCAGAAAAAGGCATTTCCTAACAATACGAGCCATGTCCAGAAGAACTGCTCTCTGAATCAAGCCCTTGATCCAGCCGCCCAACGAGAGCCTCCTAAGGTGTTGGTCGAGGCTCTTGGCTATTAAGCCATTGGCTGACACAACTATCGGTACAATGATTGCCGAGTCCACTTTCTACATGTCGATAACCTCGCGAGCCAAGTCAATATACTTGATTTGTTTTTAATGATTTTTTATTATTATTTTTTCAGTTTCGTTCCAAGTTACATTCTAGGATCTTTCTCAATATCAAAACCTTTTATTTTTTAACGAGTTCATACTCTTTGTGTTTATTGCTCTTTCTATTAGCGAATGTGTCGACAATACTAGTCGAACAAATGATTACGTCATTTAATTGGTTCTTTGATACGTATTTTTTTTTCCGAAAGTTTTTATTTATAGTTGAAATGATAACAATTTATGCTATTGTATTAGGTATGCGGAACAGGGTGTAAAGTCACACACTTTCGTTGTAAAGGGACGACTTTCTGACCAGACGGATGTTATGTCTGGTCTGGACAACTGCACGATAGTTGATTTCGGGCTGTGGTATATGTATTGTATTTAGTTTCTTTATGGCTTCGTACATGTTACTACACCATAATCGTCACCATTTTAGTTCTATCAATTGTATTTTACTCATTTTTAACCATCTTACTCTGTCCGCAGCACGGAACACTCAACGAAGGTCAAATCGTTCATGCTGGACGTCCTCTGCCCACTCATCACGGAGTCAGACGTGGTCTCCAATGAGCTCCTGAACGTGATCCTCATGAACCTAGTGGAGCCCAACAAACGCGACCACAAGTACGCGTATTCGCTCGCCAAGGAGCTGATCATCAAGACTAGTGAAACGCTCGAACCTTATATACAGGCGGTGAGTACCTAAAATTTTTTTTTGTAACGTTGCCTTACGCTAGGAGTCTTTCCTGTATCGGGCGTGTGTCGCGGTGTTAGCATTGTGCGGACACCCCGGACACGATGGACATATGCTCCGCTTAGGCAGAGCATCTCTCGCACTGGGCTCTGCTTCAGACCATAGTTTGGGGAGCGAGGAGGAATGGCAGGCGGTCGCCTCCTGTGAAGCAGTAGTACTAGCGTGACGGGACGGTCTTTCTCATGCCCCAGCCGCTAAGATCTCGACCGGTGCGGGCTTGTGAACGACGAGCAATGTGTAGCTCGCCGTCCGGCCGTCCGATAACCTCCTGGGCCGAGTTCAAGTCGTCGATGGTGCGTAGGGTCTCACGTGCGCGACAGTGAGATGTCCGGAAAACCGTACGGGCCCTGCATGGCCGAAGCTTACTGGGGCTATGGGCTGGCTTCCGAAAGGCACAACGTTTTCTGACGATAATCATTGCTGATCAGATGCTGAGTCAAGGTGCTTAATTATAACATTGATTTTGGGGATAGCTTCGAAATTGCATTGTTGTTATTCAAATTCCACACATTGATATAGCCGTAGTGAGATGTAATGAGATGTACTGTCGTTGCTTCATATAACTGGGTCACGTTTTGAACATATCACGTATATCCTACATTAACCTAAGGGTCAGCTCACACCAACGCACGACGCTCCGCGAAGAGCGACTCGAAAAATATACTCAAATCCATGAACAATTAAACGACGTCTGTTAGTCGACACCGTCACCGGCTTACGGTGAAAACCAGCGCTGTGGACTCGTCGCATTTTGCGTGTGTACTCGGCATTATGCTGAGCGTTCGGCCGATTTGCGCGGTTGGTGATGCATATATTTTTTTCATGAAAAATTTTAGTAATCTGTTATAAGTTAGTCTTAAGTTTGCGTTTTTTCCGCCAGATAAAGCTTTTCTTTCCCAAATAATTTTATCTACACAAATATAAAAAAGAGGTAAAATTTATTTATATGTTTTTTGGTTTCTAGAAAGTAATCTCTGAAAGTACTGGTCCGATTGCTAATTTTTTTTTACTGTCAGATAGCTACTTTATTCCTTAGTGAAATAGGCTATATTTTATGTACGCGGGCAAAAGCTAGTTTACTATACATAAAGATTCAAAATGGTCATCATAGTGAGAATTCAGAGTACGTTGCACCACGCAGCGCGGCCCTGTGAGGCGCCTCGATCTGAAATGTCTTTTCATGTAGTAAACAAAGTTATATTTTGAGTCGCAGCGTCGCGTTCCGGTGTGAACTGACCCTAATACCTACGGACGCTTGCAATCATAACGCTCCCCCCTTTTCTGAACGATTTAATGCACATATGTATATTAATGCAGCGACCGTGAATAACTACCTCGCGGGTCTATGAGCTATCTGTAGACCATACTAATATTGTTTGAAACGAACCTGCGCGCTTCACGCAACGCTCTCCCTCGGGCACTGCGATCAACCGTGTACTACTTACTAGATTTCGTTCAAACCAATTTTCGTTGGTAGTTTTTATAGTAATGTACATCATATATTTTTTTTACTTTTATCATTCTCTTATTTTAGAAGTTAGGGGGGGGACACACTTTTTACCACTTTGGAAGTGTCTCTCGCGCAAACTATTCAGTTTAGAAAAAAATGATATTAGAAACCTCAGTATCATTTTTGAAGACCTATCCATAGATACCCCACACGCATGGGTTTAATGAAAAAAAAAAAAAAATTGAGTTTCAGTTCTATGTATGGGGACCCCCAAAATTTATTGCTTTTTTTCTTCTATTTTTGTGTGAAAATCTTAATGCGGTTCACAGAATACATCTACTTACAAAGTTTCAACAGTATAGCTCTTTTAGTTTCGGAAAAAAGTGGCTGTGACATACGGACGGACAGACAGACAGACAGACAGACATGACGAATCTACAAGGGTTCCGTTTTTTGTCATTTGGCTACGGAACCCTAAAAAACCCAGGAGCAGCCTCCTCAAATTAAAGCATTCTGTTGAACCTTTTCTCGGTTAACCCTCACCACAAACCTCAATAAAAGAGCTTCACTCAAAACAAAGAACTTTGACTCTCCAGACCAAACGTTTAAATTACACAGACCTAAAACCAATTACCTTTTTACAAGCCTTTATTTAACTTGCAATGTTTGTAAGTATGTTTGTTTAGGGCGAATCTTGCAGATGTATTTTGTGACGGTCACCCCTTGAGCTGAAAGGAAACGTCCAATAAATAAATGGAGCTTGTGCTAAATATATATAAAATTTAACAGCAATCTGACTTATACAGGCTGAAAAAGCGTAATTATCTTGATTTTTTTTAAACATTAACTAACAATTAAAAAAATAATGGTATCATAGACCACCGTTTTTTTTATAAGTGAAGTCGAAAAGATATAAGCTTGTATCACTATAAACAAACAAACATGATTATTATTATATCTTAAAGGGTTAGCAACCATGTGTTAATTGACTTTACAGTAGAACTTTATGTGTGTATTCTATGCACCGCGTTCCGAGTCAGGATAAAATCGATGTTACCGCGCCAACAGCGACTTTTTTATGACTTAGAACGCGGTAACGGTTTATTCCAACCATCATTATAAACTTGACGTTTGACGACACCCGTTTAAAATCCACGGTGCCACATACAGCTGTCGAACTGAGTGTGAGAGAAAAAAAAAATTGAAATTTGATGCTCTTTTAAAAAGAGGGGTGTTTTTTTTGCGGTTGGGGTAAAAACCGACTTCAGATTCGTGTTAGGAGAAAAATAAACTTAATTTGTGGGTCTGTGTTATTTGTAGACTTGACTTGACCTATAATGTGATTAAGTTGCATGTGGGTGTAACAGCCCACACGATCATTAAATACTTCATAGCAATCCCTTGCGATTTACACCACGCAAAAATAAGGCTGTGGGCGTATGTGACGTTTGCTAAGATGAGAGTCATGTACACTCTATAAAAATAGATTAATTAATGTACACGCTAATATTAGCACAATGATTGAAGATGTTGCTGTATTTGTAGCAATACAATTAAAATATGATTTTGGCTTTTTTTTTTTTAATTCAGATAAACTAGTGCTTGACTGCGATCCCACCTTACGCTTATTAAATATCTCATTAGTATTTATTACCTTAATTAATGAAACTGGACTTCTGTTTTACATCCAGTTATTGATTTGAGAATTTATAGTTGAGAATTTGTCAAACATTAATTTTATGCTTATATTTGAGAAGTTCTCTTGCTGGATTCTTCTCCAATATCTCATCTCATTAACCGAGTCTTATTCTTCATCGATATTGTTTTTGTCATCGTGTAATTAATTCAAATTTCCCTTTATCTTCCACAGTTCTTCAACCACGTGCTAATTCTCGGGAAAGAAGAGAAGAATCTTCTCATATACTCCAAGGTATACGAGCTTATCTACGAACTATATCAGTGCTGCCCCTCCATCCTTCTCTCCGTGCTACCACAGTTAGAATGCAAGCTCAAATCCGCACAGTTCCCTGAACGACTCAGCGGTGTCGCCTTACTCGCTAGAATGTTCTCAGAACCCGGATCAGAACTAGCAAAACAGTACCCTGCCTTATGGCGAGCCTTCCTCGGTAGATTCAACGATATTTCAGTTCCTATAAGAATAAAATGCGTTCAATACTGCATGCATTTCTTAGTACATCATCCGGACTTGAGAAAAGACATAACAGAGACATTGAAACTGAGACAACACGATGCTCACGAACAAGTACGCTACGAAGTTGTAATGGCCATCATAGCGACAGCTCAAAGAGACTTCCAAGCAGTTGCCGAATCAGAGGACCTCCTACACTTTGTGCGCGAAAGAACGCTAGATAAAAAATTCAAAATTCGAAAAGAAGCCATGTCCGGTCTAGCCTTGATCTATAAAAAGTTTTTAACAGAAGACAGCGTGCCTCCAGCCACAGAGAAAGCAGTCCAATGGATCAAAGATAAAATCCTCCATGGTTACTACATGACGGCTTTGGAAGACAGACTGTTGGTAGAAAGACTTTTAAACACATCCCTAGTTCCATATACATTGCCAGCTCCAATACGTATGAAAAAACTATTTTATCTAATGTCGAATGTAGATGACAACGCGACGAAAGCGTTCATAGAATTACAGAAACATCAGTTAGTCGTTCGTCGAACTGTCGGAGAATGGATAGAGCTCCATCGAAAACCACCGACGCCGGCCGTTCAAAAGGAAATGATCGCTAAAGTACTACACATAAGTTCGAAGTTCTTACCGGAGTCGGTGAAGTCCCAAGAGTTCTTGAACAAGTTCTCTCACCATATGAAACAGGCTCCCGAGCTGTTACAAGGAATGGAAACCATTTTGAATCCGAATGTCAGCTGCGAGGTCTGCGTTCGTACTACTGTGAGTATTTATTTATGACTAATATATTTCCCATATTAGATTTTTAATTCTATTATTAAAATGTATCGTAGTAACTAAGAATAGGGTAGTTTCCAGGGTCAAAATTGTAATTATTTTGACCCTGGAAACTACCCTTTACTTCTATTTAGTCCGTATTTTAGATTATAAAAAAATATTGGACACGTTTTTTTTCTTTTTTCGATTAATCAAAAAATAACGAAGATATATTAGCCCATTAAAGTTACGTGTGACGTCACCCCTTGCGAAAACATGCAGCACGGCGTGACGTTACACGTAACTTTAATGGGCTGTATCTTTGTCATTTTTGGTTTAATTTACAAATAAAAAAAAAAGGTTTCCCTTATTTTTTAAAAATCTAAAAGACGGACAAATTACATTTTTACGGCAACTAGACTATTGAATAAAAATTCAAAGTGTTTAAAAAAAAGCCTAAAAATAATAAATAAATAAAATGGGAATTGTTGGGATCACAAAAATACGTAGTCATAAGGTAAGGAAGAGTGGGCGAGTGGTGGGTACATCTCGCTATTTCTTTGCTACGCGTGTAACTTTATACCAGTGGCTACAACGTCGTATGGGCATTTTTCTTTTACATGACAGTTTCCTCTTCCACTAGATTTAAGTTTTTAATTTTGAATGGATTTGGAAAATTCAAAAAAATTTGCACAGTACACAATTTTTTTAATGGGATACCGAAGTCCTGCAACAGAAAGGCTAATTGAAGGACATATAAATGTGGGTTTTATTAAATAAAAAATTTACTATTTCCGCCATCCTGGAATGGGAGAAGTCATTGGATGATATTCAATGTAAAAAAAATCCGAGAACCCAATTATACCCCCATTTATATTTTTAGCAGATAATAATTGGAATAATTTAGGATTACAAAATGCCCATTTTTATTCATCGTGGGTACTGAACAGCGTTTATATAGTACGTACATAATAATAAGTGTGGGAGGGGCCCTGGTGACTTGTAGTACAGGTTTTATAGAGACTTAACACAGCACCAGTCTCTCACAAAGTTAATTCCATGTTCGTGCTCCACTATAACCCTAGCATTAAGTAACTTGTGTAGAGAAAATCAATTAAGTATTATTATGAGTATCGATTTAAATAAAATAGATGGCGGTAGTATGTGGGCTATTAGCGTTATGTGATGTAATTAGGTGGCACTAAGCCGACAAGTGACCTGGCATACATTGTGACCCAGTTACTTGTTAATGCTACAGATGGACTGCTACCTAATGCTTACTGTCCACGGACGCGTAGCTTCATAGACGCGTATTTGTAATTATACGCTTGTTGTACGCCTGCGTGAAGCTTACATACTAAAATATTTGAAACTCTGTCGACGATGCGGCAACGACCCGACTAATACGCTCTATGAAGCTACGCGACCGTTTACAATAGGCCTTAGTGAATCGTTTGGTATTGATATTGCTACAATATAAAAGATATTGTAACAATATGAATAAAAGGCATTGTCATACTTTTATAGCGTCTAGACTACGTAAATTATAAAATTATGTTTAAAACTGGGTCATCAACCGAAACACTTGAATGCGTGAAACAATTTGAAAAAAAAGTGCAATTTTCTTAGTTTTGGGTACACTTATTTGACCCTAGAGTATAACTTTGGCTTAGGCTAGTTAGTAACCAATTGGAATGCGTGTATTGATTCTGGTTAATGGGCTCTTACGCAGTTATTAACTAATAACCAAAGTATTCGTAGAAATGGCAAACAAAATACCTACGTTTTAGATAGATATATTCGTAGGAATGGCAAACAAAATATCTACGTTTTAGATAGATATATTCGTAGAAATCGCAATCAAAATATCTACGTTTTAGATAGATATATTCGTAGAAATGGCAAACAAAATATCTACGTTTTAGATAGATATATTCGTAGAAATGGCAAACAAAATACCTACGTTTTAGATAGATGGAGAGGTATACTCACATTGAACACCATAAATAACATTACAATAAAGGTAGATACTGCGCATACGTGTGCTACTCACACCGATCTGGGCACGTCAGAATCTATACATTTTATATGGAAAGTAGATTTGTAGAGCTACACCCATGCCATACGACGTCGTTCTACGTAAAAATCACGCGAATTACACGTGTGCGTCGGTCTAATGTAGTTCTAGCTGAAAGTTGAAAATTAATAAGAAGTCACAATGTATAATGCAGTTTATATAACTATTATTCTTCCTTCTTTAAATTTCAGTCAAGTGTCCTAAAGAAACTCGGCCAGCCAGTAATGACGAACCTATACTACAACACAGTGAAAATGTTGTTAGAACGAGTGAGCTCAGTGATGATCGACCACGACTCGCTGCTCATACTCGTTGGCTACGTGGAGGCCACTGTGAAAGGAACCGACGCTTCTATGGCAGAGGAGTGCGGTATGTATAGTGTAGTATAATAATATGGTAGCATACTACACCTTAGTGAAGATATTGTTAGAACGAGTGAGCTCAGTGATGATCAACCACGATTCACTACTCGTACTCGTTGGCTACGTGGAGGCCGCTGTGAAAGGAACCGACTCTTCTATGGCAGAGGAGTGCGGTATGTATAGTGTAGTAAGTATAGTAATATGACAGCGTACTACAACTTAGTGAAGATATTGTTAGAACGAGTGAGCTCAGTGATGATCGACCACGACTCACTGCTCATACTCGTTGGCTACGTGGAGGACACTGAAAGGAACCGACGCTTCTATGGCAGAGGAGTGCGGTATGTATAGTGTAGTATAATAATATTATAGCATACTACACCTTAGTGAAGATATTGTTAGAACGAGTGAGCTCAGTGATGATCGACCACGACTCTGCTCATACTCGTTGGCTACGTGGAGGCCACTGTGAAAGGAACCGATGCTTCTATGGCAGAGGAGTGCGGTATATATAGTGTAGTATAGTAATATGACAGCGTACTACAACTCGGTGAAGACGTTAGAACGAGTGAGCTCTGTGATGATCGACCACGATTCGCTGCACATACCCAACCAGTATAATGGTTGACTATGTGGAGAACAATGTGAAAAAATTTACGCCTCTATGGCAGAGGAGCGCGGTATAGTGTAGTATGGTATTATGAAAGTGTACTACAACTCTGTGATCATGTAGACTTATTTATAAACGAGCGGCACCTCATTGACGGTAGATACCACTACAGCCGTCAGCATCGGTCGACAGCAGTCGTCGCCGCGTTTGCCAGCTACCGTCGACGGCTTTAACGGCTGCCGACAAGTGGCGATGGCTGCAGCGGTATCTGCCATCAACGAACGGTGGCGCTCGTCTGTATAAGTTTGAGTCGTGTCGCAATATATTTGCAACGATAGAATTTATTAATAATGTTTTATCTCATTATTCAACACACAACCACTAAAGAAGTTGTCTCTCCGCAGGTATCGACGAGAAGAAAGCAGCAGAACGCGGTCTCAAGCTCCTAGTGATGCTGTCCTTCGTGTTCCCCTCCCACTTCCTGCACGAAGACATCTTAAACCGACTGACATCTCTATTAGAACTGGACGACGAGGCCGTCGCGCCGCACATACTCGCCGCGCTCACCTTCCTAGGAAAATACAGGCCGCTCAGTGAGTGTAAACATTATTTTTATCATACTTTTTTATTAGTTGATGACAGGCTCGCCTTTGATCACTATCTCATCTGATGGAAAGCGTTTTTTGCATCCCTACCTGATTCGATTTGTCAGCTATGACGTCACAACATGGCGCTAAGTTGATCCTATTTATGTTTCTGTGATACACCGTTGGAAGACCTCCTACAAGGTGGACCGATGACCTGGTGAAGGTAGCGGGAAACAGATGGATGCGGGACGCACAGGAAAGTTCAATGTGGCGACGCTTGGGGGAGGCCTATGTCTAACAGTGGACGTGTATCGGCTGAAATGATGATGATACATCAATACAGGCAAAGATAATCGGACATGTCTAGTAAATACTCACGAAAATGTGTCTTTAAATTAATTTTCAATTACAGGTGAAGCGTGCCCGAGTCTATTCCCTCGGCTGATAACGTTGTGTAAAGCGTACGCCGAGGTCGGCACACCGAAACAAGCAAAGAACGCCGTCAGGTAAGATCCTAATACAAAAATATTCGACCCGACCGAATTTCGATCAAGTACGCAGGAGATATGATAGTGTTCTGTGCGCAAACACAGGTGCACTCTTTGTTCCTTTACTATCATACTATGGGAAGGCAACCCCGTCGCTAAATTTAAATTAGTACTAACAATTGTCCTTCTTCAAGATTCTGTTAACTCGACTGGAGAAATAAGTAGTATAAGCAGCCTTTTTTAATATTACCTACCACTGCTGGGATTCAGGCCTCGTCTCTAGGAGAGGGATTGGGCCGAAATCCACCACGCGGGCCCAGTGCGGGTTGGTGAATGTCACATGTCTTCGAATTTTTGGTTCTAGGACATGCCGGTTTCCTCACGATGTCTTCTTATTGAAAAGTTTCTTGGAGAAATAAGTATTCCTTCGAATTGACATTGTTTCATCTGAAGTACGTAGGACTCCCCCAAGGATGCTGTAAAACTTCAACTCATCTGTTTTGTTTATTTGTTCCCAGATGCCTATTCGTGAACGTACCAGAACAAAGGACACAGATCTTCACAGAAATCTTGGAAACATTGAAGGCAACGCTATCGCCGCACTCGGAACACTACCGAACGGCCATCGTGACTCTCGGACACATAGCGCACAACTTGCCCGACAACTTCCCCGTGCACATCAAGAATATTGTCTCTAGGAAGGTAAGAGAACGTCGGATTGGTCCGACGAGTGCTTTCCTGTCTTTTTCGTCGAGTTCGTGGGTTTATGACTGGGTACTCTGTCTCGTTAACTCTTCAATTCATATATGCGAGTATTTGGTCGTGGATTTGCGAACCTGCCAGAACGAACGTGAGAGTGTTTGTCAGATTTGTCAGATAAATTCAACGTAGGTGATTAAAAGATTATAGATATAAATTGTGTATTGAAATGTATATTTTTTTATTAAAAAGTAATTAGGTAAGTAAGCAGTATTATACACTGTACTAATGGTGAATTGTAAAGCTCTATCAGCACAACCATAATAAAACCATCTAATCGGTTCATAACGCCAAGTTTATTTATTCATGCTTACAGTCGACGCAAAGCCGACTGGATTTATAATGTTCCCAATGTTAGGACTCAAGCCTCCTCTCTAGGAGAGGGAATGGGCCGTAATCCACCACGCGGGCCCAGTTTGGATCGGTGGATGTCACAGTGATGTCACATGTTTTTGAATTTTTGGTTCTAGGACATGCCGATTTCCTCACGATGTTTCCCTTCACCGTTTTGAGAGTAGTGGTGATGAAATAAATTACACAAAGTAATACGCCTGGCTAGGTTTGAACCCGCGACTTAGTGTTCCCGCACAAGGGCCACAAAAAAGCTAGAAGCGGCCACAAAAAAAGCTGACGCGCGCGACACAGCTTGTGGCTGGAGAAGTAAGAAGTGGCTTCTAGCTTTTTTTTTGTTGTGTCGGCACCGTCGCACACGGGCCACAAAAAAGGCCGCCACAAAAAGAAGCTAGAAGCGGCTTTTTTGTGGCCCATGTGTGGGGGACACTTACAACTCGTAAGTCGTGGCTGTTACTACTCAGTCACCACTGCTCTCAGTCTACGACTTTTCTGAAAATCCAATTCTCATTGCTCTTTTTTCCTTCCCAGATCGTAAAAGAGCTGCTAGTCCGCGAAGGCGGCGCCAGCTCGTCGGTGTCGGACGAGGTGTGGTGCTCGGAGGAGCAGCTGCCCGAGGAGACGCGCTGCAAGCTGGAGGGGCTCAAGTGCATGGCGCGCTGGCTGCTGGGCCTCAAGAAGGACGAGCTGTCGGCGCAGAAGACCTTCAGGATGCTCAACGCGTTTATAGTGCACAATGGCGACTTGTTACAGGTAACATATCATTTAGAATTAGCTTTTGACCGCGGCTTCGCTCGCCTTTTTGACTAGATTTGTGATAACGTGCGTGCGAAAATTTCATGATGATAAACTCGATTTATCATCATGATATTTTCGCACAAATGTTATGCTGTGAAACCACAGTAAACAAGTAATCTCTCACACGCATTTTTATTTAAAACACGCAGTAACATGTTGCTGTATTCGGATGAGTACAGAGGCCCTACCACAAGCTCTGAATGCGATCCATTTGATGGCCTAAACTGAACTGTTAAAGGGATGGAGCTCGGGTGTACAGCTCCATCCCTCTTTCTCGCTCGCACGCTTGACATTTCAACACATCATGGCAAGGCCCCGGGTGAGGGTTACGTCACAGAGCTACATGCATTTTCTTGCATGAATTTGCAGTACCGCCATGGCATCCCAGAGAGGTACTCGCGTTATAGTTTAGAAATGGTAAAAACAGTTTGTGCATGTATCGGACTTTCGGCCTGGCTTTCACGAATTCAGTCTTAGCGGCGAGCGGCGCGGCGAGAGGGGCTCCAACGAAAGCCGGCGCGTGGCGCTATGAGTGGCGTCTCGTGGTGTTGTTCAAACATTTTCATACTTTTGACTTTTGCGCTAAGCTACCGCTCACTGTTGTAATAATTTTGCTATCATACAATGTTCATCCGTTTTTCTTGATTACAGCAAAACCGTTTATCAAAAGCGGAGATGGCTCACTTACGACTGGCGGCGGGCGCGGCCATGCTGAAGATCTGCGAACAGAAAGGCGTTGGCGACCAATTCACTGCAGAACAATTCTACAACCTGTCGCATCTTATGATTGTGAGTTGTACAAGAGGTTTTTTTAATGTATATAGATTAATGCTTGACTGCGATCCTACCTGATAGTAAGCAGTGATGTAATCGTTGATAGTTACGCGTACAAATTGCTTAATGACATATTGTTTCGTAATTTCAGGATGAAGTACCTCAAGTCAGAGAAGCTTTTGCCTCAAAACTACACAAGGGATTATCAAAGGTAATTTATTGTAAACGAATATCTAAATAGACAAAGTTAAAGTCAAATTTGTTTAACCCAAAATAAACTGGAATATAATCTAGCAGGATTGATCTGGAATTATTGCGAGCCTTTTTTCTTCTCTGAGACTATAGATCTCCGCGACTCGTTTTTATGACGTTATAGTTGAGTGCGCACTACAAACGATATCCCGGGCAGCAGCGTGCATTGTGCAAGGATATTATATACAATTTCAATGGGAGAATAATTTGTTGATACACGACGCGACGTTGCCCTGAACATCGAAGCAATGTGAGGCTCAGCGTGACGTACGGAGGTACACTTTGTGTAGGTGGCGTGCTAGAGCCCTCTAAATCGGTTTTATGCTCTCGATTGCGTCGATACAGTCATTAGGATACGTTTCGCGTTGCAATGCGCTTGGAAGACTACCGCGCTGCGTAGCGCGTGTCTACCTGGTCCGTTAGGACTTTATCACACTAGTGGGCGCGGCCGCGGGGCGAGGCGGGCGCGTCACGAACAAGCCTCGGCTGCACAGCGAACACGTCAACGTGTGTTTGTAGCAAGTTAACGACGTACAATACACTCAGTAACAAAATTGATTCCGACGAAGAGACACTGCTGTTGGCTTTGTTACTTCGTTGCGCGTCCGTAACATATTCGTTGGACACCCGCTCTGCCTTAGCAACGCTCGTAATCCGCGCTAGTATGTTAAGGCCATTAGACTAGTTCTTGGCTACCATCCCATCTGATGATAAGCAGTGATGCAATCGATGATGGTGAGGTGCACTAGTTTATCAAGAGCCTGATGTCATGAGCAAATAAACATTTTTTTTTTTAAATTCCCACTCCTGGGCAAAGGCCGGCTTCCAATACTTCCACTTTTAGTGGATCGCTTTCCAGTTCTAGCCAAATTGGTCTAATTTATCCCGCCATCTTTTTCGTGGTGTGTCGAGAACTCGCCGCACTGTCTCAGGGCATCAATTTTTCTCTCTAGCAATAATTATTTCAGTTATTGATTGGTTTTGCAGTATGTGTAAAAAAAGTATTCTTTCTCTAGGGCATCCCCAACAAGTGCCTGCCATTAGACTTCATGGGCATGTACGCGCTGGCAGGCCGCGAGCCTGAACGTCGCATCCGCAGCCTCGTGCGCCAGTACATGATGGCCGACGTGGTGCGGCGCCGCGAGTACGTGCGGAACATCACCGTCGGCACCAAAGGTACGTTTAATAAAGTCAATAATTATTTTAGACTAGCTGACTCGACAGACGTTGTCGTATCTTAGACTGACCCTACATTAGGCGTGCGCGATCCTGGGGCGTGTGAGTAGTGCGGGCGCGTTTTGCTGCCCTGCAGTGTGTGTGGAGAGAGCACGCGGCGCGCACCCTTTGAAGAGGGTTAAACGCCAAGCGATACGGCAAGCCACACGGCGGCAACAAGCGACGTTTACGCAGCGCGCTTGCGTTGCTCACACGATAAACGCGCGCGCCTAATGTCGGGGAAGCCTTTGCGGCGTCATACGTGAACAATGAATGATCCGATACGGGTTACTCGAATGGATGCGGCAGCTATGTTCTACGTGGGTGCGAAACCGCCACTTTAAACACCATTTATATAAAACAGTTCTCGCAAAAATATCAAACCAACTGATCGCGATCGCTTCGTTTCGCTCATCACCGCACCGCACCCACGTGCGGTTGGGCACGTACGCCTCCGCAATGGAGTGTCAATTATTTGTCTTTTTTCTTTCATAAGAACTTTCTTCTGATCAGCCAGCTGTTCACGCGTGAACGTGACCAAGGGAAAAAGGGAATTCCTTTTTATGTAAATATAAATAAAAAGAAACAACTTGATAAATTTTCATAGCGTTACTAAGGTGTTGTGTTTGTTGGATTTTGTACGCTCAGGATAAAAAAGCCGCGCGCTTTCGACCTTTGGGATGCGATATCTTTTCATGTTTTAATCTTAACTTTTGATTTGCTAAGTTTTGTTTTTTCCTTGTGTCCAGTGGAGCGCGCGGTGTCGCAGCTGCCGCACATCCTGCCGGACTACATGCTGGTGTTCGCGGTGCCCATCCTCACGCACGACCCCGCCTTCACCGCCTACGACAACGTCGCGCAACTCAAGGTATGTATGCTATGAATGCACCCGCCGTGTAGCTTCATACACGCGTATTCGTCATTAAAAGCTTGATAACTCAGAACTTAAATATTATTTCGGAGAAGGTATTAGGCTTTCATTATTTCCGGCCATGATACCGTAAAACGGGGTGAATAGAGACAAAACCTTGGTTTGGTTTTTCACTTTGATACAGTAATATCGGAATCTAACAAAGCATCGTTTTTTTAGAATAACAATTCATTAGTAAATTGACATAGATAAATGCTGCAAAAAATATTCAAATATCGAGAAAATGCCCTTTAAAGTTTTGTCTCTATTCACCCCGTTTTACAGTATTCATACTGTGGGTGCACTGTGGGAAGTGTTGGTTGGGTGCAAATAGAAAAACGGTTTCGATTTGAAATCAAAATTATTATCCAAAGTAAATTTATTCAATATAGCGCGTCTCGTGGTGTACGCGAAACATTTCCATACTTTTGTTCTTTCTGCTCGCCGTTGCCGCGCTTAGCTACCGCTCTCATCGACATGGTCGTGAACGGGCTGTTAGTTGGACCAGCGGCTAGCTCAACATACAATAAAACCATTCTATTTAACATTTTAATGTTTATCTTTATCTTCTTATGTTTGTAAAGTATGACAATAATGTTTATTCGCAGGTCGTTAAGAACTGCCTGTGGTTTATCCTGGAGCCGCTGATCACTCGCAACGATTTCTACTGCTACGGTTTCTACAAGAGCTTGGTGGAGCGCATGAAGACGCACAAGGATGCGCTCAACGAGACCGATGATGCCGTCAATTATGTGAGTAAACACATGGAAGCTAACCCATTATTGTATTGTGTTATATAATATAATAATAATATAATTTATAAATTATCTATAATATAATCCACACCCGCTTTTCAAGAAATTAAGGAGCTGGGGTAGATTGAATGACTGAAAACTCTGACTGAGACTCAAAACTGGCCAGAATAGAATAGAATAGACTTTATTGTACACCAAAAAGTAATACAGCTTATACAACAACTTCAGTTTGTGGGCCAGATTGTTTTAAGGATTAAAGTTTAATGATATTTCAATCCTCGTTAGGCCTACTTTCTTTAAACCTTACAGAATAAAAGGACTAATATTAATTTATTTGTACGTATTTATCTAAGTATGTATTTACTATTGTATTTGTCTCTCTTCTGTTTGTCTATTTATTAAGTTGCACCTGCCATGTTGTTTCTGCACCACCCTAAGGTCGACTGGTAGATAATGCCTATGGCATTAAGTCCGCTTTTGTACATTGTAATGTGAAGAAAGCATTAATAAATAAATAAAAAATAATAGAAGGTCTGGACACAATGTAATTAAAAAAAGTTTTCGCATTCCTATAAAAAACTTTTTAAAAATTACAGCGTTTTTAAAACCAAATGTCTCATATTTACGCTGCCCGTTCACATCAGACTTTTTGTAGGACATATCGGGCCGATTTCGTATACTTGTAATATTGTTCTGTTTTCTGACCGACTTTTTGTAGGACGTGTGCGTTGCACTATTGCTATCTGTGTGTTCTATTTTTCTCCTACAAAAAATCGGTCACCGATTATCGGACGTGCGCGAGCAGCCTTATATGTGGAAATTATAAGAATATTGTTGATATCAAAACTATTGTTAAGCTTCACTTCAGTGTTATTGTTTGTTTAACCTAATAAATGAAATAAATAGAAATCTTATATCAAGGATATTGCCAAACCAAGATTGACGTATCATCAAATGCTAACTTTTAAACGATGTGGCTAGTTTTAGTTGGCAATATTAAGAAGTGATCTAAGATCTCGCCCCGACATATACAGGCCGGCCCTACGACCGCGCGCACCACCTCAGCCACTGCGCACTGGACTGGGTCCTTTGTAAAAGACGTCTTGCATAGACAGCATTGTGGCGTTGCTATTGTTCAATAGAGTTTTTTTACAGTAAAAAAATAATTTAACTTATCAGCCATGTTTCTTTGACAGAAACTATGGGCAGTATGCGACCTGGCCATGTCTGTGATCTGGTCGCGATCGCAGAGCTTCGAGCTGCGCGACTTCCCGTCGGACGCGCGCATCCCGCGCATGTACTTCGCGCCGCAGTCCGAGTACTTCGTCAACACGCGCGTGTTCCTGCCGCCAGAGTTACAGGTCAGTGGGTTCTTTACTTCTATTTGTATCACTAGCTTCTGCCAACACAGTGGCAGTCGGGTTCTCCATAGAATCTTTGGACCACCGATTCATCCCATTAGGGGGTGAATTTCAAAAAATCCCTTCTAGCGGATATTTACACTATAAGGAACTTATCTGCCAAATTTTAAGTTTGTAGGTAGGTGTTATAGTTTCTGAGATTTCGTGATTACTCAGTGAGTAGTATTTCGCTTTTATGTATATAGATTTCCAACTAAATAAACGTTATCCCTCCCCACAGTTCCAACCGAAGAGGCCGGCGGCAGGAGAGGGCAACAACCCTCGCAACAAGAAACGCCCGCGACCGCTGCCCGAGCGAGAGAACACCAACGATGTTGAGGTGAGCACTTGTTACTTCACGATAAGGGTGATATTGCTATGTGCTTGCTTTTGCTTGCGTGCTATTAACTTTTCACATGCTAAAATACTTCGTGGTGTCTATTTGAACTCGGCCTATAAAGTATTCGGAGACGGTGGACAAGGAAAATATCAGTATTTTGTTTTTTTTTCTGCTGCTGTCCAAAGCCTGAAATCTCCTGATGTTTATTTATGTAACTTGTTACCTGCAACATCGGTCGTGTGTAGTTAAAGAACATTCTCCTTTTTTGGGGCAATAGTACGAGATCTGTAAAAGAAATCTCTTTCCTCATCTATTATTCGATTATGATAAATATTATGTGCTAGATAATGCGTTTATTAAGACATTCCGTAGGTTGCCTTGCTAAATCTGGTGCTAATCAATAAAATTTGTTTGCACTCGCGACCATTTTATAATTTTCGAATTTATCCAAATACTTACAAATTGAGTTCTATCGTTACTAATAGCTTTTATTAGACTAAACACACTATTTAACATGAAAAAAATCGATTAAAGAAAAGATGAGGGTAAATTATTGCCATTTACTCACATCTTTTTGCGAGACAACCCTCCTATTTGCACCAAAAAAGGAGACGACATATATTTTTTCAGTTCCTTGGGGCACATTCTTTCAGCAGATGCTCGACTTTCCCAAATAACAAATGAGGGTTAATTGATGTCTGGTCTATCTGGTGTCACCAGATTTAGCTAGGCAACCTATTCGCAACGTCGCAATGAACGCATTATCTAACATTTAATATTTATCATAATCAAATAACAGATATGGGAAGAGATTTCTTCTGTCGGATCTTAGATTACAATCTCCAACTGGACAGCTTCTCCTTCCACCAGATTTGAAACCTCTTTAATGTAAAACGGATTTGAAAAAATAATTCTTGCTTTGATAAAAATATACAAATAATAAAAATAAAATCATAAACTTTATGATACATATAATGATAAAAAAAAAATTATCAAGGCATTATTATTAGATATTTTGTTTATGGTTAGGAAGGTGATAAGGGTTCAAATATATGCCATGTATTGCCAAAGCTGGATAACCGATTTATAATGTATAGAATGTAGCTAACGCTTGTGTGTGTCTCACTAACCTATATCACCTACCATCATAAAAGCTTGAACGATAAATATTATGTATTTACATTGTAAAATGTTTTCCAAGCACACTTTGGGACGCGGGAGTATTGACGTCAAGGTAAACCCATTAGAACATAGTATTTTAAATATCTCATTAATGATAACCGATGTAAGTATTTCTAACAGTATATTTTTCATGCACACTCATTATTATCCCATAGAAATACCTCTTTTTTTTATTAAAAACAATTTTTTTTATGTTATCCTATTTTGTGTGTATAGTGTCACTGAATTAGTGCTGTTACTGTGTACCATCGTGGCCATTTCTGCCTGATCACTTAAAACTTTCGCTTGAATCCTGCGCGCCAAACCAAACCTTTTGAAGTTTTCATTTCGAGTGCAAGCAAAATTGAAGTTAGCGGTTGTCAGGCGGAAGCGTCTTTGATGGTACCTTTTGCGTGAACGAAGCGTGGAAGTCTAAACTTCACGTTTATAGATCGTTCATTTTAAATTCTGAGATTAGACAGCGTTTTAGGCAAACTGCTGCATTGATTGGAAGTAGTGCAATAAAGCTCTTAGGGAGTGTTGGATTTTAAAATATATAAATTTGATCTATCATCAAAAAATTTTTATATAATTATTATTAGTCCCTATCCATTTCCCATCACCTTCATTCATTTTATTTTCAAAATTCTGACACCACACTAAACCTCCTATCTCGTCTTCAACAGCCCTCAGAAGCGTCAGATACACAGATACAGTTGCCCGGCATAGACAATCCACCTGAAACGGAACTAGAAGAGCCTCAAGCGAAGCGCGCGGTCAGTGACTGAGAACTACCGTCCGCTGGACCGTCGCACGAGCCCAGCGAGTAAGTACCAGCTTAGCGATAGATAACGTGACGACAATGTGTCTATGACGTCATAGAAACAAAAGACAGCTGTCATAGTAACGAATGACAGCTGTCAGATGATTTTGACATTTGAACGAGAATGCCTTTAGAAAAATCTGCAGTTGTATTTTGATAATATACTCAGATTTTTATAACGTTGGACACGTTGCTGTAAGATGTGTATGGCTTTTATATATAAACTGTCGATTTGTGTGACAATTGAAAATAGGCTGCAATTGCTCTTTTTTTTTGGAACAATTTCTTGAATGTTTTTTTTTCTTGTCGCGTTTGTATGACAGAACAGGTTAGGTTAGTTTTATATTATGATAAACTGTTTTAAAAATAAGTACGTGTCATACAATATGTATTTTTATGGTAAATAGAACTATGAGGTCTATAAGCCGAATAACAAAGTGTAAATTAAAATGAAATATACATTTTCCACCCCATAGTAATTATAACACTATTAATGTATAAAGTTTAAATATGAATCATTTAACATTCGAACACTTCGTCACGTTTATCTATCGCCAATGTTGGCACTTAAATTTGTACACTTATAAAAATATACAAATCTCAATAAGAAGTTGATTTGACTCTTTATTGTATCGAGAATACTGTAAAGTTAGCAGTTGTATTGACAATACCTTCCATTCAAACGGGTTAAGGCAGAACCCCTTTTCCTTAGTTCATCAAAGTTGTAAGATACCGGAGGTTCTTAAAAATATGACAAATTTTAACCTCTCGTATGCCGTAATTAGATACACAAATAAAAAGCCATTGTGTCTCGCGTGGATCCACGTTTAGGCATACAACGGGTTAATATCATCTAAAACAGTTGTATCGGCTATAACGATTGTCAAAAACTCAATAATGTATGGAATCGACAAATTTTTGCAAAATGTTTTAAATCCCGTACATTTTATACTTTTTGATTGTCTGTATCACTGATCGAATGTCACTACCTCTAAAGTCTCCGATATCATGCCCTAATGCCTGGAATAGAACTGATGGCGCCAAACTCGTAGCTATGTTCTAGGCTGAGTCAACATAAATTGCCATAGACAAGACAAGACTATGATTTAGTAAAGGTTGTTAAATCTCAACTTTGTGTCTGCTTACTTCTACGTTTTTTGGTCAATTAACTGCTATCTTATATGCCTTAACACATGGATATTTAAATTAAGATTTTTTCCATTTCAAATGTTTTTTTTTGGTGTTTACAAAATATAAAAAAATGGCAACAATATTTAAAACCATAAATATCTGTGTTCAGACTAAAAACTAGGACAAAACTCAGTCATGTATTTATAAGCTTAACCCTATAAAGACTGGCTACTAGTATATACTAAACTATTGAACGAACGAGTGAATGGAAACATTTCATTCATTCTCCACTGAATGTGCGTTACTTCGGTAACTTAATTTTGCCTAAACTGTCATGCATTGTTGGTCATGGCGTGAGATGAATTGTAAAAATAAGATTTTTTTTATATAAGTTGTCATTTTACTCTTTGTCTGTTCCTGTAATAAAATCTGTCGTTTTTATTACTTTATAGTAATTATTATTAATAGTTTTTCTGTACTATTTTTGTCACCTAAATTAAGAAAATTTGCTCCATTTTGCTCGAAAATATTCGCCTTTACCGGCTGGTCTTAAGGGAGCCATATACACTAGAGTATATCTGATAGGTTTACCTGCACAGTTTATAACTGTCCGGTAAGATTAGTGCAACTTACACGCTCCGGTTTACCTGTACAACTCACCTGTACAGGCAAACCTATCAGGCGTACCCTTGCGTGAATGGGCTACCTTTAAAGCCCATTGCCCGGGAAGGCAGACTGCCTTGATTTCTTGATACAAGTCCTATTAATTTAGTAGCGAGTTTTCTATATACATTTGCCCCAGTCTAAATATTGAAACCAAATTTGGTTTCAGATGTCTTATCTATTTGCCAATTTATTTTAGTTGTGTTTAATACTCAAACAGCCAGTTTTATCACGTCTCTTTCTTTAATACCTCATGCTGCGACCAATTGAAAGATAAATCGAAAACCAATTAATTGTGGGTAGTCGGATTTTTATGAATTATGTTTGATTAAATAAATTGTGATTTCAGACAGAAAAATAGTCGAAAATCTTTGATAAATATTGTCACGGAAGCCACAATAATAACTAACTCTTTAAACGCTTGCGTCGGATTACTCCGACGAGTGTTTTCGCGTTCTATTCGCCAGGGTCGTCGTGTTTGTGACTGGGTACTCCATCACGTTTAGCTCTTCAATCCCTATAGGTGACAGAAGAGCTGACGAGATGGAGTATTTGGTCGTGGATATGCGACCTGGCGTGCTATTCTCTAAGAAAACAGCCTTGAGCGCAGCGCTGGCCGCAACGACGAGTCGGGAGTGCAACACATTGAATTAACAATCCAATGTCTCCATGTCATTTAGCTCTTCAATCCACATAGGTGACAGAAGAGCTGACGAGATATGCGACCTGGCGTGCTATTCTCTAAGAAAACAGCCTTGAGCGCAGCGCTGGCCGCAGCGACGAAATCCAAATAGATACATTGGATTACCAATCCAATTGACCTAGACATTGGATTGTTAATTCAATGTGCTGCACTCCGGACTCGTCGCTGCTGTCAGCGCTGCGCGCAAGGCTGTTTTTTTAGAGAATAGCACCGCTTGTCGGAATAAACTCAAGTGGTCGGATATATCCTACGTAAGCAGTTGAAGGGTTTAATGTTAGTATTAAATCTATTCTTTCTCTCAATGGGAACAAAATTATTTTTTCATCAGTAATGTTTTCTTGTTCGGTTTACGTTATTCTATACAATGACTAATAAAAAAAAAACATTTGTCTAACAATGTGCAATTAAAAATTACTAATACTGACAATTATAAGGGCATAAAATTATTACCATAACTGAAGATAATTTTCGAAAATGAGATGTTATTGTAATATGCTTAAGTGTTTATGTATATTAGCGTTATTGATTGCTCGTTTTCATAATAAATTGCTCAACATTCATTTCTGATGGCCTTCGCATAATATTTACTACTTCATACATAAGTAATCAACATGTGTTTTATCATTTTTTTGTGTTAATTTATTTCGTAAAATCTGTAATATTTTTATTATGTATTTACTTCCCTCTTGGCGTAATGAAAATACCAATATACATAGACACTTGGGTTATATCTTCAGAGAGACAGCCTCATAGGCTGTTGGCTCGAAATCTGTGACTGTTGTGGAAAATCGAACTTAAAAGATTCATTTACAATTGTATTAGTTCAATTTATAAATCAAATATTGAAGATGGCATAGAATGTGCACCTATGTTTTTTATATAATTCCTAGCGGTCACTACTGAGTGTAAAAAGGCCCTAAGATGTCACTGGCCTTTGAGAATACTATCACATATTATAGTGCACACTGGTCAAGTCTTGAAAAAAAAAAAATTGTCTTGAATAAACAAAAACTGATCGGACATCTCCAAGATTGAAAAAAAAAAGCGATCTAAGAATAGAGATAATGAGTCTGTATTATAGAGTTTAATCGATAAGTTTTACTTCTTAATGTTTGTTTTATCGTTGTTTTTAGTTTTAATTTCATTTCGGCTGGTCGATGCGCGTCTTTTATTTTTTTTAATTACGTAAGACCTCACACAGACGAGCGGCATGATGTCAACGGCAGAAATGACTGCAGCCGTGATTGCTATATTTCACCGAGACACCATGGCGGCGGGACCAGTCGCCGCTACCAACAAAATGTGTACAGCGGCCGTATTATGACATCTTAAAACCATCATGTTTTCTGTGTGAGAAAAGGATAATGCTATTCGTCCTGTATAGCTCCGTCTCTTTTTCACACCGAAAACATGATGGTTTTAAGAGGTCATAATACGGCCCCTGCTCTATAGAGAGTTACTCACCTGGTGTCGTTGCGCAACCAATTAAGTGGCGCAACCTTCTCGGACGTGTGGCGACTCTGGTGTCTGGATGGTGTCTAGTTTGGTATCTTGGGGCTATATTTCACCGGGACACTATGACGGCGCAATTGGTCGCGCTGCCATGGTGTCTCGGTGAAATATAGCCTTTAACGTCGACGGTTGCAGTTTCCTCTGCCTGTGGCAATATGCCGGTCGTGTGTATGAAGTCTCATTGTATCGTTTGGACCTCGGGGGTCACCACGAATGTTGACTGCAGTTCTTTGTAATGTTGGTTGGACATAATTATTATTCAGTTAGTCTGTGGTCATCGTAGCGGCTAATTTTAAGGTTATAATTATGTGTGTTGTCGATTATTTCACCCGTTTCTGAGATACGATAGAAAAACACGTTTTGTAAATCAAACAAAATACTAAAATTATGTAATCTTAAGCGAATTAATATTTCGAAAACTTATTAGTTGTGGATACGAAACTTAATCAAATGTTTTGGATAAATTTATGCCTATTTCTAATTATTATAAATGATCGTGCTCACGTATCTCAGATACTGGCTTTATTTAGCTACTCGTCAACTAAAATAATTTAATTTCTCGTGATATTATTCTAAATATCAATGTAGGGTTTTATCGGGGATCGAACCCTGTAGTTTGTAAAGCACTAAGTTGATTCGATATTGTATCGAGATCGATAAGGTCACAGAGAACACATACACTGTATGATCTGACGGCAAATACATGATAGGGTTATAATATAGATTATTTATTGTAAGTAATGTCATCGCTACCATTTGTTTCATTAGTCTCTACTATAGGGTTCCACGCCCCGCTTCGATGTCCAGAACCCACGTACAAGACCGGCATTAAGTAATAACTTTTTTATTCATGAACGTTTTATTTAAGGTGTACCAAAAAAAAAGGAAATATTAGCGACACAGCGCTCGCTCCACTGTCGCAGTGATTCTCTGTAGTTATGTATTAAAAATAAATAATAAACACATTTCCTGGTAGTTTTCCATTTTATTCCATTTGATTTTATTACCTTATCACGGCATTCATGCTAAGGTTTTGTTCATTCATTGATAACAATAAATAAAATACATTTGTCATAATTTAGTTTTTCATTTCATGGTTACCCATTATAATACGGATACTTAAAAAAACTTGCATAGCAAGAGTATCTAATAAAGTACATAATTCACAATTCATATTAAAATATTATAATTATGATAATTTAAACATAACCAATGTTTAAATTGGACATTAAAGTCTGATTTGCACTTTAACAATTTGACTCTATTCTTTTGCACTTTTATGCCCCGTTTACACGTGGGCCTAGCCTCAGCCAATTGCCATTTTATAAACGGAGTATCCCCGTTTATCACACGTGTAAACGGGGCATTATAAATCCTTGCCCACTGTTTTATTAGATGTGGTATGATGAGTCGTTTTCGATAAAGAAACAATGCGCTAGTGATAAATTGGTTTGGACCAATTTATCATTAGCGACACTGAACACTTTGATAGATAGATAGATTGATTCTATAATGTACATCAAAAATAAAAATTACATGGGAAACAACAAATCGATCGATTTTGATCGTCAACAGTAGGTATGTGTTAAGTTGAAGCAACTGGTCACAAAAAATGTGCACGTATGCGCAGGGAGGGGATGATTTCATAATATTGGTTCTATATCTATACAAATCAAATACTCATCGGTACCGTAAAACGGGGTAAATAGAAACAAAACTGGTTTGGTTTTTCACTTTGATCCCATTTTATCGGTTTCTAATAAAGCGTCGACTTTTTAGAATAACAATTCATTAATAAATTGAAATAGATAAATGCTGAAAAAAAAAAACGAATATCGTGAAAATACCATTTGAAGTTTGGTTTCTATTTACTACTGAGTGTCTATTCACCCCACTTGACTGTAGCTTGTATCTGATACTAAACACAAAAGTGTCCACGTTTGCGCCCTGCCTAAATAAAACTAAACTTCCGTCTTTGTCCGAATGTTGGTGCCTATTTCTACGTCCTACCTAGTGTTGGGTTAATAGCCGGATGCTTTGAGTTATTATCGATTATAATCCATAAGTAGCCATTAATAGCCGTCCAATGGATGATAACCCTGCTATTAATGTATTGTTAAAAAAATAAATGCTTTTTTTTTGTTAAGTCTAAAATCTGTGGGTGTGATCATAAATTGGGTGCGTGTACGCAGTGTGATTCAATGTATTGTAATTCTTTTTATATAATTTCACTTTTTGTATGTGAAAAAGTTGTAATAATAAAATAAATACACATTTTTTGTGAAATTCAGTTTTGTAAATTTAGAGATCCAATACTATAAAAACCATAATTACTATTGACACATCGCTTTGTGGTTTAACCATCTACCTAATTAATTACTTGATTTAACAAAATGGAGTACTATATTCCATTCTCCGACGTAGCCATGTCTGGTCGAACTCGCCATTGATTTGGTGCGGAGTCTGATCGCGCTAACGCTCTCAAGCACGCAGCATATCAGGTATGGGCCGATGCTCGTATGCACAATACGAATGACGTAAGCCAGAACAAGAGAGCTTTCAACAGAGCTGCCAAGTCTTGCAAGAAGGTGATGCGGAGGTCTCGGTTCGACCACATTAGCCGCATCGGGAACAAACTAGCTTTATACCCTGCGGGTAGTAAGGCGTTTTCGTCCCTGGCTAAGTCGGTTGAATCGAACTTCTGCCGCCCTTCACTACCACCACTGCTGAAACCCGATGGGTCGCTGGCACATACCGCTGAGGAGAAAGTAAATTTGTTTGCCTCACTCTTCGCGGAATCTTCGCGTTTAGATCCAGGTAACGCGCGACCCCTGTTCACCCTGATGGTAACGATACGAATATGTCGGTTATTCGCATCCAACAGAAGGACGTCCGTAGGGTGCTACGTAACTTTGACGTGAACAAGGCTAGCGGTCCAAACGGGATACTAGCAATTGTTCTGAGAACGTGTGCGCCTGAATTGTCTCCGATCCTGACACGCCTATTTAGGCTTTCATTTGAGGATGAAAAGTGACCGATCTCAGTAACGTCCATTCTCTATAAGACCATGGAACGTGTACTCAACACTAAGCTCCTGGCATACCTAGAAGCTAATGATATCCCTTAGGATACCAACCGTCAATACAGCTTTCGCCGTAATCGGTCAACTGGAGATCTTCTAGCGTATGCCATCCACATCTGGATTGAGGCTATCGAGAAGCACGGGGAAGCGCTTGCCGTCTCCCTCAATATCTTGAAGGCTTGTGATAGGGTTTGGCACGAAGGGCCTTATTAGTAAGCTTCCATCTTTCGGTTTACCCGCTGGATTATGTGGTTGGATCGCAGACTTCCTGAGTAACCGGTCTATCCGAGTGGTTATCGATGGCTGCTCGTCCGGTCAAATGGCTATTAATGCCAGGGTCCCTCAGGGGTCAGTACTCTCGGCAACATTATTCTTGCTGCACATAAACGATCTGCTCAAGCCCGGTACCTTTGAGTATGCAGATGACAGCACTGTTGCCGAGAGTTACATATCCAACGTGCAAGCTAGTAGGTCACAGATCCAGTCTCTTCGAGAGGCTATGGTTGAGCACTTGAACTTGTCCTTGCAGGCAGTCTCCGAATGGGGCGATGCCAATTTGGTCAAGTTCAATGCTGCAAAAACCCAGGCGTGTCTATTTTCCGCTAAAAGGAGCCAATTCAGCCCCGATCCAACTTTCCGGGATGCAACCGTGCCGATAACCGACCATCTTGACCTTCTTGGTGTTAAGCTGACATCAACCCTCAACTTTGGGCCATACATCGAAGCAAAGGCTCAACTCAAAGGTCAGACAGCACTTCACGCCGGAACAGCTGCTGAAACTTTATCAAGCTCAAGTTCGATCGTGTATGGAGTATTGCTCTCATCTTTGGGACGGATCTGCCTGATACCAGCTTGATGCACTTGAGGCAATTGAGAGGCGAGCCAGAAGGATAATTGGCGATGATACACTCGTCGAGTCGAGGCTTCAAAGTCTTGAGCATCGACGCAGAGTCGCTAGCCTGTCGGTTTTCTACTGGTTGCATTTCGGAGAGTGTGCGTCAGAATTGTATAACTTAATTCCACCTAGCCCGTTCCCGTTCCATCATCGGACTACCAGACGTACGGTTATGCGCCACCGGTACTTGGTGGATATCCCACCTACACGCACCAAACGTTTTGGGAACACTTTCATTGTGCGTGCAGCTAGGGAGTGGAATTCCTTGCCGGAGACTGTGTTTCCTGATAGCTACAACCCGGGAATATTTAAGTCGAGAGTGAATAGGTTTTTTCTAGGTAAGCGCGTTCCATCGTCGACCGCATCGTCGCTTTCCATCAGGTGAGATAGCGGTCAAGCGCGAAATTTTAACCGATACGTAAAAATGTAAGGTACAATAAGTAAGTTTCTTATTAGCTCTTTTCTGTGAATACGACGTAGGTAAATTATAGACAATCGAAAATACCCGAGCGATTAGTTAGTAGCGCCAGAAAGATACCCCCGTTTCTCGTGTTATATCTTTCTGGCGCTAATATTATTCATGCCAGAAAGAGATGCATGAACTGCATTACAGCGACGCCAACCGAATCCGGAATCAGTACGTCGACTGATATGTTTCGGTGAAGAAGTCCTTTTTCGTGTGTTGTTGGTTTGTGTGTATAATCATAAAATAATTAATATTTTTAAATGGGCCAGATTAGTTTTAAATTGCACATTTATTTACTACAAAGATGATGAAAATGAAGTCTAATCTGACAGTCCTAAGCCTGAAAACCATGGAGGGAAATTTCAATCACTAAAATAACATTAATAGCAGGATTATCATCCATAATTGCTATTAATGGCTATTAACTGGGTTTTAATCGATTATTAGCCAAATGATATTAACCGGATTATTATCATTGCCCATCACTAGTCCTACCTAATCGTCCCGTCCGAATTTTGATTACCTACGGTGGTCGGTGGCCAATCTCAACAGACAGCCATGTACCTACGCAGGAGATATAATAGCGCACAAGTGGGTGAGCAAACACAGGTGCACTCTCTGTTCTTTTACTCTCATAGTCCGATGGGAAGGCAATCCGACACGACCGGAGAGAGATCAGGCGCAGGACTAATGGCTTTACGTGTTTTCCGAAGCACAAGGACATCACGCCACCAACATCCAAACTCCGAGCAGCTACAGTCATACCTAATGGAAAAACCCAATAGCGCTTGCCCGAAAATCGGAATCAGATCCAGAACCCCGTGCTCAGCAGTCGCGCTTGTGACCACGAGACCACGAGGCAGTCAAACTCCTTCCTACAAGAAATACAGCTATTTAGGGCCAACGCTGCGTTACGCGGTCGCCCGTGCGATCCCATACAAAGGAGCCCCGTCACGGCTCGCCTCGCGGGCATCCGTCGCCATAATACATTTAAGATTTCCATCGATACGACTACATGCATACCGTTAAAGTCGAACTAAGGGTCAACTCACACCGAAAGAGCGGCGAAGGGCAGCGCAGTTTCAGTGTCATATGAATTTTAACTTTATTTTCATTTCTATAATACTTATTATCGCGACCCGTTTACCGTTTATAGAATTCGCCGGAATTCTCGCGGCCCCGCGGGCATCCGCGCGACTCGTTCGAGTTTCTCATGCGATAATAAGTATTATAGCAATGAAAATAAAGTTAAAATTCATATGACACTGAAACTGCGCTCCACTTCCCTGCCCTTCGCCGCTCTTTCGGTGTGAGTTGACCCTAACGACGCTGCAGGTAATAAATCCAACGCGGTTTCCGCTACGGGGCCGCCGCACACGAAACACTCGCGTCCACAGAGCATCTAAACAAGAGACGGAACTTAGAACATTCAGTTTTGAGAAATTCCTTATATTCTTTAGCCAACCACTTAAAAAAAAAAACAAAGCTACCAACATGAAAACTCGAAGTAAGTAGGAGTGGTGGAGGTGATAAGTAGGAGGCGCACGCGCGCGAATTTGCTCGAACAGCTGTTTTGTTATTGTGATAAAACTAATGAGTATAAAAAAAAAGTTTATTTGGTAAAGTTGTTTGTAGTCATGAATACAATCACGTGTATAAGTATCGGTCAATAATAATAATAATAAAAAAAACAAATAAAATAATACAATAATAATCTAATACAATTTAAATTAATTTAATTTTGTTATTGACCTTTCAATTTTATGTAATTTTATAATACCTGTATACGTAAGATTTTGTAAGTGAAATGAGTCTTTGGTGCTTGAAATAAATAAATAAATAAATAATTACCAGTCACCCTATATAGCTTCAACTCTCTAACAGTTCAGTTTAGGTCGCCAAATGAATAGCGCTAAGACCCAAGCGCCCGAACAGTGCTATAAAACAGTAACTTACTGTTTACTAAGATTCATGAACAACATAACTATTGAATTGCTTCGTGCGATCAATACTTTTGTCTAAAAAAAAAAAAATTAACTCTCCTACGAAACGACTTGGATCTTCAGAAACATTTTTACACAAAAAAATTGGTTGTTAAATATTCGTGAACATAGTTCAGCGGTATCTAAAAAGAGAAAATTCGATTGAAAACTGTAACTTTGCTTAGCGCTGCTTTAACTTGTCTTTATTTTATGTAGGCCAAGACTTCACTAGGTAAATAATAAAGATAAATTTTGATACAAGTGTAGAAAGTTTGTCATTGCGACCCAGGCGGGATTCGAGGGCTGCTGTGACAAATTTGCACGTGTATCAAAGGATTTTTTCAATACACTTACGAAATGAATAAACGGGTGTTGACCAGTGACACGTGGAAGTCGACGCGCGCCCCGCCTGATACGATGCATGTAATAAAATTGTGGCGGGGGAGAGCAGGCGCACTTTTCTGCACTAGCGCGGAAAACAGTCTATTACGTGCCTAAAGGCGGTGGGATAAGAGCGGGTTATCAAATAAGTGTATTGAAAATGTTTCATCAGTTCATCGCCAGGCCAATCTCACGAATTGGTGTTATTGGTTGATGACAGAAACCACGCTGCACCGACAACTACCTATGTAGATACATTTCTATCTGTCTACATAGGTAGTAATTTATTTATTGGTTATTCTTAACCAATCAAATAAAATACCTTAAGTATATTTATTGAGATTACAGTATGGTCTGTCGTATGTGCTAAAAGATCGTTTTGCAGGTCTGCAGTTAGTAACCAGTGTTTATGTTCTTATACAACGTACATAAATAATGTTCAAACTATGTCAATAAAAAATGTTTTCTATAAACAATACCTAA
Organism: Mythimna albipuncta; assembly: GCA_929112965.1. Taxonomy (NCBI): domain Eukaryota; kingdom Metazoa; phylum Arthropoda; class Insecta; order Lepidoptera; family Noctuidae; genus Mythimna; species Mythimna albipuncta. Next base: position 12,007,668 of record OV815981.1, read on the forward strand.
TAAATTAATTAAAATGTTCCACTATAGAAAATAAACGTTTTCTACGTATTATAAAAAGGTGTAGATCGAGATCAGCTCAAACACTCGGTATTTTCAAAAGTTTCGAACATTTCATACGAACCCGACAAAAAACAACCATAGTTATAAACACAACCCAAAATGGTATCGAAAATAGTTCATTTAATTTTATTGATCGTGTTCTGTAAAGCTTTTGGAGCGAACAACTTGAAACTAAAACAAGTTTTCATATTCAGTCGACACAACATACGTTATCCGACGACAGGAGGTGATGCACTGAATAGATATTCACCGAAGCCCTGGCCTCCACAGGCTGGCCCGCCGGGACTCTTGACTCCGAAGGGCGCACAGCTAGAAGAATACATGGGCGAGTATTTCTCAGAATGGTTCAAAAAGGAACAGTTTCTTTCTGAAGGATGCCCTGATGAAGATACAGTGTATGTGTACGCTAACACAGTGAGTAGAACCAAGGCCACCGCTAGAGCTTTCGTCGACTCCGCCTTCAAGGGTTGTGACGTGCCTGTACACCACAAAAACACTACAGAGAGAGATCCACTCTTTATATCTGTCATACACAACATCACTGAAGCACATAAAGATATAGTTATCGAAGAAGTTAACAGAAAATTAAAAAATAATTCGAAACTGATAGCTGGATATTCGGAGTTGAATAAAATTTTGGACATTGAGGGATCAGACGTTTGCAAACAAGATGGAATATGCGACCTAACTAAAGCTAATTACACGATTTCGTCTAAGGTCGGTAAAGCCTTGTCGGTCGAAGGACCGCAGACCGTAGCGATCCCAGCTGTGGACGTATTTTTAATGAGTTATTACAATGGGATGCCGATACAGGATATTGCATGGGGACAGATAACTACACCGGAAAAATGGAAACTATTAATTGATATAATAAACCAATGGCAAAACATAAGATATACCACTGTGGCTGAAGATGTCGCGTCACCATTAATTGAGTATGTAACTAAAATATTTAAGAATTATGACGAAATGCCCAAGTTTATGTTGACAGTTGGACACGATACTAATATGAACACTATAGCGTCTGCGTTGGGGTTTCAATCGATCGATTTACCAAATCAGTTTGAGGCATTCCCAATTGGGGGAAAGTATGTGTTTCAAAGGTGGACAGATAGTGAAAGTGATTTTTTGAAAGTAGAGTATGTGTACCCAAGTTGGTCACAGTTAAGAAATGGGTCAAAATATTCTTTGGAGAGTCCTCCGCAAAGAGTCGTGATGCGCTTAAACTGGTGCAATACAGACGAGCACGGCTTTTGTCCATGGAAAGAGTTCGTCAAAAAACTTTAATTTTGTGTGATGGATGAAGTAATGCTTTTATTAATACTATAATGTATCTAATATGATTGAATTGTGAGTGAACGATGTGTGGTAAAACGAAAAATAAGCTTGCTGGACACAATCACTGCGGTACCGCATTGATTGGCCCGAATGCCCCGAACACGTTGCTACGTCCCGCTATTCCATCGACGCAGCTGCATGTGTCACGTCTGAATCACTCCATCAAAGCAGAGGAGATCATAAAGTAGAGTACCTACATAAACAAGAAAACTAAGGTTATAACTCTCAAGAGTTGAAAGGCTGACGTCCCGCCACAAGATTAACTCTCTATCCATACCACAAATGATTTGATCATTTGTGGTATGGATACCTACTCATCATCTGGAGACATTCATGAAGGAGGTTTTTTTGCCGGCTGGTGTCGTGTATCGGCGTTTTCACAGAAGGCTACATGACATCATGACTTAGAACAATACATCGCCGTCCCAACGTAAATAAAATAACAAGTAGATTTTTTGTAAGTTTTTTTTATTTTTAAGTGTATTTACCATCAGCTAGGCCTTAGTAAGCTGATAATAAAGAATTATTATCATTATGCCAATACATCGACACAGATCATCATAGTTCATGCTAATCAGTGACGTCCCTGCAATTTTATAGTATTCTCATAGAATATATTATTCAAAAAATAAAACCAAATGTTTTAGATCATCATTGCCTATATATAATATTTTTGATTATGTTAATGATACAATGAAAACCAGAATGGCGGTGCACACGTAAGAACGTAGAACTACACCCCAAACTCCTTTTCTTGGCCGTATAGTAGTAGTAGCCCAATCAGATGACGATACGTAGGTAGATATCAGAAATAAAACACATCGTTATTGTAACAGATTATGTCGCATGAAACCAAAAATAATCTAGTCTTATTTGATCGTCACACTTTTGAAGATCTATTCATAAACATTGTATATTGTTATTGTTAGTTATTAAAGCGAAAAATGGTGGAAAAAGTTATTTGTTTAATGTTAATATTGATTTTGTTGTGTAAAAGTTTTTCCGCGAACAACTTGACACTGAAGCAAGTGTTAATATTGAGTCGTCATAACATAAAGTATCCTTTGGGTGACAAACTTCATAAATATTCCTCGAAGCCCTGGCCTCTACAAGGTGGCTCACCGGGACTCTTGACTCCTAGAGGAGCACAACTAGAAGGATACATGGGCGAATATTTCTCAGAATGGTTCAAAGAGGAATATTTTCTTCCTGAAGGTTGCCCCGACGAAGCTACAGTGTATGTTTACGCTAACACAAGGAGCAGAACCAAGGCGACGGCAAGAGCTTTCATCGACTCGGCGTTCAAAGGTTGTAACATAACTGTACACCATAAAAACAGTACAGAGCCGGATCCCTTTTTTAAATTTGCTATAATCAACACCACAGAAACTTACAAAGATAAGGTCCTGACAGAAGTACACAGAAAATTGCAAAATAATTCTAAACTAATGGCAGTATATTCGGAATTGAATAAAATATTAGAAATTGAGGGCTCGCAAGTTTGCAAGGAAGATGGACTGTGTGACTTGACTGAAGCTAATAACACAGTATTGTATCAGATCGGTAAAACAGTGAAAGTCATAGGGCCGTTTAAAATAGCGGATTCAGTTGTAACCGCATTTATAATGAGTTACTACGACGGCTTGCCGATACAAGACATAGCATGGGGACAAATAGCAACACCAGAAAAATGGAATTTGATTACTGAAATAACACGACAAAATGCAGACATAAGATATGCAGTAATAGCTGAAGATATATCTGCACCATTAGTAAAGTATTTAACTCAGACATTTAAGGACTATGACGAAATGCCTAAGTTAATGTTATTAGTTGGCCATGATACTAACATGGTCTCTGTTGCGTATGCTTTGGGCTTTCAATCGATTGACTTACTGAATCAATTCGAAAAATACCCAATTGGCGGCAAGTTTGTGTTTCAAAGATGGACAGATAGTGAAAGTGATTTTTTGAAAGTAGAGTATGTGTACCCGAGTTGGTCACAGTTAAGAAATGGGTCAAAATATTCTTTGGAGAGTCCTCCGCAAAGAGTCGTGATGCGATTAAACTGGTGCAACACAGACGAGCACGGCTTTTGTCCATGGAATGAGTTCGTCGATAAACTTTAGAGTCAAATTTAAAAATAATATTTTCTGTTTTTACTTGTATCATGTTTTGTGAAGTGAGAATTAGAAATAGATACAATAATATTATTAAAATGTTGACATGTAAATGTGGTCTTAACAATACCATTATTCGTATTATAAAATATAGTCTGTCTAAAAAGTCAAACGACTTGGGAATTTTTTAAACGTCTTGGCGACTAGGAAATATAAAACCGGTTGTTGGCAACGCGAATTTTAGTTGTCACTTGTTTCTTGAGACGATGATAGTTCTACAACAGATGTTGATCATAATATGGTTAGTGATGATGAATCAATAAGCAGAGCAGAATATTTAGAATCAGATTTCTCTTACGATTCCTGATTTATGTTGTTACTTTATATTTACTTATGACACTAAAATCTTTGAAAATGTAACCTACTTTTGTAATAATAATAGGTACTGAAATGTGTATATTCTAAAAGAAAATCTTTTACATTTTTTGCTGTTAAAAATCCTCTAATATTAAATCATTTCTATAATATTATATTCGATATCTACTTTTTATAAGGTTCTTCTATTAGTAAATAATGTTCAAGATAAGAGATCTTGAACATTATTTACCAATCAACCTTGATTATTGAACCAGTGTTGACTACATCAGATTTAATTATACCCTACCTAATAATTACCCAAGTCGTTTGAATGTTTAGACAGACTAGGTATAATAGTAGCTACCAAACTAAGCAACTGCTTAGTCTTGAAGCCACTTGATTTAAAAACTATTAAATATTTATTTATTCACAAGTACATTCTCTTAAAAGCCAAAACTGTCATACCTCAATCGTCTATTTCGATATGCATGGAAAAGAAAGAGACTGATTCACTCTTAAATTTTTTTTTAATCCTCCTGTTTCCGTTTTCTAATGCCTAAAATAAATTAACAACATCTAAAATACTCATTTAAAAATAATTTAATATTTATTTAATTTAATATTTTATATTTAAAGTACACAATAAACTTTTAAATAAGTAGATGTCATATACATACTCATTAAAAAAATATAAATATTTTTACAAAATATGAAAAAAAAAATAATAATATCGTAATTTTTATAGCTGACAGCTGCCGCAAAAAGTTGAGGAAATGTTCAAAAAGAAAACGTAAAATTGTTACCTATCTACCTCATTTTACGAAAATTGACGTGAAGATAATTTGTGATATTTAATTTATTTCCTTAGGCGTTTCGAATCGACATACTATCGAACTAATAAATTAGCGAACTAATAAGCAATCGTTGTAGGGTATTTCGCAACAGAATTTTTCACGTTAAATCGCACCAATAAAGCATCGATGGAATAAAACATCGTACAACTGAATTGTCGACATATCATGTTTGATATAATAAAAATAGAATCATCAACTTTCGAAATCAATTAGGCCCTTCGACACAAGCTTCATATGAAAAACGTTGAAGCTATGTAGATTAAAAGGAGTTTGTAATAAATGCTTAATTGCTAATTTGTGGATGTATTGACGCGCTACTACTCAATGTATGCCGTGTTTGAATCCTGTGCTAGCCTTTACTGACTTTTACTGTGCTGGTACATTGGGTTCCCTACTTGTACTCCCTAGCACAGGATTGAAACACGGCATACATTGGGTAGTAGCACGTCAATACATCCACAAATTAGCAACTAAGCATTTATTACAAACTCTTTTTAATCTACATAGCTCTAACGTTTTTCATAGGAAGCTTGTGTCGAAGAAAAAAAGAGTGTTGTTACCAATTTCTAATGATCCAGTTGAACTGGTTAGTTATCAACTTAACGATTAAAAAAAAAATACAGTACCGCACGAAATATTAAAAGGAATACCTAGTCTAGTGTTACCAATAGACAAGAATAGACATGAACATAAACAAAATTGACATTATTGATAAAATCTATATGTATAAAATGGTGTCAAAATCAGTTTCTTTAATGTTATTGGTAATGTTGTGTAAAGGCTTTGTCGCGAAAAACTTGTCACTAAAACAAGTCTTAATAGTCAGTCGGCATAATATTCGCTATCCGTTGGGTAAAAGTCTTCATAGTTATCCATCGCATCCCTGGCCTCCATGGGCTGGCCCGCCGGGATTCTTGACTCCTAAGGGCGCACAGCTAGAAGGATACATGGGCGAATATTTCTCAGAATGGTTCAAAAAGGAACAGTTTCTTTCTAAAGGTTGTTCCGATGAAGATACAGTGTATGTGTACGCAAACACAGCGAACAGAACCAAGGCCACCGCTAGAGCTTTCATCGACTCTGTGTTCAAAGGTTGTAATGTGACTGTACACCATAAAGATACTATAGAGCCAGATCCCCTTTTTAATGTTGTCATATTCAACACCACTGAAACTTACAAAGATAAGGTCCTTAAAGAAATAAACAGAAAATTGCGAAATAATTCTAAACTATTGGCAGTATATTCGGAATTGAACAAAATATTGGAAATTGAGTGCTCGCAAATTTGCAAGGAAGATGGAATATGTGACTTGACTGAAGCTAATGACACAGTATTGTATAGGATTGGTAAATCAGTGAAAATCATAGGGCCGTTTAAAATAGCTCACTTAGTTGTAAACGCATTTATAATGAATTACTACGACGGTATGCCGATACAAGACATAGCATGGGGACAAATAACAACACCAGAAAAATGGGATTTGATTACTGAAATAACAAGACAAAATGCAGACATAAGATATGCAGTTATAGCTGAAGATATATCTGCACCATTAGTACAGTATTTAACTCAGACATTTAAGGACTATGACGAAATGCCAAAGTTAATGTTATTAGTTGGCCATGATACTAACATGGTCTCTGTTGCGTATGCTTTGGGCTTTCAATCGATTGACTTACTGAATCAATTCGAGAAATACCCAATTGGCGGCAAGTTTGTGTTTCAAAGGTGGACAGATAGTGAAAGTGATTTTTTGAAAGTAGAGTATGTGTACCCGAGTTGGTCACAGTTAAGAAATGGGTCAAAATATTCTTTGGAGAGTCCTCCGCAAAGAGTCGTGATGCGATTAAACTGGTGCAACACAGACGAGCACGGCTTTTGTCCATGGAATGAGTTCGTCGATAAACTTTAGGGTCAAATTTAAAAATAAGATTTTCTGTTTTTACTTGTATCATGTTTTGTGAAGTGAGAATTAGGAATAGATACAATAATATTATTAAAATGTTGACATGTAAATGAGGTCTTAACAATACCGTTATACGTATTATAAAATATAGTCTTTCTAAAAAGTCAAACGACTTGGGAATTTTTTAAACGACTTGGCGACTAGGAAATATAAAACCGGTTGTTGGCAACGCGAATTTTAGTAGTCATTCACTTGTTTCTTGAGATGATAATAGTTCTACAACAGATGTTGATCATAATATGATTAGTGATGATGAATCAATAAGCAGAGTAGAATATTTAGAATTAGATTTCTCTTACGATTCCTGATTTATGTTATTACTTTATATATTCATTATGACACTAAAATCTTTGAAAATGTAACCTTGGGTTAGGGGTCATTCGGCCCACTATGGAACTGGGACTGCGGGCCAGTTACCCCTTTTAAAAATTGATAGTGGTTAACTGGGCCCACATCTGTTTTGCTTTCAGTCAAGTGAAGGGTGGCTTAAAATAGTTTATATATTATTCAGTATACAATAGATTTTGTACAAGTACAAGCATTTACATATAAATATTATACATTATTATTTTTATTACTATAACATACATTGCAAATTGCAAAAAATATAAGAAAATTTGATTTTCGCGGGCTTCCATGGCGCTTTCGCCTTAAAAAAAAAAACCGGCCAAGTGCGAGTCGGACTCGCCCATGAAGGGTTCCGTAGCAGCTAGTAACATAATATACATAAGAACTTTTGTTCTTGTAATGTTTTGTAACTTTGATCGATGTTTTAATAATAGTGTAGATATTTTTTTCGATTTATGACGCATTAAAAAAAAAAACTACTTACTAGATTTCGTTCAAACCAATTTTCGTTGGTAGTTTTTATAGTAATGTACATCATATATTTTTTTTAGTTTTATCATTCTCTTATTTTAGAAGTTAGAGGGGGGGGGGACACACATTTTACCACTTTGGAAGTGTCTCTCGGGCAAACTATTCAGTTTAGAAAAAAAAATATATTAGAAACCTCAGTATCATTTTTGAAGACCTATCCATAGATACCCCACACGTATGGGTTTGATGAAAAAAAAATTTTTGAGTTTCAGTTCTAAGTATGGGGACCCCCAAAATTTGTTGCTTTTTTTCTATTTTTGTTTGAAAATCTTAATGCGGTTTACAGAATACATCTACTTACAAAGTTTCAACAGTATAGCTTTTATAGTTTCGGAAAAAAGTGGCTGTGACATACGGACGGACAGACAGACAGACAGACAGACATGAGGAATCTATAAGGGTTCCGTTTTTTGCCATTTGGCTACGGAACCCTAACAAGTCTAATTAATCAATCAGAACAGCTGATTTTTGGAACGAAGTTCCTTATTGCGCGTTGTGAAAGGGGGCTAGACGGAAAAAATTCTCACGAAAAGTTGTACCGACACTTTTACTGTCAAAATGTAAATCCAAGATGGCGAATTGAGAAAATTACATTTTGACAGCAGTATCGGCTTACTACCTATATCGAAAAAGTTGATAATTTCTTGCAGCCGCCATCTTGGATTTATATTTTGACAGTACTATCAGTTTCAACGCCCTCGAAAACCATGAAAACGACACCCATGACGGAAAATTTGATAATTTGCAGCCGCCATCTTGGATTTATATATTGACAGTACCATCGGTTTCAACACCCTCGAAAACCATGAAAACGACAGCCATGACGAAAAATTTGATAATTTCTTGAAGCCGCCATCTTGGATTTACATTTTGACAGTAAAAGTGTCGGTACAACTTTTCGTGAGAATTTTTTCCGTCTAGCCCCCTTTCACAACGCGCGATAAGGAACTTCGTTCCAAAAATCAGCTGTTCTGATTGATTAATTAGACTTGTTTTTTTAAGGCGAAAGCGCCATGGAAGCCCGCGAAAATCAAATTTTCTTATATTTTTTGCAATTTGCAATGTATGTTATAGTAATAAAAATAATAATGTACAATATTTATATGTAAATGCTTGTACTTGTACAAAATCTATTGTATACTGAATAATATATAAACTATTTTAAGCCACCCTTCACTTGACTGAAAGCAAAACAGATGTGGGCCCAGTTAACCACTATCAATTTTTAAAAGGGGTAACTGGTCCGCAGTCCCAGTTCCATAGTGGGCCGAATGACCCCTAACCCCTTTTGTAATAATAATAGGTACTAAAATGTGTATATTCTAAACGAAAATCTTTTACATTTTTTATTGGTAAAAAATCCTCTGTTTTTTTTAATTGAGATAAACTAGTGCTTAACTGCAATCACACCTGTTATTAAATCATTTCAAAAATATTATATTCGATATCTACTTTTTATAAGGTTCTTCTATTAGTAAATAATGTTCAAGTGTAGTAGGTAATAAGAGATCTTGAACATTATTTACTAATCAACCTTGATTAATTATTGAACCAGTGTTGACTACATCAGATTTAATTTTACCCTAATAAATACCCTAGTCGTTTGACTGTTTCGACAGACTAGGTATAATACCGGATTCAAACACGGCACACATTGGGTAGTAGCGCGTCAATACATCCACAAATTAGCAATTAAGCATTTATTACAAACTCTTTTTAATCTACATAGCTCTAACGTTTTTCATAGGAAGCTTGTGTCGAAGAAAAAAAGAGTGTTGTTACCAATTTCTAATGATCCAGTTGAACTGGTTAGTTATCAACTTAATGATTAAAAAAAAAATACAGTACCGCACGAAATATTAAAAGGAATACCTAGTCTAGTGTTACCAATAGACAAGAATAGACATGAATATAAAAACTAAATTAAAAAACAAATATCGCGCGTAAAACACCAAAATTGACATTATTGATAAAATCTATATGTATAAAATGGTGTCAAAATCAGTTTCTTTAATGTTATTGGTAGTGTTGTGTAAAGGCTTTGTCGCGAAAAACTTGTCACTGAAACAAGTCTTAATAGTCAGTCGGCATAATATTCGATATCCGTTGGGTAAAAGTCTTCATAAATATCCATCGCATCCCTGGCCTCTATGGGCTGGCCCGCCGGGATTCTTGACTCCGAAGGGCGCACAGCTAGAAGGATACATGGGCGAATATTTCTCAGAATGGTTCAAAAAGGAACAGTTTCTTTCTAAAGGTTGTCCCGATGAAGATACAGTGTATGTGTACGCTAACACAGCGAACAGAACCAAGGCCACCGCTAGAGCTTTCATCGACTCTGTGTTCAAAGGTTGTAACGTGACTGTACACCATAAAGATACTATAGAGCCAGATCCCCTTTTTAATTTTGTAATACTCAACAGCACTGAAACTTACAAAGATAAGGTCCTTAAAGAAATAAACAGAAATTTGCGAAATAATTCTAAACTAATGGCAGTATATTCGGAATTGAACAAAATATTGAAAATTGAGTGCTCGCAAATTTGCAAGGAAGATGGAATATGTGACTTGACTGAAGCTAATGACACAGTATTGTATAAGATTGGTAAATCAGTGAAAATCATAGGGCCGTTTAAAATAGCTCACTTAGTTGTAAACGCATTTATAATGAATTACTACGACGGTATGCCGATACAAAACATAGCATGGGGACAAATAACAACGCCAGAAAAATGGGATTTGATTACCGAAATAACACGACAAAATGCAGACATAAGATATGGAGTAATAGCTGAAGATATATCTGCACCATTAGTACAGTATTTAACTCAGACATTTAAGGACTATGACGAAATGCCAAAGTTAATGTTATTAGTTGGCCATGATTATAACATGGTCTCTATTTCGTATGCTTTGGGCTTTCAATCGATTGACTTACTAAATCAATTCGAGAAATACCCAATTGGCGGCAAGTTTGTGTTTCAAAGGTGGACAGATAGTGAAAGTGATTTTTTGAAAGTAGAATATGTGTACCCAAGTTGGTCACAGTTAAGAAATGGGTCAAAATATTCTTTGGAGAGTCCTCCGCAAAGAGTCGTGATGCGATTAAACTGGTGCAACACAGACGAGCATGGTTTTTGTCCATGGAATGAGTTCGTCGATAAACTTTAGGTATGTCAATTCAAAAATATGATTTTCCCTTTTTATTACTTATATCATGTTTTGTGAAGTGAGAATTATGAATAGATACAATAATATTATTAAAATGTTGACATGTAAATGTCGTCTTAAAAATACCAGTATATAAAAAATATAATCTGTCTAAAAAGTTATAAGACTTGGAAAGTTTTGAAGGAAATAAAAAACCTGTTGTTGGCAATGAGAATTTTAGGTGTCATTCACTTGTTTCTTGAGATGATGATAGTTCTACAACAGATGTTGATCATAATATGGTTAGTGATGATGAATCAATAAGCAGAGTAGAATATTTAGCATTAGATTTCTCTTACGATTCCTGATTTATGTTGTTACTTTATATTTACTTACGACACTAAAATCTTTGAAAATGTAACTTACTTTTGTAATAATAATAGGTACTGAAATGTGTATATTCTAAACGAAAATCTTTTGCTTTTTTTAGTGTTAAAAAATCCCTTAATAATATTAAATCATTTCAAAAATATTATATTCGATACTTTTTGGTTCTTCTGTTAGTAAACAATGATCAAGATTTCTTAATCAACCTTGATTATTGAACCAGCGTTTACTACGTCAGATATCATTTTACAAGTTATTTGACTTTTTAAACAGTCTACAATAGTAGCTATCTAACTAAGCAACTGCTCAGTCTTGTATGTCAAGAGCCACTTGATTCAAAAACTATTAAATAATTTATTTATTCACAAGTAGGTACAGTTGAGGTTTTAAACGCAGTTGATTGTCAATCCATAGATAAATAGATAATAAAACACATTTCTTGGTAGTTTTCATTTTATTCCATTCAGTTTATTACCTTATCACGACCTTTATGATAAGAAGTTTTGTTCATTCTATAAATAACAATAAATAGGACACATTTTATCATACTTTAGGTTTTCATTTCATAGTTACCCATAATAATACGTATTTATACAAAGCTCACAAAGCCAGAGAATCTTTCTAAGATTGATCTTTATATATGTAATTCTTCTGTGAGTGTGTATGTCACTGAACTTCTCTCAAACGACTGGACCGATTTTGATGAAATTTTTTGTGTGTGTTTAAGGGGATCTGGGAATGGTTTAGATTCACAATTTTCACGCGAGCGAAGCCGCTGGCAGAAGCTAGTATATATCTATTAAAATAAACGAGTTTTACCGCTTCAGCCATTCGAATTGTTTTTTTTATGTTTTATAGAAAATATCTTGATAATTAATATGCGCTTGCACATGCACAGCCTATTACCATTTTACCTTTTTTATCTTTAATAAACTAGTACTTGACTGCTATCCCTCTGATGGTAAGCAGTGATGCAATCGTTGATGGTGAGGCGCACTAGTTTATTAAGAGCCTATTCCACATACATAATTAAAAAAATCCTTTTCTACTTTTGTATGAGATTTTATAGACAAAGGAACAGTACGTAAACGATAAAATGAGAAATACCTATATGAGATTTAAAAAAAAATTGCTTAGTTTTAAAACTGACAGGTACTATACCAATTCTATATTTACCTATACAAAGTATTCATCAATATACTTTGTACTTAAAAAATACTGATATAATTATATCCTAATTATGTTACAATTTCGACCTCTCTTATATCTAAGTTGGTACGTAACTTACAGAATGTACTACCTGAACCAAAATAAATATATTATTAGCTAAATTCATGGGAAGGTGAAGTGTAAAAAACAAATAATGTAATTTTTGTAGTGTTTTTGCTTTAGGAAAACACTTTTCTTTAGATTTATGAATTCTAAGGGCTATATTTCACCGAGACACCATGGCGGCGCGACCAGTCGTCGCTACCAACAAAATGTGTCCGTCCAGCTCTATAGAGAGTTACTCACCTGGTGTCCGTTTGGTTGCCCAACCAATTTGGTGGCGCGACCAGCTCCGACGTGTGGCGACTCTGGTGTGTAATATGGTAGCTAGACACCTTACGCGCGTCCATGGTGTTCCGGTGAAATATAGCACTAAGAATCCTAACACTTACAACATCCAAGGAAGTATCAATATTTTTAGGAATGTGAACCTTACTCCTTTCAAATACAGTTCTAATTTTAAGACAGTCAAACAAGTTCTTATCTACACAAACACAGGCTCAGTCTTCTTCCAATGTTTCTGAATTTCTTCCAAGCTTTTTCCTTTAGTCTCTGGTACCCATAGTACAGTGTAGACTACCCCGAACAAGGTGACAGCAGCGAACGTATAGAACACGACGAACGCTCCGAACTGATTGGCTATGGGAGTGTAGAAGAGGACGGTCAGTGAACTGCAGAAGAATGAGAACGCCATCGAAGCTCCCGCCATCCGTGCGCGAACCTGAGGATAGAAGGTGAGTTATTATTATTATTATATATTCTTTATTGTACACCACATATACAAAAAACTATAGGACAAACATTATTAAAAATAAGTGTACAATGGGCGGTCTTACCGCACAGGGCAATTTTTTGAGTTGTTAGATACTATAGGCGGCTATACAACGTGTTTTCTTATTGTTGTTACTATAAGGGCTATATTTCACAGCGCCGCTGTGGTGTCCCGGTGAAATATAGCCCTAAGCTACCAAACTAGACACTACAGACACCAGAGGCGCCACACGTGCTCGGGCGCCACCAAATTGGTTGCGCAACCAAACGAACACTAGGTGAGTAACTCTATAGACCCATATATTTTGTATACTATTATATATTTGATAGCGGCGACTGGTTGCGCCGCCATGGTGTCCCGTTGAAATATGGCCCCTCGAGTACAATTTTACATGATTTAAGCATCTTTATTATTATCCGATGACTGGTAACTGAATGAAACAGGTGTACCTACTGATTTGCTGTTACCGGCGTAAATCAATTCATGCAGAACTAAATAAATAACGATATTTATAGTCCTTTGTCGTCAAAAAACAAAGGCAGAACTAAAGTGCATTAAATAAAAGTAAACTTTCCGTCACACATTCAAAAAGTAAAGTTAGGGCCGTCCGAACGTTTAATTGCTTCTACGTGTTCACCATACAAGAAACACGGCAATATTAGGGTCGCCGCATTTGAGCCAACGGCCACAGCCATAAAACGCCGCCATCGGCATATTTCCTGTAGGTTTCATACATTTTATATAGACTTGTCGTACCGGGTTGATGCCGGAAGCCGCCACACGCTACTAAACGCCGCTCCTCGCTTCTTATGGCACGCACTGACCACTTAAAGCCGATACAAAACGCTGTCACAAGCCATTCGGGCATTTAAACCTTCTTCGACAGAGTCCATTATACTACTACGCACATGGGATAAAAAAAGTAGCAGCCAAAAAACACGAGGACCATCGCGTCTTTACTATACACGGTGTCATTGACATCGACGCACAAACGAATACCATGGATCCAATACTTACATGATTCTGGACTCTCCAGTAGTGGATTTCTCATCGGCTTTTTCTTAATGACCAACTAATTTTTTTAATTTAAACTGTTCAAAATGGCTATTCTAACCAACCCCGATGATATTTTAGTAAAAAATAATAATTAAAAAGTCATCGAGGTACATAAAATCGTTATTATAATCAATCCTGATGACATTTTTAATTTTAAAAGTAATTCATTCATTTTTTTCACTAAATAACGATTTTACACAATTTAAATTAAAAAAAAAAAAAACAAAGATTAAAAACAAATATTAAAAAAACCGAGGAAAATTTCCACCACTGGTATTCATTTGTGCATCGATGTCACCCTGTAAAACTCGATGTTTCTGATTGTGTAATATCTCACCTGAAACGTGAACACCTCAGCCATTATGACCATTGGGACCGGGGCCAAGCCAGCGCCATAAGCCAATATGCATACACACACAGCCAACACTGGCAGCCAGTTGGGCACGCCAGTAGTGCCAAGGAGAAAACACGTTGCTAGAGTTGTCATACATATTGACACGACCAGGGAACTGCAGGCTAGCGGTATCTGAAATGAGAAAATTCGATTATTTGGCATCATTGCTTACCATCAGGTGGGATCGCATTCAAGCACTAGTTTATATTAGATTAAAATAAAATTTGGAATAGTGTCTTTGGGCTTGGCTCTGCTTTTATTTGCCTTAGTTTCGTGTAGGCCGAGAATAAATAGTAAAAGGGTATCCATCAATTTGAAAATCAATTAGTAAATCTACAGACCAATCTCGTGAATTGGTGTTATTAGTCGGAAAAAGAACAAGCTTTTAATGAAAAATCATTTTTTGATAGCAAGCTTTTATAGATCGGTATACCTATATAAACTCTTTGAATGTCGTAATTAGAGACACAATAGAAAGACAATAGCCTTATGTCGGACAGTGTAACTTAAGACATTCGAAAGGTTAATATTCGTCAAGACGAATCATACGAGCCCAAACTCGATGGGGTTGTGTCGTTTAACTACCAAGTTCCTATAGCCACCTTCCGATAGATCCACCTTTCATAAGATCGGCTCCTTGTCATATAATAATTTTGCATTGTCATCTGATTTACACATGCATGCAAAATTTCAGCTCAATCGGTAACCGGGAAGTGGGTCAAATTTAATATACAAGATTTGATGACAGATAAACATCGGGGCAAGTGAAACTAAATAATAGCTTGTAATAAAATAGGCTACGTCGACGCCAAAATAAATTGACCAATATGTGCATCTAAGATAATGAATTTGACCATAATGATTTGATTACTGCTGCTTGAAATTATGGTTATTGTTAAATTGAATTTGCAATTATTATTTTTTTGTGGGAAATCATCTAATGATTCCTCGTGCACTCTGGACTAGAGATGTGCCGTTGCCGGCAATATTGCCAACAATATTCATACTTCGGGCAATATTGCCACCAATATTCAAACTTCGGGCAACATTTCCCGAAATATTGCCACCAATATTCAAACTTCGGGCAATATTGCCCGAAATATTGCCACTAATATTCCCACTTCACGACAATATTGCTGACAAGGGCACATCTCTACTTCGGACTACATAAGGTTGCCAGGTGATCAGATTAGCCAGACTTTTGGACAAAAAGACCGACATTTTTTTTTTAAAGGATAAAACGCTTTTTTTATTGACCATAAAATCTTGTTAATTCTAATGACGCAAGTACGAAACAATAAAATTGTCTGAAGTAATTGCTAGTCCGCTCCACTTGCACTAGCGATACATGGTTTAGCAGAACACAATGACAAATCTAAAAAAATGGTTAAAAACCTAACCAAAGCCGGACAGACAGGACTCCGCTTAATTTGGCCGGACATAACCTAGAAGCCTGACCGTGTCCGGTATCATCCGGACGCCTGGCAACTTTATTCTGGACCATGGCCTGTACCAGAGCCCGGCGGCGGTGGTGTGAGAGGTCGTTACTGCCGATCGACCCACAGAGACACAGTGGTGTTCAAAATTGAATTTGCAATATGGCGGCATATGTTTTGATTTTGGTCGTACCCATGGTAAATAATTTTTCTGCAGTTGTACGGCTAGTGACCACTGTTAATCTACTTATCCAACGTAACTAATATTTTAACTGTTCCAATAAATAAATTATCAAGCATAATAAAATTAAGCATATAAAAATGTCACAAAACGTTAAGCGTGAAGCCTTTGCTCTTTAAGAAGTGCAATGGTTTCATTATTTCATTACATATAAATATAGATCGATTCAAATACTCACTATTTTAAATGTTTGAGAACCTGTATTACAGACACGACGAAGAGTAACCTTTGCGATAAAAATAAATAAAATGGTGTCGAAATTAGTTAATTTACTTTCATTGATTCTGTTGTGTGAAGGTTTTGTCGCGAACAACTTGAAACTAAAACAAGTTTTCATATTCAGCCGACACAACATACGTTATCCGCTAGAAGATAAACTTAATAGATATTCACCGAAGGCTTGCCCCCCACTGGCTGGCCCTCCGGGCCTTTTGACTCCGAAAGGAGCACAGCTAGAAGGATACATGGGTGAATACTTCTCTGAATGGTTCAAAAAAGAACAGTTTCTTACAGAAGACTGTCCCAACGAAGACACAGTGTACGTGTACGCTAATACGCTTAGTAGAACCAAGGCCACCGCGAGAGCATTCATCGACTCCGCGTTCAAAGGTTGTAACGTGACTGTTCATCAAAAAGACGATGAAAACTGGGATCCTCTTTTTTCGTGTGTCATACAGAACACCACTAAAGCATTTAAAGATATGGTAATCGAAGAAGTTTATAGAAAATTAAAAAATAATTCCATACTGACGGCTGGATATTCAGAATTGAATAAAATATTAGAAATTGAGGGATCAGACGTTTGCAAGCAAGATGGAATATGTGATCTGACTAAAGCTAATTATACGATTTCGTGTAAAGTCGGTGAAGTATTGTCGATCGAAGGACCGCTGTCAGTAGCGATCTTAGCTGTGGACGCATTTGTAATGAGTTATTACGACGGCATGCCGATACAGGATATTGCATGGGGACAGATAACAACACCGGAAAAATGGAAACAATTAATTGATATAATAAAACAATGGCATAACATAAGCTATACTACTGTGGCTGAAGATGTCGCGGCACCATTAGTTGAGTATGTAACTAAAATATTTAAGAATTATGACGAAATGCCCAAGTTTATGTTGATAGTTGCACATGATACTAATATGAACACTCTAGCGTCTGCGTTGGGTTTTCAACCGATCGATTTACCAAATCAGTTTGAGGCATTCCCAATTGGTGGAAAGTATGTGTTTCAAAGGTGGACAGATAGTGAAAATGAATATTTGAAAGTAGAATACGTGTATCCAAGTTGGTCACAGTTAAGAAATGGGTCAAAATATTCCTTGGAGAGTCCTCCGCAAAGAGTCGTGATGCGCTTAAACTGGTGCAACACAGACGAGTTCGGCTTTTGTCCATGGAAAGAATTCGTCGATAAACTATAGGTATGTTGATTCGATGACCGTTTTTATATATCATGTTTAGTAAAGTGTAAATCGTGAATATATTAATCTTATTCAAAGACAAAGTGATCTTTAATAATACTGAGCAAGTTAAAAATGCCAAATATTTTAGCGTTTTTAAAGTTAATCATGTAACTATAGCTTCAAAGAAGGTTGATGACTTTATGACGTTTTATTTATTTATTTATTTATATATCCTTTATTGTACACCAAGATATTAAATTACAGATTTGAGCCTTATATTTAAAATATACAATTGGCGGCCTTATCGCATTCCGCGATCTCTTCCAGGCAACCTGGTATGGAAAGAGATTGACTGGACATAAAATGGGGTTGCACATGGTGCATTACAAAACAAGTTAAACAATTACTGGTGAAGAAAAGAAAAAAAAAAGTACTATACTTAACACTAAAATACATACTTAAATACATACATACTAAATAATAATTATATTGGCAAGAAAACAAGTGACAACTACAATTAATACAGCTAAAAACGAAACAAAATTACAAGGACAAGTAATATTCCTTCACAATTTTTTTGAATATGTGTAGTGACTGCGCGCGTTTTATTGGATCTGGCAGAGCATTCCAGAGACGAGTGGCCTGGACAGTAAAGGACTTGTCCAAAAACGTAGTGGAATGCATCGGCATTTTGAGTCTCAAGTTATCTGATGACCTAAGAGATTTCGTATGCGAATCACAAAGAAATTCAAACCGTTTCTTAAGATAAAGAGGGGTGAAAGGGGAAAAGAGCACATTATACAAGAGGGATAGAATATGAGCATTCCGGCGATGGCGGATGTTTTGTGCATCTAACTTCAATAGTTTAGGACAAATTACGATTTCAAAAGTGTAATACTAAGATTTGAAGGCCTGTGTAGTTTTTGTAAACCGTATAGCGTATGATAGTTGACTTCTTACAAATAGCAGAAGTTTGGTTTTTTTTATAATTTGAGCGTGCTTAAGTAGCTTTCTAAGAGGGTTCCTACGATTCAGTGCGTTGATTGAAATACATTAATTAAATTCAGGTCTCTAGGCGAAGCAATTTGACTCAAATGAATTAGATGCCGAAATTGAAGCCTAGTTTGAGAGTATGGAAAAATTATTAGAAAGAAATGAAAGATTTGAAGACCGCTGGATTTATGTTTGTATGTACACTCTTAAAACGTGAAAACCTAACCTATCTTAACCTTAGGAGCTTCATATGGACTGGTGCAGTCCGATTGTCACATCCAGTAGACTCCTGCAACTCTTGCCAGGCCATTCACACAGATTATTATTTACGATAACCACTTACATGCCTTGCTTAGTCTCAAACTTTACCTCACGATCTGGCCCGTCAGTTTAGATGTCGAGAAAAACAGTCGATAAGAGGCAATACAAGAAATAAAACACATCACTATATTATAACAGGTTTCGTTAATTCATCATATAATATTCCAAAATTATTTTAGTTGTGTTCTGCTATCATACACCTCTAGATCTATTCGAATTAATACGTAAAAAAATATATATATCTTTAATTTTTGCATTAAAAATCAAGGTTGAAAATGGTGAGAAAATTAATTTGTCTAATATTGATCGTGTTGTGTGAAGGTTTTTCCGCGAACAACTTGACACTTAAGCAAGTCTTAATATTGAGTCGGCATAACATAAAGTATCCTTTGGGTGACGAACTTCATATATATTCCTCGAAATCATGGCCTCCTCGGACTGGCCCACCGGGACTCTTGACTCCTAGAGGAGCACAGTTAGAAGGATACATGGGTGAATATTTCTCAGAATGGTTAAAAAAGGAACAGTTTCTTGCTGAAGGCTGCCCTGATGAAGATACAGTGTATGTGTACGCTAACACAGCGAGCAGAGCTAAGGCCTCCGCTAGAGCTTTCATCGACTCTGCATTCAAGAGTTGCAACGTGCCCGTACATCACAAAAACACTACAGAGTGGGATCCCCTTTTTCAATTTGTTATATCTAATACCACTGAAGCATACAAAGATAACGTTCTGAATGAAATAAACAGAAAATTGCAAAATATTAAACCTAAACTAATGGCAGTATATTCGGAATTGAATAAAATATTGAAAATCGAGGACTCGCAAGTTTGTAAGCAGGATGGAATATGTGACTTGACTGAAGTTAATGACACAGTATTGTATGAAGTCGGTAAATCAGTGGTGGTCCAAGGGCCTTTTAGGATAGCTCACTTAGTTTTAAGCTCATTTATAATGAACTACTATGATGGTGTGGCGATACAAGACATAGCATGGGGACAAATAACAACACCGGAAAAATGGAATTTAATTACTGAAATTACACGACAAAATCAAGACGTAAGGTTCACAACAGTAGCTGATAAGGCGGTGCCATTAGTGAAGTATTTAATTAAAACGTTTAAGGAATATGACGAAATGCCAAAGTTTATGTTACTGGCTGGCCATGATTTTAATTTGAACTCTGTTGCAAATGCTTTGGGTTTCAAATCGATCGACTTGCTAAATCAATTCGAAAAATACCCGATTGGAGGCAAGTTTGTGTTTCAAAGGTGGACAGATAGTGAAAATGAATATTTGAAAGTAGAATACGTGTATCCAAGTTGGTCACAGTTAAGAAATGGGTCAAAATATTCTTTGGAGAGTCCTCCGCAAAGAGTCGTGATGCGCTTAAACTGGTGCAACACAGACGAGCTCGGCTTTTGTCCATGGAATGAGTTCGTAAATAAACTTTAAGTATGTCTATAGAATAATAATAAAAAAAAAACAAATCATTTATGTAATAATTTTAATAAAAAAATTACATTTAAAAGTGGTTTTAATAATATATAATAGTAATATTCTACAACTATCACACAACGCTGTTTAGTCCTTTGGGACTAAATGGTAATAATATCATACCGTGCCCAAAATAAGCAGAGCTTGTGTTATGAGTACTAGACAAGTGATAAACATACTTATATATTTCTAAATACATACTTAACAATTGTTCTGTGTCCAGACACAGAAAAATTGTTCACGCTCATCACTTAAACATTTGTCCTGGGTTAGAATCGAACCTACGACCTCCGGCATAGCAGTCAGGGCCACTAACCATTCAACAGGCCAGTCAAAATAATACCGATATCGATAATATGATATCGACAGTGGAAAGGAAAGTTAATTCACATAAAATAAGTTATTCAACTCATTTCTGACCAAAGTGGCGGTTTAGCGATTTTACTTTTCTACTGTCGATATCACTGGCCTCTACTATTTATCACACTGGACTGGAGGTCGTCAAATTGCGCTTCTGTCTGCTTACTATTCACCATTTTGGCGCTGTCGGCCGTAACGAAAAGGAACGGTACTAAAACTAGTGATGACGACCTCGGCGAAAAAAATATCGATAAATGTTGGCAAAAAAAATTATACGAAAAAAAAAATTATAGGTGTGGTGTACTTTATTACGTTAAATCAGTAAATTTGAAAGTATATTCTAAACTTACTGCATGTAAACTTACTGTATTGCCTTTGTCTTAACCAGACTGATAAAAATGCGAAAGTTTTGATGGATATTTCTTACGTTTCCAGTCTTAACTACTAACCTGACGACATGAGATGATTTGAAGAGCGCTGGATTTATGTATGTATGTACTAGGGTTGTAATAGAGGCGGATGCGGAGGCGAAACACTGCCTCCGCGAATGCGGAGGTTCACGGAGGCGGAGGCGGAGGTGAAATTAGATGTGGAAAAAAATTGTAATTTATAATTTATACAACACACTATAGTTACTATAGTTATAATTATAGTTTGGTATATAGTTTATTGTAAATATAAACTATATACTTTGATTAATTGTTTGTTCTACACCAAAAAATTGCCGGACTTCTAAACAAATCAGACTTATTAAATATTTACATTCAAGAATTATCACGTAAACAGAAAGTTGTGGACGTTATATGTAATATGTATAACAGAGCATTTTATAATGTCGGGCCAAGAAACATTATTAAACATACCTAATTATAAGTTAGCGGCAAGCTATGCTAGACAGAATAGAAAACGTGATTTCGCCTGCATTAATACGATAACACAAGCTGTTATTATTAATACGATAACACAAGCTGTACGCAACAGTACCGAAGAGGCATGAGACGCGTGAACACAACGCGGGAATTGAAGCGCGACTGATTTACCAATGACGTGTCGCCATCGGCGCAGATCCGCCCCCCTCACGCCGCACCTCACCAAATAGACCTTATAATTGAATACTGCTCATGCCCCTTCCACTTTTGCATAGCGATCTTAAACCACCGCGCGACCTGTACACCTGGAGTATTTCCAGAAAGTCTTAAAACTAATAGTTAAACTACTATATAAAAATAATGATAAAGTTGAAATGGCAAACTATAGACCAATTTCACTATTTCCTATCTTTTCAAAAATTATAGAAAAAATATTTATAAATCTCTGTCTCTCCAAACTAAAAAACGTACCTAAAAGGTCATAGACAATGTACAGAGATATTTTGAGCCTATGTTTAAGTTCTAGAAAGGAATACAAATCTATATCGTATTTTAGAGAAATAAAATAAGGTGTCCCTCAGGGCAGCGTCCTAGGACCCTTATTATTTTTATTTTATAAAAATGATCTGACACGTCATATAAAACAACCTATGGTATTATTTTCAGATGATAGCACATCAATTATTTAATGTACAAATAAAGAATCATATGCAAATAAAATCAATAATACAATAAGTAGTTTAATAAAGTGGCTTGAAAATAATAACTTAGTTATCAATTTGCAAAGAAGCCTCATAAGTTATTAACCTACCCATACCTTTACATCTTTGAATTGGCAATTTTTGTAATAACAGATCGGTCTCTATTTGCAACTTTAGTAGAAACTAGGACGAAACACAGCTACGAGATCTCAATACCAGAATCTATCATGCATAGGTGTTTTTAAAACTAGCTTATTAAAAAATACTATGATTTGTATAGCTCCTAAAATCTATAATAAAATACCTGACGAAATAAATAACTTACCGTTGCAAGAATTTGAAATATTTTTTCACAGAATTGCTTGTAAATAAATGCTATTATTCTGTCCAGGATTTCCTAAATGATAAATTTTTGTAATGTCTTCAATATTCTCTAGTTTGTATTACATTTGTTTGCTACATTAAGAAAGAATGTACATGGATCCTATTTTAACATTTAGCAACTTATTTTGATGTATCTACCTACCTACATTCTAAGCAAATAAAAATATTCTATTCTATAAATTACTATTTTTTCCACATCCAATTTCAGCTCCGCTTCCGCAATTGCGGAGGCGAAACTCGTCGCCTCTGCATCTACGTCCGTTACAACCCTAGTCTATTGTCCTCTATTACATAGTTGTACCCATAGTAGACAATAGAATAAGACAGTCAGTTTATTGTATATTTTTTTTTCCATAATTTAACCTCCGCCTACACCTTCGTTAACTTCCGCATCTGCGAAGGCGGAATCAGTCGCCTCCGAATCCGCCTCCGTTACAACCCTAGTATGTACACTCTTGAAAAACCTCAGGAGCTTCTTATGGACTGGTACAGTCTGCTTGTTACATCCAGTAAACTCCTGCAACTCTTGCCAGGTCATTCACAAAAATTATTGTTCACGCTAACCACTGGCGTGCTTATCAATTACTATTCTAAAACTTTACGTCACGATCTGGCCCGTCAGGTTAGAAGTCAAGAAAAACAGTCGATAAGAGGCAATACAAAAATAAAACACACCACTATTATAACAGGTTTACTTAAGTTATCATATGATATTCAAAAATAAATTTAGTTGTGTTCCACTATCATACATCTCTAGATCTATTCAAATCAATATATAAAAATCTCTACTTTTGGCATTAAAATTCAAGGTTGAAAATGGTGAGAAAAGTAATTTGTTTATTATTGATAGTGTTGTGTGAAGGTTTTCCTGCGAACAACTTAAAACTTAAGCAAGTCTTAATATTGAGTCGGCATAACATAAAGTATCCGTTAAGTGACAAACTCCATTTATATTCCTCAAAACCCTGGCCTCCTCAGGCTGGCTCGTCGGAACTCTTGACTCCTAAAGGAGCACAGCTAGAAGGATACATGGGTGAATATTTTTCTGAATGGTTCAAAAAGGAACAGTTTCTTTCTGAAGGCTGCCCTGATGAAGGTGCAGTGTATGTGTACGCTAACACAGCGAGCAGAGCCAAGGTGACCGCGAGAGTTTTCATCGACTCTGTATTCAAGAGTTGCAACGTGCTCGTACATCACAAAAACACTACAGACTGGGATCCCCTTTTTGAATTTGTTATATCCAATACCACTGAAGGATACAAAGATAACGTTCTGAATGAAATAAACAGAAAATTGCAAAATATTAAACCTAAACTAATGCCAGTATATTCGGAATTGAATAAAATATTGGAAATCGAGGACTCGCAAGTTTGTAAGCAGGATGGACTATGTGACTTGACTGAAGCTAATGACACAGTATTGTATGAGGTCGGTAAACCAGTGGCCGTCAAGGGGCCGTTTAGTATAGCAGACTTAGTTGTAAACGCATTTATAATGAATTACTACGATGGCATGCCGATACAAGACATAGCATGGGGTCAAGTAACAACACCAGAAAAATGGAATCTGATTACTGAAATAACACGACAACATCAAGACATAACATACGCAACTGTAGCTGATAAGACGGTGCCATTAGTGAAGTATTTAATTAAAACATTTAAGGAATATGACGAAATGCCAAAGTTTATGTTATTGGTTTGCCATGATTTTAACTTGAACTATGTTGCGAATGCTTTGGGTTTCAAATCGATTGACTTGCTAAATCAATTCGAAAAATACCCGATTGGAGGCAAGTTTGTGTTTCAAAGGTGGACAGATAGTGAAAATGAATATTTGAAAGTAGAATACGTGTACCCAAGTTGGTCACAGTTAAGAAATGGGTCAACATATTCTTTGGAGAGTCCTCCGCAAAGAGTCGTGATGCGCTTAAACTGGTGCAATACAGACGAGCTCGGCTTTTGTCCATGGAATGAGTTCGTCAATGAACTTTAGGTACCTATATCTATACAACAAAAAAAACTAGTCATTTATGTGATAATCATAAATAAAAAGTTGACATTTAAAAGTGGTCTTAATAATATCGATATATGTTAGAAAATCATATCGACAGTAGAAAGGAAAGTTATTTCACATAAAATAAGTAAGTTATTCAATTCATTTCTGACCAAAGTGGCGGTTTAGCGATTTTACTTTTCTACTGTCGATATGCATATACACCTTCCGAATGAATTTCAATCACGGTGACCAATCTCAGCAAAGTTAGTAGCCAAGTACGCAGGAGATATTATCAAACAAACATAGGGGCACTCTGTTTACTCTCATAGTCACGTCGTGACGACATGATATAAATGACAGTTGACGTCACGGACGTCAAGTTGGTCAGTACTCCTTGTTGTTGAGATTAGTATTTTAAATATAAGAATTCATCTTATACGAACAGTTGTATAAATACATAAAGTTATAGCATAAAGTATTTCACCACACAAAGCGTTATCCAGCGTACAAGTGAATTCAAGTTAATTGTTGTTTAAATTTATAACTTAAAATAAGTGGCAAAAATCTGAACTTATCAAAAACCAGACGTTAAGTATCGCCTGAGGGGTGTGCGTCTTTTTTTTCTGTTGGCTCCAGTGACAGTTGTATGGTAAAAATAATTTAATAATAATAATGTGGTGTTAATATAATTATCATCAGATAGATCCCATAACACTCATTCTTTTATTCAATGCCATCTTTTGAGATTGCGCGGAACAACTATGCAAATCAATAACTGGATTGTTTGGGTAAACGTAAAACGAATAAAATCAACATGCCCGCAGCAAAGTGCGGTGGTTGCACGAAATTTTTATCGCCGATAGATGCCGCTAAATGTAACTACTGTTATGGGTTTTATCATCGCTTGAGTCAGCCTTTGGATCACAGGTTTTATTAAACCAACTTGGCGCTGCCCTGATTGTGACAAGAATCAAGTTTGAGACAACAAGGCGGACACACCAGTTCGGACAAGGGCCGCTCAAGTAAACGAACACATGAGGTCTGAAGGGCATGCACGGCGGCGGCGATGGACACCACCATAATTTTTTCTCCTGACGTGGCAAACGAGCTGCGGCTTTTAAAGGAGGACCTGCGTAAGAAGTTCCGCCTTGACCCCGCCGCCGGACGGGAGTGCCCTGCACCTAGTTAAGGTTCTCGGGATAAAGTTCATTGTCATCATCGATGTAAGCTCCATCTCTACTGACCCCGCTGCATAACGTCCATGAAGTATATCTGTGCGATTCACAAGCGAGTTACGCGCGACTCACTGCCGCAGGCGGCCCGAGTGCGGCGCTTCTAATGACCTTGACCGTATGTCGTCATGTCGTTCCCTCGTCACTGATGATCCTGTACATCAGATTTCTTATTAAATCTGATTTCTTATTTGGGAGTACTACTACCCACACACTATAGAGACTCAAACCTCTAACTGCATCATCACGCAACGTCATTTCGTTGATTCTCATCGTTTCGGGAATGATAGTGTCATGTGCTCGTTACAACCAGTAACCTCAAGTCAAGTTCTGAGATACTTTCGTGACCTGAAATCTAACGCTGAAGACTGTGATAAGGTGACGGTGATATGCTTTCACTAACCTTCCCTCACACGTTAAAATCCATTACCAATATTGAAAATAGCGCAACCCAATCTGCGACATCCCCTGATAATTGGAAAATTGCAATTGTTAGACCGTCACCGATAATATCTAATCCAACAGACATAAAGAATCTCTGTCCCATCAGCTTTCAGCCTTGTTTGTCCAAGATTGATATTGAGAAGGCTGTGTGCGAGCAGTTGTCAAAATATTTCGAAGAAAAAAATATACTGCCTGAGCTACGTCTCTTGTGGACGTCACAGATAATATTTTGGCAGCACAGGATAAGGGCCTATGTACGCTTCTGGCTCTACTTCATTTTTCGAGGGCTTTTGACTGTATAAATATTGATTTATTTCTTTAAAAGTTGAATTATTATGGTTTTGATCAGGACATGATACAATGGTTCAATAGTTATTTCACCAACCGACAGCAGCGTGTGGAAATCCGTTTGAGCAATGGTACGACACTTGTTTCGTCACTCACCCCTGTTAGAAGGGGAGTTCCGCAAGGCTCTCTATTGGGCCCTATAATCTTTATTTTGTATCGTGCGGCCATTGTAAATTCTTTCAAGCCATGTAAGGTAGCCGCCAAATAAACGTGAAATAACGGTCATTGACCCTCCTACATTAATTAATATTCTTAATTTAAAAAACGGAATTAAAGACGTAAACCTGTCTTGAATCGACATCTATCGTGACCCGTTACCTTTTAAACCGACTTCTAAAAAATGGAGGAGGTTCTCAATTCGGTTGTATTTTTTTTTATATGTTTGTTACCTCAGAACTCCGTCGTTTATGGACCGATTTGCAATTTTTTTTCCCCTTACATGATAATGCTTCCAGATTGGTCCCTATTTTTTTTAAATCCAGTTCTGCTGATGATGTCTATGAGGAATCGAGGGAACTCCTCAAATATTATAGGCAACCATATAGTTATTTTGGTGTTTTCATCGAGGACTTAAGCACTTACAGTCAAAATTAGAAATTAACTAAATAAATTAAATATGTACCCACCTACAAGTAGAGATGGATGGGATGGATTATAAATCTATAGAGATGTGTTAAAAGTTTGTTACCCATCTATACCTATAAGATGAAAAAAGACGAGGCGAGATGAGATCGGTAACATAGAATATTTGGGCCAGAGCCTGCAGTTTTGACATCAATTGCAAAGCTGATGTTAGCAACGGATCGCTTAATTAACAATCCTTAAAAAATCTCTAATAATGTGTAAAAAATTGAGAATACATCTTGAAAAAATGATTGATTTCTATGCAAAGAGACTCAATGACCGTTATTCCAAATTTTGTCTGGTGCCTACCCTAGTAGTAGAAGTAAACACCTATTTTAGTCACTGTGTCGAAGAAAAAACTGGGCAAGTGCGAGTCGGACTCGTGCGCTGAGTCTCGAAATTTTTTCTGAATTTCAAGTCTTTTTTTTGTGACCAAGGTAACAATAAAACTGTTTTCAGAATTTTTCCTATACCTGTGCTATAAGACCTTGCTTTGTGCCAAATTTCAGGATTCTGGGTCAACGCGAGTACCATATGAATTTTAATCTTTGAGAGTATCAAAATATACGTTATTTTGCAACATAAACGGCCGTATCTCTTTTATTCGTTAACTTAGAAGTTTGATTTTTTCACAGCTTGTAGGGACCGCAGACTTGAGTAGATGGTTTTAGTTTCAACTCGATACGTCCACGTGTTCTCGAGATAAAAGTTCTTGACAGAAAGACAGACAGACAGACGGACGGACAACAAAGTGATCCTATAAGGATTCCATTTTTGCCTTTTGAGGTACGAAACCCTAAAAATAGTGAACTTGAATGTGATCAATAAATATAATGTTATCAATTTATTTACCATGACCTGTTGTGAGCAATATCACTATTCAAAAAAAGAAAAATATATTGCCAACTTAAACAAAATTCTAATGATCCGGCTGAACTAGTTAGTTGTGAACTCGCCGACGAATTACAAGGTTCTAAATAACATGATTGTACCGTAAGAAATATTTAAAAGAATGCTTAGTCTGGTTTTACCAATAGACGTGAGTAGTTTTAAATAAATACTAAATTTAAAAATATAAATATCGTGCATTAAACAAACAGTTGGCAATAGTGATAAAAAATAAAAAAAATGGTGTCGAAATCGGTTTCTTTAATGTTATTGGTAGTGTTGTGTAAAGGCTTTGTTGCGAACAACTTGTCACTGAAACAAGTATTAATATTGGGTCGGCATAATATTCGGTATCCAATGGGTACAAAACTTCATACATATTCACCGAAGCCGTGGCCTCCACCGGCTGGCCCGCTGGGACTCTTGACTCCGAAGGGCGCACGGCTCGAAGGATACATGGGCGAATATTTCTCAGAATGGTTTAAAAAAGAAGAGTTTCTTGCTGAAGGCTGTCCCAATGAAGATGCAGTGTATGTGTATGCAAACACAGCGAGCAGAACCAAAGCCACCGCTAGAGCTTTCATCGACTCTGTGTTTCAGAGTTGCGACGTCCCTGTACATCACAAAAACACTACAGAGCCGGATCCACTCTTTGCACCTGTCATACACAACACTACTGAAGCATATAAAAATATGGTGCTTGAAGAAGTAACTAGAAAATTACAAAATAATTGTAAATTGCAGGCATCATTTAAAGAATTGAATAAAATACTGGAAATTGAAGGATCAGATATTTGCAAGCAGGATGGAATATGCGATTTGACAGGACCTTATAACAGGATTTCGTATAAAGTTGGTGAAGAACTGTGGGTAAATGGACCATTGTTTATAGGAATGTCATCTGTGGACTCATTTATGATGAGTTACTATGACGGCAAGCCCATGCAAGACATTGCTTGGGGAAAAATAAAGACTTTGGAAGATTGGAAGCTATTGACTGAAGTAGGGCGGCAAGACCATTATATAAGGTACACAACGGTAGCTGAGGACATCGCGGCACCATTAGTGGAGTATTTAACTAGTGTATTTAAGAATTACGACGATATGCCCAAGTTAATAATGTTGGTTGGTCATGATTACAATATGAACTCTCTTGCGACTTCATTGGGTTTTGAATCGATGGACTTACCAAATCAATTCGAGAAATACCCGATTGGCGGCAAGTATGTGTTCCAAAGGTGGACGGATAATAGTAGAGATTATTTGAAAGTTGAGTATGTGTACTCAAGTTGGTCACAGTTACGAAGCGGCTCACGATATACCGTAGAAAATCCTCCGCAGAGAGTTGTGATGCGATTGAATTGGTGCCACACAGATGAGAACGGTTTTTGTCCTTGGAAAGACTTCATCGATAAACTGTAGGTCAATGTTTAAAAAAAATGGCTTAGTTTATATCTTTTTTCTCAAGCTTTGGTATTGACCTGTACGGGTCATCGCTTTGTTATGCCACTGCTTCGATAACGCTATTGTAAGAAAGGTTATCTTCGTGATATTTATGTCTAGTTTATATCTAAAATATTATTACAACGAGGCAAAATTATTCGTTTATTTATATTATTTGTAAAGGGTAGTGCTCCTCTATTTGATTACGAAAATTCTTTCATTGATCCTTCTCTCTTCTTTGTTCTTTGATTGACCTTTTTGTGTGCTATATGTTAATTTTATCTGGAAAAAATAACGGTTTCCTTGAGGGATGCAGGGTGTAGTCGTTTGAAACTTCTCGGAGTTTATTATGTAAATTATTTTTGTATTCTTTTTTTAAGTCCACCTTTTTCGGAAAAGTTATTACATGGATTACTGGTTCAGTAGCGTTGAAGTTTTGCAGTCAGTTATTTCAAATGAGAGGTTCTTTTGTCATCAACTCATATAAAGTGTTCAATTTTCATTCAGAATGATTGATTCTCGGTTGCAATAATTATCATTGTTTGTATTATAATCTCTTTGGCCATATGAACAAGCTTCAAGTTATTTTAGAGCTAAATCAAATAAACCTACAGTGACATGCCTTTCTTGTATTAGATCATTGTTGCAATGCGAAAGATGAATGGAGCTATGCTTTCGTTTATCCCCTGGAAACCACAATTCTAAAAGAAATCTTCTCCTTTCTTTCAGTTCTACAAAGGTTGTTTGTAAGAAATTGCCCTGTGCGATAAGACTGCTCATTGTTTACTTATTTTTAATATTGTTTGTCCTTTATTTTGTTTATATATAGTGAAGAAATAAATAATATAATAAATAAACATTTTCGTGCTCTACAGACCATGCCATTATTCAACGATAAATATTTTATCTTCTTTGTCTACACTGTGTTTTAGCGTGATGATACGATGTGTCAATATACTCTAGCATATTGACAATCTTTATTTTTACAATCTTTTATTTAATTTCACTTGTCCCGATGTTTGTAATAATTATGTCTGTAATCAAATCTTGCAAATTAAATTTGATCCACTTCCGGGTTACCGATTGAGCTGAAATTTTGCATGCATGTGTAAATCAGATGACAATACAAAATTAAAATGACATGGAGCTGATCTGATGATGGAACCGGAGGGTGACCGCTGCAACTCAATAATTTTTCTACCCAACTGTCGCTTTGCCAAGTGTGCGCACTACATGTTGGGTTCATAAGCACGGTGACTTTTTGTAAAAAGTCACCAGTGCGTGCTATGGCTTACTCTCATAGGCACGACACAAGTGACGTCAGGTGATGAAGTGTCATAAACGAAGTCAAGTTGGTCAGTACTCTTTGTTGTTGAGATTAGTGTTTTAAATATAAGAATCCATCTTATACGAACAGTTGTAATACAGAGAGTTATAGCATAAAGTATTTCACCACACAAAACGTTATCTAGCGTACAAGTGCAGTGAATTCAAGTTAATTGTTGTTTAAATTTATAACTTAAAATAAGTGGCAAAAATCTACCCAAAAAATTAAAACTTTGAAACATAACTTATTAAAAAACTAGATGTGAAATGTGGCCTGAGAGTGTGCGTCTTATTCTATTCGCCGCTGTGTACCTACTTCACTTTTTATTCTAGACGCTTGGTGGACGCACACTAATAAGCGTTTGAGCCGGAACTGTTCGACGAGCGGGCCGATAACGTGCTGAGGCACTCCGAGAGATCGTGTCCGTGAGCGGTGTCTATGTGTGCGTTGCTCGAGCGAGTTTTGTATGTAGATTGACTTCTGTACCTATCTATTTTGTGGCCTATTTATGATATATTACAACATACAAATGTTGTAATATATCATAAATAGGCCCCATAACACTGATTATTTTGTTCAGCACCATCTTTTGAGATTGCGCAGAAAAGCCGTGCAGATCAATAACTGGATTGTAATCGTAAAACACACACATGGTAGACCGGAGCTTTCCAATCTAAATGTTCTAAATGTTCGTAAGTGATAAAAGTATAGGTTGTTATTGGTGTAAACTGTTTAACATTTCGCACGTTTAACAAAAGAAATATTATAGCTCAAATTTCTCTTGTAATGTTCAACACCATGATTATGTGGTCATTTACCAGTAGGTTCAACAGGGGGACCTAACGACTGGGTCACGGTCAAAGTCAAAATATTTTATTTCACATAGGCCTACATGGGCACTTATAAAACGTCAGAAGCTAGTGCACGGCTCCAAATTACACGGTAATAATATCCCACAGTATTGTAACTCGGATGTATCTTTAAAATTAATGCCTACAGCCGCGCGGTACGTAAACATGCGACAGGGCTGCCCGCCTCCAGCATTTTAATAACATTTGCCTACTTTGTAATTCCATTTAGTTTTGTGATTGTAAATATATTTTTTCATATAAACAAATAAAATACTTTGTGAATTGAATAGGAAGTTTACAATAAAAATGCGTGTTATTTTTTGTTCCTTTTTTTGCTACGGAACCCTAAAAACGGTTTTAGTGGTATATGTTGTTATAGCAGCAGCAGAAATACCTTCTTAATTTGAGAAAATATCTAGTGACAGACAGACGGTTAAATTTATTTTTCTAGTATTATTCATACACACAGTACAATAAACAACAATTATTAATAATAAAATATCACTTTACTTTGAATTATACAAACTAACAAAACAAAACACACATGCCCCGAGGTTTTAACACAAGCGTACCTACCGTATCATGATTCATGAACCGCCTCTAACTACCAATTTCACTCGTGTCAATCACTTTATTCACTTTATTTATTAATCCAGAAATATTTTTTTTTTCGGCTGATAAAAGGAAATACTTATCCATTATTTACTTATTTATTATTACCGTGACTGGGTGAAGGTAGCTGGTACGTAGTCATTGATATACAGCAGAGACCACTTTTCGTGTACGAACGTACGTATACGTACGATAGTGTATAGATCTTTGATTAAAAAGCCAGTAAAGGTTAGCATAGGATTCAAACACGGCAAACAGTGGGTACAGTATGCCCGAAGGATTTTGGTGAGCCTGAATATAGGTTCTACGCGTTTGCCATGAACGACGTGAGAGAGAGAGAGAAGCGCAGAGCCTGTCTTCAGGCTCGCCAAGATCTGTCAGGCGTACTGCAGTAGCGCGTCAATGCGCCCACATATTAGTGAATACGCATTTATTACAAATCTTTTTTAATCGGCATTATAAATCTTTTACGGTTTCATAGGAAACTTGTGTCGAAGGAAAAAAAATGATCTTGAATGTAATCAATAAATATACTGTTAATAATTTATTTTATTTATTTACCATTACCTGTTATGAGCAATATTACTATTAAAAAATTTATGTATATTGTCAACTTTAACAAAATCCTAATGATCCTGTTGAACTGGTTAGTTATCAACTCGCCGACGAGTTACAAGGTTCTTAAAAAACATAATGGTATCGTACGAAATATTTAAAAGAATGCGTAGTCTAGTTTTACCAATAGACATGAGTAGTTTTATATAAATACTAAATTTAAAAATA
Source organism: Mythimna albipuncta (assembly GCA_929112965.1). Classification (NCBI taxonomy): domain Eukaryota; kingdom Metazoa; phylum Arthropoda; class Insecta; order Lepidoptera; family Noctuidae; genus Mythimna; species Mythimna albipuncta. Next base: position 12,041,034 of record OV815981.1, read on the forward strand.
TAAATATCGTGCATTAAACGCAATAGTGATAAAATATATTTAAATAAAATGGTGTCGAAATCGGTTTCTTTAATGTTATTGGTAGTGTTGTGTAAAGGCTTTGTCGCGAACAACTTGTCACTGAAACAAGTCTTAATATTGGGTCGGCATAATATTCGGTATCCGTTGGGTGCAAAACATTATAGATATACACCGAAGCCCTGGCCTCCACGGGCTGGCCCGCCGGGAGTCTTGACTCCGAAGGGCGCACAGCTAGAAGGATACATGGGCGAATATTTCTCTGAATGGTTCAAAAAGGAACAGTTTCTTTCTAAAGGTTGTCCCGATGAAGATGCAGTGTATGTGTATGCAAACACAGCGAGCAGAACCAAGGCCACCGCTAGAGCTTTCATCGACTCTGTGTTTCAGAGTTGCGACGTCCCTGTACATCACAAAAACACTACAGAGCCGGATCCACTCTTTGCTCCTGTCATACACAACACCACTGAAGCATATAAAAATATGGTGCTTGAAGAAGTAACTAGAAAATTACAAAATAATTGTAAACTGCAGGCATCATTTAAAAAATTAAATAAAATACTGGAAATTGAAGGATCAGATATTTGCAAGCAGGATGGAATATGCGATTTGACGGGACCTTATAACAGGATTTCGTATAAAGTTGGTGAAGAACTGTGGATAAATGGACCGTTGTTTATAGGAATTTCATCTTTGGATTCATTTGTGATGAGTTACTATAGCGGCAAGCCCATGCAAGACATTGCTTGGGGAAAAATAAAGACTCTGGAAGATTGGAAGCTATTGACTGAAGTAGGGCGGCAAGACCATTATATACGGTACACAACGGTAGCTGAGGACATCGCGGCACCATTAGTGGAGTATTTAACTAGAGTATTTAAGAATTACGACGATATGCCCAAGTTAATAATGTTGGTTGGTCATGATTACAATATGAACTCTCTTGCGACTTCATTGGGTTTTGAATCAATTGACTTACCAAATCAAATCGAGAAATACCCGATTGGCGGCAAGTACGTGTTCCAAAGGTGGACGGATAATAGTAGAGATTATTTGAAAGTTGAGTATGTGTACTCAAGTTGGTCACAGTTACGAAGCGGCTCACGATATTCCGAAGAAAATCCTCCGCAGAGAGTTGTGATGCGATTGAATTGGTGCCACACAGATGAGAACGGTTTTTGTCCCTGGAAAGATTTCATCGATAAATTGTAGGTCAATGTTTAAAAAAAATCGCTTAGGTTATGTCTTTTTTTTAAGCTTTGATATTGACCTTTACGGTTTATCGCTTTATGATGCCATTGCTTCGATAACGCGATTGTAAGAAAGGTTATCTTCGTGATATTGATGTCTAGTATAATTCGAAAATATTATTATAACGAGGCAAAATTATTCGTTTATTTATATTATTTGTAAATGGTAAGTAGTAGTGCTCCTCTATTTGATTACGCAAATTCTTTAATTAATATTTACCTTTTTGTGTGTTTTATGGTAATTTTATCTGGAAAACAAAAATCACGGTTTCTGTGAGATATGCAGGGTGTAGCCGCTTGAAGGTTACTCGTAGTTATTATAAATTAATTTTGTATTCTTTTTTAAGTCAACTTTTTTCGGAAAATGTATTAAATGGATTGATTACTGGTTCAGAGGCGTTGGTCTTGCAGTCAGTTGCTTCAAATGAGAGGTTCTTTTGTCATAAACTCATATAGACTGTTAAATTTTTCCTTATTTTTATTCAGAATTATTGATTTTCGGTTGCAATTCTTACCATTGTGTGTATTAGAATGTCTTTGGCCATGTGGACAAGCCTTGTGTTATTTTAGAGCTAAATAAAATAAACCTATAGTGACGTGCCTTTCTTGTATTAGATCATTGTTGCAATGCGAAAAATGAATGGCGCTATGCTTTCGTTTATCCCCTGGAAACCACAATTCTGAAAAAATCTATCTCCTTTCTTTCAGTTCATCCAAAGGTTGTCTGTAAGAAATTGCCCTGTGCGATAAGACTGCCCATTGTATACTTAATTTTAATAATGTTTGTCCTGTATTTTATTTATGTGATAGTAAAATTATCAAATAAACCTTTAGTGCCGTGCCTTTCTTGTATTAGGGATTCTTCACATGTACCACAGCCACACCACGTCGCAACGACAAAATGCTGTAAAGCAGTGGTTACATGTGAATAGTGTCGCTGCAGTTTTTTGTAGTTGCGTTGTGGTACCGACAAAATGTAGAGGTTGCGTTGTGGTTGGCCACTAGTTCGCAATGTCGCTGGTGGTCGCGTTGTGGTTGCGATGTGGTCGGTATCACACACACGGTCGATGACGACTGCAAAGTGTGGTACGTGTGAATAGTCCTAATTATTTTCAATACGTAATGTACGCCACGTGGTGTGGTTGTGGTCGTGATTATGACTACTCCTTGACCCTGGATCCCCAATAATTGAAAACTTGCGATAAATTTTTCGTTTCACGTCGGATTTTTTCATGCTTCTGCGTATTTGCGCGGAGCAGAGGGTCGCTTCGAAGTATTAATCTGGTGGAAGTTTTATTAGAGACTGACTTCTCCCCGCAGCTTCACACGCGTACATAAATTTATATAGCCTGTGTCACTCAGAAATAAAACAGCTTTCCATCGGTGAAATAATTTCAGCAATCAGACCAGTACTTTCAGAGATTACTTCCTACAAACAAAAAACTCCATCACCCCTGGGTAAGAGTAAGGTAATAGGGTAGTTTCCGGAGTCAAAATTTTATTTTATTTAGTTACATTTTATTTAGTCTGTGTTTTAGATTATAAAAAAATATTGGTCACGTATTTTTCTTTTTTTTTTTTATTAAACATAAAATAACAAAGATATAGCCCATTAAAGTTTCGTGTGACGTCACCCCGTGCGAAAAAATGCAGCACGACGTGACGTTTCACGTAACTTTAATGGGCTATATCTTTGTCATTTTTGGTTTAATTTACAAATAAAAAAATACGTGTCCCTTATTTTTGAATAATCTAAAAGACGGACTAATTATATTTTTACGGCAACTGGCCTATTGTATACATTACTATCTTCTTCTTCTTAGCGTGTCGATGGCGAAACTTATTAAATTCCATGGCTGGCCCAGTATTCGGCCACGGCATTGCCGTCCACTGATGCTGTCATTAGATCCCTACTTAAACAGGTTTTTAATGTTTTTACGAAATAATACGTGTTAATGTATTTAAATGTGTTTTTTTTTTTATTATTTGCATAATTAACTAAGCCATTACTTGTTTGAAAAGAGAATCTTATTTTTTATTATTATACTTGTGCCTTTTGGTTTACATTAGCGGTATTGCATTTTGTTCTATGTTGCTTAAATTTTAAATGGTTATAAGCCAAAATCTCTCAAACAGAATGAAATTGTAAACCTACTTCTAGATACTGTCAAAGAACAAGAGGTAATTTTTAGGGATGACTAGCTTTTAACCTTATTTAGAAAATCGACTTTATTTTACAAAACTTTGCCTTCATATCTCCAAATAAGTATTGGTAATGTATTAAGAAAAAAGTAATCTTAAATTGCTTCAGTCCTTTCAGAATCCAAATCATGTTTTCTTTCAAATCTGGAAAATGCATCATCATAATTATCAGCCTTTTTATGTTCCCACTGCTGGGACTCAGACCTCCTCTCTAAGAGAGGAAAAATGCATATTTCGTCTCAAACAAAAAAAAAAACATAAATCAAGCTCTCGATGTGAAAAGTGTAAAACTTTAAGCATCACATTAGGTTAAGCATCACATAAAGAAATAAAGATTCTCCAAAAGTTGATAATCACTATTTTTTTTCAATTCTTATGTCAAAAAGATGTTTTATTTACCGTGGTACTTCCTAAGGGCACGGCTCTAGGGTCAGTCTTTTGACATCGTAAACACGTAAAAAAAAAAATGGTGAAGGAGCATTACCTTTCACTTTGATTTTTTGATTTCTCGTGGCAGAACTATATAAAATATATAATTATCTCCTTTCTTTCAGTTCATCCAAAGGTTGTCTGTAACACTGAAATTGCCCGGCGGGATTTTAATAATGTTTGTCCTGTATTTTGTTTATGTGGTGTACAATTAATAATATAATAATAGTACATTATGATGTAAGTGTGTAATGTTAGTGATTACAGTCGAGGCGGTATTTAGACCCGAGCCGTGGCGAGGGTCTTAAGAGAGCCGAGAATGGTAATCATTAATAACTCACGTGTATCATACGACAGTTTTCAATACTCTTGTGAAGAAAATAACAGTAAAACTAGTATTTTTTTTTTTGTGACATGGCGGTAAAAATCTGTTTTCATATGCGCGAGCATAGGTAATTTTTTTATTTATCCCTAGGGGAAGGCAAAGGTATTTAGATCATACTACCTAGTCTTACGTTTATGTTTTTTGCGTGAAATTTTTTTACTATAATGTCTTTCGTAGTGATAATGGAATACTTATAGACCAGGGTAGATGCCTTCAAAAATAATAAAAAGTGAAAAATAATAATAGTAGGATGAAACCCATCACAAAAGGAGGAGAATATTATAAAAATGAAAGGAAAAATAATTTACGGGCGATCTGATGTCGGGAAGGGGGTGGGGGTGACTTTTTAAGGGGAAAAAACGGTTTTTCTCGATTTCCGGCAAAACTAAAAGTCCTATGGAAAAAAGTCAAATGGCAAAGTTGTAGGTAATAAAAAGATCTAAAACTTTTGTATTAACACTTTTTTCACATAACCTCAAAATTTATGTGAAAAATTCAAAAAACCATGTTTTTGGTTTTTTATTTTTATCTCTTTCAAAAAACAATATTTTATAACGAAATTTGGTGAAAACTTACCTTTTTATATCCCAAATACGCTGTAATTTATTTGATTAGAAATATTTATTTTTTCACCTTATTTTGAATAAATATCGAAAAATCACCCTAATTTTCAATCGAAAAATCACCCGTCAAAATATCTTTTTTTTTCAAAAAGTTTATATGGTGTCTGTTCGTTGAAATCTCTACTTTCCGATGGTGAAAAAAAATATATATGTTACCATAGTAAATCTTCTCAGCCAATGCAAAAAACCGAAAAAAACTCGAATTCGAAATTTTTTTTCAATTATTATATTGAATGTAGAGCTATTTATTAAAATTTACACTTTAATTACTCGAAAAACGTAAAATTACATGTTACATAGATAACAAAAAAAATTGCAAATCAAAATATAGTACTATAATTAACAAACAAATAAGTTGATAAAATTAATACTTAATAAGACGTCTACAATATTTGGAGAAAGGAGTCGAATCTTCTTTAAGTTATATGCGTAGATGCCTATTTATAACTATTTTTAGATAACTTATATTTATCTGAGTGACCTACGAAAAATTTTAGCCCATCAAAAGGTATTTCATAGAGGAGTGGGGAAGGGGCTAGGCGGGTCCGGGTCTTACTACATACATACCTAATATATTATTTCGTAGCAGCTGTAACAACCGTTAGCCTAGCCAGTATTCGAAATACAGTATAGTATACAACATCGTTTAAAAAAATACACGTGCACGTTGAGTTTCTTGAAGATAATTGTGACAAGTTTACAAAAAAACTAAGAAGGTTAAAAAAATAATAATCTCCTTTATTTTGCACAAACAAACTTAGTTACTCCCATAAGATATATAAAATACACATCGTAAATATATTTTTACTAACTAACTTATGGCCTATTTTCATATATATTTCATATATTTTAAGATAAAATATATGAAATATATATGAAAATTGGCAATTATCTTAAAGAAACTCAACGTGCACGTGTATTTTTTTAAACGATGTTGTATACTATACTGTATTTCGAATACTGGCTAGGCTAACGGTTGTTACAGCTGCTACGAAATAATATATTAGGTATGTATGTAGTAAGACCCGGACCCGCCTAGCCCCTTCCCCACTCCTCTATGAAATACCTTTTGATGGGCTAAAATTTTTCGTAGGTCACTCAGATAAATATAAGTTATCTAAAAATAGTTATAAATAGGCATCTACGCATATAACTTAAAGAAGATTCGACTCCTTTCTCCAAATATTGTAGACGTCTTATTAAGTATTAATTTTATCAACTTATTTGTTTGTTAATTATAGTACTATATTTTGATTTGCAATTTTTTTTGTTATGTATGTAACATGTAATTTTACGTTTTTCGAGTAATTAAAGTGTAAATTTTAATAAATAGCTCTACATTCAATATAATAATTGAAAAAAAAATTCGAATTCGAGTTTTATTCGGTTTTTTGCATTGGCTGAGAAGATTTACTATGGTAACATATATATTTTTTTTCACCATCGGAAAGTAGAGATTTCAACGAACAGACACCATATAAACTTTTTGAAAAAAAAAGATATTTTGACGGGTGATTTTTCGATTGAAAATTAGGGTGATTTTTCGATATTTATTCAAAATAAGGTGAAAAAATAAATATTTCTAATCAAATAAATTACAGCGTATTTGGGACATAAAAAGGTAAGTTTTCACCAAATTTCGTTATAAAATATTGTTTTTTGAAAGAGATAAAAATAAAAAACCAAAAACATGGTTTTTTGAATTTTTCACATAAATTTTGAGGTTATGTGAAAAAAGTGTTAATACAAAAGTTTTAGATCTTTTTATTACCTACAACTTTGCCATTTGACTTTTTTCCATAGGACTTTTAGTTTTGCCGGAAATCGAGAAAAACCGTTTTTTCCCCTTAAAAAGTCACCCCCACCCCCTTCCCGACCTCAGATCGCCCGTAAATTATTTTTCCTTTCATTTTTATAATATTCTCCTCCTTTTGTGATGGGTTTCATCCTACTATTCGTATTTTTTGTTTTAAAAATTATCGACACTGGTCTATTATGCATGTAACATTTACTAATGATTTTGTGATAGGTATTTAATTTAATTTAATTAATACTGCCATTGAATTCCTCTAGAATAAATCAAGTCAAAACCCGCGCGCATCTTAAAATGGCGGCCATAGACCACAAAAAAAAATTTGAATGTACGATTTATTTAATAATTGTTTTTTTATTAAGTAAATAAATCGTTTGTAGAAGTTAAAATGGTCAAAATTTGCATGAAATATGTAACTAGGTACCTAAGACACTAGTATATACCATTGAACGCAATAACTTATATTATGTGAAATTTTTTCGTAGGTACTCAAAATTTGTTTTGCGAACAAAGAGGTTGAACAAAAAGGTTTTAACTACATTTTAGCACTAGTGCGTAATGGTAATCAAAATGTCACAGTTTGGTAATAAGTGCCTTTATATTCCTAAGTGTAGTGCAATAAGAGTCACTTTCTGAGCAAGTGTATTGAAAATAAACAATTTTTTGCTCTACACACCTTGCCATATTAAACGATAAATGTTTTATCTTTTTTGTCTACACTATTTTAGCGTGTTAATGCGATGAGTCAATGTACTCTAGTATACCTATTAATCTTTCTTATTTTTACAAGCTATTATTTAGTTTCACCTGTCTCGATGTTTGTAATAAATTATGCCTGTAATAATCTTCTTTGTGTCTTGTAATCTTGCAAATAAAATTCGACCCACTTCCGGGTTACCGATTGTGCTGAAATTTTGCATGCATGTGTAAATCAGATGACAATACAAAATTTTTATGACATGTATCTGATCTGGTGATGGAACCGGAAGGTGGCCGTACCAACCCGGTAGTTAAACGACACAACCCCATCGAGTTTGGGCTCGTACGATTCCTCTTGACTAGTATTAATTATACAGAGTATTAATTATAATTGATTTTCATTAAAAACTTGTATTTATTTTTATTTCTGTTATCTATTACTCGCTAAATATTTTCCAGCGTTTGACCGTATATTAGTTCACACGTGTTATAGGCAAAATTGTTGTGTTTCCTTTCACAAATGCCGAAGAGTTGAAGTAGAGTTTTATACTCAGTTTTTCTTTTGGTGGGTAAAATCATCTAATGGCATTCCTCACCCTTGGGTGGAGCTGAAGATAGTGTCAGACTTATACTGACAAAAAAATCCACCCCTTTCATATCAGGGCCGAGCTTCCTTTCAGAAGCTGACCCTTGGCCCCAGTGGGCTTCGAGTCTGTTGGACCTCTACGGTTACTGACTGCTCTTTGAGGTGTGCGGGAACAGTACGCGCCGTCGACGACTTGGGCTCGGTCCGGACAGTTACCGGACGGTCGGACAGTCACTGCCTTCGGTCTTTGTGGCCACATCCTCCTAGAGTCAAGTTCATCTCCACTTTCTTTTATTTAATGGGACCCAACCAATGACTCTTACCGGACAACGATCGGTATTATCGGTATCGACATTGCTCGCCATGTACAGTTTTAAAAAGAACCTTACCTTTCGTCCAAACTTCTCTATAGAAACTGTAGTAAAGAAGGAGCCAGCCAGTTGCAGGGACCCCATGGCCAGCGCTAGCGTGTTAGGGCTCCACTCGGTGCCTGCGCGGTGGAACACGTCTGCTGCGTAGTTCATGAGGGCGAAGCACCCTGACAGCGTCTGCATGGCCATCAGGACTAACGTCATCCGTAGCGCCGCGAAGGTCGTGCGGTCGCGAACTGTGGAAATTGATATAGAATTTAGTACGTAGCCCTTAAAAATCAGTTATTTTCTCGAATTTTTTTTTTAAATTTTAACTTCAAATTCCTTGCACAAAAACCTAGACTAACTATACAACGTTATTTTTAGTAGAAAATACTAGACACTCGTTTTAGGCATATATATGCCTGAAACGCGTGTCTAGTATTTTTATGCAAAGAATCTGTGTAAAGTTATTTGTTGATTGTATTTTTAAGAAAATTACCTACGCAAAACCAAAGATTCTTTCATTTTTAGATTTTTTTTTCCATATATCCACTCATCTTAAAAAGTGCTCCATTTGCGAAGTGTGCCATATGAGAAGTGCACCAGTTGCGTCAAACCCGTACAAAAAACTGTATCACAAAGCTATAACTTGTAACCTGGCATCTCAATTTAAAATTATAACCTTGTCCAATCAAGTTTATAATTTTGTATGGAGAGACCGATTTTTTTTTACGTTTCCGGATAAAAATTCTTGTGGAATGTAGTTCAGTTTTTCTACTGAGCAAGCCCTTAAAGTTTGCTGTGGCGTTTATTATTATTGATTTTTTTTAGTTGGGTAAAAATCATCTAAATGACATCCCCCGCCCTTGAGCGGGTCGAAGATAGTGTCAGACTCTTATTGACTAAAAAACCCACCCCGTTCCTTCTTGCCTTTCATATCGGGGCCGAGCTGCTTTTCGGAGCTAAACCTGGCCCCAGTAGGCTTCGACCCAGCTGGGCCCCTGCTGTTGCTGACAGCTCCTGAGTTTGCGGAGACGTCCCTTATAATCTGTATACCTCGCAAAAGGCATCTTTTAGAATTTTGCATCCTTATGGTTGGCAGAAATCATCTGTTTGCTAAACAAATGATGATCATACCTACTAATTATGTCAGCTTTTAGGCACATACGAAATTTTACGACGATATAGTTCAGCTAAAGCAGGTTTGATTCTCGGAGGTGGATATTAATAGACCAAGGTAAATACTCGCCTCTGTTATCTGAATTATTATGCAAATATCATACCTGCGAACAGCGCACACTTTTGAGCAAATTATCTGCGTAACTTAATTACATTGTACCGGTCTATTTGCTTAATAAACACGGAAATAGCTATGAACTTTGTTAGGTATTATATCAGTCGGGAAATCATTTTATCTAATGTGGGTCCCGACTGTTGCTGAACTGTGGACTGAACTTGTTTATTATTCTTTTCAGTTTTTATCTAAAGTATTTTTTTACGCAGTCGGGATTTTTTATCTTTTAAATTAATTTTTTATTTCGAGTTTTGTTTACATTTCCGTACAAAGAGATTTGTATTAACACGTTATGTTTATCAGATTAAAATAGATAGTGAATTAACGCCTAAATCAGAAGAAAGATACCTACCTACGACACCTTTGATTTTAGGTAGGTATCTTTCATCGACTCAGGTTTTACAAACTTTTTATTTTATTTTTACTTTCCTTGTATTCGTAGTGAAAAGCACAGTGCTTACCTCGGGGTGAAAGTAATCACCCCTAGTGTTACAATGTACTATTTTTTTATTGAAAGGTTATGCTTCCAAGTTGGTCCCATAGAAATATTATTATGATCCGATCATGAACTACGAAGATATGGAACAGAACTCCGCATAGGATCACAGCAGAATTGTCGTAATAAGTAATATTGCTTTGTTTGGCTGAGAGGTACTTATTCGTGCTAGTAGCATAACTAAAAAGTGTAAAATAAAAAACTTTTTACAAAAATAATAAAACCGACTTTAGTGTTAAAAAAACACTAACGACTTCCGAAAATAAAGTTATTTTGTATTTTTCAGTGTTTTTTTAACATTGAAGTCGGTTGTATTTTTTTTTATCATCCAGATGACATCCCCCGCCTTTGGGCGGAGCGGGAGATTATGTCAAACTCTTACTAACTAAAAATAGACCCCGTTCCTTCGTCGCCTTTCATATCTGGCCCAAGCCTTCCTTTCAGAAATAGACCCCTGGCCTCAGTAGGCATCGACCCTGTTGGGCCCCTATGGTTGCTAACAACTTGAGACACGCAGTTACAGTAGGTACTTACGCGTCGTCGACGACTTGGGCTCAGTCCGGACGGTTACCGGACGGTCGGAGAACAAGCTACCTAATAAATTATATCACAGAATAACTTAATTGCTTGTTAGCTATATGAAACGAATTGTGCGCCATTTAGTTTGATAACAGCTATCGTGGTTTACTAAAACCATGAATAGATTTTATTACAGGCTTTCTTTAATTGCGGATAATAAAATGCCATTGTGTACATTATCTTCTTTGAGATAATAAGCATTCGGGCTTAGTTGTAAGGATATTAACCTTTGTGTTACCTAAACTTAATTTAAATATTGGATTAGGTTGTTTTCTTGGTGTCATATTGGCTGAGATTGGTACTTTTCAGTTAAGCAATGAATCTTTCTTCCCTTTTCCTGAATTAGCGGCTTGTTCTGGACGCTGAGTGCCAGTTGTTTTTAAGTTAACGCGACAGAATCGTTCACCGCGTTTGGCTCTGATTGGTAGAATCGGAGCGCCGAACGACATAACCGTGTCGATCGCGTTAAGGTAAAACAAACTCGCACTAAGCCCACTGTAATGATCTATGGTCAACCATTACCTTCGATTACATTTTGTCGACGGACGCGTAGCTTCAAAGACACTTTGTATATGCTTGCGTAAAACTTACATATTAAACTATGGGATTAGACATTTTTGAATTGTTGGCTTTTTTCTACAATTATATGCATATTATTAGGTATCTATAGGTTTTTTTGCGCCCTTGAGCGGAGCGGGAAAAATTGAAGTCTAAAAGTTTTTTATTTAAAACCATTTGCAAAAATATAATTTATCTCAGTGTTGATAATCTGAGCCCAAGTTGATAACTTAAGGCCCAAGCGCCCGAATAGTGCTCTAAAACAGTGACTTTCTGAAGTCTACTTCTCGGTAACGGCCAGGTAAATAGGTTTGAAAGAAAAAAATTGTTAATTATACCTAGATTCATGAACAACATTTTCAACTATTGATTTTTTCGTGCGATTAATAGTTTTATTTAAAAAATATTTAGCAATTTCACAACTTTTCCCTACTTCTTCGAAACGGCTTGGATCTTTAGGAACATTTTTAAACATAAAAATTTGTGGTAAAATATTCTTTAAAGTGAACATAGCATTTTCTTCAAAGAAAATGGATTTAAAGGCCAGCGGGGTTCTATCCGGGCGCAACTGGCCGCAATTAAATGCAGAGATATTTGTACTGGTGCCTAGGCGGGTACGAGTGTTGTGTCCCTTTAATTCCGGCCAGTTGTTCAAGGGACTATAAGTCTTAAGGAACAAAGGCGCAGTGTTTCACTTCGAAACGACGTTCCTGATAGGTCAGTACAGTAGCCATCACGGATCTTGAGCGGTTGCGCAGAAGTCAAATATTCGGTCTCTTTAGTGGTGCAAAGTAAGACGCGGGGGCGGGGAGTGTCAGTGATTGACTCGCCGCACCATCGTGTCATAGACGTCACTCCTAATTCGTTTCCTGCGTTGCTGCCTGTATCTGACAACGAAGACGATTGGCTCGCCAATGTATGGAATGCGCAAAGCGATCCCCACTCTGTCGCTGAGCGCTCAAGATCCGTTTTCACAATTGTAGGTACATCAAGTAACAGAGGTGGTTCGTACTTTACCCACACTGAGCAGTGACAGCCGGGTGTTCTCCTCAAACTGTCGCTGCTCCTCCTTCAGCTTCATCATCTCTTCCACCACTACCTTGTCGTTCTGGTTCAGGCTCCGCAGCCAGGAGATTGTTTTAGCGGCTTTCTGAAACAGAGGAGGTAGGTCTTTGTAGATGTGTCGCAGAATATGACTCACTTCTGTGGATGCACAAATAAACCCAATCTTTGGACGGAAGTTGGACCTAGTACTGTTCAGAATTGCCTATTGTATTTTGTTCCACAGGCTAATACTAATTAGTAAATAGAAGCGCTTTAAAATCTGTTCCAGGAATCAAGAGGAAAAATGAGTTTTTTTAAACTATTGCATAGCTTCTATCGCGGGCCTTGAGCGTGGAGACCGAATCCAGAAATTCCGTAACGAAAATAACCTAACACCCCCCACTCATTTGTTTTCTTATCGGTCACCATGCTCAAAAAGTGTAACTTCAATTAATATCAAAGAAAAAAAAACAAAGGAAAAAAAATACTGCAAAAATAAAATAAATAAATAATTATAATTGCATAATTATGTTGATAAAAAAAGACGTGTGGCACTCGGGGACTGCCGCGGTAAAGCTATTGCATAGCATTTTTATCAACTTATGCAATTATAATTATTTATTTATTTTATTTTTCATTAGTTTTCTTATCGGTCACCACGCTCAAAAAACAAATGAGTGGGGGGTGTTAGGTTATTTTCGTTGCGGAATTTCTGGATTCGGTCTCCACGCTCAAGGCCTGCGATAGAAGCTATGCAATAGCTTAAAATGCTATGCAATAGCTTTACCGCCGCAGTCCCCGAGTGCCACACGTCTTTTTAGGGTTCCGTAGCCAAATGGCAAAAAACGGAACCCTTAAGCTAGAACTACACTGCGCACACGTGGGCTACACACGCCGATCTGGGAGCGTCGGTCTCTATACATTTTATATGGAAAATAGACTGTTAGAGCTACACTAGATCCACGCCACGCGACGTCGTTCTACGTACAAATCAGGCGTCTTACACGTGTGCGTCGGTGTAATGTAGTTCTAGCTTTATAGATTCGTCATGTCTGTCTGTCTGTCTGTCTGTCCGTCCATCCGTATGTCACAGCCACTTTTTTCCGAAACTATAAGAGCTATACTGTTGAGACTTTGTAAGTAGATGTATTCTGTGAACCGCATTAAGATTATCACATAAAAATAGAAAAAAAGCAATAAATTTTGGGGTCCCCATACTTAAAACTGAAACTTGATTTTTTTTTTCATCAAACCCGTACGTGTGGGCTATCTATGGATAGGTCTTTAAAAATGATACTGAGGTTTCTAATATCATATCAGCTCGCTGTCCGGCCGTCCGGTAACTGTCCGGACCAAGCCCAAGTCGTCGACAGCGCGCGCTGTTCCCGCGCGCCTCAAGGAGTTGTCAGCAACAGCAGGGACCCAGTCGGGTCGAAGCCTACTGGGGCCAGGGTTATCCGAAAGGGCGCTCGAGCCCCGGTATGAAGGCTTGAAGGAACGGGATGGGTTTTTTAGTCAGTAAGAGTCTGACACTATCTCCCGCTTCGCCCAAGAGCGGGGGTTGTCATAAGATGATTTTTCCCATCGAAAAAAAAAAAAAATCATTTTTTTTTAAACTGAATAGTTTGCGCGAGAGACACTTCCAAAGTGGTAAAATGTGTGTCCCCCCCTCTAACTTCTAAAATAAGAGAATGATAAAACTAAAAAAAATATATGATGTACATTACTATAAAAACTGCCAACGAAAATTGGTTTGAACGAAATCTAGTAAGTAGTTTTTTTTAATGCATCATAAATCGAAAAAAATACACTATTATTAAAACATCCATCAAAGTTACAACACATTACAAGAACTTTTATATTATGTTACTTGCTGCTACGGAACCCTTCATGGGCGAGTCCGACTCGCACTTGGCCGGTTTTTTTTTTCAGAAACTAGATAACTAAATTGTTTTCAGCATTATATAGAGTTAGTAGGTAATCAATTATACTGATTTATAAATGCTTATACTTACCCGTTTATATAATTTTTACAATCAAGAGCTGAAGATATGGGAAAATTAGTTTATGAAAATAACTTATTCAAATGTCCTTAACGATCACGGCTCTTGGACTCTTCAAAGTGATTTCTAACATTCATGAAAACACGCAGAATTTTAGTAGGAATGTTGATGATTTTTTTGTCTAATGTTTTCTAATGTTAGTATTAGTTTCAAAAGTTCTTTAACTTTAAAAAAATAAATATATAATAAAAAAAAAAGAAAAAAACAAAAGAATAAAAAAAGAAAAAGTTCGCACCTCCACTATATCATCTGACGATAAGCGATGTTGTTGTCGTTGGTAGGGCACACTTGCCTAGAAGTAACCTATTCACTCTTGATTTAAAGTTCATCTGAGAAACAAATAAAGGGTCGACCACACGGTTGCAAACCAATGTCCCAACAGAGGTGACCTTGCTGGTTTCAATTCGTGTAGACAGCAGTTGTAATCTACCTTTAACTCGCTTGGTTGGGAGGCGCGTCTTCCCAACCGCAGTAGCTGCTTTGTGAACGTATTGGTGCGTGGTTTACATCAATGTAGCCGCAACACAAACCAAGCTCTAACCAAGGTGACCTTGGTATATGTGTTTGGTTTGCATTGTGGCTACATGGATGTAAACCACGCGCCAACACGTTCGGTGGTTGGGAAAACGCGCCTCCAAACAAAGGGCGTTGAAGGTCATGGTTTACAACTACTGATTACACGGATTGAAACTAGCAAGGTCACCTTGGTTGGGACCTTGGATTGCAAACATCTGGTCACCCCTTTGGTTGTGGAGCTAAAAGTTACTTATGCGCGCTAAGTCTTAATACTCATAGTTAGATCCCAAATTCATGTAAAAAAATAAAAACCTACCTACCTTCTCCTGTCCGATCTTCAGCAAATAGTTGGGAGACTCCGGCATGAAACAGAACACGATCACATGCGCACCCGCAACTGCCAAGTACACCGCCTGGTTCACGCGGTACGAGACCAACATGCCGACGGCATATACAAAGATGACGCCTGAAACACAAGGAATCATCATTGTTAACTTATGAGATGATTAAGAGTAGTGAAAGCAGTGGTGGCCGCGTGGTAATGACTCAGACTTACGAGAAGTAGTGTAGGTTGCGAGTTCAAATTCAGCCAGGCGCATTCTTTCGACTGGCCTGTTGGTCTAGTGGTTAGTGGCCCTGACTGCTATGCCGGAGGTCGTGGGTTCGATTCCCACCCAGGACAAATGTTTATGTGATGAACATGATCATTTATTCTGTGTCTGGGTGTAATTTATCTATAATATGTATGTATTTAGAAATGTATAAGTATGTTTATCAGTTGTCTAGTACCCATAACACAAGCTCTGCTTAGATTGGGACTAGACGGCGTTGTGTGGTAGTTGTGGAATATTATTATTAATATTACTTTGTGTAATTTATTTCATTACCACTGCTCTCAAAACGGTGAAGAAAAACATCGTGAGGAAGCCGGAATGTCCTAGAACCACAAATTCGAAGACATTGTAACATTCACCAACCCGCACTGGGCCCGCATGGTGGATTACGGCCCATTCCCACTCCTAGGGAGGACACCTGAGTCCCAGCAGTGGGAACTTTAAAAAGGCTGATATGATGATAATGAAGAGTGAAGATAGCTCGAGCCCCGGTATGAAGGCTTGAAGGAACGGGGTGGGTTTTTAGTCAGTGAGAGTCTTACACTATCTCCCGCTCCGCACAAGAGCGGGGGTTGTTATTGATGATTTTCCCACCGTAAAAAAAAAACCTGCGACCTACAACTCGTAAGTCGGGGCCATTTTACCACTCGGCCACCGCTTCTCTCATCTGTTTTTGTTTAGGTAAAGTTATTTTTCACGCAGTCGAGTTTTTTATTTGTATTACGTATGCAATAAAAATTACCTAATTTACACACACACATATTCATTGACCCCAGAGCGCCCCTGAGGGTGTCTTCGGAGATCTCCTTGACGTAGACCGGCACGACGACGAAGCAGCCTCCAGAAGCCAGGCCTGCTATGACCCTGGCTGCTATGAGAGCCGGCGGCATTACCGCTGTCAGTTTTATTGTCCAAGATATCTGAAATTTGAAAGTAAGTCGTTTATAACCACAGTAAGGTCGTTTTCACTAATGAAAGAAAAATAAATATTGCTTAGGATTTAATGGTTGCTCCTCTTTAGATTGGATTTGAGCATCAAGCCACAAAATAGATAGATACAGAAGTCAATCTACGTACAAAGCGTGCTCGAGCAACGCACACAGACACCGCTTACGGACACGATGTCTCGGTCGCGTCTCGGACCACTCGTCGAACAGTTCCGGCTCAAACGCTCAAAGTGCCCACCGAGCGTGGGTATAAAAAGTGAAGTACATACATGAGATTGTCTTCTGTGTCTATCTATTTTATGATTAAGCACCATTGCAAAGGTACCCAGGATTATCCATTTGTGGACGCAAATCATATTTTTTTCCTTTTGAAGTTGCTTGGACCACATTCGCGTTCCTTATACTGTAAGAAATATCGTTAAGTGGTGCTCCACCATTCTCGATGACAGGGTCTGCGTAACGATGGTAAATCATCCAGAGGACGTCCTCCGCTCTTGGGCGGAGCGGGGGATAGTGTTAGGCTTTTACTGAGTAAAACCCACTACCGTTCTTTCGTTGCCCATATTATCGGGGCCGAATCTTTTTTTCAGAAACAGATACTTGGCCCCAGTAGGCTTCGACCCTGCTGGGTCCCTACGGCGCGCATGGAACGATACGTGCTGTCGACGTCTTTTGCTCGGTCCGAACAGGTACCGGACGGTCGGACGGCGAGCTACCCATTGCTTACCGTCCGCAAAGCCTACGGTAGCCGGAAATCAGGATCAGAATCAACTTGTTGAAATTAAGTAAATGGTTAAAAAAGGTAATTATAATCAACTTTTAACCATTTACCTAATTTCATTAATTATGATAATTACTAGAAACGTGTATTAGTTTCGAATAACGTGACCTTCCAAGGCACCTAATCCATATGAACGAGTTTGTTGAAGGCATTTATTTACATAAATAATTAGGAAAGTAGTGTGTAAAACAAACATTATCTCACTAACTACTCCGTAAGTACATAAGATCTACGTATGTACTTTGACACAATACTTATTTGCGAAGATTTTGACACTGCGTAATAAAATCGTGGAAAAAACAGTTTGCTTACGCAGAAAATATCCTTGTAGCTAACATTAGTGACGTAGATAGACGTCGGCGTAGTGGCCCCTGGCTCACGGCCTCGCACACAAAGGGGCCTCGCGCGTGCGAAGCCTCTTTGGCGATTATCACACAGTATTGCGTTGACACGCACCTACGCGCGTACTTGCGGGAGTGCAGATCTGCATTATAACGCGGATTTTTTACGCACTTACGCGCGTAGTATGCCAAATAAAATAGTTTTCTTTCTTTCTTTCTAGGTGCGTTTTGTAAATTCACGCTGACTCTGACTCGTTTCATACAAAATCACGCAATTCGGTGTGTTAGACTGTGGGTGTTTTATTTACAAACGGTGATACAAGCAACGTTAAAACACGCATTCACGCGCTACGCTGCGTGGTGCGTGGCAGTGTGATAATCGCCTTTAAGAACGAAGATTTTTTATATAATTTATAAGCTCTCGTTTGACCACTATTTCGCCTGATGGTAGGCGATGTGGTTGATCACTGGGTTGCGATACTCACTGTCTCATTTTAGGATTTATGAAAGAAAAAGGCCTCGCTGATGCGCCAATCGCCCACGTCTAAATTAGCTGCTACGCCACTGGTTAACATGTCCTTTTAAGCCGGTAACCTGTATAGGTTGCTAAATACTGATCAGACACGTCGTATACCTACTTTAATTTGAGTTTTTCAACACGAAAAGGAGAAGAAAAATGTGACCCTTTGAATAACCCGCGTACATCGAAGGTCTGGAACAATTTGCCTGTTGCGGTCTTCCAGTCCGATTATAATATTTGGGTGTCTTCAAGGCTAGAGTGAATAGGCTCTTAATAAACTAGTGCGCATCACCATCAACGATTGCATCACTGCTTACCATCATGTGGGATCGCAGTCAAGCACTAGTTTATCAATCTAAAAAAAAACATTTGTGACAGTAAGGCTTTTTTTTTATGGTGGGAAAAATCATGCATTGACATCGCCGCCCTTGGGCGGAGCGGGAGATAGTGTCAGACTCTTACTGACCCACCCCGTTCCTTATAGCTTTCATATCGGGGCTCGAGCGCCCTTTCGGATAACCCTGGCCCCAGTAGGCTTCGACCCGGCGTTTAACGAATGCCCTAGGCGTCCAATTGGATGGCTAATTTAACCAGATGGCTGCGACATACATATAAAGTTTAAAACGATCTGGCAAGTTTTATTTGGCAATATCATGAAATGATCAATTTCTAAGATCTGGCCACGACTTCTATCGATCACGATCTTTTATCATTGAATTTCGCTCAAAATACTTTTAAAATACTTACACAAGACAGTAAAGATACGAGAATCACGCAGATCTTCCTCCCGAAGCGATCTGACGAGTAACTGAAGAAAGGTATCCCGCATATAGCTGCCAGTGGTAGTGCCGCCGCCATCCACGAGATGTCGCTGTCCGACAGCGGCGCCTGCGCAGGTGTGGCGTCTGACTTGAGCAGCGGGCCCATGGGGGACAGCCAGCCGATCTGGATGCCATATGTGAAGGTTGGAATGGTTGCTGAAATGATATAAACGGAAATAATGAAGTATGATGTTGGAACTTAGATATTTTATTATCATGTTGTCGCCGAAATCCCCCCGCCCTCACCCTAACCAGCCATCACAGGGGTAGGCTTGCAGACGACGAGAAATGCTTAGCTCGCCTTCCGAACGGAGCCAGAGTCGTCGACGGCGCGTATTATTGCATGCGCGCCTCAAAGAGATGCCAGCAAAACCGTAGGGGCCCAGCAGGGTCGAACTCTACTGAGGCCAAGTACCGGCTTCTGAAAGGGAGATTCGGCCCCGGCACGAAAGGCAACGAAGGAACAGGAGTGGGTTTTTAGTCAGTAAAAGTCTGACACTATTTCCCGTACCGCCCAAGAGCGGGAGGTGTTATCGTATGATTTTCCCACCTAAAAAAAGTACCTACTTATATACAAATTATTATGATGTCGCCAAGACCCTGACCTCAGTCCAGCCGTACGGTAAGTAATTTTCCTAAAAATCCCTCAAATCGTCAGCATTTTTAATTATACCGTCATTAATCAGTGCTCCCGTCAGTAAGCTCGTTTTATTCTATTTTCTTTTTTTTTGTTAGTGGCCACTTTGAATTTCGAGTCACTTGTTCGATGCACGTAGGTACATTTTAATTTACAATGTTGACGATTTTTGATGTTCCAAATTCAAATCTCATAATTTCCTAGGGATCAGCCATACTGCATTATCTCCTGGATAGAATGACTTGCTGTTTGTGAGGTTTGTATGACGTATAAATGACATTATTGAGCAGGTGGTGTAAAAAAGATATTATATCTTGAAACTGAAAACGATAAGGCGCGTAGTGTTGCATGCACGCCTCAAGGAGATGTCAGCAAACCGTAGGGGCCTGCAGGCGGTCGCCGCCTTCTTCGAAGCAGTAATGCTAGCAAAGAAGGAGGCCGCACGCGTTAGGCAACGGCCCTCACGCTCCAGCTGCCGCCAAGATTCCGACCCTGATTTCCGGTCACTTTAGGCGAGGGCTTGCGGACGGCGATCAATGGGTACCTTACCACAAACTAGATAGGTACAGAATTCAATCTATATACAAAGCGCGCTCGAGCAACGCACACATAGACACCGCTCACGGACACGATATCTCGGAGCGCCTCGGGCCGCTCGTCGAACAGCTCCGGCTCAAACGCTCATTAGGCTAGGTATAAAAAGTGAAGTACATACATGAGATTGTTTTCGGTACCTAACTATTTTGTGACCTTACTGTCCGACCGTCAGGTAACCGCTCGGACCGAGCCCTGACGTCGACGGTGCGTAGCGTCCGATGCGCGCCACAAAGAGACGTCAGCAAAACCTGTTGGTTGGCTTCCGAAAGGGAATCCAGGCATCCTGAAAGCTTAGGTAAAGAAGGCACATAGATGTGGTTTTAGTTAACAGAAGTCAGATACGCTCACGCCCTAGAGCGGGAGATGTCATTGGATGATTTTTCACCCTAAAAAAAAAAAACAAAAAATTGAGAGGTGTCAAGGCACACCCGCATGGAACGTATAGAACATGTATATATATATGTTTCTCTGTCTCTCTGTCTTATATATATATATATATATATATAAGAGAGAGAGACAGAGAAACATGCGCACGCCGCACGGCTTATAATAGCTTACTATAGCAAAAAGTGTTTTCGTGAGAATTTTTTCCGTCTAGCCCCCTTTCACAACGCGCGATAAGGAACTTCGTTCCAAAAAAAAGGTACACTGTCTGTTTTTCACTCTTATGTTGGAGCCATGGGTTTGCTTCTGAAAGGAAAAACTAAGGCCCTGGAATGCAAGGCAAAGAACATAGAAGTGGTTTTGTGACAAGCTCTCTCGTTCTAGGACGGAGCGGGAGATCATGTCGGACTTTAACTCTTGGAGTCCTGGCGTGCTATTCTCTAATAAATCAGCCTTGAGCACAGTACTGGCCACAGCGACGAAATCCAAGTAGGTACATTGGATTAACAATTCAATTGACCTGTACATTGGATTGTTAATACAATGTACCTACTTGGATTTCTTAAAATAAGAAAAAAGAGAAAAAATCCAAGTAGGTACATTGGATTAACAATTCAATTGACCTGTACATTGGATTGTTAATTCAATGTACTGCGCGCTCAACTCGTCGCTGCGGCCAGCGCTGCGCTCAAAGCTGTTTTTCTTAGAGAATAACACCGCTGGAACGTTAGGCAAAGAATGAACATAGGTCTGGTGTCAGTCAGCAAAAGCCTGACACGCTCACGAAGTTATTGGATAATTTTCCATTCCTAAAACCAAAAAAAAGATACACTGTCTGTTTCTCACTCTTATTTCCCGATGGGGGTTACGGTATAAGATCCTTGTAGGTAAAGCTCAAAATAACACCATCTCACCACCGAAAACGGTTCTTGGGTTTCCAAGTCGACTTCTGAAGTATGTCTAACACTTATTAAGTGCAAATTATTCAATTTAAGTTATACTACACCATTTAAATTGAATAATTTGCACTCAACTTTGTTATTTAGTCTTCGAACACTCCGTACTCCGTTAGTATTTTGATGTGGATATTCACGAAAGTCGGGGCACATCACTAATCTTTTGAGGCCCGAAGGTTTTGTTATAACTTATTTTGTCTTACAAAGGCTCAAAAGCTACGAAGCCATCAAGATCTCGAGTAGGACTGAGCAGATCGTCCCAGAGTTCATGTTTAATGATTTAGAGTGTACAGTCACGAACAGTAAGACATTATACATTGTTACATTTTCAATCCATCATATCTTTTGCTATTCAAGAAATACAAATACTGGCACGGATCGTTAACTTGAACTGGAAATCGCGCAGACTTGAATGAAAAGTGATGTTTTGGGTCTCTTTAATGGTATGAAGTGAGACGCGGGAGCTGGGAGTACATCTTTGAAGTTACAGTGATTGGCTCGACGATGTGTACGTTGCGCAAATTGATCCTCACTCTTTCGCCGGGCGCTCAAGATTCGTGCCGGTAGTTGTAACTAGTAATTAAAAAAAAAAATCCGACGTAATTTCGATGACGGTGGCCAATCTCAACAGCCTCCCTAGCAAAGTTACGATCGTTTCGATTCACTTGCGTCTTCGATTCCTTTGTTCTGCCACTTGGCCAGAATAAAGGAATCGGAGGCGTGGCTAACTGGTCGTGGTGGAGCTTATATGACGATGTAAATTCGCTAAAAAATAAAAAAAAAACCCGTTTTGACATTAGACAAAACCCCTAGAATGTAACTTGGGACGAAAATGAAAGAAACCATAAAATATTATTTAATTACTTTGGTACCTAAAGCATTTTAATCATAATGTAATGTAGACAGTTACATATACATTATTTATAACGTAAATAATAAAAACATCAAATGTTAAAATAGGGCTTTTATTTTTGACAACTTTATCGATGTTGCTCGTGACTGTACATTCTAAGTAACCATACGAAATTCCTGACATGTGTTAACCATTTTCGGTCGGACTGTTCAAACATTGTCTTTGTGGAAATAAACTACTTGGAAAACGTTACTTTGTAGTTATAGTTGTTTTAAAAAATTAAGAAACTAACTTTGTACACAAGTCGTCAACAGCGCATAGTAACCCACGCCACAAAATAAGATAGGTTCAGAAGACAATCTCATGTATGCACTTCACTTTTTAGGGTTCCGTAGCCAAATGGCAAAAAACGGAACCCTTATAGATTCGTCATGTCTGTCTGTCTGTCCGTCCGTATGTCACAGACTCTTTATTCTGAAACTATAAGAGCTATACTGTTGAAACTTTGTAAGTAGATGTATTCTGTGAACCGCATTAAGATTTTCAAATAAAAATAGAAAAAAAAGCAATAAATTTTGGGGGTCCCCATACATAGAACTGAAACTCAAAAATTTTTTTTTCATCAAACCCATACGTGTGGGGTATCTATGGATAGGTCTTCAAAAATGATACTGAGGTTTCTAATATCATTTTTTTCTAAACTGAATAGTTTGCCCGAGAGACACTTCCAAAGTGGTAAAATTTGTGTCCCCCCCCCTCTAACTTCTAAAATAAGAGAATGATAAAACTAAAAAAAATATATGATGTACATTACTATAAAAACTGCCAACGAAAATTGGTTTGAACGAAATCTAGTAAGTAGTTTTTTTTTTAATGCGTCATAGATTGAAAAAAATACACTATTATTAAAACATCGATCAAAGTTACAACACATTACAAGAACTTTTATATTATGTTACTAGCTGCTTCGGAACCCTTCATGGGCGAGTCCGACTCGCACTTGGCCGGTTTTTGTACCTACGCTCGGTGGACCCACACTAATGAGCGTTTGAGCCGGAACTGTTCGACGAGTGACCCGAGACGCGACCGAGACATCGTGTCTGTGAGCGGGGTCTATGTGTGCGTTGCTCGAGTGCGCTTTGTATATAGATTGACTTCTGTACCTATCTATTTTGTGCTCACGCGCTCCTCAAAGAGATGTCAGCATACTGTAGGGACCAAGCAGGGTCGATGCCCGCTAGCTAGGACCGTGAGGAATTTCTGAATAGGAAACACAAAGCCCAAGTACGCAAAGGGCAAGTGAAGGACACAGATGAGGTTTTAGTCAGTAAAAGTCTGACAAGCCCTCTCGCTCCACCCAGAGCGGGAGAAGCCATTGGATGATTTCTACCATAAAAAAATTGTACACAATTTTTTTGCTTTTTAAGTGGGAAACCAATGACATCTCCCGCCCTTTTGTGATTTCGTGACAAACTTTTACTGACTAGAACCCACTCCTAGTTCCTTCGTTGCTTTTCATTCTAGGGCCGAGCTTTCCTTTCAGAAGCGAACCCACGATCCCAGTAGGCTTCGACCCTGCTGTAGGGGCCCAGCGGTTTTTTTTTTTCAAGGAAAAGCATTCATCTAACATCTCCAAGCCCTTAGGCGCAGCGGGAAATAGTGTCAAAGTTTTACTGACTAAAAACCCACTGCTGTTCCTTCGTTGCTTTTCGTACTGGTGCCGAATTTTCCTTTCAGAAGTAGATCCTTGGCCCCAGTAGGCTTCGACCCTTCTGGGTTCCTACGGTTTGCTGACAACTCCTTGAGGCGCATGGAACAATACGCGACGTTGACATTTTAGGCTCGGTCCGTACGGTTACCGGACGCTCGGACGGTGAGGTAGCCATTGCCGTCCGCAAGCCCACGCCTACGGTGGTCGGAAATGGGGATCGAAATCCTGCTGGCTGGGGCGTGTTGCCTCATGCGTGTGGCCTCCTCCTTTATTAGCATTACTGCTTCGCAGAAAGAGGCGACTGCCTGCGGGCCCCTTGACTTTCTTGAATATCTACATCAAAATACGAACGGAGTACTGACTGTTCGAAGACTAAATAACAACGTTGAGTGCAAATTATTCAATTTAAATGGTGTAGTAAACTTAAATTGAATAATTTGCACTTAACAAGTGTTAGACATACTTCAGAAGTCGACTTGGAAACCCAAGAACCGTTCTCAGTAGTGTGACGGTGTTATCTTGAGCTTTACCTACAAGAATATTTGTACCTTGGATCAGTGGTGGCCGAGTGGTAATGGCCCCAACTTACGAGTTGTAGGTCGCGGGTTCGAACCCAGCCAGGCGCATTACTTTGTGTAATTTATTTCATCACCACTGCTCTCAAAACGGTGAAGGAAAGCATCGTGAGGAAACCGGCATGTCCTAGAACCAAAAATTCGCAGACATGTGACATTTGCCAACCCGCACTGGGCCCGCGTGGTGTATTAATAGAGAGGAGACCTGAGTCCCAACAGTGGGAAACATTATGTAGCCGACTATGCTATGCTAAATTTATACCGTAACCGCTCCATGGAGATATAAGAGTGAGAAACAGATTATCTGAGATAAGAGTGAGAAATCATCCAATGACTTGTCTACTAGTCTGTGTCTTTTTAAGTAACTAAAACCACACTTATGTTCCTTCTTTGTCTTGCGTTTCAAGACCCCAGTATCCCTAGCCAAGTTGATAATTTGCAATCCTTAACGCTAGTAGAAAACTTCAAATGTACGGGAATGACGTCATCTCAGCGCTCAGTCACGTCATCATCATCGTCAGCCTTGTTAATGTTTCCACTGCTGGGACTCAGGCTTCCTGTCTAGGAGAGGGAATGGGCCGTAATCCACCACGCCGGCCCAATGCGGGTTGGTAAATGTCACATGTCTTGGAGGCCTTGGTTCTAGGACAGGCTAGTTTCCTCACGATGTTTTCCTTTACCGTTTTGAGAGCAGTGGTGATGAAATAAATTACACAAAGTTATGGGCCTGGCTAGATTCGAACCTACGACCTACAACTTGTAAGTCGGGGCCATTACCATCCAGCCACCAGTGCACACGTCACTCAGTCACGTTGTCAGAACATAAGAATTGAGGGTATGGCCAACTCGAGGCTTTCGACGCAAGCGAAGGGGGGCTGGATTCCCTTTCGGAAGCCAACCCATATGGTTCTAGTAAGCTTCGACCATGCTGGGCCCCTACGGGCTCACATCTCCTCGAGGTGCATGTGCAACACTACGGTTATGGTACGGTTATGGTCAGAAGTCGGGATCGGAATCCCGGCGGCAGTTGGGACATGAGGGCTGTTAATTTGATATTTGCTGAACTATTTTGATAAATGGTGTCTATGAGATCAATAAATGTCTGCACAAGGTTTGAGATTCCAAAGCATTGACTACTGAGCGATGGTCTATACTGTCGAATGCCTTGGCATAATCCACAAAGGCCAGATAAAGGTTTATTGAATTCATTTTTTTTTGTAACTGTCCGAATATATTTTATTTAAATCAATTTAACTTATTACAAAATAATCACTGGGTACCTATATAAACCCTTAAAATAATAATATGTAGAAACGAGTTAAAAAGGCTGAAAAAACAGCGTGGCCACCAGGGCCGTTTTATCCATAAGGCAATGTAGGCAACTGCCTAGGGGCCCCGCCAGGTTCAGGGGCCCCGCGCTCAGGAAAAAAAACATTGACTGTTTCATAAACAGTAAAAAAAATGGTTTGTTATTTTTATGACATGAAATTTAACTAGCAATCCTAGCATTAGATTATGCGAAAAGCGGTCAAGAAATAGAGTCAATAAAACAGAATCTTTCATTAGCGTTTTTGATGGTAATTTTTAAACCGATTTTAATCATTCTTTTTTTTTATTTGAAAAAAGATACGTTCATAATAATAAAATATGTAAACGTGTACGGCTAAATTATAAACTTAGGTCAGAAATTATTTTGTACAACTTTTCAACCCATCAAGTTCAAAACAACTTTCCTTCTACTTTTGAGATTTTTTCATATTTTCTAAACTTATGGTTCAAAAGTTGAACAGACACAGGCACATATGATTATACTACAAACTTAGTCCAGAATGCCCTGAAACCTGCTCAACCTCTATCAAACGCAAGTTCGATCGTGTACGGAGTACTGCTCTCATCTTTGGGATGGGTTAGCCAAATACCAGCTGGATGCACTAGTCTATTGTAAAGCGTACCAAGAAGATCATAGGCAATGATGCTCTTGTGAAGTCAAAGCGTTGGGAGTACATTCATTATACGTAAAGCTAAGGAATGGAATTCCCTGCCGGAGTCTGTGTTTCCTGATAGCTATAACCTAGGGGTCTTTAAGTCAAGAGTGAATAGATTGCTTCTAGGCAAGCGTGCTCTATCGTCGGCCACATCATCGCTTACCATCAGGTGAGATTTTGGTCAAACGCGAACCTATCCATTATAAAAAAAAGTAAACCCCTATTTATTTTTAAATACCTATCTAACAATAAATAACACGTTAGTGTTGAAATAAAAAAATAAATCACTCCCTACTACGTGTAGGAGGAATAACCATTTTTTTTTCCACTTTTTGTTTTACCACTTGGTTGGCGTGATTGATACTCATATACATATTGGTACCAAATTTCTAGTGTCCAAACGAAACTGGTTTTTCAACCGAAACCGAAAACGAAACCGGATTTCGGCAACCGAAACTTCCTTAAAACTTTACAAGGATCATGCTTTGAGAGAAAAATAAAGAAAACATTACTATAATCAGCTAGTCCCTATTATTTTAATGCATTTATCAGGTATTTATATTCGTTGACTATCATGAATTTTACTGCATTCGATTTTAGTTTGGGAGTAGGTAAAACGAATTGTAAACACAAGCCAGTGACGAAATGGTGAGGCGCGTGGACACGGCAAAATGTCTTCGTTGCTTTACCCTTGGAAGGAATTTAACGCACTGAACATGACCGATCACAGCACGAGAACTTCCGAGTGCAGTTTCGGTTTCGGTCGTAGTTTCGGCAGGTTTGCCACCGAAACCGAAACTAAACCGAAACTCGTTTTTTTTGCCGAAACTCGACCTAAACCGAAACTGAAACCGATCATTCGGTCGGATACTACCAGCTTTCTACTGTTAATGGTCACTGAGATTATTCGCGGACGAACGGACAGACCGACAGACTTGGCCAAACTATAAGGGTTCCTAGTTGACTACGGAACCCTAAAACAACGTAATTATGAATAAATTTGTGTTAGACACAAAATATATTAAGAATTTAGAAGAGGGTAGGGGGGCCCCGAGACGTGCATTGCCTAGGGGCCCCGACATGCATAAACCGGCCCTGACTGCCACGCTGGATAGTAATGATGATTCGCTGACTGAAGAAAAGTCCAGCCCTCAGGTCACGCGAAGAGTCGACCAACTGTTTGCTGATAACCCGAAAAACTTGAAATCATTGTATTTTTCAATAACTTGATTGATGGTATGGAGGATGTCGGTTATAGTGAAATGGCCTCACGCGTGTGGCCTCCTCATTTCTGCCGTCCTCTAACTAAAAAGCAGCTAAGTGGTTTGTTTTCTAAGTAACTTAGCTGCTTTTTAGTTAGAGGACGGCAGATTTGCTAGTATTACTGCTTTGCAGAAGGAGGCGACCGCCTGCGGGCCCTACATTTTTGCTGACAACTCCTCGAGGTGCGCGTTCAACACTACGCGCTGTCGACGACTTCAGAACTTTGTCCTCATGAATCATCACTTATCGTTTTCAGTTTCAAGAACAATATAGTATCTTTTAAATATAATGACTTGCATTTTTGACGCAAATAAATGAATTCATACATCATGTATTTATTATGTTAATGTAGCATTGATGAATGACGATATTATTAAAAGTGCTGTCTCAGGGATTCTTCAGAAAATTACTTATTTATTTTTGCTCATTATGAGGTCATAACTTACAGTTAAACTTTTTTTGCCAGTGATAAATAATACAATAGAATTAGTTACGAAATTTTTCAAAATTGCGATATCAAAATTTTAACGTAACTACACAGTTTTTTTGATTTTTCCTTATACCTGTGCTACAAGACCTTGCTTCTTGCCTTTCAGGATTCAAGGTCAACGGGAAGTACCCTTTGAATTTTGATTGACCTTGGTGTGTCGAAATATATGTTTTTGCGAGATAATCGGCCGTACATTTTTTTTTTTTAAGTTTTTTTACAGCTTCAAGGGACCGCAGACCTGAGTATATGGTTTTAATTTCAACTCGATACCTCCACGCGTTCCCGAGATAAAAGTTCTTGACAGACAGACGGAAAACAAAGTGATCCTACAAGCGATCCGTTTTTACCTTTTGGGGCACGGAACCCTAAAAAAAACCGGCCAAATTCGTTCCGTATCGTCCGCAGCAAAAAAACGGTAAGAAAGTCACGTTTGTTGTATGGAAGCCCCCTTAAATATTTGTTTTTTAGTATTTTATTTATTTATATAATTATACTTTATTATACACCAAGATAATAAATTAAACATTTGAGTCTTCTATTTAAAATAAAGTATATATGATTAATGAAAAAAAATTTTATGAGTCTTATATTTAAAATAAAGTATGTATACTATTTTGTTTGGCCTGTTGGTCTAGTGGTTATTGACCCTGACTGCTATGCCGGAGGTCGTGGGTTCGATTCCCACCTAGGACAAATGTTTGTGTGATGAGCATAATCATTTCCCATACAGCCATATGAAGTAGCGGTTACGACTTAAGTCGACATTTATTGTGTCGTAACGGAATTTATTTGTAACATTGTTCCGTAGCGTAACGTCGCCGTGTCGACTTGTGAGTCGACACCGTTTCGAAAAGTGGGGAATAATCGTAACAGAATAAAAGTAACTTTCAGTCACATTGTGACGTCGCCGTGTCGACACGTCGCGACTGGCCGCGACTTTTATGCCCTCACTTGCATCGTACATTCAATCATTCATTTTTTCGTTGCGTTCATTCTATACTTGTCAATTTTTATTGTAATTCGTTCGTTTTTGTGAATGTCATCATAGACATAAATCTTCGCCGCCATCAGAAAAAAATGAAAGTATTTATTTACGTATTTCTGTGATAAATGCATCATAGTCGATCGAAAATCCTCTGCGAAATTAAATGTATCGTGTAGTTTGATGTCACTATAATAAATTAACCGATGCGCCCTTCTGATTTAATAAAATACTTAAAATATTTTTTGTTAATGTGGTTGTTTTCAATTAAAAAATTACAAAGTATCGTATTTCCAAGCATTGCAGAAGATTTTATTGATACGGCCTATATAAATTTAACTAAAATATATTCTAGAATACTATAATAATAATATAAATTGTGTAAAATGATGTGGATAATTTTGTATCTACTTGAAAGATGAAACCCAACACAATGTTTCGTAACTGTGTTTACATGTTTCGGCAATATGTTAAGTTACGTTACAGTGTGATAGTTTTAACAAAATGGAGTTTTATTATTTTATGTTTGCAGTGGTTCTCAACATGCCGTAAAGTTAGTTTTATCAAAAAAATTAACTAGTGAGGAAGTAACTGCCATGCCTGAAGGATGGGTCGTAGGAACATACCTATGCTGGCCTCGTGCACTTAAAATAAACTTTCAAAAATCGTAGCTTATGACGTGGGAAATATGGTCCTACGATTGTTTCTCAAATAATCCTGTATATTATAATATTTTTTCAATAAAACTTGCTTTGGTGCTTTGGTTGCTTATGACTCATAGTTAAAAAATAAGTAAATAAATCAGGTAGTAAGACTGATCCCTCTAATTAGAGCTCTGCTATAATTATAGAGCAATATTTGTGCTTCCAGCATTGAGTAAAATCTATGAAAAAAAACATGCTCGACCAGATAGATAGATAGATAGATAGATAAAATCCTTTATTGGTTACAGCACAAAACATACACCAAAATACATAAAGCACACAGATTATAAAAACTAAGCACATTGACAACAACAAAGGAAAGAATAAAAAATAAAATAATAACACAATAATAATAATAATAGATGTTATTCCACTTTAATTAGAATAGGATTTTGCATAGTCATCAGTTTGGCTACACGAAAGGAATGTCAACGACGGATGCAGGACTGAAACTTATCGTCACATTTTAGAATCCTGGAAGAAGTCCCAGGATGATATTAGCATATTCTGTGACCTCTCAAAAGCATTTTACTGTGTTGACTCTACTATACTCTGATCTGTAAATTACATCATTAAGGAATTCGTAGACGAGCTGCTGATCTTGTTTTTTTCAATTTATCCTACAGGTAACAAAAAGTATCCATAAATGGGGTGACGTCGTCGGGGTCTTTAATAAGGATAGGCGTGCCTCCGGGTTCAATTCTTGGCCCTTTCCTTTTTCTAGTAGTTTATATTAATGACCTTCCTTACATGATGGCTAATTTATTAGATATAATTCTATCTGATGACACTTCTCTTATTTCTAAAGTGGATAGAAAAGATACGGATGTCTTGCGTGTCAACGAAAGTCTGGCTGTTCTTTCGAAATGGTTCGCAGCTATTAATCTCTTACTAAATGCAAATAAAACTAAATGTATAAAGTTTTCATTACCGAATGAAGAAAAATAAGGCAGTTGACAGATGTCGCCACAGCTAGATTAGTTTACTATGCCTGTTTCCACAGTTTTATGTCTTATGGCATTTTATTGTGGGGATCTGCAGCTGATGTAGACTCAATTTTCATATTGCAAAAGAGAGCAATCAAGGCTATTTATAAAATGGGTACTCGCAAGTCCCTCAGAAATAAATTCAAAGAAATCGATATATTGTCACTGCCTTCTCTTTATATCTTAGAAAGTGTTTTGTATGTCCGTAAAACCTAGAACTTTTCAAAATTAGAAGCGATTTTTATAACATAAATACTCGTTGTAAACACGAAATTATATTACTCCAATGTAGATTAGTCAAGACCAATAAGTCATTTTTA
Organism: Mythimna albipuncta; assembly: GCA_929112965.1. Taxonomy (NCBI): domain Eukaryota; kingdom Metazoa; phylum Arthropoda; class Insecta; order Lepidoptera; family Noctuidae; genus Mythimna; species Mythimna albipuncta. Next base: position 12,072,409 of record OV815981.1, read on the forward strand.
GTAAATGGCTTACGCTTTTATAACAAGCTACCAAAAGCGGTGACTGAACTCAGCGAAGGAAAGTTCAAAACACATATTAAGCGTGTCTTAACCAAAAAAGCATATTACAAGGTTACATTACATACTTCGACTATGTCGAAGACACGCTTGTTTGGCAATGACTGCCTCTGCATTTGTGGCCCCCTGGTAACTCATAATATTGTGTAAATGTATCTATTAACTGCTCCATCTTTTTTGTAACCTATTTTTTTTTTCTAACACATTGTTTTTGCAAAATTTTTATATTATCTGACTCCAACCACCTTAAACTCGTTAGGTAGTTATTTTGTTTACATCTCATTTATTGACAGTTGTAATTATTTTTAAAAATTCTAGCTTTTTTTATATAGCCTCTTTTTATAATGTAAATGAAAAAACACTGTAGACTCCACGAATTCTTAGATTACTTCATATTTGACTCACTTTTTTAAAACGATTATTTTTATTGTGCTTTTGAATACAATATAGACCGGTTTACACTGTTCTTAAATAATATCCATTAATACGGTAATATGAAAATATCGTAAGAACAACCACTTTTTTTAAAAGAGTTTCTTGCCGATTCTTCTCCATGGGAAACGACCAATTTGGAACCGCGCACTAGCTTTTGATGTTTTATAAGTGCCCATGTAGGCAGTGAAATAAAAAACTTTTGAATTTGAATTTTGAAAATATCAATAATTTTATTAAATACAATAGCACACTTTGAGAACCCCGGTTGTTTTCTGTTTGGTCAAATCCAACACTACAGTATCGTAACTGTTACTACACTTGTGTAACTCCAAAAAATACTGTAGTTTAGTTTCGACATTGTGTCGATAATTTAACTTTAATATTTACACAGGAATTCAAAGTAAACACAATGTGTCGTAAATAATTTAAGAAAAAAATTGTCGTAACTTGTTGACACAGATACAACACTTATTTACTGTAACATTTTTCAGTACAAAGTGTTGATATCGTTCCTACACGCTGTAACCAAAATCCGCATCGTTATTAAGTTTAGTAACAGTTACGACATTGTTACCTTGTCTTGCTAATCTGTGACTATTTGAGAATTTTGCGACCGAAAATGGTTGTATGGGTTGTTCTGTGTCTGGGTGTAATTTATCTATAATATGTATGTATTTAGAAATATATAAGTATGTTTATCAGTTGTCTGGTACCCATAACACAAGCTCTGCTTAGCTTGGGAATAGATGGCGTTGTGTGATAGTTGTGGAAATATTATTATATATTATTTATATTATTATTATACTTGACACTAAAACATACTTAAATACATACCTATTAAACAATTATACAGGCAAGAAAACAATTGACAACTGCAATTAATACAGCTAAAAACAAAAGACAAGTAATATTCCTTTACAAGTGTTTTGAATACATGTATTTATTTATTTATTTATTTAAACTTCATGTACAGTAGTGGTACATATACATAGGCGGACTTAATGCAACAAGGCATTCTCTCCCAGTCAACCTAGTCATGTAGTGACTGCGCTCGTTTTATTGACACTGGTAGAGCATTCCAGAGACGAATGGCCTGGACATTAAAGACTTATCCAAAAACGTAGTGGAATGCATCGGCATTTTAAGTCTCAAGTTATCTAATGACCTAAGAGATGTCGTGTGCGAATCACAAAGAAATTCAATTCGTTTCTTGAGATAAAGAGACCATCGAAGAGAGAAAAAAGCACATTATACAAGAGGGACAGAATATGAGCATTCCGGCGAAGGCGGATTGGCCACCACTTGAGCTTAACACAGAACTCGGAAACATGATCTTAATTGCAAAAACCAAATTCGAACCTTTTGCAAACATTTTGAAGTCGCTTAAGTTTATCCAGTTGTACTTCAGTGAGGTCAAGATAGCTGGCATCAGCATAATCAAGGATTGGAAGAAGAGATTGAGCAAGTGCAATCTTGGTGGCAGTCAGTAGAAAATTACGTAGTCTTCGCAAAGATGAAGCAGATGCGAATAATTTGCGACTAACTTCCTGTAGCTGGGCAGTCCGTGAGAAATTCGTATTGATAAATCTTCAAGTTCTTAACTTTCAAACTGATGGGAATTATGGAATTGTCAAAAGAAACTTGGGGAAGAGTCGTCCAATCAATATTTGAGAGAGAGAGATTTTGATTTATTGTTATATATATAGCGGTAACAGAAATACATCATCTGTGAAAACATCTGTCTATCTATCACGGTTCATGAGATACAGCCTGGTGACAGACAGACAGACAGACGGACCGACAGTCGAGTTATGGTAATAGGGTTCCGTTTTACCTTTTGAGTCCGGAACCCTATGACTACTACTGATTACATTATTTTTTTTTTCAAAATACTCGAAAACCCGCTCTAGATTACGCTCATCGCTTTTAGGCGCGCAATTTACAGGTTTTAGGGCCTGTGCACACCACGTTTTTTAAAAGTGTCGTTGACGCTTGACGCGCGTTGTCGCGTTGTAGTTCAGAAATGTTGTGTAGCTGCGTATCACGTCTGTATCGCTACAAACGCGCGTCAACGGCGTTTATTAGTAGACCCCACGACTCGCCGGCAATTTTTTTCAACACATTAAATCGAAAACCCGTAACCACTTTTAATTTACTGTTTTCCACACTAGTGTAGAAAAATACTTGTGCTCGCTGGTGCAGCTTGGATCAGGTCAGTTATAGCCATAAACGTGTTGATCGCGAAAACTTAAAACAAACTCGCACTAGAATATTCTTCAGTACACTACTGACTACTGTTTATACTAGGTATTAGGTACTTATTCTGTGCTACCTCAGCATTAACATAGGTTTTTGGAGGTAAGCGGAACAGAGACTAAAGTCCCGCAAACTTCCGTCCTCTAGCCAGACGGGTGTTATGTCTGGTGGGCAACTGCCCGATAGATGATTTTTGGCTGTCGTATATACCGTTAAATTTTAATCGTTTTAATCCCTTGGAGGGTCGATCCGGTACACGAAACACTACCGACTATTACGTACAGGTCATTGAACTCGCTCAGCTGACGTTTTCTTAAAGAAATTAATTTCGTATATGCATAAATTAATACGATTTTTGAAAAATGGTACCTTATTTTTTTATTTTATCTTTACAAATCGATAGTGTTTCATGTACCGGATCGACCCTCCACGGGATTAAAACGATTAAAATTTAGCGATGTATATTCAAATCGCTCGGAGAACTTTGATTGCGCGATGCAGGATTAGTTCTTATGTGTCGACATAGATGTCGCTAGAGTTAGGTACCTATAATTATTTGTTGTAGCTGAACCAAAAGTTTACTGAACCAGTCAGTACAAGACGTATGCAAGCGAGTGCCACGCATACGCAACTGTTGCGTGCAAATACTTCACACCTGTATAAATAAAACAAGTTTATTTTTGGGTTCGTAAGGGCCATTCATTTACGATGCAAGACGATTTTTACAAGTATTTGATCCCTTCCTCCCCCATAAATAAGAAAAAAAATAGTAATAGGCCGACCCCTCGCCCCAGTTTAATCTCGCAGGCATCAGCTCTAGCAGGTAACAGCTCTAGCAGGTAACAGCTCTAGCAGGCATCAGCTCTAGCAGGTAACAGCTCTAGCAGGCATCAGCTCTAGCAGGTAACAGCTCTAGCAGGCATCAGCTCTAGCAGGTAACAGCTCTAGCAGGCATCAGCTCTAGCAGGTAACAGCTCTAGCAGGCCCCGTCAATCATGCTGACAGCTCTTTTAGCCACGCTTGATACAATCGTTCATCAATCAATCAATCAATCTAGTTTATTAAGAGTATCCACTCTAGCCATCTAAATTATAATTGGACGGAAAGACCACAGCAGGCAAATTGTTCCAGTCTTTCATTGTACGCCGTATTTATTCCTATTCACTCTTGTCTTGAAGATACCGAAATTATAATCGGACAGAAGACTGCAGCAGGCAAATTGTTCCAGTCCCTCGACTTACGTGGTATAAACGACAAGGCGAAGCGCTTGGTCCGGACCGTAGAGGTTTCAATAATATAAATGTGGATACTGGCCGTTCGTCGGCTTGTCCGATGGTACAAGTGAGATGGTGGAATCAAGTCATGTAATTCTTGCGCACACTCTCCAAAATGCATCCTGTAAAACACCGAAAGGCTGGCTACCCTTCGCTGGCTAACCTTTGTAGATTGGACTTAACCAGACTTAATTATAAACACCAACTCTCTTATTGTCTTTATATTGTGTCTCTAATAACGTTAGGTATTCAAAAGGTTAGGATGAGAATCAAAATAATTTCAAGCACTAATTTTATTTTATTTACACTTAATAACTATAATTACAGTAAATTACAAAATAAATAAATAATAAAACCCTACGCTAAAATACACTATCTAAAATATGGCGTCAAAAAACTCTTCCACATCGCTGTCGACTGGTAATGTGCCCAAAAGACTGGCGGCATTGCCACGTTGTATGGCAATGCTTATCTTCTGTCCAAGGTAAAAGCCAGCCTTTGGGTCACGTGAAGTGTCAACTAGACGTTTCGACAGATCTTTAAACAAACTGTGAGCACTCGGACCCTTTTTTTTTTTTTTTTTTTTTTCGATGGGAAAAATCATCTTATGACAACCCCCGCTCTTAGGCGGAGCGGGAGATAGTGTCAGACTCTTACTGACTAAAAAACCCATCCCGTTCCTTCAAGCCTTCATACCGGGGCTCGAGCGCCCTTTCGGATAACCCTGGCCCCAGTAGGCTTCGACCGGACTGTTACCGTACGGCCGGACAGCGAGCTACCCATTGCTCACTGTCCGCAAGCCCGCGCCTACGGTGGCTGGAAATCGGGATCGGAATCCCGGCGGCGGCGGCGAGAGCGCCGTTGCCTGATGCGGTCGGCCTCCTCCTTAGCGAGCATTACTGCTTCGCAGAAGTCGGCGACCGCCTGCCACTCCTCCTCGCTCCGGACAGCACTCGGACCCCACGATCCAAGAGTTTCAACCCCAAACGGTTCGAAAATATAACTTCCAACAAGGTTGTTATATTTCCGCCGCTTGAGGTTCTCCGCAGCCGCAGCGGCAGCACCAGCACGACACGACGAGCTAGGAAGATGTGAAGGCGCAAGAGTATCGACACAGGTAGCGTCTTTTAAATTATTTTTTTTAAATGACGGTCCGCATTTTAATTAATTCTCAATTTGATTTTATAAATAAATTATTACAAAAAATGAAAATAAATTAAAAAAAGAATACCTTAATGAAATATGCCTTATGGCTTTATGTCCGCCTTTGTGCTCTTTTGTGCATAAAGAATTAAATAAAAAATGCAGCTTGCATTTACATATTTAGTAAGCAATCAATCAACAGTATTTTAAGTATTTAAAATATGTAAAGCTCTTAAGAGGCTGCTTTTCCACTCACCTATCGTCAACGTCGAGCATGGTTTAAAAGCTTGTTACTTCGTCTCTCGAAAAAAGAGAGATAACGCCTGAAAACTCTGTTAGCATTCAGTAATTCCTTGATTTACTTGAATATTTTACAAAACTTGTTGATTTTTTAATGCTTAAAGCTTTTGAAATAAATTGACATCATTCAGAATCTCGATTAAATGTCCAAAGCCATTATGGAGGGTCAAAGTTCACGTAAAATAGCAGATTTTTCAAAGGTTTTTACTAGATTAGTTTTACACAAAGGGGATTGCCCAGCCTCTATGTTGTTCCAGGCCAAATACGGACATCAAATATTACTATCAATGATAAAACTATTGTTTTTTCCTTATAGCTACTTTTTATTTGTCACTTAGGATGAGTTGTACCATTTAACTATAACGATAATAAAGCAGTTAACAGTTGTCAAATCGTCGAATTGACCAATAGGCGGCTGTTTCACGGCTGGTTATGGTTTGGTTATCGTTATAGTTAAATGGTGCGACTCACCCTTATTCTTTAGTATAGTGGCGCTCATTTGGAACTAAGGGAATACATATTTTTTTATGATAAAATTAATGAATAAAGTATTTTTTCTCTAGTCAATTGTCCGCTCATGGCCTCAAATAGGCAATTCCCTTTATGTTTTTATTTCTATAGAAGCCTAGATAATATCCACAAGATAGCTGTGTATCCAAAATATCTAGAGAAAGATGTGTAATAACATCATAAACACGTAAGAGCGGTTGTATGAAAATGTACCTCGAGAAGGTCGCTCTTAAAGTGCTGTTTTATCAACGAAATTATACAGAACTTAGTTTTAACTAACATATATACACATACATTATATACTCACAAACTAACTACACGCAGGCGGTCGCCGACTTCTGCAAAGCAGTAATACTCGCAAAGGAGGAGGCCGAACGCATCAGGCAACGGCGTTATCGCCGCCGCCGTCGCCGGGATTCTGATCCCGATTTCCGGCCAACGTAGGCGCGGGCTTGTGGACAGTGAGCAATGGGTAGCTCACTATCCGGCCGTCCGGTAACTGTTCGGACCAAGCCCAAGTCGTCGACGGCGCGCACTGTTTCCGCGCGCCTCAAGGAATTGTCAGCATCAGCAGGGACCCAGCCGGGTCGAAGCCTACTCGGGCCAGGGTTACTAACTCACACGAACTCCCCATATATACCTACTACACACACTTTTTTTTTTTTGTTTTGCTTCCCTTTTTTATTTTACTCCTTACTGTTCCGATTATTGTATGTATGTTATGATGAAAGAGACTACCCTCCACGACACAGGGAATCCTAGTGTGGAGGATAGTGTATTTAATTACATCATGTTATGTTCTTTTCTGGACAATAAAGGATTATTATCATTATTCGTTTATTCATTTAACATAACATATATATTATATTTTTAAATATTTAATAAAAAATAAACATTAAAAAATATAAAAAATAGTGTCCCACCGGTATCGGGAACAGGGTCCAAGCTACGCGGTCAGGGCTCCAGAGAAAGGAACCTCCTAACTATACGAGCCGTGTCCAGGAGTACCGCTTTCTGAATCAAGCCCTTGATCCTGTCGCCTAACGAGAATCTCCTAAGGTGTTGGTCGAGGCTCTTGGCTATTAAGCCATTGGCTGACACGACTATCGGTACAACTATCGCTGAGTCCACTTCCCACATGTCGACAACCTCGCGAGCCAAGTCAATATACTTGATTTGTTTATCATTCTCGGCTTTCACGAGGTTCTCGTCAAGCGGATATGTCAACAATCATTGCACGCCTCTCGCTGCGGTCCACCACCACTATATCAGGCTTTTTGGCTACAATAGTCCTGTCAGTGATGATGGACCGATCCCAGTACAACGTGATATCGCCACTATCGAGAACTGGGTCGGGCACATACCTGTAGTATGGCACCTCCGATTTCACAAGAGAGTACTTCAGAGCAAGTTGCTGATGGATAATCCTGGCTACAAGGTTATCATTATTATTATTATAGTGTTCTGTTGGTATGCATAGGGCATCCGACAGCGTTTAAAATGCATGCCGGCTGCATAAAATTGACCTACTAAGCTAGAAATAATTGTGACTAGTGCATTTATCGTCCAGCTTGCACTTGACTGCTTTATTTCTGACCATGTAAGCAAAAGTAAACACCTATTAACATACAAAGGATACGTCAGAAGAACGTGACTGTGATAATAACAAATCAAGACCTTATCCTAACTAATATTATAAATGTGAAAGTGTGGATGTTTGGATGTTTGTTACTTAATCACGCAAAAACGGCAAAAAAAAACAAATAATAAAAAAACAAAATATAAAAAAAAGACGTGTGGCACTCGGGGACTGCCGCGGTAAAGCTATTGCATAGCATTTTTATCAACTTATGCAATTATAATTATTTATTTATTTTATTTATGCAGTATTTTTTTCCTTTGTTTTGTTTTTTTCGTTGATATTAATTGAAGTTACACTTTTACACATTGAATTGAATTTTGATTGATTGTTCACTCATTTGTTTTCTTATCGGTCACCACGCTCAAAAAACAAATGAGTGGGGGGTGTTAAGTTATTTTCGTTACGGAATTTCTGGATTCGATCTCCACGCTCAAGGCCCGCGTTAGAAGCAATGCAATAGCTTAAAAAATTATAATAAAAAATAAACGAAAGTAATAATAATAATAAACGGGTGAACGGATTTGGATGACATTTGGCATGCACATAGCCTTTGACATGGAAAAGAACATAGGCTATCTTTTATCCCGATTCCTTAAGAACCTAATGACACGCGGGCGAAGCCGCGGGCAAAAGCTAGTGAAAACAATAAAATCTATACAGGCTTATTTGTAAAACATCGGCAACCTCTCGGAACTATGTTATTAACATCATAAATGTTTTTAACAGTCCTAGAACAAAGGGTGTTGCTTTGTTCTAGGACTGTTAAAAATGTATCATATTTTAGTTTTTTTTTTTTATTAATGATAGGCTTGCGTTTGACCACTATCTCACCTGATGGTAAGCGATGATGTGGTCGACGATGAAGCACGCTTGCCTAGAAGAAACCACCACCACTCTCGAACCACTCTCGACTTAAAGACTCCTAAGTTGTAGCTATCAGGAAACACAGATTCCGGCAGGGAATTCCACTCCTTGGCTGTACGCACAATAAATGTGTTCGCAAAACGTTTTCATCAGATTTTCATACAAAAATAAAAATATTTAATTGAACGTTCTAAAAATTACGAAGTCTATGCGAAGCAAGCGATAGTGCTACAGCGGAGAGGAGTGGGATCGGGGACGGTGGTGCTTGATGCGCTTGCGCCGCACAGCAAAATACAGAGTTGAAATGTGTTAGATAGAACAACGAAATCTTGAAGGTTTATTTTTTGAAAATGAATTATGTTTTGTAAAAAGTGATAGAACAAAAGATGTTGTTTATGATGTTAGTAATACATTGCAGTCCTGCAAGTTTATCAGTGTTTTTCAAATAACCCTGTAAACAACATTAGTTTTAGTAATTATGCAAAACCCGAAACACATATCTAGAATTTTTATTATTTTATTATTAATCAGTTTATTTCGAGCTTGCACTCATAAAAGGGTTAGTAACAAAATATACTTCAAAAAACTATGTTAGTATTCATAAAATTCCAGTTCTATACATTATATTATTATTACATTCAGCTTTATTTTGTTACAATTCAATATTCCTATCTTTTTTACAACTTTTTTATTTATTTTTTATTTTTTGTGAGACCTTTTATTTTATTCAATTTAACTTATTACTCGTACATACATAACTAAAAACTATAATTACAGTAAATTACAAAAAATAATGATAATAAAACCCTACGCTAATTACAACTAACTAAAATCAAATTAGAAAGGTTTTATTATTATAATATTCCTATCTAAAGTAAAAATTCATAATTTCAATCAATCATGTCAAAACCAACACAAATCATTTTATGTAAAGAATCTATGTACAAAATATCATAACTGTATCATAAAAAAATTACAAAGTTGGTTGTTATGTCAGAAAAATACATAGTCACTGGACCATCCAAGCGACTGAAGGGTTATTGTGTTCTTACATCCAACTGTTTACTGGCTTCTAATACCCGCTATGATCTGCCGTGACCAGTGTTGTACTTAGTGTCGGTGGTGACCAACTTGTGACTTTGGAAAAAAAAATATGATGTGGTGTAAAAACTATTAGAATCCATTCAATTACTGATTCTGAACAAGAAATATTCAGGTTTCGCATGAACTAAAAATAATGTTGATGTTGTTATACTTAATAAATCACCCTTGAAAAGTACTCACCAACTAAAGCGGTCAAAATCTGCCTTTTAGAACTACTTTCGTTTTTCCGCCGATCCATACTGGCTGAATAATCCGTTCTCTGAATCCGAAAAACGTAAAAAAAAAACAATGTCGCTTGTAGGTTATTTTTTAACAAGACACTGGCTTTAAAAATAGATTCATGACAGTACATAAACACTTTATATTGTCTTATCACTTTTTGTAGTTCGCGCTTTACGTTCTCATATAAAATGTCAACAATTTTCGCGATTACTTTCATGCGCCTGCGATCCAACTGACGTCTGTCAAGCGACTACTTTTATAACCTATAATTATTTGGCGTGTGTACTAGCAAACAGTTATGCAAACACAATGTTATGTCATACTTGTCAGTTTTCCTCAAATGCTCCTTATCTATCAGCGATAAAGTTTAAATTTAAATGGAATGAATTTTATCAAGTGTTGTGCGGTTTTGGCGGCGGCGTACCGGCTGGCCGATTTCGTTGACCGTTCTTCAGTAGTGGAGCAAACGAATTACGACCTTGGCAATTGAGAATTAAAGACTATTGTTTATTGAAGTGAGGTTAGCCTAAACATGGTTCCTACCTTTTTATTCAGACATTGGGTTTCCCTCCGGATTCAAAGAAAGCATCAAAGTTTCCATACGTGTATGTGATGATGCCGTATTTGTAGTGATGTCTTCATTGAAATCAATGGGTAGTTTTCCTGTTAGTAATAGGATTGTTATTGGAATTAATTTGCCGGTTCCATGAATGTAGGTGCCTTTAGGTTGACACTTGCGCGCCGTACTTTATAGAATCTTCTATCAGAGAGTTTGTTAATGTGATATTTATCTAGTTTGGGATACAAAGAGATGTAGCATGTAGGTATGTAGGATTTATTATTTGAAAGAGTTCTTGCAAGTCTGGAATGCAAAGGGTAACTGAAGGAACAAAGATTAATTTTTAGTCAGTAAAGTCTAACACCAGCTCTACCCAGAGCGGAACGGATTTTTTTGATGAATTTACATCAAAAAAAAAAACTAATACAGCTAGCTCATCATATTTCTGCCCTTGTCCCATTTTATTTGGAGTCGCCGCAACACGTTTTATTCTTCTGTGTGTCCAGCTACCCGTCACGTTATCGCTGACTCCCTTTCTTTCATATCATTTTTTAGCCTAGGGAGGCTAAGCAAAGGCTAGGCTTCCTTTCCATCCATTCTCATACTATACACATCACTGCTTCCCTCCTCCTTGCATCGTATTCCTCAATGCTGAGGGTCGTGACCTCCCTGCTTCCCTGCTTCTTTTGATAACTGTCTTAGTAACATCAAAAAGACGGAACAATTATCAAATAAAACAGCAAAAATGTATAATTCCTAGATTCTGGTAGCGGATAGATATGCATTACTTGTCCCATTCAGGACAAGTAATGCATGCATGCAGTCACACTGCACACGAATTCCATCCGTAATTGGTTTCAACTGAAGTTACATAAGGTGCAACTTTCTTTATACGGCTATTTATAGGCTTCCTGTTTACTTACATGGATGCGATTGCCTATTATTAGACGTCTAATGGCTGTAAGGTCTTTGAAGGGCCTTTTTTTAATTTGTATAAACTAGTGCTTGACTGCGATCCCACCTGATGGTAAGCAGTGATGAAATCGTTGATGGTGAGGCGCACGTTTATTAAGAGCCTATTCACTCTTGCCTTATAGACACCTAAATTATAATCAGACGGGAAGACCGCAGCAGGCAAATTGTTCCAGTCCCTCGATGTACGTGGTATTAACGACGAGGCGAAACGCTTGGTCCGGACCGTAGAGGTTTCAACAACATTAGGGCGTTCGTCGGCTTGTCCGATGGTAGAAGTCCCTTACCAGAATATGACCCACAGGTTGCCCTAAGTGTACTTTTGAGAGACTATTGAGCGTCGCTGATGCTCATAAAAGGCAATTAGCTTTTGCCTGCGGCTACACCTGTCAAAGTAAGTTTCTCCATACTTTCAGGCCCCTCTTCCTTACTGGGCACAGTGGGCACGTGCCCAGGGCCCCGTGATCGGATGGGCCCCGTACTCGACCTACTCGATTACCAAACGATAACCGATAGCTACTCTACTCTCGCCAAAAAATCAGGCAATATTTTTTATAACCAAACCATAACCAGCCATGAAAAGGCCTCCTATTGGTCAATTCGACGATTTCACAACTAGTTAAATGGTGTAACTCACCCTTATTGTTCAACCTCTCCCCCGCCATAATTATATCACAAGTTTACTAGTTTTATAGTTATTTCCTGACAAATGTATTGAAAAACGTCGTATGACACACGTGAGTAAGTAATGATTACCGTTCTCGGCTCTTTTAAGAACCTCGCCACGGCTCGGGTCTAAATACTGCCTCGTCGGTGATCACTAACATTACTCACTTATATCATAATGTACTATTACAGGAGAGCAAAAAAACTCCATATTCTTATTTTTTTTTTTCAAAGAGAACGGTTTGTTAAGGCCCATTTAAAAAATAAGAAAAATAAATTTTAGAAGGGCCGCTTTATAAAGCAGCTCACAAGAGTGTTTTTTTGTTCTTTTCAACTTCACCATAAAGGTGATGATATATCCGACTCACTGCTTCGCGGCATCAGCTCTGTGCTTTTATATTAGGATCTACTGTTTATTCGGTATATAGCAAATAAGCAGATAAGTCCTGCCCATAATGAACTATATTTGAGCACAACTCACGTCAGCACCATGATTTTATCCAAAACACCACCAGTGGCGTAACTATACCATCTTAGGCCCGTGGCAAAATCATTGGATGAGGCCCCATAAAACTTGTCATGATGTAATTTAATTTGAATAAATCACTGAAGTACAGGCATAAAACAAATCTTTATTATTATACTATCTTTTGCCCGCGCGGCTTCGCTGCCGCTCTTCCCTACTCCACTCAGCTATACCCTACTCTACCCTACTAAACCCTACTCTGCCCTACTCTACCCTACCCTATCTTACTTTACTCTACTCTACCCTACTCTACACTACTCTACCCTACTAAACTTCACATAAACCATCTACTAAATAGTCCGAACAAAGCCTAAACATTTGGTTTGGATAGGTGAGCATTTTACCAGCCTAGCCACCATATAGTTACGCCCACAGAACAGTAATATTCCGTGGTTACGCCACTGAACACCACAATAACCGGTCCTATGTGGCAAAATACAAAGAAACCAATAAATAACTTATTTTGAAAAAAGAATAACGTACTTTTAATATAAAGTTTATTTGAATTTTTTGTTATTTCAAGTCAGTACGAAGATAATCACAGTGCTTAGTAAACCGTTTAAAAACGCTAATTTCATAGATAAAGACCTATTATTTAATCTAACCAGAACCTACGCTTTACGAGCACTAAAAAACATATATTTGTACAATTTTATTTGCCCGATTAATGCGCTAAGTACAGCATCATGCGATGTAATTTCTCTTGTCAATATTTAATCTAATTATCACAAAAGAGATAATCGTGGCGGAGCTATAAACATATAAAACGTGTATATAGGGTGACTGGTAATTAGTGACCGACAATTATACACGTGATTGTAATCATGATTATAAACAACTTTCCCAAAGAAACTTTTTTTTATACTCATTATTTAACTTAACCGAAACATGTAGGTACCTACACTGATTACATACACCACCGAAGGGTTTGCAAGCGGGGCGGGTGCACTATCACTATTAGATAGATAAATTCTTTATTGTACACCAAAAATAAAGCAGTTACTTAGGAAACTTAAAATTAATAGGGTGCCACAATGGGTGGTCTTATCGCTAAAAGCGATTTTTTAAAGACAACCTTTGGATGGATTTGACAGAGAAGGAGAAAAAGATACACAGGTAGTTCGTGGTGTACTATTTACATATATATAATACATAAACTAGCAAAAATTACATATATTAAATATATTATAATTAAGAACACATAGATTATATTATTATTAAGAATATAATAAATAAATAAATATATTACAAACAATATAATATATATATATATATAAAATAAAAAAAAAATATATTATAAAAGCAGAGAAATACTGTACTTAATGACAATTTAACATTCAGAAGGAAAGGTAGTGATTTGTAACCTCATTTTTTTTTAAAGTTGTGAGTGTTTGAGCTATTATAGATGAGGTACACCAGACAACGGCGTTACGCGGCTAACAGCTGAGAGGTCGCAGGCGCACGCGAATTTGCGCGAACAGCTGTTTTGTTATTGTGATTAAACTGATAAGTATTAAAAAAAGTTTCTTTGGGAAAGTTGTTTGTAATTATGTGTACAATCACGTGTGTAAGTATCGGTCACTAATTACCAGTCACCCTATCTATTATTTAGGTGGATACTAGGAACTTGCCAAGGACTGGAACAATTTCCCTAATGCGGTTTGTCCGTTCGATTCTAATTTAGGCGGCTCTAATAAACTAGTGCGCCTCACTACAAAATAGAAAGGTACATCACAACAACAATAAATAGGCTTTTTGTGGCGGTAAAAAATTGTTTTCATATGCGCGCCCATATATTTTTTTTTCCCTTTCAACACACTCACTGAAATGAATAAACGGGGGTTGACTGGCGACTCGTGGGGGACGACCTGCGTCCATCCTGATATGTTACATGTAATATAATTATGGCGGGGGAGAGGTTAAACAATATGGGTGAGTTTCACCATTTAATTTTAACGATAACCAAACCATAACCAGCCGTGAAACGGCCTGCTATTGGTCAATTCGACGATTTGACAACTGTTAACGGCTTTGTTATCGTTATAGTTAAATGGTGCAACTCACTCTAAGGTTTACCACATTATAGCACTAGTGCGTACCTAATATTAATCAAAATGTCACAGTTTGGTAACAAGGGCCATTATGTACCTAAGTACAGTGCAAAAAGAGTTACTTTCTGAGCAAGTGTATTGAAAAAGTAATTACGCACATTCGTAATTTTACCATACAGGTGACGATATGATAATTTGAGATAAATAAATCAATGAGTAGTTTGTAAGTTTGTCCAACTAGCGTACAGCCTATAAAAACAAGGTTTGTGAACAGCTTTTATTCAATTTACGAAAACTATCACCGATTAGTCATGATACCGATCAGGTTGAAAGTCCAGTCCCTGATCTTTATTCGGCATGATGCCTTCATGCAGCTGGGTTAGAGGAAGCTTGGGGTCGACATCTTGGACTGCCTCGATCAGCTCACCAGTCGTCTTGTATGAGGATATTGTGGATTTTACGAAGTCTCTGCAAAAAGTGCCTTAATTAGTTCCTATCTAGTATTTAAATAAATAAATAAAAAGCAGTTCATGCAACCAAAGGCACCCATAAAGAAAATACACAGAAATACATTACACAACACACTCATTCACACTATCGGATATGTTCGGACATTACTGAAGCAACATGTCTGCTACAGCAATGTCCGATATCTGCCGGCAATCATCGCCAGAACTGTATTGGAGCTACCCCGCACCCTGCGCACCAAAGATGCGCACCGCTTGCGCATGGTTCTGTGCAAACAGTCAGTGCGCGCTTCCGCAAACATGTCCGGGGCACTACAGAAGCACTATTTAGGACAATTGGTACGAATTAGGTCATCATCAACGCTGGTTATGATCTTTTGGAGAGCTTATGTTATCAGTTGTCTAGTAGTCATTGCGGGCTTGGCGACGGCGAGCAATGGGTTGCTGCTGAATGCGTGAAGTATACAGGTATGGGCACGCCACAATTATGGCGGTAAGTCCCCTCTTTGAGGCGTGGCTGGAAAGAGCTCAAAGCGTCGTTACTTTCCGCATGACGCAGGTCCTCACCGGATATAGCACGTTCGGGAGGTTCCTGCACTGGATTAGTGTGGAAGTGACGCCCGGGCTCGCTATTGTGCGGAATGCCCGGAGGCCACGGTGGAGCACACAGTCGAGCTGTGCCCTGCTTGGGCGGAGCATTGCCGTGCTCTCGTGGGGGCGATCGGCGGCGAAGACCTCTCGCACCGGGCCTTGGTTGAGGCCATGGTCCGGAGCGAGGACGAGTGGCAGGCGTTCCCGATTTCCGGCCACTGTTGGCGCGGTCTTGTGGACAGTGAGCAATGGGTAGTTCGGTGTCCGGCCGTCCGGTAACTGTTTGGACCAAGCCCAAGTCGTCGACGGAGCGCACTGTTCCCGCGCGGCTAGGAGTTGTCAGCAACAGCAGGGGCCCAGCCGGGTCGAAGCCTACTGGGGCCAGGGTTATCCGAAAGGTAACTCGAGCCCCGGTATGAAGGCTAGAAGGTACGGGGTGGGCTTTTAGTCAGTAAGAGTCTGACACTATCTCCCACTCCGCCCAAGAGCGGGGGTTGTCATTGGACGATTTTTCCTACCGTAAAAAAAAAGACGTGTGGCACTCGGGGACCGGGTGCCGCGGTAAAGCTATTGCATAGCATTTTTATCAACTTATGCAATTATAATTATTTATTTTATTTTATTTATGCAGTACTTTTTTTCCTTTGTTTTTTTTTCTTTGATATTATTTGAAGTTACACTTTCACACATTGAATTGAATTTTGATTTATTCACTCATTTGATTTCTTATCGGTCACCACGCTCAAAAAACAAATGAGTGGGGGTTGTTAGGTTATTTTCGTTACGGAATTTCTGGATTCGGTCTCCACGCTCAAGGCCCGCGATAAAAGCTATGCAATAGCTTAAAAAAAAAACAAGTATACAGGTCTGGTTTTTAGAATGGCCAATGGAGGACGTCTTTGAATTTAATGTTTGTAGGTAATAGGCGCGGCTGCTCACATAATATACTGCTCACATACACGTGAGCTCTTTCCATAAAGGTGTAAGCTGAAATCACTCTTGCATGAACCTTAAATACCGACTCTCTTTGCTTCTATTATGTCTGTTATGATCTTATTTACTTTTAGACTTCTCACGAGCTCTTAACGCGATTTATTTGACGGTCTAAACTGAACTGCTAAAGGGATGCGCCATCCCTCTTTATCGCTAGCACGCCTGATATTTTACCACGTCACGGTAAAGTTCAATTTATACTAGCGCAGAATCGAAGCGCATCGCAGCGCCTATCCAAAACTGAACATAACAAATTCAACCTAAACTCCATACAGCGTAACGCACACATTACTTCTGAGATTTTAAAAAGACGCGCGCTTTCTTCGGAATTCGCGCGTCTGAGCATGAACAACGCTGATTAGTACGCAGAAAAATCTCAGAAGTAATGTGCGCGTTACCATGTGGAGTTAAGGTTGACTTTGTTATGTCCAGTTTTGGATACACGCTTCGATGCGCTTCGACTCATTTCGTTCTGATCCTCGTTCATTTCGACTCGGAAGCCCAGCCCAGCAGCACAGCAATATGGATGGGTGCTAAACCATTCGGCCTCTCCCCTCTCCTATATCTCCTTCACACCTTATGGATAACTTACCTGAAGTAGAAAGCCTTGACGAAGACGGCAGGCTGGTACTCATGGCCGCAGCGCTCGGGCCCGAAACTCATGATGCCCATCAGTCGGTTCTGTTGCACGGCCGGGGCGCCTGCGTCGAACTAGAGGCAAATTGCGTCAGTGAGATAAAGTTTATGAACGCCTCGTGCCAATTTTTCTTACTGGTTTAAATAAGTTATTGAATGTAAATAATCTTTTCATTACTCATACTCATACTCTGAAAGTACGTCTGAAGTTGCCTGAGGAGCGGGCTGAAAGTGATACTTTTCATCCATAAGGAGTTTTACTTTACAACTCACAGCTGTCAAATTATTAAAAAAAAACTAATTCAATCTTCACATTTCTATTGAACCATGTTCCAATTTTCCATACAGCCAGTCAATCACAGCGCGATATAAAATTGAAATAACTTAAAGACAAGTATTAATTAAATAATGTTATATTTTAAGTGATTTATTTGTTAAACTATTTCTTTAAAATACTTTATTTTTAAAAGATTTATTTTTAATTTTTCATTAATGAGGCTGAATAGCTGGCCGACCGCAGAAAAATAAAAACAATGGTGGGAAAATGGCAATCACTCGTTGGTTTTTTCGAGTTTTGTTTACGTTTCCGTACAACAGAGATTTGTATTAACACGTTATGTTTATCAGATTTATAATAGTGATTTAACGCCTAATTTCATAAGAGAAGAGGCTAAAGCAGTAGTGGAATACCTTTTACCGCCTAAATCAGAAGAAAAACACCTACTTAAAATCATAGGTACGACGACTCAGGTTTTACAAACTTTTTATTTTATTTTTAGTTTCCTCGTATTCGTAATGAAAAGCACAGTGTTTACCTCGGGGTGAAAGTAACCCATTTAACCCCTCGAATTAGCAACCTCGCTGCGCTCGCCGCCAACTCCTTCTCGGTACGAAATGAGTTACTTTCACCCCTAGCGTATGTAACAATGTACTATTATTTAAAAACTACATCAATTTTATAGCACACTTTCCACTAGGAATCAATTTGAATATAATTAAAACAGCTACTGATCCTCACTCGTAGCTTGGGCGGAGCATCGCCGTGCCCTCGTGGGGGCGATCGGCGGCGGAGACCTCTCGCGCCGGGTCTTGGACTGTCCGCATCCTATCATTTGATACATGTTTTTCGTAACATGTATGTGTCGCAGTAAGATAGATAAAGCCGTAATATAGTTATATCCCTAGAGATATAATTATATACCGTAACATAGTTATACGAAAGCGATTCTTTACTATCTCACTAGGAATATAGCTATGAAACCGTCGAAGTTTAGTGATATATTACTAGATTAAGTTCAGTGTTATAAATATATGCATCTTCTGCCTTCAGTGTTGTTTTTACTATGAAGCGGGTTGCACGCATGCTCATAGTCCGCATATATCGCAAACAAGTTTACCCACTGGCAACACGCACAACACTGCAGCAGCAAACGAAACCTTTGTCCTGCGTGTGACCCGGAGCGTCGTCGGGAACGTAGGACTCGTCCGCATGCGAGATGAAATACGCGTGACAGTAAAAGGGCCCTTGGTGTAGATAGCTAGATTTACACACATTTTAATGAAGACTACAATGTAACGGTAAAACGGGGTGAATAGAGACAAAATTTTAAGGGGTATTTTCTCGATATTTGAATATTTTTTGCAGCATTTAACTACCTTTATCATTTTTTTAATGAATTGTTATTCTAAACAATCGATGCTTTGTTCGAGGCCGATATTATGGTATCAAAGTGAAAAATCAAACCCAATTTTTGTCTCTATTCACCCGTAAGTCTCTATTCACCCCATTTTACGGTATGTAGACTTGCAGACAATACTTGATTGTAATCTCGGTCTTTGTTCAAAGCAATCAGTTTTATGAGATTGTTTTCGATGTTTTATTAGGTTATGCTAATAATATTTGTTTACGAATATCTACTGTTATCTAACTCTGTTATCATGTCATCATCTACCTGTACAGGGTTACTTATGAAACACTAACAACCTTCCAGGTCTATATTACTCACATCATAACAACAACTTTTCTTCCATGACTTTTTACACAACATACTTAATTCACTTAACAAAAACAAATCTTCAAGATTTCGTTGTTCTATCTAACACATTTAAACTATGTATTTTGCTATATCTACCCTTTTTTATGGTGGGAAAAATCATCCAATGACAACCCCCGCTCTTGGGCGGAGCGGGAGATAGTGTCAGACTCTTACTGACTAAAAGCCCACCCCGTTCCTTCTAGCCTTCATACTGGGGCGGGGCTCGAGTTTCCTTTCGGATAACCCTGGCTCCAGTAGGCTTCGACCCGGCTGGGCCCGGCTGTTGCTGACAACACCTTGAGGCGCGCGGGATGCCATACCTACCTACGTCGATAGGACGCGACGCAAGCGTATCAAGCACCCCGTCACCCGATCCCCGCTCCGCTATTGTACTATCACTTGCTTTGCATAGACTTCGTGATATTTATTAGAACGTTCTATTAAATATAATATTTTTATTTTTGTATAAAACTCTGATGAACTAAAATATGATAAATTTTTAAAAGTCGTAGAACAAAACTTGTTGTTTATGATGTTAGTAACATAGTCCTGCTGAGAGGTTGCCAGTATTTTAAAAATAACCCTTTTCCGATGGGAATAATCATCCTATGACAACCCCCGCTCTTGGGCGGAGCGGGAGATAGTGTCAGACTCTTACTGACTAAAAAACCCATCCCGTTCCTTCAAGCCTTCATACAGGGGCTCGAGCGCCCTTTCGGATAACCCTGGCCCCAGTAGGCTTCGACTTACAAATAACCTTGTAGTCTAGGTTATAGCTTATAGCAGATAAGTATTTTTTAAATTCATTGGTTTCCGCAGCTAGTGACGGCACTGTGTAGTGCACATATATCGATCAGATGACAGTTGTCTTTAAAATTCTTAGGGGTATTATTGATGATCCCGGCCTGCACAATGAAATATTCAATCTGTTCGTCCCAGACAATTATTGTCGTGGCAGAAAACATCGCTTACTGGCTGTTCCAACTTCCCGTACTATTGCACATTTCAAGTCGCCTATTCCGCGGACAGTAGCCGCCATTAACGCTCTCTTGAACTCAAACACTGGTTTTGATGTGTTTGCAGATGAATGGAAGGCGATAATGTTTGAATGTTTGAATTTTTGTGAGAAGAATGCATGACTGAGTTAAAGAATTAGGTATAAGTTTAAATAGTGTAATTGGCTTCGGTCGTTCTATTTAATTAAATAAATAAATAAATAAATAAATATCCTTTTTTTTTCGGGAGGAAAATAATCGAATAGCTTAACGGGAACAGAGCAGCAGCTTCTGGGTGCAAAGAGAAGGAGTGTTAGACTTTTACTGACTTAAACTCACCTGTGTCCTTCAGTTGTCTTTTGAGTTCCAGGACTACTTTAGGTACCTATCTCATTCAAAAATTCCCGTGTTTAAATTGGGTAATATTCCCAATGCAAGGCTTACCAAGCAGGCATCCCTTGTGTTATTCCTCAGAAGAACACAGAAGAACCCAGTAATGAAACTGAAGTGGAAGTCATTGACCAGCTGGCAAGCGTCCATAAAGCAGTGTTGCAAGCACACCTTCAGAAGCTCTGTCATGAGGTCAGGACTGTGCTCTCTAAACGTAGTGTATACCTTTGTATGATAGTGCAAGACTTACGGTTTACTAAGCAGGCATCCTTCATGGCTTCCTTAGCGAAAAGCAGAAGAATCCAACAATGAAGCTAAAGTGAAAATCGTTGACGTGCTGGCAAGTACACTGTACTGTCATCAGATCAAGACTATGCTTACTGAACGTGGAGTATATGTGTATATTTGTAAAACAATGCAATGAATGTCACAACAAAATTGGACGAAGGCGACTACTGACTGGATCCCGAACAGCAGGAGCCGGTGATGCGGTAGACTTAGAAGGAGATGGCATGACGATTTAGACTCCTTCTTAAAGAATTGGCCAGAGGTGGCTAAAGACAGTAAAGAGTGGAAGAATGGAAGGGAAGCATTTTCACAACACCATGCTCATTATCATAATGATGCAAGGCTTACCAAGCAGGCATCCCTGGTGCCATTCCTCAGCGAAGCGCAGAAGAAGTCGTTAGTGAATTGGAAGCCGTTGACGAGCTGGTAGGCGTCCATGCAGTAGTGTTGCGAGCGCACCTTCAGCCGAGCCGTCATCAGGTCAGGAGTGTGCTCTCTGAACATGGTATCTGAACCCTGTATAAATAAAATAAACATGTATCGGACATTAATGAATTAATGAGTCAAGAATGGCGTGGTGATATTTTAAAAACTGTTAATGATTAAGTTCTCATAAGTAAGTCAAAGTCAGTTTCCAAAAGAAAATGCTTTATTTAGGATTGTCTGATTTTGATGAAACTTTGGGTGTTTTAAATATCGTTCGGATGTTATTACGCATGCGGATTTACTCCACATGCAGAAATTTACAAAATGCAAAAAAAACCGTGTCCTACGTCCCCCGTGCGTTATCTACGTATTACCAACCAATACAATTTAAATACTTAATTATATGAAATGGACGTTTGCGGGGAATACGCATGTGCCCAATTCCGCATGCGTCATAAAATCCGCATTAAATTAAAAACACCTTTTGTAAGTGGGTCCATGGGTGGTTTAAAAATACAATTGAAATATGCGGTTTTCAATTATTTTTTTTTGTCGAATATCCAGCATCCGGCGCAACCGCTCGTAAAGGTATAAATTAACAAATGAGACAAAAACTTGTTTTACATTTAAACCGTTCTATATGACTGGTTGAGTGATGATGTTTTTATAGTTTGCTGAAAAATGAAGTGAGAAGTAGATGTCGCTACAAAGAAACTTAGCCATTACCTTGGTGGCTCCCCACCCGGTGACCACGATGAAGCTCTGCGCGAACGGCTCCCTGATACCTTCGTAGATCTTGATTAGGTTCACATGTTTGTTGAACTCTAAAACAAACAGTTCTTCTCTTATAAACAAACACAAAATTGACAGCTGGAATACAAATCTACACCAGGATTCAAGTATTATGATGAATCCGCAATGTGCTGTGCGCTGAGTGTGAGTTGTTTTCATGTTAAGGCTTATAGTCCCTTGAACCATCAGGCCAAAATTATATGGACGCACCTTTCGCACCCGCTTATGCGGCAGTACGCAAATATAATAAAAAAAGCACCCGGAAAGCGCGCGGCTGACCTTTAAATCCATTTTCTTTGCGAAATATTGATTGATTTACAGCAATGTCCACTTTGAAGAATATTTAACCGCCAATTTTTATGTGTAAAAATGTTTCTAAAGATCCAAGCCATTTCGAAGGAGTAGAGATAAGTTGCAAATAGTTGCGAAATTGCTAAAGATTTTTTTAGACAAAAGTATCAATACGAAAAAATTCAAATGCTTATAATGTTGTTCATGAATCTATAATAAACATTTTTTTTTTTTCAAACCTATTAACCTGGCCGTTACCGAGGAGTAGGCTTCAGAAAGTCACTGTTTTATGGCACTTTTCGGGCGCTTGGGCCTTAACGCGATCGAAACGAAAGGAAAACCCGGCCCTGGAATGAAAGGTAACGAAGGAACTAGGACTGGGTTTAAGTCTGTAAAAGTCTGACACGCCCTTGCGCTCCACCCAAGGGCGAGAGATGTCATTGGCTGATATCTCACCTAAAAAAAAAGGCAACGTCGTCGGTTCAAACCCAGGCAGGTGCTTTACTTCGTGCATTTTATTTCATTACCACTGCTCTCAAAACGGTGACGGAATACATTGTAAGGAAACTGTCATGTCTAACGGTGTCCCAGACCTGGCGAACGCTCGCGCGCTGTTTACGAAAGCCGCGCGTGCATTTTGCGCACGGCTCGTTCGTACGAAGCCCCTGTGCAGCGCGCGCTTGGTACGAACATGAAATGCGGACGCGGCTCGCGAACTGCTCGCGAACGGCACATTCTCATGCTCTTTCGTTATAATACTGGTATTATAGCTCCTTGTTAAGGTAAGGCGGTTATCACACTGTCACGCATCACGCAGCGTAGCGCGTGAATGTGTGTCTTGTATCTCCGTTTGTACAGAAAACACGCACAGTCCAACACACAGAAAATGCATCCACGCGCTTTCATGCAGATCACGCACCTACATGCGGAGAAACATGCACACACGCGCGTGGGTGCGGGGCGACACACAAGGTACACTGAATTTCGTAGTGCAGTGCGTGATTTTGTATGAAATGAGTCAGAGTTTGCGTGAATTTACAAAACGCACCTACGCGCGTAAGTGCGTAAAAAAGACCCGTACGATGAGGCAGATCTGCACTCCCGCAAGTACGTGCATAGGTGCAATTTCACGCGCTACGCTGGCGTGGCAGTGTGATAGCCGCAAAAGCCTTCTGATTCTATTATGATAACTTCTTGTAAAGATAAAGGCTAAGTGGGTACTGACCGAGGTTCCGAGAAAGTTTCAACAGCGCCACATCAGCGTGTGGTACCGGTTCCTCTTCAAACTTGGGGTGACGGACAGCCCCAGCCACGTCGAGAAGATTACCTCCCTCGTGGGGCCTGGAACTCCCTACGCGGACTTTGACGAACTGTCCCAGAGATTTTAGGGGAGAGACACTGAGGACGCTGTGGGAGATAAGGGTTATCAGCTACTGGCTTCTGTCAGTGGTTTGAACCACTTCATTATCATCATCATATCAGCCGAAAGACGTCCACTGTTGGACATAGGCCTCCCCCACGCGTCGCCACAACGACCGGTCCTGTGCGTCACGCATCCATCTGATTCTAACAACCCTGACCAGGTCATCGGTCCACCTAGTTGGAGACCTTTCGACGCTGCGTCTTCCAGTACGCGGTCGCCACTTCAGAACTGGTCGGCCCCAACGGCCAAAAGATCTTGGAAATTATGCTTAGAAAATGAAGAGGATAAGAAATAACATAATTATACTCTGTTCAACAACATTAGACATTTATGAAAACATTAATTCAATTTGTAATAATAGTGTATATATTATTTTTAATTATTTAAGTTGTTTTTAATATTTAAGTTTATTATGTAAATATTTTCTTGTGATAAATAAATTACCTAGGATTACAAAAAAAAAAAAAAAAATTGTAATATAAAACAATAATTAATTCCTTATAATAGCACTCTTATAAATGATAAATCTCATTAATTGTAAGTATTTTTTTATTTATGTGTAAGCTGTGTACTTCTTTAAGTGACAAGTTCACCACCACCACAATATAATTGGTATTATATGCTAGTTATTTTTTGTAAAATGTTATTAGTGAATAAGTCGCTGGAGTACCTTAATATAAATAAATAAATAAAAAAACCTTTTATTACTGCCCGTTCAACCTATTTTGACTTTTATTACGTTGGAGGCATGGCAAATGGTGTCTGCAGTAAATATTTGGTATTGTAACCATTTTTTTGCTTTTAATGCCATCCTTATGCCTACAAAATAGAAGTTAAAATCGGTTGAACAGACAGTAAAAAAGGTTTTTATATGTCTAATCTTAACGCGTGATTATGAGTAGAGCTGTCTAAATTTTGTTGGTAGCGGTGACTGGTCGCGCCGCCATGGTGTCTCGGTGAAATATAGACCTTAAAGACGCAGCGTCATGATAGTGTGACAAGGTATACATTCCGACTGTTAAAGGTCTACAAAAGACTGACTAATTTTACTTACTAATTCAAACAATGGGCTGCAGTCACCACCCAGTTTACATCTACAATAGCACCAGCACACCACAGCCTTCCATTTATAATGATGGCCGCCATATATGGGAAGTTTTTCGTATCCGTCGCATTGCCTCCGCGAATCCTCAAGCCCGTCTTCGTGTCAGTGATGAAGACTTGGTGCTCGTTCCTGATACGAAGGCCTGGCTTGCTGTGGTGTCCGCGACGTCGGTTGGCGGTCACAAAAGGTATTTTGTCATCGTCACTTCGCATGTTCCCCAGGTGAAGGTCTTTTGAGAAAAATTATGTTAAGTAAGTGTTTTACGAATATAATAGGCAGCCGCCTGCTTTGCTAGCATTACTGCTTCGCGGAAGGAGGCGGCCGCCTGCAACTCTTCGCTGCGGACCATGGCCTGTACCAAGGCACGGTGCGAGAGATCGCAGCCGCCGATCGCTCCCACGAGGACACGGCGGTGCACACATCTACCGTTAGTTCCACGTACCGTGTCCTCAGAATGGTGACATCCAGGCGTTTCTTCAGCATGAATCCGGTGCAGGAACCTCCTCAATTGACCATGTCCAGTAAGATCTGCGTCATGCGGAAGGTAAGGACACCGTGTTGTGTTTCCAGCCACTCCTCAAAGAGGGCACCTACCGCCATAATTGTTGCGTGCCCAACTTGTGTTAGTGGGCCAGATTGCTATGGCGTAGGTTCGATTCCCACCCAAACATAAATATTTGTGTGATGATCATTTGCTCTGTATCTGGATATAATTTACCTATAATATGTGTATCATGTATTTTGAAATATACTTGTATTGTGAAAGTATTGTGTATTTTGAAAGTACTTGGTATGTTTATCAGTTGTTTTTTATCACAAGCTCTGCTTCAAAGAGAATTAAACCATGTACTCATATAGTCATTGCTCTGCTTAGTTTGGAACTAAATGGCGTTGTGTGAAAGTTGTCAAAAGAAAAGAAAAAGAACATTCACTGACTTATAGAAGAATTTGTGTACGACGAGAGAGAAGTTGATTTCCCTTCTGAATTAAACA
This sequence comes from Mythimna albipuncta, assembly GCA_929112965.1. Lineage (NCBI taxonomy): Eukaryota > Metazoa > Arthropoda > Insecta > Lepidoptera > Noctuidae > Mythimna > Mythimna albipuncta. Next base: position 12,098,416 of record OV815981.1, read on the forward strand.
TTGTAGGGGCAAATGACAAATGTAAAACATAGGTGTATTAAATAGCTGATATATGGAGTTATTTGAGTGAGTAGTTAATCTAGCCAGTTGTAGGTTGGAATAAATATGTTCAGCAAGAGCACTTGGAGGCTCGGCTTGCTTTTCAGTACCTCTACCATGAGTTTAAATATTTTGTATGGCAAATTTTACAGCGTCTCTAGCGGTCACTTACGGAACCTAAATTACAAATACTATTGCTCTAAACTCATGGTAGAGGTAGTATTACAAGATCTTTACCTCACTAAAAGTAGGTAGGTACTACTATGAAAGAGAAAAAAGAGTTTTTTTAAATTTAGGCTGAAGGAGTGCCAGGAAGACAATTAAAATAGTCAAGAAGATTTGGGAGCATATTAAAAAACTGGAATTTGTAAACGCCTGCCAAGAAGTAACTGCAACATCCCCGTTAGCTGATAGCTCGTCTAAAATTCTAAACAAATAAACTCTAACTCGTCAAAACTCGATAAACTATTAGTAGTTTTTTTTATCCTTTATTCTTTGTTTTTTTGGCATTCGACACTACATCGTTTTTTAACTGGACACAAATAATTTAGGTTTAACGGATTTATTAGGTACTTATTAAGCACAATTATAGTTCACATAATAATGAGCTTAATTAAAAACGATAAATATAAACATACAGCAATCGAGCAATTTTTTGTAAATTTTATCATTAATGTATCCTATTTCTTAAATTTTGTTTTAAACTGCAAGCGATTTACTACACTTTACTATTACCTATTCGGTTGAGTATTATTAGTTAGTATTATATTGTGCTCTTTCATATGTGATAAGTTTTTTGCCGTAGTTAATTCTATGCCTTCGTAATTTAATTTGGTTGGGGTTTCATAAACTATGATAGAGTGTCTCCCCCTGTCTTTTCATCGAAGTACTAGTCTATATATATAATTATACTCGCGCCTCGTCCTCGAGATTAGTAATGTACACATGTAGTTACGCCTAGTTTCCACCACTCATGCACTTAGTTGAGAAATAGGTATTTTATAAAAATTTTCTTTATCTATGGCAATTTAATTTGACATACCCACAAAACATTTTTTTTTTTTTTTTTTTTTTTTTTGTGGGTACTTGGTCCAGCTCCGCTCTCAGACGACTATCGCCAATCATTCGCATTCTAGTGCTCAACCACTCAATATCTATTTAGCGTCTTCGCACAGTTTGTTTAAAAAATGCCGAAACGTAAGAGTTCTAGGTCTCGTGAAGAAGACATTAACCATTACAAGAATAAAATAAGGAAATTAGAACGTAAAATTCGTAATAGACAGATTAGTACTTCGGAAAGTGTATCAGACTTGGAGGAAGCTGTTGTCCTACACGATGAAGATTTTGAAGCAGGTATTTATCTACCTACATGTTCTAAAGTGATAATTATTTCGTTACCGTTCGATTTACGTATGTACGTATTCAAGTTACCTTAATGCAACCTGAACAGTCATTGGGGCTGATTCGACGCATTTACTTTTATGCAACCTGAACAGTCATTGGGGCTGATTCGACGCATTTACTTTTATGCAACCTGAACAGTCATTGGGGCTGATTCGACGCATTTACTTTTATGCAACCTGAACAGTCATTGGGGCTGATTCGACGCATTTACTTTTATGCAACCTGAACAGTCATTGGGGCTGATTCGACGCATTTAAAATTACGGTTGGCGTTCCTTCCGCTGGGGATTGTAACCTAACCTAGTTATTATGACGCATAGTCATGGACTTATTTAGGTCCACCCTCTAACTAAGTTATTTAATTTACGTTTTGAAAAATTATCATGTCTATGATAATTTCCAGACACCCCCGCACTGCGACCGGATGATTGGTTATTACAATGGCCACCCGAAGATGAAACAGTTCAGGATTCAGTTGAGACCTCTGAACCTCAGCCAGCCCCAAGTACTTCCATGGACGTCCCTGCCGAAGAGCCTATTGCTCATGATGCTAATATCACTGACTTAGACAGGGAAATTCTAGAAATTCTAGGCGATGATCCTACCAGTATTGACAACTACGGGCCTGAAATACGCAACGAACTTGCAAATCGTTTGCTACACATCGTTAAAGATGGTTTGACTAAGGAAAATCGTAAAAATTTGATCTCCAAATATTTATTACCTAAAAATTGTATCCAACTAGACGCCCCTAAAATAAATTTGGAAATTAAAGCGGCAATTACTGATACCGCAGCTAAACGCGATAAAGGTATAGAAAACAAACAGAAACAAATGTCTAGCGCAATTGCTGGTTTGGTCGATATAATAAATTCCCAATTAAATTCAAAAACATTAACCAATGACGTGTTGCAAAAATTAATGGACATAAGCAGAATTCTATGCGATTTACAACATGCAGATTCTATCACACGTAGAAACTTCATTTTATTTACCCTCAAAAATGATTTGAAGGAACACCTTAAAAACACTAAGATAGACACGTGTCTGTTCGGTGAAAATTTAGCAGAGACCTTAAGATCAGCGAAGGCTGTAAATAAATCAGGGATTGAGCTGAAAGCAGAAATTAGCAATAAGTCTGTGAACACCAACTATAAAGGACCAGCATCGAGAGCTTTAAACCGCAGAGCTCCGCCCCAGGCGCGCAGGCCGCCTGCGGGGCCGGCGCAAGCGCCGAGGAGTCGCGAGCCTGCCGTGTTGCGCACGCCGTATCCCCCGCCGCAGACACAGCACATACCGCGGCACGTGCAATCATCCAGGACGTCATCGCGGGGCCATCTGTCGACGTACCCTCGTCGCCGCCTCTAAATACAGTTAAGTACGCAGGCCGCTTATCTAAATTCTATCAACAGTGGGCTACAATCACAAACGATCAGTCTATACTAGCTTGGATAAAAGGTTATAATATACCCTTTACATCACCCGTCGTACAACATACACTCCCGGCAAGACCGACTTACTCGGTTATTGAAAAAACGCATTATTTAGAAGCGATTAGTAACCTACTCAAAATAGGCGCAGTCTCAGAATGTTCTCCATGTGAAAACCAATTTGTCTCTAGTATTTTCTTGGTACCCAAACCAAACGGCCAGATGCGCTTTATTTTAAACTTAAAAAATTTAAACACGTTTATTAACCCAGATCATTTTAAGTTAGAGGATTTGAGAACGGCAGTAAAAATGGTAACTTATAATTGTCAAATGGCAACAATTGATCTTAAAGACGCATATTTCTTAATTAAAATGCATAAAGAGTCACGAAAGTATCTAAGATTTTATTTTGAGGGTAAACTTTTCGAATTTAATGTCTTGCCATTTGGATTAAGTACAGCCCCATACGTTTTCACAAAAATATGTAAACCTATAGCTAAATTATTGCGCTCGGCCGGCTTTCTATCAACAGTATATTTAGACGATTGGCTATTATTTGGAGATTCCCGTATGGAATGCCTAACAAACATAGACGTAACTAAAAGATTATTAACTTCACTTGGCTTCATTGTTAATGTTGAAAAAAGCGCACTTTCCCCCTCAACCAAATGCAAATTCTTGGGCATGATTATAGATTCACACGATTTTCAGATCAGCTTGCCAACGGATAAAAGGTTACGAATAAAAATGCAACTGTTAACGTTTTTAAAATTAAAGCGTTGTAAAATTAGAAGTTTCGCTCAGCTAGTAGGATTATTAGTTTCTTCTTGTCCAGCTATCGAATACGGGTGGCTGCACACTAAAGAAATGGAAAGATGTAAATATCTCAACTTGAAAGGTCATGATGATTATAACAAATATATGAATCTGCCGGAATCATTACAACCTGACCTCGACTGGTGGCTCAATAAAATAGAACATTCTGTTCATCGAATCAAAATTGATATTTACGAAGTTGAGATATTTTCTGACGCCTCAACGACGGGGTGGGGGGCCGCCTGTGAAGGTAAATCTGCGTGCGGACAATGGTCGAACACCGAACGAGAACAACACATAAATTATTTAGAGCTGCTTGCTGCATTTATTGCCTTAAAAGTTTTTGCTAAAAACCTTTTTAATTGCCAGATATTACTACGCGTTGACAATTCAACAGCAGTGGCTTATATAAATAAAATGGGAGGTATACAATACCCTCATCTCACACAAATAACTCGCGATATTTGGAACTGGTGCGAAAGCAAAAAGCTTTTCGTCTTTGCCTCTTACATAAAATCTAGTGATAATATAATCGCAGATTACGAATCACGAAGAACTCATCCGGACATAGAATGGGAGCTGTCCGATTGGGCATTTGGCACTCTCACTCGCGCATTCGGCCATCCAGAAATCGATTTGTTTGCTAGCCGCATAAATACCAAATGTGCCACATACATATCCTGGCACCGGGACCCTGACGCATTCGCGATAGACTCGTTTACAGTCTCATGGGCAAATTACAATTTCTATGCATTGCCGCCATTTTCAGTCATACTTAAAACTCTTAGGAAAATAATAACAGACAAGGCACAGGGTATCATGATCGTACCTTTTTGGCCAACACAGCCATGGTACCCTGTGTTCAGATCCCTCCTTATTTCAGACACTGTTACATTTCCTCCTAAAAGCCATGCTTTACTGTCTCATTCCAGCTCCCGTCGGATGCACGAGTCGATTACCCTGGTGGCCGGCATATTATCCGGGAGTCATTTTCAAGAAAAAATATACCGGAATCATCGCTAGATATAATGTTAGCATCATTAGCGCCTAACTCTATGAAACAATATGACGTTTACTTGAAGAAATGGTGGGATTTCTGTAAAATTAATTTGTTGAATGTTTATGGGACCTCAGTTCCCACAATAATTTCCTTTTTAACCCAGCTTTTTAATGAGGGCTGCCAATATGGTACACTCAATTCATGCAGATCTGCTCTTTCCCTAGTGCTGAGCCCAATACTAATTAATGATGATAGAATAAAAAGATTCCTCAAAGGAGTTTTTAGACTAAAGCCACCAAGACCTAAATATGACATTACTTGGGACACCAACCTTGTATTGGATAAATTATTTTTATGGCATCCCAATGAGGGATTAACATTAGATAAGTTATCAAATAAAACTATTACTTTACTGGCCCTGTCGACTGCACAAAGAGTTCAAACTCTCTCGAAAATTAAAGTTAGCAATGTTCAGAATCTATCCCAGCGTGTCACTATTAAAATCCCTGACATTATAAAGACTTCTCGACCAGGATTTCAACAACCTATTATCAATTTACCCTTTTTTAATGAAAAAACAGCTATTTGCCCAGCCACTACACTACTGTGTTACATAGAACGCACCTCAAAAATACGGACGTCTGACGAATTATTTATTGGAGTTAGGAAACCTCATAAGCCAGTAGGAACACAAACGCTTAGCCGCTGGATAAAACAAACACTCGGTGAGTGTGGGATCGATACGAACATGTTCAGTGCACACAGCACGAGACATGCAGCATCATCGCGCGCGCACTCACTAGGCGTAAGCCTAGATACTATCCGTAAAACGGCAGGTTGGAGTAGGAATTCCACAGTTTTTGCAAAATTCTATCACAGAGCTGTGCTCGATGACGATAGTACTACCTTAGCAGAATCAATAATTAATCAATATTCATCATAACTTATATCGCAACATATTACGATCGGTCAAAATCAGATACCTATAGAACAGATTTCATATATTTTCTATTAACTATGATAGCCATTATAAGAATAGTTATACCTTAGTTAATTATGTAATTCCATTTCTTTTTGATTTATTTTCCTCTTGAGTAAGTACTCAAAGAAATTTTCCAGTTATTGTTAATCCTAGAATTACTAAGTTCTGTTTATCTATGTATTAGTAACTAAATTGTAACAAAAAAAAATATATATATATAATTTGATATTTACAAACATTACTTTTCATTGATGATATTCCTAAAATACTCTCAAAGTCTACATGTGTACATTACTAATCTCGAGGACGAGGCGCGAGTATAATTAATGATTAAACGAACTTACCTGTACGTGAAGTTCTATCATAATTATACGAGCGCCGAGTCCGAAGAGATTAGTAATCCCACCCTCCCAGTGCTGTATATGTACCTACACCCCAAATAGTACAGTGTCTCGGAAATACATCAATGAACCTCAGGATCCTTATTCTAAACTAAATGATTGGCGATAGTCGTCTGAGAGCGGAGCTGGACCAAGTACCCACAAAAAAAAAAAAAAAAAAAAAAAAAATGTTTTGTGGGTATGTCAAATTAAATTGCCATAGATAAAGAAAATTTTTATAAAATACCTATTTCTCAACTAAGTGCATGAGTGGTGGAAACTAGGCGTAACTACATGTGTACATTACTAATCTCTTCGGACTCGGCGCTCGTATAATTATGATAGAACTTCACGTACAGGTAAGTTCGTTTAATCATTAAATATCACTGCCATTATTCGTTGCAATTTTGTAACTCAAGAACGGGCTCATCCAAACTAAATGTTTAGACTTTGTTCGGACTATTTAGTAGATGGTTTATGTGAAGTTTGGTAGTGTAGAGTAGGGTATAGTAGGGTAGAGTAGTATAGAGTAGAGTAGAGTAGAGTAGAGTAGTGTAGAGTAGTGTAGAGTACTGTAAAGTAGTGTAGAGTAGGGTAGAGTACGATAGGGTAGGGTAGAGTAGGGTAGAGTAGGGTAAAGTAGGGTAGAGTAGGGTACAATGGGGTAGAGTAGGGTAGAGTAGTGTAGAGTAGTGTAGAGTAGGGTAGAGTAGTGTAGAGTAGAGTAGGGTAGAGTTGGGTAGATAAGGGTAGAGTAGGATAGAGTAGGGTAGAGTAGGGTAGAGTAGGGTAAAGTAGGGTAGAGTAGGGTAGAGTAGGGTAAAGTAGGGTAGAGTAGGGTATAGTGGGGTAGAGTAGGGTATAGTAGGGTGGAGTAGGGAAGTGCGGTAGCGAAGCCGCGCGGTCAAAAGCTAGTTAATACTAAATATAACAATAATTATTTTTTAATTTTTCTAAGTTCTTAGCACTAGTTTATAACAATTAAAAGAAAATAATTTATTAACATTGTTCAGGCAGAGGCCTTTGCATATAACGACTATCGGTCACCTAAACTTACTGGCGTAGCTACCAAAGGGCTAGGCAGTGCAGTGCCTCGGGGCCTCCAAGCTCGGGTGGGGGAGGGGGGGCTCAAAACCTGATTAATAAACCTTTTATTGAACTAACGAAAAATTTTCCCACCTTAAAAATCAAAATAAAAGAGGTTGCGACACTAAGGCAACTCGTTTTAGTCAATAAGAATCAGACACATGTTGATGATTTATCGCGTAAAAAAAAGGACCCTATAATTTTTTGCCCCACGGTCTTTGGTCATCTAGCTACGCCACTGTCTCCAGAACCCAGTTACGAGGAAGGAAAAGTATTCATCTTTTTACCAAAATAAGTGACAGGCACAACTTTAATACTAGAAATAAAGACAAGTTAGATCAACCTCGATTCAGATTGGCTAAAGTATCTAGTTCTTTCATGGGGTACTGTGTAAAATTTTATAATAAAATTCCACTTGAAATTCTCCAGTTAAACGAATCAAAATTTAAAACATGCATAAAACGCACGCTATGTAGGCATGCATATTATAAATTGGAAGATTATCTACTCGATAAAAATGCTTGGCTAAATCCTGCTCCACAGTCATAGTCATTTTTAGCTACTAATTAGTCGTATTTCTTATTTTTCTTTAAATTTTAATTATATATATTGGAAGAGATGCTGCTGGCCTTTTCCGATTGTTATTTTCGGATTACTTTTTAAAATTTTATTTGTTTATTTCAATAGAACTTATGATTTATTACCTGTTACATTTGGAAATAATAGCATTGTATAATGTAGAAGCACTTTTTTCGAATTTTGTGAATGTGAAGTACCATGGAGCATTTTTATTTGGTTACAACTTGTTTGACACTACGAGCATGGTAGTTAAGAGATTGTCATGCTCACTAATGTCTCGCTGATGGTGGCACGTGTTATTGGGTCATTTGGCTCCCTTCAAAATGGTTGAGCTGAGTGGGGCTGATGCACGCGTCATGCTCGTGAACGGGCGCCGTCAGTTGAGACTGGTCATCTCTTGGCTGCCAGTGACTTATTCAATTTCTATTTTATTGTTACCATTATTATTTAATTTGTATTGCTTATCTTCATTGTGTTCACTTAATAGAAGCAAAAAAGAAATATGTAACGATGATTAATGTAACTCAATACGATTTAAAAGAGTGTCCATGGAGTTTCTTGCACGTTCTTCTCCATAGAGACCTACTCTTTGGAACGTGCAATTTAGCTTCACTTGTTTGACTGACCGACATTTTGACAATTCCAAAGTGCCTGTAACTGGTCTATTTGAAATAAACGTTTCTGATTTCTGATTTTTGAGGTAGTTTACTGTGTTAAAACTTACCAACAGACACGTCATCATCACTATCAAGTTTGCAATTAACACAAATTAAAGCTAATATTACTAAATACAAAATACTCCACATCTTACAAACTAAGAATATTCGTGAATTATATTTGTATGTACATAGTACTGTGTTATGTATTTTATGGTTTCAGAACCAATTTTTATTGAATTGCTCTTTTTATGTTTTTATATTTCAAATTGTGAAATAAAGGTGGATTCTCATCTACACTGAACACACGTGTGCCAGTCACACTGATCTGGGGGCGTCGGTCTCCACACATATTATATGGAAACTAGACTTGTAGATAGAGTTACACTTGATCCACGCCACGCGAAGTTTTTCTACGTACAACTTAGGCGTGTTTGGGGTTTGGGTCCCGGGACGTCTCGGGTTTCGAAGTCCCGGGACTTTTCGTGATTTTAGTTGTCTCGAGTCTCGGGACATTTTTGTCGAGACTCGAGACGAGACAAGATTGGCGAATTTGTTACTTGGATTTGTCAAATGGAACTAGCAAATAAAATATCCAAGAAATCGTACCGGAGATTTTGGAAAAATACAAGAGCAACATTTAAAAAGGAGTTTCAGTTGTTTGAAGCAACCGGGAAACATACAGAAAGTTTGGTACTACTTTAAAAAACCTTAATTACAATGGCATTATATTTAAATAAAATTGAAATATGTAGATTGTCGGACAAAAGTGTTGACGATCTGATTTTTTAAAGGCATAATTGATTAAATCAGCAAAAATGTTAGTTGATTAATTAAAATGCTGATTAATAAGTCTGTTTTATTATGTATATTTTTTTAATTATGAAACAAATCTGTGATCAGGAGAATTAACAATGTTGTTATTATGCCCAATGATTAAACACTAGAATTACTAGATAATAGGAAAGTTATTAATAATTAGTATGAATTTTAGATAACTTAGTTCGGTTTTATAACTACATACCTATATAACATTACACTATTTAAAAGTGAATCTGTGTATGATTAAAATAAATAAAATAGACAAAGAAATAAATGAGACTGAAATTAATGTTAAAATTAAAGTTATTATTTAATTATTTTTTTGTTTTTTTAAATTAATATTTATTTTTACGAAAAAAAAATGCTTTTTTTATGAAAAAAAAAAATACGCCTATCTACTCAAAGCATAGAGATACGGAACAAAAGTAAAGATACGGAACAGGCCGTTTTGAGCGGATGTACGGTATATATTATACTAGCTTTTACCCGCGGCTTCATACAAGACCTTCCCTCTTTCTCCCCCTTTTCTCACTATAAAAGAAAAAAGCTTATGTCCGTCTCCAGGGTCCCAACTATCTCTGTATCAAAATTCATCAAAATCAGTTTTGCCATTTAGGCGTGAAGACGTAACAAACAAACAAACAAACTCACTTTCGCTTTTATATAATTAGTAAGGATTGCAGGTTTTAGAATTATTACGTTGCAGGATTTAGATTAGGAAGTGATTAGAAAATAAAACGCAAACTTCATTTGTTATAATCTATTTTTTAACGTCATTTTGACATCTTATTCTAATAATACCAGAATACTAAACATTATTAATTCGTCATAATATCACAATCGGTAGTCGGGAGGCACATATCACGACCTTCCTGCATTCGATACGGCACGTTATTTTAATGACATCAAGGTGCAAAATCGATGCAGAAAGACTGGTTGTTACAGAATTAGAATGTATAGAAAATTCATTGATTTGGGTCTTGTCACAAATACTCTATTCGCATTAAAATTACACATTTAAAGAAAACATTTTTACTGTCTGTTCAACCGATTTTAATTTCTATTTCGTACGCATAAGGATGGCATTAAAAGCAAAAAAAGTGGTTACAATACCATCTATTTACTGCAGCCGCCATTTGTCTTGCCAACTACGTAATAAAAGTCAAAATCGGTTGAACGGGCAGTAATAAAAGGTCTTCATAAATGTCTAATGTTGTTTTGAACAGAGTATAGTAATTAATGAATTTTCTGTACATTTTGGTTGGTTGTAAAAACTTGTCGGATTGAGTTGATGTCGGATTTAGCAGTCTTAAAAATTAAAAAAAAAAAAACATCACGTAAATTGCAAAAGGCCAACTTTTCAATTTAAAATCATTCACAAAATAATTTAAACAATAAATAAAAACAATAAAAAGATGCGACAAGATCTTTTTATTACATACACAATAAGCTGATAGATATACATATATAAAATAATCGAACAAAACATAGCAACCGGAAGATTAAAATATTCCATTCCCTAAAGAGGTGTTCTCACTGGACGAGTCAGTCAGTCAGCGTACTTTCAAATAGTTGGTCAAATCATATCACAATAATATTGTGATACATACTAGCTTCAGCTAGTGGTAAGTAAAAAAAATATCACAAAGAAACATACTCTCGCATATCCTGCGTGCTATTCTAGAACAAGATCTAGAACTCATCATGGAGTAAAAAATGTACACAGATACATAAAAACTTTTGCCTTCATAATATTAGTGTGGTATGAAGATTACTTTGGAAGATCAATGTAAAGAGGAGAGGTAGGAGGACAGGTTTAGAATGCCTAAAGTATTAAGTTCACACTTTTTTATTTTGTGTTGCAAGACTTGCAAAATGATTAAATAAATAAATAAATGACAGTTCAGTCTACGAGGATTTAATGTGAGAGTACTATTGTACTATTTATAATGCAAGAAGAAGACTCTTCTATTTTTATTTTAGTCCGGGCCATACATAAACTAGCAGAAAAATATGAAATGAAACGTAATAAATAAAAATAGGTTACTTTTTGTTAGACTGCTAGCAAAAAAATGTAGGTACAAAATCAATTGACTCTTTTTTTCGATTTGAATCGTCTAGTGAGAACACCCCTTTACAAAAGACTCGCATTATCCTGTCAGAATCAGTCCGAGTCATAACAAAAAAAAAAAACAATTCAAGGTTCTTTTTACAACGGCACAAGCTTTGCACGTGTTTTTCTATTTTTTAGTACTTTTTTTTTTGCTATGACTCACTGGTATATACCTGACTCGAATCGTTAACAGCATTCCATAGACAACGTGTCATTATTATGAGAAAAAAATTAAAGCTTAGGAAATAGACACGTTGGCACGGTAACAAGAGTAAGAATTCAAAATTTCACGTTGTCAAGGTAGAGATGTCGTGGCCAGATCTGAGAATTGATCACTCTAAGAAAACAGCCTTGAGTTCAGCGCTGGCACAGCGACGAGTCGTGAGCGCAGTACATTGAATTAACAACCCAATGTAAAGGGGCATTGGAGCTCAAGGCTGTTTTCTTAGAGAATAGCACCCCAGGACCTTTAAAGTAAGATCGTTTTAATCTTGTTTTAGTGTGGGTAAGAGACAGAGCTATAAAGTTTGTCTAGCGCCATCTCTTACCCACACCGAAACAAGATTAAAACAATCTTACTTTGATCGTCATTGTAACCCCGCAAATCGTTTTAACGTTAACATTCGATGATATGTCAATCCTCGTTTGGCCATATCATTGATGAAGGATTTCAATGATAATAAAAGGTCTAAAGAAAAAAGAACAAACGAAGATTGAAATATCATCAAATTTTAACGAAACCCCAAGCGAACGTCGATATCCGCTCTCTTAGGGTGAGTTGCACCATTTAACTATAACGATAACCAAACCTTAACCAGCTGTGAAACGGCCGCCTATTGGTCAAATCGACGATTTGATAACTGTTAACGGCTTTGTTATCGTTATAGTTAAATGGTGCAACTCACCCTTATTGTCTTTCTATCGTGTCTCTCATTACAGTTGCCAAAACGAATCTTGAGCGCTCTTCGTCAGAGTAGGGATCGCTTTGCGCATTCCATACATTGGCTAGCCAATGGTCTTCGTTGTTAGATACATGCAGCAACGCAGGGAACGAATCAGGAGTGACGTCTATGACGCGATGGCGCGGTGAGTCAATCACTGACACTCCCCGCCCCCGCGTCTCACTTCGCACCACTAAAGAGACCGAATATTTGACTTCTGCGCAACCACTCAAGATCTGTGATGGCAACTGTACGGTATTTGAAAGGTTAAAACGATTTGGTCTGTTCTACATGGCCAGTTCACGAAATGATAAATTTCTAAGATTTGGTGACGTCAGAGACAAGACTTTGGATTGTTTCAGTGTGAAGCCGTAGCAGACAGGTGCGAGGCGATAATACGAGAACTGTCTCTTGTAGAAATTGCTATAAATAGTATTTTTTTTTACATATTGGTACAAGTGCAGAAAGTTTGCAGAAAGACCGAGGAAGAATTCGCACGAGCCGTAGGCGATTGTGTCATGGAGCCGAGTGGTGACTTTGCATGTGTATCAAACGCCTTTTTTCAACACGCACTAGTGTGGAAAAGTGGGCGAGCTCGCTTCTCCCATAATTTATTTTATCGTACCGGGCTGTGCGCTAAACGACCCCACAAGTCGCACGTCAACCCGTTTTTATTTATATCTTCGTAAGTGTATTGAAAACCGTCGTTTGATACACGTAGAAATTTGTCTTTACAGCGCTCGGCTCCATAAAACCCTCACCTGCGGCTCGGGTGATATAATATAAAAAACGTTGTCGCATCGTTGTCACGTCGCACCTGTACGCGGGAGCGTTTAGTTTGCAACAGTGTGTAAATACAAACACCAGAGTTTATATAGATTTGTTTTTTCTGAATATCATAGTGACAGATTGGATTTTTCATCACGTTTATTGTGAATTCGAATTCTTTCATTGCTCGTTAAAAAAGTCAATTTATTATCCCAAAGTACTCCCCCCTCTCCTAGAGAGAAGGCCTGAGTCCCAACAGTGTGAACATTATAAGGCCGACAATGCTATGTTGTATGCTATTATCCAAAGTCACCGTCATCCTCTCAATCCGACAAGTCTTCTACATCACTTATAATCTACTCATTTCTTTCCCACTCTCCAGATCTTCTACTCTTTTCCTCTTCTCCTTCTTTCTGCTATCTTCTAGAAGAGCGTATATCTGTTCTACGGTCTTGTCTTTCGTCTCTGGCACCCACATGACGGTGTAGAAGGTACCAAGGAAGCAGACCATGGAGAACATTATGAAGACCCAGTGGATTCCTAGCAGCTTGAGGAGTGGGTCGTAGGCCTTCGTTTGGAGGAAGTCGCTGAGAGCGTCTACGGAGCTCACGAAGGAGGTTACCATGCCACGATGCTGGAAAATAGAAAGAGATCTATTAGTTGGTTGGACGGACATGGTTGGAATAAACCCTAATTTCTGGTTTAAGCATTTGAAGTCGAGTATTTCTCAAACTCTACTTAAGCCTGATAATCTGTCAAAAGGACATGGGTCAAAACGTATCTACTTTATAGCAAAATGAAATTGGTACCATTCGGAAGGTGTTTGAAAACGTAGGTACGGGTTCCATACAAAATGACCCATTGTTCTTTGGCTTTAAAGTAGGGTTTGAGACGTGCTTAACCTCTCAGGCACTAATGTACCGAATACGGTACACTTCATACCAGCTAACTTATTACGTAAAAGTAAGTCAGCTACCGAGGTGTACCGAATTCGGTACACTGGGGCCTGAAAGGTTAACTTGAAATACTCAATTCAGAAACCTGCCCTAAGTCTCAGGTCAATATGGAAGACAACGTGATACTCTCTCTGGTCTGGTATTCTCTGTGTTAGGCCAGTTGATTTGAATGAGTAAGGTAAAATTAAATTTTACTGTAGACTCGAGTCGAAATCATTAGCCACCTTTCCTGAAAGGGTGAGGGGTACTAATAGTACATTTTGAGCCTTTTGCCATTAACTGAGGCATAAATCCAGTGTCTAAGCTATTTAATCAGTTTTGCCCAGATCTTATAAATAATAAGATTCGGGCACTTATCCACATCAGGCAGTAGCCCTTTCCGGACATGTTCCACTAAGTGTGCTAAATACAAATGTTTTCTAATTTTCTTTCATTTGTTTTTGCTTTTTTGTTTTTTTTTCTTTAGATTATTATATTATTTCTTTCTTTCCTTTTTATTTCTTTTATTATTCCAATAAGGTTCCACGAGATATCCACGAGTGACATAAATGCTTGTAGGCATCTCCTCTTATTTTCCTACTGATGTAGTTAGAAGCAATAATGGATAAATACCATTGTTATACTACATCTACGTAATTACACTGGAAAACTTGTACAAATATCAAATATTCTTACCTGAAACGTGAACAGCTCCGAAGTAATAACATAGGGCACAGGCTGGTACCCTGCGGCGTCAGCGAAGATGCACAAACACATGGCCAGCACTGGCAGCCAGCCAGGCAGCCAGATCCCTGATGATGTCATGTAGAACCACGCGCCTAGTGCCAGCATTGAGATTCCGGTGGCGAGGGATGTACCGGCTAGAAGCCACTGGAAGGAAAGAAGAAGGTTTGAATTTTAAATCTATGGTTCTCATGTCTATGTTTTCAAAGAAATTCTAACTTGATACATTGTATTTTGAGTACGATAGATAAGATGCCTTTGCGCCATCTCATATTCCAAGTACGGCAGGCTGCGCTGGCACTGCCGCTGCTGCTGCTGAGACCCTTAAACGGCGCAAATACTGTAACCTTATTGGTAATTACAGTTTTGAGCCGTTTGGGGTCGAAACGCTTGGTTTATGGTGTCAAAGTGCGGGTCTCCTTTTCAAGGAAATTTCACGCCGACTGATCGATACTTTACGTGAAGGAAGCCTGGCTCGTTATTCGCCAAAACAATTAGCATTGTCATTCAACGTGGCAATGCTGCCAGTCTTCTGGGCACATTTCTGGATGACAGCGATGTAGAGGAGTACTTTGACGACTGAGCGTACTTTGTCATTTTGTATTATATTTATGTACATAGTTAGGTTTTAGTAAGGATAAATAGTTTAGTTATTATAATATAAGTTTATTTTTAATGTTTATATGTATTAAAGTGTATAAGTTATTTAAAAAAAAAGACGTGTGGAACTCGGGGACTGCTGCGGTAAAGCTATTGCATAGCATTTTTATCAACTTATGAAATTATAATTATTTATTTATTTTATTTATGCAGTATTTTTTTTCCTTTGTTTTTTTTTTCTTTGATGTTAATTGAAGTTACACTTGCACACATTGAATTGAATTTTGATTGATTGTTCACTCATTTGTTTTCTTATCGGTCACCACGCTCCAAAAGGTTAGGTTATTTTCGTTACGGAATTTCTGGATTCGGTCTCCACGCTCAAGGCCCGCGATAGAAGCTATGCAACAGCTTAAAAATAAAGCCTGTAGATGTCTTTCTGTTAATAAAATATATTTTTTAAACCTGCGCACTGAACTACTCTACACGCCAGAATCAACAGTGGTCCTGCCAAACCACCGGGATTGTTTGAAAAAGTTACCGTGGCACTCGCAAAGGGCAACTGAAGGAACACAGAGTCAGTAAAAGTCTGACGGTTTCGGATCCTGTAACTAACCAGAAAATAATAACAATGGAGTAAGAAAAAGCTGTTTATTATGTTATGTAAGGTTTTAAGTTAGATTATATTTTGATTTATTTGATTGCTGATTATATTTTTTTTATTGACTACGTGCGTTGTAGCCAAAAGGAAGGGTTATGACTTTAGCAGTCTAGAAGATTTACCTGGTACCTGGTTACTGTGTACCAAGGTCGAAACAAAATATGCTGTACTACTAATCAAGCGTGACAATACTATCCGTGAACATCCCAAGTAGCAGCAACTACATTTACCTGACTACGTTGAAGCCAAAAAGAAGGGTTATGATTTAAGCAGTATAAAAGACTTGGCTCTGGTTACTCTGTTCTAATGGCGAAACAAAATATGCTGTAGTACTAATCAGCCGTGACAATACTATCCGTAAACATCCTAAGTAGCAGGAATTATATTTACCTGACTACGTTGAAGGCAAAAAGAAGGGTCATGATTTTACCATTTGCCTTAGGTTACTCTAATATGCCTGCCGAACAAATCAACCGTGACAATACTATGTATATGAACATCCCGAGTAGCAGGAATGGTAAACTTTACCAACGTTTGTTGTGATAAATGCATCCATGCAACTGTAGTACTAAATGCTTTCTCCGAATCATTAGTAGTCCCAGTGCAGTCACAACATGCTCATAAAACTGCCTCCTCCGATTTCATATCCGACGGTCGTCGTAATAATGGCCGCCATTGGGAAGCCTATATTCACACTCGGTAGTGGATATTTGATATGATACGACAAACTTACTTTTAATACGGAATATCTTCATTTGTTTCAGGGTTGCGCCACAAAATAGATAGGTACAGAAGACAATCTCATGTATGTACTTCAATTTTTATACGTACGCTCGGTTGACGCACACTAATGAGCGTTTGAGCCGGAACGGTTCGAGGAGTGATCCGAGACACGACCGAGACATCTCGTGTCCGTGAGCGGTGTCTATGTGTGCGTTGCTCGAGCGCGTTTTGTATCTAGATTGACTTCTGTATCTATCTGTTTTGTGGTTGCGGTGTTGTTGGAATGAGTTACTGTGGCCTTGAAATGCAAAAAGCAACTGAAGGAGCATAGGCAGGTTTTAATAATTTAACGACTTATCGCTCCACCTTAGTGTGGCAGAAGTAATTTGATGATTTGCTACCTCGAAAAAAATGGTAAGGGTGGTTGGAAGCGTGGCTGCTGAGAGTGGGGTTCTGGGTTTGATACAGGGGTCGGGAAAAAAGTGCTATTGAGTTGTTCCAGGATATACGTGTTTTTTTTAAACACTTAAAAGTTTTTGAAAAACATTGTCATTAAATAGATTCTTGATAAAAGCTAGGCTTGTATGTTTGTACTTTAACGACTTTAAATTTTTGAGTAAATTATGAAGTGTCAAAGTTCATGCAAAAATAGCAGATTTTCAGATGTCTTAACTGGATTAGTTTTAAACAAATTTATAAATTGATTTTCATAGAAGCCTTGATAATATACACAAGATACTGTGTTACCAAAATATCTGATGGAAAATGTGTAATGACGTCATAATCGCGTAAGAGCGGTTGTATGAAAAACAGTGAAAATGTATGTCGAGATGCAGCCCCTTAATAAGCTGTATTCAGGTTTCGCATAAACTAAAAGTTATGTTTTACAAGCTTTTGCCCGCGGCTTCGCCCGCGTGGCATTAGGTACTTAAGGAATCGGGATAAAAGGTAGCCTATGTTCTTTTCTATGTCAAAGGCTATATGCATGCCAAATTTCATCCAAATCCGTTCAACCGTTTTTGCGTGATTAAGTAACAAGCATCCACACTTTCACATTTATAATATTAGTTAGGATAGTCAAAATATCTCACCTTCCTTCCAGTTTGCTCCACGATACAGCTGGCCACTATACTGCCCAACAGCTGAATCGCCCCTACGACTATCGTCTGCTTGTTCGGAGACAGCTTCAGGCTGATGGACTCGGAAGCCTGCTCGAAGATGGAGCCAGCATACATGAGGACAACCAGGTAACCACAGGTTTCTTGGGACAGCATCACGTTCAGAGATATGCGGAATGCTTTGAAGGTTGTTTTGTCTTGAACTGAAAATAAATTTTGGAATAGTTAGACTAGCTGTGTTTTTATTAAGATGCAGATGAGGAGGTGAATGAAGCAATAAGTCTATAAAGAATTTGCCTGCTGCGGTCTTCTCGTTTGATTATAATTTAGGTGTTTTCAAGGCTAGAGTAAACTGGTGCGCTTCACCATCAACGACTGCATCACTGCATACTAACATGTGGGATCGCAGTCAAGCAATAGTTTATAACATCAAAAAATTTAACAATACTTCATGTAGCTGGAGTAATGTATACCCTTATACACCCCAATTAGGAAATTATGTTACGATCATATTTTAAGCACTGGAATAAGCTAGTTGCCGTAAAAAATGTAATTAGTCCGTCTTTTAGATTATTCAAAAATAAGGGACACGAATTTTTTTATTTGTAAATTAAACCAAAAGTGACAAATATATAACCCATAAAAGTTACGTGTAACGTCACGCCGTGCTGCACTGTTTCGCACGGGGTGACGTCACGCGTAACTTTAATGGACTATATCTTTGTTATTTTTTGTTTAATCAAAAAAAAAGAAAAAAATACATGTCCAAAAATTTTTTATAATCTAAAATACGGACTAAATATAATATAATTATTATGACCCTGGAAGCTACCGTATTCTATACACTTACTCGTAAATAGTGATTTTTATGGGTACAACAAAATTAGTGAATTATGAGGGAGGAAGCCTCAAAGAAATGATAGCAAAACCGTAGGGATCCAGCAGGGCTGATACCTGATACCCTTCGGAAAAATTCCCTTCGGAAATCCGTGGAGGTAACTTTTAGTCAGTAAAATACACACCTCTCACACCACCCTGGGGCGGGACAAGTCATTAAATGATTTCCCATCTCCCAAAAAAAGAAACAGTTGGGAAATGGCTAGGTATATTGATAAAGACATTCATTATACAATTTTAGCGTAATAAATAAATCTGTGTAAATGCCAGTTTATATATGAAAACAAATGATAAGGATACTAAGTAATGACTTATGCACCTTCCAAGAATTTTTCGTACGCAAAGAATACATTAGCAAGAACTTGTTTTGTGTTTTTTTTTGTCTATTCTCTTCTTGGAATCCAAACTGGAAATTTTTAACGTATTTCCTAAACGTTATGTTTATTTTTGCTTCTATAAATCGGGGTCCAAACTTCAGGACCAGACTTCGAAACCTGTCCTCCTTCAGCGAGGTGTGAGGCAGGGAGACGTCATTTCTACGAAACTATTATTCACGGCCGCAATAGAGGATGTCTTCAAGGTTCTGGACTGGAGTGGACTAGGCATAGTTCTCCGAAACTGTTCACGCCCGCAATGGAGGATGTCTTCAAGGTTCTGGGCTGGAGCGGACTAGGCATAGTTCTCCGAAACTGTTCACAGCCGCAATGGAGGATGTCTTCAAGGTTCTGGACTGGAGTGGACTAGGCATAGTTCTCCGAAACTGTTCACAGCCACAATGGAGGATGTCTTCAAGGTTCTGGACTGGAGTGGACTAGGCATAGTTCTCCAAAACTGTTCACAGCCACAATGGAGAATGTCTTCAAGGTTCTGGGCTGGAGCGAACTAGGAATAGTTCTCTGAAACTGTTCACAGCCGCAATGGAGGCTGTCTTCAAGGTTCTGGACTGGAGTGGACTAGGCATAGTTCTCCGAAACTGTTCACAGCCGCAATGGAGGATGTCTTCAAGGTTCTGGACTGGAGTGGACTAGGCATAGTTCTCCGAAACGGTTCACGGCCGCAATGGAGGATGTCTCCAAGGTTCTGGACTGGAGAAGACCAAATTGGTACGGACTCTAGTCTTCTCGTTCTTTTCGTGTTTTTGTATAAAGCAAGCACGAAGCCACCATTCAGATGTGGTGCTGAAGAAAGATGCCCTGTATCCTTTGGACAGCATTTCGAACCAATGTATCCATTTTGCGAGAACTTAAAATCTCCTCACGGCTGTCGTCCGTGTGTCTTCGCAAGATTCTGCAATACTTCGGTCACAATGCGATGGTGCTGTTATAACCCTTATTACAAGGCAATAAAGCCTTAATCAGCTTTTACTATGAATCAATGTATTTTTCCATTACATACATGCTGATGTTGCACTTTTACCTAATGCATGGAAATTATATGCATTTTTAAGTCAGTTAGATTCTGGACGCCGTCGCGTAACCTATTGTGCCCAAAATTTAGGGAGCACTTAAGGGAGACATTGCCAAAATTAAGTGTTAAATTCATGTATCTGTGTCTGTGGTGATTAAAGTGGTTTTAGTAGAATAATTGTCTTTTTTTTAAAAAGACAAACGGGGTCGGCCTTGTAACAGTGCCAACCTCAAAAGGCTCATCGTGACCGGCAAAGGCCTCGTGGGCAGAACCCATGATACGTTGGTCCGATCAGATCCGCACCGCTCATGATTCTACAGTATACAATGCCCTTGAAACCGCGGAGATAGAAGCAGACGGTGGAATATCATAAGTGAAAGTGATGAAGCGGGGAGGTCTCGACCCTCAGCATTGATGAATACAACGTAAGATGAATTACTCTGGATGGACTTTATATGATATTGCAGTTTTGGAGGTAGACGGAACAGAGAGTAGAGTCCCACATACCACCATTGAAAAGTGAGCTTCCTCCGCCCAGCTGTGTATTATGTCTGGTGATAGATGATTTTGGGTCGTTCTATTAGTTCAAATCGAGTCATCTTCTTCCTGCTCTTATCCCATATTACTTGGGGTCGGCGCAACACGTTTTCTTCTTCCATTCTGTCCTGTCACCCGTCAAACTATCACTAACTGCCTTTTCTTTCATATCAATTCTCATACAATCCATCCATCTTTTTTTCGGCCTTCCTCTCCCTCTCCATCCATCTACATGTATACTCAGAACTCTTTTAGAATCTCATTTCCCGGGCTAGCTTCTTACGTTGCCCCCGCCCGGAATGGTGCAACAACCCTGGTCCATTTCTTACAGGAGCCGGGTGCGCATCGCCTGTGGGGTACGCCCTAACCCTATCGCGCATTCTATCATTTATTCCAATCATGTTCACGTCAAATATGAAACATCAGTTCAAATCGCGTAAAGAACTTTAATTGCACGATGCAGGATTAGTTCTTATGTAATGCCATAGATGTCGCTACACAGTCTTCTTCACATTTACTTGACATTAGAGAACCGACGGTAGGTGTACAAAATGGACTATTAAAGCTAACCTTTCAGATACCGTCAATTTGAGACACAATAGTAAGACAATTGATGCGCGATTGCTTGGGGTTTAATGAATAATATCAATAAAGTAAATAAAATAATATCAATTGTTAATTAACCGTATTATATTGTCTAATTGATTGTAAAGTACTGTTAATGTTATTAATTGAACAGTATTACATTGCGGCCGCGTTTATAAATGAGGATATTTTTATTGTTATTTTGTTACCGCTCCGACTGGTTTTGAAATTGGAACATCGCGAAAGCTTTTACTGTTGATTAAATACAAACTGGTTTAAAACCATAAATGAAGTGTATTTTGTTTCTTTATTTTATCGGATTAAATCTTTTTAGAATATAATAAAATAATGGCCTGAAGTAATTTTATTAGTACCTATGTATTTATATTTTGAATCTGAAAATCATCATGACATTGAAAAGTTATCCAGTAGTAGTAAAAGTTAGTCATGTGATAGTTTATCCTCTTCCTTCCTTACAATTAAAGATTTTGTAAGATGTCGTTTGCATAATCTGTACGTAGAAATATTAATTATGTGAATATTAAACCTATGTAGTTAGATACCAAGTAATCTCCGGGGAAAAGCCACATTAGCTTATAGCCATTAGATAGCTTCATAAACCGTTTTAATGTTATTTGCATCTTGAAATTTAAGTAATGAAATATTGTAATCTTTTTTTCTCGTGTCGATTTGAATAAAATTTTCTCCGACCAATATTTAGCCAACTGCCCCCCTAGCCAAGTTACAACCGTTTCGCTCGCGCCGAACGCTTTGAGTAGACCTTGCCGCCAATTCTTTTGTTCTAACCACGTGACTGAGCGTTAAGACGACGTCATTCCCGTACATTTGGAGCTTTCTACAAGCGTTAACTATTGCAGATTAGCAACTTGGCTAAGGGTACTGGATAGCTCTGTCGTTGGCTTCGTTAAAGTCAAGGAACCCTGCAGGTAGTTGTGCATGCAGGCAGGAAAGGAGGTGACACATGTCCTGTGAAGGAGTTCCACACTGGCACTGTATTTGCAATGGGTCAAGGAAACCCCATCTGACCAGAATATCTGTGCAGCGGCCAACCTGAGTCCGCAATCGGTTCAGAGATTTCCAGATTGGCCACTGCAGTTCGTGTCCCGGTGGCAGATGTTCTGCCGGAGAGATAAAGTTTGGAGGAGGGGAATAATATTGTAATGTAGTGTATGAAGTATGAGACTGGTTTCCACCAAGATCGATTATCTAGTAGTAGTAGCACCGGGGTGCCAATTATAGTAATAATATTAGGTATATCCCTCAAGTTTCATACTACGCCATCTAATCGCAAACTAAGCAGACATTGTAACACCCAGACACAGAACAAATGATCATGCTCATCACAAAAACATTTACCTTGGGTGGGAGTCGAACACACGACCTCTGGTATAGCAGTCAGGGCCACTAACCACTAGACCAACAGGCCAGTCATAATTTTAAGTAATATTAATAATAAACTTAGGGTATGTCTCCACGCCTGTCACAATGCTCGGTTTCAGTACGGCCTAAACACTTTTTTGGGTTCAGTGCCCGAAAGTTTTCGTCAAATAAGTTGAAAGAGTTTCGACATTATCCGGTACATGGTAGAAATCCCATCCATACACACAATGAATTTTGGGAACACATTAATGGTGCGCATGGGTGTACCCAGGTTCTGGGCTAGACCCCTACAGAGCCCATTTAATCTAACTTCGGTCATAGTCGATCTCAGCCACGTTTTTATTCATCTAAGTATGCGAATGATCTTTCATTTGTAGCCGTGGAATAATGCATTGCCAGTACAGGAGGGGCCACAGCCCCCCCCTGCCCTCCCCTGGGTACGCCCATGATTGTACTGTAGCCAAGGAGTGCTGCCATTGTATTGTAGCCAAGGAGTGGAATTCCTAGCTGGAGTCTTTGTTTCCTGATAGCTACAACTAAGGGGTCTATAAGACAAGAGTGAATAAGTTATTTCTAGGTAAGCGTGCTTCATCGTCGACCACATCATGGCTTACCATCAGGTGAGATGGTGGTAGTCCCCTCTTTGAGGCGTGGCTGGAAAAACCTCACGGCGTCCTTACCTTCCGCGGCGCAGGTACTCACCGGACATGGTTCGTTCGGGATCGAGTTTCCTGCACTCGATTCATGCGGAAGTGACGCCCGGGTGTCGTCACTGTGCGGAACGCCCGGAGGACACGGTGGAGCACACAGTCGAGGTGTGCCCTGCTTAGGCGGAGTATCGCCGTACCCTCGTGGGGGCGATCGGTGGCGGAGACCTCTCGCGCCGGGCCTTGTTTGAGGCCATGGTCCGGAGCGAGGAGGAGTGGCAGGCGGTCGCCGACTTCTGCGAAGCAGTAATGCTCGCAAAGAAGGAGGCGGAACGCATCAGGCAACGGCGTTATCGCCGCCGCCGCCGCTGGGATTCTGATCCTTATTTCCGGCGAACGTAGACGCGGGCTTGCGGACAGTGAGCAATGGTTAGCTCAATGTCCTGCCGTCCGGTAACTGTCCGGACCAAGCCCAAGCCCCGCTTTTAGTCAGTAAGAGTCTGACACTATCTCCCGCTCCGCCCAAGGGCTGGGGATGTCAATGCATGATTTTTCCTACCATAAAAAAAAGGTGAGATGGTGGTCAAACGCGAGCCTGTTAATAAAAAAAAAAAACATTCACAAAAGTTTTGCGCTGGTTGAGTCCAGCACCGTTATCAACCAGTAAGTATGAATCCTTGTTTTATTCGTTAGGTACTTTGTAATGAAATATTGTGCGTCCACTTTATAAATGATCGCACGACTCGCTGCAGAATGTGAACGTACCTTTTGGGAGTTATTCGAGTGTGCCTTGATTGGTATCAGGTTTGGAGAGCGTACAGGATGTTGTCTTGTCAATATCCTGATACTTCTCAAGCGAAATATGGTTGAGTGTCCGATGAATTTTTATCCGACTTCTAAAAATGGAGGAGGTTCGCTATTCGGGTGTATATTTTTTATCTCTTGATCCGTTAAGTAATAACATTAGAATAACATTTATTCATTTGTATAATTAATCAGTTTTTATGTATATTTTGTGCTCACTGTCTTCAAAACAATTTTGAAATTGTAACACGTGGATGAAGTAGTTACTTACTTATATACCTACCTAAATTATAAGCTTTTGTTCTTCAAATATAGTGTGTAATTGTTAGTTTTCCCTAATAAATCAAATAAAAAATTAAAAATTATATCAAGTTATTGAATAAATTTTCAGAAATGAGAGTGGTAGCAATTTTGTTTTAAAAGCTGTCCGATATTGGGAATAATTCCTGTATCGTGAGTGCGTTTACAAACATATAAACTCACATTATGTAACAAGACTACCAGGCCCCAGCATAACTATCAGTAGGCTTTATTTGTTTCGTGCGGGAATAAAACTCGCGACACGCAGCGCAACAGCGCCAACCGTACCAATTATTGGTTTCGTTTTACTGTCGTTTTACTTTGCGAAGCTGCAACATTAGTTGTCCATTTATAAATCAACAACCAAACAGTTTCCAATAGCCAGGTTGCTACGAATAAGGCCTACTGTTCACGGACGCGTAGCTTCATGGACGTGTATTCGTCATTATATGCTTGGTGTACGCCTGCTCCCAGCTTACATACTAAGGGTGAGGCCAAAACGAGCGTAATTTTGTCAGTCGAGTCGCAGAATTTCGGTCGCGTATTTCATGCAATTTCTACTGCGGTAGAAAACTCATTTTGCGTGGCCGTGTAAATGAAACAGGACCTTTGTATGAAACCGAATGCAGCAGAAATTACGCGAACGAAATTCTGCGAATCACGACTCACAAAATTACGCTCGTTTGGCCCCACCTTATGATAAAACAAAGATTGAACCGTATTGATAACCTCTTTTTTTTGGAAGTCGGTTAAAAAGCGTTCTTTGACAGTAGGCCTAAGGCCCCTCGCCTACAGCGAGCATCTTTTTGTAGCGATGCGATAGCGCGTTCGCATCGAAACAATCGCGATGCTGTCGCGCGCTTACGAAACGCGCGATAGCTTCGCTGCAAAAAGTCGTCGCGGGCGAGGATCCTAAAGTTTCAACATAACCACAGCCTGTGTTTCCGTCGCGTGCCACAACCCATTACTGACGGTAAATATATCTCGCGTGAGAGCAATTCTTGGAACTGAGGTACAGGACACAGGCACACTCTCGTCACGTCTTCTGTGAACCGGCTTGGACAGATTTGAAGGGAGATTTTCTTGATCTTTGGGGATATTATCAGTTACTTAATAGTGTAGCGACATCTATGAAATACCCTTGTTTTTCGCTATTTTTTTTGTTTTTATGCTCCTGTCATGTTCTTCACTACCCTTGGTTGACTGGTAGAGAATGTCTAAGGCATTAAGTCCGCCTTTGTAATATTGTGTTGCATGAAGTTTTTATAATATAAGTAACAATGGAACTAAACTGTCAAAATCTTGCATTGCAGTATAACAGATTTTTGCGTGTTTTGAGCGCATACATGAGTCCGAAATCAACTATCGCATAATTGCCTGGATCCGACATAACACCCATCTGGTCTGTTTATAAATACTTTTTAATTATGGAATAGAAAACCCATTCCTGCAAAAAATGCAAAGCACATGAAAAGGCTCGATATTTTTAGGGGTCTGGGTTAGCTCGGAAAATTTTGGCTGGGATACTGGAAAAGTGAGATTTAGTGAAACTTGCTCTGAATTTCGCACAACTGCTGTATATTTGTTTTTACACTGATTGATGTCTATCGTGCTTACGTACCGGACGATGCAGCGTTGGAAAGACCTCCGACAAGATGGACCGGTAAAGGTAGCAGGAATCCGATGAATGTGAGACGCACCGGACCGGTCATTATGGCGACACTTGGGGGAAGGCTATGTCCAACAATGGACGTCATTCGGCTGAAATGATGATGAATGACGCCTATCAACATCGTTTGGTCCACCAATTTGATGTTAATACTACAGAAATATAGGAAGTTAGGCTTATCGATACCCAAAAAACGGACTAGCATTGATGGCAAATTGGTAATTTCTACCAACATGTTTTTCTTTAACATCCATTCATAAGCAGTTATATTAAGCACTAGCTTTTGCCCGCGGCTTCGCCCGTATACATAAAATAAAGCCTATGTCACTCAAGAATAAAAAAGCTTTCTATCGGTGAGAAATTGGACCAGTACTTTGACACATTACCTCCTTCAAACAAAAAAAACAAACATTACTTCTTTATAATATTAGTGTAGACAATTAGCTTTATTATGATCACACTTCTGGGACCATAGAAATTAAAAAAAAAAAACAGACTAGTACTTAGGATTGGGAGAGAGAATGTGCCGTGATCCACCATACGGGCCCAGTCCGGGGTGAAAGTCGAATTTTTGATTATAGCACTTTCTAACGATATTGTCCTTCACTGATTTGAAAAACAGTGGCGATGGTTATGAAATAAATCAGACAAAGTAAAGTACCTGCTTTCGCGCGTCGCTGCAGCGTGCTTATTTTAATTAATTCTTTTTAATTAAGATTCAAATCATCTTAACTAATGTAGGATGCATGAAAGGAACGTACGAATGATGTGTAGAACGAAGCGTAAGAGAGAGAGAGAGAGAGAGAGAGAGAGAGAAAGGATATGAAAGGGACAGGAAGCAAGATGGCGAGTTGAAGTTGGAACAGGAGCGACAGGTGATAGGACGTAGAAAATCTATTTTTTTTAAGAAGCTTTGAAGGAGACACTAATCAATCGAGGATATCACGTTTTTATTTATTTTCCAAGGTCACTACACTAATTAACACTTACTACGGTTATAATATTATCGTTATTTGAATATAAGCTAGCGTTACACGTACAAATCAGGCGTGTTAAACGTGTGCTTCGGTCGAATCTAGCTTTATGATTGTAAGGAAACTTTGTGTTAACAATGTATGCGCTAGGTACCTACCTTTCACAATAAACATAAAAGGTAGGTACATAGTCATCACCTGACGTGCAACGTGAATGGGGGTATTTTTGTGGTTTATCGTTTCTAAGGATGCAATTATATTCTCGTAAATGTCTAGGTGACCAATACTTAATCTGTGTGACGTAAATAGTGTGTCAGGAAAGGTATTTAAGGTCTAAGGTCACCGTAGTGAAAGAGGTACTGTAAGTCTATACATTAGACACACCGAGCGATGGGAGTCGTAGGGCATAGAGTTCTATGCACGCCTCAAAGAGATATCGGCAAAAAAACCGTAGGGGCCCAGCAGGGCCGATGCCTAGCCATGTACACAGGTGTGGTTTTAGTCAGTAACAGTCTCACATGCTCTCGTGTTCCACCCCAGAGAGGGAGGTCATTCCAACCTAAATAAAAAAAGTTTTAGGAGGATCAGCCCTAGTAGACCCCGTCCATTTTCCTAACAGCTCTTTGAGAACACGCCGAGAACCTGATGTCGAAACATTTGTAGTTATGAGGCAAAAATTACAACAAAAAATATTTAGTACTGTTAGCATTAATATACAAAAACTCGGGTTTTTATAATTCAATGACTGTTAGGCCTTTTTTATGGTGGGAAAAAATCATCTAATGACATCCCCCGCTCTTGAGCGGAGCGGGAGATAGTATCAGACTCTTACTGACTAAAAGACCCACCCCGTTCCTTCTAGCCTTCATACCGGGGCTCGAGCGCCCTTTTGGGTAACCCTGGCCGCAGTAGGCTTCGACCCGCCTGGGTCCCTGCTGTTGCTGACAACTCCTTGAGGCGCGCCGAAACAGTGCGCGCTGTCGACGACTTGGGCTTGGTCCGGACGGACAGTTACCGGACGGCCGGACAGCGAGCTACCCATTGCTCACTGTCCGCAAGCCCGACCTGGTCTACACTTGACGTTAAGGCAACTAATTTTTATTTTGGTTTTCTTCTTTGTAATTATTTGTGTGTCTATACGGGCAGAATAAACATGTTTTTTCTTTCTTTCTTTCTAAGTGCGAGTATAGTGTCATAAGTTCAATTTCCGTGTGGGTAAGATGTGATTAGCTTTTCCCGTCGAGAATAGTATAATGTAACTCGAAGGTAGGGTATATGCCTACTTTATATAGACAGGAAAATTAATATCTGCTCACCTATGCTCTTCCATGTGGCCTTCTTCATGCTCCTGGCGTGTTCCTCTTCCCTCTCCAGCTGTTGTATGGCTTCCTCCAAGTCTTTGTCGTCTGTGGTGGTGTTGCGGAGCCAGGCTAGCGCTGCTCGAGCTTCCTGAACGGATAAAAGAGGTTTCTTTTACAGTTTGGAATATTTTTATAATTATGGATATGACACAGCTGGAAAATTAAAATGGAATGGCACTGTTTAAATGAACTGGGTGAAAGTAGCCACCTCAAGGGCAATGGAAAGGGATATGCTCGGAGTTTCCTTGAGTGATCAAATCAGGAATGAGGATATTCGAAGAAGAACCAAGGTTACTGGCATAGCACGAAGAATCGCCAAACTTAAGTGGCAATGAGCGGGGCATTTTGAACGCAGAACAGATGACCGTTGGGGCCGAAAGGTTCTGGAATGTCGACCACGTACCGGAAGACATAGCGTTGGAAGGCCTCCTATAAGGTGGACCGATGACCTGGTAAAGGTTGCGGGAATCCGAAAGTTGCGAGATGCACAGGACCGTTCATTGTGGCGACACTTGGGGGAGGCCTATATCCAACAGTGAACGTCTTTCGGCTGAAATGATGATGATGAATAATAGCGACCACTTGCAATAGGATAATTTGGAATTCGTGGGTCTGTTTATGAATGTCTATAGTTTTTGCAATAGCATTAGCGCCACCGTTTCTTATCCAACAACACTGAAGCGGAAACGTTCACCATTAACATGTTTTACAAGTAGTTATTAACATCTGGTGTTTCCACCGTGCAGGAGAAAGTGGCCTCTGGGAAATACTACTCCATTGCCTCGTCCGGGTCACTGTGTGACACTTTTTTTTTTTTTTTTTAATGGGAAAAATCATCTTATGACAACCCCCGCTCTTGGGCGGAGCGGGAAATAGTGTCAGACTCTTACTGACTAAAAAACCCATCCCGTTCCTTCAAGCCTTCATACCGGGGCTCGAGCGCCCTTTCGGATAACCCTGGCCCCAGTAGGCTTCGACCCGGCTGGGCCCCTGCTGAATGTGTGACACTTGCCTTAAGATCATTTACATGCTGATAATAAAACATACATCAACTAAATTAAATATATGATTCTAATGTCTACTGACGGTTTTTTTATTATTTTATTTAAATGGGCACTAGGTAGTGCCCTCGGCTTCGTCCGCATTAAAACAGCACAATGCCATTTGGTCAAAGCAAATCAAATCAAAAGCATTTATTTCAATTATACCAATTACAAGCACTTTTGAATGGTAAAAAAAAGTGAAGCTAAATTGCACGTTCTATAGCGTAGAGCTCTATGGAGAAAATCGTCTAAGAAATATATAAGAATTCTTTTTCCTTAAATAAAATTGTGTTAGGTAAGCCTAAGTTACTCTTTATAACATCAGCTACCTATGTACGAGAGGCACGAAGGAACGGGGTGGGCTTTGAGTCAGTAAGAGTCTGACACTATGTACCGCTACGCCCAAGAGAGGGGGTTGTTATTGGATGATTTACCCCACCCTGTTCCTTCAAGCCTTCATATTGGGGCTCGAGTTCCCTTTCGAATAACCCTGGCCCCAGTTGGCTTCGACCCAGCTGAGCCTTTGCTGTTGCTGACAACTCCTTGAGGCGCGCGGTAACAACACGCGCCGTCGACGACTTGGGCATGGTCCGGACAGTTACCAGACGGCCGGACAGCGAGCTACCCCTTGCTCACTAATAAATGATGATGATGATGACCCACCTTTATTTTCCCCTGCTTCACCAAGAACACTGGCGTCTCCGGCATAGCTATGAAGGCGACGAGGAAGATGGCCGGCACAGCAGTACAGATCCACAGCACGGCGTCGAACGACAGCACGTCTCCAGCCACGTAGACCACCAGGTAGCCCAGATTCTGCGATAGGATGAAGAGAGATCCGAGTGCTCCTCGGATGTTGTCTGCGGCTATCTGTGGAGAGAATTGGCTGGTTAGTTTGGGTGGAGCTGTGCAGGCCACTGAAGAATTTTAAAATATTTCGTACGTAACGATGCTACGTTTCTTGATAGCTATAACCTCTTCCTCTCGTCTTTAAGTCAAGAGTGAATAGATTGGTTCTAGGCAAGCGTGTTCCATCGTTGGCCACACCATTGCTTAGCATCAGGTGAGATAGAAGTCAAACGCGAGCCTAACCATAATTAAAAATAGTCCGTTTTTAACCGACTTCGAAAAGGAGGAGGTTCTATGTTCGGCTGAATGTGTGTTTTATTTTGCAATTTTCAGTTCTGTATCGAATACCTTTAATGTTACTAGTTATAAATAACGAGAAAGACCGACATCGTCATTTTTTTTTTTTGTTTTTATGGTGGGAAAAAATCATGCATTGACATCCCCCGCTCTAGGGCGGAGCGGGAGATAGTGTCAGACTCTTACTGACTAAAAGACCCACCCCGTTCCTTCTAGCCTTCATACCGGGGCTCGAGCGCCCTTTCGAATAACCCTGGCCCCAGTAGGCACCGACATCGTCATGACTTTCCTTGAACGTCATTCAACACACCTATCACAATGTTACGCCTACTTTACTCTTCCTGTTTATGGAGTTTTTAATCTCCCTTTGACTTTTGACGTAGTTGTAACCACAAAATGTGTTCTGACTTCTAAAGCACCGTTGCGTAGTGAAGGTGATTAATCAAAACAGGTAAAATGAAAGTAGTGTATTCCTAAAATTGTTTACGTTGGTCAATAATCCTATTGATATACCATAAATTATAATATGCCTACTTATCCTGTCATAGTATGAATCGGCATCGGTCTTTCCACGAAAAATACATAGGCATCCATAATTCCCAACCAACCAACTATGGACTTTGTCCGATATATAAATGGTGTAAGGGACAGCCTTCCACAAACTTTAAGGGCTGGTAAAGTAGACGAAACTAAAAGTTTATTCTATTCTATTCTATTCTGCCATAATTTTATTTTTTTAGGAAACGAAACAAAATTCAGTTTCTCCATACAAACTGTCCAATAAATTTAATCATTGTGTATGGTGAGGCGGATTTTTGTTTTCGTTTCCTGAATTTTTTTTTTATGGTAGGTTGTTCAGTTTCGTCTACTGAGCAAGCCCTTAAAGTTTGTGGAGGGCTGTCCCTTACACCTTGTATATCTTTTTAAATTATTATTGAGGTGATTCTTTAAAACAGAGGTACTATCTCACTCATCTGGCCTATTTTTCGTCAAATAAAAATTTCAAATTGTAAAGAAAAAACTAGACCAAATAATGATGAATGAGATTGAAAAAATCATCCATTTGTGGTCGACTGGGCAGGTGACAAAGTAATTCTGTTAGAGCAGATGAAGCTGCTCTCAAAAACGGTGAAGAAAAACATCGTGAGGAAACCGGCATGTCCTAGAACCAAAAATTCGAAGACATGTGACATTCACCAACCCGCACTGGGCCCGCGTGGTGGATTACGGACCATTCTCCAAGAGAGGAGGCCTGAGTCCCAACAGTGGAAACATTATTAGGCCGACGATGCTATGCTATGCTAGATAAAAGAAAGAAAAAAAGAAAAGAAAGAAAACAAGTTTATTCCGCCTAAATAGAATAGAGATGAAGCAATATTGGAGGGTTATGGCCATTAAAAGTCTGAAATATCCTCTCACTCCACCCTAGAGCAGAAAAAGGCTTCATCTAAAAAAAACCCACACTCTTTTTCATCCCTCCATTTCTTTCGTGAACTGCCACGATAACATCTTGTGTGTCCCTTTTCTAACTAAAACCAACCCATATGTTCATTCAGTTGCCCTTTTTTAGTCCTGACTTTTGCATATGTATCAACCTAGGAACATATGCAAAAGTTAAGACTACCGTACTACAAACATCTTAAAGATATCTTCAAACATAACGAGCTACTTACCTCCTTAAGATATAACGGTATGACGACATAGCAGCCGGCGCAGGCGAGCCCGGCGACGGCGCGCGACGCGATCAGGGCCCAGGGACGGAGAGAGCACAGGGTTATGGTCCAGCTTATCTGTTGGAGAGATGGGTTTTTAGTGGTACTGTTGAAGGTATTAGCAACCTACGATTGTAGATAAAGAATAAAAAATAATAATACAATACAGCATTAATAAACAACAACAAACAACAACATTACAACAACTACAACAACATTATTTTTGTATTATGCGTAAACTGAATATAGTTTATTCAGAGTCTGAATCGATTACAATCATTTTTACACCATGTTATATTTTTTTTCTAAAAACATTAAAAAAAGAACGCAAGTTGGACACCACCGAAAGTGGCGCCCGTGACTGACAAGCTGAAGGGGAATCGTTTGTCTTGGTATGGTCATGTAAAGAGGAGGGATGAAATGCATGTTACCAAAAGAGTTATGAGTATACATGTGGATGGGGGGAGAGGGAGGCCAAAGAAAAGATGGATGGATTGCGTGAAAAATGATATGAAAGAAAAGGAAGTTAGTGATAGCGTGACGAGTGACAGGGTAGAATGAAAGAAAAAAACGTATTGCGCCGACCCCAAATAAGATGGGACAAGAGCAGGAAGAAGAAGAAGAAGAAGTTATATATTTTTCCTAAGAATATTAAAAAAAGAACGCAAATTGGACACCACCGCCACTTAGTACAAAACAGGTCATAGCGGGCATGAGGTACCAGCGCACAGCTGAGAAGAAAAACAACCTCTCAGTCGCCTGGGTGGCCCGGTGACCACGTATTCATGTCGCATACAGTTTTAAAATTTTGTACATAGATTATTTACAAAAAATTCTTTAAAAAGGTCACAAGATGAAAAATACTGACATTAAGTACAAAACAGGTCATGACAAATCATAGCGGGCATTAGGCGCCAGCGTACAGCTGGTTGCGGAAGTAAAACAACCCCTTAATCGGCCGGATGGCTTGGTAACCATGTGTTTGTACGGAAAACCAGGTAGCATAACAAGCTTATAACTTTGTGATTTATAATGATACAATTTTGAACATAGGGTAATTTCGCCGGTTTCCCGTCCAGTTCCTCTATTCATCCATTTGACTAAGCTACTTAGTACTACCAACACATGCGTAAAACTTGAATACAAACCTACCTTCCCGCGCAAGTTTGGACTTTTTGTGATTGCAGACATCTTAGATATCTCACACTCGGACGAAAATCAATTTTATTGGACGAAAACTAGCGAAATCCCAACTTTTTCAAAAATATTTTTTTATAAAAAAAGCCGTGAAAGTGATGTATTGTCATGTGATCTTAAATTAAAGAAGACTATATAAGCAATGGAAACAAATATTATACATTTATATAAGGGTACTTCAGGATATTTATTTCGCATCACAAAGCTAGCAACTCCGATAATAATTAGACGAAAACCGGCGAAATGACCCTATTCTTTATATAAAAATACTAGACACGTCTTTCGGGTTTTACTAAAACTGTGGTTGTATGAACGATTATCTACATTAATGCTATAAACAGGTAGTTTGTTTTTTTGTTTGTTAGAGGTAATATCTGACAGTAGACCAGTAGCCCGATTCACGTAATGAAAACCGTAACGATATCGTAGCGAATTAGTCGTTTCGACCATTTCCGTATTCACATCCATCAATCGAGTTTGAACGACACCGATTTTATAGTCGTTTGAAATTCGACGATTTAAAAAAAACATCTGTATTACATTATCCTGGTAGAATAGTTATCAATGTAACTGGAAATAAGTCGATAGATCGTGAATACCGCTTTTGGATAGGACTTCGATCGAACGACTATAAAACTTCAACGATATTTGGCTTGTTTGATTTTACGTGAATCAGGCTACAGTACCTACTGGTTTGATTGCTAAAATTTTTTCACCGTTAGAAAGCTGCTTTATTCCTGAGTGACATAGACATGTTATGTACGCGGGTGAAGCCGTGGGCAAAAGTTAGTCCCTAATAAGAGAGCAGTAGTAAATGCCCCGACTTACAAGATGTAGATCACGGGTTGAAACTTATCCAAGCGCATAACTTTGCGTTATTACCTACACTATAATAATAATGACAGGCCTGTTGGTGTAGTGGTTAGTGACACTGACTGCTATGCCGGAGGTCGTGGGTTCGATTCCCACCCAGGACAAATGTTTGTGTGATGAGCACGATCATTTGTTCTGTGTCTGGGTGTTTTTTATCTTTAATATGTATGTATTTATAAATATATTATCAGTTGTCTAGTACCCATAACACAAGCTCTGCTTGGGACTAGACGGCGCTGTGTGATAGTTGTGGAAAAAATACCTATATGCTTAAATATCTATGTATACTTATCAAAACGTCACTTATATGTGATTACATAAGGATCTCGAATTAATTGATAGCATATCAATCAAAGATGACAGTGATCTAACCCAAAACAACAGATCAGTTGTAATCAGCGTCAATTGATACAGCAGATGTTAACAATATGTATCGCTAACGAACTCTAGTACTATCTGCGGCGAGTGGTTACAACCGCTTTAGTAACTAGTGTGATTAGTTCGTGGTAGGAAGATGGGAGATCAGTGTAGGATAGAGCAATGGCGCTTAGTACCTAGTAGAGGTATTAATTAGTAAATTAAGTCGAGGTTTTACTAATTTGGAAGATTTTTTAACCTCTGGAAATCCACAAATTTAAGCATACCCCGCACACGGGCCTCAAAAAAAGCGCGCGACACCTTGTGTACCCGGAGAAGCTTGAAGCCGCTTCAAGCGTTTTTTGTGGCGGCACAGCCGGTGACGAGCTACAAAAAAAAACCCCCTCAAAAAGAAGCTTAAAGCGGCGTTTTTTTGTGGCCCGTGTGGGGGGCAGTAAAAAAAACACCATGAATTTTTTTTTTAAATTGACTATAAGGCCTATCTCTGGGTAAAAATCGAAACATGATATAAATTAGTTGGCTCGATAAAACCACATATTCTATTTTCAATAGAAACCTATCATAAGTACCTACTAGTCGAGTACATAATCTACCTGTGTACAATTTTATTCAAATTGCGTGAAAAAGCAATATAAACATACACACTCACAAACATTCGCCTTTATAATATTAGACAGGGCGCAAACGTGGACACTTTTGTGTCTTGTGTCAGATACAAGATATCTACTGATGTATATTTGATTACTTACTATACAACCAGTATGAAATCATCCACTCAAAAAACTGTGTCCAGTAGCTTCCATTTAAAACACTCATGACGATCAAAAAGGATTCGGTGTCGGTAAGTGGAACAAAAAGTGTCTCGGTTTGCGCAGCGCCTTAGTATGATACTTCTAAAAACTCACCACTAGCATCAACGCCGTCAAAAGCGTAGTAAACTTCCTGCCCCACCGATCAGCGAGATCCCCAACCATGAACCCGCAGAATATAGGGGGCATGAAGGTAATAGCTGCCATCCACGAGATCGTCTCGTCGCTGATGGGTTCTGGGGCGGGCCCGTCCTTCGACTGCAGGATCGGCGTCATGGGGGACTGCCATCCCATCAGCATACCGAAGTTCAGGGCTGGGATAGTGACTGTAACAAAAGAGAAGCAGCATTAGAATAAGAGAAAGCTGGTGGAGATATGAAAGGATCGCTATAAGACGAAGATTATGAAGAGGCAAGGAAGAATCGCCAAAATTAAGTAGCAATCAGCAAAAATATATATATTTAGGTACTTAGTAGTAGATACATATTATTATTTTCAGTTTATTTATTTATTTATACTTCATGCACATAAAAGTACAGAGGCGGACTTAATGCCTTAGGCATTTTCTTCCAGTCAACCTTTTAGTTTGGAGAATTTCCTTTCAGTTTGTAATTCTCTCAAATATTAGTTTTTTTCCTTGGATTTTTTGATCGAAAATGTAATATTGTGTCGATGATTATGATGATGACGGCAAAACTGTAATGAGTTTATGATTTGAATTATCAGTATTATAATAATAATAATAAAAAATCTGAAAATTAATAAATGAAAAAAAAATCTGTATGTATGAGTTAATAAACTAATACTTAGTTTTTGTATGAAACTGCAAATAATTAAGTATTAAAACATTTGTATGATTTTAATACACCTCATTATGCAACAGTTTCATAAATGACTATTGAATAATACTTAGTAGAGCAACTTTCCGACTGTGTCAAATATTGTTTAAAATATTACGCTAGATAGGATGAATGCGGGGACTGTGGGGAGCTACGCGGGTTGCACAGACAAACCGCACGCGATTCTTATAAAGTTTTCTTTTTTATGATTTTTACAAGAAAAGCTTAATAGTTTGGTAAGAATATCCACACTAATAAGAACGGTTCATGTTGGAGTTGAAAACAGACACCTGCATCGACACAGGCGATTTAAAAATGGATTACCGACATTATAGATAAGTAATATTCATTATTATGTATTTAAATCAAGAAATTGACGCAAAATGCCATAAAGAACAACGTATGACATTATAATTGCATACTAAAGAAAATGATATATATTATAACTGGTATTATATAAATCTTGCTGATTCATTTGTATTTATTAATGGAACATTTATATTTGATTTATTGTTTTAATCACTTCCTAGTAAGGTAGCAACCTATAATGGTTTACTGACGACTTTATTCGCACGCGTGTGGGTACCTACGTAGTTTCTAGATCAATTTATTGTTGGACCTAGGGTTACTTCACACCGCAACGTGATGCGACGCTGTGCGCACATTTTAAAAGAGCGATTAAAAACATAACTTTACTAGCTTCTGCCAGCACCTTCACCCGCATAAAAGTAGAAATTAAATGACCTATGCTACTCAGTAAAGATGTAGCTGTATAATGGTGAAATAATTTTTGAAATCGGTCAAGTAGTTTTTGAGTTAAATCGTAACAAACAAATAAACAAACAAAAAATCAAATCTTTCCTCTTTTTAATATTAGTTTAGATTTATAATTATTATTATTATTATTATAGTTACTAACATCATTAAAAACAACTTCTGTTCTATGACTTTTAAAAATTTATCATGTTTTCGGACAAAAATAAAAATATTTTAATTCAACGGTCTTTATACTATGAAGTCTATGCGAAGCAAGCGATAGTACAATAGCGGAAGCGAGCGGAGATCGAGCAGCGAGGTACTTGATGCGCTTGTGTCGAGTCATACAGACGTAGGTACGTATAGCAAAATTTAGAGTTAAAATAATGTTAGATAGGACAACGAAATCTTGAACGTTTGTTTTTGGTAAGTACTTAAATGAAATATGTTTTGTAAAAAGTCATAGAACAAAAGTTGTTGTTTATGCCCCCCCCCCCCGCAGCAGCTTTTCAGTACATTAGGGAAACATAAATGTTCGATTTCAGGTTTGTTCCCATAGTAAAAATTGTTGGTTATCATGAGCACAATCACGTGTTTAAGTATCCTATATATTTATGTATGGTTTATTAGTACATATGTCTATTCGTGTTTTCGTATTCTCTCTCCGATTGCACCTACCACTATTTTTCCTTGCATCACCCAAAGGTAGGTGGCAGCAGGTAGGAGGCAGAAAATGCCTAAGGCATTAAGTCCGCCTCTGTATTTTTGTGTGCATAAAGCATTATAAATAAATATTACCTACCTATCTTTCTTTCCTTGCTTGTCATCTTATGCATATTTATTTTTTAGCAATATGGAAAAGTGCGTACGATGATGTATTAATTTTCTTACTTAGCGTCTCTATGTGGGCCTTCCAGTTAAGTTGGTAATCAAGAAATAAACCTAACAATTTTGTTTCTTTAACTTCTTCAATGTCACAATTACCATTTCTGATGTTTACTCTTGGTACTGAAATATCTTTTGCGGGAACTATCTTCTTGCGAGCATGTGTTTGTATTTTAATGTTTATATAGAAAGTAGCGCACATTGCCGTGTGCTTGGCAGTCCCACCTGTGTCAACAAACTATTAATCATCATTACCACTGTAGGTAATATAAAATTATATTTGTTTTTACAATTGAAAATGTACCGTAATTAACTGTACGGTTCTATACCACCAGTCTCACAAACTCTATCCTGCCCGAAAGAAATCATAATTTCAGGTGAAAGACGTTCACTGTTGGCCTCCCCCAAGTGTCGCCATAATGACCGGTTCTGTGTGTCTCGAATCCATTGGATTCCCGCAACACTCACTAGGTCATCGGTCTACCTTGTCGGAGGCATTCCAAGGCTGCGGCTTCCGGTATGTGCTCGCCGTTCCAGAACCTTTCGTCTCCATCGACCATCTGTTCTGCCACTAAGTTTGGCGATTTACTTAAGTTTGGCGATTCACTTAAGTTTGGCGATTCACTTAAGTTTGGCGATTCTTTTGGCTATGTCTGTCGCAAAGGGTTGTATCGCAATTAGTCTGTAGAAATAGCGCAACAGAGTAATCATTTTTTTTTTCAACTAGCCTGATTTGTACGTAGAATGACGTCACGTGGCGTGTAAGTATCAAGTGTAATTCTACAAATCTAGTTTCCGTATAAAACGTATGGACGCACTCAGATCAACGTGTGTAGCACATGTGTGAGCAGTCTAGTTCTATCTTTAAGCGAAAACTATCCTAGACCGAATCACACGTGGACCACGCCTGATTTGAACGTAGCGGGGAGTTGCGTGGCGTGGCGTGGATCTGATGTAGCTCTACAAGTCTAGTTTCCGCATAAAATGTATGGAGACCGACGCGCCACGACGAGTGTGACAAGACGCGCGTGTGTGGTACACGTGTGCGCAGTGTAGTTCTAGATTTATACTTTTATAACATTTAACAGAAGGCAAATTGCGATGTACTTATGAATAATCATGAATTTGAAAGCATACATTCTACTGGTACCAGTTAATAAGTGGTCAAGCACAGGACTACATGGGAATTCATTAATAGTCAATGCATGTATTGTAGCTCTACTAAACAAATCGGCAAGCAATCATATAAATTCTGTGTGCAGTACTGTAGGCGCAGTGGTTGAGCGAATGGCCCCTGTGCTGCGTAACGTGGGTAAAGAACCTATTTTTCTATGACCCACGCTTAGCCAAGTTGTTATTCTGCAATCGTTAACGCTGTCGAAAAGTGACGAAACTTATGGGAATGACGTCATCTCAACGTAAAATCGCGTGGTCAGAACAAACGAATAGACAATAGACGTAGCCAAGTTCACATCGTTCAAAATCGTTTCTACAATATTTAACGCTACATCCTTTGTTATACAAACGCTACATTGTAGAACGTGCGGCCGACTCAGGCGCGTCAACATGGCAACCAACTTATCGTTTTCTACAATTGCTGTCACCGAGGCGTTACCGATTAGAGAACGGAATTCGATTGTAACATGGCTAGGTGGGTACCGTCAGGTGGGATAGTGGTCAAGTGCGAGCCTATCTACACTAATATAATAAAGAGTTAAGGTTTGTTTTTATGTTTTTTGTTTGTAAGAGGTAATCTCTGAAAGTACTGGCCCGAATGCTAAATTTTTTCCACCGACAGAAATGTTGCTTTATTTCTGAGAGATATAGGCTATATTTTATGTACGCAGGTAAAGCTGCGGGCAAAAGCTAGTCCGTAATAAAAAAGTTCTTAACAAACCGACGGCTGAGGTTCAAGTAGTAAGTAAGTTGAAACTTAACTTACTTACTAAATTTATAAATGTGAAAGTAAATCTGCCTGTTTGTTACATTTTCACGGTTTAAATATTTGAACCGATACCGTGCTATAAAAGGTGGATGAAAAAACTGATTTACATTGAAAAATTTTTTACGTCCAACAGAACCGATGCGAAGGGCCTACCATAAACCCCACGCATTGGGGCGGGAGGGGTCCGTAGCACTTGCTACTCTTGCTATGTGTCTAAACCGGCACTGAATATAGCTATAAATTAAATTAAAATTCATTTATTTCGGAAACCAAGTACATAGAATATAAAATTAAAATTAAAATCTCATTAAAATATTAAATTAAAAATTGACACATTTCAAAACAAAAAAATCAATACAAAATTACACCAATGTCATGAAATAAAAACATAATAAACTAAAGTCAATACATAAAATAAAATAAACTATACAATACACCCATTTTATTTTAGCCTAAATTTGGGCCTA
Organism: Mythimna albipuncta; assembly: GCA_929112965.1. Taxonomy (NCBI): domain Eukaryota; kingdom Metazoa; phylum Arthropoda; class Insecta; order Lepidoptera; family Noctuidae; genus Mythimna; species Mythimna albipuncta. Next base: position 12,138,844 of record OV815981.1, read on the forward strand.
AATTTTGGCTATAGTATATTCAAGATAATTAAACCAACAGGTGTATTGAGAATTCCGAACAGCCATTATTTTACCGGTTACCTACCCTTAACCCCACGCATTGGGACGGGCGGGGTCCGTAGCACTTGCTACTCTTGCTATGTGTCTAATCCGGCACTGAATATAGCTATAATATATTCAATATAATTAAACCAACAGGTGTATTGAGAATTCCGAACAGCCATTATTTTACCGGTTACCTACCCTTAACCCCACGCATTGGGGCGGGCGGGGTCCGTAGCACTTGCTACTCTTGCTATGTGTCTAATCCGGCACTGAATATAGCTATGGTATATTCAAGATAATTAAACCAACAGGTGTATTGAGAATTCCGAACAGCCACTATTTTACCGGTTACCTACCCTTAACCCCACGCATTGGGACGGGCGGGGTCCGTAGCACTTGCTACTCTTGCTATGTGTCTAATCCGGCACTGACTATAGCTATAGTATATTCAATATAATTAAACCAACAGGTGTATTGAGAATTCCGAACAGCCATTACTTTACCGGCTAAGCTGTATCAGTTAACTATGTCATTCGCTAAACTTATAAATATTACTGCTAGTTTAAATAATAATTAGATGTGTGGCTTACAAGACGTGTTTCTGCACCTGTTCCCACTTAGTGCCGTAAAACAGTGACTTTCTGAAGCTTACTCCTCGGTATCGACTGGGTCAATAGGTTTGAAAAAAATATATATAGGTACATATCTACACTAATGTTATAAAAAGACGTAAAGTTTGTTTTTTTGTTTGTAGGGGGTAATCTCCGTAAGTACTGGTCCGATTGCCAATTTTATGTACACAGGCGAAGCTGCGGGTAAATGATAGTCTATTATAGATTCATAGGTAAGGTTTTTTAGTATGACTAATACTTTTACAGAGAAAAATAAGTTAAACTGGTATTTACTAACTAAAACCGAAGTTATTTAATACCTCTGGCTTTATCTATCTATACATCTATATCTATACATATAGCTGGGGATATAGCTGGTAACACTGGCTAAGTAAACAACTATTTCGTATCTCCTGAACGTTTAATAAATTTTGAGTGATTTTACGAAGAATATTCAATCAATTTATAGTGCGACCCCAAAACATAACCTCAATATCGTGAAACTATCAACAATCATCACTGCCTGCATCAGATTTCATACAAAATAAATCAACTGCGTCGTGACTGGTGGCGCCACCCCGAACATATTGCTATTGGAGGAACTTCGCAAAGCAATTCGATTAATATTATTTGATTATGCCTCGGACTGTTCGTACGCCTCCAAAGCCGTTGGATGATGTAAATACGCCTGTCCAGCCTAACTTGGACATGCAAAAAGCGCTTTTATCTACTCCTGATAATCCGAATGTATCCAATCGACAGCCGAAGTGACCTCGCGTAGGCAGTTCACCTTCTAGCCCGCCTTCTACCGAGGTCAAAGACCCTTCTGATGAGTTACTGGAGACTATTCGCCGTGAAATAAGAACTACTGTAACCGCCGAAATTTCAGCATCTTTAAAAGCATGCGTTGCTTCAGAGTTAAGCGAATTAAAAGAAGCTCTAGTACTCATCAAAAACCTCGAAAAGTCGGTTCAATTTGTGAGCAACCAGTTCGACCAGCTGAAAAGTGAACTCGATAGCTGTATAGACACAAATATACAGATACAAAAAGATAACGAGTTGCTCAAAAAGGCTGTGACGGATTTATCTACTAGAGTAAATATGCTTGAGCAGAACTCACGCCAGCAGAACTTGGAAGTCAATGGAGTGCCGGAGAATAAATCCGAGAATTTAGTTAAAACCGTGATGCAGCTTGGAAAGGCGGTCTCAAGCACCTTAAAAGAAACTGATATTGTATCAGCTGTTCGAGTTAGAAAACTGGATCCCCAAAACAGTAATCCTAGAACCGTGATAGTAAAGTTGAACAGTATAACTGCTCGAGACGAGGTGTTAGCTACTGTGATGAATTTTAACAAAGAAAACCCAGCAGACAAATTGAACTCGAGTCTTTTAGGCTATGGGGGCCCAAAGAAGCCAATATATGTATCCGAACATCTCTCTCCTCTAAACAAAGAAATCCATGCGGCAACCCGAAAAGCAGCACGTGACAAAGGCTACAAATACGTGTGGGTGCGTGATGGACGCATCCTTATTCGGAAAGCAGATGGGCTACCAGCCAAACAAATACGAAGCCTCGAAGCAATTGCGTTACTCTGATTCTTCATTTCAAACACCGGCATAAAACACGTGTACTAAAGCTTTACATTCAATATTTACTACCAAAATTTTAGAGGAATGAGAACCAAATTAAGTAAAATTATGCTAAACGCGTATGGCAAGAACTACGACATAATCATTGGTACAGAAACATGGCTGGACGATAGCATCAACGATGGGGAAGTACTCGATTGTAGATACAATATATACCGCAGAGACAGAGCCTCGACGAATGCGAAGAAGAACAAAGGTGGAGGTGTTTTAATAGCTGTTCTCAAGTCCATCGATTCTGTTCGCATGTCTCAGTTTGAAACAGACTTAGAAGATCTATGGGTGTGCCTGATAGAACCGGGACAAAGGTTCAACGCCTGAACATTTGTGCTGTTTATCTCCCACCACCTGTACAGCATCAAACACTTGACTGTTTACTTGACAAGATTACTTCAGTCATCGACTCGACCGGAAGCCATACACTTATAGCGGGCGACTTCAATCTTGGATTTATTAAGTGGTCCCTGGAGGAATCCGGAACTCAAAGTACATCCACAATACCAAGTAATTATAACAATCCAATAGGTTATTCGTTTATTGACTGCATGTCCTTAAATAATATTCAGCAACTAAACCCCGTAACAAACCAACTTGGAAAAACCCTTGATCTAATATTGAGTAACTTTCCGAGTGGATTTGTTCATGAATGTAAAACCCCACTGTCGGTTGTAGACTCCCATCACCCACCATTAGAAATTGCTATAAAAAATATTTCTATAAGCTCACTAAAATGTAAACACACGGTAAAATACAATTACCGCAATGCGAACTATACGTTGTTGAATGAGCGAATAAAGGAAATCGATTGGAATACATGCTTAACTGAGTGTGAAGATGTCAATGCTATGGTAGAAGTGCTTTATAGACGCCTTCATAATATAATTGATGAGCTCGTACCTAAAACAAAAAAAGCAGTAGGTCTGTACCCTCCTTGGTTTCCTAGGGCTCTTATAAGGCTCTTAAATGAAAAAGAAAAGCTTAGAAAACGTTATAAAAAATATAAAAACCCTCGCGATAATTTCGAATACAGATTGCTAGGTGAAAGAGCTAATGTTATGATAAAAACTAGCTACAATACCTACGTGGGGAAAATCGAGACGGGCTTAACACAAAACCCCAAAGTTTTCTGGTCCTTTGTACAGGCAAAGAGGTCTAACTCCAACGCTTTGCCATCCGAGATGAAGCTTGATAATCAGATAGCCACTTCTGGAGACGAGATCTGCAAGCTCTTTGCAGCGCATTTTTCCTCGACTTTCATCCCAACGGATGACACATTGCAGGCTTCGTTTGCGGAGGGTCACAAGTATCCTCAAAATAGTTTAGGTCTGATCACATTCTCTGAAAGGGACGTTTTAAGAACCCTCAAAAAACTAAATGTTTGCAAGGGCGCAGGGCCGGATGGTTTTCCACCACTACTTCTAAAAAACTGTGCGAATAGCTTAGCATTCCCACTTACAATTATATTGAACCGATCTATTGAATCAGCCGAATTCCCTTCTAAATGGAAAGAAGCTAATGTAGTTCCGATCCACAAAAAAGGTGAAGAGGAGAACTGTAAAAATTATCGGCCAATATCAATTTTGTCAGTATTTTCAAAGGTTTTTGAGTCATTGATGTGTCCTTTGCTAACATCACACTTTAAAATCGAGCTGGCACCCCAGCAGCATGGGTTTTGTACACAAAGATCCACCACAACTAACTTGACCCTCTACGTCAATGACCTCGGCAGACTTATTGACTCTCGTTCACAAGTTGACTCCATATATACAGACTTCAGCAGTGCCTTCGACAAGGTCGACCACATGATACTGCTTAAAAAGCTTTCAAACATTGGCATATTCGGCCGTCTTCTCCAGTGGTTTAAATCTTACTTGACTGAAAGAAAGCAAAAAGTCGTAGTAAAGGGACATCAATCTTCCTTTTATTACTCAACCTCTGGAGTCCCACAAGGATCTCATTTGGGTCCGATTCTGTTCCTAATATTCGTTAACGACATCGTGAACTGCATCAAGCACAGTGAATGTTCACTTTTTGCAGATGATGTAAAGTTGTACAAACGAATAAACTCAGCTAGAGACGTATCTTTACTACAAGAGGATCTAAACTCAGTACAGAATTGGTGCATAAAGAACAAAATGACTCTCAATGCTGGAAAGTGTTACCACATAACCTTCACTAGAAAATGCAATACAATTCAATCCTCATATTCTTTGAATGGTCTAACGCTTCAAAAAGTTAACACGATTCGCGATCTAGGTGTGTACCTTGATAGCCGGCTCACTTTTATTCCACACATAGACAACATTGTCAAGAAGGCTACCAAAATGTTAGGGTTTCTGAAGCGTGTCTGCCATGACTTTAAGTCCGTACGTGCTCTTAAACTTCTTTACGTCACCCTCGTCAGGAGTGTGCTGGACTATTCATCGCAGGTGTGGAATCCTAGTTATGGAGTTCATGTTAACAGAATCGAACGGGTCCAAAGAGGTTTTACCAGGTATCTGCGGTACAAGACAGGCAGCTGTCCTAATACAGCTACTTATCCTGAAAGGTTAAGCCACTTCCGATTAACAACCCTAGAAGACCGCAGAAAAACTATGGACCAAATTTTGTTATACAAAATTGTTAATGGTTTGATTGATGTACCTAAACTTCTGGATGACATTAACTTATCAGTCCCCCGAAGTTGTCTAGCCAGGCCCGACCGTAAATTGGATCTGTTTTTGCCGTTTGCTGCTCGAACAAACCTCGGACGATCGGCGCCGCTTAACCGTATGATGAGGACGTATAACGAGAGTCACTCTCGTGCCAGTAGCATTGACATCTTCTCCAATACCTTGGCTCAGTTTCGGAAGCATCTTTTGTACCAACTCGTAGATTAATGACAAAACGTTATACTAATCACCTATTCAATTTAGTGTAACTTATTCCAATTTAATGTAATGTAATATAATATAAATTTTGTGTTTTTTAATGTAACTTAATGTAATTTTGTGTATTTCAATGTAATTTTGTGTATTTTAATGTTATTTTATGTGTTCTAATGTAATTTTATTTTATTTTGACATAATTTATTACTAAATTTTTAATGCAATTTCATTCAATCAGACATAATTTAATTAATTGATTGATCTATAATAATTCCTTCCGTATCTTGTTGATTATTTTTTCTTTGTTATCGTGTCGTACCTGGATATTATTTATTAATTAATGTGAATTATCAATTTATTCTAAATACAATAATATTAGTTTACCAAAAATTTTGTAAGTGCTGTGCACACCTTTAAGTGAAGAATTCGCTGTGATAATTGTTAATTATAAGATTATTCCTATGTAAATGTTTTGGCGAACTATTCGTTGGAGTGCCGTAATAAATAAATAAATAAAAATAAATATACATAGAAATAAAATTGGAGTGTCTGTTTGTAATATTGAAATAACTGCTTTTTACATGCATATGAATATGTATACGGTACATACACCAAAGTAACATTTTTGAAAATTTTTGTCTGTCTGTATGTTTGTCCGGGCTAATCTATGAAATGGCTGGACCGATTTTGACGGGACTTTTTTGGCAGGTAGCTGATTTAATAAGGAGTAACATAGGCTACTTTTATTTTAGAAAAAAAAAAATTCAAAATCCTGTAGTCCACGCAAACGAAGTCGCGGGCACAGTATCACATAATGTCTGAATGACGGTCTGCGTACCGCCATCCGCCGTACACTATTAGACAAGATCGATTTTAATAATAATATCACCAGTTTAATCCTACTTCATTACATATAGTTATTAAGAGAGTGACATAGTCAAATATTTTCTACTAACGCAAAACTTCCGCTGGCAGAAGCTAGTATTTAATTCGTACTCATAAAATGGTAATACGTTTTTTTTTTTGCTTGAGTGTACAAAAAAGTATAAATGGTCTACACAAAAAAAAATATGGGCCAGGAATAAAAAAATAGGACGAATCGAAAATAAAATAATTAAAATAATCTTTTGGGACGAAGGAAACACGTAGTTTGGGTCGAACCAGTACCCCTAGCCAAGTTGCTAATCTGCAATAGTTAACGCTTGTAGAAAGCTTCAAATATACGGGATTGACGTCGTCTTAACGCTCAGAACAAAAGAATTGGCGGCATGGGCAACTCGAAGCGTTCGGCGCAAGCGAAACGTTTGTAACTTGGCTAGGAGGGCAGGATTTTTTTTGTGGACAAAACTCAGTGGATCGATCGAAGAACGAATCTATTAGACCATCCACCCTGCCAGCTACAGTAGATACGAGTGTCGTGGCTTTGTATGCAAAAGACTTTCAGGAGACCTTGTAACAATTTCTCATAGTCCTCAGCAGCTAAACAATCACACATATCGATTGTACAAAGAATAAATTACATTCCAAATCGGAGATTACAATAGGAAACTACGGACATTGATAAAAAGCCAATCAAATTTTACGACCGCAGTCTTTCGGGCAGTCTGACGTATGTATTGTATTGTTGGCGGGTACATTTGCATTTTTGATGTATTGTCTTTAATAGTCTTGTCGCACTGTAGCTAGATCCACCTCCTCTATACTGGGTATACTATTAGAATATTATAAATTTTATTTTTGTGCGCCTACTATATTGTCTCTTCACCACCCTTGGTTGACTGGCAGAGAATGCCCAAGGCATTAAATAAATAAATAAATTATAAGATCTGGGATAATTAGCAAAGTAGGCAAATTAACAAATACAGCAGTGGTTGTATCACAGGCGTATACTTTATTGACATTAAAATCATCATTTCAGCCGATACACGTCCACTGTTGGACATAGGCCTCCCCCAAGCGTCGCCACATCGAACGTTCCTGTGCGTCCCGCATCCATTGGGTCCCCGTATTGGTTATGGTTGCCGACATAGCACAAAGAATTGCCGAACTTAAGTGGCAATGGGCAGGGCACAAACCACAACAAAGGTTTTGGAGTGGCGACCGCTTACCGGAAGACGCAGTGTTGGAAGGCCTCCTAAGGTGGACCGATGACCTGGTGAAGGTAGCGGGAAACGAATGGATGAGGATATCATGGATTTCACGAAATTCCTAAGGATATCACGAAATCCCGGTAGATGTCGAATATTCTTGTTTATTACGTCTTCTTAATAAAAGTATCTAGTGATATGACAAAACACCAATTTATCGTCAGTGATATGACACAATTGTTGTGCGTACACCTAAGGAGTGGAATTGAAATGTTATCGGATCGGGGAGGATGTGGTCTACACATCATTTTTTTTTTGTTGGGAAAATCATCCTATGACAACCCCCGCTGTTGGGCGGAGCGGGAGATAGTGTCAGACTCTAACTGAATAAAAAACCCACCCCGTTCCTTCAAGTTTTCATACCGAGGCTCGAGTCCCCTTTCGGATAACCCTGGCCCCAGTCTTGGTCCGGACAGTTACCGGATGGTCGGATAGCGAGCTACCCATTGCTTACTGTCCGCAAGCCCGCGCCTACGGTGGCTGGAAATCGGGATCGGAATCCCGGCGGCGGCGAGAGCGCCGTTGCCTGATGCGGTCGGCCTCCTCCTTTGCGAGCATTACTGCTTCGCAGAAGTCGGCGACCGCCTGCCACTCCTCCTCGCTCCGGACCATGGTCTCGACCAAGGCCCAGCGCGAGAGGTCTCCGCCGCGGATCGTCCCCACTAGGTCACGGCGATGCTTCCCTCAAGGTCCACACGTCATCCCCAATCCGATACCATGAGGTGAGTTTGAGGTCAAACGCGAGCCTATCTATTTTTTTTTTATAATAATAATAATAATTTATTTGCGTCATGACTTACATTTTACATTAAATACATAGTAGTACATACAGTTTAAATTGAATATAAAACAATGTGGTGACACCGGCACCCTTACTAAGTTGCCAAGACAACTTGTATTAAAGATGCTGGGCCCAACCCTTTATTGGATGTTTCTTATTTTTATTTAGATACTAGCTTTTGCCCGCGACTTCGTTCGCATGGAATAGTGACTTCCGGAAATTTCAGTACTGAATTGATGTCGACTCTTGACCAATAGATGGCGCTGTATGTCCAGAATAAATTTTATTTTTTATTTTATTTTTGCAATAAAAACTATCCTATGTCCTTTCTCAAGTTCCAAACTATGTCTGTACCAAATTTCACACAAATCGGTTCTGTAGTTTAGGCGTGAAGCAAAGACAGACAGACAGACAGACAGAGTTACTTTCGCATTTATAATATTAGTTTGGATATAATTGCTGTTTGGTAAAGTTTTCAAACTGAAATACGCAGTCATGCAATTTTGCATTTTCCAGTCATGCAGTGAGTTAACTGTTGCATTCAATTATTTCAACTAACGCAAAACGATAAGCCTTTACTGCTTTCTTTTATTAGATTAACGTGAAAACCGTTTTTATTGATTGGCCTTGCTGTTGATCAAGGTTTAGTGCATTTTGATTTAATTTCATTATCATCATTATCATATTTTCAGCAGAAGTACGTCCACTGCTGCTACAACGACAGATCCTGTGCGTCTTTCATCGATCAGTTTCATCAGGTCCTCGGTCTACCTTGCGAGAGGCATTGGCAGGCTTAATATAATAATAATAATACTCTACAACTATCACACAACGCCGTCTAGTTCCAAACCAAGCAGAGCTTGTGTTATGAGTACTAGACAGCTGATAAACATACATATTTCTAAATACATACATATTATAAATAAACTAGCTCTTCCCTAATCCACCCTACTATACCCTACCATCAGGTGAGATAGTAGTCAAACGCGAGCCTATCAATAATAATAATAATAAAAAATATTAGCGAAATCCGTCCAGCCGTTCACGCGCGATGGCGTGACCAAGGAAATAGGGATTCATTTTTATATACCTATATAGATTACACCGAGACACAGAACAAATGATCATGCTTATCACATTAAACATTTGTCCTGGGTGGGAATTCAACACGTCCCCCAGCATAGCAGTCAGGGCCACTAACCACAAGACTAACAGGCCAGCCGAAGCTTCGCTTAGTTTTCGGTTACGGAACGGTGATTTTATCATTAGCGTCATCATTTGAACCGAAAGAGGTCCACTGCTGGACATAGGCCTTGCCCAGATGTCACCACAATGACCAGTCTCTTGTATCTACAGGATTCCCGTGACCCTCACCAGGTTGTCGGTCCACCTTGTGGGAGGCCTTCCAACGCTGTGGCTTCCGGTACGAGACAGTGATTCCAACCGTTTTGGAGATTAGCCAGAACAAACAAATCGACAGAAAAAAAATAAAAATCTGCATTTTTGTATCGAATATACTTTCATATTATTGTGGATCTCGGCAGTCAGTCGTGTAAAAAATGTTATTTTGATACTACAGACAGTTCAATTTTATTTACATATATAGAAATATATTTAACAGGTATCACTAGTTAGACATATGAATCACTAACACCACTAAAATAAAACGCATCTCTGCCTAAATCATCAATACATCATTTGATCTAATCTAAGCGAGTTTGTGTGCCGTGTCCGTCTAGCGTCGCATTTAAATTAGAACTTCTTGCAATGATAGTCGTGAGGGGAATCCTAAATTGTTTTACGTGAGCACGATTGACACGTTTATGACGTATCGGCGTTCTGATTGGTCCGCTCCAAGCTCTTAACCAATTAGAGAGTCAAACGCGGCAAACGCTAAAAACAGCGCACTCAGCGCACAAAAATCAAAATCAAAGCATTTATTTCAAATAGACCATTTACAGGCACTTTTGAATAGTCAAATGTCGGTCAGTCCAAGAAAAGTGAAGCTAAATTGCACGTTCCAAAGAGTAGGTCTCTATGGAGAAGAAGGTGCAAGAAACTCCATGGACACTCTTTTAAATCATATTATGTGTTACATATAATGCTTGGTTACATATTATTTGTTGCTTCTATCATGTGAGCACAATGTCGATAGAGAAATAAAAATGTAAAATAATTAAAAGATAGAAACTGAATTAAGCCACTGGCAGCTAAGAGATGACCAGTCCCATCTGACGGCACCCGTTCACGAGCATGACGCGTGCATCAGCCCCACTCAGCTCAACCATTTTGAAGGGAACTGAACGACCCAATAACACGTGCCACCAACAGCGAGACATTTGAGTGAGTATGACAAGTGATGCACTGATTGTGTTTCCTAATAATACGTGCAGTCATCGTGCCCAGTGAAATCTTTGAAGGTAGACAATCTGGGACCATTGTCTTGAGCGTTTTAAATACTTTATAAGATAGTTAGCATCACAATAAGAGCAGTAGTTTGTTTATATGGACCGTAATATAATTGATCAAATGGTAAATTGAACATGTAGTCAGAATTTATCTAAAGTGTCAATTGATGCAAATGCACACAAGCAAAGATGACGGGACGAGCTTAAAGTTTACAGGAAGGGACGAGCTTAAAGAACAGGTGTTTCGATTTCTTAAATTTTCGATTTTAGACTTTGCTCGAATTTTTGGATACCACTGATGCACAGCGTTCTTATACCAAAAATCATCATAAATTCATAATCCACCAAACAACCAATTCAAAACAAATCCAATCCAATTCCAATCTTATTTGTAATCGGTTGTAGAGGTTGCTTAACTTAGTTCGTAAATGATAAAAATTTATTTGCGAACTAAGAAGTTTGCAAGTAAATTATTATTGACATTAATTATTTTTTTCGTAGAATTTTTATCGTTTTATTTCCGGGTTAAAAAGTTATCGAAGCAAACTTTGGAATTGACATACGATGTACAATACTGAAAGTGTGTCATTTACTTTATTACTTACAGACAATCAGTGCAATTGGGTAATCGATAAATGTATAAGTTCTACGAGTAAAACCAAAATCGTAAACAGAAATCTATATATTTAAAAGCGAAATTCCACATTAAAAAAAAATCGATTCTAAATATTTTCATTTCACATAGGCCTACATGGGCACTTATAAAACGTCAGAAGCTAGTGCACGGTTCCAAATTTGTCGTTTCCTATGGAGAAGAACCGGCAAGAAACTCCATAGTTACTCTTTTAAAAAGGTGGTTGTTGATATAATATTTCTACATTGCAGTAATAATACTCGTAGATATTATGTAAGAACAGTGTAGACCAGTCAATGATAGACCCAAAAGCACAAAAAAAAAAAGAAATCATCAAAAAGTGAGTTGTAATAGATAGTAATCTAAGAATTCATGGAGTCTACGGTGTTTTCACATCCACATTAAAAAAAGTGGCTATTTAAAAAAAGGCCAGAAAAATATAAATAATTATAACTATAAATAAAATCTTAACAAAATAAATTACCAACGAATATAAGATAGTTGAAGTCTAAATAATTTAAAAAATATTGCAAAAGAAATGTGTCAGAAAACAAAACGAAAAAAAAAAAAAATTGTAAATATTAAAACAAAATAGAACAGTTAATAGACACAATATTAATGAGTTACCAGGGGGCCACATGTGCAGAGGTAGTCATACCAAACAAGCGTATCTTCAACATAGTCTCTAACCTTGTAATATGCTTTTTTGTTTAGGACACGCTTGTTAAGCGAAAAAATGCATCTTAAAATGTCGGTATTTTTGAAACAGCAAAGGAAGACTGTTTCCGTTGCTGTTTCAAAAATACCTGAAATTAATTCAGTTAGGTATAACCGATTGTAACGCCTGAGCAAATTTTCTACGTCAACCATATTTTCACAACAGATGATCATGATGTTGAACAGAAGATAATAATTTTGTCGGACACAATTATGTGTATAAATAGGTATGTGCTTACGTCAGCGTACATAAACATGTCATTATCACCTTGGTGATAAGTTAGTGAGGACTTAGGTACCTTTAAGTACACTAAGTACTGTAGTACCACTACATATATTTTTAATTGTGATCCGGTAGATACTGCAAACAAGTTACTGCATGAATTTTCGGTAGATTATAATCTATCGAAGTAAATCTGGTGAATTATGAAATGGTATAGAACAGAACGCACCTCGAGCGTACTCGCGAGATTGATTGTAATCTAATGGTATTTATAATTTTTCGGTGACATACATCCACATAATATAACTGTAGTGAATTATCATTCTGTGTACCTAATTGTCATATCAACATACACATTGTATATTCAAAAAGGTTCTCATGTCAATTATATAGTCATTACATTGTAGCTTGCTACAAGTATGTATAGTTAAGCACGTGTAGGCAGCGACCCCACGCTAGACCGGAATAAACCAATCAGGGGACTTACCATATCATGTTAAAACGTCAAGCGTGCTAGCGAGAAAGAGGGATGGCTTTACACCCTATGTTGTTCCATCCCTCTAACAGTTCAGTTTAGGACATGAAATGGATCGCGTTATGAGCACTGCAGTGTTAACGCGTCCTAACGTAGGTGATTAATCGCGAACGCGATTCCGAAGCGATTCAATGCGGTTCACGCAAATTCAAAGCGATGCGGCGTAACTGTCCGACAGTTCGCATTTTTTTTTAAATAAAATAAACAATGTTTTATTTATGTGTCTTGCCTTTTACCTTGTGGTCCTAAAATACTACTAAAAAAAATATAATTTTTTATAGGCGGAAGTTGGGACCGCTGTCCCGGTCCAAAGAGTTCATTGGAACTGCAAGAGATGAGGAAGCAGGTAAAAATTGTCTCAAAATCTATATGGAGCAAAATATTTATGAAGAGGTGAACAAAACTAGGACTATAAAGTGGGTCTGGCACAAGGCCAACTACTGTAGTTGGCAAAAGAAAAGGGTTATATTTGGTAGAGGGGATGAGGAAGCTAAATTTCATGATAATGATACAAAGCAATTAAGGTGGATTTTTTTTTTAGGTGGGACATCATCCAATAACATCTCCCGCCCTTGGATGGAGCGTGAGGGGCTGTCAGACTTTTACTGACCAAAACCCACTCCTAGTTCCTTCGTTGCCTTTCATTCCAGGGCCGGGTTTTCCTTTCATAAGCGTACCCATGGCCGCAGTAGACTTCGACCCTGCTGGGCCCCTACGGTTTGAATGAAAGAGGATGCTACATGGGGATGCTATGAAAGTTGAAACCAAGACTTACGTAACTCATAAAAGTGTCCATGGAGTTTCTTGCACGTTCTTCTAGTTCTACGCTTTGGAACGTGCAATTTAGCTTCACTTGTGCCTGTAATATAAATGGTATATTTGTTTCTGATTTCCAACACGCCTCACGCTCCACCCAGAGCGGAAGAAGTTATTAAATGATTTTTTTACGCGGGCAAAACCGTTCTCAGAAGCTAGTCTAAAATATTAATTAAAAATACACTTTATTCTAGTACAGGCACATTACATAGTCATACCTTTGTAATTATGCCTATTTAGATTTTATGTAAATAGGTACTAGCTTTTGACCACGCGGCTTCGCCCCCGCTCTTCCCTACTCCACCCTACTATACCCTACTCTACTCTACCCTACTCTACACTACTCTACACTACTCTACTCTACCCTACCAAACGTCACATAAACCATCTACTAAATAGTCTGAACAATGCCTAAACATTTGGTTTGGATAGGTGAGCCCGTTCTTGAGTTATAAAATTACAACGGAAAGTGGCACTGATTTTTAGGGTTCCGTAGCCAAATGGCAAAAAACGGAACCCTTATAGATTCGTCATGTCTGTCTGTCTGTCTGTCTGTCTGTCTGTCTGTCTGTCCGTCCGTATGTCACAGCCACTTTTTTCCGAAACTATAAGAGCTATACTGTTGAAACTTTGTAAGTAGATGTATTCTATGAACTGCATTAAGATTTTCATACAAAAATAGAAAAAAAGCAATAAATTTTGGGGGTCCCCATACATAGAACTGAAACTCAAAAATTTTTTTTTCATCAAACCCATGCGTGTGGGGTATCTATGGATAGGTCTTCAAAAATGATACTGAGGTTTCTAATATCATTTTTTTCTAAACCTTATAGTTTGCGCGAGAGACACTTCCAAAGTGGTAAAATGTGTGTCCCCCCCCCACTAACTTCTAAAATAAGAGAATGATAAAACTAAAAAAAATATATGATGTACATTACTATAAAAACTACCAACGAAAATTGGTTTGAACGAAATCTAGTTAGTAGTTTTTTTTTAATGCGTCATAAATCGAAAAAAATACTCTATTATTAAAACATCGATCAAAGTTACAACACATTACAAGAACTTTTATATTATGTTACTTGCTGCTATGGAACCCTTCATGGGCGAGTCCGACTCGCACTTGGCCGGTTTTTTATATATAGGTATATAGATTTTACCAAACTTTAACCCTGAATAAATATATGCTATTATACAGTAGTTTAGTTACTATTACTACTTTGTTTGGTGGATCAACAGCATCTCACAACGAGGTCGCAAGTTCTCACAAAAAATATCGATGAATCAATCAATAAACAGTGACATGTAGTTATGATATGAGTTGGTTCCAATCAACGGACTGGTTCGAGCGAGACCTAACAAGGTCAATCAGATTTGTGGCGGGTTCTGACCACCAACAGTATCTTGTGTTACTGACTCTGACTGTTAGGGTGTGGACACACTATTTTATTGCAATAACGGAAAGATTGAATCAATCAGGTTCGGCTATTAAGAGACTGCTTTTCCACTCGCCTATCGTCAACATCGAGCATGGTTTTTAAAAAGCTTGTTACTTCATTTAACGCAATTCAATGCGATGTTTTACGAAAAAGCAACGCGAAAAAAGTGATTCACTTGAACATTTTACAAAACTTGTTCCAGGAAATACGAAAATAGAAATAGAAATATTTTTTAAACCCTTAAAAGTTTTTGAAAAGGCTTGTGGGCATTTAGAATTCATCTTTTTTTATACTTTTTAATTTTTGACTAAATAATGAAGTGTCAATGTTCATGCAAAATAGCATATTTACTGAGGTCCTTACTAGATTTGAAAATGTTATCAAAATAAATTCCAAGAATTTAAGGTAGTTGAAGTTTAAAAAATAAAAACAAAATATTGCTGAAGCAACGTGTTAGAGAAAAAAATAAATAAAAATTTATATGTATGTATATATTAAAACAGAGGTGCAGCACAATATTGATGAGTTACTAGAGTGTGCAGAGGTAGTCATGTATTTTATATATGTTTTATAAATTGAAGTGTATGTATAAATTACTTAAATAGCTTTAACTTCAGCAGGATATACAAATTTAATCTAACTAGAGCTGGTATAAGGAAAATAACTTAATAATTAAATTGCAGGCAATTTGTCTTTGTAGGAAGTAGGTGTATAATGATTACATCTGTTTTGTTTAATGTTACCTCAATTCTACTTTATAGAGGATCATAACCTTCATGAATTGCTGAGGGAAATAAAAGAAAACAGGGTTAATGATGATATGAAAATATAATGTGTTTAAAACATGTATTCTCCAGTTAAATATTTTTTTTGCCCAAGGACAAACTGAATTGTGGAGCAAGGTAAACTTTGATGTTAGAGAAGTTTCTTATGAATAAATTAATGACCTAAAGTTATCTGTAATTGCTAGAATAAAGATACATGTCATACATTTTTTAATGCCACACTATATTCGTGCATAAATTAACGAAAATAAAATAGACGTAATAAAATTATAATACCAACTTTTTCCCGCGACTTCGTTTGCGTACATAAATATAGCCTATGTCACTCAGGAATAAATCAGCTTTCTTTCGGTGAATTTTTGCAAGCGGACCTGCTCCCCTAGTCAAGTTACAACCGTATCGTGTCGAATTCCGTTCTCCACTCGGTAACGCTTCAGTGTCAGCAATTGTAGAAAACGATAAGTGGGTGCCATGTTGACGCACCTGCGTCAGCCACTCGTTCTACAATGCGTTTGTTTATCAAAGGATGTAGCGTTAAAATTTGTAGAAATTCATTCTATCATTTTGAATGATGTGAACTTGGCTACGAATTGTCTATTCGTTTGTTCTGACCACGCGACTTTACGTTGAGATGACGTCATTCCCATACCTACATCTAGAGTTTTACCTACTACAAAAAAAAAAACAAATAAACAAACTTTACCTCTTTATTATATTAGTGTAGATAATTATATCAATTATAACATAGCATAAAAATAAAATAAGAGTTTTTTATTGATATACATGGAAAATATACATATGTATGTAAAAGTTAGAGTTAAACTTCATTTAACAAAAAAAAAAAAACAGGCGTTGACACGTAAAACATAATGATAGTAGCCGAACTTATAACATAGATGTGTTAAATCTATCTAAGCGAACTAAAATTCAACTAAACCTTAAATAAAACGTTCCAAACAGTGTTAAAGGTTTACACCTATTCTTTTGGGTATTTACCGGGTAAAAAACCTGTTTAAACCAAAATTGGGTATTTACCCGGTAAATACCCGATGGACTTTTATCCACCGCCCATCTCTAGTCGTAGAAAAAACTGTTTTGTCTAAGACGTCTTGTCTTAAGTGAGCGCAGGCCCTCAGGCAATGCATGTCGGTATTGGCATTAGTTACCTTCCTCAAAAAATTCCGAGAAATATCACAAATGCAAAAATTAAAATGCTTAAGGAAAAAAAATATCCGCAATTTATTTTTCTCGAATCATTTCGTTAATGTGACCATACCTTTAGACTAGCGTTCAAGAAGATCATGGTTATCTGTGCGCGGTTGATTAGAACGCGCTTTATCAATTAATACAAGTTGCAAGATGCCTGCTAATAATCATTAATGAGTAACTAGCTGTTTGTTGTATTGTTGCTTTGTTTACGAAGACTGAATAAGATAATATTTTTCATATTTTTACAGGAGCATACTTGCATCGAAGTAACCTATTCACTTTTGAGTCTCTTGACTTAAGGGGCCGGCGACGGATGAATTTCCATACAAACGTAATACCACGCTCATTTGCAGTTGGAGCATATTTCTAACATATTATGATGATATTCGGCTATAGACGATATTTATCTAGGTTCCTAAATTATGTGTTATAAAGGTAGGTACATAAGTTGTGAAGCTATCACGAAACAATGTCTCCAGTAGGGAATTCTACTCTTTAATTGTACGCACAATAAATGCTATTCCTGAAAAGGCTTGATAGGTTACCTAATGGTGTGTCCAGATCTTACAGCGCCTCTAGCGGTCACTTATGGAACCAAAATTTGCCATACAAAATATTTACGTGGTCGGTATCGATTATCTACAAATACTATTGCTTTAAACTCATGGTAGAAGTACTGGACACACCATTAGAACAAATTTCGACTTACACGCGAGCAAAGCTACTGACATAAGCTTGTACTATTTAAAGATTGTAAGATAGTCCGTAAAGACGTAGTACGTTTATGAGAAAAGATTGGTTTAATAGATAAACGTTTCGTTTACACATTCTCAACCTTTAAACTGAGTTTATGGGGTCAAGAAGAGCACCATACTAAACTTACACGAATGCGTATAATAGATACTTTTTTCATGTAATTAGGATGGATTTAATGAAAATAAAAGATTTGAATTTAAATACATCGGTTGATCGCAGAACAGATGGCCATTGCGAAAATGTAGCCCACGTACGCCGATCTGGGCGCGTCGGTCTCCATACATTTTATATGGCAACTAGACTTGTAGAGCTACATTAGATCCACAATACGCGACGTCGTTCTACGTACAAATTAGCCCCCCTAGCCATTCGGCGCGCACTGTTCCCGCGCGCCTCAAGGAGTTGTCAGCAACAGCAGGGTCCCAGCCGGGTCGAAGCCTACTTGGGCCAGGGTTTTCCGAAAGGGGAACTCAAGCCCCGGTATGAAGGCTTGAAGGAACGGGGTGGGTTTTTTAGTCAGTAAGAGTCTGACACTATCTCTCGCTCCGCCCAAGAACAGGGGTTGTCATAGGATGATTTTCCCCACCTAAAAAAAGCCCCCCTAGCCAAGTTATAACCGTTTCAATTCGATTCTCTTGTGTTGAACGCCTCGAGTTGGTTACGCCTCCCATTACTTTGTTCTAACGTCATTTCAATTCTCACTCACATGGTCAGAACAAAGGAATCGGAGGCGTGGTCAACTCGAGGCGTTCGACACAAGAGAATCGAAACTAAACGGTTGTGACTTGGCTATCCCAAGGGCAAGCGTGTTACACGTGTGCTTCAAGTCTAATGCAGTTCTAACTTAATTGAGCAGGCTCGTATGAACTTGTATAACCTCGCCGATGTCACCGCGACTGCGTGTGATACAGTCGGAACCAGTTCCAAGCTTTCGAAGGAACGGCACTGACTCATGCGCATGTTTTGCAACACTGTGTGGGTACTGTGTCTTTGTGGGAGGTAATTATCGTTTGAATATCTAAACATTGTTACACTGGGTGTTGAAAATATGAGACCGTATTGAAGATGATTTGGGTATTGGGAAAGAAGTAAGTAGGGCACTTAAACATGTCATAAGTAAAGATAAATATGAAACCATTTTTGCATTGATTAATCTACACTATAATATTATAAAGAGGTAATAGTATATTATGATACGAGTATAAGTGTGTAATGTTAGTGATTACCGTCGAGGCGGTATTAACCTTTCGAATGTCTTAAGTTACACTGTCCGACATAAGGTAATTGTCTTTCTATTGTGTTTCTAATTACGACATTCAAAGAGTTAAGACCCGAGCCATGGTGAGGGTATTAAGAGAGCCGAGAACGCTCTAGGAGAGGGAATGGGCCGTAATCCACCACGCGGGCCCAGTGCGGGTTGGTGAATGTCACATGTTTTCGAATTTTTGGTTCTGGGACATGCCGGTTTCCTCACGATGTTTTCCTTTACCGTTTTGAGAGCAGTGGTGATGAAATAAATTACACAAAGTAATGCGCCTAGCTGGGTTTGAACCCGCGATCTACAACTCGTCAGTCGGAGCCATTACGACTCGGCCACCACTGCTCTCAATTCTGTGTCCTGGAATAGCACACAGAATACTATATTTTTATCCCAAGAATATGTTCTGTTAGGATGACTTTATAGCGCTAGCGCACAGGCAAAGCTGCTGGTAGCAGCTAGTGACTAATGGGTTTACCAGTTGTTGCGTCTCATTTATTGACAGTTGTAATTTTTTTTTCTAGCTTTTTTTTTATATAGCCTCTTTTTATAATGTAAATGGAAGAATACTGTAGACTCCACGAATTCTTAGATTACTTCATATTTTGACTTACTTTTTTTAAATGATTATTTTTATTGTGCTTTTGAGTACAATTTAGACCGGTTTACACTGTTTTTAAGTAATACCTTTTATACTGTAATATGGAAATATTGTAAGTATCTACAACTATTTTTTTAAAAGAGTAGCCATGGAGTTTCTTGGCAGTTCTTCTCCATAAGAAATGACCAATTTCGAACCGTGCACTAGCTTCTGACGTTTTATAAGTGCCCATGTAGGCCTGTGCGAAATAAAAAACTTTTGACTTTGACTTTGTTGTGGTGGTGTGTTGTTGTTGTTGTTGTGGTTGTGTACTTGTTGTTGAATTTCGTGTACAATAAAGTTTATTCTATTCTACAATATTATTTTGCTTTGAATTAAAGATTAAAATAATTTGTCTACAGTCTCCGCGCGTGCATCATTTTATCTGTCATTAGTCACTATACTGTCATAAAGTAAACTGAAATGTCAAATGTCAGATGTGAACGTCATTCTTTCATGATTACGTCACATTTAATGACAGTTGCGTCATAATGTAATAAACCCACATTTATCTGTGTGTTCTATTGGCCCAGATGTCAGAGTCCATATGTTCATTCAGTTAGAAACATCTGTTCAGCTGCTAAGGCCTCTGAACAGATATTAATATAGAATAGACAGGCTGAATTGTACTGAAAGATTGTTGACGGGTTTGTGTAATTTATATAGTGCGTTGGGGTAAGATCGGCATTGGGGTAAGAAAGTATAAATATAAAATAAACCATTTAGCATTATTTTTAATGCTAGTCATATTGCGCGCTTTATTTTTAATGCCAGCCACATGGCTGGCATTAAAAATAAAGCTAAATAAGCGGTATATTGATGTATACGTTCTTACCCTAATGCCGATCTTACCCCAACCCACCTTATATACAGGGTTATTCATAAAACACTGGCAACCCCTCAGGACTATGTAACTAGCATGATAAACAATAACTTTTAAACTATGACTTTTAAATTTATCATATTTTAGTTCATCAGATTTCCATACAAAAATGAAAATATTTAAATTGAACGTTCTAAATGTTACGAAGTCTATGCGAAGCAAGCGATAGTACAATAGAGGTGGAGAGCGGGGATTGGCCAGCGGAGGTGCTTGATGCGTTTGCGTCGCGTCATACAGACGTAGGTAGGTAATGCAAAATACAGAGTTAAAATGTGTTAGATAGAACCACGAAATCTTGAAGGTTTGTTTTTAGTATATGAGTATAGGGTGACTGGTTTATTAGTGACCGATACTTCTACACGTTATTGTAGTCATGGTTACAAACAAGTTTCCCAAATATTTTTTTTTATACTGATTACTTTGAACAAAACAGCTTTTCGCGCAAATTCGCGCGCGCGCTTCTGCGACCTCTCAGCTGTTAGCCGCGTAACGCCGTTGTCTCATGTACCTTAGCTACAATAGTGATAGTGCACCCGAGCCACTTGCAAACCCATCGGTGTATGTAATCAGTGTAGGTGCCTACATCTTCCGGTTAAATAATATAAGTTAAATAATAAGTATATAAAAAAGTTTATTTGGGAAAGTTGTCTGTAATCATATGTACAATCACGTGTATAATTATCGGTCACTAATTACCAGTCACCCAATATTTTGTAAAAAGTCATAAACCAAAAGTTGTTTATTATTTTAGTAATACAGTCTTGCAAAGTTGTTAGTATTTTGCATATAACCCTGTATAGCTTTATTATGGCCGCGGTAACTCTTTTATACAGCCCTAAAACCCTGGCATAGAATAGACAGACTGATTGATAGAGTTACATATTTAAAGCGTGTCTGTGTAAAAATGTACCGAAGTGTAATTTGTAAAATAATGGTTTCTGACATGCAAGGACAGACAAAATTAATAAATTGTGGACAGTTGTGTGTATTTTAAGTGTTATGAAAGAATCTGTGTCAAAACTGAAAAGAAAAGCCAGTGTTTAACCTCTCGAGTGCCGTAATTAGAGACACAATTAAAAAGCCATTGTGTCATGCGTGGACCCACGTTTAGACACACAACGGGTTAAAAGCGAAGAGATTTGTCAATAAAGTTAAATCCGAAATTCAAAGTGAAGTCGTGGCTGAAGTCAAAAGACTTCGGTAATCTCAACACTGGTTAAACAATCAAGGTTGCAAAGATATGATCATTGTTTACAGAATCTTATAAAAAGTATTGTATGTAATAAATATATATAGGGTGACTGGCAATTAGTGTACGATACTTAAACACGCGATTGTGCTCATGATAACAAACAATTTTTATTATGGGAGCAAAGCCGAAATCGCGAAAAAAATATCAGCTGTTCAATACATTAGACATACATAAATTTGTACTGAACAGCTGATATTTTTTCGCGATTTCAGCAGGCCGATTACGACCTCTTAATTCCAGTCAATTTACGCCGTAAAATGAACTGACTTGCTTATCCGTATTATGACATCTTATTGCCAGCCAGTCAGTAGTCACGTGACACTTGACCGTCTTCTGCATGGATATTGGCTGGGAATTCCGTATTATGAGCACCAAACTGACATTTTGTAGCTTGCTAAAGTGTCAAAAATTGTGACAAACTAGCCAGTCAGTTTACGCCTGTTTTTAGTAACTTATAGTGAATTGTTTTGACTTTTTATTATATTTGAATCTATTTGATAGTTAAATAAAACTTTAGATATGTGTGATGAGTTGATAATCTTCGAATTTGATGCGTTTATAGTTTTAGAAATGATCGAAGTTTGTAATGTTCGCGATCCCGATTACGTAATTGTAAACTGATGTTTACCTTTTTTGTTTTGTGTCCAATTCTCACCATTACTGTATTTTTAGTTAAAACTTACCTAAAAAATGATAACATAGCAGTTAGATTGACAGTTGGTATAATATTGGGTGAGAAATTGAAAGATTTGTGTTTCAGAATATGACCAACATTGTATCTTTTGCAGTTTTTGTTCTAGAAACTTTTTTATGTGTTAAGTTATGCAAAAGATTATTGTTTTATATGAATGTAGACATCATAACGAGTATTTTGATGTGCATATTGTATAATATATTATGTGAAAGAATAAATAAATATGGCATCCGAAAGGGCTCGGCTGAAGCGAAACTAAAGTAAAATAAATCTAAAAATCATAGTTCCCGCGGACGTAAAGTTTCGGGGTGTATAGCCGAACCCCTAGGAACCTTTTCGTCGAAAACGTGTTTTATTGATCCTCTTCGATACCCGCTGTGAGATGCTGCTACGTTCCCCGTTAGTCGAAAACGTACGCATTCAGGGGTGCGTGGTGGCGTACGAGACCAGCGCAACGAGCAACGTACGCCAAAAATCGGGTTGAACTGTCCCGAGGGCTCGGTAGCCAAAGGGTACTGCCCGCTACCGTCACCGCCTCCTAACAGGGGCCAGTCCACCACACCGTAGGTTATCGGATGTTTACGTCTGGGCTCAGGGTGGCGCAGCACTTCAACAACACCGTCACCGCGGCGACCACCATGCCGATCCCGTGACGTCACCTAGCACTCCAACGCCATCGCTAACCGGGATGCCAATCCGATGATATCACCCTTACACAGCACAGCGATCGCCAAGCTAACATATTTTTGTTAAAAAGTTTTGTTCAAGTAGGTACGTACACACGCTTACCCTTAGTTCCGAATTACGTCTAAAGCGAATATATCGCAAATCCGACCAAATGTAATAGTCACAAAATATAAAGACTATCAAGTACTATTTGTGACTTTGCGCGTTGGTCAGATTCGCAATATAATCGCTTTTGACGCAATTCGGAACACGGGGTTAATTTTGTTTTTGCCGGGTCCTGACTTATTCTAGTACGTTCAGAAATGAAGTATATGAGACAATGCTCTATTTTCCACTTTATGACATTGTATTTACGGAAATAACACATAATTCGTTTTTAAACTCGTTGTTAATTTAGATTTCTGTTATAAAATTATATTAATTTCATCATAAACAATATTTCATACAAAAATTTAAAAACCGTAAATACCGGTAACCTTTGTTTTTATGTTTTCGAACGCAATCTTTCAAAGCAGTGCAAACCAGCCACAGACAACTGTCCAGGATGATTCCAGTCAGAATGACGTACGTCATAATACGAAAAAGAACAAGGCAGTTTACGGCCGTAAACTGACTTGCCTGGAAACTGACTGGATTTTAAAACGGTCGTAATAGGCCCTCAGGTTTGTTATCATGAGGTTATCATGAGCACAATCACGTGTTTAAGTATCGTACACTAATTACCAGTCACCCTGTATAAGAGATTTTTTAATTCATTTAAAAATTTCCAAGTTGTTTGACTTTTAGACAAACTATAGTAGGCGTCTTAGAAATGTAGAAATGTAGTGTAGACGACGACGTCTACAGTTGGACATAAGCCTCCCTCAAGCGTCGCCATAACGAACGGTCCTGTGCGTCTCGCATCCATCGGATGCCCGCGACCCTCACCAGGTCATCGGTCCTTCTTGTGACATACCTACCAACGCTGCATCTTCCGGTACATTTAATATACTCAATTTTAAATATTATTCGAAAATCGCAAATTTTCCTGTCGATTATTGAGGTATAAAAAAAAACTTCAAATTCGTACTGTCTAACATTTTCTCAAAACTACTTAATGCGGTTTACGATTAATTCAAGGTTTAAATTAAAGTACCAATAGTGTGTAGCGTATAATGGGCTATAAAATATTACATAACACCACGTGTAAGCCGTAGTAAGAAGAGAAAGTTTGATTGTGTGATCGTATCTCGAGAACTACAGACCCCATTTAAACAATGCAATGGTTGATGAATAGCTCAATACAATCTTGTATACTTTTGGATACGTTTGGGGTTGAAACTCTCGGATCGTGGGGTTCGAGTACTTACAAGTTGTTTAAAGATCTGTCGAAACGTCTAGTTGAGACTTCGCGTGACCCAAGGGCTGGCTTTTACCTCGGACAGAGGATAAGCATTGCCATACAGCGTGGTAATGCCACCAGTCTTTTGGGCACATTACCAGTCGACAGCGATTTTATATAGTTTATTTTAGCGTAGTTTTATTATTTATTTTTTAATTTACTGTAATTATAGTTATTAAGTTGTTTATAAGTAGTAATTAATATATAATTTCTATGTAAGTGCTTGTAAATAAGGTTTAATCTTAAATATATTTATTCGCAGTTTAAATGTGTATCAAGCGCTTAAGGCCCCTCGACCATGGCAACATTTGGAAGCGATGCTGTAGCGCGTTCGCAACGATACAGTCGCGATGCTGTAGCGCGTTGGCATTTTTTCTATAGCGCTTGCAAATGCGACTAACGCGCGTTAGTAGCGATGCTGTCGCGCGCTTACGAAACGCGTGACAGCATCGCTACAAAAAGTCGCTGTGGGAAGGGGCTCAATATACCTAACAATAAATTAATTTTTGAAAAAAATTTTGCAAAGTATTGGTATATACGAGCTTAGTATTTATACATTATTCTTAGTTCGATTTCCAGGTACAACAAAAAGTGTTATCGAGTTTTTCTGTAAAGAATTGCTCTGTAACAGCCCGAAGTTTGGAAGTTGGTGTCACACCCCCTCTAAAAGTACTGGTCCGATCGCTAAATTTATTTACTGATACTAAAAAAAAAGCGTATGTCACTCAGGAATAAAGCTGCTTTCTTTATTCCTGAGTGACATACTCTATATTTTATGTGCGCGGGCAAAGCCGCGGGAAAAAGCTGGTATTGAAATCATTTTACAATTTAACAATCACCAGTTATTACAACAGAGATGAATCATTACTTTGCTCAATCTACTCTCAGTAATAGAATTGTGTCATTCAATGTACTGAAAGGGCAACCAATCAAAACCATGTCACTTCTTGCACAAGCCCTATGATGGAGTAAAAGAGAGACATTTTTCAAACGTGGTAAATCATTTAATGACTTCACGCTCTAGGGTGAGAGGTGAAGAGCGAGAGAGCGTGTCAGACTGTTGCTGATATAAACCATCCCACCCATATGAACAAAGCGTTTTGAGAACACATTTATTGTGCGTACTGCCAAGGAATGGAATTCCCTGCCGGAGTCTGTTTCCTGATAGCTACAACTAAGGAGTCTTTAAGTCAAGAGTGAATAGGTTACTTCTAGGCCAGTGAGCTCCATCGTCGACCACATCATCGCTTACCATCAGGTGAGATGGTGGTCAAGCGCGAGCCTATCAATTAATTTAAAAAAATCTCTTTCTTTGCCTAACGTTCTGAGACCCTGAGTTTCCCTTATGGAAGTCTATCCATTGCCCCAGTAGGCTTCGGTCTTTCTGATAAACGTCGATCTGAATGCTACCCATACAGAAAAGATGAAAGGTTAAAAAGGAAAATACTTTCCGATTTGTACCATGAGTGTTGCCGCTTGTCTTCCACCCTTTAACTCCACCACAGGCAATAAACCAATTACGCAACTAACAGACCACGCACACTTAGATCGCAAGTTTGCTATTGGTAGTTGAACTATGAGCATTGTTCTACTTTGTGGTATGCTTGCCCCGCCCACGAGGCCATTCTAACCTCTTTCATCCGTTCTGTGGCTACCTATAGGTACACACACGAACGTACACACTCATCAAAGTAAGTAGGCATATACATACATATGCATATACATACACAACACTAATAACAATGATAATACACATAACTAATAATACTGTGTAATTAGTTGAGTAACTCACCCATGGTGGCCATGATGAACTGGTTGGCGACTCCGCCATGCTTGAGGCGCGCGACCCACCGCCCCGGAAGTGCGCCGAGCATGGTGCGCGTGCGCTGCTGCGCCACTTCCGGTTGTGCGAGTGTGCGCGCCGCTTACTGGCGCATGCTCCGGGAGAGGGATTCTGTGAAAGAAAAGAAACACGTTTAATAATAATAAAAAATAAATATTACTGATACAAAATTCATAAGAATGATGATTTCACACATATTATGTAGTAAGTGATAAATGAAATTTATTTTGCAAATAGGTTTGTAAAAGAAGAAGTATAGAAGTATGTACACAATTTGTATATAACTAGATTAATGCATAGCCATAAACTGGCTGAATTAGAAAATTAACCTACAATTCCACAAGCTTCTGACATTATTTAAGTGCCCATGTGGGCTTATCTATATATTTTCATTTTTAAGCTATTGCATAGCTTCTATCGCGGGCCTTGAGCGTGGAGACCGAATCCAGAAATTCCGTAACTAAAATAACCTAACACCCCCCCCCCCCCCCACTTATTTGTTTTTTGAGCTTGGTGACCGATAAGAAAACAAATGAGTGAACAATCAATCAAAATTCAATTCAATGTGTGAAAGTGTAACTTCAATTAATATCAAAGAAAAAAAAACAATGGAAAAAAAAATACAGCAAAAATAAAATAAATAATTGTAATTGCATAAGTTGATAAAAATGCTATGCAATAGCTTTACCGCGGCAGTCCCCGAGCGCCACACGTCTTTTTTTTATTGTATTTATTTTTACATATCCATTGTATGAAAAGCTCCGTTGCGTAACGTCGCCGTCGGTGCTTGAATACTAACAATTAGACCGTAACGTAACTAGATGACTAAAATGATAATTTTCCACTTCCTTCCCATTATGGTTTGCCAAAATTAAATTAGCAAGCGGTCAGCGGCTCTGTCCACAATTAGAACATTAGAACAATGTGCTCATTGTTGTTTTGTAGGTCCCTGCGCACTAATTTGTACCTCATGTCTGTGTTGGGACATATGGTGCATCAAAATGGTTTTTATTTTAGAAACCCTGACGCTCGTCAAGGGTGGATGGACCTACTGGTTCATTTTTTTTTTCTAGGTGGACTAATTATCTAATAATATCCCTCGCTTTTGGACGGGGCGGGAGATAGTGACAGACTTTTACTGACTGAACAAGTGTACGGACTACATTACACCTGAGTTGACTGAAGT
The DNA here is from genome assembly GCA_929112965.1 of Mythimna albipuncta. NCBI lineage: Eukaryota > Metazoa > Arthropoda > Insecta > Lepidoptera > Noctuidae > Mythimna > Mythimna albipuncta. The sequence goes on from OV815981.1 coordinate 12,166,288, forward strand.
GAGTGGCATGCCTAATCTAGTGAGTAGTACGTGTCAGACTTTTACTGACTAAATTCCACTTTTGTTCCTTCTTTGCCATCATTTCAGGGGATTTCTTTCGTATCAGTAGGCTTCGACCCTGCTGGACCCCTACGGTTCCTTGTTGTTGTGGAATACATAAGGACCGCCGACGATTTTGGCTCGGTCCGGACGGTTGCCGGACGGTTGCCGGACGGTCGGACGGCGAGCTACCCATTCATCGCCGTCCGCAAGCTGGCGACTGGCGCGCCACCATGGTGTCCCGGTGATATATAGCCTTTATAGGATAACTTTGTTGTCCGTTTGTCAAGACCCTTTTTCTGAGGAACGCGTTGAAGTATGAAACTTAAAGTAACACCAAATACTCAGGTCTGCTAAAGAATTTTTTTTTGCGTATGGAAACATCTTCGAAATTTTTTGAAGATTAATACTGACCTATTATTATTAAAAAAAAAGACGATCGAGACCTTGGACATGTCAATACATTTAATTTCTTAGGGCTTAGCTTAGCTTGTGCAGCTGCGTAACTAACTTAGCTTCGCATAATATGTTAGTTAGCTCACATAGCTTAGTTCGCATAGTTTACGGTCTGGGCCCCAAGTCTGCTATTTTTTATAAATTCGTCATTCCAACACGATCCCATTATCATTTTGTTAAAAGATTGTAATCTGCTAATTCATAATGATCGATCATTGATCGGTCAATGGTCTTGTAATAGAATTGTGGTAGAATGATAATTTCGAGCATATTAAAACCAATAACTGCACAATAACGTTCTAATGGTAAAACAATGATCAAATAAATTGTCAAAGTTTTAGCACATTACCGCAAACGTCAAATATTCATTTGTCAATATGTTCGAGATTACCATTATATGCCACTTCTTTCAATGAAGTGTCAGTGGTTGACCATTGGAAAGTCATAATGACGCCTTTATATTAGTAGTTTACCAAAGTAGTCAAAATCGACAATTATGACATCAATGATAGACCATTCTGTCACTATTGTAATAGCAGATTTGAGGCCCCGCACACAAGTATAGAAAACTAATAATAATAATATTCCACAGCTATCACACAGCGCCGTCTAGTCCCAAGCTAAGCAGAGCTTGTGTTATGGGTACTAGACAACTGATAAACATACTTATATATTTCTAAATACATACATATTATAGATAAATTACACCCAGACACAGAACAAATGATCGTGCTCATCACACAAACATTTGTCATGGGTGGGAATCGAACCCACGACCTCCGGCATAGCAGTCAGGGTCACTAACCACTAGACCACCAGGCCTGTCAAAGCTGCGTCAGCTATGCGAGCTGAGCTAAACTAACTCAGCTTAGCTCCCGTAGTAGTCTTGTAAGTCGTGATTACATACCTAACCTGTCAGAGGAAGTAGGCAGTAATGCGTAGTTTATTATACCAGGGTTCGTAAATCCTTCCTAATCAAGGCTTTGCACCATTCACCTGAGGCTTAAACGTTATATTTTATGCTGTAATCGAGATAATTAAGTCTAGTTATTCATATTCATCAACTTATAATCTAGTGATAGACAAGTACGTTCATGGAAACTATTTGTCAGAATATTGAAAAGTTAAAACAGAAGTTTGCTGCAGCGCTACATTGGTATAACATCGTCTAACAGAACTATTAAAACATATAGCGCTAAGCTAGCTTTTAGAGATACTTTTTTTGCGACCAAAACGTCAGCGCCATGAAGTGCCACGAAATTTATGGCGTTTAAGACGGTTCGGTCAACATAGTGTAATGTTCCAGGTGTACGGACAGCACGACTCCTGAGTCAACTGTAGTAAGTGGTCGGCACGCGTAATCTAGTGCGCAGTACATATACCTATTATATCGATGTTGGCAATGGATTTTTCCGTACCTCGAAAGGAGGAAACGAAACCCTTAGCTTATAAGATCAATTTGTTGTCCGTCTGTCTGTCTGTCAAGACCCTTTATATCAGGAACGCGTAAAGGTATCGAGTTGAAATTAAAACCATATACTAAGGTCACTGGTCCCTTGAAATTGAAAATCTAAGCTAACAATGCAAAAAGATACAGCCAAGGGAATAAAAATTCATCGAAAAAAAAAAACTTTTGTTTTGTAATTCGGATAAATCTTCGTAACTTAATTCGGGAAGTGAACTATTTTCATAGACAAGTTTTTACGGAGCCTTCAGTGCGCGAGGCAAACTCAGTTTTTTTTTTAAATTGATACGGTGCATTTTAAGTTGTGTTATGAATAAAAAATATATCCTCTTTTATTTTATGTTAGCCTGATACGTTTCCGTTCTACCAGGCTAAAAATAGGTTTCAATTGGTTTAATTACAAAGTAACCGCAAAATACTAGGAAAACCCAAGGAGGATGGTCACGAAGAACTATTGGAGTAGATAAGCCTGGACGTCTAACTAATGGTGTTGTATATTTAGAACTAGTCACCTACCCCGGCTTCGCTCAGCAGTTCGGAAGTCTAACATGTCATTTTGTCAGAATCCGGGCTGGAGTTAGCACGAACCGAACGGATAAAAGTTTCGACCGCAGAAGACAGTTGTGTGGTCTGCCTCCCTAGCCAAGTTACAACCGTTTCGATTGCGTTGAACGCCTCGAATTGGCCATACTCCCAATTCATGTATTCAGACCACGTGATTGAGCTTTGAGATGACGGCATTCCCGTACATTTGAAGTTTTCTACTAGCGTTAACGATCGCAGATTATCAACTAGGATAAGGGTACTGGAATAGTTTGTTTATTGCTCGATTCTCATTCAGAGCAGTAGTGGCCGAGTGGTAACGGCCCCGACTTACGAGTTGTAGTTCGCGGGCTTAAACCCAGCCAGGCGCATTACTTTCTGTTATTTATTTCATCATCATTGCTCTCAAAACGGTGAAGGAAAACCGGCATGTCCTAGAACCAAAAATTCTCAAACATGTGACATTTACCAACCCACACCGGGCCCACGTGGTGGATTACGGCCCAATTCCTTTCCTATAGAGGAGATCTGAGTCATAGCAGTGGGGACATTAAAAGGCTGATTATGCTATACCCAGTCAGCGACCACAAAACAGAGTCCCTGGACCGGAATCCTGCATCGATCCTCCTCTTCCCCCTCGAGTCGTATTCCTCATTACTGAGGGTCGTGAAGTTCCTGGATTGGCTTCTTATTGATGGTATCTCGCCATCTGTGACGGTTCTTAGCGTCATGAAGTGCGACGTGCAATTGGGTGTCCAGCACTGCCAGCCTGCACCAATATACATAATTAAATCTACCTCTATTATTGCGCTTTCTATATGTGAAAACTGCATCAAAATCTGTTGCGTGGTTATACCTAGAAAAGTTAGAGTATCTAGATTCGCTTCACCCTTAGTTATAATCTGATATGACCTGTGACATCTTACAGATACTTCACGCCCAGGCGGGTTTGTTGACAGCGTGATCATCTTATTGACGGGAGTGCTAATCTGTTTCATGCATCAATAGTTTTTATGTAAGATGGGAAATGGGATCTTTCCAGAAACTTACAGCCGTAAACAGCATGAATAGCAGCTGATAGGTAGGTACGCAGTATAAACGACGGAGAAAATTCGATGGTTTTCTATTCTCTGAAAGTATCTAGATCCCTTATCCATTATATTATTTGTTATAATGACATTAACATTACCGTCCGGTAGCTATCCGAACCGAGCACAAGTCGTCGACGGCGCTCACTGTTTCCGCGCGCCTCAAGGAGTTGTCAGCAACAGCAGGGGCCCAGCTCAGTCGAAGGCATAGCCTTTCTTATATCTATGGTCGAAGCCTACTGGGGCCAGGGTTAGTTTTGAAAGATAGCACAGCCCCGGTATAAAGGCAAGAAGGAACGGGGTGGATTTTTAGTCTATAAGAGTCTGACACTATCTCCCGCTCCGTGTAAGAGCGGGGGATGTCATTGGATGATTTACCCACCGAAAAAAAAAACTATCTGGCAAAAGCCTATTTCTTTTCTCCTTATACACATTTCCTACTTCGGAAAACAAACGTTATTTGCATGGCATAACTATGGAACGGGAAACCGAAGGAGAACCGATATTCGGCCGTATATTCGGTTCGGTATGAACTACAACGAATATTATCAAATCAAATCAATCAAATCAAAGCATTTATTTCAAATAGACCATTTACAGGCACTTTTGAATAGTCAAATGTCGGTCAGTCCAAGAAAAGTGAAGCTAAATTGCACGTTCCAAAGAGTAGGTCTCTATGGAGAAGAACGTGCAAGAAACTCCATGGACAGGACACTCTTTTAAATCATATTATGTGTTACATATAATGCTTGGTGACATATTACTTGTTGCTTCTATCATGTGTGAGTGAAATCGCTATTCGGCGCATCTCTAATTTATACAGAAAAAAAAAATTGATTATTATCTAATTCCGATGATATGACGATGTAATGTCAAAGGCAAACGAAATTTCCTAAACAAGAGTCAAACGCACGCGCCAGTATTTAGTACAAATCAATGTCGATCATTGTTCTCTGCATTCCTTCGTGAGTCATGGAGGATTTCTCAACATTTGCTCACAGCATGCTAGTTAGTTATCTTTATTGCTAGTTAATCAGAAGAATCTGCTTGTGACATGCGTAAATCACGTAGTGTGTAGTGTGACGTGTGCATAGACTGATAAGAGATAGGGTGTGTTTAGGATAGAATCTATGGTAGATCATAGACTCTGGTCTTCTCTCTATCAGTGTATGAACACTAGGGCCGTGGGGTCTGAACACTCATCGAGTTGTTCGGCATATCAGCAAACAGTTGGTCGACTCTTCTCGTAACCAGAGGGCTGGGATTTTCTTCGGTCAACGAATCAGCATTGCCATCCAGCGTAGCAATGCTGCCGGCGTTCTAGGTACTTTTCCCGTTGACATCAATGTGGACGAATTTTTTGACGCCCGTTATGTTTATTTTTGTTTTTTACCCGTTTGTACATATTATTACTTTAAATTTACATTAATAATTTAAGTAAAAATGTAATAAATAAATGCAGAACTGCTGACTTTTACTCGGTTCAAAATGTATGAAGCAAACACATCATGAAACACGCCAATGTTCATTTTTATGAACAAATGGTCACATTGCTCACGAAGGACAGTGTCAAACAAAATAGATGTCTATTTTCTTTGAATGCGTTGGAAAAAGTGAACTCGAATTCATAATGTGTATTTCTGCTTTTTCATGAAAGCTAGAAATTGCTCACATTTAGTAAATAGGCTTTTTTTGTTGACTGATTATGCTGTTATGCATGTGCGGTTGTATGAAAAGTGACTGGCCTGTTGGTCTAGTGGTTAGTGGCCCTGACTGCTATGCCAGAGGTTGTGGGTTCGATTCCCACCCAGGACAAATGTTTATGTGATGAGCATAATCATTTGTTCTGTGTCTGGGTGTAATTTATCTATAATATGTATGTATTTAGAAATATATAAGTATGTTTATCAGTTGTCTAGTACCCATAACACAAGCTCTGCTTAGCTTGGGACTAGACGGCGTTGTGTGGTAGATGTGGAATATAAAAAAAAAAAAATATGGTTTCAGCGCTCTTAAAAACACACCGTACACACACTATGACTATGGCGGAATTGCAAAACTCAGTTTACCTAGATAAAACGTATTATAATTATTTGAACAAGTCCCCACAGGTGTTAAATAATGGATGTTATTACATTATTGGATCACAATGGAAATATTTGTGTTATCTATGTAGAGCGTGCGACTGTTCCAACACGATATGTCATACGTCATGTTGCATCTTTGACATTGACATTGAATGCATGATTGCACGCAATGTGAGACGGTATCTATGTAGAGTTCATTGTTTATGGTTGCGTGCCCAGAGGGTAAAAATGGGAATCTATTATACCGTAGTACAGTCGGCCTTATAATATTCTCACTATTAGGCCTAAGGCCTCCTCTCTAGGAGAGGGAATGCGTCGTAATCCACCACAGGGCCCAGTGCGGGTTGGTAGATGTCATGTCTTCGAATTTTTTGTTCTAGCTTAACGGTTTTTAACGGCGGAAAACCGGCGTTTTCCTTCACCGTTTTGAGAGTAGTGGTGATGAAATTAATTACACAAACTAATACGCTTGGCTGGATTTGAACCCGTGACCTACAATTCGTAGGTTGAGGCCATTACCACTCGGCCACTGTTCTACTACTAAGACTGGACTGACTGGGATTCTATTACTAAGACTCAACTGTCCGTCTGTCGGACAACAGGCTGTATCTCATGAACCATAACGACTAGACTGTTGAAATTTCACAGATGATGTATTTTTGTTACTGCTATAGCAATTTTTGTACGTACTTTTGACACGTCACTGTAAGGCCTCAAGGGTCGCCAGGGTCTCAAGTCTGCTATTACAATTATTAGTGTGAGAATGGTCTATCATTAATTTCATAATTGTTGATTTTGATAAGTTTGGTAATCTACTAATATAGTGGCATCATTATGACTTTTCAATGGTCAACTAATGACACTTCATTAAAAGAAAAATGAATATCTGACGTATGCAGTAATCTGCTAAAATTTTCACAGTCATTTTGACCTATCAATAGAACGACATTGTGCAGTCATTGCTCTTAATTTATCAAGAGACAGATCGATATTGTTATTTTACCTCAACACTATTACGAGACTATTTACCGATCAATGATCGGTCATTATGAATTAGAAGATTACGAACGTTTAGCAAAATGACAATAGGATAATTTTGAAACGACGAATTTATAAAAATAGCAGATTTGGGCCCCAGGACAAATTATGTCCAAAAATATCACTATTCTTTGATCAAGTCAATTTTACAACAATAATATCGACTATTTGACATCGGAATCGTGCATAATGCAAAAAAAAGACGTGTGGCATTCGGGGACTGCCGCGGTAAAGCTATTGCATAGCATTTTTATCAACTTATGCAATTATAATTATTTATTTATTTTATTTATGCAGTATATTTTTTCCATTGTTTTTTTTCTTTGATATTAATTGAAGTTACACTTTCACACATTGAATTGAATTTTGATTCATTGTTCAGTCATTTGTTTTCTTACCGGTCACCACGCTCAAAAAAACAAATGAGTGGGGGGTGTTAGGTTATTTTCGTTACGGAATTTCTGGATTAGGTCTCCACGCTCAAGGCCCGCGATAGAAGCTATGCAATAGCTTAAAACAAATAAAAAAGTAACCAATAAGTAAGTTTTCTGAATTGGTGCACGTTTATTCTGATTAACGAACAAGGAAGGTAACTAAAATACAAAATAATGATAGGTACATATTTAAAGTACTATGCTATATATTATTATTACTATTAACGATAGACGTACAGAAACTCACGGAATTATTATTTATTATTTTCCTCCAGTCAAAAAGAAGCAAATGGCCGAGGTCGTAAACCTAATATGAGCATGACGAATTGATAAATTGTTATTGTGTTAAAATTATACACTATACAAATATAAATTTGTTTGTTTGATTGTTCCAAAAGGTAATTAAAACAACATTTTACAGATCTCTGGACTCCACACTAGGATTCCCTTTGTTTCTTCCACCTTATCAAATAAAATAAAATTAAAAAAGAAAATTGTAATTCTTCTAAAACTTTAATTCTTCTAAAATACTAAATATAATTCTTTTCATACTTATGAGTTTAAATCTACACTAATATTGTAAACAGGTAAAGTTCGTTATTTTGTTTGTTCGCAGCTTCGCCCGCGTAAATAAAATATGTCACTTAAGAATAAAGCAGCATTCTATAGGTAAAAATACTTACGCAATCGGCCCAGTACTTTCAGAGATATATAATATATTAGTGTAGATCTAAAATTGCGGTGAATCAATAAGATTTTAAACCTGGGCCTCAAGTCTGTTATTACAATAGTGTCAGAATGGACTATCATTGATTTTGTAATTGTTCATTTTGACAAGTTTTGGTAATCTACTAATATAATGGCGTCATTATGACTTTCAGATGGTCAACCACTGACACTCCATTAAAAGAAATGGAATAGAATGGTAATCTCGTACATAATGACAAATGAATCTGCAAAAATTTTGACAGTTCCTTTGATCAGTGACCTACCATTACGACATCATTGCGCAATTAGTGTTTTTAATAACTCGATATTGTCATTATACTACAATTCTATTACAAGACCATTGACCGATCAATGATCGATCATTATGAATTAGCAGATTACAAACTTTTAGCAAAATGACAATGGGATCGTGTTGGAATGACGAATTTATAAAAATAGCAGACTTAGGCTCCTGGCCTTAGGTTGACGATAGACGGGTCGTGAAGGGCTCTATTAAGTTGATGCCTGTTTTATTCAGAGTATTACAAAAAAGTAGAAAACATGAAAACTGGTTACAACCATAGTCCATATTTAGTAGTGTCCCGATACGGTCATAATCGATTGAGTACAATTACATTAACTTTGCGATCACATCAAGTGATTTATTCCTGCGTTAAGTGTGACATTTTTTTTTTGTAATATTTTTTCTTTTATTTGTCGTGTGTGTGTTGCTATTGTATTACTATTTATTATTACTATTATTTGATTATAAATATACTAGCTTTTGCCCGCGACTTCGTTCGCGTGGAATAGTGACTTCCGGTAATTTCAGTACTGAATTGATGCCGACTCTTGACCAATAGATGGCGCTGTATGTCCGGAATAAATTTTATTTTTTATTTTATTTTTTGCAATAAAAACTATCCTATGTCCTTTCTCAAGTTCCAAACTATGTCTGTACCAAATTTCACACAAATCGGTTCAGTAGTTTAGGCGTGAAGCAAAGACAGACAGACAGACAGACAGAGTTACTTTCGCATTTATAATATTAGTTTGGATACAAAGAAAAATGTGATAAAATATTGTTTGTGAACAGCAATGCAATATTTTTTTTTTATCTGTACAAAGAAGAAAAAAATGTAAAAATATTTATCTAAGCCTCGCACCTGGACAAACTGTAGGTAATCAAAATCTAAACTAATATTATAAAGAGGTAAAGTTTTTTTTGTTTGTAGGATGTAATCTGTGAAAGTACTGGTCCGATTGCAAAAACTTTGTCACCGTTAGAAAGTTGTTTTATTCCTGAGTGACAAAGTTGTGTATAAAATCTTTGTTGTAACATTTTTTTTTCCTAACACATTGCTTTTGCAATATATTTTTTTTATATTATCTGACTCCAACCACATTAAATTCGTTAGTTTTTCTTTTTTGGTTGTGTAACAATTCAAACACTCCAGGATAAATTGTATAAATATTTTATTCACTTTGATAAACACAATTTCATACTTACGTTCTATTAACAATCATTTACAAATACACAGATTAGTCGGACATGTTTTCTGTTCAACAACTCAAAGCAGACCAACCCTGTCCCAAAAGATCGTTACAAAAACCCCCGTGTTTTGCTACTACCCACTTTCACAAACACTCGGTCGACTGACCGACCAATCAGCGCAAAGTAAAGAGATTGACTATCAAATATACATTAGAGTTTATCTAATAATTAACTGCAAGTAAATATTTCATTTTAACAGATATGATATATTATACAAAACAAATCCATAAAGTGTAATATTATAAATTATTACTTAATATCTACAATGAATGTCTAAAGTTCATGTAACTACTAGCGCCATCTATCGCTTATTATTGGAAGTTGAACGATTTATGAATATTTTCTTTAAAAATCATAACATTCGGCCATCCGACATCGTGCGATCTCCTGACGCACGACTACAATTAACATGATAGGATATTTTCATTAAAATTATGAAACTTAATTCCAGTTCTACAAGGAACCGAGTCTTACATTCATAATCATAACATTCGGCTTAGTCTTGATTATTTGCTTTATCGTCACGTCATATATTTATAGTATTCATCACACGAAGAATAGTTAATCTATGAATTTTTAAAATGAGGCAAATTCAATTTTACCCTCATAATTGCAATCAGATCTACTAATCTTTATTAAACTACTTATGCTTTATGCTGTATCAAGGAGTTTACTGATAACGAAAGTATCTTTTTGCTAGTCTAACCCAGATATTGACGCTCACTTCATATCTTAAAATTTATAACGTACTAGCTGTGCCCCACGGCTTCACCCGCGTTTTTCTCGTTTCCGTGGAAATACCGAGATAAAATATTGCCTATAATTGCCTCCCTCAATAAATGGACTATTGAATATTTTAAATAGTTTTCATATCAAATCAGTATTTCCCAAAATTACCGCGTTCATAAATGTATTTATATCTCTTCAAAGATCTTATACTTACAATCATCAACAAATATATTTCGAAAAAGATTATTACAGGATTTTACGTTGATAAAAAACTCCATGGCCCATAACTCATTAATAGGTACCAACTCTTAACATCTTACACACGTGATAACTTTTAAACGAAATATCCGATCGAGATGAAACAAAAAGAATTTTACTTCTACATAAATACTCTTGATAACATAATGCTTAATTTCGATAAAGATTAATATTACGATACATATTTACGTAGTTTTGTGGCAGTCCGTCTAGTGGGACATTTAACAGAATTAATAACACGCCATAAGTATATGTTTCATTGGTGTTCGTCATAGGAATCATTTTATTTTGCTAGGGGATTTAAAATAGTGGTTATACATTTTAGCAAAACCGCGCTCGACTTAGACAATATACAGCTTTAAAAACAAGGTCAATACTATGACTATCGCAAAAGCTCTTGATAGTAGGGTATCTAAAAGAAATCCATGATTGCACTATTATTCAAGTTAATAAACTACTGTCAAATATGTTTTATAACCAACACTAAATTAGGTACTCAAAACCATTGGTCAATGTTAATTATGCGAGACTGTAAGCATAAAGTAAAATTGATCAGCTTTTTGTTCGAAAGTATTCTTCATTATCTACGCGCACTGAATTCACTTCATGTCATTAGGTTTTTCATAGGGTTCAGCTATAAGAATTTGGAATCTAGATCTTATTCATTTAATCCCAAGCAAACGCCGGCCCCTCATTGTCCCTCTATTGTATCTCTAGTCAAAGTATTCGAAAAGTTGATATTTAGATCAATTCTCGTCTCAATACTATAAACAGAAACAGTATTCGTCTTAATTTCTGTGGAAAACATGATATTACGGCTAAAGGTATCGACATACGCGTCCTAGATCTTACACTCTCAGCGGTTAAACGAAACTCACAAATCTGTAGCCACCATGTTGCTACATGTTGTGTGGCGACTCGTTTAGTCAGAGTTCATTACTTTCATTATTTGGAAGCATAATATAAAACAGAAACTTAAGCATTTAGAATAAAGGTGATCCTTCGGCTAGAGGCTTAGGGCTTAATTGTACTAAAATTATCTCTCAAATAATATTAGCAGCATATGTGCGTGATTTCGTACCAAGTAAAGGTTCCAATAATGAAGTTCGGATCGCACTGTTCGTCAAACTTCATTTTTATTTGAAACCCTGAAATTGGTCCTCTACTCTAGTGTATGGATTTTCAATCCATCTTCCCCTTAACCGAATAAATAACGATGCAATACTTAGCTCTATTTAAATCATTCATTGTATCATAATCATCTTAGAAACCGGCTTCGATTTCAGTCTGGACGACGAGAACTAGTTATGGTCATGTAATAGTATATATTTTATCCTACTTGTAAAATAAATATCATTGTGTTCTCTATCTATGGAATCAGTCTCTGCTACAGTATGCACACGTCACAGGAATTGAAAACGTGTGATAAATCCATTTCTTCGTCTACAATTAAATGGTTTGGCTCAATTCCTAATAGATTTATCATTAATACCGTGTGTTTAAACTCCTATCTGCAACTCTTTTACTTATATGTTATCCGTACATAAGCATTAATTTGTCGTAATAATATTCACATAAGTTACACCTTAATTCTTACCAGCTAACATTTCTGCTTGAAACCGACCATAATTCTGCTCATTAGATAAAATCATTTTAGTTTAGTTTACCACTTCGTCACGAGATGCTAACTTACAAAACTTGGCAAGGTTCCGTAAATTTTCTATTTTCTCTTGGTAAGACTAGCAAGTTTTTGAGACAAATTTTATAGTCAGTTTCTGATCCTACTTGCTTAATACAAATCAATTATAATTACTCTTTCTAATCAAACTTAAATACTCTAAAAATTTACAGAAGTGGTAGAACTCCCGTATCACAAAGTTCCAATGGATATGTTCAAACCTCGATACTTGTAACGCCTTCCTCCTTGAAAATCAACCACTCTCTTTGACCAACGTGGGGTACCTCTTCGCTTCTTGCATCGTGGTGGTGTCTTATTCCTTCCAAATCGTCTCTTTGCATCATTTTTCTTCAAGCCTGTACTGTTTGAACTGGAATAAAACTGGCAATTTTTCCTTCTGTAGTTCTGTCGGAATCCAAGTCCTCAAAAATAAAAAAAAAATCAGTGGTTAAAACATTTACAGGAAATAGTACTTGTATCATTCATTTGAAACTCTTTTAAGAATCAAATCCCAGTGTTAAAATATACTTTCAATTCAATTTATCTAAACCTATAATATCTTCAAAAACTATAACAGAATGTTCAAATCTCATCCAATAAACAGTTCAAAAATGATATGAATAAACTTAATAAATTATTCAATTAATTTACAACATCTGCATTAAACCAACGTAGTCAGACTATAGGTAAATTCATACGTTACTTACGCTCTTGAGGATAACTTCATCTGCACCGGGCACACTTAACCCGAATCTTAATTGGCTCATCTGGCCAAATCAAATGGCCCACTTGGCTTCATCAAAGGCACGCTTAGCTTCATCAAAAGCACGCTTGGCTTCATCAAAGGCACGCTTAGCTTCATCAAAGGCACGCATGGCTTCATCAAGGCACGCTTGGCTTCATCAAGGCACGCTTGGCTTCATCAAGGCACGCTTGGTTTCATCAAGGCACGCTTGGCTTCATCAAAGGTACACTTAGCTTCATCAAAGGCACGTTGGGCCTCATCAAAGGTACACTTAGCTTCATCAAAGGTACACTTAGCTTCATCAAAGGTACACTTAGCTTCATCAAAGGCACGTTGGGCCTCATCAAAGTCACGTTTGGCCTCATCAAAGACACTCTTGGCCTCATCAAAGCACTATCACTGATCATTCACTAATCATCAATCACTAACCATTAACCATCAATCACCAATCATCAATCACCAACCATTAACCATCAATCATCAATCATCAACCATTAACCATTAACCATTAATCATCAACCATCAATCATTAATCATTAGTCACCAATCATTAATCATTAACCATTAATCACCAATCACCAATCACTAATCATCAATCACTAACCATCAATCATCAATCATCAATCATCAACCATCAACCATCAATCATCAATCACCAACCACTAATCATTAATCAGTAATCATCAATCATCAATCATCAATCATCAATCATCAATCATCAATCATCAATCATCAATCATCAACCATCAACCATCAACCATCAACCATCAACCATCAATCACCAACCACTAATCATTAATCAGTAATCATCAATCATCAATCATCAATCATCAATCATCAATCATCAATCATCAATCATCAATCATCAATCATCAATCATCAATCATCAATCTTCAATCTTCAATCTTCAATCATCAATCATCAATCATCAATCATCAATCATCAACCATCAACCATCAATCATTTATCATTTATCATTTATCATTTATCATTTATCATTTATCATTTATCATTTATCATTTATCATTTATCATTTATCATTTACATTTATCATTTATCATTTATCATTTATCATTTATCATTTATCATTTATCATTTATCATTTATCATTTATCATTTATCATTTATCATTTATCATTCATCATTTATCATTTATCATTTATCATTTATCATTCATCATTTATCATTTATCATTATACGAATTCGATGAAAATAAAGAAAGGAAAAGCAACCCAATTTGAAATATAGAAACTAAAATGAATCACCAGCATATAAGAGGTGTTTAGTCTTGTCAACGTTCGATTACGAACATGACGCGCATATCAATACCATTCAGTTCACACATTTGCAGGGAATCGAATGATTCAATACACGAGCCTGTCACCATCAGTAAGAAATTTGGGTGAGTATGATACTGGTCTAAAATACTTGGCACATTTGGCTAAAAAAAAAAAATAATTCTCAAGCTCATTTAGCTTCAATTTAGGCACACATAACCTCTTCCTGTTATCACTGCACATATTTGTTGGCATAATTAAGAATAAGAGAATTTAGCAAGCATACATAGCTCACTATCAACCGGCAACGATGCGCCTACACACAACTAGTGGGTAGTGTACTTTCTAGTAAGATCGTACACATATGTACACTGGTGAACAGGTCATAGTTCACCCCCTAACATAATCCGATGAACATACATAGTCCACCCTTAATATAATCCGATGATCGTACATAGTCTAACCCTTAACATGATCCGATGAACATACATAGTCCACCCTTAACATAATCCGATGAACGTACATAGTCCATCCACTAACATGATCCGATGAACATACATAGTCCACCCTTAACATAATCCGATGAACGTACATAGTCCACCCTTAACATAATCCGATGAACGTACATAGTCCATCCACTAACATGATCCGATGAACATACATAGTCCACCCTTAACATAATCCGATGAACGTACATAGTCCACCCTTAACATAATCCGATGAACGTACATAGTCCATCCACTAACATGATCCGATGAACATACATAGTCCACCCTTAACATAATCCGATGAACGTACATAGTCCACCCTTAACATAAACCGATGAACGTACATAGTCCATCCACTAACATAATCCGATGAACGTACATAGTCCACCCTTAACATAATCCAATGAACATACATAGTCCATCCCCTAACATAATCCGATGAACAGACATAGTTCACCCCCTAACATAATCCGATGAACATACATAGTTCACCCCCTAACATAATCCGATGAACATACATAGTTCACCCATATCATGTCTCGATATAAAATATTTAAAATCAATACGACACTTTATCATTAGATAGAGATTTAAAAATCAGTGCTACGATGTAATAACAATTACCCTGAATATTTCATGTGTTATTATATAATGTGTCATATTTAGATAATGCGTGATCGTAATGCAGTATATATTGTCGATGTGAGAAGTAAAACAAAGAAATGAAAACGCTACCAGAGTGAAGCTCTGGCTCTCTCTCTCAATTTGTTTATCTAACACATGTTAAACGTCTGTTAAGATGAACGTTATCGGAGTGTAGCTCCGACCAAACGCTTATACAAGAAATAGTACTCAAAATGTATATTAACTAAAAATTTTGTAGGTTATATCGAGATTATTTGTCTGCTGACAGTTTTAATGTGAATAGTTGATAGATTAACGACTATGTATCTATGTGATATAGAAATTAACATTGGTGGGCGTTGAAAATTTCTCGATAAACGTTATAATATTTGTTCAACCATACCTTTTTGTCTGGTCCGTGTCACTTCTGAATTGTAACAATTCAAACACTCCAGGATAAATTGTATAAATATTTTATTCACTTTGATAAACACAATTTCATACTTACGTTCTATTAACAATCATTTACAAATACACAGATTAGTCGGACATGTTTTCTGTTCAACAACTCAAAGCAGACCAACCCTGTCCCAAAAGATCGTTACAAAAACCCCCGTGTTTTGCTACTACCCACTTTCACAAACACTCGGTCGACTGACCGACCAATCAGCGCAAAGTAAAGAGATTGACTATCAAATATACATTAGAGTTTATCTAATAATTAACTGCAAGTAAATATTTCATTTTAACAGATATGATATATTATACAAAACAAATCCATAAAGTGTAATATTATAAATTATTACTTAATATCTACAATGAATGTCTAAAGTTCATGTAACTACTAGCGCCATCTATCGCTTATTATTGGAAGTTGAACGATTTATGAATATTTTCTTTAAAAATCATAACAGTTGTTAACGTCTCCTTTATTGACAGTTGTAATTGTTATTATTTTTTTCTAGCTTTTTTTTATAAAACCTTTTTTTTAATGTAAATGGAAGAACACTGTAGACTCCACGAATTCCTAGATTACTTTATATTTTGACTCACTTTTTTTAAATGATTATTTTTATTGTGCTTTTGAGTACAATATACACCGGTTTACACTGTTCTTAAATAATACCTATTAATACTGTATTATGGAAATATTGTAAGTACAACCATTTTTTTAAAAGAGTAACCATGTATTTTCTTGCCGGTTTTTCTCCATAGGAAACGACCAATTTCGAACCGTGCACTAGCTTCTGACGTTTTATAAGTGCCCATGTACGCCTATGTGAAATAAAAAACTTTTGACTTTGACTTGATTTTGACTGTAGGGTGTAAGAGACAACCCTCCACAAACATGAATGCCTTGATCACACGTACCGAGTAAAAAGCGAGACAGTAAAATGTTGCTCGGCCGAGACAGTGATGTAAGCGAGTTGTAGAGATAAGCGCCCGGGAGAGCACTCGGCGCTGTGTTCACAAGTACCGAGTACTCGGCCGAGAGCACTGTCTCACCCGTTTACTCGGTACGTGTGATCAAGGTATAAGGGCTTGCTCAGTAGACCAAACTGAACAACCTTCACCAAGATTTTTTTTTTCCAGGAAAATAGGTTGTCCCTTACATCCTATATAGCCGGGGGCACAAGCCAGTCATTTTACGAAATTAGTTTTTCAAAATAATGGTTTATAAAGTTTTTATGAAAATATTCTCGTGTATGAAGTCGGTGGCAAATTGCTAGTGTAAACTAGATTCGAAACACGTGCAGCCTGTGCGTGACTAACGCCATCGCTCATCTGGCAGTTCATTCATTAATTTATAGATATCATAACTAGTGACTCGCCCCTGTTTTGCACGGACACTAAAAATCTAGATTTCTTCATAACATGTAAGTCTGTACTAAAATAATGAAAAGGAAAGATTTGTGTTTTTTTTTTTTATAAAAGAATAAACTAAAAAAATACTGGACTGATTTTGATTTTTTTTTCTTTCAGTAGAATGCTTCTTTATTACTAAATGGCATCTATATATATAATTAATAATAATTCTGCTCTTCGTGTATTGGTCCTCTAACTCCTAAATGGCTAAACCGATTTGGATAAAATATGTATGTGTGTTTTTACTTAGTAAAAGTCGAACACTCCCCTCGCTGCACCCAGAGTGGGCAAAGTTACGGTTAAGGTTGAGCTACCCATTGCTCGTCCGCTGATATGACATGCCCAATATTATGACTATGGTAAATTAATTATTCATCGTACTTTTTTTTTTTTTTACTTAGCCCACACTGTCCCACTGCTGGGCAAAGGCCTCCCTCCACTCCTTCCAACGATCACGGTTCCTCGCTTTCTCATTCCAGTTCTTAAGGAAGCCATCCAGGTCATCCCGCCATCTCCTTCGTGGTCTGCCTCGGCCCCGCATTGCTGTGTCCGGGCACTAATCCAGCGTTTTACGCATCATCTTACTTTATTTATAAAAAATGCATTTTTATACTTTCTTCATAACCTAAGCACTTGCACGCTCCACGGTACTACCTACTCAAACAATTGAACAGTATTTTATCTTCACCTTGAACGTTCTAATGTATGAGCCTTATCAGTTAACTGCCTCGTCTAGGTAGCAGGTGAGTGATTAGGAGACAGTTAAGACGTTATCTTGTGTACAGATGCAGCTTCCATATTATCTTACTGATAAGGGATTGGTACAGACTAGAGATGTGCCGTTGCTGGCATTAAGGGAATATTGCTGGCAAACGGCTCATCTCTAGTACAGACAGCTTCATCAAGTGGCTACTCCTTTGGCTAAGGAGCCTTTTTTTAAATATTTATTACCGCAGAAACTTTGTCACCTGTTTGACCATGTCACTCCATCTTAGCCAAATTTTATATTTTAATTTATTGTAATAAATTTTGTATAGAACTCTTGCTTCGTCTGACGTAGTTTTAGCTAAGATGTTGTTGCAAATACCGAGTTCTAACAAAGGGGCCTTACCATGATAAGTTAAAATGTCAATCGCGCAAGCTAAAAAGAGGGATGGAGCTATACATCTTATATAGCTCCATCCCACTCCTAAAACCCTCAGCGAACGCGCGTGATTTCGCGCAATTCTGTCAAATACCCAGCGCCCGGCGCGCATTCAGCATAAATTATTTAATATACATAATCATTTAGAGCACAGAAGCACAAAATAGATAGGTACTGAAGTCAATCTACATAAAAAGCGCGCTCGAGCAACGCACACATAGACACCGCTCACGGACACGATGTCTCGGTCGCGTCTTGGACCACTCGTCGAACAGTTCCGGCTCAAACGCTCATTAGTGTGCGCCCACCGATCGTAGGTATAAAAAGTGAAGTACATACATGAGATTGTCTTCTGTACCTATCTATTTTGTGACAAAATTCTCATCATTACGTCTCCAGTACCCAGAGCTAGAACGACTTCGCTCCGCTCCGCATCAATAACACTTGCTACTTTCTTTTCTTCTTCTCCGTTCCACTCCGCCAGTTCCGCATCTTTTTTTATTATTGACGCTCGCCTTTGACCACTATTTCATCTGATGGTAAGCGATGATGTGGTCGACGATGGAGCACTCTTGCCTAGAAGTAACCTATTCACTCTTGACTTAAAGACCTCCAAGTTGTAGCTATCAGTAAACAGAGACTCCGCTCCTTGGCACAATTTAAATGTGTTCCGAAAACGCTGCGTATGGGTGGGATGTCTACCATGTACCGGTGGCGCAACGCCATATATCTTGTGGTCCGATGATAGAACGGACTCAGCGGGATTAGATTGTGCAATTCCAGTGTACACTTCTTGAAATATAAACGATAGAAAACCGACAAGCTAGCAACTCAACTCGGCAGCGATGCTCAATACTTTGGAGCTTCAACTCTACAAGTGCAACATTGCCGATGCATGCATCAGTGCAAACAGATGCATCAGTGGAAACGCACCCTAAATCTAAAGCTAGAACTACATAGACCGACGCACACGGCCTGATTTGTACGTAGAACGACGTCGCGTGGCGTCGCGTGACGTGGATCTAGTGTAGCTCTTCATTACTAGTTGCCATATAAAATGTATGGAGACCGACGCACCCAGATCGGCGTACGTGGCACACGTGTGAGTGTAGTAAAGTGGTGCGTCCGCACCATAAGTCTGATATCATGTCGCCGCCGCATTTTTAGACCACGGGCTACTACGAGCATTGGTATTTAATATACCTACAAAACTGTATCTAATTACTTCTCCGAAACAAAATGGGGAACAGGGAAGTGTATTTTTAAATATCTCTAACGTTTAAAAATGTGTAAGTATTTTCGTTTCAGCGTCATAATGACATAAGTCGCATAGCTAAAATAGGACGGGGCTGACCTCGTTTGACAATGAGTTACTATGGGCCAAAATAGCCGCCGGGTTAGCAGGTGTATGGATTATGGTACCCTGACTCAGTAAGACAGCGGTTGGTGGTATGGTAGATCACGCAGGTGAAAGATGGTAAGAGAAAGAAACAAAAGTGTGTCCAAAATATGGTATATTGTATTGCTTGCGCCGAATAAATGCTATTCTATTCTATTCTATTCAAAAGACTGGCGTTATTAGCATATAGCCGGTAAGGGTCAACTCACACCGAAAGAGCGGCGAAGGGCAGCGAAGCGGAGCGCAGTTTCAGTTTCATATGAATTTTAACTTTATTACACACGAACGAGAGAATTCCCCGGAATTCCGCGGAATTCGCGGGCATCCGCGCGACTCGTTCGAGTTTCTCATGCGATAATAAGTATTATGGTAATGATAATAAAGTTAAAATTCATATGAAACTGAAACTGCGCTCCGCTTCGCTGCCCTTCGCCGCTCTTTCGGTGTGAGTTGACCCTTAAAGCCAGTTCTTGGGTGTACACGTATACTTACAACATTAATTTTGGTATAATTATGTGAAACCCGAAACACGTGTCTATTATTTTTATGTTAAAAGTTTATATAAAAAACATATCTGTATATTGAGAAAATACAAAGTTATAAGCTTGTTATGTCAGCAAAAATACATAGTCACCGGGCCATTCAGGCGGCTGAGGAGTTACTATGCACTTGCACCCAGCCGTTTGCTAGCACCTAATGTCCGCTGACGTGCCGTGACCTGTGATGTGTTGGTGGTGTCTAACTTTCACAAGTTTTAAATATTTTTGGAAAAAAATATAATATAGTATAAAAACCGGCCAAGAGCGTGTCGGACCACGCTCAGTGTAGGGTTCCGTAGTTTCCCGTCCGTCAAAATAAGTGTACCCACTAATGAGTTTAAAAAAATGCTTGCATAGGTATACGATTATACTACAATCTTAGTCCAGAAATTATTTTGTAGAACCTTTTTGTCTTTTTTGTATAAAAACTGTTCTTTCCATCAAGTTCAAAATAATTTTCCTAGAAATTCCTTATAAAGTTCTACTTGTCAGATTTTTTTCATATTTTCTAAACTTATGGTTCAAAAGTTAGAGGGGGGGGGGGACACATTGTTTTTTGTTTTTTTTTTGCGATTATTTCCGAAATTATACACATTATCAAAAAATGATTTTAGTAAACCCGTATTCATTTTTAAATACCTATCCAACAATATATCACACGTTAGGGTTGAAATAAAAAAAAAAATCACTTCCCACTTTACATATACTACCTACTACCCTACACTAATAAATCATTTTTTTTTCCAATTTTTATTTTACCACTTTGTCGGCGTGATTGATATACATATTGATACCAAATTTCAGCTTTCTAGTGCTAACGGTCCCAGAGATTAAGCGAGGACGGACAGACAGACGGACAGACAGACAGACAGACAGACATGGCGCAACTATAAGGGTTCCTAGTTGACTACAGAACCCTAAAAACGATTGGAATCCATTCAGTTACTGATTCTGAACAAACTATATTCAGGTTTTGCATAAACTAAAAATTATTTTGTACAAGCTTTTGCCCGCGGCTTCGCCTGCTTGGTATTAGGTACTTAAGGAATCGGTATAAAAGGTAGCCTATGTTATTTTCCGTGTCAACGGCTATATGCATGCCAAATTTCATCCAAATCCGTTCAGCCGTTTTTGCGTGATTAAGTAACAACATCCAAACATCCACACTTTCACATTTATAATATTAGTTAGGATAGGAGGCGGGCGACGAGTGCGTCATGCCCATCCCAGTACGTTCTAGCGCCCATCCCAAATTGTTGGGATACCTACTCGAAATTCAATGGACGTCATGGTATATGAGGCTAGGCCTCCTCTAAATAATACCGTTAAGATACGCCAATGCCCTTGGGACATGCGAAATTTCAATTAGGGGTTAGGATATATCTTACAGTGTGGGTAGGTATGCTAAATAGCGGTGACGTGCAAAACTTTGGCCAGTTTTACGCTGTCAAATGATGCTTTTTGACTGTAAATGCTGAGTTTTTGATGAAAATATCAAAATCACTATTTGGCTGTCTTTAATATTTGAGCCCTCGATTCCTCATTGATCCAATCATCAGAATTAGATTTTGTAAAATAATTTTAAAATCGGTGTTTGTAACAAGATTTGTAAATAAAATCCTACTACGTTGTATCCAATTCAAAATTTTCAAAAATATAAATAATTCATATAGGTACCGAAGTAAAAGGGTTAACCGTATTAAAAAACGCCGGTCAAGTACGTGTCAGACTCACGCACCTAAGGTTCCGTAAAAACATAAAAACCTGTTCATAGACATTATAACTGTCTATATTTCGATTCCCGAATCGAATCTTGAATATTTTTCCGAATCGCAACAAAAGTAATAATTTTTGTTTTCGTGTTTTTTTGCCAAATTTTATGATTCTACTAGGTAAACGGGAAGTTTCCTATTAGTTTTGATTCGCTTGCAAGCGTTAAAAAGTACGCTATAAACGGAGTGTAAACGAGCTTTTCCTCAGATTTCATTAACTTAGTACCGTAAAACGGGGTGAATAGAGACTTAGGGTTAAATAGAGACAACACTTTGGTTTGGTTTTTCACTTTGATACTATAACATCGGCCTCTAACAAAGCATCGATTTTTTAGAATAACAATTCATAAAAAAAAAATTGATATAGTTAAATGCTGCAAAAAATATTCAAATATCGAGAAAATACCCTTTAAAGTTTTGTTTCTATTCACCCCTAAGTCTCTATTCACCCTATTCTACTGTAGTTGGTTTTTTCACTCCTCCAACAGAAACCTGAGTAGGTACTGAACAATAACCATAATATTTTTTTTTATTTTAGATAATCAGAGACCATTAAACACTGCACATACAGAAACAATTTAAAAAGAAAGGAAAATAAGGTCTTGACCGACGAATAAGTAATCCTTTAAGGCTTCCGTATTTCTTCGACTGAGGTGCGGAACCCTAAAAATCAAACTGGCTTTGGCTTTTTATGCTTCTTGATCCAAAGACAAGTATCAGGTTGATTCTAAACGACCGCGGGAAGAATTCTTTACGAAGCAGGTGTCACCTGCATTTTTGTCAAATAAATTTACACGGATTATTTTCTCATGGTTTGTATGCCTTGAATTTTGCTTTGTTAATATTATAATAAGGTTTTTGTGATGTCCTCTTCCCGGTGGGTCTTTTGGCTGTTATAATAAAGTATTTGACTGGCCTGTTGGTCTAGTGGTTAGTGGCCCTGACTGCTATGCCGAAGTTCGTGGGTTCGATTCCCACCCTAGGACAAAATAATGTTTATGTGATGAGCATGATCATTTGTTCTGTATCTGGGTGTAATTTATCTATAAAATGTATGTATTTAGAAATATATAAGTATAATGTTTATCAGTGGTCTAGTACCCATAACACAAGCTCTGCTTAGCTGCCTAGCTATACGGCGTTGTGTGGTAGTTGTGGAATATTATTATTATTATAGTATTTCAAAGACATTTTATAAACTGGAATTGGATGAACCACAGCTGGTATTGTGGGCACCGGTTTGACGACGTTGACGTTCCTACATTACTACATATTTTTTTTTACTAATGTATGTTCTTGATTGCGATCCCATCTGATGGTAAGCAGTGATGCAATCGTTGATGGTGATAGGCGCACTAGCTTATTATGAGCCTATTCACTGTAGCCTTAAAGACACCTAAATTATAATCGGACGGGATTGGGGTCATCTATCTCTGTTGCTCAAAAGTTTGCTGGGAGAAAAATCATTGTTGAGCTAAGCTCACCTTTGTATATGAATTTATTATCAGATCATTGTATTAATGTTAAGTTTTGTGTGCACAATAAAGTATTACAGAAGACTGCAGCAGGCAAATTATTTCAGTCGATGTATGCGATATAGGTAACCGATGAGGTGAAACGCTTAGTCCGGACTGTACCCTTACGTTGTTGAAACCTCTACAGTACAACGAGGGTTTCCTATGGTAAAAAAAAGATGACAGAATCAAGTCATGCAATTCCTACGCACACTCTCCAAAATGTACACATTATTGAATGGAAATCGTAACCTAGTGTGGGAAGGAAGAAACCGAAGTGGAACAGCCGCATCGTATTTGTAAAGATAGACTGACTGATTGAGTTGTAGTAGAAACTTTAATCAAATTGGGTTCATTGTGGCGACACATGTGGGACGCCTATGTCCAACGAACGACCTATGATGATGATTTTTTTTTTCCGATGGGAAAAATCATCCTATGACAACCCCCGCTCTTGGGCAGAGCGGGAGATAGTGTCAGACTCTTATTGACTAAAAAACCCATCCCGTTTCTTCAAGCCTTCATACCGGGGCTAGAGCGCCCTTTCGGATAACCCTGGCGGCAGTAGGCTTTGACCCGGCTGGGCCCCTGCTGTTGCTGACAACTCCTTGAGGCGCGCGGGAACAGCGCGCGTCATCGACGACTTGGGCATGTCCGGACAGTTACCGGACGGCCGGACAGCGAGCTACCCATTGCTTACTGTCCGCAAGCCCGCGTCTACGGTGGCCGGAAATCGGGATCAGTATCCCGTCGCCGGCGGCGGCGGCGATAACGCCGTTGCCTGATGCGTTCGGCGTCCTCCTTTGCGAGCATTACTGCTTCGCAGAAGTCGGCGACCGCCTGCCTCCTCGCTCCGGACCATGGCCTCAACCAAGGCCCGGCGCGAGAGGTCTCCGCTACCGATCGCCCCCACGAGGGCACAGCGATGCTCCGCCCAAGCGGGGCACACTGCGACTGTGTGCTCCACCGTGTCCTCCGGGCATTCCGCACAATGGCGACACCCGGGCGTCACTTCCGCTTTAATTTGGAACAGGAACCTCCCGAACGAACCTATGATGATGATGATGTTACTAATTTATGATGCCAAAAACAGTTTTGGTCTTTAGCCTCTTTTAGTATCTTGAAAACTAATTACTGTCTTGTCTTATCACACATGTCTACGTGGCCCATGACGTCACACTTACGCACGCTACCAAATATTCGCAGCTGCTCATTCAATTTGACAATAGGTACTTCTGATAAAGTAGTTTATCACTGGGTTCTACGTTTGGGAGATCACAGTTCTTAAAATAACTGTTACTTAAACAGTTTTATAGATAGAACAGATGAAATATAAATAGTTGTTCGAAATGGGTATATCTTAAGGCTCTAAATCCCGAACAGTGCTATAAACAGTTACTTTCTGAAGCCTTCTCCTCGGTAACAGCTAAGCCTATAGATTTGAAAACATATTATGTTTACTATAGATTCATGTACAACATTATCATTATATATTAACATTATATGACTTTTTTGTAAGACTAATACTTATGCCAAAAAAAAATTAGAAATGCGAAAATGTTTTGCTTGTTTTCCTTACTAAGTTCAAACGACTGGTTAAGTGTTCTTCAGAATGTACACAGCATAAATGTAAATCAATCAAGTTTCGCAAAGAAAATGGATTATAAAATCAGCGGGGCTCTATCCGGTCAGATGTTTAAGGTACTATACGCCTTAACACTTTCAGTGCGCAATGAGGTCTAATACGCCTCGTATGTCTTCATTGCGGTGCGGCTAAGAAAAACAGTCATTCTCTGCTATGCGGAGGTCGTAACTTCAGTTTAGATTAGTGTAGAAAAGAGTTGAATATACCTATTATATCTAAGATGCCCTAATAAAACAGAAAGCATTTTTGTATATACTTTAATATGGGGTCACTTTGACCTCACATTGTACTGAAGAAATAAAATTATACAGGTGTTTTTTTTGGTTCCGTATCTCAAAACGAAAAACGGAACCCTTATAGGATCACTTGGTTTTCCGTCCGTCTGTCTGTCTATCTGTCTGTCTGTCAAGACCCTTTATCTCAAGAACGCGTGGAGGTATTGAGTTCAAATTAAAACTATATACTCAAGTCTGCGGTCCCTTCAAACTGTGAAAAAATCAAATATCTAATTTAACGAATAAAAAAAGATAAAGCCCTTTATGTCGCAAAAAAAACACGTATATTTTGATACTCTCAAAGATCGAAAATCATAGGGTACTTCCAGTTGAATCCTGAAATTTGGCATAAAGCATGGTTTTATAGCACAGGTATAGGAAAAAATCTGAAAACAGTAAATTTGTAGTTACCTACGTCAGAAAAAATAAATTGCAATTCGGAAAAATCTTCGAGACTCCATTCGGGAATTGTAGTTTGCACGAAACCCTCAGTGCGCGAGTCCGACTCGCACTTGCCCAGTTTTTTAGGGTTCCGTAGCCAAATGGCAAAAAACGGAACCCTTATAGATTCGTCATGTCTGTCTGTCTGTCTGTCTGTCTGTCGGTCTGTCTGTCTGTCTGTCTGTCTGTCCGTCCGTATGTCACAGCCACTTTTTTCCGAAACTATAAGAGCTATACTATTGAAACTTTGTAAGTAGATGTATTCTGTGAACCGCATTAAGATTTTCACACAAAAATAGAAAAAGAGCAATAAATTTTGGGGGTCCCCATACATAGAACTGAAACTAAAAATTTTTTTTTTCATCAAACTCATGCGTGTGGGGTATCTATAGATAGGTCTTCAAAAATGATACTGAGGTTTCTAATATCATTTTTTTCTAAACTGAATAGTTTGCGCGAGAGACACTTCCAAAGTGGTAAAATGTGTGTCCCCCCTCTAACTTCTAAAATAAGAGAATGATAAAACTAAAAAAAATATATGATGTACATTACTATAAAAACAACCAACGAAAATTGGTTTGAACGAAATCTAGTAAGTAGTTTTTTTTTTAATGTGTCATAAATCGAAAAAAATACACTATTATTAAAACATCAATTAAAGTTACAACACATTACAAAAACTTTTATATTATGTTACTTGCTGCTACGGAACCCTTCATGGGCGAGTCCGACTCGCACTTGCCCAGTTTTTTTATTTTATTTCATTTATCATTTACGGGTTCTAACAAACCCCTTACCGCCATAATGATAGTTCTCCAACGAGGTCTGTAAAACCCCATACCGTAGGAATGGATATAATACAAAAATTAGTGCCGCTGTCAACGTACTAAAGCGTATATGACCTTAAATGTTACGCGTCCGTTATCTTACTAGTTGTTTTGTTTTTCAGACATATCTAGATAATTTCCGAATGCAGACTGTTGCCTTGCAAACAGTGAGTGATAAAATGGCCGCCAGACCTCGAAGATCATCTATCTGTCCTGTACCCCTAGCCAAGTTGCTAATCTGCAATAGTTAACGCTTGGTAGAAAGCTTCAAATGTACAGGAATGACGTCTTCTTAACGCTCAGTCACGTGGTCAGAACAAAAGAATGGGCGGCGAGGTCAACTCGAAGCGTTCAGCGCAAGCGAAACGGTTGTAACTTGGCTAGAGGGGCTGGTCCCATATTGCGAAATATTGGTAGGTGTTTCGATCCGACATACTATCGAACTAATAAGCTACCGAACTAATGAGCAATCGCTTAAAATAATACAAGGGGTAGTCCTTGTATTATTTTAAGCTCTTATCTATCCTGAGGTTGTCTGGAAGATATCGTTTTCAGCGATAACACCGCCATTGTATCTACAAATTTAAGTTTTTGTATAAGCTGTGTTACTTTTTGGTGTACAATAAAGTTTATTCTATTCTATTGACATTGCATTTTGCACATAAAACATTACCTATATCACTAGTTACAACCTAATAAATCATAAAATCAGACAGTTCTAGAGCATATATCTTGAATAACTAAGCATAATAATAATAAATGATACAGACGCATTGAATAAACATATAATTACTATATAGAAGTACACGTACAAAGCTTGTGTTAAGATAATTTATCTAAACGCTTATCTCTTTGAACCAAGTTTATTATTTGACCTTGAAATATTTCAATCAGTGCGTTCCGTAGACCATTATGGGAATACATTCCTTCGAGGAAGCACTAAAAACGTACTAAGTATTCATAATTACTGGACTTGTTCTAATTGCGTTAATGAGGGTAACTTTTACGTTCAATAATGAGTGTTTTTTTAATGGAAAATTGTTGTTAATAGTTTTGGAGGAAGCTATTTAATTATTTTTAAGTAGAGAGATAGGGCGGAATGGATTTCAACAGTGACATTATAATTATGCCAAACCGATTATCTAATAAATACTATGATAAATACATAGGTACCAAACCCCTCGTGGGGGCGATCGGCGGCGGAGACCTCTAGCGCCGGGCCTTGGTTGAGGCCATGGTCCGGAGCGAGGAGGAGTGGCAGGCGGTCGCCGACTTCTGCGAAGCAGTAATGCTCGCCAAGGAGTTGTCAGCAACAGCAGGGACCCAGCCAGGTCTAAGCCTACTGGGGCCAGGGTTATACGAAAGGGAGCTCGAGCCCCGGTATGAAGGCTAGAAGGAACGGGATGGGTCTTTTAGTCAGTAAGAGCCTGACACTATGTCCCGCTCCGCTCAAGAGCGGGGGTTGTCATTGGATGATTTTTTCACACCATAAAAAAAAGGTACCAACATTATAATGACGAGGACTTAACATAATAATTACGACAAAGACACGACTAAAACTGAGAGAACTTTAAGGGTTTAAAAAAAAAAGTATTTCCTGGAACAAGTTTTGTAAATTATTCGAGTAAATCATGGAATTACTAAATGCTAACAGAGTTTTCAGGCGTTATTTCTTTTTTTTCTCGTTGCCTTTTCGTCAAACACCGGGTCGGATTGCGTTAGATAAAGTACAGTTGCCATCACGGATCTTGAGCGCTCGGCGTCAGAGTGGGGATTGCTTTACGCATTCAATACATTGGCGATCCAATCGTCTTCTTTGTTAGAGACATACAGCAACGCAGGGAACGAATTAGGAGTGACGTCTATGACCCGTCCCGTGTCTCACTTCGCACCACTAAAGAGACCGAATATTTGACTTCTGCGCAACCGCTCAAGATCCGTGATGGCAACTGTAACAAGCTTTTAAACCATACTCGACGTTGACGATAGGCGTGTGGAAAAGAACTTTAACAGCGATATGAGCCAAGGGCAGAAAGATGTGCACTGCCCATTGTCACGTAATAAGTTTGACGATTCTTCAGGCTGTCCCGGTAACTGCGATTTTCCTGTGGATATCTTTTGATGTGGTCACACACGGCCACGAGTCAGTAAGCGGAAGTTGCGGAATTACTTTCTAAACAAATAGCAGAATCATCTCAAAACTCCTTTACTTTGTGTATATATAAATGTATGTATGTATGTATAGTTGTATATTTTATTAAATATGCATGTATGTTTTGTTTTAGCTTTATAATTCTATAATACTTGGTTAGCCTGTCCCACCCCTGGGCAAAGGCCTCCCTCCACTCCTTCCAGTTTTCGCGCGCCCGGGCTTCTCTTTGCCAGTTCTGGTGGAATCTATCTAGTTCGTTTGTTAACAAACAAAACTGAAACAGCGCGTTGGGGTCGCGGTAGACCACGAAGGAGATGGCGCGACGAACTTGATAGTTTAAAATAATATTTTCCTTTTTTATGCACCTGCCATTTTGTCTCTGCACTACCCTAGGTTGACTGGTAGAGAATGCCTATGACATTAAGTACGCCCTTGTATCTTTGTTGCATGAAGATTATGTAAATAAATAAATATATAGAATAAAATATGGAGAATCGTGTTCTCCTATTGATCAACTATTTTTCATAATTTTTAGGGTTCCACTTGTTGTCCATCCGTTCGTCTGTCTGTCTTGTCTGTCGTGTTGTCTGTTATCTCAATAACGCGCAGAGTTATCGAGTTGAAATTAAAACCATATACTCACACAATATACTTCGGTAAAAGTGGCAAAAATAAAAAGGCGTACATTACGACACTCTAGAGAAAATAAATATTCATAGGGTACTTCCCATTGACTCAGAACCCAGAAGCAAGGTCTTATAGTATCTACAAGTATAGGAAAAAATCTGAAAACTGTCAATTTGTAGTTGCGTCACAACATTATTATTTTTTTGTGATTTCGGCCTCAATTCGGGAATTGAACTGTTTTCATAAGTAAGTTTGTACGGAACCCACACTGCGCGAGTCCAACTCACACTTGCCCAATTTTTTTCTTTTCCTACGATTGATCGTTATGATATTAATTCCTCACGTTTACGGCACGTTCCGAGAAACTATTAACATGTTATGCAACTTTTTTTATGCTGATACTTCATTTATGTACCTACAAATGGTTAAAATTTTCCATGTGTCAGCGGCCTACACCGTACATTATTAATTTATTATTGATGAATTATTTACACCTATGTATTTTTTATTGTAATACAAGGCAATTAAGATTAGCGAAGGAACAATTGAAAAAAAAATGTTTTGCTACGCCTTTTTGCCTTTGTTATGTAAGCTAAGCAACAAATATAATTGCTATTACAAAAACGTTTGTTAGTTATTTTTTCTAATCACCAATTTATTTAAATAAAGTTCGGTGCCTATTATATAAATATATTTTTATTGGAAAATAACTGGTTTTGTTTAAACAAACATAGCCAGTTATTTTCCAATAATAATATTTTTACTCAAAATGTTTTTGTTGATTATTTTTCTAACCATACTGGCCTAAAATAAGGGATACCTAAAAATACTTAACCAGTTTGTGTTATTAATTTTATTGATCATAAATTATAATAAACACCGTGTAATGGTTCATGAATAAAATATTATTTATACAGTTTTAATCATTAAATTTTAAAAGAAGTTTTAAATCTGATTTTATGTTAGCTATTAGGAATAATTGAATTTTAATTACCGCTGGACTTTCTGAAAGAAAGAAAAAATTATAACCAACTATATCATCATCATCATCATCAGCCTTATTAATGTTCCCACTGCTGGGACTCAGGCCTCCTCTCTGGGAGAGGGAATGGGCCGTAATCCACCACGCGGGCCCAGTGCGGGTTGGTGAATGTCACATGTCTTTGAATTTTTGGTTATGGCACATGCCGGTTTCCTCACGATGTTTTCCTTCACCGTTTTGTGAGCAGTGGTGATGAAATAAATTACACAAAGTAAGGCGCCTGGCTGGATTCGAACCCGCGACCTACAACTCCTAAGTCGGGGCCATTACCATTCGGTCACCACTGCTCCATACCAACCGTATAAAGAGTGGTAAATAAAATATTTACAAGGTTTTAGGGAAACCATGAAATTGCTTTTTTATTATTTATGCATAAAATAAATTTTGAGTTTATAGTTTTTACGGCTAAGTTGTATTTATACGCAATACCCTTTATTTTAAAATAAATACATAAACCGGTTGCCAAGAAACAATTTTTTTTTATAGTTTTTAATAACCGTGAACAAGTTTTTAATGAAAATCACTTTTTCATAGCAAGCTTATATTAGCGCAGTATACCTGTATAATAAATACTCGTCAAGATGAATAATACAAGCCCAAACTCGATGGGTTGTGTCGTTTAACTACCAAGCTCCTATAGCCACCTTCCGGTTCCATCATCAGATCAGCTCCATGTCATAATAACTTTACATTGTCATCTCATTTAGACCTGCATGCATTTCAGTTCAATCGGTAACCGGGAAGTGGATCAAATTTAATTTGCAAGATTTTATTACAGACAAACATCCGGACTGGTGAATCTAAATAAAAGCTTGTAAAAATTGATTACCAATGTTTTACAATAATCTAAGTAAGAAACTTATTAACAAAAAACTTAATAAAGCATACTCATTTGATATAATTATCTAAGCTGTTAGATAATTATAATATCGAATGGTTTAATAATAAATTTAAGACACTGGCCTTAAATAACCATGCGATTAAAAATAAGGAAAATGCTTCTATAA
This sequence comes from Mythimna albipuncta, assembly GCA_929112965.1. NCBI lineage: Eukaryota > Metazoa > Arthropoda > Insecta > Lepidoptera > Noctuidae > Mythimna > Mythimna albipuncta. The sequence continues at coordinate 12,197,750 of OV815981.1, forward strand.
ATTATTCTATGCGTGCAAACTTCAACACCATTATAAACAAAATTGTTGAGTTCAATTCAATTATAATCAATATCATTTATGACAGCTATAAAGTGAACGAATAAAAAACTGCAATTCTATTGGTCGACCAGACCATTTTTTTTAGTCTTAGAATTTAAAAATAGTATAGCTACGCTTGTATCATCCTGTTCTTTTTTTTATACTACAAAAAAATTGAATGAACATCGTCTAGGTAGGTACCTGCCGTTTCTTAAAATTTACTTGGGGTCAATGCAGCGTCTCTTTTTCTTCCGTAAGTTCATCTCTGTCACACAACTTCTTTGTAACCATAACACCTTTCGTACTACCCATTCATCATGTATAAAGTCTAAACCGGTTCCAATTCACTGATATTTAAGTTTAAGAAAAATAAATAAACTTCAAAACATTGTGTGACTAAGCAAATACTTTAAATTTAAAATAAATCCTGCAATATTGTAAAATTTCTCTTCTCAACAAGCCATGGCCACATTACGATTTATAAATTTTTGACAGAATTAAAAAAAAATCCACAATGTTTCGAGAGTTCAAAATCTCATAAGATAGACAGATATATTCTACAACACGAGACAAGACAAACGACACAAGATCATAAACAAAACAAAACAACAAACACAAGACAAGACACAAAACACAAGATTGGATTCAATCAAACTATCAGTATTTGCAATAATCTGTAGACATACCAACGATGCAAATTTAATACCAAATGGATCATTATATTGGAGTACTATAAGTCTGTCGGAGATATTCATTGAAAGCGTTCTCTATTCAAGCAACGTATAAACTGATTGATAAAAGACAACGATGAAATGTAGTACAAGCGTCTACTTACGATTTCACTAAGGGTTTACGAAAGTTGCACTGAGCACATTTACAACACTTTATTTTAAATTTTACGAATTTAAAATTTGTACAAATAAAAGCACGTTTTTATATATCACAGAATATTTACGGTCACCGTATTTTTTTATAATATCACTTTTCGTCACTGTTAAATGATTTATAATTAATTTTAAATGGAGATTCGATTTTAATTTGCACTTTAAACGAAATAAGTACGATATTTATGTAATTTATTAAATTTTATTAAAAAAATTAAGTACCAACCACTCAAAACGTTAAATTTATCACAGTAAAATGTAATTTAAAACTGAGATTCTTATTTTAAAAGTTTAATAAAATGGCCACTTCCCGTTACCGAGTTCGATATTTGAAGCACGGTCGCGTAGAACGTGCGTCCGTCACGAACATTCTCCACGCACTGATCAGAATTTACCGCTTAGTTGCTTTTAACTAAAGTTTTGTAAACAAATAAAAAAGTCGAGTATATACGGCTAAAGCTCGCACATGTATATGAGGATTAATAACATATAATAAACGCCTACGGGAAACCGTGAGGTTTATTTAATTTAAGTAAATAATAAAGGTGGTATTACTTTTGCTGTATTAGGAAGTTGCATGTTTTGTGTCCCGGTGTGCAGATTTAATTGATTCCGTTTTTTTTAATTCATTTCAAACGTTTACACTCGCGTTATTTGTTAACGTTATTTACCTCAATATTGTTTCTTTTGTCTCTTGTCAGGACGTCTTTAATAGTTTGTGACAATGACTGAATATTTACTAGAATACATATATTGGTGGTAACAATTTCAAATGGTTTCACTGTACGTGCAAATTTTTAAATTACATGCATGTTAAGTATATAATAATTGATCATGTAGCCACATTGTAGAATAATAGAGAGAATAAGTTCATAATAAATGACAATTAAATTTATCACAATTAATATTTTTAAAGAACGGTATATTGTAAGTAAAAGACAAACACAAAAACGCCGTTTGAAATGAAAAGATTTTGTTGGATTGAATTAAGACGGCTGGCAATCCGAGAAGTGAGAGTGATTTATATAGTAATAATAATAATAATATCGGTGGATAACTATATTTTTATATTTTTAAATGTTTTTTTTTCTTTTGTATAATTTCGTTAAAATATATTTAAAAATTTAATTTTATATTTTAACAAAAATTGAATAAAGAGAATAATAATAATAAAAAAACAAATTCTAAAGCAATTAACCCCAGATTTACTCGCAAACAAGACCAGCCTATTGATAAAAATAAATACATTGTCTCACATACTGATCACGCAACAATTGCTGTAAACTGAATTTTTGGAATACTTTGTATAAAAAATGTATTTCACTCAAGATAAAAAGAGGATTTCACAGGGTTTGATACTAGATCCAGTCTTTATTGATTGTTTAAAAGCATTTACTTTATTTTTTTGGACCTTCAGTCCCTGATTCCAACAAACTAAATAGGTAGTCTAACATGTGGAACATGGCGTGACTATGATCATTCATTTGTGTATTGATTATTCTATCCATTTCATGGAATTAAGCTAGGTTTAAAGAACCTTTATGTTGTATTTATTCATCGAATTCGTAATTACCGAATACATAAGATAGTTTCTACACAGAAAAATAAGATAGCAGCTACGTGTGAGTGAATCGTTAGAGAATCATAATTGTCAAAAAGTGGTTTACGTTTGATAGGCTAGTGCAGATAAAACCAGTAACAAATATGGAGACCACGTACCAGAAAGTGACGCGTTGGAAGGCTTCCAATAAGGTGAACTAACAACTCAGCGAAGGCTTCGGGAACACTGGATGAGAGAAACACAAGACCAGTCAATGTGGTGACTATTAGGAAAGCCTATGTCCAGCTATAGATGTGTTACACCTAAAACGATGATGGTAATAATGATCTTACTAGTCAGAAGACGGTACTAAATAAATTTAAAGTCCCTTACACCCTGTATTATCAACTAGCTTCAACAGTAATTATGGCTGGCAAAGAAACAATAAATCATGAGGTGTACAGAGCTAATATTGTTGCAATACTTTAGTCAGAGCAAGTAAATAAAATGAAATATTCCTATGAATTGAGTCACACAACTCTTACTGTTTATTTACTTGGATTAAGCTGAGGTTCTGCGAAATAGATCATTCTGCTTTCACATGTCTAGTTAATGTAAAGAAGCTGCAAACGTCTCATCAACATCTCATTATCCTCTTGCTCTTGTCGGCGCAACACGTTTTTCCTTCCATTCTATCCTGTCACTAGTCACGCTATCACTAACTCCCTTTTCTTTCATATCACTTCTCACACATTTCATCCATATCTTCTTTGACCTCCCTCTCCATCCATCTTCATGTAAACGTCTATTTGGTTATAAATTTTAATTTCCATGTAAGGTTCCAAATATGTTTCACGGTAAGACAAAAATATTAAGAAATAACTTTATAATTTTCTCCATGTTTGAGCATATCTTACTTCAGACTTATCATCGTCTTGCCCTTGACTTATATTACTAGGTGTCGGCTTCCATTCTATAATGTCAGTCAGTAGTCACGCTATCATTGATTCCTTTTTCTTATAAATCACCTCACACAATCCATCCATGTTGCTTCAGACTATAGATAAGTATTATAAATTTGTACACATATTATCTACTAGCTTTTGCCCGCGTTTTGTACTTTTCCGGAATAAAAAGTACCCAGTGTGGTGCCCAGGATATTTAAAGAATAATTATACCAAGTTTCATCGTAATCGAAACGGCAGTTTTTGCGTGATGCCTGAACAAACAGACAGACAGACAAAAAATTTTTTAATCACATTTTGGGTTCGGTGTCGGTCTACTAAACCGACACGCCCTGCCATTTTTTATTTTCAATGTACAGAATTTTCACTTCTACAGATTTATTATAACTAAGTATAGATATAGATAGTCCAAAAGTGTGACCAGAAGTGTCGTGATGTCCCAGTAGCACCACCTCTCATGCTTGAGGTTGCGGTTTCGAAACCAGGTACTTAAGTACCAATATGAAATTAATTTTTTACATATATACTTTTCTAAGGGTGAATTGCACCATTTAACTATAACGATAACAGAGCCGTTAACAGTTGTCAAATCGTCGAATTGACCAATAGGCGGCCGTTTCACGGCTGGTTATGGTTTGGTTATCGTTATAGTTAAATGGTGCAACTCACCCTAAGTGTATCTAGGACTTTAATAACACCCCGTACCACAGAAAGTACGTAATACCATTGGTCCGAGTTGACATTCGCAGATTTTTGATAGTCGTTATAGGTAGTCAAACACCAGAAAATCTAGCCATCAATCTATCCAAGGAGTATCGTGTTGGCCAGTAAGTGTTGGATTGTGGACATCTGATATGCAGTCACACCATGTAAAACGGGTATTCAGGTAACGGGTTTCGGGTATCCTGTTATACTGGAAGCTGACCCCAAGCAAGTTAGGAACAGGCTAGGGAGATGATAATATTGTCTAGACCATTATATTTAAGCCATGAAATTGGGGTTACCGTAATCCCTAAAAACCCGTGAATTTAAAGTGGTTACTTAGTTTCTATAGCCCATCCATATTATTTTATTTTATAGCAAACATCAGTGTTTATTACATTTTTGTATTTAAAATGTAAAACATGAACACTTGAATAAATAATGATTTTACCTAAAACTCGTGATTTGTAGAAAAACACACTGATTTATATTGTTGTCTCAATGCTAGAGGAATATTAAATAGACCGATTTTGTTTATGAAGACATTTTATGGTGATCAAACAACTCTTTATGGAGTTAGGTACTTGTAGGTTATAGGAGATACAGGAAATGCTAGAACTTAGAATAATAACGATCGACGGAACGTGACCAGGGGTGCTATTCTCTAAGAAAACAGCCTCAGCGCTGGCTCAGCGACGAGTCGTGAGCGCAGTACATTGAATTAACAAACCAACGCCCCTTTACATAGGATTGTTAATTCAATGTACTGCGCTCACGACTCGTCGCCGTGCCAGCGCTGAGCTCAAGGCTGTTTTCTTAGAGAATAGCACCCCTTGAGTAGGTACTGGCAGCTCACCGAGAAAAGTTAGCCATTATGGCTAAGTTTTAGTTGCCTCACTTTTTGCACTCGTATTAGATTTCTATGCGTTATTATTCTAAGTACTAGAAGTTATTTAGGAGGAGACATTGGGGTAATGGAATTAATAACATTTCATCTTTCATTCCTAGGGATTTATTCCAATATAAAATAATTACATTTACACATTTTTTTCTTTTGTGTTTGACTGGTTTTTGCATTTAGTCAGTATAAAGTACAAAATGGAGTAAATAGTTTTTTTTTTTAGTTTTTCATCGAGTTTCTTGCACATTCTTCCCCATAGAGATCTACGCTTTGGAATGTGAATTTTCTTTCTGAATGATTAACTTTCAAATGTGCCTTGTAAACGGTTTATTTGAACCCTTAATTTCATTTTAATAAATGCTTTGATTAGGGAAACTTACTTATTTAATTTACTTTTTAAGGGAGGCGCCGCTAACGCGCGCACTTCACACGCTCAACCTAATGAGACGGACTTATTTTGTTGTATTCTGGGTGATTTAGCTATAGATGTTAGTATAATTAAGTTAGGATAAGCGCATGTATCGCATTGGGGATAAAAAAAAACCTGTAAAGATAGATATAAGATGAAGAAATAAAAAAATAAATAAATTTTTCATACACAATACAGTCACTTTGTTTTTTTAATTAAAATATGGTTGTAACACATTATACTCGTAATATTTTGGCAGCAAATATTGTCAGCAAGTTTCGCTGTAATTTCCTACCAGGAATTCTTGTCTTATTCTTTAGTTTTAAGAGCTTGTGTTATGAGTAATAGACAACTGATAAACATATTTATATATTTCTAAATACATACATACTTAACCTTTTGAATGTCTTATGTTACACAGTTCGACATAAGCAATTGTCTTTCTATTGTGTCTCTAATTACGGCATTCAAAGAGTTAAGGTAAATTACACCCAGACACAGCACAAATGATCATGCTCAACACATAAACATTTGTCCTAGGTGGGAATCGAACTCACGACCTCCGGCATAGCAGTCAGGGCCACTAACCACTAGATCAACAGGTCTGTCTATACTGCCTGTAATATACGGAGGTGTTACGTCAAACTTGCCATACATTTTTGTACAATCACGTATGGTTAATCATCATCCCGTATTAAGTATTCCAATAGCATCACATTTTCGACCGCATAACCTTACTTTAATACTCAGTTCTAAGAATCGAACACTTCCCGAATCATTTAGAGCAAGACTCGGTGACTCAGATGACTGTTCGCTACAGTATACAGGGTGAACTTTTCAAATTGGCGTGGGTGGCCAAATGCTTCCTAGAATTTGACCTTCTTTTGCGAAATTACCCAATGTTTTTTTTTTCAAAATCAATATTTATTGTTTTTTTGTCACAATTGGGCCGGACATTCCGGTATTGTGGTTGTTAAAATGTTTATTGTAGTACGCATGAGTTAATGCAGGTGATAATTATAAAATGATTTCATAATTATATACTTAATAATTGTTCATAGTAATAGATTGAAACTTTGATTGTAAAACTCTAATAAATGTTTTTTTTTTAACTATATTTTTATTTTAGTGGTTTAACAAACTACGTAGCAAACTTAAATATCCACTAATAAATATAATAAAAAGGTAAAGTTTTTTTTTTTGTTTGTAGGAGGTAATCTCTGAAAGTACCAGTCTGATTGCGAAAATTTTTTCGCCGACAGAAAGCTGCTTTATTCCTGAGTGACATAGGTTATATTTTATGTACCCCGTGTACATAAAATACCTACCTAGCGAAGCTGCGGGCAAACGCTAGTATAAAATATAAATACTCTTATACTAAACCTAACCATGTACATAATACAAGGACTCAAAATACACTCAGGCGTCGAAGTACTCCTCCATATAAATGATTGTATCTGAATTCTATTATCAATCAACATCAATAATTTAATGTTAAGCGAACATGAACAATTTAAAAAGTTCTAGTAATTTAAAATTCAGGAACAGTCTAATAATAAATTTTATGAAAAAATAAAAAATTACTCATGTTTTTGGAATTGGCCGAATGACCTACTAGAAAAATTCACCCTGTATAGATGATGAACGCATGAGAGAAGACAATGGCAATGTTTACGTCTTACCATCCGAAATAATCATAAATTATAAATGACACGAGGAAGGTGGGTCAAATTGAGACGGTTTCAGGGTTTGGTTTCGATAAGTTTGTCCTATAAGAAATGCTTAATACCTACCTACATAAGACGATAAAAATATAAAACTGATTTTGTAGTTAGCGGTATAAGTCTGTCTAAAAAGTCAAACGACTTGGGCAATTACGAGTATTAGGGTATAAAATGAAATCTGATGTAGTCAATAATGGTTCAATAATCAAGGTCGATTAAGAGATCTTGATCATTGTTTACTAATAGAAGAAGTATATAAAAAGTATCGAATATAACAATTTTTTAAATGATCTAATATTATTAGGAGACGTTTTAACAATAAAAATGTAAAAGATTTTCGTTTAAAGCATACATATTTCAGTTTCTTTAATGATAGATATTCTTATTACAAAAGTAGGATACATTTGGAAAGATATAATAGTATCATAAGTATAAAGTAATAACATAAATGTGGAATCGTAAGAAAAATCTGATTCTAAACATTCTACCCCGCTTATAATAGATTCATTATCACTGTCCCTAATACGATTAACATCTGTTGTAGAACTATCATCATCTCAAGAAAGAAGTGAATGACAATTAAAATTCGCGTTGAAAACAACAGATTTTTTATTTCTTTTAAAAATTCCCAATTCATATGAATTTTTTGACACACGACCCATATCCACTCTCCTAGAGCAAAAAAGACACAAGAGATACCAACTAAGGTATTTTATGCTTAGATATTGTTTTAAATAAGAATAATATATTCTGGACAGTACAACATTTTTTAGAACCTAAGTATAATATTCTGATGTCTGATGATTCACACTTTTCTTATAATAAAAAAAGTGTGAGACATCTTATTGACTATTGTCTATATCTAGATCTTCTTGACTATAATTTTAAAAATATTTAAAACTTTTGTATAGTTAGATATGTCTTGGACGGCTTTCAACTGGTCTCAATAGCTCATCTTCTGTATGTCTAATGTTAATCAGTTTATTATTTGTGAAGGGTATCTTCAATCCTTTATATAATTAATTCTAGCTGCTAGTTTGTTTTTGCAACATTAGTATGAACCTTACAATTTATTGCTTGTTTTTACTCGTCTGTAGCTATATTCACTCCGGTCGGTGAGTTGTTCTAATGTACCGATAGATGGCGTTGTACTTATGACGCGTTTCCCTGAATCGCGGTGTTAAGATTCTCCGCGAATGAATGACCCTCGCCGGTTTTCGTTCGTCAGTTATCGCTTCTCGGCCTTTTGGCTAAGATCAAAGTGTAGTATCTGTTCTTTTCAGCTTAATATCTGAAAGTTCCCTCACTGAGGGACCAGTATATTAAACTGATTTTTGTAAGCTGACGGGATGTTTCGGGGCTCGCTCCACTCCCGTCACGGGTCGGCCCGGCATTGCAGTGCCGCCGGGATCGGCCCACATAATTCCTTGACAATGAATACGAAAATATAGTAATGATAACTTACTTATGCAAATATTTAAGCTCAATTCTAGCTAAGTAATATACACAGAGGAGCATATCTAATCAGAGTAGAGGTACAACCATATTCATAGGTATTGTACTATTGCAAGCGTTTACTTAATTTACCTATATTATAATATGAAACTAGTTGACCCAGCGAACTTCGTAGCGCCTAACAGGCAATAAATGTAGTATATTTTTCGATAATTATAGTCAACAGATTGCGATGAAACAAAAGCCTAATTTAATCCATGTGTATGGATGGAGAGGGAGAGGGAGGCCAAAGAAAAGATGGATGGATTGTGTGAGAAGTGATATGAAAGAAAAGGAAGTTAGTGATAGCGTGACGAGTGACAGGCCAAAATGGAAGAAAAAAACGCGCTACGCCGACCCCAAATAAGATGGGACAAGGGCAGGAAGAAGAAGAAGAGATTGCGATGAAACAAAAGCCTAATTAAACACAATTTTAATTTTTAAAACTTACCAACATCGATTTTGTACATTATATGTGATGCGCGCACAACTAAAAACTTCTACAGATTAATTTATTATGTGTATAGACAGATGTACACGAGGGGGAAGCCAAAATACAGGTTCTTTTTCTGTTCTGTGGGTTCCTCCTGGTTCGGCTCCAGTTGCTTAAACTTTTGTGTACATATTAATGTTCATAGCTAAATATTTGTAAAACATGATAGGTATTTTTTGTGAAGGAAAAATAACTAGTTAAAAAAATATTAGATATTACTGTTCCAGCTTTAAGTGTATCTGCGTGATATATATTTTATTTAGTGTTTCATCAACTGAATCGATCGATTTCGATTAGTTTCGAATTATTTAATCTTAACATGAATTTTGAGACCTTGAAACTTTTCGAAACAATATTCTTTGTAAGAACTGGGTACTGTAATTTTATTATAATATTTATTTCTTTCCTTCCTTCCCCATTAGAATGATTTCCTCTTGATAAACAAGAAGTGTGAATCCATTTTTTAAACGCGTTATGTTCCCCGTTTTTAAGGTTTTTACCTTGTTAGCTGGTGTTATGTCTCATCAGTCATACTTTGTACCTTGCCCTTGTGTTTTTCTTATTCTTCTTTGTCCGTCCCTGCTTCTATTTGATTTAATTCGATTCAATTTAATTGATTATCTAATTCATTATTTTTTTTAATCCTTATTAAGTCTAATAATTGTTAGTAAATCGATATTTTGTATTTTATAGATTATTTTTCTTGTTTTGTACTTTATTATTATTTATTGTAAGTTTAAATAATGTTGAAAAATTATTAAAAAAATATTAGTTTCGAATTATTTTATATATTAACATGATTTTTGAGACCTTGAACCTTTTCGAGACAGTGTTCCTTAAAAGAACTGGGTACTGTAATTTTATTATATATTTATGTATATTTCCTTCCTTCCTTCCTTCCCCATTACAATGATTTCCTCTTGATAAGCAAGAAGTGTGAATTCATTTTTTAAACGCGTTATGGTCTCAACTTTTAAGGTTTTTACCTTGTTAGGTGGTGTTATCTTTCATCAGTCATACTTTGTACCTTGCCCTTGTGTTTTTCTTATTCTTCTTTGTCCGTCCCTGCTTCTATTTAGTTTAATTCGATTCAATTTAATTGATTATCTAATTCAATTCATTATTTTTTTTAATCCTTATTAAGTCTAATAATTGTTAGTAAATCGATATTCAGTATTTTATAGATTCTTTTTCTTGTTTTGTACTTTGTAATATTATTTATTGTAAGTTTGAATAATGTTGAAAAATTAATCCAAAATATATTTCGATGTGATCTGAGATTATTCTTTTTTAAATGTTTCTGCGAACTGTTCGTTGGAGTGCTGTAATAAATAAATAAATTATCTCGGGTGTCGGGTCTCTTCACAATTCTTTGCTACGGTACCTTGTATTTGTGTTCTTCTTCTTCTCAGTCAATCCTTGCTTCCATTATTTCCAAATAAGGTGAGCTGGGCCCCAAGTCTGCTATTACAATAGGGTCAGAATGGTATATCATTGATTTCATAATTGTTGATTTTGAGTAAGTTTGGTAATCTACTAATATAATGGCGTCATTATGACTTCCAATCATCAACCACTGACACTCCATTGAAAGAAGTTCGATAGAATGGTAATCTCTTACATATTTACAAATAAATGTCTTACTTAAGCAGTAATCTGCAAACATTTTGACAGTTCCTTTGATGACTGACGTACCATTAGAACGTCATTGTGCAGTCATTGCTTTTAATAAGCTCGATATTGTCATTTTACCGCAACTTTATTACGAGACCATTGATCGATCAATGATTATGAATCAGCAGATTAGGAACTTTTATCAAAATGACAATGGGATCGTATTAATATATTATAATAATATTCCACACAACTATCGCACAACGCCGTCTAGTTCCAAGCTAAGCAGAGCTTGTGTTATGGGTACTAGACAACTGATAAACATACATATATATTTCTAAATACATACATATTATAGATAAATTACACCCAGACACAAAACAAATGATCATTCTCATCACACAAACATTTGTGGGAATCGAACCCACGACCTCCGGCATAGCAGTCAGGGTCACTAACCACTAGAACAACAGGCCAGTCAACAAAGCAAGCCAGCAAGTCAGTATTGGAATGACGAATTTATAAAAATAGCAGACTTGGGCCCCTGCACTCCCGCAAGTACGTGCGTAGGAGCGTTTTCACGCACAACGCTGCGTGGTGCGTGGGAGTGTGATAACCGCCTATGTACCAGAATACTATTTCTCACTATTGAAAAATAGTAGTAGTAGTTTATTCTATTCTATTCTAATAGCATTTTTCGTTCCTTACCGTTTGAATGGTCATGTAAAGAGGAGGGATGAAATGCATGTTATCAAGAGTTATGAGTATACATGTGGATGGGTGGAGAGGGAGAGGGAGGCCAAAGAAAAGATGAATGGATTTCGTGAAGAAGGATATGAAAGAAAAAGAAGTTAGTGACAGTATGACGAGTGACAGGGTAGAATGGAAGAAAAAAACGTATTGCGCCGACCCCAAAATAAGATGGGACAAGGGCAGGAAGAAGAAGACCGTTTGTTATGAACAATAATTAGCTTATTCATGTTTTGAAATTGACGAATTAATAAAAATAGCAGACTTGGGCCCCTGGTTAGTAATGTTTCTTCGCTAGGATACTTTGTCTTTGTATTAAATACTTAAATAGTTTGTACATAGCAGGGAATCCCAAGACATAATTTACAAGACGTATTTTCGGTAGTTGTTATGTATTTTAATTGTCTTTTATTATCTTATCTAAGCTTTGAGGACGTATTTCTTGATTTACTCATTTGTGCAGGCTTAAAAACTGTCTGTAAAAATCATCTTAATATTAGCATAGTTGATTCTTTATTTACATTTCGGTCGGTACATTATCACACCAATATTATAAAAGTGGAAGTTTGTGAGTGTGGATGAATGTAAGTATGTAATTATGTATGTTTGTTTGTTAGTTTTTCACGGATGGACGGACAGGCGGACAACAAAATGGTCATGTAAAGGCTCCGTTTTTTTCCTTTTGATGTATGGAACTCTAAAAATAACCAACGCGCACAGGTCCCTTGCACAGTTCATGGAATCTGGTATAAGCGTTTATCCCTGTACGTGTTATAAGCACTAGTGCACCAAGGACAATCGACGGTTGGTAGGAAACTGCCGACATATAGAAAACAAAGATAAAGGCTATGGTTTTAGCAAGCTTAAATGAACTAGTTACCTAGAACTATGTCAAGACTATGGCCCCTGCCTGAACATTGTTATCTATAAATATACATCTATTAAAATTTATTTTAAGAGTTGTGTCTCACTAGGTAAAGGCTTATTTTCGTAAAACGACACAATGCTATTTGATCACAATTTCAAGAAAATGTTTTTTTTCCTAAATTAGGTTAGATGCTCCTTACCTATAACATCAGCTATTTAACAGTGAAAGTTGCGTAAAAATTGATCCAACTGTGTCTTGTGATCCAAAAAAATGTTTTTTTGTGACTCGAACGGAGTCGTACGGGATGAATAAAGAAATATTTTTTTCATATGCATTTAGTCTTGAAAGGACTATTTCCGACCGAATATTTTGAACGAAGACCAGTAGCCTGATTCACATAAAATCAAACAAGCCAAATGTCGTTGAAGTTTTATAGTCGTTCGATCGAAGTCCTATTCAAAAGCGGTATTCATGATCTATCGACTTATTTCCAGTTACATTTATAAGTATTCTACCAGAATAATGTAATACAGATTTATTTTTTAATCGACGAATTTCAAACGACTTCGATTGATGGATATGAATACGGAAATGGTCTAAACGACTAAATCGCTACGATATCGTTACGGTTTTGATTACGTGAATTGGGCTACTGGTAAGGGTTGCGGGAATCCAATGAATGCGAGATGCAGAGGACCGTTCATTGTGGCGACACTTGGGGGAGGCCTATGTAAAACGGTGGATGTCTTTCAGCTGAAATGATGATGATGATGATGATGCATTTAGTAAAAAAAAAACAGACACTTTAATTTTATATACTTAAATGTATAATAGATAGGAAGACCATCATTATTCAATTTCAAAACATGATTATGCTAATTATTGCTCTTATCAAACGGTAAGGAATGAAAAATGATATTTTTCAATAGTGAGAAATAGTATTCTGGAACATAGGTGATCATCACACTCCCGCGCACCACGCAGCATTGTGCGTGAAAACGCTCTTACGCACGTACTTGCGGGAGTGCAGGGGCCCAAGTCTGCTATTTTTATAAATTCGTCATTCCAACACGATCCCATTGTCATTTTGGTAAAAGTTCCTAATCGGCTAATTAATAATGATCGATCATTGATCGGTCAGTGGTCTCGTAATAGAGTTGTGGTAAAATGACAATATCGAGCTTAAAAAGTAATGACTGCACAATGACGTTCTAATGGTAGGGTCACTGATCAAAGGAACTGTCAAAATTTTTGCAGATTACCGCTTAGGTAAGACATTTATTTGTAAATATGTACGAGATTACCAGCCTATCCAACTTTTTTCAATGGAGTGTCAGTGGTTGATCATTGGAAAGTCATAATGACGACATTGCCCATTATATTAGTATATTACCAAACTTACTCAAAATCAACAATTATGATATCAATGATTGACCATTGTGACACTATTGTAATACGAGGACGGACAGACAGACAGACATGGCGAAACTATAAGGGTTCCTAGTCGACTACGGAACCCTAAAAAGTATAAAACTGATTTTTTAGTTAGCGGTATAAGTCTGTCTAAAAAGTCAAACGACTTGGGCAATTACGAGTATTAGAGTATAAAATGAAATCTGATGAAGTCAATAATGGTTCAATAATCAAGGTCGATTAAGAGATCTTGATCATTGTGTAAGTACTAATAGAAGAACTATATAAAAAGTATCGAATATAACATTTTTTTAAATGATTTAATATTATTAGGAGACTTTTTAACAATAAAAATGTAAAAGTATTTCTATAATGATAGATATTCTTATTACAAAAGTAGGATACATTTGGAAAGATATAATAGTATCATAAGTATAAAGTAATAACATAAATGTGGAATCGTAAGAAAAATCTGATTCTAAACATTCTACCCCGCTTACAATAGATTCATTATCACTATCCCTAATACGATCAACATTTGTTGTAGAACTACCATCATCTCAAGAAAGAAGTGAATGACAATTAAAATTCGCGTTGAAAACAACAGATTTTTTATTTCTTTTAAAAATGAATTTTTTGACACACGACCCATATCTACTCGCCTAGAGCAAAAAAGACACAAAAGAGATACCAACTAAGGTATTTTATGCTTAGATATTGTTTGTGTAAGAATATTCTGGGCAGTACTAGGTACAACAATTTTTAGAACCTAAGTATATACTCTGATGTCTGATGATTCACACTTTTCTTATAATAAAAAAAGTGTGAGTCATCTTATTGACTATTGTCTATATCTAGATCTTCTTGACTATAATTAATATTTAAAATTTTTGTATAGTTAGATATGTCTTGGACGGCTTTCAACTGATCTCAATAGCTCATCTTCTGTATGTCTAATGTTAATCAGTTTATTATTTGTGAAAAAACTTTTTATTTAGAATTAATTCTAGCTGCTAGTTTGTTTCTGCAACATCAGTATGAACCTTACAATTTCTTGTCTTTACTCGTCTGTAGCTATATTCACTCCGGTCGGTGAGTTGTTCTAATGTACCGATAGATGGCGTTGTACTTATGACGCGTATTCCTGAATCGCGGTGTTAAGATTCTCCGCGAATGAATGACCCTCGCCGGTTTTCGTTCGTCAGTTATCGCTTCTCGGCCTTTTGGCTAAGATCAAAGTGTAGTATCTGTTCTTTTCAGCTTAATATCTGAAAGTTCCCTCACTGAGGGACCAGTATATTAAACTGATTTTTGTAAGCTGACGGGATGTTTCGGGGCTCGCTCCACTCCCGTCACGGGTCGGCCCGGCATTGCAGTGCCGCCGGGATCGGCCCACATAATTCCTTGACAATGAATACGAAAATATAGCAATGATAACTTACTTAAGCAAATATATAAGCTCAATTCTAGCTAAGTAATATAATATACACAGAGGAGTATATCTAATCAGAGTAGAGGTACACCATATTCATAGGTATTGTACTATTGCAAGCGTTTACTTAATTTACCTATATTATAATATGAAACTAGTTGACCCAGCGAACTTCGTAGCGCCTAACAGGCAATAAATGTAGTATATTATTCGATAATTATAGTCAACAGATTGCGATGAAACAAAAGCCTAATTTAATCCATGTGGATGGATGGAGAGGGAGAGGGAGGCCAAAGAAACAGATGGATGGATTGTGTGAGAAGTGATATGAAAGAAAAGGGAGTTAGTGATAGCGTGACGAGTGACAGGACAAAATGGAAGAAAAAGAAGCGCTGCGCCGACCCCAAATAAGATGGGACAAGGGCAGGAAGAAGAAGAAGAGATTGCGATGAAACAAAAGCCTAATTAAACACAATTTTAATATTTAAAAGTTATCTACATCGATTTTTTACATTATACTTATGTGATGCGCGTACAACTAAAAACTTCTATACAGATTAATTATGTGTATAGACAGATGTAACACGAGGGGGAAGCCGAAATACAGGTTCTTTTTCTGTTCTGCGGATTCCTCCTAGTTCGGTTCTAGCTGCTTAAACTTTTATGTACATGTTATTGTTCATAGCTAAATATTTGTAAAACATGATAGGTACTTTTTGTGAAGGGAAAATAACTAGTTAAAAAAATATTAGGTATTACTGTTTCAGCTTTAAGTGTATCTGCGTGATATATATTTTATTTAGTGTTTCATCAACTGAATCCATCGATTCGCTTTCGATTAGTTTCGAATTATTTTATATCTTAACATGATTTTTGAGATCTTGAACCTTTTTGAGACAATGTTCCTTGTAAAAACTGGGTACTGTAATTTTATTATAAGTATAGATGTATTTTTCTTTCCTTCCTTCCTTCCCCATTAGAATGATTTCCTCTTGATAAACAAGAAGTGTCAATTCATTTTTTAAACGCGTTATGGTCTCTATTTTTAAGGTTTTTACCTTGTTAGGTGGTGTTATGTCTCATCAGTCATACTTTGTACCTTGCCCTTGTGTTTTTCTTATTCTTCTTTGTCCGTTCCTGCTTCTATTTGATTTAATTCGATTCAATTTAATTGATTATCTAATTCATTATTTTTTTAATCCTTATTAAGTCTAATAATTGTTAGTAAATCGATATTTTGTATTTTATAGATTATTTTTCTTGTTTTGTACTTTATTATTATTTATTGTAAGTTTAAATAATGTTAAAAAATTATTAAAAATATATATTTCGATGTGATCTGAGATTATTCTTTTTTAAATGTTTCTGCGAACTGTTCGTTGGAGTGCTGTAATAAATAAATAAATTATCTCCATTGTGAGATGGTCAGCAATGTCGGGTCTCTTCACAATTCTTCGCTACGGTACCTTGTATTTGTGTTCTTCTTCTTCTCAGTCAATCCTTGCTTCCATTATTTCCAAATAAGGTGAGCAGGGCCCCAAGTCTGCTATTACAATAGGGTCAGAATGGTATATCATTGATTTCATAATTGTTGATTTTGAGTAAGTTTGGTAATCTACTAATATAATGGCATCATTATGACTTCCAATGATCAACCACTGACACTCCATTGAAAGAAGTTCGATAGAATGGTAATCTCTTACATATTTACAAATAAATGTCTTACCTAAGCAGTAATCTGCAAACATTTTGACAGTTCCTTTGATGAGTGACGTACCATTAGAACGTCATTGTGCAGTCATTGCTTTTAATAAGCTCGATATTGTCATTTTACCGCAACTTTATTAAGAGACCATTGATCGATCAATGATTATGAATCAGCAGATTAGGAACTTTTAGCAAACTGACAATGGGATCGTATTGGAATGACGAATTTATAAAAATAGCAGACTTGGGCCCCTAGTTAGTAATGTTTCTTCGCTAGGATACTTTGTCTTTGTGTTAAATACTTAAATAGTTTGTACATAGCAGGGAATCCCAAGGCATAATTTACAAGACGTATTTTCGGTAGTTGTTATGTATTTTAATTGTCCTTTATTATCTCATCTTGGCTTTGAGGACGTCGTTCTTGATTTACTCATTTGTGTAGGCTTAAAAACTGTCTGTAAAAATCATCTTAATATTAGCATAGTTGATTCTTTATTTACAAGATTTCGGTCGGTACATTATCACACCAATATTATAAAAGTGGAAGTTTGTGAGTGTGGATGAATGTAAGTATGTAATTATGCATGTTTGTTTGTTAGTTTTTCACGGATGGACGGACGGGCGGACAACAAAATGGTCATATAAAAGCTCCGTTTTTTCCTGCTTACATATAGAAAATAAAGATAAAGGTTATGGTTTTGGCAAGCTTAAATGAACTAGTTACCTAGAACTATGTCAAGACTATGGCCCCTGCCTGAACATTATTATCTATAAATATACATCTATTAAAATTTATTTTAAGAGTTGTGTCTCACTAGGTAAAGGCTTATTTTCGTAAAACGACACAATGCTATTTGATCACAATTTCAAGAAAACGTTTTTTTTCCTAAATTAGGTTAGATCCTCCTTACCTATAACATCAGCTATTTAGCAGTGAAAGTTGCGTAAAATTTGATCCAACTGTGTCTTGTGATCCAAAAACATTTTTTTTTGTGACTTGTACGGAGTCGGGGATAAATAAAGAAATATTTCTTTCATATGAATTTAGTCTTGAAAGAAATATTTCCAACCGAATATTTGTACCGACAACCAGTAGCCTGATTCACATAAAATCAAACAAGCCAAATATCGTTGAAGTTTTATAGTCGTTCGATCGAAGTCCTATTCAAAAGCGGTATTCATGATCTCTCGACTTATTTCCAGTTACATTAATAAGTATTCTACAAGGATAATTTAATACAGATTATTTTTTAAATCGATGAATTTCAAACGACTTTAAAATCGCTGTCGTTCAAACTCGATTGATGGATGTGAATACAGAAATGGTCTAAACGACTAAATCGCTACGATATCGTTACGGTTTTCATTACGTGAATCGGGCTACTGGTAAGGGTTGCGGGAATCCAATGGATGCGAGACGCAGAGGACCGTTCATTGTGGCGACACTTGGGGGAGGCCTATGTCCAACGGTGGACGTCTTTCGGCTGAAATGATGAAGATGATGATGATGCATTTAGTAAAAAAAAAAACAGACGAATGAATGAAAGATGAATAAGCTAATTATTGCTCTTAACAAACGGTAAGGAACGAAAAATGATATTTTTCAATAGTGAGAATTGGCATTCTGGAACATAGGTGGTTGTCACACTCCCACGCACCACGCAGCGTTGTGCGTGAAAACGCTCCTACTACTAACTTGCGGGAGTACAGGGGCCCAAGTCTGCTATTTTTATAAATTCGTCATTCCAACACGATCCCATTGTCATTTTGGCAAAAGTTCCTAATCTGCTAATTCATAATGATCGATCATTGATCGGTCAATGGTCTCGTAATAGAGTTGTGGTAAAATGACAATATAGAGCTTAAAAAGCAATGACTGCACAATGACGTTCTAATGGTAGGGTCACTGATCAAAGGAACTGTCAAAATTTTTTCAGATTACCGCTTAGGTAAGACATTTATTTGTAAATACGTACGAGATTACCAGCCTATCCCACTTTTTTCAATGGAGTGTCAGTGGTTGATCATTGGAAAGTCATAATGACGACATTAACCATTATATTAGTATATTACCAAACTTACTCAAAATCAACAATTATGATATCAATGATTGACCATTGTGACACTATTGTAATACGAGGACGGACAGACAGACAGACATGGCGAAACTATAAGGGTTCCTAGTTGACTACGGAACTCTAAAAAGTATAAAACTGATTTTTTGGTTAGCGGTATAAGTCTGTCTAAAAAGTCAAACGACTTGGGCAATTACGAGTATTAGAGTGTAAAATGAAATCTGATGTAGTCAAAAATGGTTCAATAATCAAGGTCGATTAAGAGATCTTGATCATTGTGTAAGTACTAATAGAAGAACTATATAAAAAGTATCGAATATAACAATTTTTTTAAATGATTTAATATTATTAGGAGACTTTTTAACAATAAAAATGTAAAAGTATTTCTATAATGATAGATATTCTTATTACAAAAGTAGGATACATTTGGAAAGATATAATAGTATCATAAGTATAAAGTAATAACATAAATGTGGAATCGTAAGAAAAATCTGATTCTAAACATTCTACCCCGCTTACAATAGATTCATTATCACTATCCCTAATACGATCAACATTTGTTGTAGAACTATCATCATCTCAAGAAAGAAGTGAATGACAATTAAAATTCGCGTTGAAAACAACAGATTTTTTATTTCTTTTAAAAATTCCCAATTCATATGAATTTTTTGACACACGACCCATATCCACTCTCCTAGAGCAAAAAAGACACAAGAGATACCAACTAAGGTATTTTATGCTTAGATATTGTTTTTAATAAGAATAATATATTCTGGACAGTACAACATTTTTTAGAACCTAAGTATAATATTCTGATGTCTGATGATTCACACTTTTCTTATAATAAAAAAAGTGTGAGTCATCTTATTGACTATTGTCTATATCTAGATCTTCTTGACTATAATTTTATTAATATTTAAAATTTTTGTATAGTTAGATATGTCTTGGACGGCTTTCAACTGGTCTCAATAGCTCATCTTCTGTATGTCTAATGTTAATCAGTTTATTATTTGTGAAGGGTATCTTCAATCCTTTATATAATTAATTCTAGCTGCTAGTTTGTTTTTGCAACATTAGTATGAACCTTACAATTTATTGCTTGTCTTTACTCGTCTGTAGCTATATTCACTCCGGTCGGTGAGTTGTTCTAATGTACCGATAGATGGCGTTGTACTTATGACGCGTATTCCTGAATCGCGGTGTTAAGATTCTCCGCGAATGAATGACCCTCGCCGGTTTTCGTTCGTCAGTTATCGCTTCTCGGCCTTTTGGCTAAGATCAAAGTGTAGTATCTGTTCTTTTCAGCTTAATATCTGAAAGTTCCCTCACTGAGGGACCAGTATATTAAACTGATTTTTGTAAGCTGACGGGATGTTTCGGGGCTCGCTCCACTCCCGTCACGGGTCGGCCCGGCATTGCAGTGCCGCCGGGATCGGCCCACATAATTCCTTGACAATGAATACGAAAATATGGTAATGATAACTTACTTATGCAAATATTTAAGCTCAATTCTAGCTAAGTAATATACACAGAGGAGCATATATCTAATCAGAGTAGAGGTACACCATATTCATAGGTATTGTACTATTGCAAGCGTTTACTAAATTTATATTAAAATATGAAACTAGTTTACCCAGCGAACTTCGTAGCGCCCAACAGGCAATAAATGTAGTATGTATATTATTCGATAATTATAGTCAACAGATAGCGATGAAACAAAAGCCTAATTAAACACAATTTTATTATTTAAAAGTTACCTTTATCGATTTTGTACATTATAAGTGATGCGCGCATAACTAAAAACTTCTACAGATTAATTATGTGTATAGACAGATGTAACACGAGGGGGAAGCCAAAATACAGGTTCTTTTTCTGTTATGTGGGTTCCTCCTAGTTCCCGCCCAGTTGCTTAAACTTTTGTGTACATATTAATGTTCATAGCTAAATATTTGTAAAATATGATAGGTACTTTTTGTGAAGGAAAAATAACTAGTTAAAAAAATATTAGGTATTACTGTTCCAGCTTTAAGTGTATCTGCGTGATTTATATTTTATTTGGTGTTTCATCAACTGAATCAATCGATTCGCTTTCGATTAGTTTCGAATTATTTTAATCTTAACATGATTTTTGAGACTTTGAACCTTTTCGAGACAATATTCCTTGTAAGAACTGGGTACTGTAATTTTATTATAATATCATCATCATCATCATATCAGCCGAAAGACGTCCACTGTTGGACATAGGCCTCCCCCAAGCGTCGCCACAACGACCGGTCCTGTGCGTCACGCATCCATCGGGTTCCCGCGACCCTGACCAGGTCGTCGGTCCACCTTGTTGGAGGCCGTCCAACGCTGCGTCTTCCGGTACGTGGTCGCCACTCCAGAACCTTTCGTCCCCATCGACCATCCGTTCTGCGTGCAATGTGTCCCGCCCATTGCCACTTAAGTTTGGCGATTCTTCGCGCTACGTCGGTTACCTTGGTTCTCCTGCGGATATCTTCATTTCTGATGTCTATGACCAGTGCGTGTTGCCAGTGATGACTTATGGCTCCGAAACGTGGTCACTTACAATGGGCCTCATAAGAAGACTCAAAGTCACCCAAAGGGCGATGGAAAGGGCTATGCTTGGAGTTTCCTTGCGTGATCACATTATAATATATTTATGTATATTTCCTTCCTTCGTTATGGTCTCCATTTTTAAGGTTTTTACCTTGTTAGCTGGTGTTATCTCTCATCAGTCATATTTTGTACCCTGCTCTTGTGTTTTTCTTCTTCTTTGTCCGCCGCTGCTTCTATTTGATTTAATTCGATTCAATTTAATTGATTAATTCATTCATTTTTTTATCGTAATTAAGTAATAATTGTTAATAAATCCATATTCTGTATTTTATTGATTCTTTTTCTTGTTTTGTTTTGTACTTTGTTATTATTTATTGAAAGTTTAAATAATGTTGAAAAATTAATCCAAAATATATTTCGATGTGATCTGAGATTATTCTTTTTTAAATGTTTCTGCGAACTGTTCGTTGGAGTGCTGTAATAAATAAATAAATTATCTCCATTGTGAGATGGTCAGCAATATAGGGTCTCTTCACAATTCTTCGCCACGATACCTTGTATTTGTGTTCTTCTTCTTCTCAGTCAATCCTTGCTTCCATTATTCCCAAATAAGGTGAGCAGGACCCCAAGTCTGCTATTACAATAGGGTCAGAATGGTATATCATTGATTTCATAATTGTTGATTTTGAGTAAGTTTGGTAATCTACTAATATAATGGCGTCATTGTGACTTCCCAATGATCAACCACTGACACTCCATTGAAAGAAGTGGGATAGAATGGTAATCTCGTACATATTTACAAATAAATGTCTTACGTATGCAGTAATCTGCAAAAATTTTGACAATTCCTTTGATGAGTGACCTACCATTAGGACGTCATTGTGCAGTCATTGCTTTTAATAAGCTCGATATTGTAATTTTACCACAACTTTATTACGAGACCATTGACCGATCAATGATCGATCATTATGAATTCGCAGACTAAGAACTTTTAGCAAAATGACAATGGGTTCGTGTTGGAATGACGAATTTATAAACCTGGGCCCCTGGTAAGTAATGTTTCTTCTTTTCTAGGATACTTTATCTTTGTGTTAAATACTTGAACAGTTTGTACATAGCAGGGAATCCCAAGACATAATTTACAAGACGTATTTTCGGTAGTTTGTTGTTATGTATTTTAATTGTCTTGTAATTATCTTATCTAGGCTTTGAGGACGTCGTTCTTGATTTACTCATTTGTGTAAGCTTAAAAACTGTCTGAAGTTTGTGAGTGTGGATGAATGTAAGTATGTAATTATGTATGTTTGTTTGTTAGTTTTTCACGGATGGACGGACAGGCGGACAACAAAATGGTCATGTAAAGGCTCCGATTTTTCCTTTTGATGTATGGAACTCTCAAAATAACCAACGCGCACAGTTCCCTTGGACACTTCATGGAATCTGGTATAAGCGTTTATCCCTGTACGTGCTATAAGCACTAGTGCACCAAGGACAATCGCCGGTTGGTAGGAAACGGCCAACATATAGAAAACAAAGATAAAGGCTATGGTTTTGGCAAGCTTAAATGAACTAGTTACCACGAACTATGTCAAGACAATGGCCCCTGCCTGAACATTGTTATCTATATACCTCGTACATCTATTACATTTTATTTTAAGAGTTGTGTCTCACTAGGTAAAGGCTTATTTTCGTAAAACGACACAATGCTATTTGATCACAATTTCAAGAAAATATTTTTTTCCTAAATTAGGTTAGATCCTCCTTACCTATAACATCAGCTATTTAGCAGTGAAAGTTGCGTAAAAATTGATCCAACTGTCTTGTGATCCAAAAACATTTTTTTTGTGACTCCTACGGAGTCGGGGATAAATAAAAAAATATTTCTTTCAAATGCATTTAGTCTTGAAAGAAATATTTCCGACCGAATATTTGGACTGGCAACCAGTAGCCTGATTCACATAAAATCAAACAAGCCAAATGTCGTTGAAGTTTTATAGTCGTTCGATCGAAGTCCTATTCAAAAATGGTATTCATGATCTATCGACTTATTTCCAGTTACATTAATAAGTATTCTACCAGGATAATTTAATACAGATTTTTTTTAATCGACGAATTTCAAACGACTTCGTTTGTGGGATGTGAATACGGAAATGGTCTAAACGACTAAATCGCTACGATATCGTTACGGTTTTCATTACGTGAATCGGGCTACTGGTAAGGTTTGCGGGAATCCAATGGATGCGAGACGCAGAAGATCGTTCATTGTGGCGACACTTGGGGGAGGCCTATGTCCAAAGGTGGATGTCTTTCGGCTGAAATGATGATGAGGTATTAAGTAAAAAAAAGAACAGACACTTCAATTTTATATACTTAAATGTATAATAGATAGGAAGACCATCATTATTCAATTTCAAAACATGATTATGCTAATAATTGCTCTTAACAAACGGTAAGGAACGAAAAATGCTATTTTTCAATAGTGAGAAATAGTATTCTGGTACATAGGCGGTTATCACACTCCCACGCACCACGCAGCGTTGTGCGTGAAAACGCTCCTACGCACGTACTTGCGGGAGCGCAGGGGCCCAAGTCTGCTATTTTTATAAATTCGTCATTCCAACACGATGCCATTGTCATTTTGCTAAAAGTTCCTAATCTGCTAATTCATAATTATCGATCATTGATCGGTCAATGGTCTCGTAATATAGTTGTGGTAAAATGACAATATCGAGCTTAAAAAGCAATGACTGCACAATGACGTTCTAATGATAGGTCACTGATTAACCTTTCAATCGTGGAAATTACAGACACAATAGAAAGACAATAGGTGCGCGAACGCCGGCGTTCGCTTGGAGTTTAATGAATAAAAGGAACTGTCAAAATGTTTGCAGATTACTGCATACGTAAGACACTTATTTGTAAATATGTACGAGATTACCATTCTATCCCACTTCTTTCAATGGAGTGTCGGTGGTTGATCATTGGAAAGTCATAATGACGCCATTATATTAATAGATTACCAAACTTACTCAAAATCAACAATTATGAAATCAATGATAGACCATTCTGACAGTATTGTAATAGCAGACTTGGGGCCCTGATCTGCATCATCATGCGGGTTTTTTACGCACTGACGCGCATAGGTGCGTCTTGTAAATTCTCGCAGGCACACACTCTTTTCATACGAAAACACGCACGATACTACGAGACTCAGTGTGGCATACCATGTGTGTCGCCCTGGACCCACGCGCATGAGTGCGTGTTTCTCCGCATGCGTGGATGCAGTTTCAGTGTGTTGGACTGTGTGTGTTTTCTATACAAACGGAGATACTTACAAGCAACGTTAAGACACGTATTCACGCACTACGCTGCGGGGTGCGTGGCAGTGAGATAATCGCCATAGGAACTATGTTGGCAAGTATACAGGGTGTTTGGTCCATCGTGAGCCAAATTGAAATGGTCGACTGGAATCATCTGCTATCCTTTCAGATCCCTAAAGACTACTCATGCTCTGTGGATTTCCTTTTCATTAACTTTTTATTGTTTTATGAAAAATGCCCCAATGCAAACGCACCTACATGCGGAGAAACACGCACTCATGCACGTGGGTGCAGGGCGACACGCATGGTATGCCACATTGAGTCTCGTAGTACCGTAGTACCCTTCCAGTCGACCATTTCAATTTGGCACACGATAGACCAAACCAAACATCCTGTTTACTTATGCCAAATGGGCTAGAAGTTGCTTCCACCGGGAATCTCTGAAAGTACTCAGTCTAGTCTCCTCGTACGCCTTTCAAAGGTCCAGGACCCCAGAGTCCTGAGATAAATAATACCTACATAAAATCATACGTGACAACGAAAAAAAATAATAAATCATTTCATAACTGTTTATTATTAACAAGTCTTTATCTTACAATATATTATTTTAAAATTATTATCATTATCACATATTTACATTTATGCGTTTTAAAAACGCGTCATCGCGACGGATTTCCAAAAAGGAGTCGGTCAGAATTATTTTATTTTCTAAGTGACTAACGCCATCTAGTGAGAAAATGTGATTTTAAATTGTCATTTGATAATTTTGACAGCGACTGTGGCGACATTACTGGCAGCGCGTCCAGCGTCTGATTATGGAACTCATTATTAGGTCAAATAGAGTCAGTTATTTTTAAAAACTGTTTGAAAAACTTTGTTTTAATTTAAACAAATGCAAAATTATTATCATGCAAATGGATTGATATAAATATCGAAAAGTCCTGGCAAAATAACAAAACAGTTTTGGAATCAGAACTTATAATCAAAAATAATTTATATAATACAGTATTTTTTTAAATAATTTACATAATTTTTCGTACAACGGTCTCACTACGGCCAAATACAACATTGGCGGCGTTTTTAAGAACTAATATCCTTTTAGGATTAGGGTACCTTTTACATACATAAGGCACAACATTTTAAAAATATTATTTACATTATTTTAACAATTATTTTACAAACAATAATTGTAATTGTTAATTACTAATAATTATGCAATATCATGGCTGGCTACTTATAAATAATATTATTTATACACAACGTCAATAAAATTATTAAAATATACATTACAAAGAAAACTACCGTGAATGTTTCTATCTAATAATAAAGTAATATACTTAGATAGTTGAATAGTGTTCGTATAAACAAAGTTCTGATGGGCAATTCTCATATTTTACGTTTAACAAACCAAAGCAAGTTCATCACCACTGCTCTAAAAACACTGAAAGAAAATATCGTGAGGAAACCGGCATGTCCTAGAACCAAAAATTCTAAGATATGTGAAAACCACCAACCCGCACTGGGCCCGTGTGGTGTATTACGGCCCATTCCCTCTCCTAGAGAGGCCTGAGCCCTAGCAGTGGGAACACTGAAAGGCTGATTATGCTTTTTATGCTAAACCAAAGCATACAGTATTTTAACTGGAGTTCCACAAGGGTCTCATCTAGGAACAAAATTGTAAATGACAATCCAGTTAGCGGCACTCTGATTTTTTTATGTATGCAGACAGCTTCAAAATTTATCAGAATTATGCAATCTGATCTTACTTACTGCCTATCCGTTTCTCGATTTTGTAGGAATCGGCTTCTAGTCAAACCACAGCTCGATATCAATATTTTCATGAAGTGACTACCAATTTCAAATATAGAACTCAAAGAAATTTTATCGATGAGCGTTCAAGAAAAAAAAATCTTTTTATGTCAGCATAAGATACTGATGAAGACAAAATTAATGAAGTGGGCACTATACTTAAAAACGAAGAAACTTTTGTGCTACACTTAGATCGCACAAGTAAAAAAGCGACCAGAGACCAGAGAGATGGGTTTTGTCATACAAAGATTAAGGTTTTTGTCGAAGTAAAACATTGCCACAGTTTAGTATGTAGCATATGAGTATGTACTGATGTGTGATGTGGTGGTATAGCTAAAAGAACACGTCCTTATAAAAGCAAATTAAAATTCTTTAACTTGCAGGCCTTAGAAGAGCGAAGACATTAAAAGACAACGTGACGACATTTTGTAAGAACATATTGATTTATAAATCATTTCATCAACTAACAGAAGATCGTGTGCAAACGATACATCTTTTTCTGGTTTGAGACGGGAGCTGACGAACTAAAAGAACGAAGTTTGCTGAGGAGCTGCAAACTAAACAGCCCCCCCCTAGCCCGTAACCGTAACCGTTTTGCTTGTGCCGAACGCTTCGAGTTGACCTTGCCGCCAACTCTTTTGTTCTGACCACGTGACTGAGCGATAAGACGACGTCATTCCCGTACATTTGAAGCTTTCTACAAGCGTTAACTATTGCAGTAGGGGTACTGATCACTTTAGTTCGCGAACTCATCATCATCATCTTCCTACCCTTGAACCATTATTTGGGTTCGGCGCAGTACGTTGTTTCTCTTCATTCTGTTCTGTCACCGGTTACGCTATTATTAAATCCCTTTTCTTTTATATCACTCATAGAATCTATCTTTTCTTTGGCCTCCTTTTCCCTCTCCATCCGTCCACATGTATATACACAACTCTTTTAGTTACATGGGTTTCATTCCTTCTCTTCACGTGACCGTATCAAGGTAAATGATTCCCTTTCTAATTTTCAATCTCTGATGCCACTTTCAAACTTCCTCTAACTATGCGAACTAATAACGACTCATCGCCACAACTCTCATCCATTAACTTTCGACCTCCATCAAAAACGTTGACATCCGATAAGAAGAGTTTTGGAATATAACTCTCCATGTATTTTATTTTGTAGAGATTTTACTAGTTGTAGAAACCTGGTTGATTTTTACTTTGATTCACTCGCTAAAATGTAAAATCAAAAACTTTTTGTCTGATTTCTTGAAAACCTTTTAAGACTGTGTTTAGGTTACTTGTTAAAAACTATATATGTTTTTTCTTGGCAGATTTTAGAGTAAACACTTGTTGGCAATCTGGCGAAAACACGTCTGATAAATCTCATTTTGAGAATGATTGTGATTTAAATTGTAAAAATTTATGAGATTGGAGACCCGCTAGGCCCGAGGCGAGTCCCGTACAAAAGGTTTCTGAACGAACATGGATAATTTTAATCAGTAAAAGTCTGATACCACCCAGAGTGGGAGGAGAAATGTAATGATTTCTTACACTCAAACAAAAAGGATTGGGAAATATGTAAGTATGGTGATGAATTACTGAAATAACTGTCTAATCCTCTGAAGAGGAAAAAAATACAGGGCAACGATACGGTTGCGAGCTTTTAGTATCATCGTCATTAGGACAATGAACTGAGGGTCTAGCTGGACAAAGTTGATATACATAATTTCGTCTGACATTTCGATAGCACTTGTTAATCCCATACATTTCAGACTCTGTCTAACATTATTGTTGATATAATACCGCTTTTTCTGCTTTCTGACGTAAGTAATGAGTCATTCTTAAAATCACGACATTTCCATGGTCATCTGATCGGAATATCACCATCATATTTAAATTTTATTCTAATTAAATATTTTAATCTAACATATATTTTAACTTTTCACGGAATTCTGACGGAAAACAATGCTGCCATGCGGAAATGACATGATGTCAAGGATGACATAATGTGACATTCAATTTAGTAAACAATTCTATGTCATTAATAAATCGGTATTTGTGATGACACCCATTAATGTGCTGTATCATTCAACCAAAACCAATGTCATAACAACATAATTTGTTACAAATATTATACTTTTTTTTAAAGAAATAAATTAATAAATCAAGAATTTCAAAACATCATAGGATTGTTCTTTGAATACACATTTGACTAAAATGTCCTTCAAATAGTTAATAAATACGGAAGGCAATCAAAATTAAGATTAAAATACATATTATTTATAACTGTGAATAATTCATTTGGAACTTACAACATTATCATATTAATTTACAAGAATACACAACTTTTTTAATCTTTGTAGAACATAGTAATACACTAGCCTAATTAAACAAATGCATCCATTTCACTTATTCAAAGAAAATATCTTACATCTTGCATGAGACATAATCTTAGAAAGGATTCAAATGATAAACAAACCGTAACTCTATGAATATCAGCATTCCGCACAAGTAAATTTAGAGTACCATGAGCACATATTTGCGATGATAGTAGTGCTTCAGAGTATAAAACTATGAAGAAAAACTTTAGCCGATCAGGAATTAAAATGTAACTTTGGATTTAAGGGACCCTTAAAAATTTAGAAGACATAATGTCTTTATAAAATTCTAGCTCCACTAATATATATTCGGAAATTTGAATTACAATATTCAGTGCCAAAATTAAAGACAAACTTTCATAAGCCGCATAAGTTGGTACCTATAGTCCTTCTTTTTAAAAGTAAAGCTAATAAAACGATTGTCATGAAAATAAAAGCAGCTTATGAAGAACAAGACATTATACATAATGGTGACCTTTTTTGAAAGACTAACTATTGGACACAAAGAAAGCACATCTAACATTTAAATTACACCAAAGTGATGACACAAACTCACACTAAAATACACTTAGTGTATGAACAAATTACACTACTCGCAACACAGTAAAATTAAAAGACATAAATTAAATTAAACATAAAATTGACAATTAAATTATAAATAACTACACACATAATCACAACATTTAAGTACTTAAAATAATAATTCCCAAGGACATATACACATGTACATTTGGGCTTAAATTTCAAAGCGACTGGACGGAGTACAGTACAATTCTTACTACCTTGTAGATAGGACAACATCACTGGGGTAAATCTGAAGAAATTCCTTTGCAAATAATTCGAAGATTTTTCGCAAAAGGTTCTGAAGATGTTCATACCACAACTGTTTATAACCAAATCAATCACATTGGTTAAATCGTAAGAGATGACATTAATAAACTTCAATTGCTTGTTAATAAGTTAAAAGTAAATGCTAAATAAATCCACAAAGGTCCAGATGTTGTGGCAACCCCTGAAAAGCCCAGGAAGGAGACCAGGCCAGGGAATTAACTATACATGCCAAATTCTGGACTACTACAGGCTGAAATCATTTGAACTATCAACAATATCTTACGATACAGTCTCGATCCGGCTATCATTTTTCTTGACCTTACCTGACAGTTTGGAGTATATTTCATCGATAGACTTCTGCCTGGTCTCAGGGAAGTAGATCACGGTATAGAAGCAGGCTATGAAGCAGATAAAGGCAAAGAACAAGAAGGTCCAGTGGATGCCGATGACCTCACAGATGATGGTGAACCATTTCGCTTGGACGAAGTTGCTCATTTTAGCGCAGACGTTTGCGAAGGCTGATACGGTGCCTCGAAGCTGGAAAAAGAGAATATTTTGATTACATTTAGTGTTTCGTCGACACAGATAATTTCCACCAAATATTGGCACAGATCTTTTGCTTTCTATAAAGCGTTATTCTAACTGGTTACTGATTTATCATTAGAATGTACTAATAGTGATTTAACCTATTAGGTTTAATGTGTGGTCATCAAACAGTATATATAAGAAAGGATAATAAACTGTTACTATTGAAATAATTTAAACGGTTTGCTTGTTTGTGTTTCAATAATATTTCTTGAGAAATGAGTTGAAGGCCAAAGAAATATTGTAACTGTAACAAGCTGGAAATTTTATTCAAGTGATAAGGGGGATCGAATTATTAAAATTCGTATTTATATAATAATAATAATATAATTTTATTTCAAGTATCAATGACTCATAAAAAATTAATACTATACAGAAGTCACAATTAAAATTAACATACGAATAAATAATTAAAATCACATTAAATTTATGGGTTAAAAAGAAAATGATAATGTTGAAGTATTTGTTTTTGCTATACTCCAACACGCCTTCTCCAAATTATATTCCTTTCTGTTTAATAACGACATAATATTACGTAGTATATCAAAAATCTTTAAACAATACCAAAAAACATACTGTGTTCTTTCTGGGATTATAAAAATATTTTTCAACATCATCATGATCCAAAAAGTGAATGGACAAAATTTAGGTACAAATTTCCAGTTAAACAGGAATTTCAAATCACAATATTTCTAACCACCCATTACGTAAAATTATGAATAGCAATAAAACGCTGAACATTTTTCATAAGGTAGAACATTCTTTTGGTTCAATAAAGTCCTTTGCAGATAGTACAAAACCACTTTTACATAAAACAACTGTTAATCCACTAATTCTTTTTTAACCACGCAATGGATTTTGATCCAAATTTTACTCATAGAAAGACCAATAAGCGGCAAAAGTTTATATATATCATTTGCATTCGAAAAAGGACAAAGATTTTAATATTAACAACATAAAATTTCAACCAACCTGGAAAGTGAACAGATCCGTGATGATAATATAAGAGATAGGCTGGAAGCCTGCAGCATCAGCGAAGATACACAGACACATGGCCAGCACCGGTAACCAGCCGGGCAGCCAGAAGCCTGATGACGTCATGTAGAACCACGCGGATAGGATCGCCATACCCACGCCGACTGCGAACGATGTGGTCACTAGGAGAAGCTGGAATGTACAAAGGAAAATTTATGAATGGTGAAGATTTTTGTGAAAATTTGGTGGCCATTCAGTTGTGAGTTGAGTTACACGCTTGATGATCTAAGATTCGATAGAAGAAATCTCTTCCCGCACTTATTATTTGATCATGATAAATATTATATGCTAGATAATGTGTTCATTAAGGGGCCGGCGACAGATGAATTTCCATACAAACGTAATACCACGCTCATTTGTAGTTGGAGCATAATATTTCCAACATATTATGATGATATTCGGTTATAGACAATATTTATCTAGGTTCCTACGTCGAGAATATTATTTTATTTTTTTTTAATTCAGATAAACTAGTGCTAGACTGCGATCCCACCTGATGGTAAGTAGCGATGCAACCTAGAGAATATTAGAAATATTGTTATTTTTAATACAGAAAAAGCCAAATGGCATGTTTTGCCATTTACGCTGTAAAAAAGTACGAAATACAATTCGCTTAAATTTCTTTTTGTTTTTTTAAAAAAGAAAGACGTATGAACCTAGATAAATGTTGTCTATAATCGAATATCATCATAATATGCTGCAAATATGCTCCAACTGCAAATGAGCGTGGTATTACGTTTGTATGGAAATTCATCTGTCGCCGGCCTCTTAAGACATTGCGAATAGGTTGCCTAGCTAAATCTGGTGCCAATGATGTTAAATAATAGTTGTTACATTTTTGACATCATTTACCCCTCATTTGTTATTTGGACATTGCGAATAGGTTACCTAGCTAAATCTGGTGCCAATGATGTTAAATAATAGTTGTTACATTTTTGACATCATTTACCCCTCATTTGTTATTTGGACATTGCGAATAGGTTACCTAGCTAAATCTGGTGCCAATGATGTTAAATAATAGTTGTTACATTTTTGACATCATTTACCCCTCATTTGTTATTTGGGAAATTCGAGCATCAACGGAAAGAATGTGCCCCAAGGAACTGAAAAACTATAGGATTCCTTCTTCTTTTTGGTGCAAATAGGAGGATTGCCTCACATGTAAATGGCCATAATTTAATCTCATCTATTATTTAATCGATTTTTTTATATTGATTTGTGTTTTTTCGTCTAATAGAAGCTATTAGTAACGTTATAACTCAATTTGTAAGTATTTGGATAAAGTCGAAAATAACAAATGTTCGCAATCTCAGAAAAATTTTACGGTTAACATCATTGGCACCAGTTTTAGCTAGGCAACCTATTCGGAATGTCTTAATAAATGCATTATCTAGCATATAATATTTAGCATAATCTATTAACAGATGAGAGTTCTTCTAAGGATCTCGTACTATGGACAGACCCACTCAAATATCATAATTTCTTCAAAAGATCCATTCTGAGTTTTTTTTTTATGGTGGGAAAAATCATCCAATGACAACCCCCGCTTTTGAGCGGAGCAGAAGATAGTGTCAGACTCTTACTGACTAAAAACCCACCCCGTTCCTTCTAGCCTTCATACCGGGGCTCGAGTTCCTTTTCGGATAGCCCTGGCCCCAGTAGGCTTCGACCTGGCTGGGTCCCTGCTGTTGCTAATAACTCCTTGAGGCGCGCGGGAACAGTGCGCGCCGTCGACGACTTGGGCTTGGTCCGGACAGTTACCGGACGGCTGGACAGCGAGCTACCCATTGCTCACTATCCGCAAGCCCGCGCCTACGGTGGCCTATTTCTACATGACCCTCATAGGATTTGAGCAAAATAGTGCCTATTAACAAAACACGGTCAGTTTTTTTTTCTTCTTTCGATTTTACTACTTTTATATTATCCTTTTGTCTTGGTTGTCTGTAAAAAATCATTTTTAGCGGTAAGACCGCCCATTGTGACACCCTATTAATTTTAGGTTCCTGATGTAATTTTTATTTTTGGTATGCCATATACAAACTTATATACAAGATATGATATGGCTTGGTAGTCAGTTTTTTAATATGATATTTGTTTGGACCTTAGGATATACTTATCCTTTTTAGGGTTCCGTAGTCAACTAGGAACCCTTATAGTTTCGCCATGTCTGTCTGTCTGTCCGTCCTCGCTTAATCTCTGTGACCGTTAGCACTAGAAAGCTGAAATTTTGTACCAATATGTATATCAATCACGCCGACAAAGTGGTAAAATAAAAATTGAAAAAAAAAAATGTTTTATTAGGGTAGCCCCCCTATATGTAAAGTGGGAAGTAATTTTTTTTTTAATTTTAACTCTAACGTGTGATATATCGTTGGATAGGTATTTAAAAATGAATAGGGGTTTACTAAAATCATTTTTTGATAATGTCAATATTTCGGAAATAATCGCTCTAAAAGTAAAAAACAATGTGTCCCCCCCCCTCTAACTTTTGAACCATAACTTTAGAAAATATGAAAAAAATCTGAAAAGTA
Organism: Mythimna albipuncta; assembly: GCA_929112965.1. NCBI lineage: Eukaryota > Metazoa > Arthropoda > Insecta > Lepidoptera > Noctuidae > Mythimna > Mythimna albipuncta. The sequence continues at coordinate 12,231,795 of OV815981.1, forward strand.
GAACCTTATAAGGACTTCCTAGGAAAATTATTTTGAACCGTATGGAAAGAACAGTTTTTGTACAAAAAAGACAAAAGGGTTCTACAAAATAATTTCTGGACTAAGTTTGTAGTATAATCGTATATGCAAGCATTTTTTTAACCTCATAAGTGGGTACACTTATTGTGACGGACGGGAAACTACGGAACCCTACACTGAGCGTGGCCCGACATGCTCTTGGCCGGTTTTTTTTTTTGTGATATAAACTAGTGCTTGACTGTGATCCCACCTGATGGTAAGCAGTGATGCAATTGTTGATGGTGAGGTGCATTAGTTTATTATGAGCCTATTCACTCTAGCCTTTTTATGGTGGGAAAATCATCTAATAACAACCACCGCTCTTGGGCGAAGCGGGAGATAGTGTCAGATTCTTACTGACTAAAAACCCACCCCGTTCCTTCGAGCCTTCATACCGGGGCTGAGCTACTCTTTCGAAACTAAACCTGGCACCAGTAGGCTTCGACTCAGCTAGGCCCCTGCTGTAGCTGACAACTCCTCGAGGCGCGCGGGAACAGTGCGCGCCGTCGACGACTTGGGCTCGGTCCGGTCAGTTACCGGACGGTCGGACAGCGAGCTACACATTTCTCGCCGTGTGCAAGCCCGCGCCTACATTCACACTAGCCTTGAAGACACCCAAACTATAAATCGGATGGGTAGGATGCAGCAGGCAAATTGTTCCAGTCTTTCGAAGTACGCGGTATAAATGACAAGGCTAAACGCTTACTCCGAACGTCGAGTTGTCCGATGGTAGAAATGAGAGAATGAGGATTCTTTCTCTCATAAAATTTTGTCTTTATGAACAGTCAGAAGTCCCAAAAATCTGACAATACGTAAGTAAAGTACGTTCAAAAGTACGTTACCTTTCGCCCCGTCTTCTCAACAATGCAAGTAGAAACTACTGATCCCAGTAACTGCACCACACCAATCATTATGACTTGTTTGTTGGGACTGAGCTTCAAGCTGATGGATTCCGAAGCTCTCTCGAAGACAAAGCCGGCGAAGATGAGCACAATGAGGTAGCCATCGAACTGTTGCGTGATCTTGATTACGATGGTGATGATGAACGCTTTGAAGGTTGGCTTGTCTTGCACTGTGGAGAGAGAAGGGGTTATGTTAAAGTACAAGTATGTAAGTATGAGTAGCTAAGCGGAGCTTGTGTTATGAGTACTAGACAACTGATAAACATACTTATAGATTTTTAAATACATACCTACATATTGTAGATAAATTATACCCAGACACAGCAAATGATCATGCTCATCACACAAACATTTGTCCTGGGTGGGAATCGAACCCACGACCTCCGGCATAGCAGTCAGGGCCACAAACTATTGGACCAACAGACTACCCGTTTAAAGAAGCGTTTACTTCTAGTGTAGGTATCGTATTTGTAACAGGGTCACCAGTTTTACGGTAGGCAAACATTATTGCGTTTATATACGTTTTATGTACAACCGTTGACTCTTTGCCAACACAGTGGGTAGTAAAGAAACATACGCAATCAAAGGAAGCTCGATGTTGTACATAGATAATGCGCTTTATATGCGTAAGGGGGCCCTTTCCTAGTCGTATATCGTCAACGTGTGTGTGGTTTAAAACACATAACAGATGAAAGAGGTTAGAATCTGTGGCGTAGCTACTAAGTGACTAGGCGGGGCAGTGCCCCGGGGCCCTCAAGCTCGAGAGGCCCCTAAAACCTTATTAACAAATATTTCTGTTGAAAGTGATAGTGAATTGGTTGAAAAGCCTACTCATGAAGATTCGGCTTAGTTAAAGCTATGAAAGAAATCATTACCGATCATAGTTATTAACGATAAACATGTCTCCATATGTGCAGGTTAATGATAAATCTTCTTAAAACTTGGGATTTATATAAAAGATAAAGTAGCGTTGCATTTTAAAAATATTTTTAAAATACATTGATAAAGCCTGAACAATTTAGGGGCCCCAGTTTGTTTTTGCCCCAGGGCCCTTGGTCACCTAGCTACGCTACTGGTTAGAATGACCTTATGGGCGGGGCAGGCGTGCCTTAAAATATGATCATGCTCATAATTGACACAACCAATAGCAAACTTGCGATCTAAGTGTGCGTGGTCTGATAGTTGCGTAATGCGCGTTCGTATTGGTTTTTTGCATGTAGTAGGGTGGGAGACAAGTGGCAACAATCGTTGTTGTGCAAATCTGAAAGTATTTCCTTTCTAACTTCTTTCGTCTTTTTTGTGGTATAAAAGCTTATGGTTTCATTCAACGCAATCCAACGTACTGTTTCATAAAGAAGCAATGTGAAAAAGAAGAGATAACGACGGCATTTTCGGATACGAACGCGAACATAATTCGAATCGTGTTCGCGCACAACAGTCGTGAACTCTCTTAATAGCCAAGGCGGCATCGTAGGAAGTGGTCAATTGTGAAGTAGGAAGTTTTTGGTGTTCGCATTGATTCATAAAGAATACCATCCATACAGAACATACTAATAGGATCGCGGCAAACATATTTAGCCGTGTACGCACGTACGAACACGAACATAGCGAACAGAAACATTAAACTTGAACATTTGGTTTGTACATATGGACGGCATATTCGAACACGAACCTCAACATAGTTCGAATCAAGTTCGCGCACAACAGTCGTGAACTCTCTTAATAGCCATGGCGGCATCGTAGGAAGTGGTCAATTGTGAAGTAGCGAAAAGTTTTTTGGTGTTCGCATTAATTCCGTCCATACAAAATACCGTCCATACAAAACATAGAACATACTAATAGGATCGCCGCAAACATGTTTAGCCGTGTACGCACGTACGAACACGAACACTTGAACATTTGGTTTGTACGTATGGACGGCATATTCGAACACGAACCTGAACATAGTTCGAATCAAGTTCGCGAACAACAGTCGTGCGTCGGTACACACGTGCGAACCAAGTTGTTGCAATGCAACAAATTTGTTCGTACGTGTGTACCCAGTTTTACAAATCTAAAGCCGTGTACGCACGTACGAACAAATTTCGACCGTTTCCGACGACGCCGCCTATTAAGAAAGTTCACGACTGTTGTGGGCGAATTCGATTGGAACTATGTTCGCGTTCGTGATAGAATATGCCGTCCGTACGAACGAACCAAATGTTCAAGTTTGATGTTTGTGTTCCTTATGTTCATGTTCGTTCGTGTGTACACGGTTTAACGCATACAAAGTAGCGGGAACCAGTTAAGGCAGGACGCAAACGTGTGTCTTGTGTCAGATACAAGCTACCGCTGAATATTTGATTTCTATAGAACCAGTATGAAATCATCCACTCCCTGCGTACGCGTTAAGAATTTTTGTGTCCAGTTGCTTCCACTTAACACATACTCATGACGATAAAAAAGTGTATGGTGTCGGTAACTGGAAACTAAAAGTGTCTATGTTTGCGCAGCGCCTGGTAGTACCACAAAATAGATAGGTACAGAAGACAGTCTACATACAAAGCGCGCTCGAGCAACGCACACATAGACACCGCTCACGGACACGATATCTCGGCTCAATCGTCCGGTCGCACTCGTACAGTTCGGAGCAATGCGCTGACGTGTGTGCGTAGCCTAGCGTAGGTGTAAAAAGTGAAGTACATACATAAGATTGACTTCTGTACCTATCTATTTTGTAGTAGTACTTACAAATAATCCTCCAGACTGACTGTGTGTCAGCTTGAGTTTGCTTGTCAACCCGTACGATGCTCTCTATGTCTTCCTCCACGCCGCGATCCATCACGCTGACCCCTCGTAGCCAGGCCAGCACTGTCTTGGCCTCCTGTAAATTAAAAATTGTAAGGTTACCTTAAGTTCTTGTAGCTATTGTACCATCGCTCGCAGTCACACCGCGGTTTGACGCCGCATCGCAGGATTCAAAAGAAAATGTTTTAAGTGATTCTGCCTGATCACTTAAAACATTTTCTCGCGGCGTCAAACCAAACAATTTGAAGTAAGTTTTAGTTTCGAGTTAAAGCAAAATTGAACTTAGCGGTGATCAGGCGGAAGTGTCTTTAATGGTAACATATGTTAATAATTCTTAGTTTCTAAATATCTTATAAGTACCAAGATTTTTTTGGATGGAAAAGTCATCCAATGATATCTTCCGTTCTTGAGTGGAGCGGGAAGGTGTGTCAGACTTTTGCTGACTAAAAACCCACTCCTGTTCCTTCGTTGCCTTTTATATTAGAGCTGAGTTTTTCTTTCAGAAGCGAACCTATGACTCCAGTAGGCTTCGACCCTGCTGGGCCCCTACGGTTTGCTGACATATCCTTGAGGCGCGCATGCGTAGACAAGTGTACCTACGCCATCGTTGGCCACATTCCAATAATAATAATAATATAATAATATTCCACAACTATCACACAGCGTCGTCTAGTCCCAAGCTAAGCAGAGCTTGTGTAATGGGTACTAGACAACTGATAAACATACTTATATATTTCTAAATACTAATACATATTATAGATAAATTACAGCCAGACACAGAACAAATGATCGTGCTTATCACACAAACATTTGTCCTGGGTGGGAATCGAACCCACGACCTCCGGCATAGCAGTCAGGGTCAATAACCACTAGACCAACAGGCCTGTCAATGATAGTCGATCTATCATTACTGATCGGAATTGTAGCCAATAAGCCGGATATAGTAATGATAGACCAATTAGCGCTCTGCGCAATGATAGTCGATGTCACCATCCCGCATGACGAGAACCTCGTGAAAGTTTAGAAAGAAAAGTAAATCAAATGTCTCGAGTTAGCACACGAGGTTGTTGACATGAGGAATGTGAACTTGGCTGGCATTGTGCCGATTGTCGTTATCGACAAAAGCCTCGACGACAACCTGTCGAAGCTGTCGTTGAACAGTTGGATCAAGGGCCTGATACAGAAGGCTCCCCGAAACGGCTGGCATTATGAGATGGTTCCCGTCCATGGAGCCTTAACCACCGGTAGCCTGGACCCTACTCCCTACACTGGACTACTATTATTTAAGAAATATTTAATAATAATGTAATCAGTGTGTCTATAAAAATAATAATAAAAAAACACTACTAGCAGATTTTAATAACTCAATAATAGCCTTGAAACCCAAAACATTTTAAATATTATGTGGGTCCAGTCTAAGACCTACATACCACTAACTCAATTATAGCCAAATGTAAGTTTATAACAATGTAAATTAATATTTAGTAACAGAATGTTTTAATGTTTATAAAGGCGATACCTAGCCTGTGTAATGAAATAAAATAAGATTTGTCTACATTTAGAATAAGATCATTTGTAAGCAGTTATTGTAATCATATTAAATAAAGAACTTGAAAAATCAAATCAAAATCAATAAAAAAACAACTTATCCTCAAGATCGAAATAACCTATAACTACCTATTGTTGTAGAAAGAAACACAATGTTTACATCGCATTATTACCATAAAAACATACAATAACGCTATGATTCTTACGGAAATGAATATAAAACGACTAAGAATATTGATGAACCTATTTTCCGATTTAGCTAGGAAGATATCGCTGCAAAGTGATTATTATGAGTTGTAATATTTAAATGTAAATTAAGAATCTGTATTAGCCTTGATAAAACGGTATTTTTATGACATTTAATTAATCATTGTATTTCAAATGTCACTATTCTTCTTTCTGTGTGTGTTTGAGATCTGTTTATATTTGTTTTATGTCATAACGGTGTATTTTTATGCATTCATTTATATAGTTTAAAAATTCTCTATACACACAAATTGTTTTACCGATATAACTGTGCATCTATTTTTAGGATGAAGTGGATTTTGTAGTTTTGATTACTAAGCCAAGTCAGGTTTTTTTTAGGTGAAAAAATCTATATAATTACATTCCCCGCTTTTGGGTGGAGCGGGAGATAGTGTCAAACTTTTACTGACTAAAAACCCACTCCAGGGTTTTTTTTTGTGTTTAAAAAACATCCCCCGCCCTTGGGCGAGCGATAGATAGTGTCAGACTCTTACTGTGTATAAAACCCACCCCGTTCCTTCTTGCCTTTCATACCGGGGCCGAGCTACCTTTCGGAGCTAACCCTAGCCCCAGTAAGCTTCGATCTAGTTGGGTCTCCCTGCTGCCACTTCAGGGTTTAAAGTCAGAACGAAATTCGAGGTCCAAACTCAAGAGTCTTTCCAAGATTCTCTATTTATTTCAATATCCAGAATATTTCCCCTTCTTAATTTAAATTGACAGAGTAGTATTGAGATTAGTATTGAGCGTGGCTTCCCATTGGTCAACGCACGCGGAAATGGAAAAGGACTGTTCTTTTTTGAAAAAAAGCGATGATGGCTGCCTCATGTTCGAAAAACAAAATCTTTCCCATGTCAATTAATAACGCCTTGCTAGTAGTTAATTGACTGTTTTGGTAAACGATCAATATCTGCCTGACTTGGTAGAAGAATAGTGCAAATATCATGTTTTTTTTTTTTAATTGATATAAACTAGCGGTTGACTGCGATCGCACCTCGGTTGACTGCGATCGCACCTGATGGTAAGCAGTGATGCAATTTCTGAATGTGTGAGTTCGTGATATCAACAGGTTGGTTTGCGCGTCGCGATGAAGAACGGCTCCATCGCTGATGATTCCTGTCGACACTTAATTAACATCCAGGTTGGTGTTTGTAGTTTTTCAACCGTTAAGAGTCACAGGGTTACGTCAAAGCAAGCTTTTTTTTTTTAAAATTGATATAAACCAGTGCTTGACTGCGATACCACCTGATGGTAATCGGGGATGCAATCGTTGATGTTGAGGTGCGCTAGATTAGACACCTAAGATATAATCGACGCGAAGACCGCAGCAGGCAAATAGTTCTAGTCCATCGATGTAAACGGATGTAACATCAGGGAAATGCAGTAACTTCCAAGTACGTAATATACGGTGAGGCCCACCCAGTTTCGAAACATCTTGAAGCTACGAAGCTTGAAATACGAAGTTAAAGCTACTCAAAAGAAAGAAGATCACACTAAGCTCCAGGAGTTCGAGTCACAGCATGATCTTCACGCTCAGGATATGATATCCTAGTTACTCACATCAACTTTCCCTTGCTTCACCAGGTATTCAGGAGTCTCCGGCATGGCGAGGAAGATGAAGAAGGTCACAGTGGGCACCAAGAGCCCCAGCCATAGCATGGTATTGATGCTCAGGATATCTGCGCAGACGTAACTCGTTAGGTAGCCGATGTTCCTGGAAAGGATAAAAAAATGACGGTAGTTGAAAGGATTATATTTATTGTCTCAGCTTGATCTGGAGCTCCGTTAAGAATTAGAGACATACTCAAATATATACACAAGATTACTTTGAAATCGGTCAATTCCTTTAGGAGGAGTTAGGAGACAACTACGTATATATGAGTTATATATGTCTAGGCCAGATCGATTAAACGTTAACATTTGATGATATGTCAATCCTCGTTTGGCCATGTCATTGATGGAGGATTTCAATGATAATAAAAGGTCTAAAGAAAGTAGGCCAAACGAAGATTCTTATTATATATATTATATGAGTATATTAGAGGAAGTTTGAAAGTGGCGCCGGTTACTGAAAAGTTGAAAGGTAATCGGTTGTCTTGGTATGGTCATGTGAAGAGGAGGGATGAAGCGCATATTACTAAGAGTTCTGAGTATACATGTACATGGATGGAGAGGGAGAGGAAGGCCGAAAAAAAGATGGATGGATTGTGTGAGATGTGATATGAAAGAAAAGTGGAAGGAGTTAGTGATAGTTTGACGGGTGACAGGACAGAATGGAAGAAAAAAATGTGTTGCGCCGAACCCAAGTAATATGGGATAAGGGTAGGAAGAAGAAGAAGAAGAAGATTATCATCAAACTTTAAACGATCTGATCAGTTTTACAGATCTTAAAATTTGATCAATTATTTTAACTGTAATAGTAAATATGTAATAAATAGCTGTTAGGGTGCGTAAGGGACAATTTTTGTTTCTCATAATTCTAATTCTCGACAGTTTTCAACGGCATGGCTGTCAATTGATTTTACATGTAAATCAAGTATTGTTTCCACATAAAAGTTTGTACGCATAAAATTCAATAATACAGTGTATCTCTTCAACAAAGTACCTGCAATCTAATGATTATTCTAAAAGCGATACCCAGAGGTCATTACGTAATAATACCTGGTCAAGTCTGTTCGTTGAACTATTACATGCATAATTATCTACTACTTTACGTATCTATCTTTATTAAATCATCACGAAGTATATCCATAGGTATCATCATCAGCCTTTTTAATGTTCCCACTGTTGGGACTCAGGCCTCCTCTCTAGGAGAGGGAATGGGCCAGAATACACCACGCGGGCCCAGTGCGGGTTGGTGAATTTCACATGTTTTCGAATTTTTTATTCTAGGACATGCCGGTTTCGTCACGATGTTTTCCTTCACCGTTTTGAGAGCAGCGGTAATGAAATAAATTACACAAAGGAATGCGCCTGGCTGGATTTTATTGAACCCGCGACCGTAAGTCGGCCATTACCACTCGGGCACCACTCTCACTGCTCTCATAGATAGAAACAATCATAAAATAGAGTAGCCCTTAAGTTATTGACACTTCTACGGTCCTGACTAAGCGTTTCGCTTCATCGTTTATACCGCGTACATCGAAGGATTGAAACAATTTTCCTGCTGCCTTTCTGTCCGATTTCAGGGTTCGAGTATCGAATAGGCTGTTAAGAAACTAGTACGCTTCACTTTCAACGATTACATCTCTGTTACCATCAGGTGGGATAGCAGTCAGCACTGGTTTTTATATGCCATGTGAGTGTGTGTGTGTTTATGAGCCCATTTTTTATAAGTTTTGTATTTAAAGAAGCGAGTTTGTCGTCATCGAGTCTAGCACAGTCAGGTGTGGGGAGACAATGTGACATAGATAATTTAGCATTTTTTTGTAATATTGGTTAGAATACTTCGTATGAAGGAAGCCACAATGAGTTGTGATCTTTTTTTTTTTTGAATACCAGTATATTTAAGCTTTAAATGTAATGTATAAAAATCTCGTGCCAAAAAACCGTTGTGCTGTGTCTGTACCGAATAAAAGTATTTCTATGGTATTCTACATCGCTAAATTTTGATCGTTTTAATCCGACGTTTTAAACGTCAACTGAGCGAGTCCAATGACCTGTAGTTAGTAGTCGGCGTTGCGTACAAACTATCTACAGGTCATTGAACTCGCTCAGCTGACGTTTTCTTAAAGAAATTAATTTCGTAATGCGTAATTTAATACGAGTTTTGAAAAAAAGGAACTTTATTTATTAAATCGATAGTGTTTCATGTACCGGATCGACCCTCCATGGGCCTAAAACGATCAAAATTTAGCGGTGTATATATTCTTGTCACAGTGACTCCTCCAAAGCGGCTTGATCGATTTTTATATGTACTATTTATTTATTATCGCTCCACAAAGCACCGTTCCAAGAAGACGGAATAAGCACAAGGTTACATGTCACATCTCACACCCTTTGGTGTGCCTACCAACTTCCAAGCCATTATGATCATGCCGTCTGGCCAATTCCCATCGTCACATGTCATTCTATTGGGTTCTAAAACAGCTAGCATCCCGGGGTGATTACTTTTTTTTTTTTTTTTGGTGGGTAAAAGTTATTTAAATGACATCCCCTGCCCTTGCGCGGAGTGGGAGCTAATGTCACACACTTACGGATTAAAAAACCCCACCCCGTTCTTTCGTTGCCTTTCATACCGGGGCTGAGCCTCGCTTTCGGAATTAGACCCTTGGCCCTAGCAGGCTTTGACCCTGCTGGGCCACCTTCGGTTGCTGACAACTCCTTGAGGCGAGCGAAAACAGTACGCACCATCGACGACTTGGGCTCATCCGGACGATTATCGGACGGCCGGACAGCAAGCTACTCATTGATTGCCACCCGCAAACCCGCGCCTACGGTGGCGACAAAGACCCGATGGATGACATCATCAACACAGGTATCTTGTGCTATCTGATTAGTTCCTACTGCAGGATAGGCCATGGTCAGGAGCTCAGAGGCGAACCACTGCTTTACCGCATTGACTTTACCAAATTATTAAGATCTTAATAAGATTTTCACCGTAACCTTACCTATTCAAAATAAGGAGAGATCCCAAGGCTCCTCTGAGGTCTATATCACTGATTTCCTTCAGGTATATCGGCAGGACTATGTAGCAGGACGAGCAAGGAATGCCAGCAACTGCCCGAGCCAGGATCATGGCCCAGGGCTCCAGGCTTAGCAGCTTGATCTGCCAGTAGATCTGAGGATGGAAAAAAAGGTTTATGAATAATTTACATCTACACTAAAGAAGTAAAGTTTGTTTTTTTGTTTGTAGGAGGTAATCTCTGAAAGTACTGGTCCGATTGCGAAAATTTTTCACTGACAGAAAGCTGCTTTATACCTGAGTGATATAGGCATATTTTATGTATGCGGGCGAAGCCGCAGGCAAAAGTTAATTTATCAAAACAAACACTTAAAAATGAAAAAGAACAAATACTGATACTATTACTTCCTCTCGGTATTACAAGGGTGAATTAAATAAACCAGTAGCAACAGTGGACTATTATACTGTATGCTAATAAACTTGCCATTGCTGTTGAAATAAAAGAAGTATAAATGTAAATCATAAAGAATTGGTATCCGTAGCACAATGAATAAATTAAATGAGATAAATATAACTTTTTTCTGCTTGGTCTTAGTTGCGGCACAATTATGAATCTCGCATATTCTGCTATTATTTCATTCTCGTAATATGTGTTGAACCATTGTTTTAAACGTCATTTATATTCGTAATTACTCGTTTCATTAATATCTGTTACTAGTTTGGAAGATGGAAACCTGTTGTGTCAAGAACTGTTTACTTCCCACAGTTATTTCTGTGATTAAATTTTTTGTAACAACAAGTTACTGTTTTTACTTATTGTAAACAATAAAAAAAAGTCTATTTCCTTCCTTGGGGTTCAAGGTTACTCCGAACTAAATTGTCAAAATCGGTGCCGTAATTTAACCGTGAAAGCGTAACAGACAGATAAAGTTACTTTCATATTTCTAATGCAAGTATGAACTGGTATATATACTAGTTTTAGTACTTAAATTATAAATATAAAAGTAACTTTATCTGTCTATAAGAGTGATTTTGTAAATGGTTTGTAAGACTAGAACAAAGTACCGCAGTTGAAAATACCATAACAACTTAAATAAAAAATCAATATTCAAAACCAAGTAACAATAAAGAGTATATGTATTAATACTACAAGAAGGATTAGGAATTCATCATACAATTTACTGCATTATTCCGCTGAAGGCGTAATAGTCGATGAATAGCAAAACTGTTCATCAAAACTAGAATTGAAAAAAGCGGAAAGAACAACGGAACAGACACACAAGAAATGAAAGACAAAATAAAGCAAACGCAAGAAACAGAAGAATAGTAACAATATAAATAATAGGAAGGAAGGAAGTTATAAAGTTCAATACTCTTTACTTTTTTTAGCACCCAAGTTTACGCTTGAAATAATTTCAATGGCAACGACAATTATTTGTAAACAAGAAAAATATAACAAAGTACTCAAAAAAGAATTGTCAGATTAATTCGTTCCTAGTTTGGATTTAACAAAAGCCTTTGACACTATAAGCTACGATTGTTGCGATTAATTACTTTAAAAAAAAAGAATTCCTTGTTAGTTCTAGTATTGTTACATAGGTAATTTTATCTATTGCATTATTATTCTATGCATTAGGATTATTTGTTATTAAAAAATAATTTCAAATGCGTACCTATCCCTTTTCACTTATAATATGAATTAATATTTAATTTATGGGAGAAGGGGTCTAACTTATTTTATACCCTCAAGGAACTCATTTTGTGGCTGGTATAAGTCCTTTATTAAAAACTCTTAACCTTACACAAAGAATAACACAATTATAATAAAGAGCATAAATCGTTTATCTATAAAAAAATAACACATGTATTTCATTAGCTAACGGTTCAAATGTCACACGACGTCAAACACGAATTTGAAGCACGCGGAGTGTTTTTTGCGTCTCCTGTAAAGTTGCATCTTTGGACTTACTTCCTTTTTCACTAGAGCCACACAGATATATACTTTTCTATTCAGGACAATACTGATACACCATGTCTTTGAAAGCACGTAAAGCTGTTGGTCCCGTTGCCATTTGTAGATCTTTGACACAGGAAGATGATGTTGATCTTTGTCTTTGTTACAGGTAGTCAGATCCCAGAAAGTCTGACCATCAGTATATCCAAGAGGAATTGTATAGTTGAAAACCAGCGTCAGACAACTACCTCGTAGTTGTCTGGCATTTCGCTGAACTGGACCTTTTTTGGCGCAAATGTGAGAAATACAATGTTACTTTTTATTATATTTTTTTGTGTTTGTTTTAAGTTTTTATTGAATTCAATGTTCTGTGCGCCAAAATAAATACTTTTCTTTCTTTCTTTTCTCATTAACTGGGTTATGGAAGTCTGATAGGCAGTCGTTTCATATAAAACACGGGTAGTCAGCTGTATCCAATTAGATTGGAAGTATTTTGAAGCCTAGTGCGATTCACCATTACTGCTTACCATCAGGTGGGATCGCAGTCAAGCACTGGTTTTTATCATTAAAATAAAACAACTTAGTTTTGATCAAGTTTTTAAGATTTTGTTCTAGAACAAAAATAAAATTTATTTAATGCGTCAAAAGTAGTTTTTTGAGGTCAGATTGCAAAAAACAGTCGGGTAGGTATACCTACTCGTGTTTAGTACTTTGAGACGAGCAGTATACCTACTACTATAATAATTGTATTGGTGATAAAAAACAAGTGTGAGTCGGACTTGTGCACTGAGGGTTCCGTACAAACTTACCTACGAAAACAGTTAAATTCCCCAATTACGAAGATTTTAGCGAATCACAAAAAAAAAAGACGTGTGGCACTCGGGGACTGCCGCGGTAAAGCTATTGCATAGCATTTTTATCAACTTATGCAATTATAATTATTTATTTATTTTATTTATGCAGTATTTTTTTCCTTTGTTTTTTTTTTTCTATTAATTGAAGTTACACTATCACACATTGAATTGAATTTTGATTGATTGTTCACTCATTTGTTTTCTCATCGGTCACCACGCTCAAAAAACAAATGAGTGGGGGGTGTTAGGTTATTTTCGTTACGGAATTTCTGGATTCGGTCTCCACGCTCAAGGCTCGCGATAGAAGCTATGCAATAGCTTAAAAATTGTGATGTAACTACTTTACAGTTGTCAGATTTTTCTTCTATTTCTGCTACGAGATCTTGAGATCCTAGGACAACAGGAAGTACCCTATGAATTTTGGTTCTCTTGAGAGTGGCGAAACATAAAATTTGATTTTTTCACAGCTTCAAAGTACCGCAGACCTGATTACCTTTATGGTTTTATTTTCAACTCGATACCTCCACGCGTTCCTAACATACTTTGGTCTTGACTAACAGACAAACAGACAAGCATACAGACAGACAGACGGACGGACAACAAAGTGATCCTATAAGGGTTCCGTTTTTCCCTATTGAGGTACGTAACCCTAAAAACCAAAACGAATATTTAAAAAAAAGGTTTTCCCGCTATATACTGTGATGCTAGTTACAAAAAATAGATTGACTTTTAAAATACCAGGTATTACATACGTACCTATTTATAAATCTGTCTGAACTAGTAATTTTGTTACAAAAATCTAAAGTTGTTTATTTATTACCTTTCAATCGTGGAAATTACAGACAATAGAAAGACATTAGTTGCGCGAACGCCGGCGTTCGCTTGGGGTTTAATGAATTAATTGCAGGTAATCTCTGGCATTTTGATTACAGCTGATCACTTTGAATTCAACTTAAAAAACGTAACGCTAAAGTCGATAGTAGATTAAACTATTAGTAATAATAAAAAAATAAAATAAAAAAATAATAGTAGATTTAATGATTATCTCGTATCATAAAAATTATGTACATAGTCACTTAATTTTAAAGTTTTGATGGGTTGGAAAAACTGAGATTAAATTAAAAGCTTACATTATATTATCACGTTAGCTTGTGCTAGAATCTTCACCCGCATAAACGTCCGTTCTTTCTTCAAAGTAATTTCTGCCAGCGTCAGTGTTTCCTGATAGTTACAACTTAGGGGTTAAAGACTCCTAAGTTGCCCAGAGTCAAGAGAGAATGAATAGGTTACTTCTAGGCAAGTGTGCTTCATCGACGGCCACATCATCGCTTAGTCAGGTGAGATGGTGGTCAAACGCGAGACTATCAATAATAAAAAAAAAATTTGAACCCCTGTTTCAACCCCGCGGTTTATCCGAATTTATCGCAACACGGTGGCTCTGGCCAAAGTCACCGCTTTAATGACCATTTATCTAATAGAAATCATCGCACCGCAAGAGTTTGCACGAAAATATCAAACTTACTTTAAGCGACCACTTCGCTTCGCTGATCGCCACACCGCACCCACGTGCGCTTAGTAACGTATACCATCGCAATAGAGTATCAATATCTATGTTTAAACCATTTGTGTCGCATTGCTATGCGATCGTGTAGACTCGCCTGCGTAGAACACCGCGGTCTAACCCACCTACTACCTACTGCCACTTAAACCCCTACTTTCTCTAAACTTTTTCCTTTTTTTTCATTTATTGACATAGAAATCCTACATCAATGATATGGGCAAACGAGGATTGACATATCATCAAATGTTAACGCATAAATGTTCTGGCCAGTTTTAATTGGCCATATCATGAAGTGATCAGTTTCTATTATCTGGCCACGGCAACATCAACATCATCATCATCAGCCTTTTTAATGTTCCCACTGCTGGGACTCTGGCCTCCTCTCTAGGAGAGGGAATGGGACCCGTAATCCACCACGCGAACCCTGACCACGGCATCTTTATAAAATTAGTACTTACTTTAAAGGTGATAATATTAGCGACCAAAAGTAGTGCATACCAAATTAGATAGAATTAGCATATATCAGCTACATTGTCTACGATTTTGATATAGTGGCATATTCATTTAGCGTACTTACACGTAATTTTGGTTATAGAGTTCAGTATGAGTTTTTAATACTTCCTCGAATGTTTTTCTTTTTTTTAATGTGTGACGTCATCTATTGGCTTTTCCCGCTTTAAGGTGGAGCGCGAGGGCATGTCAGGCTTTTACTAATAAAACGAACCCACGTTCTTTCAGTTGCTTTTAGCGTTTTAAGATCCACCCACGTTAATACAATATAATATACTTCTAAATAACTACATTTTATTTCAAAAAATAACTTTTTATATTATAAAGATATAGTCATAAACTTAAAACAAAAACTCATAACTACTTTTTAAAAATATGATATCATAAAACTCCGCATCGTTGCGGCATTGCCACGTTATATGGTGATGCTTTATCCCAAAAAGCAAAGCAAATCTTTTGCAATTGGTAAAATATTTTTTTTCAAAATCTTGATCTTATAGCTACTCCCAAAGATTACCTTTTACAAGCAAATAAATAAACAATGTCTTCACAATATAATATTTATATACAATATAATAATTTAAGATTTAATATTTATTACGTTATTATATTAATAAATTCAGTTTATTGCAAACATTTTGTACAATGGTTGAAATAAATTAATAATTTCAAACATGCACCCTGTTCATCGCAAAACAAATTAATTACAATATAATAAAATATATTTCAAAATCCACATTTAATTCACAATTACATTTAAAAAACATAATTTTAATATTACAAATATAAAATTATTGAACAATGTCGAAATAAAATAGATGTCAAACAAAATAAATGTAAATGTCAAAATATAATCGAAATTCTATTTCTATATTTCTACGTAGATAGACAGGCTGGCAACTTCATGTTATGCACAATCTTATGCATGTCATTGAAGTTCAAGCTACGAGTTCAAGAGAAAACGAGCTAATTATAGACTCTCATATTTAAATAATTTACCTGATTATACCGTGTTCACCCGCATTACTGGGCACATAACTACAGTGTGTGTTTCTAGTTCTTTGCTCTATTAAACCTTGATGGCATTCCTGAGTGAGGCCGCTGACAAAGGGTCTAATTTTACGTTAGTCTAATTATGAACAGGATTTCCTTTTGGTTATTTATAGTGTCTTTTTCTTGTAACGTGCCTTATGACGTGACATATATTATAACCCTCATTGCAATGTTATTATCCAATGTCCAAGATACTTGAAAAGGTATAGAGTATATGATTTAAAAGACGATGTTGACATGGAGAAGGAACGCAGAGCATTGTCAGTACGGGCGAATATGTTGGCTCGCAGATTCTCCCGTTGTATAGGCGCAGTCAAAATTACTTTATTTAAGGCGTATTGTACCTCTCTGTACACGGGAAGTTTATGGGCTAACTATACCCACAGAGCATACAATGCTCTGCGGGTCCAATTCAACAACGCGTTCAGGGCGCTGTTGCGACTTCCACGTTTTTGTAGTGCATCAGCAATGTTCGCTGAAGCGCGCACAGATGGCTTCGCAGGTATCTGGCGCAAAAAGACCGCTTCTTTCATAAGTCGGCTGCGTGGAAGTCGCCACAGCATCCTGAGTGCCATAGCAAGTAGACATGATTGTCCACTAATGTGGAAATTAGTACAGCGGACAAAGTCGCTGCTTATTAATATTACTGTAATAAGATGGATCTCAGTTATCTGATTAAATAAATTATATTATTATTATGGTTAAATGGCAAGTTGGTAAGTGTGGAAGAAAGTTAAGAATTTTTAATTAAGAGCCGGTTGTAGTCACTGAGCATTTTGTATGAACTCTGCCCGGGTCTATGTCGATTTCGCGGCCCCGCAACAGCAGTTTTATTTTTTTATATAAAAAAAAAAACAATAACTATTTAAGACTTATGTCTTTGCGAGGCCCTTTTAAAAACAAGCTTTATAATTTTCTGTAACTTTCAAATACGTGACGTAATCTCGTAGACATACACGTTTGAAATCGTAAGTTAGGATCAGATTCGCGATTTTTTTTATCGAGCCAATTAATTTATGTCATGTTTTAATTTTTGCGCGAGCCAATTTTAATATTTTTTTTTTAATGATATCCTCTTTTATATTTGTGGATTTCCAGAGGTTTAAAAAGTTCAAAATGAGTAAACCACTAAAAGCGCGGAATATCGACGTCAACTTTGGTCATTTTATTTTGTTAATAAGGAGAGATAGTATAGAAATGAAACTGGTGACTGATATTACATTTTTTATCTATTATGTATTAGGTATAATACATATTTTGGTATAAACCCTTTAAGTATTTGTAATGTTTTTTTTTTTTTTGGTGGGAAAAATCATCCAATGACAACCCCCGCTCTTGGGCGGAGCGGGAGATAGTGTCAGACTCTTACTGACTAAAAGCCCACCCCGTTCCTTCTAGCCTTCATACCGGGGCTACTAAAGCGCGGTAAATCTAAGAAGTAGGTACCGTTTGACAGTTCTACACGTAGTACCTATATTTTAATTTTAATTTGTTGATCAAAAATTGTATAATTTATTTATTTACAATTTACTTATACAACATTAGGTACAGTCTTACTGAACTAATGCGTTGTACAGAAACAAGAAAATATATATATACATTACCACTAATATAAAATAAAATAAAATATCCCACAAAACCAAATAAGACAACGTGTACTTATTTTTCATCCATCGTCTCACAAAACCTCAGACATTCACGACACTTCTATCCATCTCCCAGCAAACTAGTCACACTCTGGTGTTAGAGTCAGAAGAGCATTAAGCACAGAAAGCGCACGAACGAGTGGCGATAATGTTGTGATAAAATAAAAAAATAGCTTCATCTATACTTAATATTATAAAGCTGAAGAGTTTGTTTGTTTGAACGCGCTAATCTCTGGAACTACTGATCCGATTTGAATGATTCTTTCAGTGTTGGGTAGTCCATTTATCGAGGAAGGCTATGTTTTATTTTTTTCAAAATTAGGGATCCGTAATAAAATTGCTATTTTGTAACACAAGGTGTAAAATCGAAAACCTATTATTGCGTGCGCTGCAAAAACTATTGACAATAGAACAAAATGATGTACTACGGGTTTGTAGATCCCATTAAGACCTACAAAAAAGTCCGCAAGAACATATATCTAGCTATCATGGTTTAATCACAATAACCGATTTTGTGTTCAAAATAATTATTAAATCGTCTGAAGAAAAAAAAAACTACGTTAAATATGTATCGTAATATTAATCTTTATCAAAATTAAGCATTAGGTTATCAAGAGTATTTATGTAGAAGTAAAATACTTTTTGTTTCATCTCAATCGGATATTTTGTTTAAAAGTTATCACGTGTGTAAGATGTTAAGAGTTGGTACCTATTAATGAGTTAAGGGCCATGTAGTTTTTTATCAACATAAAATCCTGTAATAATCTTTTTCGAAATATATTTGTTGATGATTGTAAGTATAAGATCTTTGAAGAGTATAATAAATACATTTATGAACGCGGTAATTTTGGGAAATACTGATCTGATATGAAAACTGTTTAAATATTAAATAGTCCATTTATTGAGGGAGGCAATTATAGGCAATATTTTATTTCGGTATTTCCACAGAAACGAGAAAAACGCGGGTGAAACCGCGGGGCATAGCTAGTAATTAAATAATTATAAAGCTATTTTTGCCACCAATATAAGGTAATAGAAATAGTGTGAGCATATTTTGGAAATGTGTAAAACGATAAACGGTACTTCTTAATTTTGTTGTGATATACCATAATTAAAAATTAGTGATATAGATAGGTACTCAAGTAACTTAATTAAGCAATGTTCCACATGTTTCATATGTGATTCTTTTACTAAAGATAAACTACAAACATAAAGCAGTCGTAACGCAGTCTATATTCATAGACTTTGTTTTTCTCACGTAATTGATATTGTTATTCAAATTATGAGCAATAAAACAGGTATTGTTGATAACACTAATGAACGAACGGAGTGGGGCGTAAAACAAAAGATTTAGTTGTTAGTTTTAGGAGGATATTTAATTTTTATAATGAGAGTTTTATTATCTTTTATTTTATGGTTGGAAAAATCATCCAACGACAACCCCCGCTCTTGACAAATTTTTACACATAATAAATGTGATTTAATATTATTAAAAGCGGACAAAACATATGTAAATCGCAAAAAAAATAGATTTAAGGGGCCGGCGACGGATAAATTTCCATAAAAACGTAATACCACGCTCATTTGCAGTTGGAGCATATTTCCAACATATTACGATGATATTCGGTTATAGACAATATTTATCTAGGTTCCTACGTCGAGAATATTAGAAATATTGTTATTTTTAATAAAGGAAAAGCCAAATGGCATGTTTTACCATTAACGCTTTAAAAAAGTGCGAAATACAATTCGCTTAAATTTCTTTTTATTTAAAAAAAAAAGAAAGACGGAAGACGGTCAGAAGGGCTCTATCCGGGTGCAGCTGGCTGCAATTAAATGTACAGATACTGGTACTGCCGCCTACGTGGGTACGAGTGTTGTGTCCATTTATTTCCGGCCAGATGTTAAAGCCATAATCATAATTGGCTCGTGCCTGATTACCTACATAACACGTGCCCGAGAATTTTCAACACAATTTTAAATGAGTAATTACAATAACTAATTAGTTGGCGAAGAAAAACAGTCATCACAGTACTTACGACTGTGAGTATATTTGTACTATGCAATAAATTGTATTATGAGCGAAACTTGATTATAGTTTGTCCAGTTACCGAATCGAGTCAAATAATTTTTACACCATGTTATGTTTTTTTCCAAAAACATTAAAAAACAGTCACAATTTAGACAACATCGACACTTAGTACAAAACAGGTCATAGCAGGCATTAGGTACCAGCACACAGCTGAGTGCAGAGTGCGGAAGCAAAGCAATCCCTCAGTCGCCCGGTTGGCCCGGTGACCATGTATTTATCTCGCCAACCAGTAACCGTAACTGACTTATAACTTTGTGATTTTTCAGAATATAGTTTTGCAATTTTGTACATAGATTCTTAACATAAAAATACTAGATAGCTGTTCCAGGTATCGCATTAAAAAAAAAATACAAAAAATAATAAATTTAATACATATTATTTATAATATTTTGTATGAGATACAGACAGACGAAAACTTTGGATACGGAAACTCAAAAAGGAATTTTCTAGATCTGCAAAGAATTTGTCTTCAACCTAGGACAAATAAATGTTCAAAACATTGTAAAAACAACAAAAAAACTTTTATGTACATCAGAAATCTTACCCAACTCGTTTTAATTTCATTATAGTCTATAATTAACCTTTTGGGGACGTGTGCGGAAAAACTACATTATCATTAGCTAAAATTTAATGCACAACATATTAAACTTAGCTCTTGCTTCATTTTTTAATTGTACCTATTACATACTAATCCGTTGAACTCACATTCTTCGGATTCCCACACCAGCCCCCCTAGCGAAGTTACGTTAGTACAGTTGCCATCACGGATCTTGAACACTTGCGCAGAAGTCAAATATTCGGTCTCTTTAGTGGTGCGAAGTGCGACGCGGGGGCGGGGAGTGTCAGTGATTGGCTGGCCGCTCGTTCGTTCACTGCGTTGCAGTATGTATCTAACAACGAAGACGATTGGCTCGCCAATGTATGGAATGCGCAAAGCGATCCCCACTCTGGCGCCGAGCGTTCAAGATCCGTGATGGCAACTGTAAGTTCGTCGATCGCACTACTTTATGTCAAGTAAAAGAAAAGTCTGCCACGCCTCCGATTCCTTTGTTCTGACAACGTCAAGGAATCCGAGGCGTGGCTTACTCGAGCCGATTGACGAAAGAGAATCAAAACGAAACGGTTGTAACTTCGCTAGAGGGGCAAGTTGTCGGTCTATATTGCGGACGTCCTACAAACCAACGCTGCGTGTTTCAGTACGCGGTCGCCACGTCCGAACCTTTCTGCCCCATCCACCATCTGTTCTGCCATTTGACGGTTTCGGGTCATTCATTAATTTAATTAACGATTGCCTTCAACTTGAGCCCAATTCGAAACATCGGATGCATTTTATTGCCAGATTAGTTTCACCGTGCTGAAATTAACAGGTTTATTTGCAAACTCGATTTTTTTATCGAGAACCGTATAATTTTATTTCATTAACTTTATTACTTCTTATCAGTGCAGTCGGAATTAATGGAACTGCTGTGTCTGATAACGTAGGGAAGTTTTATAAGCTAGTAATTAGTAATTTGTGAAGGTGCACTAGTAACCCTTTGTCATACCTGGGGCCAGGGTTAGCTCCGAAAGGGAAGCTTGGTCCCGGTATGAAAGGCCAGAAGGAACGGTGGGTTTTTTAGTCAGTCAGAGTCTGCCAGGTGCATTATTTTGTGTAATTTATTTCATTACCACTGCTCTCAAAACGATGAAGGAAAACATCGTGAGGAAACAGGCATATCCCAGAATGAAAAATTAGAAGATATGTGACATTCACCAACCCGCACTGGGCCCGCGAGGTGGATTACGGGCTATTCCCTCTCCTAGAGAGAAGGCCTGAGTCCCCGCAGTGGGAACATTAAAAAGGCTGATGATGATGATGACACTAGTCGATACTTCTTCCATACATATTTTGGGGGGATTTTACTCCACAGTTTGACATTGTACATAAAAAATAAAACATGGTAAATATGGTTTTACCTTATTATTAATTATGTCTGTTCAGAAACAAAAAAAACAAAAAAAAAATCGCCACAAAAAGATATGATTGGCTCATATCTTTTTTATGGCCTTTTTTTGTTTTTTTTTGTTTTTAACACAAGTTTAGGTGTAAAAAGTATCAAAAATCGTATAAAATCTCCAAAACGAAGTTGGTCCCGAAAACGCTTTATTACCGAACAGTTCTGTACAATTTAAGGCGAACAAGGCGTTTGCTGTAAGCGCAATGGACGAATCACGAATGTCGTCTATGACGCGATGCGCAGCGAGCCAATCACTGACGCTCCCCGCCCCCGCGTCTCACGTCGCACCACCTAAAGAGACCCGATTTTTGACTTCTGCGCAGATTGAAGCCAGTATTCAATATCCGTGGAGGCAGCTGTACTTGATATTATCGCTGTCGGACACAATATCAGCCTCCCTAGCCAAATTATGTCTTCTACAGATTGAAAACGGGTGCCACGAAGTGGTAATTTGAGTTTAGAAAGAAGATAGAAGTCGGCTGGACTCATATCTGGCGAATATAGTGGCTGCTCGATGGTATTTGTTGAGTGTTTGGTCAAAAATTCGTTCACAATTATGGCCTTGTGCGAAGGCGCATTATCGTGGTGCAAAATACAAGAATTTTCTTTCCATAAATCTGGCCTTTTCGTGGGATTTGCTCTCTTAAATGCCGCATAACGAGTCCGAGTGCACAACACAGCGATAGTCAAAGAAAACAGTCAACATGACTTTGACTTTTGATCGACTTTGGCGTGGTTTTTTCGGTTTTGGTTCAGTTGGAAGGCGCCACTCCGAAGCTTGTTGACTTGTTTGCATTTCAAACTCGTAAACCCACGTCTCGTCGCCAGTAACAATGCGTTTAATGAATGATGGGTCAGAATTGACTCGTTCTAGCATGTCCTCAGCGACTCTCATTCGATTGAGTTTTTGGAGTAAATTCAGGTCTTTTGGGACTAGCCAGCGAGCGGCAACATGTTTCATACCCAAATTATTAGGGGTCGACTCGTGAGATACAGAAATTTCGGTGGCTATCTCTCTCAAACTTAAATCAGGATTTTCATTCACTATTTCCTTCACTTTTGCGATGTTAACACAGTTCAGAGAGGTTGATGGACTACCAGAGCGAGGTAAATCTTCTATCACATCTCCACCGTTTTGGTATGCGGTCTTTTTGATAAAGTCGATTCACTGTAAGCCTTCTGTAACATTTTCAGTGACTCCGAATACGAAATTCCATTGGTGATGCAAAATTTAAGACAAACTCTTTGTTCGATGTTTTTGTCCATTATGAAATTCGCAATACACACTTTAAATGATATAACTAAAAACTGCACTGTATTTAATATAAATAACAGATGCGACTCAAACTCCGCGCCAAAATGGAAAACAGTTGTGCCAATCTAGCAACAACAAAAAAATCTAAAATTTGAATTTGGTACCATAAACAAATCATCCATTCCCGATACTTTTTTGACTGAATGTACATACTCCAAGATATAAAAATATATTGTCTTATTTCAGAATATAGTCAAAATCTGCACCCCTAGCCAAGTTGATAATCTGCAATCGTTAACGCAATTCGAAAACTAATCAAATGTATGGGAATTTCATCAGCTCAACGTTAAATCACGTGGTCAGAACAAACGAATAGAAAGTTCGTAGCCAAGTTCACATCGTTTAAAATGATAGAATGAATTTCAACAATGTTCAACATCCTTTGTTATACAAACGCTACATTGTAAAACGAGCGGCCGACTCAGGCGCGTCAACATGGCTACCAACTTATCGTTTTCTACAATTGCTGTCACCGAGACGTTACCGATTGGAGAACGGAATTCGACACGAAACGGTTTTAACGGTTGGCTAGTGCTGTTTGACTTTTTTTTTCTAATGATATAGGGCTTGACAGTGATCGTTTGTAAGTAGAAAATGTAGCAGCCTCCGGCCACAAGCTGTCACTCGCGTCATCTTTTTTTTATAGCCGCTTCTAGCTTTTTTTGTGGCGGCTTTTATTTGTAGCCCGTGTGCGGGAACACTTATTCTCATCCGAGCAATTTTGTTTTTAGTACTTACAATAAGCGACAAAGTGGTCACCAGCGTCATGAGTTTCCTGCCGAACCGATCAGTCAGGTAGCCCATGGGAGCTCCGAAGATAATGGCCGTGATGTAAGTGACGGACGCCATCCAGGATATGTCGGAGCTGGTGTAGGGGTCCGGAGAGGGCCCGTCGTCTGACTGCAGGACGGAGATCATGGGAGACAGCCATCCTTGCACCATTCCAAAGCTTACTAGCGGGATTGTGACTGTGGACAAGAAAAGTAATTGTTTTCGTAAGTAACGAGAAAAGTAATTGTTTTTGTAACAAGAAAAGTAATTGTTTTTGTAACAAGACAAGTAATTGTTTTTGTAACAAGAAAAGTAATTGTTTTTGTAACAAGACAAGTAATTGTTTTTGTAAGTAACTAATAAATAGCAGAGTTGGTGTCGGCAGAGGCATAGGGTTCTTTCAGACGTTCCTGCGAATTGAAAATACTTGAGGACTGCTACTTGGAATTGATACCATACGCAAAAAAAAACTTAAAAACAATAACAACACTAAAATTTCTATAATTCAATCGTGACCCGAAAGACACGTAGCACCATCTAGCGCCCTAAAACCCATCGAAAGTTCTTTCGCTTAAGAACAGTATTTTTTTCAGACGAAGGGAACAGGGAACAGTATTTTTTTTAAGCCTCAGATATCCCGATGACCCGATGCAATTAGAGGCGGAATATTGAAAACCTAGTTAGATGTTTAAGTAGGTCGGTCGGGTTACGGGTAGCTTGTTAAGGCTGCCGTCCTCTAACTAAAAGGCAGCTAAGTGCAAAAAGAATTTTTCGAGAAAACGCAAAAATAAGTGGGAATTCATTTCTCTTGAAAAGTATGCTACCTAGGAACAAAATTGCAAGTAATTTATGTAGGCATAGTCTTTGTGCACAATATGTGATATAGAACAATATATCCCCTAACATAACGTGCAGTACTGCCAAATAGTCCAACAACATGCGTCGCGTCACGTGATGTTGTTCCAATTCTTCGATGGACGCGGTATTTCGATGAGGCGAATAACATTGTCCAGATTAGAGATGCCTACTACAAGGTGGACCGATGACCTGGTGAAGGTAGCGGGAAACCGATGGATGCGGGTCGCACAGGAACGTTCGATGTGGCGACGCTTGGGGGAGGCCTATGTCCAACAGTGGACGTGTATCGGCTGAAATGATGATGATGAGATTAGAGATGTGCCTTTGCCGGCAATATTGCCGTGGAGTGGGAATATTGTCCGAAGTAAGGTATATTGGTGGCAATATTGCCAACAATACTCCCATAGCCGACAACGGCACATCACTAGTCCAGATAATAAATCCGCTCTTTGACTGGCAAAGATAAACAGCTTGCTCTAATATTGACAGCTTCTCCTCCGCGAGTCGTATTCCTCAATACTGAGGGTCATGAAGTTCCCGCTGGATTAGCTTCTTATTGATGGTATCTCGCCATCTGTGACGGTTCTTAGCGTGACTGCTAGGAGCAGCAATTTAAAAAAAGCATCTTCTATTTAATTGAGCTTAAAATTTTTATTACAACTTTAACAAAATTTATTAGTAATAATTTATCACAAGAAAATATATACATAATAAACTTAAATATTAAAAACAACTTAAATAATTAAAAATAATATATACACTAAATTATTTATAAAAAATTAAACTCGTTTATTTTTGCATGAATGGAACAAGACTTTAGATTTGTTTTTTTTTTTTAGTTTCATTGCAAAGATCGCGCTAAGTGACTCTCTGTCACGTGACATTTAAATAATAGTAGTTCCAAACTTTATAACTTAAAAAAAAAAAAAACAATAAACTGGTAAATATTAAGAAATCAATTGGTGAATGGCAAAATAGAAGTCAAAAGGTTGTGATTTTGGTTTCTTGTTTGGATCTTTGTTTCAATTTATTGTAGTAGGATTTCAAACTATGTAGTATCTGCCAGAGTACCTACACTCATAAGAATAATATAGCATAATCAGCCTTTTTAATGTTCCCACTGCTGGGACTCAGGCCTCCTCTTTAGAAGGAATGGGCCGTGATCCACCACGCGGGCCTAGTGCGAGTTGGTGAATGCCTTCGAATTTTTGGTTCTAGCACTTGCAGGTTTCCTCACGATGTTTTCCTTTAACGTTTTGAGAGCAGTGGTGATGACATAAATTACACAAAGTAATATGCCTGGCTGGGTTTGAACCCGCGACCACTCGGCCACCACTGCTCACCTACTCTCATTATAACAAAAATACCATAATGTCGTTTTTCATTTACCAACATTATCATTTCAACCGAAAGACGTCCACTGTTCGACATGTATACCGCCTCCAAGTGTCGTTACACCGAACGGTCCTGCGCGTCTTGCATTTATCGGATTCCCGCGACTCTGACCTGCCCTAGCCAAGTTACAACCGTTTCGCTTGCGTCGAACGCTTCGAGTTGACCTTGCCGCCAATTCTTTTGTTCTGACCACGTGACTGAGCCACAGTATAAAATATTTAACAGTACGGAAACTGCCTACAAACGATCGAAACAGCACACTTACACAAACATATGCATCGACGAGACCAACAAGGGGATGTCTTTCGGCTGGTATGATGATGATGATGATTGATCACTAAAGAATTATGTTTTTTTTTTTTATATATATAAAATAATACAGCATTAAAAGTTACAACCCTATTGTTTTTATGAAGCGTAGGTACTTATTTTATAAACTAGGCTTAGTTTCCATACTGTTCCATATTTATACTGTGACTGAGCGTTGAGATGACGTCATTCCCGTACACTGGGATGAGTTGCACCATTTAACTATAACGATAACCAAACCATAACCAGCCATGAAACGGCCGCCTATTGGTCAATTCGACGATTTGACAACTGTTAACGGCTTTGTTATCGTTATAGTTAAATGGTGGAACTCACCCTTAGAGCTTTCTGCTAGCGTTAACGATTGCAGATTAACAACTTGGCTAGGGGTACAGACAGATCTTTTCGGCCTCATCCAACCAGTTATATATCGTTTACTTATTCTATAGCGTTATTCTATAGCGCTGTTACGAATTGTACTTTTGTGTTGTTCTTTCCTTATTTTGTCCGTGAATCTTATAATTAAGTTATATAACACTGTATGTATCTGAGTCTAATTTTATAAAAACAAGATAATTTCAAGTTTCGATGCTCCCGCCGCCCAAGCATTAGATTTTTTTATTACAATAATTCTATGTTTTCTCAGAAGTTGAGAGATATTTTTTTAACCGACTTCTTTTATGTGGGAAATCATCCAATGACTTCTCCCGCTCTTACGCGGAGCGGGAGGGTGTGTCAGACTTTTACTGACAAAAATCCACCCGTGTTTCTTCAGTTACCTTTAGCGATCTAGAGCCATGGTACCTCGATCGAAAAAAAATCGCAGCCCTAGCAGGCATCGACCATTACGGGCTCCAAAAATCGATGACGGATGGAGCTTAGGAGACGAATAGAATACAATGTGCCGTCATCCTAGGCTTGGTCCTTAAAAAACGGAGAGCTATGCGGAAGCGTTGGGAGTGCCAAGAAAGCTGTTTTCTGAAATAGCCCTCGCTCACGGCGACTTTTTGTAGCGATGCTGTCAAAAAACGCTAACGCGCTACTAACGCGCTACTGACGCGCTG
The DNA here is from genome assembly GCA_929112965.1 of Mythimna albipuncta. NCBI lineage: Eukaryota > Metazoa > Arthropoda > Insecta > Lepidoptera > Noctuidae > Mythimna > Mythimna albipuncta. The sequence goes on from OV815981.1 coordinate 12,259,335, forward strand.
CTAACGCGCTACTGACGCGCTACTAACGCGCTACTGACGCGCTACTAACGCGCTACTGACGCGCTACTAACGCGCTACTGACGCGCTGCTAACGCGCTACTGACGCGCTACTAACGCGCTACTGACGCGCTACTAACGCGCTACTGACGCGCTACTAACGCGCTACTGACGCGCTGCTAACGCGCTACTGACGCGTTACTAACGCGCCACTGACGCGCTACTAACGCGCTACTGACGCGCTACTAACGCGCTACTGACGCGCTACTAACGCGCTACTGACGCGCTGCTAACGCGCTACTGACGCGCTACAGACGCGCTAATAACGCGCGTCAGCATCGTACAAAAAGTCACCGTGGGCGACGGGCCTTAAAATAGCAGATTGTAATAAATTAAATCATAACCGCATCAGATAAGTCTTACACATCACACAGGAAATGTGCAGCCTAGAAATAAAACATATATGTGTATATTAACTATGTATACACTGTATATATAATTATCTTGGCACACACTTACAGTTCTGATTCAATGTTGATCCTAACTTAGATAACAAAACGAATTATTAACTAAGAAAACTGTTGAGACAAAGTGTAGAATTATGTGTATTGCAAATATTGCAATACTCGATATTTTTATATTTAACAGAATGCCTGCATTGTCAATTAGGAAAATGCGTGCATTTTTTTAAATTGTAGAATTTAAATGAAAAACACGTGTGGCACTCGGGGACTGCCGTGGTAAAGCTATTGCATAGCATTTTTATCAACTTATGCAATTATAATTATTTGTTTATTTTATTTATGCAGTATTTTTTTCCTTTGTTTCTTTTTTCTTTGATATTAATTGAAGTTACACTTTCACACATTGAATTGAATTTTGATTGATTGTTCACTCATTTGTTTTCTTATCGGTCACCACGCTCAAAAAACAAATGAGTGGGGGTGTTAGGTTATTTTCGTTACGGAATTTCTGGATTCGGTCTCCACGCTCAAGGCCCGCGATAGAAGCTATGCAATAGCCTAATAAATCTGTAGAAGTTATAGTTGTGCACGCATCACGTAAAATGCACGAAATCGATGTTGATAACTTTTATTCATGAAAATTGTGTGTAATTGATATGTTACTTAGGCTTCGTTTCATCGCTATCGGTTGACTATATCGGAAGATATACACCACAATTTTTTGATTAGTACACATACTTAAAGGGAGAAGAAAAGCCCTTGTTATTTTATAAGTAAAATCTCAATAAATAATATTCATAAACAGCAAAGTTATTAGCGTTGGTTTATGTCCCAAAATGTCACTCAATTTATGGAAATATTGTGCAAGCTATTGATTAATGAATGAATAAGTGACAATTATTAAGGGAAAACACTGCCTGCAGTATTTTCTACAAGCAATTGTTATGTTTGATTGATTCTATGATGAATTTACCTTTTCGTGGTCATTTTTAGAATTTCGGTTTTTTCTACTTTTGACAACAAAAATATGATCAGTGACGGGTACAGATAGAGCCCCATTTTTTTGTATACTAATTAAAAGTAGGGGTGTATACATTCATTGACTGTTAGGCGGTACGAAGTACGCCGGGCCAGCTAGCAAATTGATAATAATTTTAATAATATTCTTTAACACAAGTAATTTCAATATTCAAATTAGTTGTGCATAAAGCAAAATTCACATTAGTGTAACTTGCTACGTTTCAAACACGGCAGATGCAATCCCATGCATGAAAGGCGGGTGCCATGACAATAGGCCATCACGACGCCATGAAATTAGTCAGTTATACTATTTTTTTTTGTGCAAATATTCCCTATTAACGATTCTTGCCCTAGAGGGTTAAAAGAGTAAACATGGCTGTGGAACGCAAAGGGCAACTGAAGAAACTTAGATGAGTTTTAGTCGGTAAAAGTTTAACTCTTTCATTCCACCTAGAGCGAAAAACGATGTTTGATGATTACTCAAAAAATAATAATCTAGGTTGTCACAGAAATCAGTTCAAGAAAATCCCCGAGTACGAAAACAAGGGTAAAAAGTTCACACAAAAAAGTGTGGTCAAATTTATTTTTCAAAGGATTTTACGACGCAGTAAAATCCCCTGCAAAAACAAGCCGCTGTTACATAATTTGTGGGTAAAACATTAAAAAACTGGTTTGGAAACATCATTATTTTAATATGCACTTGCTAAATAGACAGAACATTTTAACTAACGTCATTTTTTTAACGTGACTTATTTATTCACTAGCTTTTGCAGCGGCTTCGCCCGCATACACAATGTACTATGCCTATGTCACTTAGAAATAAAGCAGCTTTCTATTGGTGAAAAAATTTTAGCAATCAAACCAATACTTTCCTAAGATTACCTCCTTCAAACAAAAAAATAAATAATAAAAAAACAAACTTTATCTCTTTAATAAATTAGTGTAGACGTACTCGTAAATCCCACTAAAAGCATACCTGATAAAAAGAGGGCCAAGTTCCTATCGGCTAATTGTTCGCCTAAAAAAGGGTTGAAATCCAATCCAATGCCAAGTTTAGATGCGCTTTAAAATCGATCATAATCATCTTCATCAACAGCCTGGTCATCATATAATTTGAACTTGGCCGGTTTTTGTGCTCTAAGTAAACACTTAATTAATTGTATAATTAAATTTATTATTTATGTAATTAAATTAACCTGCCAAGTTTAAATTTTGTTGAACAAAAGTTGTTGTTTATGGTGTTCTTAACATAGTTACGAGAGGTTACCAATAACCCTTTATAGATCATGCTAACTAAAGCCAGCAGCTGCTAAGACCGTACGCTGAACTAAGTTCAAACTATTTTTAGTCCCATCTCGTTTCTATCGGCCGATTATTTTTAAAGCTAAAAATAAATTGTGACTACCGAGGAATGTTGCCACAACCTGACACATCCGATACAGACTGGATATGCCGCTCAACCTGATATTAATGAATGGGAACATAATTACGATAGCCAGCCGATGAGACGTTGTTTGTACATGAAAACCATTCTTTTTGTTGGATATTTTGTTGTATGGACTACTTTAGATTATTTTTCTTTAACTAGTTTCGGCCAGTGGTTTATTTTTTATTTTATTTTATTGTTTATGGACAAAAGAGTAAAAAAAAAGAATTATAAAATATTGTCATGTATACTTACATAATGCACACTGTATAGCTTATTAAATATTGCTTACCTAAAAAATCAAAAGAGTTGCTCTGAAACGCAAAATGACTTCTAAATTCCTGTATTTTGAACAGAGTAAAATAAGGATATAATAAAAACTCTTGATTGATCCCATCTGATGGTAAGAAGTAATGCAAAATTCTGATAGTTAGGCGCACTAGCTTACGAGAACCAAATTATAATCGGACGGGAAGACCAGCAGGCAAATAATATTATTCTTAATAAAAAAATATTATTAATAATAATTATTGAGGCTAAGTTTTATTTGAATGAATGTGTGTTATGATTTTTAAAGAAAATATTCATAAATCGTTCAACTTCCAATGATAAGCACTAGATGGCGCTAGTAGTTACATGAACTTTAGACATTCATTGTAGATATTAAGTAATAATTTATAATATTAGACTTTATGGATTTGTTTTGTATAAATATATCATATCTGTTAAAATGAAATATTTACTTGCAGTTAATTATTAGATAAACTCTAATGTATATTAGATAGTCAATTGATGATACGTACTCTTTACTTTGCTCTGATTGGTCGGTTAGTCGACCGAGTGTTTGTGAAAGTGGGTAGTAGAAAAAAAAACACGGGGGTTTTTTGGTAACGATCTTTTGGGACAGGGTCGTTCTGCTTTGAGTTGTTGAACGGAAAACATGTCCGACTAATCTGTGTATTTGTAAATGATTGTTAATAGAACGTAAGTATGAAATTGTGTTTATCAAAGTGAATAAAATATTTATACAATTTATCCTGGAGTGTTTGAATTGTTACAATTCAGAAGTGACACGGACCAGACAAAGGTATGGTTGAACAAATATTATAACGTTTATCGAGAAATTTTCAACGCCCACCAATGTTAATTTCTATATCACATAGATGCATAGTCGTTAATCTATCAACTATTCACATTAAAACTATCAGCAGACAAATAATCTCGATATAACCTACAAAATTTTTAGTTAATATACATTTTGAGTACTATTTCTTGTATAAGCGTTTGGTCGGGGCTACACTCCGATAACGTTCATCTTAACAGACGTTTAACATGTGTTAGATAAACAAATTGAGAGAGAGAGCCAGAGCTTCACTCTGGTAGCGTTTTGATTTCTTTGTTTTACTTCTCACATCGACAATATATACTGCATTACGATCACGCATTATCTAAATATGACACATTATATAATAACACATGAAATATTCAGGATAATTGTTAATACATCGTAGCACTGATTTTTAAATCTCTATCTAATGATAAAGTATCGTATTGATTTTAAATATTTTATATCGAGACATGATATGAGTGAACGATGTATGTTCATTGAATTATGTTAGGGAGTGAACTAAGTATGTTCATCGGATTATGTTAAAGGGTGAACTATGTATGTTCATCGGATTATGTTAGGGGGTGAACTATGTATGTTCATCGGATTATGTTAGGGGGTGAACTATGTATGTTCATCGGATTATGTTAGGGGGTGAACTATGTCTGTTCATCGGATTATGTTAAGGGTGGACTATGTATGTTCATCGGATCATGTTAGGGGATGGACTATGTACGTTCATCGGATTATGTTAAGGGTGGACTATGTATGTTCATCGGATCATGTTAAGGGATGGACTATGTACGTTCATCGGATTATATTAAGGGTGGACTATGTATGTTCATCGGATTATGTTAGGGGATGGACTATGTACGTTCATCGGATTATGTTAAGGGTGGACTATGTATGTTCACCGGATCATGTTAAGGGATGGACTATGTACGTTCATCGGATTATGTTAAGGGTGGACTATGTACGTTCATCGGATTATGTTAAGGGTGGACTATGTATGTTCATCGGATCATGTTAAGGGATGGACTATGTACGTTCATCGGATTATGTTAAGGGTGGACTATGTATGTTCATCGGATCATGTTAAGGGATGGACTATGTACGTTCATCGGATTATATTAAGGGTGGACTATGTATGTTCATCGGATTATGTTAGGGGGTTAAATATGACCTGTTCACCAGTGTACATATGTGTACGATCTTACTAGAAAGTACACTACCCACTAGTTGTGTGTAGGCGCATCGTTGCCGGTTGATAGTGAGCTATGTATGCTTGCTAAATTCTCTTAGTCTTAATTATGCCTACAAATATGTGCAGTGATAACAGGAAGAGGTTATGTGTGCCTAAATTGAAGCTAAATGAGCTTGAGATTTATTTATTTTTTTTAGCCAAATGTGCCAAGTATTTTAGACCAGTATCATACTCACTCAAATTTCTTACGATGGTGACAGGCTCGTGTATTGAATCATTCGATTCCCTGCAAATGTGTGAACTGAATGGTATTGATATGCGCGTCATGTTCGTAATCGAACGTTGACAAGACTAAACACCTCTTATATGCTGGTGATTCATTTTAGTTTCTATATTTCAAATTGGGTTGCTTTTCCTTTCTTTATTTTTATCGAATTCGTATAGTGATAGGTGGTCAATGATAAATGATAAATGATAAATGATAAATGATAAATGATAAATGATAAATGATAAATGATAAATGATAAATGATAAATGATAAATGATAAATGATAAATGATAAATGATAAATGATAAATGATAAATGATAAATGATAAATGATAAATGATAAATGATAAATGATAAATGATAAATGATAAATGATAAATGATAAATGATAAATGATAAATGATAAATGATAAATGATAAATGATAAATGATAAATGATAAATGATAAATGATAAATGATAAATGATAAATGATAAATGATAAATGATAAATGATAAATGATAAATGATAAATGATAAATGATAAATGATAAATGATAAATGATAAATGATAAATGATAAATGATAAATGATAAATGATAAAGGATAAATGATAAATGAGTGATGATTGATGATTGTTGATTGATGATTGATGATTGTTGATTGATGATTGATGATTGATGATTGATGATTGATGATTACTGATTAATGATTAGTGGTTGGTGATTGATGATTGATGATTGATGATTGTTGATTGTTGATTGATGATTGATGATTGATGATTGATGATTGATGATTGATGATTACTGATTACTGATTAATGATTAGTGGTTGGTGATTGATGACTGATGATTGATGGTTGATGGTTGATGGTTGATGGTTGATGATTGATGATTGATGGTTAGTGATTGATGATTAGTGATTGGTGATTGGTGATTAATGGTTAATGATTGGTGTTTAGTGATTAATGATTGATGGTTGATGATTAATGGTTAATGGTTGATGATTGATGATTGATGGTTAATGGTTAGTGATTGATGATTAGTGAATGATCAGTGATAGTGCTTTGATGAGGCCAAGAGTGTCTTTGATGAGGCCAAACGTGACTTTGATGAGGCCCAACGTGCCTCTGATGAAGCTAAGTGTACCTTTGATGAAGCTAAGTGTACCTTTGATGAGGCCCAACGTGCCTTTGATGAAGCTAAGTGTACCTTTAATGAAGCCAAGCGCGCCTTGATGAAACCAAGCGTGCCTTGATGAAGCCAAGCGTGCCTTGATGAAGCCAAGCGTGCCTTGATGAAGCCATGCGTGCCTTTGATGAAGCTAAGCGTGCCTTTGATGAAGCCAAGCGTGCTTTTGATGAAGCTAAGCGTGCCTTTGATGAAGCCAAGTGGGCCATTTGATTTGGCCAGATGAGCCAATTAAGATTCGGGTTAAGTGTGCCCGGTGCAGATGAAGTTATCCTCAAGAGCGTAAGTAACGTATGAATTTACCTATAGTCCGACTACGTTGGTTTAATGCAGATGTTGTAAATGAATTGAATAATTTATTTAGTTTATTCATATCATTTTTGAACTGTTTATTGGATGAGATTTGAACATTCTGTTATAGTTTTTGAAGATATTATAGGTTTAGATAAATTGAATTGAAAGTATATTTTAACACTGGGATTTGATTCTTAAAAGAGTTTCAAATGAATGATACAAGTACTATTTCCTGTAAATGTTTTAACCACTGATTTTTTTTTTATTTTTGAGGACTTGGATTCCGACAGAACTACAGAAGGAAAAATTGCCAGTTTTATTGAACAATAGATAGTTCCTGGTTCAAACAGTACAGGCTTGAAGAAAAATGATGCAAAGAGACGATTTGGAAGGAATAAGACACCACCACGATGCAAGAAGCGAAGAGGTACCCCACGTTGGTCAAAGAGAGTGGTTGATTTTCAAGGAGGAAGGCGTTACAAGTATCGAGGTTTGAACATATCCATTGGAACTTTGTGATACGGGAGTTCTATCACTTCTGTAAATTTTTAGAGTATTTAAGTTTGATTAGAAAGAGTAATTATAATTGATTTGTATTAAGCAAGTAGGATCAGAAACTGACTATAAAATTTGTCTCAAAAACTTGCTAGTCTTACCAAGAGAAAATAGAAAATTTACGGAACCTTGCCAAGTTTTGTAAGTTAGCATCTCGTGACGAAGTGGTAAACTAAACTAAAATGATTTTATCTAATGAGCAGAATTTATGGTCGGTTTCAAGCAGAAATGTTAGCTGGTAAGAATTAAGGTGTAAATTATGTGAATATTATTACGACAAATTAATGCTTATGTACGGATAACATATAAGTAAAAGAGCTGCAGATAGGAGTTTAAACACACGGTATTAATGATAAATCTATTAGGAATTGAGCCAAACCATTAAATTGTAGACGAGGAAATGGATTTATCACACGTTTTCAATTCCTGTGACGTGTGCATACTGTAGCAGAGACTGATTCCATAGATAGAGAACACAATGATATTTATTTTACAAGTAGGATAAAATATATACTATTACATGACCATAACTAGTTCTCGTCGTCCAGACTGAAATCGAAGCCGGTTCCTAAGATGATTATGATACAATGAATGATTTAAATAGAGCTAAATATTACATCGTTATTTATTCGGTTAAGGGGAAGATGGATTGAAAATCCATACACTAGGGTAGAGGACCAATTTCAGGGTTTCAAATAAAAATGAAGTTTGACGAACAGTGCGATCCGAACTTCATTATTGGAACCTTTACTTGGTACGAAATCACGCACATATGCTGCTAATATTATTTGAGAGATAATTTTAGTACAATTAAGCCCTAAGCCTCTAGCTGAAGGATCACCTCTATTCTAAATGCTTAAGTCTCTGTTTTATATTATGCTTCCAAATAATGAAAGTAATGAACTCTGACTAAACGAGTCGCCACACAACATGTAGCAACATGGTGGCTACAGATTTGTGAGTTTCGTTTAACCACTGAGAGTGTAAGATCTAGGACGCGTATGTCGATACCTTAAGCCGTAATATCATGTTTTCCACAGAAATTAAGACGAATACTGTTTCTGTTTATACTGTTTTCTGTTTATATTGAGACGAGAATTGATCTAAATATCAACTTTTCGAATACTTTGACTAGAGACACAATAGAGGGACAATGAGGGGGCGGGCGCCGGCGTTTGCTTGGGATTAAATGAATAAGATCTAGATTCCAAATTCTTATAGCTGAACCCTATGAAAAACCTAATGACATGAAGTGAATTCAGTGCGCGTAGATAATGAAGAATACTTTCGAACAAAAAGCTGATCAATTTTACTTTATGCTTACAGTCTCGCATAATTAACATTGACCAATGGTTTTGAGTACCTAATTTAGTGTTGGTTATAAAACATATTTGACAGTAGTTTAATAAACTTGAATAATAGTGCAATCATGGATTTCTTTTAGATACCCTACTATCAAGAGCTTTTGCGATAGTCATAGTATTGACCTTGTTTTTAAAGCTGTATTTTGTCTAAGTCGAGCGCGGTTTTGCTAAAATGTATAACCACTATTTTAAATCCGCTAGCAAAATAAAATGATTCCTATGACGAACACCAATGAAACATATACTTATGGCGTGTTATTAATTCTGTTAAATGTCCCACTAGACGGACTGCCACAAAACTACTAGGATCAGAGTGCCTTTAAATGATAAACATTACGAAGTAAAATCTATACTAATGTTTGTTTGTTTGTTTGTTTGAACGCGCTAGTCTCTGGAACTACTCATCCGATTTGAATGATTCTTTCAGTGTTGGGTTAGTCCATTTATCGAGGAAGGCTATAGGCTATGTTTTATTTTTTTCAAAATTAGGGATCCGTAATAAAATTGCTATTTTGTAACACAAGGTGTAAAATCGAAAACCTATTTTTGCATGCGCTGCAAAAACTATTGACAATAGAACAAAATGATTTACTACGGGTTTGTAGATCCCATTAAGATCTACAAAAAAGTCCGCAAGAATATATATCTAGCTATCATGGTTTAATCACAATAACCGATTTTGTGTTCAAATTAAATATGTATCGTAATATTAATCTTTTTCGAAATATATTTGTTGATGATTGTAAGTATAAGATCTTTGAAGAGAAATAAATACATTTATGAACGCGGTAATTTTGGGAAATACTGATCTAATATGAAAACTATTTAAAATATTCAATAGTCCATTTATTGAGGGAGACAATTATAGGCAATATTTTATCTCGGTATTTCCACGGAAACGAGAAAAACGCGGGTGAAGCCGCGGGGCACAGCTAGTACGTTATAAATTTTAAGATATGAAGTGAGCACCAATATCTGGGTTAGACTAGCAAAAAGATACTTTCGTTATCAGTAAAATCCTTGATACAGCATACAGCATAAGTAGTTTAATAAAGATTAGTAGATCTGATTGCAATTATGAGGGTAAAATTGAATTTGCCTCATTTTAAAATTCATAGATCCATTAACTATTCTTCGTGTGATGAATGCTATAAATATATGACGTGACGATAAAGCAAATAATCAAGACTAAGCCGAATGTTATGATTATGAATGTAAGACTCGGTTCCTTGTAGAACTGGAATTAAGTTTCATAATTTTAATGAAAATATCCTATCATGTTAATTGTAGACGTGCGTCAGGAGATCGCACGATGTCGGATGGCCGAATGTTATGATTTTTAAAGAAAATATTCATAAATCGTTCAACTTCCAATGATAAGCACTAGATGGCGCTAGTAGTTACATGAACTTTAGACATTCATTGTAGATATTAAGTAATAATTTATAATATTAGACTTTATGGATTTGTTTTGTATAAATATATCATATCTGTTAAAATGAAATATTTACTTGCAGTTAATTATTAGATAAACTCTAATGTATATTAGATAGTCAATTGATGATACGTACTCTTTACTTTGCTCTGATTGGTCGGTTAGTCGACCGAGTGTTTGTGAAAGTGGGTAGTAGAAAAAAAAACACGGGGGTTTTTTGGTAACGATCTTTTGGGACAGGGTCGTTCTGCTTTGAGTTGTTGAACGGAAAACATGTCCGACTAATCTGTGTATTTGTAAATGATTGTTAATAGAACGTAAGTATGAAATTGTGTTTATCAAAGTGAATAAAATATTTATACAATTTATCCTGGAGTGTTTGAATTGTTACATGTGCAGATATGATAGTGCACAATACATTAGGTGAAAATTGTAACTGCGACTTTTATCGCAATAATGTCATGCATCGTGAGTCGTGCACCGCATAATAACTTCGTTCAATAACGAGATAGTTTAAAAATTAATCGATACCTAGCTATGTAGAACTACATTAGACCGACACATACGTGTAACACACTTAAGGCTTATTGCCCCTTGAACCATCTGGCCGAAATTAAATGGTCACTATACTCGTACTTGTTTAGGCGACCATACGACGCCAGCTGCGCCCGGACAGAGCCCCGCTGACTTTTAAATCCATTTTTTTGCGAAATATTGATTGATTTACTTAAGCAATGTTCACTTTTAAGAATATTTAAATACCAATTTTTATGTGTAAAACGTTTCTAAAGATCCAAGCCGTTTCGAAGGATTAGGGAAAAGTTGCGAATGTGATGTTGTTGTATGTAATATTTTTTTTAGACAAAAGTATTAATCGCACGAAAAAATCAAATGTTGATAATGTTATTCATGAATCTATAATAAACATATATTTTTTTCAAACCTATTAAAGTCACTGTTTCAAAGCACTCTTCGGGCGCTTGGGCCTTAATTTATTTTGTACGTAGAACGACGTCGTTTGGCGTGGATCTAGTGTGTCGATATTATACTATACTCGATTACATACTCGACATACTCGATCGATACTATACTTGATTCGATACTATACGAGTCTATACTCCATCGGATTACGTAGTTAACTAAAAGTAAACAATCTTCGTATGTATTTTTATTTAAAATAAATCGCTTATAAGACATACAAAGATTTTTTTTGTCAGCATTAAGAGTAAAAATGTGGTTACACTACCAACTATTTACTGTAACCGCCATTTGTCATGCTACCAACGTAATAAAATTCAAAAACGGACAGTACTTTAAGGTTTTCATCACTTTCTAATGTAATTTTGAACAGAGTATAAGAACTATATTCTTAATATTTGGATTGAACTGTACAGAGTGCAAAAAAGGCGTTGTTTACCACATGTTTTTTGTACGTTTTTTTTTAAAGGGTGTAATCGAACATTTTGATCATGTGACGCATTTTAACCTGTCTCGTATACTCAAACTACCTGTGGGACAAGGAAAATTAATATAAAATCATTTGATATACTCATACATATAGGCTATTGAAACCTAATGCAGTTTTTGTTACATTTCTTGTTGAAGCTTTTGGTCGAAGTTAATTGTCGATTTCACCTAAAGAGGTATGAGAAATGATCAAACAACATCTCCTGCTCTGGAAGGACGACAGTGTGTGTCAGACTTTTAAAACCCACTTGTGTTCTTCAGTTGCCCTTTGCGTTCGAGGACCTTCTTTTCCAGAAATTGCCGTGTTCCTAGCGGGCATCGGCCCTGCTAGGCTCATAAGGTTTGCTAACGTTTCTTTGCGGCGTAGAACTTAAGGCGACACTAAAAGCTAGCAAACTTGAGCGAACAAAAGAAGAGCTAGCGTCACAAGATTATTCGAATAATGATATGTCCTTTATTTATCAAACACAGAATAAAAACCGTACATCAAAAGGTTGGTAAATAAATTATCTTTTAGTTTGTGATACTTTCATCAAAATACACCTAATGGTTTTTGCCTGATCTAAGCTTCTTTTTCTGTGGACATAAATTTTCAAATAAATCACTCCAAGTTCCAAAAAAAGTAATTATTTGTATATCAAAAATGATTAGACAAATAGTCTAGTTTAACAAATTATTTTTTTTAACATACGGTCTAGCCGTTTCGACGTGATGTTGATTTAAAATCAACAGAAATCGTAAACAGGGTATAAGAGACAGCAGTCCACAAAGTTTAAGAGCTTGCTCAGAAGACAAAACTTCCACAAGATTTTTTTTCGGGAAACGTAAAAAAAAAATCGGCTTCTCCATTCGAACTGTCCAATCTAGTTTTTAATTTTGTATAGTGTAGCTGATTTTATTTTCGTTTCCTGAAAAAAAGTCATGTGGAAGGTTGTTCAGTTTCGTCTACTGAGCAAGCCTTTAAACTTTGTGAAAGGCTGTCCCTTACATCCAGTATCTGCCCCTTTATGTACCGTTCGCGTTGCAGGTCCGGGAGCTATGTTAACACGTAACTAAAGACACTAATATTAGACACTTTTTTTTCCACTACTATCACATAACGCCGTCCAGTCTCAAGCTAAGCAGAGCTTGTGTTATGAGTACTAGATAACTGATAAACATACTTATATATTTCTAAATAGATACTTTATTATAGATAAATTACACCCAGACACAGAACGAATGATCGTGCTCATCACACAGTCGTCCTGAGCGGGAATCGAACTCACGACCTCTGGCATAGCAGTCAGGGCCACTAACCACTAGACCAACAGGCCAGTCATTCGTCATTGATTCTATTCGAAGCCAAAAATGTGTTGTTGACCAGATCAAAGTCCATTTTGTGGGTTTTGCACCTTTGCTACTTGACGTCCAAGTTTATAATAATAATAATAATTCAGTTTATGATGACTAACATAATGGTGAGTCATAGTGTCTATTTATTACATTCCTGTCAGTGTTACATTATTTTACGACTCACGACAAGTAATTATCGTAATTCTGTGATATCAAAGTAAAACGGGATGAGTCAGAAATTTTGGAAAAATGAGGTAATTACACAGTTGGCTAAAATATATTACTGCGTATTGTATAACATAATCGGCCTTATAATTTTCCCACTGTTGAGACTCAGGCCTCCTCTCCAGGAGAGGGAATGAGGCGTGATCCACCACGCAGGACTAGTGCGGTTTGATAAATGTCACATGTCTTCCAATTTTTGGTTCTAGGACATGCCGGTTTCCTCACGATGTTTGCTTTCATCGGTTTGGGAGCAAAGGTATTACACAAAGTAATGCGCCTGGCTGGGTTTGAACGCGCGACCTTCAACTCGTAAGTCGGGGCCCTTTACCACTCGGCTACTACTGTACTACATATTAAGGTAAAAAGGATTTGAGTCAATATAATGAATTTTTATTTCGTGAATCTCGAATATCAAATACGAGTCTAGTCATAAAAAAGCTAAAAATTAAAAAGGAGTTTGAAAGTGTCTAGTTATCTTGTTATTACATACGTGATTCTTTATCATTGTATCACTCTCTTTTATCATTGTAATCCAGCCATTGTTCATACTTGTTTAGGTATTTTAAGTTTCTTCCTGCACAGTTTCCCATGATTTTCCATGCAGGAGAATTACTGTGTCGTCAGCATAGCATATTATGATGTCTGCTTTTGGAGTTATTGCATCGTGTATGTCATTTATGTAGACGATGAATAAAGTCGGACCAAGTACGCTTCCCTGTGGCACACCAAAATTTAAATCTTGTTGGCAGCTTATGTGATCACCCACTTTTTGACACAGGCGTCTACTCGTCAAGTAAGATTCAAACTACTTCAGTGATAAACCTCGGATGCCTATGACCTCCAGTTTCCTTAAAATAATGGGTTGAGCAACAGTATCGAACGCTTTAGCGAAATCCAAAAACACTCCTAGGCACTTTCGCTTTTATTCAGGTAGGATGTTACCAGTTTAGTTAGGTAGCTTACCGCATCCTCTGTGGATAGACCATTCTTAAAACTCAACTGTTTACTTTATAACAGCTTGTTTGTCTCTAGAACGGAAATTTCTTCCAGAATTTTAGAAAATATACCCAGCAGAGATATGGGCCTGTAGTTCGCCGGGTTTTACTTCGGACCATTCTTATGACTAGGAGTAACCCGGATTTCTTTCCATTTATAAGGAAAGATACCTGAGCCCAGACTGAGGTTGGTAATATACGTTAGCAGATCTAATATTACATTTCTTACCTCTTTTATAAGTTTCGAGGAAAGATTGTTTACACCAGCAGCACCATCGATATTCAGATTAACAATCAATTTGTCAACTTCAAAGATATTAGTAAGCTGCATGAAAAAATTGATTGCAAGTGGGTCTGCTAATTTCTGTTTAGAGACCACTGACTTCTGAGTTTCTTTTATATCAGCAAGAATTTGACTAGCTTAATTTGTGCCAACACAGGGTACTTTTTAGACTCTTTATGAAGTTAGTCCCTATGGTTCATACATTTGATGAGGTCAGGTGTGATTCAGAGCTCCAATATATAGTGTGACTGGTAATTAGTGTACGATACTTAAACACGTGATTGTGCTCATGATAACCAACAGCTTTTACTATGGGAACAAACTTCAAATTGTTTGTAAGTAGAATAAATCATTGCTGACCGATCGGCGTTTCATCGTCGACGACGGCTGGTGCTGAAAATCAGCGCAGTGGCTCTGTTTTACCATGAGCCACAGCATTTTGCTGAGCGCTGGCCGTTTCGCGCGGATGTTACGCATATCTTACCTACGTGCTACTTTTATTCGATATTGTTATTTATTTTGTTTTAAGGTATGCGCCATGTTTGACGTGAATAAACACTCTTTCTTTTCTTTCTAAACTTGAAATCGCGGAAAAAAAAATCTGCTATTCAGTACATTTATGTTTGCCTAATGTACTGAACAGCTGATATTTTTTTCGCGATTGCGGCTTTGCTTCCATAATAAAAATTGTTTGTTATCAAGAGCACAATCACGTGTTTAAGTATCGTACACCAATTGCCAGTCACCCTATATACTAAAACCGACTGTTCTTCCTTACAGTGCATTTGTATAAATTTTTATAGCATCGGCTAGAAGTTAGATAGATAGATGGATTCTTTATTATACACCAAAAATAAAAATTAAACGAGAAACTTAAAATTAATAGGGTGTCACAATGGGTGACCTTATAGCTAAAAGCGATTTTACATTTCTTAGAAGTTTGTGAAATTCATCAGCATAGACGTCTGTATTAGATACTACATTATACCAGTCATAGTGCCGGAGGTGCTTTATTAGTGCGGGAAAGTTAATTTTAATTTCTGTGCGTTGTGGAGACTTAGTGCCAATTGTGGCGATTGTATTGCTCCTCATCATTACCAGATGGTGATCCGTAATATTTGCTTCACAGACGATGCCCAAAGCACTCTGATGTTTAGGTTTTAAGAATATGTGATCTAGGCACGAATTCAACCACGAGGCAAATAAATTCTGAGAAGTTATTATCGACCATGGGAAAAAGATTTATATTAATATCACCGGTCACTATAATTCTTTGATATTTATTAATTGAATTATGAGTCTTATCCAAGGTGGTTACAAAGGCATCATTCTGTCAGTGTGAAGGGGAACGGTAAATTGCAATACTACAAATATCCTTGGATAGTTCCAATAAAATAGATTTAGCGTTATGAAGACCAGGCTCCGCGACACTGTTGCATTCCAGCAGTTTCTGACGTATGTTACAACGCCACCAGATTGGTTGAGGTTATTGATTGTACAGTACGATGTGTTGACCCTCAATTTGTCAAGTTGGACAATTTCCTAACCAGCATTCGGTGAGAATGATAATAACGTATAGAATATTAAGACGTTTTAACGGAATACAAAAGGTATTAAAATTTAGCTGTATACTGTGAATATTGAATGTCACTACTTTAAAATAGTAGTAGTTAGCAGTCAACAATTTATGGCATTCCTCAAGTCTATTGAGATCCAGACCCTACGGATTAGTAACGTTATCAATTTCGTCCACTAGAGAAGACGCCATTTAAAGTAATTTTTATGGTAGGATTCGGATTAGAAGCAATTAGTGTAAGTGCCTAGAACTCTATGATAAGATTGCGATAGCACAATCTCTTCTTCTCCCGATCTTGGACTATGCTGATGCCAGCTATCTTGATCTTACCCAAGACCAATTGGTCAAGCTTAAGCGACTTCAAAGTCTCTGTTCATATTTGGTATGCGCAAGTATGACCACGTTTCCGAATTTCGTACTCAGCTCAAATAGCTTCCTACCGTCAAAGGGGCAAATCTAGTGAATCTTTGAATTCCGAGAAATGTTATTATTATTATTTATTATATAATTTATTGTACATACAAAACATAACAAAGAAAAACTTATATCTAAAACACGTACAATGGGCGGCCTTATCGCATTCCGCGATCTCTTCCAGGCAACCTAGAATAGACAGTAATTGTCAGAACATGATATGGGCCGTCATAAGTTCAACAATAAGTATTACCTATTTTAAAATTAATTACATTAATTTATTTATGATTGTCAAGTGCCTATAAGTTCGGAAAAAAACGAGATCTTCTTAGTATTAATCATTTAATTGATAGTAGTCAATAATAAATAAGAAACTTGTGCAAACACGCGAGATATATATCCCGATATCGAGGAGTTCAGCAAAGCTTAAGGCGTATAGTCCCTTGAACCATCTGGCCGAAATTATGTGAACGCAACTCTCGCACTCGCCTAGGCGGCAGTACGCAAATCTGTGCATTTATTTGCGGCCAGCAGCGCCTGGAAAGCGCTTTAAATCCATTTTCACTTTGAAGAATATTTAACCACCAATTTTTATGTGTAAAAATGTTTCTAAAGGTCCAAGCCGTTTCGAAGGAGTAAGGAAAAGTAGTGAAAAGTTGCGAAATTGCTAAATATTTTTTTTTTGACAAAAGTATTAATTGCACGAAAAAATCAAATGTTGATATTATTGTTCATAAATCTATAATAAATATATTTTTTTTTTCAAACCAATTGACCTAGCCGTTACGGAGGAGTAGGCCTCAGAAAATCACTGTTTTATGGCACTTTTCGGGCGCTTGGCCCTTAAGGTTACAATATTATGTTAGGTATTTTACATTAACAACATTTTAATTCCATTTATTTATTTATTTTTATTAAAAGCATTTTGATGGATGAATGATGACGAAGAACTTTACTTGAAAGAATCCAATAGACGTGCCATAGTGCCTACCTCAATGGGAATTATTTATGAATACGTAGTTAAAAACTCTCAATATTAAATACGTAAATAAACAACTACTTTGTTTGTAGGAGGTAATCTCTGAAAGTACTGGTCCAATAGCTAAAATTTTTTCACCGACAGAAAGCTGCTTTATTCCTGAGTGACATAGGCTATATTTTATGTACTTACGCTGGCGAAGCCGTGGGCAAAAGCTAGTATTTAATGAACAAAAATATTTTTCGGATACATATAAGAGACAACTAAATTAATAAATGAAAATTAAAACAGATTTGTATTAAGTATTTCTATACCGAACACCAAAACCGAACCAAAACCGAAATCGGCGTGTCCTAGAACCAAAAAGTCGAAGCCATGTGACATCCACCAACCCGCACTGGGCCCATGTGGTGAATCCCACCACCCATAACATAATCACGGCCCATTCCGAATCCATACATCCATCAATTCCATTCTTGAGAGGAGGCCCGAGTCCCAACAGTGGGAACATTATAAATTTATAAGGTCGACTATACTATACACCGTGAAATTTTAATGGTTATTTTCCCGCGGCAGAACGACTTGCCATAAGGAGAAACATAGAAAAAGTAAAAAAAAAAAAAATTGTTTTAAAATAATAAAAAAAAAATATTCAACAACTCGAAAAAGTGAGAAAAAATAGTAACACTAGACGTAACTTGTAGGTACTCGCGTCGCACGCGTCGGCGCTTCAAAGGGAAGCAATGCATAAATTAATGTTCAAACAAAAATAAGCTCCCGTATGTAGTGATACGGCATAAAACAGCTTGCATGCAACAATGCAATGCAATTCTAATATTTTATTTATTTATGAAACGATTATATTACTAAGACAAAACCATTTCGCTGCGGGAAAACAACCATTAAAATTTCATGGTTTATAATACTACCACCATCCTTTCTTCTGTTCGAAGCCAAAAGTATTGCTGAGCAGGTCAAAGTCCAGTATAATGTACCTTTGCTCATTGGACCTTAACTTTATGATGAGTCATTGTGTCTATTTATTTCATTTCTGTCTATCCTAATTTTATTTTACGACTCGCGACTCGCAATTATTGTAATTAAATGTTTTGATTTAATTAACGCTGAATCATTTTGGTTAAATAAATCACTATCGGGTTTTTTGTATAATAGTTTAATAGTAAACAACAGTTAACCCAAAAAAGATATATTTTTCTGAAAATCTGTTCAAAATTTGTAATTAAATGCATTTCAAATATTGGAATGAGGAAGAACTAGGGAGAGATCGTAACATCTTGCGGTAGCTTTCGATTGCTGACAGTAGGAACAGTACGCGTCGTCGACGACTTGGGCTCGATCCGGACAGGCACCGGACGGTCGGACAGCGAGCATTTTGTTTGCCGTCCGCAAGCCCGCGCCTGCGGTGGCCGGAAATACTGACGGCGACTAGGGCGTGAGCACCGTTGCCTCATGCGGTCGGCCTCGTCCTTTGCTAGCATTACTGCTTCGCAGAAGGAGGAGCCCACCAGGCCACTCCTCCTCGTCCGGGCCATGACCTGTATTAAAGCCCGGACAGATGACAGGATGACTGGCTCATTCTTTGCCTAAAGACTTAGCATTGCCATTCAACTTGGCAATGCTGCCAGTATTCTGGGCACATTTCCATATTACAGGGATTTTGGAGAAGTAGTTCAACGCCTGAGTGCACTTTGCTTTGTCAAATCTATAGGTATGTTCATAGTTAGGTTTAGTATAAATAGTTAGTTAGATAATATTTAAGTTTCTTTTGTACATTTTATTGTTATTTACTATTCAAAAATTTAAGTACCCAATTGCATGAAATTTGTACCGGAAACAATTAGGTTCCACGATTAATGAATTGCTCCATTATCTGCAATTATCTACAATTCAGTCAATCAGAAATATAGTCAACAGCATAATTTTAACATTAGGGTCGTTCGTGTTTACACACCCATTAATATCCACTATTAAATCATAGAAGGATGGTGTAGTAAATAGCTAGCAAATTGTGGAAATAATTAGGTAAATACAGCTCATGAATGGGTCGAAAATATCGTAGGACACGAACATGAAGCAGAGTTAAGCATGGGCCACACGATAGTAATCCAGCGTCCCAACAGAGGTGACCGTCCAGCCCGAGCCCAAGTCATCGACGGAGCGCAGAGTTCCATGCGCGCCTCAAGGCAATGTCAGCAATCCATAGGGGCCAGTAAGGTTTCCGGCTGGATCTCATAGTGGAATGGCGACAACGGCTATCGCAACCCAGTGCTGGGCACGCCATGATTATGGCGGTAAGTCCCCTCTTTGAGGGGTGGCTGGAGCGGCAACACGTCGTCCTCACTTTCCGCATGACACAGATCCTCACCGCACATGGCAAGTTCGGGAGGTTCTTGCATCAGATTCAAGCGGAAGATACGCCAAGGTGTCACTGTTGAGTGGACCGCCCGGAGGACACAGTGGAGCATACTGTGGAGGTATGCCCCGCCTGGGTAGAACACCGCCGTGTCCTCTTGGAGGCAATCGGCGACAGCGACCTCTGACGCCGAGCCCTGTGGTGCCTCTATGGCGGGTGTTCGCTTGGTCGCTATTAGCGTTTTCCCAGCCGTATCCATGTGTCCCTTGCTTTAGGAATGACAGTGACACGCGATTTTACGATAAATTCTGATAGATGAATGAGAGATAATGGTGCTGGACCATTAACTGTTTACCTGTACTTCTACATCATGGGCTAATTTCGTGTATTATTGGCACACAACACACAAAGTGAAGTGAAGGTCGCCAACATAGCTCGAAGAATCGCCAAACTTAAGTGGTAGTGGACAGGGCACATTGCTTGTAGAGGCCATCCCCAAGTGTCGCCATAATGACCGGTCCTGTGCGTCTCGCATCCATCGGATTCCCGCGACCCACACCAGGTCGTCGGTCCACCTTCCAACGCTGCGCCTTCCGGTACGTGGTCGCCTTTCCAGAACCTTTCGTCCCCATCGATCATCTGTTCTGCCAGCAATGTGCCCCGTTTACTGCCACTTAAGTTTGGCGATTCTTTGATTTAATGATTCCTCACATCAAAAAAAACCAGCCAAGTGCGAGTCGGACTCGCCCATGAAGGGTTCCGTAGCAGCAAGTAACATAATATTCAAGTTCTTGTAATGTGTTGTAACTTTGATCGATGTTTTAATAATAGTGTATTTTTTTCGATTTATGACGCATTAAAAAAAACTACTTACTAGATTTCGTTCAAACCAATTTTAGTTGGTAGTTTTTATAGTAATGTACATCATATATTTTTTTTAGTTTTATCATTCTCTTATTTTAGAAGTTAGAGGGGGGGGGACACATTTTACCACTTTGGAAGTGTCTCTCGCGCAAACTATTCAGTTTAGAAAAAAATGATATTAGAAACCTCAGTATCATTTTTAAAGACCTATCCATAAATACCCCACACGTATGGGTTTGATGAAAAAAAAATGTTCGAGTTTCAGTTTTAAGTATGGGGACCCCCAAAATTTATTGCTCTTTTTCTATTTTTATGTGATAATCCTAATGCGGTTCACAGAATACATCTACTTACAAAGTTTCAACAGTATAGCTCTTATAGTTTCGGAAAAAAAAGGCTGTGACAGAGAGACAGACAGACAGACAGACAGACAGACAGACATGACGAATCTATAAGGGTTCCGTTTTTTGCCATTTGGCTACGGAACCCTAAAAAGCATAGGTACGAATATAATATTTTTTTTAAGAGGAAAATGTTTTGAGAATTTGAAAAAAAATTAAATTGATAGTGTTCAGTTGAAATGTTAAACAATGATGTAAGAATGGTTTGAAAGACATTCGTAGGAAATGACTATTCATGGAAACGCATTCCGCAAATAGTAACCGATTTGTCAACAAAAGCCCAATGTATTGACATAATTTTAACTTAAAAAAAATCTTATTGGATATAATTGGTTATGGTTAATGAACTTTGCTTTATGTAGTTACAAGGACGTTATGACACAGTGAATGTGAAAAGGGAGATATATTCCGTACGCATTAACATGGCTCCTGTTGAATGACGTTTGAAGTATTGAGTGCGTTGATTTTTTATTACAAACTTTTATTTAATTTCACCTGTTTGTCTGTAATCAAATCTTACAAATTAAAGACCCACTACCCGTCTACCGATTGAGCTGAAATTTTGCATGCATGTGTAAATCAGATGACAATGCAAAATTATTATGACATGGAGCATGGAGCTGACCTAATGATGGAACCGGAAAGTGGTTATAGAAACTTGCTAATTAGACGACACAACCCCATCGAGTTTGGACTCGTGTGATTCGTCTTGACGAGTATTAATTAGATAGATATACCGAGCTATAAAAGCTTGCTATGAAAAAATGATTTTTATTAAAAACTTGTCATTTCATTTTTTTTAATAAAAACATTTATTTTGCACTCAGTAGTTTCTCATGACATACTACTTTACGAATTTACGATGCTTTAAACGTGACAATACAAACTATTTTCGAGTATTCAATGTGGCAATTGTTTTCGAGCCAGGTGCCATGTTAATGCGCTCGGGTTACAAGCAGTCTACAGAAAAGACAAATGTGGTGAATAAATAGAATACTCAGGGGTAAATAAAAACAAAACAAAGGGTATTGTCACGATACTTATTTGAATATTTTATTGCAGCATTTAACTACCTATTTATTTCAATTTATTAGCTTAGCATAGCAGCAGTGGGAACATTATAACGCTAATGATAGCATAGCATTATAGCCTTTTTAATGTTCCCACTGCTGGGACTCAGGCCTCCTCTCTAGGAGAGGGAATGGGCCGTAATCCACCAAGCGGGACTAGTGCAGTTTGGTAAATCACGGTAAATGTCACATATCTTCGAACGGTTTCAAACACTAGGTACTAGGTAGGCTTTTTTTTGTGGTGGGAAAAAATTATCCAATGACAACCCCCGCTCTTGAGCGAAGCGGGAGATAGCGTCAGACTCTTACTGACTAAAAGACCCACCCTGTTCCTTCTAGCCTTCATACTGAGGCTCGAGCTGTCTTTCGAAACTAACCCTGGCCCCAGCTGGGTCCCTGCTATAGCTGACAACTCCTTGAGGCGAGCGGGAACAGTGCGCGCCGTCGACGACTTGGGCTTGGTCCGAACAGTTACCGGACGGCCAGGTACTAGGTAGGCTAGGATTTTCACATCCATTTATCCATTCATTTATATGGAAGTGTCAATGCATACTATAATACGATTATTTACTTTACATATTACCAAAGACAGATATAAACTTTTTATACTTCATTTGAATTTTTCACGTGGAATAAGTGTGTTACTTGCATGTGGCAGTAATGAATATGCGCTTGCGCTTAGTGACGTCACAATTCGAAATTCAAAGTTCAAAACTTGTTTGATAAAATGAGGTCCCTGCAGATTTGGAACCTGTTACGGTATTTGCAATGATGACATTAATTCGTGTTTGGTACCTACGAAGGTACCTACGTAGTGGGGGGTTCATTTTGGAATAAAACTCGTTAGCCTTTGGCTTTCGGAATTGTGTATTTATTTGTCCTTATTTTTGTAAAATATTTTGTACTAAATAACAAATAACACTATAGAATCAGAATCAGAATCAGAATGTCGGTTATATACAGATGTTAAAACTTAATAATAAATTATAGTTCCAATATGTCCTGCCAATTAGGCATACAATAGATAATAAATTACAGATTATACTAAAAAAATATTTAAAAATAATTGATTCAAAATTTAGTCAGATTTATAAATGTCAAAAATACATAATTATTAATTAATTAATTTAGGAAATCCTGGATCGTGTAGTAAGCCTTAAACAGAATTCATTAAAAATTGTTTTTAATAAACAAATGAAGCAGAAATTGGCATTCCAAATATGGTAGGAATATTTACTATTTGGTTACGCGTAACCAAATAGCGGTGACGTCATATTTCAGTATGTGCAATTGAGCATCCATAAGGTACCCAAATACGCTAGGGTATACCTGATAGGTTTGGCTTTAGGTTCAGCGCACACCAAGAGCAGAGCATAGCAGAGTATTTTCTGAGATTATTAAAAAAATATCTTATGATTATTATCGTATAAAAAGCCGTGTTGTTCTAGTAGTTAGTAGCCCTGACTTCTATGCCGGAAGTCGTGGGTTCGATTTCCACCCAGGACAAATGTTTGTGTGATGAACACGATCATTTGTTCCGTGTCTGGGTGTAATTTATCTATAATATGTATGTATTTAGAAATATATAAGTATGTTTATCAGTTGTCTAGTACTCATAACACAAGCTCTGCTTAGCTTGGGACTAGACGGCGTTGTGCGATAGTTGTGGAGTATTATTATTTATCATACATAGCTAAATTGAATACATGCCCAAATTTTATGCTCCACCATGCTCGAGCAAGCCGACTGCGTGTTCGAGTATGCATTCTATATGCGCGCCAGTCAGTCAGTGTTACCGCAGCGAGAAATCCGTTCGGACGTATGACTACTAGATCACATTTAACAGAGATGGCTCGCGCATGGTCGAATATGCCGCCTGCATGCTCGAGCAGTAAAAATTTTGGTCGACCATGCGCGAGCATTTTGCAGTTCGGTCTGCGATGACCCTTACAGTTAAATTTTACCGGTCAACAGAAGCATGTATGTTGCACGACTGTACAGGTTCCCATACAAGCTTACTTGACAGGTATAAGTGTACAGGCAAACCTGTCAGGTACACCCTGACGAGTATGCCTGTATATACTGTTATTTGACAATTCCCCCTTTCACCACATTTGAAAAGTTTCTAACTTCATCAATGTTGAACGAATTTAAAAAATCGATCAAAAAATTTCTTTCTAGTTGCGATTTTGAAAGTTAGTTTTTGATACAAATAAAAACTCGAAACAGTTACATTGGTGGTGTTACTGTAGGAATACAAGTGAGTTTTATTCAGTCTCGCTCCTTCCGGAGCGGGAGAAGTTGTTTTATGTTTTCTCATTTCGAAAAAAAAAAACGTGAGTACGATCTTGCTACTCTAAATCTCATCTAAACCGCCTATATAGAAAGACTGGAACAATTTGCTTGCTGCAGTCTTCCCGTCCTTTTATAACTTTTTTTAATAGCCTATACTGTCCCACTGCTGGGCAAAGGCCTCCCCCGACTTCTTCCAGGTATCCTTTTTTGAGCTACCTCGAACCAGGCCTCGCGGTTTTAAAAAAGCGCAGCTTTAAAAAAACCTAAGTTATAACTTATAACTAAGGTTATAAGTTATAACTTAGGATTTTTTGAAGCTATTGTGAAAAGGCTCATAATAAACTAGTGTGCCTCACCATCAACAATTGCATCACTGTTTACCAACAAGTGGGATCGCAGTCAAGCACTAATTTATCACAACATAAAAGTCTAATGCCCACCTTACACGCTAGGGTAAACCTGACAGGTTTGCCTGTAAATTTGAGTTTTATAAATAAACTGGAGCGTATTACGAGTATGTTGCACACCTGCGCAGGTTTCCATACAAACTCACCTGACAGGTACAACTGTGCAGGCAAACCTGTCAGGTATACCCTTTTTTTATGGTGGGAAAAATCATGCATTAACATCCCCCGCCCTTGGGCGGAGCGGGAGTTAGTGTCAGACTCTTACTGACTAAAAGACCCACCCCGTTCCTTCTAGCCTTCATACCGGGGCTCGAGTGCCCTTTCGGATAAACTTAGCCCCAGTAGGCTTCGACCCAGGTATACCCTGGCGTGTATGGTTAGCTTAAAACGCATTTAATCACTACTACGGTAAGAGAAAAGAGAAAAAAAAAAACCACGCAATATCTAATTAACGTTTTGTCATTGCGACAGACGAGGTCAATAACCCCGGACGTTTGTTCAAACACTATTCTATAATACATATTGATGGCGCCAAGAATTTGAGGAATTTATTTATACAAAAGCTATCTTTCGTTATCATCGACTTTCACTCAATAGGAGATGTAGGGCTGCCAACTTTTACTACAAGAAATAGAGTATATTTAATTCCTAAGGAGGTAAAATAGAGTATGGACTTATAAAAAAAGTTACTGCATCATCATTCTATAAAATACTGCGCATTGGCCATCTTTTAATTTTTCGGCAATAGTTCATATTTGAACATATGTAGTCTCGAGTGGCAAAGTCAACACCATGTTTCGTCTGACCATAAAATTCTCCCATGTTTGACTTCTTTGTTCGTTCATTTATAGTTCCTTCCTCATAAAATGATGATAATAATGCATCTTGTTAGGTTTGAGGTTGTTTGACTATAGTGTCAAAGGACTGTCATAACAAAAATTGACATACCAAGTACTACGAATTCTGCCTAAATGATGTTTCAATCATTTCTGGGATGTGTAAAAGACCTTTTTAATTTAAAACCGGATAAAAGGAAAAAAATAAACGAGAAACAACTCAAAAAGCTGCAGTATGTTAAGTTCCAAAAAGTTACTCAAAGACTAGTCATGAGTCGTTTACACTCAAACACTCAAAAGTTCATCGTATTTACAAAATGGTGACATTTACCTGCACAACGCTGTCGCTTTCGTAAACGTCTGACCAGCGACTGAGTTGACATTAAGTATCGAGACAATACGCGCGTCCGTTACAGATAGACAGGAAGAAATATGAGCAGTGTGATTCGTTTCGACGCAGATTAGTATTCTAGGGTTAAATGAGTTTTAAGATTTCTAACATTCTAACACTAAATTTACATAGATCAAAAGTACATTTCTAATAAATTTCGATGAAGCCCTGTTCTTTTCTTCCCGCCTCTTCACTTTCATTACCGAAACGACTCTCACTAAAGTCGATTTTTTTCGTTACGATGCTAATTAATTATGCATATTATGCGTGACTAGTACTAGAAAAGTTAATTACACAATGTAAAAAAGAGTATTTTCGCGTCCTCTATTAGTTTTATAAATTAAAATGTTATTATAACAATATAATCATAATAATATTCCACAATGATCACACAACGCCCTCTAGCCAGCACCAGCTGAGCTTGTGTTATGAGTTTTAGACAACCGACAAACATACTTAAATATGGTAATTAGTGACCGATACTCATACACGTAATTGTACTCATGATAACAAACAACTTTCCCAAATAAACTCTTTTTTTTATACTCGTACAATCACATGTATAAGTATCGATCACTATAATGTATAAGTATCGATAAATACATACATATTACAGATAAATTACACCCAGACACAGAACAAATGATTGTGCTCATCACACAAACATTTGTGTTGTGTGGGAATCGAACCCACGACCTCCGGCATAGCAGTCAGAGCCACTAACCACTAGGCCAACAGGTCATTCAATTATAGAGTACGCTTACATGATATAGAGTACGTATACTCTATTTTAGAGTACGGTTGGCAACCCTGTTTGTACGCCATATGGCCATATTGAGATTAATACAGACCACACATACGAAGAAATTTGGAGACGGGCAGAGATGGCGCCAATTAATTTGAGATGTAAACCTGTTAATTATTGACCTGGATCTTGGAATTGGGGTCTTATTAAAGATTTTCGCTTTTTTTGCTCGGTTGTCGGTTCTTCGTTTTTTTATAAGCAAACTAGCTTTTGCCCGCGGCTTCGTCGGTGTACATAAAATGTAGGTAGCATAAGTCACCCAGGAGTAAAGCAGCTTTCTATCGATGAAAAAATTTTAGTAATCGGACCAGTACTTTCAGAGATTACAAACAAAATAAAACAAACTATACCTCTTTATAATAATAAAGTAGATGTTTGATAATAAAATGTTAAAACCAAGTCAACGCCCAACACGTAATACTTTCCATACAACGGCTCTTACGTCATGATGACGTTATTATAGTCGTACATTTCTCTATAGACATTTTGGAAACACAGCTATCTTGTGGTTATTATCAAGGTTTCTATTGATATCAAAACATATTTTTTTAGGTTTAAAGAAACTTTATGCTCAATAAAAATTACATGTCGCTTGCTTGAGAACTACCTATAAATTTTTTTATAAATTTATTCTTATTCTTAAATTAAATACTAAGTCAGGTTCAACAACATCCGTCATAAAACAATTAAAGCCACCCGAAAACTTGTCCCACCCAACGCAATTCATTTTTCGAGAAATGTCTTTGTAAAACTAATTGCGGTAAAAACCTTGATATAACTACAATTTTGAACAAATTTTACTAAATGAACTTTGGCCATTCATAATGTGCTCAAAAATGATAATATAATTTTCAATACAGTTGCAGAGAAAGTGACTCTTATTGCACTGCACTTAGGTACACAATGGCCCTTGTTACCAAACTGTGACATTTTGATTACCATTACGCACTAGTGCTATAATGTGGTTAAAATCTTATTATTAAACCTCTCCCCCGCCATAATTATAGTACATTTATCGTATCAGGATGGACGTCCCCCACGAGTCGCCGGTCAACTCCCGTTTATTCATTTCAGTAAGTATACTGAAAGGTAAATAAAAAAAATATGGGCGCGCGTATGAAAACAGATTTTTACCACCACAATAGTTTACTAGTTTTATAGTTATTTTCTTCACAAGTGTATTGAAAAACGTCGTATGATACAAGTGAGTAATTAATGATTACCGTTCTCTGCTCTCTTAACACCCTCGCCACAGCTCGGCTCTAAATACCGCATTGTCGGTAATCACTAACATTACACGCATATATCATAATGTACTATTACTTATGCAACTAACTAAGGCTCATAATTATACATAACTCAGAACATAAACAAAATAATTACGAATGACAATCGGGACCAACTTTATGTGGTAGGCACGGAAAAATACAAAATAAATATGAACTTTAAAATGCTGATGAAACAACTAAGCATACAAGACCTAGAAATAAGTCTAGAATATTTCCAAATAATGATGATTATCGTAATTTCGTGTGGCGTGTGACGTCTGTATGTAGGACAATGATCTGTGCATATTAAATCACTTCATACTGTTTTAGTTTTAATAGAAAAACTATTGAGCCGATTTTCACAACAATTTATTTATTTATTATAATCTTCATTAGTTACATAAACAAAAATACAGGACAAACATTTAAAAGAATACGTGCACAATAGGCGGTCTTATCGCACAGCGCGATCTCTTACAGACAACCTTTGGATGGACTGAAGGAAAGGAGATAGATTTAGGGTTGTAATTGTGAAAATCGGTTCAATAGTTTTTTGTTCTTTCACCAGTAGAAATATACTTTATCACTGAGTAAGTGATAGAGTATATTTCTTCTAGCCTTGTAAGTTTACAAGGCTAGAAGCAACAGGGTGGGTCGTTTAGTCAGTAGTAGTAGAAGTAGAGTCTGACATTATCTCCCGCTACGCCCAAGAGCGGGGGTTGATTTTTCATTGGATGATTTTTCCCACAATAAAAAAAGGGCTGAGTGTATTTGATAAAATCTACAATCGTTAACGCTAGTAGAAAATTACAAATGTATGGGAATGAGGCGACTCAATGAATAAATCATCTCAACGTTAAGTCACGTCAAGTCAGAATAAAGGATCGGAGGCGTTGACAACTCGAAGCGGTCGACGAAAGAGATTCGAAACGAAACGGTCGTAACATAGCTAGGCATGCAGTTGCACTCAAATCATAAAAGCCATTGAGTATCTTCAAGGCTAAAAGCTCCATAAAAACACCCATAGACCTTCCTTTAATCTTAAGATTTGCATAGAAACTAATCTCTTATACCATGATTTAAACGCTCTATAAGGTCAAAGGCCTTCCGGAAGTATCGCAATCCATTTGCTTCAAATGCCTTAAAGTGTCTAAGTTATTTTAACGATGATTCTTTAAGGCCAGGCCCTACTCATTTTGAATTTTTAATCGTCAAAAATAAAAAAGACCACCATGAAAAATTTTTTTGGCGCAAACCTGAGACATGCGATGTTAGTTTTTTTTTTTTTATCTTAAGTTTCAGCAACAATGTTTGCACGCCAAATAAAATATATTTTTTTCTTTCATTCTTTCTATTTGATTAAAGTTGACTATGACCGACCGCTTGCTGGCCAAAATGAAAACATAATACAAATTAGATGGCTCGGTAAAAAAAAAAAACACGAATCAGACCCTAACTAACGATTTCCGATTACGTCGCGGAAATATTTGAAAGTCACATAACAAATAATAATACAGCATGTTTTTAAAAGGTAATAACAAAAATCTTAAATAGTACAATTTATTAAATATAAAATTATTAAACCGCTGTTACGGGGCCGTGAAATCGACATAGATCCTGGCAAAACCCCGATGGATCTGTGACTACAACCGGCTCTTAAATTGGATACTAAGTAAGATATTTTAATGATGATTCTTTAAAGTCTTGGATAAGAAAGAACCTTGTGTAAGAAGCGTAATTGTTCAACCATGAACTTGATCGTAGACTTGAACTTAGTTTGTGTTTTGCAACCAATTATAGCCACGTGTAATTATTTCTTACGACTGAAGTTTAGATATGCTGGGTTTTATTAGGTGGGAAATCATTCAATGTCTTCTCCCACTCTAGGACGGAGCGTGTTAGACTTTTACTGACTAAAACTTCTGTGTTCCTTCTTTGTCTTCGTTCCAGAAGCACATGGATTTGTTTCTGAAAGGAAGATTCGGTACCGGTACGAAAGGCAGGGAAGGAACAGAAGTGGTTTTTGAAGTGAAAACTTCTTTAGCGGCGTTGAGCACTTTTTCTGTAATGGGTATAAAATCTTAAACTCGCGTCAGGACACGTGACCTGATCGAAAAAGCGTAAGACGGATGGAGAGTATTTAATGTAAAATAATTGTAATAGTTTTAAAGTGTTAAATTTTTAATGTAATATAAATTGTCATGTTTGTGTGCGATAGCGCAATAAATGAATATTGTATTCTACCACATAAATGATAGTACTTTTATACTGATAAAGCAATTGGTGCAAAATTATTCCCTAACCATTCCAAAATATCAAACATGCTCAACGTTAATAATCAAGTTTTCACTTCTGCCGGCACTCCCGGAGTGCAACCCGTCTTTTTTTTTTTAGTCAGTAACTGTCTGACCCTATCTACTGCTCCACCGAAGACCGGGGGATGTCATTGGATGATTTTCCCACATAAAAAAAGCAGGGTCGAAACCTACTGGGGCCAAGGAAAACCCGGGGTCCTGAATCTTATGGCAAAGAAGAAACATACGAGTGGGTTTTAGTCAGAAAAAGTGGCACGCCTTCCCATGCCACCCTAGGGCGGAAGTAATCATTGGATGATTACCTAAAAAAAGACTATAAGTAACATAATATGGTATTAAGTCCGCCTTTGTACAGTGTTTATGTGCATAAAGTTTTAATAAATAAATATAGAAGTTGGTAGAGTCTGTCTAATAAGTTAAACGTCTTGGGTAATTATTAGGATGACCAAGCCCAAATCGTCGACGGCGCGCGCCACAAGGAGTTGTCAGCAACAGCAGGGGCCCAGCCGGGTCGAAGCCTACTGGGGCCAGGGTTATCCGAAAGGGCGCTCGAGCCCCGGTATGAAGGCTAGAAGGAACGGTGTGGGCCTTTTAGTCAGTAAGAGTCTGACACTATCTCCCGCTCCGCCCAAGAGCGGGGGATGTAAATGCATGATTTTTTCCCACCATAAAAAAGGGTAATTATTAGGATTTAATGAAATCTGATGTAGTCAACACGGGTTCAATAATCAAGGTTGATTAAGAGGTACAGATCATTGTTAACTAACAGAAGAACCTTATTAAAAGTATCGAATATAAGTATTTTTTAAATGATTAAATATTATACTAAATTCCCAAGTCGGTTGACTTATTAGACAGACTATAGCAACGATATTTTGAAACAAAAACTTTAATATAATTTAAATTATTCCATGGAGATTCTTATTTACATAATGTATCTAGTGTTTATACAGAGGTCTAAGTTTCATTACATTTAAAATAACTGTAATGTGTTTGTTTATGTGTTGTGGGAAATTAGTTAGTTTGTTCAGTTTGCTCAGGACCCACACATCTTGTCTGTAACTGACTGTTCTGTTTGGCTGGTCTGTTGGCCGGAGGTCGTGGGTTCGATTCCCACCCACCCACAAATGTTTATGTGATGAACAGAACAAATGATCTGTTCTGTGTCTGGGTGTAATTTATCTATATTTAAGCATGTTTATCAGTTGTCTAGTATTCATAACACAAGCTCTGCTTAACTTGGAACTAGTCGGCGTTGTGTGATAGTTGTGTAAAAAAAAAACTATCCGAATGTACAACGCTGTACGCTCAAAATTAAATCGTCTGCTAAGTATATGCTAAGACACTACCTTCTTCTTCTGATTTTCGTGTCGATGCTCTCAAATTATATTTTTTCTGATCAATATCCTGAAAACTGCAGATGCAGGATGAGCAGCACTGCCTCCCAAGATAGTTAGGTCCAAATTTTGAATTAACTACTGTGTGATAGTTTTGTGTATATACTTTACATGGGTTAAAGTATTTTCGTGAGTTTGCTTATAAAATATTATATTATTATTTTCGTTATCTAAAATTGTTGTTGTTTTTTTGTTGAAAAAGTTGAAATTTCACAATTTTCTATAAAAACAGCTTTGTACAGGCGTAACTCACACTATTTCTGTCATTTTTTTCGTGAAACCATTGAATTATGAAGCTATTTTTATTTTATACATACGATTTTTATTCAACAAATTGAAATGAAAATGCACTACGTGTAGATCTGTCGAACGGTTCTTCTTACATTTTTTCGCAACTTTTTCCTACTCCTTCGAAACGGCTTGGATCTTTAGAAACATTTTTACACATAAAAATTGGTGGTTAAATATTCTTCAAAGTAAACATTGCATATGTAAATCAATTAATATTTCGCAAAGAAAATGGATTTAATGGTCTGCCGCGCGCTTTCCGGGCGCTGTTGGCCGCAAATAAATGCACAGATTTGCGTACTGCCGCCTAGGCGGGTGCGAGAGGTGCGTCGACAGATGGTTCAAGGGACTATAAGCCTTTTAAGAATGTTGAGATAGATCTGAATCGCTTAACGGAGGAAGGTATCATTGAAAGAGTAGACCCTAAGGTAATGCCGGTTGAATGAGCAACACCCGTATCTAAACGTTGTCAAACCAAATAGTCAAATAAGAATATGTAATGATTAGCGTATAACTCTCAATCCAGTACTTTTATCGCATACCCATCTGATGCCATATTCTGATTATTTAAAACAGCATCTTGCAAATGGAGAAAAACATTCAAAAATTGATTTGGAAGACGCATATTTGCAATTTAAAATAGCACCAGAGTCAAAAAAGTACCTAACAATATCGACACACAAGGGAAATTTCAAATATAATAGAATGCCATTTGGAATAACAATAGCACCATCAATTTTTCAAAGCTGCCTTGAAAAACTATTGGAAAACATTGCAAAGATAGCTATATACTTTGATGACAGTCACTGGAAAAATGAAATTAATCATATCGAAACGTTAGCGCTAGTCTTTAATTAACTTAAGGAAGCAGGACTCAATGTGAACTTATAGAAGTGTACCTTTCTTCAAAACGAAATTGAACACTTAGGTCACAACTATTAACAAAGCCAATTCAATCAAAAATAGAGGCTAATTAACAGCATCAGCACCCGAAAACGTCAAAGAGTTGCAATTCTTCCTTGGTTTAGTAAACTTTTACGAAAGGTTTATACCTCACCTACATAGTACATAAGTGCATAACCATACTAAACTCACTTATGTCAATAGTTCAGTTCCTAAATCATGTAATTTATTTTATTTACAAGCTTTTATTTAGTTTCACCTGTCCCGATGTTTGTCTGTCATCAAATCTTACAAATAAAATTTGATCCACTTCCCGGTTACCGATTGAGCTGAAATTTTGCATACATATGTAAATCAGATGAAAATACAAAATTATTATGACATTGAGATGATCTGATGATGAAACCGGAAGGTGGCCGTAGGAACTCGGTAATAATAATTAAATGACACTACCTCATCGAGTTTAGGCTCGTATGATTCGTCTTGACGGGTATTAATTATACAGATAGATATACTGCGTTATAAAAGCTTGCAATGAAAAAAATGTTTTCATTAAAAACTTGTTATCTAACTTATTGATTTTGCCGTTGTCGGAGTAGCCAGGGTAGCCCGCTTTATTCAATACTAACGTTTTTTGGTTTTGCATGTCAGTCTAAAGTTGTATGTTGATTAAAATATGATTTGCGACCGTAACTCAATGACAATCATTAAAATCATCTATATAATTTTCTCAGTTCGTCTAAGGGTGCTTTTCACCAGACATGTGCTATGCTACATTGTTATGGATGCGTTTGATATCCATCAACCACATTCATTGGTACACATCGCTTAGTACTGGTGGAAACGGATTCAACTAAGATATGTTTTTTATATAGAAGTACATGTGCTATACTGCTATGGATGCGTGCTATCGATCCCCATTATCGATACGTGTCGCATAGCTCGAGCTGCGCATTTCTCCGCTCAGCAACTTTGCGGCGGCGCATCTTCACAGCACATCTTACTCGCAAGCTACATAACTTTGTATCAGTGGAAACGGTCACACAGTTTAGCAAATCACAATTGCCGGCACGGATCTTTCTTGAGCACTGGCTTCAAATTGCGCAGAAGTCAAATATTGGGTCTCTTTAGTGGTGCGTAGTGAGACGCTGGGGCGGGGAGTGTCAGTGATTGGCTCGCCGCGCCATCGCGTCATAGATGTCATGATTCGTTCCTTGCACTTGCTGCATGTATCTAACAACGACGACGATTGGCTCGCCAATGTATAGAATGCGCAAAGCGATCCCCACTCTGACGCCGAGCGCTCAATATCCGTCCAGCTCAGCGATCCATTTCAGCTCAATCGGTAACCGGGAACTGAATTAAAATTAATTTGCAAGATTTGACTACAGACAAATATCGGGACAGATGAAACTAAAAAAAAAGGACAGATGAAACTAAATAAAAGATTGTTATAAAAGATGAATTGATTGATTGATTTGATTTTTCAAAATTGGAACTTCAAAAACAGTAGCAGGTTTCTAATTCGGTTCTATGTTTTTTTTTTCGACTTTTTGGTTTCTTACCTCAGAACTACGTCATGTATAGATAGGTACCTATTTTTAATATGTTGATTATAATGCAAAATATTAAATAACTGTTAGATAACAAGTTGTTTTGAACGTTTTAGTGTTTTTTTTTTGTAGTGAAGTTGTTTTTTTTTTCTAAAGAGTTTTTATATCATGATGAGGTATTGATTACTGAACAATAGTTATTGTAATTCACGATTTGAATTCAGAAAAATGGACAACGTCTTTTTGTAGTTCGATATTTTATTGTTTATTTTTATTGTCAGCGTTTCCTACGATAAATATTTTATTGGTTATTTAAACAAGTATACATTAGGCATTTGTTTTTATATTTAGTTATCGACCTCGGAAACTTGCAACTTAAAAACTTGGGGTAGGTACAATTGTTTAAATGCTGTTTATTTTTATTATAGGTAAGGTTTCCGGAGCGGAAAATATTGTAAAGAAAATATGTGACAAATTGTCAATCGCGTCACTGGGTGAATGAATTTTCAACAGTCAAACGTCGGAATCCATTGGTTTTGTTGTCGTTTCAACAATTTGTTTGTGTCGACGTGTTTATAAAATTATTATAAACGATATCTTTGATGTGTATTTAAGCAAAGGTACCATCAAAGACAGTTCCGACTGACCACCGCTAATTTCATTTTTGCTTGCACTCGAAACGAAAACTTCAAATGGTTCGGTTTGGTGCCGTGCAAAGTTTTTATTAACTTTTCA
The DNA here is from genome assembly GCA_929112965.1 of Mythimna albipuncta. Classification (NCBI taxonomy): domain Eukaryota; kingdom Metazoa; phylum Arthropoda; class Insecta; order Lepidoptera; family Noctuidae; genus Mythimna; species Mythimna albipuncta. The sequence continues at coordinate 12,294,814 of OV815981.1, forward strand.
ATCCTGTCTATTAGAGACACAATAGTAAGACAATCACAGCGCGAACGCCGGCGTTCGCTTAGGGTTTAAAATAAATGTGATCAGGCAGAAATGACCGCGATGGTACCTAGTTGAATTTTTTTAATAGCCTATACTGTCCCACAGCTGGGCATAGGTCTTCTCCAGCTTCCTCCAGGCTTTCTTTTCTTTGGCCACCTCGAACCAGTCCTTACGGTAGCCATCCAGGTCGTCTCGTCACCTCTTTCCAGGTCGGTTGTATAAACATTAACCTCTTAATCCCCGCGCGAACGCCGGCGTTCGCGCTAATGTCATCGCGCCATTACCTATTGTAAGTAGGTTAGATTTATTTCCGATAGTCGATAGTATAGACTTTATAATGTTCCTACACTGCTGGGACTCAAGCCTCCTCTCTAACGGCGCGCACTGTTCCCGCGCGCCTCAAGGAGTTGTCAGCAACAGCAGGGGTCCAGCCGGGTCGAAGCATATTGGGCCCAGGGTTATCCGAAAGGGAGCTCGAGCCTCGGTATGAAGGCTAGAAGGAACGGGGTGGGTATTTTCGTCAGTAAGAGTCTGACACTATCTCCCGCTTCGCCCAAGAGCGGGGGTTGTCATTGGATGATTATTTCCTACCATAAAAAAGCCTCCTCTCTAGGAGAAGGAATGGGCCGTAAAACAACACACGGGCTATTTATGATGTCTTCAAATTTTTAGTTCTAGGACATGCTAGTTTCCTCACGATGAGTTTCTTCACCGTTTTTGAGAGAAGTGATGAAATAAAGTACACAAACTAAATACTGCTTGCCTTTTTTTAGGTAGAAAATCATCCAATGAATTTTTCCACTCTAGGTCGGAGCGGGAGGGCGTGTCAGACTTTTACTGACTCAAACCACACCTATGTTCCTTCTTTGCCTAACGTTCCAGCACACCGGGCTTTCCTTGAAATACCACCTGCCTGGGTTTGAACTTACGAATTTTTGATACATTAGTCGGGTTCATCACCACTGGGCCAACACCTTATTGACGATATTAATACCAATACACGGTCATGCAAGCGTCAATCAATTCTATCAATCATGAATGATGGTGAATGATGGTTTTCGTTAATCAGTACTAAAAACCGTCATGCAACGCATTGGCCGGTACGTTATTCGTCAATCAAGGTTTTGACTGTGGCAAAACTGTCAGCAAAAACTACCGTGTAATGTTCGCCTTAGTAGGGCGTAAGGATATCTCTTTATATCGTAAAGAGATATCCTTACGCCCTACTAAGGCGATATTAGGTACCATGCGTTCCAAATGAGAATAGGATTGATTGCCATGTTGTGACGTCACGATTTACTGTCAAATCGAAGAAGAAATTTTTAAAATTTAATTTATTTTCGAAAAATTTAATTTGTTTACGAACTGTGATCGAAAAAAGTTTATTCAGAATCCATTTCTTAAATTTTACTCATCTCTGAGTTCTTAAATTTTGCCAAAATTTCTTCGTTTTGACATTACGACGTGACGTCACACCATGGCAATCGGTCCTATTCTTATTTGGAACGTATAGTACCTACATTACGGTAAACAACAAAAAAAAAACACAAATCTTGACATTTATTCGTCTACCTGCATTTAGAATTTAAATGTTTAGTTTCTATTTTAAGACAAAGTACTTAATTCTATATTTTATGTCGCTTTTTTAACAAAACCTCGCATTAGTATTCTATAAAAGTGTACAAATGCTAATTCGCTAAAATGTCAATTGAATTTAAATCTTACATGCACTAAGTTAGATTATGAAATGAATAAAATTTTAAAATGCACCCACGTCACATTCTATTTATATTTTATTGTTTAAATGCACTGCTTTGTTGTGGCTTTTATCTATTTCGATTGCACTATAAAATTATAAATTTAATATATTATGTTTTGTTCGTTTGTTTTTTTAATAGGGGGCACGGCAGAGCCCCCACTAAGGCGAACAAAAAAGTGGCACGGCCGTAACAGCCTTTTCTTGAAACAGTTCAGGTCATTTTCGATCCAAACTTCGTTGTGTATAAAACTAGAGGTCTGAACTTTCAGTAACCAAGCAGGTATTGTATAAGCACGGTAATTATATAAAATTTCATTAAATTTAAACCAATATAATATTTTTCACCATATCACACACACACACACACACAGAAAATAAACCATTGGAAAATTGCGTTAGAAAAATAAAATAAAAATTTTAAAAATAAATACGGCGCGAAATAACACAAAATAAATAAAGATAAAATAATAAAAAATTACTCACTAATAATCGCAAAAAGATATTGATTTATCCGCATCCCATTCGTCCATGTTAGTCTCGTTATCAAAAAATTCATTTTTTTAAACCCGCACCTTCGAACACCGGTTAAAAAACGCATACAGCCAAACGCGATGGTGGCTTCGAACGAACTGTCGCTTGCGTGAGAACGCATTCACAACAAACCGCTCTTTTATTTACAATACACATTTCAAACTAGATTTCGATACGTTTATTAGTAAACTTCAAAACGTAAGTTCGATAGATAAGATTGGTCATCGATTGATTTAAAAAAGGAATAACATCGTTTTTGTTTCGTTTTCCATTCTTCTAATTGCATCTAGAACAACGTCTTTTGTTATTGTTTTTTTACGTGTTTATTTATATTTTTTTGAATGGGAAATGAGATGATTCATGTTTCTTTTTGACGTTGAACAAACCTTGAGGACAAGATCTGGTTTATCATGGACAAATAAACACGTGATAAATCACATAGGTATATCTAGTTGGTGCTAACCTCAAAACACCATCTCGGATTTTAATTAACCTACATGAGTTCTCTTAAATTTTGACCATTATCGATTGTATGGACTTTAAAAAAGACTTTGACCTCTGATTTTGTTTCGGTGTTCTTCTCAGTCGACTAGGAAATATCGGCCTCATTTAGTTTAACATGATAAAAAATATTATATCTTCATCATGTTCCTGCCCTTGTCCCGTTTTATTTGTGGTCGGCACAACACGCTTTTTTCTTCCATTCTGTCCTGTCACTCGTCACGCTATCACTAACTCCCTTTTATTTCATATCACTTCTCACACAATCCATCCATCTTTTCTTTGGCCTCCCTCTCCATCCATCCACATGTAACTTTTTTAACAACATGCGCTTCATCTCTCCTCTTCACATACAACTTTAAAAAATATTGACGTATAAAATACAGGATACAGGGCCGTGTCTCACTGGCACACCATGGTGACGTAACCAGGTCATGATGCCAAAAAATGTATGGATGGGTGCATTGCCGACAGTTGCCAGATGAGGTACACACCATAGGATTGCATACATTTTCTAGTTGTGCGATCTGGTGCCAGTGCAATGCATGGTGTCCTAGTGAAGCACCGGCCTTAGGGCTTCGGTAATGTCCGAAAAAGTTACCGCGGCCCTAGAAAGGGCAATCAAAGGAACACTGGTCGGTTTTTAATCAGTAAAAGTCTAGCACTCCCTCTCGCCCCACCCAGATAGGGAGAAGTTATTTGATGATTTTCCATTTCAAAAACAAAGGATACTATTGGCTGGTTGACTGGCCTGTTGGTCTAGTGGTTAATGGCCCTGCACCCCTAACCAAGTTAATAATCTGCAATTGTTAACGCATTTCGAAAACTAATCAAATGTATTGGAATGACATCAGCTCAACGTTAAGTAACGTGGTCAGAACAAACGAATAGAAAATTCGTAGCCAAGTTCACATCGATCATTCAAAATGATAGAATGTATTTCTACAATGTTCAACGCTATATCCTTTGTTATACAAACGCTATAATGTAGAACGAGCGGCCGACTCAGGCGCGTCAACATGGCTACCAACTCATCGTTTTCTACAATTGCTGACACCGAGGTGTTACCGATTGGAGAACGGAATTCGACACGAAACAGTTGTAACTTGGCTAGGAGTGCTGACTGCTATGCCGGAGGTCATGGGTTCGATTCCCACTCAGGACAAATGTTTGTGTGATGAGCATGATCGTTAATTTGTTCTGTGTCTGGGTGTAATTTATCTGTATAATATACAGTATGTATTTAGAAATGTGTATGCATGTTTATCAGTTGTCTAGTACTCATAAAACATGCTCTGCTTAGCGACTCTCTGACTAGACGGCGTTGTGTGATAGTTGTGGAAAAAAAAATTTAGTTGACACGTGTCATTCACATCGTGATGTAAATCGTCAGCCTTGACCAACCAATTAAAATCCAGTTTTATTACATATGTGTAATTAATTGAATTCTATACAAATTAGTATGCATATAGTTTGCATGGGAATATTTTTCTCATCCTTGATTATTTTGTCAGATTTCCTAATACAATAACTGGCACGGATCTTGAGCGCTGGCTTCAAGTTGCGCAGAAGCCAAATATTCGATCTCTTTAGTGGTGCGAAGTGAGATGGAGGCAGTGTCAGTGCCCGCCCCCGCATCTCATCATCTCTCTCTCTTTCTGTGTTTTTTAATTTTATCTTTACAAATCGATAGTGTTTCATGTATCGGATCGACCCTCCACGGGATTAAAACGATTAAAATTTAACGGTGCTGTATAAAATAAAGTGTAGTTCAAACAAAAAATCTGTTCAGCTTTATGACATTCATCAGCATCATCATCATCATCATTATTTCAGCCGATACACGTCCACTGTTGGACAAAGGCCTCCCCCAAGTGTCGCCACACTGATCGATCCTGTGCGTCTCGCATCCATCGGATTCCCGCAACCTTCACCAGGTCATCGAACATAAATGAATGTCATAAACATTAGTTATAATTAAATCCAGTTATAAATATCACAATCGGTCCATTGTTATTGAATATTTTTTTTGCAAAATCATTGGGTTTGGCCGGACAGTTAATAGGTACATAAATCAGCTGTTTCGCTAGTCACGTGCGCCATTGAAATCGGCACGAGAAAGCTGACTTCTCATTCATAAATTATTATAAATTAATCATTTATCAAAAGTGGTCCGACTCGTCTAAAACATTGACAAAATGCAAAATCGCACAGTTTTACGCATACCTAGTACCTATTCGTCACTTATCTTGACCGAACGTTTTTTTTTTAATAACAATCTAGTAATAAGCAAATTTTTCTAATTAGTAATAATTTACAATACCCCGCACCCCGCAGCGTAGTGCGTGAATGCGTGGATTAACGTTGCTTGTAAGTATCTCCATTAATTGTATAAAAAACACGCACAGTTCAACACACTGAAACTGCATCCACGCGCTATCATGCAGATCACGCACCTACATGCGAAGAAACACGCACTCACGCGCGTGGGTGCAGGGCGACAAGCAGGCTATGCCACACTGAGTCTCGTAGTACTGTGCGTTATTTTGTATGAAATGAGTGCGTGCCTGGGTGAATTTATAAGAGGCATCTACGCGCGTGAGTGTGATGAAAAAACCCGCACGACGATGCAGATCTGCACTCCCGCAAGTTCGTGCGTCGGAGCGTTTTCACGCGTTACGCTGCGTGGTGCGTGGTAGTGTGATAACCGCGCAAACCGGATTGGGCAGAACATGTCTGCCGCATGTCTAAAGAGCTGTATATTGGTGCCCGGACGCAGCGACACGGGGCCGCGGCAAACCACGAAGGAGATGGCGAGACGACCTAGATGGCTTCCTTAAGAATTGGAAGGAGAAAGCGAGGAACCGTGATCGTTGGAAGGAGTGGAGGAAGGCCTTTGCCCAGCAGTGGCTAACTATAAATAATAACAATCTAGTGCTTGTCTACGATCCCATTTGATGGTAAGCAGTGATGCAATCGGTGAGGTACCTACAGAAGTTAATCTACATAAAAAGCGCGCTCGAGCAACGCACACATAGACACCGCTCACGGACACGATATCTCGGAGCGCCTCGGCCCGCTCGTCGAACAGTTCCGGCTCAAACGCTTATTAGTGTGCGTCCACCGAGCGTAGGTATGAAAAGTGAAGTACATACATGAGATTGTCTTCTGTACCTACCTATTTTGTGGTAAAACGCACTATTTTATTAAGAGGGTATTCATTTTGCTTTGAAAATACCTAAATTAGATAATCGTACGGGAAGACCGCAGCAGGCCAGCTCTGGGTGGACACCTAGACCAGGAAGATTAATTTGATGATTTCTCATTTAAAAAAATGCGTTGTGGTCATCTGTGATTTGTTCACGGTGGCCAATTTCAACGGAGATTAGCTAAGTAAGCTACGCAGGATATATTAATAATAATATTCCACAACTATCACACAACGTCGTCTAGTCTTGGGACTGGACTAAGCAGAGCTTGTGTTATGAGTACTAGACAACTGATAATTATATTTCTAAATACATATTACAGATAACACCCAGATACAGAACAAATGATCATGCTCATCACACAAACATTTGTCTTGGTAGGGAATCGAACCGACGACCTTTCCGGCATAGCAATCAGTCACTAACCACTAGACCAATAGGCCAGTCAAAGATGTCTACGCAGCGTCTACTAGATGTTTACACAGCATCTACATGAGGGCTACGTATCTATAATAAAACCGGCCAAGTGCGAGTCGGACTCGCCCATGAAGGGTTCCGTAGCAGCAAGTAACATAATATAAAAGTTCTTGTAATGTATTGTAACTTTGATCGATGTTTTAATAATAGTGTATTTTTTTCGGTTTATGACGCATTAAAAAAAAACTACTTACTGGATTTCGTTCAAACCAATTTTCGTTGGTAGTTTTTATAGTAATGTACATCATATATTTTTTTTAGTTTTATCATTCTCTTATCTTAGAAGTTAGAGGGGGGGGGACACACATTTTACCACTTTGGAAGTGTCTCTCGCGCAAACTATTCAGTTTAGAAAAAAATGATATTAGAAACCTCAGTATCATTTTTGAAGACCTATCCATAGATACCCCACACGCATGGGTTTGATGAAAAAAAAAATTTTGAGTTTCAGTTCTATGTATGGGGACCCCCAAAATTTATTGATTTTTTTCTATTTTTGTGTAAAAATCATAATGCGGTTCACAGAATACATCTACTTACAAAGTTTCAACAGTACAGCTCTTATAGTTTCGGAAAAAAGTGGCTGTGACATACGGACGGACAGACAGACAGACAGACAGACAGACAGACAGACAGACAGACAGACAGACAGACAGACATGACGAATCTATAAGGGTTCCGTTTTTTGCCATTTGGCTACGGAACCCTAAAAAACAAACAAATATCAAAATTTGTTTGCGTTTGGTTTTTTTATTAAATTTCTCAATAAGCTGTACGCAAGTAAGTACTAAGTAGGTAATTAAGAGTAGAATAAATTAAAATATGTACACTTGAAATGCAAAATTAAAAACTTTACCGTAAACATTCCTATGCCGAGATACGGTATAATTGTCTGATTAGGCAAGTGTGCAAATTACCGTTTTTCTACTTAACCAATTGGCTACAGATTAAAATAATACCAAATTGAATTAAAATTCTTTTGAACCTACCTAAATTTTTTCATGAATGTGAATAAAATCAATTAATAGATAGATCGTTCGATTTCCTCACTTTGATATCATCATTTCAATCGATAGACGTACCTACACTGTTGGACATAGGCCTCCCCCAAGCGTCGCCACAATGAACGTTCCTGTGCGTCCCGCATCCATCGGATTCTCACAACCTTCACCAGGTCATCGGTCCACCTTGTAGGAGGCCTTCTAACGCTGCGTCTTCTCTGTTCTCTGATCTCTCATCTGTTTAGCGAGCAATGTGCCCTGCCCATTGCCACTTAAGTTTGGCGATTCTTCATGCTATGTTGGCAATTTTGGTTCTCCTGCGGATATCTTCATCTATTTATTTATTATTTATTTATGTATCCTATATTGTACACCAAAATAATAAATTACACATTTGAGTCTTATATTTAGAACATATAATTGGCGGCCTTATCGCATTCCGCGATCTCTTCCAGGCAACCTGGTATGGAAAGAGATTCTGATTCGATCACGCAAGGAAACTCCGAGCATAGCTCTTTCCATTGCCCTTTGGTATAATTCGTTGGATCAACTGATAAATAACTTATTAGCAGAGGTCGGAATTAGGTAGTTATTTGTGTACTTACATTGATTTCACACAGTGAAAGAATAAAGTGGATGTCTCAAATCCCGAGATTAATTTTAAAGAGTAGATTTTTTTTACGTCACTATCAGAAACTACACCACTATTTTTTTAAATTAGTACAAATACTTAAAGGGCTTATTATAAAAGCCCTTGTTATTTTATAAGTAAAATCTTAATAAATAATATTCGTCGGTTTCCTCACGATATTTTCCTTCACCGTTTTGAGAGCAGTGGTGATGAAATAAACTATCTACACAAAGTAATGCGCCTCGCTGGGTTTGAACTCGCGACCTACGACTCGTAAGTCGAGGCCGTTACCACTCGGCCACCTCTGCTCACAGGTGCTGATCGGGTGGGTCTAATGAGCTGAGACCTATATTATTAGATATATCCACTCAATTTGTGGAGCTTTCCTCAAAAGATCACCTCAGACATTTTGCTACAATAATTTATGGTTATTTACAAGAAACTTTAACCTCTTAAGTATTTGAGGTAGGAAATCATCGAATGACTTCTCCAGGTTTAGGTTGGAGCGAGCGCGTGTCAGACTTATACTGATCAAAAGCTGTATACTTTAGTTGCTGTTTGAGTTTCAGAATCTCAGTATTTCTATTTTTTTTTTTGGGTAACACGCACTTTTGTGTGACTAAGTCCAGGCCTTCATTTCAGCGGTCCAGTCACTTAGCTTCCGCTGTTTTTTTTTTTTAAATCTAAACGTGGGAAGTATTAGTTTTCATCAAATTAGAAAATAAATATCATAAGACGTCACGTAGTAAAAATCATGTTTTTCAAAATAATCTCAAGTGCGTCGTGATTAAACCTTTTGATGGATCGAGACTATTCAATTTATAAGGCTTTATGACCTCATTTCTGCATGTTCTTGTCATGTGACCGGTAATTATTATGCAGTAGAAACTGGTTGGTACCCGTTAAATAAAAATAAGGTAAGTACGTTTAGCAGGTTTGAAGTTCACTGCCCCGAAATGCATGAATTCATTTATTTATTTATTAATAGGATTGGGAATTTACAGGTTTATTTTATAACACTATTCAAGTGTTACAACACTTGAGACAATCACTACTTATTTGTCGTTATTGCTATACCAGAAGGGCTACAAACAACTAGATACAGTTGCCATCAGGGATCTTGAACGCTCGGCGTCAGAATGGGGATCGCTTTGCGCATTCCATACATTGGCGAGCTAATCGTCTTCGTTGTTAGATACATGCAGTAACGCAGTGAACGAATGAGTAGTGACGTCTATGACGCGATGGCGCGGCCAGCCAATCACTGACACTCCCCGCCACCGCGTCGCACTTCGCACCACTAAAGAGACCGAATATTTGACTTCTGCGCAAGTGTTCAAGATCCGTGATGGCAAATGTACATGCATTGCTACGGTTTGTAGACGCCACAATTATGGCGGTAAGTCCCCTCTTTGAGGCGTGACTGGAAAGACCTCACGGCGTCCTTACCTTCCGTATGACGCAGGTCCTCACCGGACATGGCACATTCGGAAGGTTCCTGCACCGGATTCGTGCGGAAGTGACGCCCGGGTCTCGCCACTGTGCGGAATGCCCGGAGGACACGGTGGAGCACACAGTCGAGGTGTGCCCTACTTGGGCGAAGCATCGCCGTGCCCTCGTGGGGGCGATCGGCGGCAGAGACCTCTCGCGCCGGGCTTTGTTTCAGGCCATGGTCCTGAGCGAGGAGGAGTGGCAGGCGGTCGTCGATTTCTGCAAAGCAGTAATGCTCGCAAAGAAGGTGGCTGCCCGCATCAGGCAACGGCACTCTCGCCGCCGCCGCCAGTATTTCGTTCCCGATTTCCGGCCACCGTAGGCGCGGGCTTGCGGACAGTGAGCAATGGGTAGCTCGCTGTCCGGCCATCCGGTAACTGTCCGGACCGAGCCCAAGTCGTCGACGGCGCGCACTGTTCCTGTGCTGCGCCTCAAGGAGTTGTCAGCAAAAGCAGGGCCCAGCCGGGTCGAAGCCTACTGGGGCCAGGGTTATCCGAAAGGGAACTCGAGCCCCGGTATGAAGAGTAGAAGGAACGGTGTGGGCTTTTAGTCAGTAAGAGTCTGACACTTTCTCCCGCTCCGCCCAAGAGCGGGGGTTGTCATTGGATGATTTTTCCCACCATACAAAAAAAAATACATTGCTACTAGGATGTAAATTATTTGTCGTTGTTGCTATACCAGAAGGGTTACGTACAACTAGACACACGTGTTGCTACAAGTTGTATATTATTTGTCATTGTTGCTATACCGGAGAGGTATCAACCAACTAGATAGGTACATACATTATTATAGTTTCATAATATTTGTCGTTGTTGCTAAACCAGAAGGTTTACGAACAACTAGACACACGCATTGCTCCAAATTGTATATTATTTGTCGTTGTTGCTATACCGGAGAAGTAGGTATCGTACAAATAGATGCATGCATTATATAGAAAATTCGTAGCCAAGTTCACATCGTGCAAAACGATAGAGCGGCCGACTCAGGCGCGTGAACATGGCTACCAACTCATCGTTTTCTACAATTACTGACACCGAGGTGTTACCGATTGGAGAACGGAATTCAACACGAAACGGTTGTAACTTGGCTAGGGGGCAGCTAAATTTTTGGTCGAATACTAAAATATCTGTTAAATCAGCAGTTGGATACCAACCATGTTACAAGAAAATGACATAGATGTCAGAGAATGACGAGATGATGTAGCCAGCGAGGATCTATATTTTCGTTATACAGCACGAGGCATGCATCAACTTCTGCAACACTCCGGAAGGGGTCTCGGCCGATGAGATCCGAGAAAGGCTGGTTGAACCGACAGTTCATGTGGTTTTCCAAGGTTTTATAAAAGACCTTTGCCACAAAATAGATAGGTACAGAAGTCAATCTACATACAAAGCGCGCTCGAGCAACGCACACATAGACACCGCACACGGACACGATGTCTCGGATCAGTCGTCGAACAGTTCCGGCTCAAACGCTCATTAGTGTGCGTCCACCGAGCGTAGGTATAAAAAGTGAAGTACATACATGAGATTGTCTTCTGTACCTATCTATTTTGTGCCTTTGTGCTCTAGACGATTCATGGAATCAATATTATAGTAGAACTCGATCGTAAAACACAAGAAATGTTGTTTTTTACGATACTTATTCCAGTAAAGAGTTAGTATAACTCAAAGTTGCTTGTGTTGAATTGTTTTTTTTTTTATTTATGCTTTTCTAGCAGTGGTGGCCGAGTGGTAAAGGCCCCGACTTACGAGTTGTAGGCTGCAGGTTCGAACCTAGCCAGGCGCATTACTTTGTGTAAATTATTTCATCATCACCGTAGGGGCCCAGCACGGTCGAAGCCTACTAGGACCACGGGTAGTGTGAAGCTGAAACTCGGGGCCTTGGGACGAAAACCAAGAAGAAACAGGAGTGAAAGATACCTAAAAAAAGAGGATTGTTTATGAGAGAGGAATGAAATCCGAGAATGTGCTCATTTCATTTATTCACAGCACCGTGTATCTTAAAACTATATTACATTTTATTTACACAACAATTGTTATATGCAAAAATATTTTATTAAAAATATAGTATTATTACATTAATATTTGTATCATGTGCTTCAGCATTTTTTTTAAATTGTCTTTCAAAATAAATTGCTCGGAAATAATACACAGGATTCGATTAAAGCTAGAACAACATTAGACCGACGCACACGTGTAACACGCCTGCACACTTAGCCAAGTTGTTATTCTGCAATCGTTAACGCTGTCGAAAAGTGATGAAACGTATGGGAATAACGTCATATTCACGTAAAGTCGCGTGGTAAGAACAATGTCTAACGCTACATACTTTTGTTATACAAACGCTCCATTGTAGAACGAGCGGCCGACTCAGGCGCGTCAACATGGCTACCAACTTATCGTTTTCTACAATTGCTGTCACCGAGGCGTTACCGATTAGAGAACGGAATTCGACACAAACTGGTTGTAACTTGGCTAGGGGGGCTGATTTGTACGTCGGCGTCGCGTGGCGTGGATCGAGTGTCTCTACAAGGTTTCCATATTAAATGTATGGAGACCAACGCAACCAGATCTGTGTGTGCAGTGTAGTTGTAGCTTGTAACTTTACCAGAAAAAAATGTGCAGTCTTTTGTTGTTTTATTGTCATTAGAAAAGATCGGAATAGCTAAACGAAGCGTCTCCGCACACAGGCCACAAAAAAGCCGTTTCCAGATTCTTTTAGTGGCGGCCTTTTTTTGTGGCCCGTGTGCGGCGGTGCAGCCACAAAAAAAAAGCTAGAAGTCGCTTCTAGCTTCTCCGGCCACAAGCAGTAGCGCGCTTCAGCTTTTTTTTCGTGGCCGCTTCTAGCTTTTTTGTGGCTGATTGGGTCGTAAGAACTTAAAATAATACATGGGGTAGCTAGCAGTGTGTGCTATCAAATTAATCAAACACTAGATAAGCATATCACTACATAGTATAAAACAAAGTCGCGTTCCGCTGTCTGTCCCTATGTATGCTTAGATCTTTAAAACTGCATGACAGATTTTGATGCGGTTTTTTTTAATAGATAGAATGATTCAAGAGGAAGGTTTAGGTGTATAATTTATTAAGGTTTGCGGACGAAGTCGCGGGCAGGAAGCTAGTAATATATAAAATAATTATATACCTATACTAATATAAAACACAGTACACAACAATCAATCAATTTAAAACCTGACGATTAAATACAGAGATTTAAGAACTTAAACAAATTATTATGATTAAACAATATATTTATGTTTTAGAGTTGCGTATTAAAATTGTTCGATTAAAACAAAGCTATTTATTAACCGTTTCAATACGGAACTCTAAAATCAAATTTAGTTCAAAATGTATTATTCTATAAGCAACAACGAATTTGCATTTTAATTTTAGCAACTCTATATTACATACTTCCACGAATTTTTCGTAAATATAGTCTACCGATCTCTGGTTATTAGACACCTAATAACAAAAAAAAAATCAACTAACAACAGCTGAATAGGTGGTCACCTGATATTAAAAATCTCAGATACACAAGGGGACAGAATGACCCCCAACAAAATTCGCAACGCTGTCAAATTGTCCAACAACATGTCCGACGTTACGAGAATGTAGCTAACGTAAAATATTGAGGGGCAAGTTGCGGGACACAAGGCAACGTTAAGTTTATATGATTGTGTGAGGCACGAATAAACGTTTTTTCTTTCTTTCTTTCTTTCAACGTTTCAGTGTCACATAGATTAAAGCTAGAACTACACTGCGCACACGTGTGACACACTCAAATCTGGGCACGTCGGTCTCCATACATTTTATATGGAAACTAGACTTGAGCTACACTTAATCCAAGCCAGAAATCAGGCGTGTTACACGTGTGCGTCAGTCTAATGTAGTTTCCAAATAAAATATATGGAGACCGACTCGCCCAGATCGATGCGTGTGGCACACGTGTTAACATTGTAGTTCTACCTTGAGCGTTGCGCGTCATGTTGGGGGACAATTTGTCCCCTAGTGTATCTGTTAATTCAGTCAGTTTTACTTATTTAAACTTTTAACCGCCTACGCCCAGATCGATGCGTGTGGCACACGTGTTAGCAGTCTAGTTCTACCTTGAGCGTTGCGCGTCATGTTGGGGGACAAATTGTCCCCCAGTGTATCTGTTAATTCAGTCAGTTTTACTTATTTAACCCTTTAACCGCCTACATCGGACATATTCGACAAACCCTCGAGTTTCTTTCGCCAGGGTCGCACATGCACGACCAAATAAATAGTCCGTGTATTTATTTGGTCGTGGATGTTAATGACTGACGGATTTATGACTGTTAACATATTTGTTTATGGAAATATGTTAACAGCAAATATTCTATCAGATCAGTACCTAGTTACATACATGAATAGTAATACCATGATCACACGTACCGAGTACACTGGCGAGACAGTGTTCTCGGCCGAGTACTCGGTACGTGTAAACACAGCGCCGAGTGCTTGGCCAAGCGCTATGGGTAGCTCGCTGTCCGGCCGTCGGCCGTCGTCAGACGGACATAGGCATTAGCCTACGTCCGTCTCCAGGGTCCCAACTATTTTTCACGCAGGTGAAGCCGGGGGTAAAAGTTAGTCTTCTATAATTTCGTTGTGTATAAAACTAGAAGCCTGTCAATCTATGTCATCAAGGTCCTTAAGTACGGACTGAATAAATTAAACGACTTGGTATTTTAAAAATTTCACAACTTTTTACAGTAGAAAAACTGAGTTGCGCGCCTTAGTTTTTTTACAAGTTATGTTTTTGATACCTTACACTTATGTTCCCCGCCCTCCCTCCCCCGGTAATTAAGTCCTGTTCCCATAATAAAAAGTAGCCTAAGTTACTACTTGTAATATGAATGAAAAAGTCCTAAAAAAATTGGCCAAGTCGTTTCGGTGATTCGCATTTTTGTTAGATATAGGTATCGACGAATAAATTTTCCTAAGCATTTAGTAATAAGAAAAAATAATTTTATTTATATTATGTATAAGTTTTATTGGAAGCTTTGTTTTAAGTGTAAAATATACGTTATGTGGTTCAGCGTTATACTATTATATTTACTACGCGAGGCCACTTTCACACGGAATTGGGGCCATTCAAAAATCACGTTACACCTTGATTTTATGACCCCTCCCCCCCTCGTCCTTGCCATAACTGGTCACATTTTTGTGAGGCTCCACCTCTTTGGTATAACGTCACATATTTTGCAATTTTAAATTTAGAAATGGTTAGATCAAAACAATATGTAGTTCCAAAATTAGTCTTACTTCCTTTTTTTTTTTCTTTATAAAATGAACATTATAGTAGAGTGAGAGGGCGTGTCATTTCGTGTTATGAAGATTTTTTTTTCTCTTTATTTTTTAGGGACTTTAATCTCAAAGAGCATGTCAGCGCAATCGTATCCTAACATTTGAAGACTATATTATCCGTCTCAAAAAAAGGTCGTTTCCGAGGTTAAGCAATGCAGAGATCGCTGTATGAAGAGTAAATAGGCGACATAATCGCATACTTACTATAAGGTAGTGACAGCAGGGGCCCAGCTGGTTCGAAGCCTACTGGGGCCAGGAATAGTTTTGAGAGGAAGCTCAGCCCCGGTATGAAGGCATGAAGGCACGCAAGAGCGGGGGTTGTCATTGGATGATTTTCCCTGCCATAAAAAAAGCCCCGGTATGAAGGCAGGAAAGAACACGGTGAGTTTTTAGTCAGTAAGAGTCTGACACGATCTCCCGCTCCGCCCAAGAGCAGGGGTTGTCATTGGATGATTTTCTCCACCATAAAAAAGTTAAAATACATCCAAGCGAAATAATCTATTTTTTTGCTTTCGTTCTCACAAATAAAATGGTCTATTTGTAATAAATGGTTTCATTTAATTTGAATTAAAGAAGGAAGATAAGAAAGAATTAAACGCGATTTAATCCAATGTAAAGATAAAACGATTGATTATATTTTTTGTTGCATTCAGAAAGTTTTGTTGAGGAAGGTAAACGGAACAAGGAAGTACTGAAAACGAAGGTTTTGCCTGTAAAAGATAGCTAATTTAAAAAAATAAAAGTTGACGGACTTGATGTAAATACTGTGAAGCTAAAATTAAAATGTTCGAAAGTGAACGCGAGTAAGTCCAATGTCAATGAAAAGAGATACGTCATTTTAAATTACGGTTTACATAATATCAGCTTACCAATTCCTATTGATTTGACTGGCCTGTCTTGTTGCTAATGGCCCTGACTGTTATGCAAGAGGGTTCGATTCCCACCCAGGACAAATGTTTGTGTGTCTGGGTGCAATTTATCTACACTAATATTATAAAGAAGGATTTTTTATTTTGTTTTTTTGTGTGTATGTTTGTAATGAATAAACTCAAAAACTACTATGCCAATTTCAAAAATTCTTTCACCGTTAGTTTATTTATTGCCCGCGCGAAGCCGGGACGGGCCGCTAGTCAATGTGTATGTATTTAGAAATACATAAGTAAGTACGTTTATCAGTTGTCTAGTACTCATAACACCCGGAGTGTATGTCCGCTGCGAGCTCCGGCGGGATCTCATGGTGAAATGGCGTCAACGACTATCGCAACCCCGTGCTGGGCACGCCACAATCATGGCGGTAAGTCCCCTCTTTGAGGCGTGGCTGGAAAGACCTCACGGCGTCCTTACCTTCCGCATGACGCAGGTCCTCACCGGACATGGTTCGTTCGAGAGTTTCCTGCACCGGATTCGTACGGAAGTGATGCCCGGTGGACACGGTGGAGCACACAGTCGAGGTGTGCCCTGCTTGGACGGAGCATCGCCGTGCCCTCGTGGGGGCGATCGGCGGCGGGGACCTCTCGCGCCGGGCCTTGGTTGAGGCCATGGTCCGGAGCGAGGAGGAGTGGCAGGCGGTCGCCGACTTCTGCGAAGCAGTAATGCTAGCAAAGGAGGAGGCCGAACGCATCAGGCAACGGCGTTATCGCCGCCGCCGCCGCCGCCGGGATTCTGATCCCGATTTCCGGCCACCGTAGACGCGGGCTTGCGAACAGTGAGCAATGGGTAGCTCGCTGTCCGGCCGTCCGGTAACTGTCCGGAACAAGCCCAAGTCGTCGACGGCGCGTACTGTTCCCGCGCGCCTCAAGGAGTTGTCAGCAACAGCAGGGACCCAGCCGGGTCGAAGCCTACTGGGGCCAGGGTTTGCGAATCCGACCAACGCGCAACGTCACAAATAGTCCTTATATTTTGTGACTATTAAATTTGGTTGGATTCGCGATATACTCGCTTTTGACGCAAATCGGAAGTAAGGACTTGAGTGACATCGGCCTTATTTTAAGTACCTACGCGGGCGAAAATGTAAGCAAAAGCTGTTTCATACACTATACATGACGTTTTTTTTAAAAAAGGGATTTTTTAAACAGTGCACTTTTTTGTTCCGGCAATATATTTCATTCGAAGTAAAATTAGTCTTTTAAAATTTAAACAAACGTTTTTTACTGTCCATTCAACCGATTTTAGCTCTTATTTCGTTGGTGGCATGGTAAATGGCAGCTGCAGTAAATACAGTATGTTTCACTTAAGAAGTTCCTTAGCCGTAATGTTGGCAATACGGAAAACAGTGTTGCTATATTTTGAGCAATGAAATTACTTAAAATCAGGGATATTAACTGATACTTCGTTACTTTTAACAATTGGTTTTTATGTTTTGAAAACTGAAAAAACTATTTTTGAATAAAATATAGGACGCTGGGCTCCATTTTGATTGTCCTGCAATTTTTTCAAACACCGAAAACGCCACACCACAGTATCGTACCTCTCCATTAATAACTTCCTTTTAGACCCTCATAATTCTCCAAAAAGTGTTGCAACTACCGTTAAAACCGATTTTATTTCGTATTTCGTGCAATAATTTATGTAGAGTAGGTAACTCTTTCCTTTTTTCCCTTCTTTTTTCTGTAGACAGACTGGGAAGCCAACATTACGGCGAAGGAACTTCTTAAGTGAAACGCACTGTAGTTAGCATTGACACGACTTTTGTGCTTTCAATGCCTTCCCTATGCCTACGGATTAGAAATGAAAATAGGTTGAACGGACAGTAAAAAAAAGTTTGTTTATATGTTTAATCAAATTTTGAATGAAGTATAGGGTTAGAGCAGTTATTTGATGAGCAAAAAAAAAACTTTTGCGGCTACTGTAAGGTTCATTCGTTTGTTTTAAATATATCAGACTTTCCTGTGTAAAAAAAAACTTGTTTATATTCACTTGTAGGCACTTTGACCTCCTAAAAGATAGTTACGAGATTAGAGATAGTACGCAGTCCGTAGCAAAAAAATACTAAAAAAATCATGTTTCCTGTGTAGAAGCTCCACTTAAATATTGATTTGATTCTGTTTTATCCAAGGCAATCTTCATATTTTTAAGAAACGTTAATTTGCAGTCACACAATGCTATACAGCACCTCTAAGGCCTATTGTGTACGGACGCGTAGCTTCATAGACGCGTACTCGTCATTATACGCTTGATGTACGCCTGGTCACAGCTTACATACAAAACTAGGAAACTCTGACGTCATTGCAGTTTCGTCGACTGAGTTTCTACGTTAACTTCACGCATATACGCGTCTACGAAGCTATGCGTCCTTGGACAGCAAACCCGCTGGTAGAAGCTAGTGTTTTATACAAAAAGCGGCTGAAGCGGTTACTTTGCACGCACACAAAGTCACCGCGTCGCTTTGAATTTACATGTTCCGCATCGCTTCGCAATCGCATGCGCTCTCAATCGCCCAAGTAGGACGCCGCGTTAGCACTGAGGTCTTAAAATATCGTGTTAAAATATCAGTCGTGCGAGCGAGAAAGAGCTA